>JAIWND010000004.1:0-1402008 GCA_025330725.1 Chlamydoabsidia padenii | reverse complement strand
AACTGCATATCTTGATTTTATCTTTATGTCTTCTATTTATTTATATTTATTGTTGTATATAAAAATGCCTTTATTTTATCTGGGTGCCTTTTATTAACAAGTGGTTATTGGTCGAATCGACCGGAAAAGGCCGCTAAAATCATTACTTGTTAATTTATATGCGTACTATATGTGTTTCTACTGTCTATAAGTAGTGCTACTACCTTTACCGCCTGCATTAATCTGTATTGCATTGTATCGATCGGTGACACCATTGTTTATATGTACGCCTTTGTGGCACCAGTATCGGATCTATATAAATTTCAACATTGCGATATTAACCTGTAACCACCCATAATCACTATATCGATCTATATAGACAAAAGTCGATTTGTGATGACAAAAAGGTATCGAGGTCGTTCGTATGAATTTCGGGATATGAAAGAGTATATGTCTGGCTCCTGTACTTTTTTTTTCTCTTACAAATGACAGGCAAAGTCATCGCAGGTCTGGACTAACCGGCACAAGGGTCTTGGAGCTTGGCCATTGCGGTGACTTGAGTTGGAAATATGCTATAGTGTCCACATTGCCACTTTAATCATTAGCATCTGTTGACAATAGAGCAAGTAGAGCCCTTTCCAAATTTTAGTAAGGCAAGCGGGATCTGAAAATGAAGTCTGGCTCCTCTCCGTACTTTTTTTTTTCTCTTACAAATGACAGGCAAAAGTCATCGCAAGCTTGAACATACTGACACAAGGGTCTTGGAACTTGGCTTTTGCGGTGACTTGAGTTGGAAATGTGCTATAGTGTCCACATCACCACTTTAATCATTAGCATCTGTTGAGATTGAAGCGAGCAGTGCTCTTAACAAATCTTGGTAGGGAATCAAGGGGCAGGCTGGATTTTTAAAACTGACTGTACCACCTATTACCGTATACGGGTTTCTGCTGTACAGTAAAAATAACGGTGCCCCACAGGACGCACCGTCTTTTTCATTGACACCACACTCACCACCGATCTTGTTTTGTTCGGAAGAAGAGGAATTGTCGATACAAGGAGTTCCATCGTGGTTGCCGAAAATCTTCGCATTGCTTTTTTTGGCGAGTGCGCAATGTTTTTTTTTTTTCCGGCCACAAACACCAATCACTTCGTGGAACTCAAAGGACAACAAGATAAGTTTCACTGAATTAATCAATGATGCCGGCCTTCTTTACTGATGGATTGCTCTAACATGCTAATAGATGAATGCATGCATGAAGCCACACTTATTTTAAAATACCGCATAATTGCTTCAAAATTTAAATCACTCCCTCGCCTTAAGTCTTTGGAGAACTCTACTGCCTCAATGAACAAGCGATGCTAAAGACAAAAGTGACCATGAGCATTCCTTAGCCTATTTCCAACAAAGTTTACATAATGGCCATTGTACCAAGTCCCTTGTATGGAGCAGTATAGCCTCAAAAGATGCAGAATAAAAAATAAGGTGGGGTAAAATAAATTTCGCAGCATTTCAAAACCCGCCCGCTCCCAATTTGGACACCCTTTTTGACAGATGATCTACATTAATCATGCGTCAATAATAGTTTTTTTTTTTTTTTTTTTTTTTTTTTTTTTTTTTTTTTTTTTTTTTTTTTTTTTTTTTTTTTTTTTTTTTTTAGTAATCTACCCTGCCCACAATCTTGAGTAATCAGTACTAGACCAACCCTAGCAATCCCATATTATATAGTATTGCCCTATTTGTTTTTATTAAACATGATTTTTTATTACAGTATATCCAAAACAAAACAAAAAAAAAAGTATCCCAAGCATGGCTAAACTACAGATTAACCAAAGCAGGTCCTTTTAAAATTAAGCCTAACAAAAAAAGAGGGGGATGAGTTTAATGTTGTATAAAAAAGAAAAGAGTAGTCTTACCTTTTGGAATCGGAATCGTGGGGGAGGAGCACGGTTACGACGACTGACCACAGATCGGACACGTACCACACGAGCATGGATAGCACAAGAGATACAGTAGTGTAACTTGACATACAACTTGGGAATGGTGTATTCTTCATAGATGGAAGCTTCTTGAAGATCACGCACGGCAGCAGCTTCCACCATGTTGCGAATGGTGAAACGCTTGATGGCCTTGTCCTTGGGGCAACAGCGGTAACAGTTAATACAGCGAATAAACTTGTTGTGTCCACGGCCGTGCTTGTTGCGTCCGTTGTTTCTTCTCTTGCAGGTCTATTACATAACAAAATGAGTTAATGAGTGTGTCTTCAACAGGGTGTATGTGGTGATGGTATTAATGATAACGTGATAGATGAAAGAGGTCGATCGAATGGGATGGTCATTTCACTTCCCCACTTTTTTCGCTGTTGTCCATTTCATCCATCCATTCATCTATCCATCCATCCATCGTCGTAGTCCATATATACGTCCGTTATCGTTCTGTGATTCCGATATCATCATTTTGTTTTCAATCTTTACCATACTGTTGAGATCAAAAGGATCGAGGAAGAAGGAGCAATTTTGAAATTCAAAACCATAAAAGTCTCTGTGGTGAAAAATAAAGCGCCGACTCCAAAAAAGCAGAGTCGAGAAAATTAAGTTGGGTCAGGTTAATTGAAAGTGGGTCACCAAAATGGAAATAGGTCAAAAAATTTAATTGGGTCACCGATTTGAATGTTAGTCAACTCCGCTAAAATGGGTCAAGAGTAAATTTAGGTAAACTTTAGCCCGAGTAGCTTCCTATAGGCTTCATTTCATTAATGCGAACTATGATGGCCAACATCCTGTTAAGAATGTCTCAAGATAGGAGGTGGTCAATACTGGGGAAATTGTAGATTTTTTAGGATTATGTCTAGATGTAGTCAATCAAATCAATAAAAAATAAGTGATACAAATAGATGGGGTTTTTATTAGATGTCAAATGGTTATGATTTATGGGTTAAAAGCCAAGCACCAAGTTCCTTGTGTCAATCTGTCCGAGCTTGCGATGACTTTTACACTTCGTATTCAAATCCCGCTTTCCCTTGATTCCTTACTAAGATTTTGGATGGGCTCTCCTCGCTCCATTGTTAAAGGATGCTAATGATTAAAGTGGTGATGTGAATACTATAACACATTTTCAATATACTCTACCACAAAAGTCAAGCGCCAAGATCCTCTTGTCAGTCTGTTCAAGCTTGTAATGAGTTTTGCAAGAAAAAAGGATGAACAGACAAAAGCAAAAATCATTTTCAAATCCCGCCAGCCCCCTAGTCAGAGTTGGAAGTAGCTTTACTGCTCCTTTGTCAACGGATGCTAATGATTAAAGTGGCCATGTGGACACTATGACCCATTTCCAACATACTTTACCGCAAAGCCAAGTACCAAAACCCTTGTGTTAGTATGTTTAGGCTTGCAATGGCTTTTACCTTTTCTTTGCGACGAAGATATTTTTTTCTATGATAGACGAAAGAAAGCTTCGTTTTTAAACGCCGAACACTAAAATCCAAGGCGCATAGCAATTTCCGATTTAGGGGCATGATCATGGAGGGGAAGCATTGCCAGTCGAGATTTCGTTACTCGTTGTAGGGCCCAAATTTATATACGCAGTCTCTCTCCACTCAACTTCTCCCCGTGCCCATTTTTGCCGGGGCACTCCCTCCAAAAAAAAAAAAAAAAATTCAACTACTCACCCTACTCTGTTTTGTGAAAGTCTCTCTCTACCCAGCTTCTCCCGTGCCCCCCCCCTTTGCGAAGACCCTCCATTCCATTTTTATTATTATCAACACATTGTTCCGTAAAAAAGTGGTGTTTTAAAAAGCGGAATTTCAAAGTTTTATGATGATGAAGAAGTTTGAGATATCCGTACGATTTGGCGTTTAAAAACAACAGCAGGATTTTATTTATATAGAAGAGTGTTTTATTTTACTGTAACTGCATTACTTTTATATTTTTAAGTATTAGCTTACATCAATAGCTATGATATTGTCTAGGTTTCATATCTTTTTATGTTTAGGTGTGTTGATGGTTGAAAGCTAGTTTGCTGTTGGCTCCCCTATATCTGACAGATACCTGATTAGACCCTCACCTCTTTTTTGTTTTGTTTGTTTTAAATAGACCCTCACTTCAAGAAGGCTTGAATACAATTAGAAGTATAAACCATCACCATCAACTAAACCAAGACTTTCCACCTGAATACTAATTTAAGCAAAGGGATACTGAAAACACATACTGTAGTCCTTTTCAAGTTCTGTCAAGTTGATTTCTCTGATATTCAAGCAGAATAATTTCAAATTCAGACAACCCCCTTCTACAGTACTAGACATTTTTTGTTTGGGTAAAATATATATATAAAGTTTTATTAAATGATTGATTAATCAAAGGTGGAATATGTAAATGTGAATAAGTATATGAGTATATCTAATATGAAAAAAGTTTATAATATAATATAGAGTATAAAGGATGCAATCTATAAGGGGGATAAAAGGAGTTTCAGATCAATGATGATCTACCTTGAGCCATAGCCAAAAGTTCATTGAATTCACCACTACGTTGGCACATTTGCTGAAATATACCACCATCCTTCATCATTAATCGGTAGGGAGTGTCGTATTCCATGACTTCACCTTGATCGAGCACGAGCACACGGTCATAATCACATATGGAGCGCAACCGGTGAGCCACACAGAGAAGAGCAGAGTCACTAAATTCAGATCGAATGGTTTCTTGAATCTTGCGGTCAGTTTCAAAGTCCACCGAGGAAGTAGCTTCATCCAATATGATCAAAGATGATTTCTTGACCAATGCACGAGCCATTGCAATCAATTGGCGTTGTCCAGCCGAGAAGTTCTTGCCCCCTTCTGCCACCACAGATTCAAGCGTAATATCCGTCGATGATCCATTACTGCTGCTATGACTGTTTACCAAATGAGATCGTTTCACCGCCGCCCAGAGGGTTGCATCGTCATATTGATCAAAGGGGTCCAAATTCGATCGGAGAGTGCCACTAAACAATATAGGGTCTTGGGGGATGATGGTCAATCGGGATCGCAGCGTTTCCAAGCCAAGAGTCGAGATATCCACACCGTCAATCGCAATGGTTCCACTGGTAGCTTCCATAAATCTAAACAGAGACAAGGCAAAGGTACTCTTGCCACTACCTGTTCGTCCCACAATCGCGACCTTTTCACGAGGCTTGACATCAAAGGATACATTTCGTAAGACAGAAGGATTTTCCGGAGCATATTTGACCACAAGGTTGTTGACCTGGATAGATCCATCTTCAGGCCAGCTTGAGCGAGGCATGGTTTCAGGAATCAGCATTGGCGGTTCTTGTTCCAAATCCAAGTATTCACTGACCCGTTCCACAGCATTCAAGTTCATTTCGTTCATTGCATAATTACGCACCGTCCAAAGCATATGTGTTGTAAAGTTGAGAGCATAACTGAGAGACAAACCAGCTAGACCAGCATCCACCCAATTTCTGGACAATATCAAGACAAAGGCAGTACAGAATCCAACAAAAGCACCAAGCACTTCCACACGACAATGTAACCACCGGTTTGTCGCCCACATCCAAATAAAAGGTCGATTGTTGTTGTCCACCTTGGTGTAATTGTCTTGGACAAATCGTTCTTGAGCCCCAAAGGCACGTATAGTTGCTACACCACTGACGGTTTCATGGAATTGAGTATAAATAGGCGAGCGAGATACCGAGTTGAGACGTTTCAAATCCCGAGAGGTCTTGAGATAATAAACCCCAATCATCCAAAACACTACACTGATAATAGATCCAGGGATCAAGAATGCAGGAGTCACCGTCGACACCACAATGACAATCATCAGAGTAGAAATCACCGAGAAGAGTAAAAAGGAGAATTGAGGAGACACTTCTTGATCAATAGTTTCCATGTCGGCTGAGAATCGATTAAGGATTCGTCCAAGTGGTGTGGTGTCAAAGAATCGTACCTTGGCGTGTAAGATAGTATCCAATAGTTGTGCATGAATACGACGTGATGCCTTGATAGATCCACTATAAAGAATAAGAAGACGGATTGATGCTACTGCACAAGCAATCATACCAATAGCAAAGTAGACACCGAGATAATAATTGATATTAACGCTGTGAGGATCCTTGACATTTGTAACCGCCACCAAAAAGTCTTGTTGAACAGCAGATGGCGAAGCAAGATGAATCAAACTAGCACCATTGTCAAGAGATTTAAATTGAGAGGTGACAAAAGCGGCCGATGAGGTAGATGTAGTAGCACCATCATCGTCAGTATAGACTTGTGACCATACCTTCAACCAATAATCCTGACCCAAGACAGTGGCCTGAGTGAGACAGAAGAAGAAGAGCACCGTAAGCCAGAATATATATCCACCAGAGGCATAAAAGTAAGTTGTATACACCGAGAGAGGGACACCACCTTCAGCACGAACTTCATCTTTGACCAGTTTACTTCCTTCACCTGTTTTCGCAATTTTAGCATATTGAGGCACAGATGGGATTGAACCTTCTTCCGCCAGTTCTTCTTGAGCTTCATTTTGTTGTAGTTTTGCATTAGCCAATTCTTCACCAAGGGCACCGGTTTGTAAGATTTGTTGAGGATTACCAGCGGCAACCACCTTTCCATCCTTGAGACTGACAATATAACTGGCACCTTCCATACAGAGTCCAACATAGTGTGTGACCATAATGATAGTGCGGTTGATCATCAATTCACCCTTGATACAGTTGTCGTATAAATGTTTGGCCGTGTGAGCGTCGACAGCACTAAGACAATCGTCGAGAATGACAGTTTCCGCATTGGAGTAAACAGCCCGCGCTATTGCAAGTCTATCAAATAAGAAAAGAAAAAAAATATATGAGTAAACAGCCCGCCCTCTGTTTGATATGACATTCAATTTAGTTACCTTTGCTTTTGGCCACCCGATAAGCTGACACCTTTTTCTCCTACTTCAGTTGCATCCCCATATTCAAGTATATCCAAATCCCTTGTCAAGGCAGTCATATAAAGCACCTTTGCATATCGATCTTCATCATAGTCAAGTCCAAACAATATGTTATCCCGGATACTACAATTCTGTAACCATGCGGTTTGAGCTACATAGGCAATACCAGAGGCAGCACCACCAAGTTGACGATCTTGACGAGAAGGCTTGGGAGGAATGATGACAGAGCCGCTATAACGGTAGGTTTCAGACAACAAACTTGAGAGAAGAGTACTTTTACCAGACCCAGTTGGACCACAGACGATGGATAATTTGTTTTGAGGAAAGGCAATGTTGAGATCCTTGAGAATTGGTGTAGGAGAGCTTGATTTAGGATCATCCCAACCAAAAGTTGCATTGTCGACAAAGCCAATATATGTTCCAGATGGATGAGCGACTTGAGGTACCGATTCCACTTCGTCTTCGTCCAAAAACTTGACCACACGTGCCATTGAGACCCGAGCTTGTAATAAAAACGAGATGATCATAGGGAGTTCATCCAAAGCAGCACGGAAGGTGTTGAAGAGTGACAAGGTAGTGAAGGCAGTTGAAGCAGTGAGAGCCGATTCGAGTGTAAAGACATAAAAGACCACCACCATAATCATAATTGGGATCAAAAACCACGAGTTCATCATCCACATAAACATAATCAGTCGATCCCGGACCGCCTTGAGTTCCACATCACGAGCCTGCAACACACGACTTTTCAATTGTTTTTCCCAAGCAAAAAATTTGACGATCCGAATAGCACCCAAAAGTTCGTTGACCAGTTTGATTCTTCTGTCAGTTGCACCCATCAACGTCTTTTGGTAGCCTTCAAACTTGCGACCAATCCAATAGGTGACAGGTTGAGTAATGATCATAACCAAGACACCATAAAAAGCAGCATAACCCAAGAGTCGATAGAGTGCAGCGATGCAAATGGCGATTTGGAGAGGATACGCATACGCAAAAAATATATATGCCGTCATTTCACCCACCTTTTGTGCATCCACAGACAATAGATTGTTAATGTCGCCAGCCTCCGAGTCGTCTTCTTTTCCGGTATCCTTTTCAGTGCTTTTATCGTTGCTGCTACTAGTATCTCGACGCCGTAAAGATTTACCATACACTTCACCAATGACAATTGCTTGAATACGAATACCCAAAGTGCGGCCGATGTAAAGAGCTTGTTGCAAAGCGAGCGATTGAATGGCGGAAGTGATGAATAGCCCAAAGACATAGATAAAGGCCGTCAAAACAGGTTCAGTAGTATCGGGTGTTTCAATATATTTGACAATCTTGTTTAAACAAAGAGCAGGACCAAATAACACAACAGACCAAACCAGAGAGTAGATAACTTGAACCAACAATGGCCAACGGAATGTATAAGCCAATGACCGCCACATGGTCGATTGCTTGTTTCGCCGGTATTCCGATAGTACATTTTTGGTGCGATTGGCGGCTGGTAGTTCAATCAAATCTCGATCGTTTATAGTGCGTTTGTATCCAAGTTTCATCATTACGTTGACCCAACTAAACATGAATTGAGAGTACAAGGACGCCCAACTTTCACCAGATAAAACGCGACCCTATACAAAAAGAAGAAGAATGAGCATACTGATATCATTAGTTCCGTAATTATCTTCTCTTACCGTGTCAGTAATCACAGGTTCAGTAGGAGAATGTCGTTCTTCGTTGACAGCAAACACCAAGAGAAGCAAGGAGATGATAGTGGTATAAAAAGAGATAGCATAACCAGTAGATACAGTGGAATGATTATAAACGATATAAAATGATCGCAAGTCCAGCAGTCCAATTAAAAAATGTACAAGATACAGAAGATTAAGTCGCGTGCATATTTCATCACCAATAAGTTTGAATGTTGGAGGAGAAACCAGATTGATAAAAGCCAAGAGAGAGCAAAAGATCTATGTGTGTTAAAAAAAAGGGGTTAATAAAGATTCATCCCGCCCCTCCCCCGTCAAAAAAAAAAAAAAAAAAAAAAAAAAAAGATACTTTACCCATAAGATCGACTGTCCGCTATATAATACCAGTAAATCAAAAGAAGAGCCTTCCACCAAATAATCTGTCTTATAGTCACCAGAATACACCTCGAATAGAGCATGAGTGTAAATGACACATTGAGCAAACGCCAACAGTCTGGACCAGTTGTATAAAGACCATTGACAAGACTTTTCTTCGTATGCACCTTGGTCGAATCCTTCCTGTTGAGTGTCACCATTGTTGTTAATAGTTGATCCATAAGACTGTGAAGTTGGTAGACTGCTTTTTAATGGAGTGTACAAAGAGGATCTTGATTTTCGATATTGGTAGGTGACAGTAATGATAGATCCAACCGCCCAAACCAAGAAAGCAAGAGGAATCGCAGCATCCACAATTCTATTACGCAACACATTAAAGATACAATAAGAGACACATTATTAGTAAAAACAAAAAGTGCAAGCTAATGAGTATTATTACTTACGTTTCCCTAAAGCAAGGAATAAAGTCTTGACCATTCCAAGGATGCTATTTAAAACAAAAAAGAGTCAAGTAATCTTCTTGAGTGGTCACTTGGTTAATCACAGTAGTACTTACGAGTAGCATGCAATGATCGATGGACATCGATGGGGACGAATAAATGGTTGTAAAGAGAAAGAAAGAAAGAAAGAAAGAAAGAAAGAGATACAAAAGACAGAGCCTCAACTTAAAAAAGGTACTCCGACTGGAATTTTTTATAAAAAAGGCAAAAACCACCCAAAAAATAAAAGACCGTGGGTCCGGGTCACACAGAAAAGGTCAATCTACTGCGGAGCATGTGTCAAACAGTGATAAAAATAATAAGAGATGATATTATGCTTTAAACAGTTATTTTATTAATTGATTATATTAACGTAAGAGGGGAAGAGTATAGGTTGATGATAATATAAGTAGTAGGGGGATCATATACAAGCTATTTAATAATACACTAAAAAAGTAACAATAAGGTCAATTATAATATAGACGCTACCCATTTCTTCATATCATCTTGATCGACTGCTTGACATTGGTAAGTGTTGTAGCTGGTATAGAGAGTAAATGTATTTACAAGTTCCTACCCCCCCCCAAAAAAAAGAGTTCGTTAGTAATCATATACCATTATTAGGGTAGATAACTTACTTTATCAGAAGGATGAACCCGGACAGCCTGTATATTTAGAATGTCAAGTTCATTCGTTTCGTGATCGTTGGCATATACCAAAAGGTAAGGCCTAATGCAAATGAAGAGTAAGTCAAATGAGTCTTTTCTTTTTCTTTTTTTCTTTTCTCACCTTTTCAATAAAAACCATCGCTTTTTCCATTTGAGTTCTCCATGTCCGCGGTTAATACATTTGCGGATCTTCATATACCCATAATGCTGATGCATCAAGAATCCAGTTTGTTCATCACTATATAAAATAAGAGTATCAGTTTATCCCGCCTTACCCCTCCCTACTTTTTTTTTTTTATACCTTAAACAGATTTGATGGACATCATAGAGGGAAAAATTGGGAGCAGGCGATTCCAATTGATCCGTCGAGCCAAATGCCTTGACCATTTGCAATCCAGTTCTTTCTTTAGGCTTCGAACGACTCCAATGCTGTATGATGGTGTGAAGGAGATCGTTACGGTTTATAACTAAAGGAGAAGGCGGTGGTGTCGATCGCCGTTTCTTCAATGCGTCCAGTAATGCCAAAGTATACCTTGTGTGTGCCACCTCCAGTTTCGTTAGCATAGATTGACGTGCAAGATCATAAGATTTGATTTTGATCATTTGGTGCTGCTGCCATTCATGATGTTTACTGTCGTTTTGTTGATGATGATAAGAAGAGAGTCGACGAGGTCGTTCCCATACCCGATAAATCCCTGCTATTGATGTTTTTTTCTTGTCATGTCGAATCGCAAATAATTCATCATCATCATCGTCGTTGTAGCTGGTGTCATCCTTATTGTTGTTGTTATCAGTTGAATAAGAAGTGCTGAATAGGCTGCGTAATAAAGATCGGCGTTTGATGTTATCGTCTCCAGATGTGATTTGCACCCCTACATCCATTTGGAATGGCGCTCCATGAAAGATCCATTTAATTGTCATATCCACCGTTTCCCCGTCCTCCGTTACCCGGTTTAATAGTAAGGAGTTGTGCAAAGAGCTGTCCCATGCCCCCTGAAGCACCAGTGTATCCATAGTCTTGGTCAGCACCGTGAGAGGAATGGAAATGTCTTGCGCAGTCGGCAGAGTGCCATTGAAGGAGGAGCGGTAACGGATATCACCTAACCAGAGTACAAGACCATCCACACCATTGAGGAATAATCCATCATCGCCATCCACATTTGTTGACGGTAAAATCCAGTCATGTCGAATAGTTAACACAATACGTCGTTGATGTCCTTGTCGTAATAAGAATGTTCCTTTAGGTAGTTGATGATCATGTGATGCCATCTTGGTGAGAAGAGATCGTGTTGAAGGTGGTGCCGATATGGTTGCCATAAATCCTTCATCTTCATCATTATCATCCAATCTTGATCCAGTTCGAGCCGTAGCGGGTTTGATAACTTGCACAGGAGTATATTCACCAGAGACCCGGGCCAATTCACATACTTCGATCCAAGCGTAAACGTTGTATTTCTTTTCGACAGAGGGGAGTTGATGGCTTGAACAAGGTTCATCCTGGAATGATTTCAAGTAATCGGGTTGGGGCTGGCCATACACTTCAAATGTCAGATCACCATGTTGAATTGTCGCCAAAATATCAGTCGTCACCACAATTGAGAAGGTTTTGCTATAGTCAAAATCAATTCTGGAATGTTTGCCAAATTTGCTAGCACAGGGAGTAGCGTATATTTGATCGTCGTCACCGCCAATCAGTGTTAAAAGCTGGAACTGAGTGTGCACGTGAGTGAATTCGGTTTCATCCACCCCAGAGAGCGCCCCAATGCGGATTTCAAACACTAAATGTTGACCAACCTGAAGATCTTGTTCCATTTGCTGACCCATGGTATCACCGTCCACCATGCTATTGGGCCGGCATTTTTTTGACCGAGCGATAGGAGCCACCAACACCGCCAATTTACCGACCACACGACATGTACGTTGACAAAAGACATCCAGAGTAAGCTCCATAGGCACATGGAGTCCCAGGTGACGCAGTCGCATCTTGGCCATACCAATCAAAGCAAACCGAGGTGAATGGCTGTCGTAAAATAGATCCAGTTCGTCGCCGTCGTTGCTGTCATCAAGATGTATATGCTTCTTCGCCATATCGCCATCACCCATTGCCACCAAGTGATGTGATTGATCAGTAACAAACCGGATTCCTTGCATATACCGAAGACGTGTTTTCAGACGATCCAGAGACCAAAGATAGGTACATTGATGCTTGGAATCAACAACCCGCACGCCGATACAAGGTTTCTTCGACGCCAGCAATGACTTGTCCAATCGTGTCGCACAAAGATCTTCTTCCCATTCCGATCCAGTTGCCTGTGTGTTGTGGATGATCGTCAGTTGGTACACCACTTTTTTCTTGAGTTGACGGGCTAACGCGTTGACTTCATACAGTGTTGCTCCATTCATCAAGAGAGTTTCGGCGAGATGGACATAGCGCTGGTCCCGCCAGTGTTGTATGACCCAAGCCAAAATCAATTTGTCATTGTCCGAATATCCAATTGAGGGCGGGAGCGATGAGGAGGTGGCCAAAGGGTAGAGACACGAAAGCCGCCGAATTTCTTTTTCATACTTGGCCTTTTGTTCATCCATTTGCTGCTGTAGCTCCTCCCGTACGAGGCGAATGATTTCCATGTCCACCATCGAGTCGCTGTCGTCTGCTGTGATGGATGATAAGGATATGCCGCTGCTGCCATTTTCATAAATTGTCGTTGATGGAGGCCGGTAGGAGAAGGACGAGCTGGATGAGCAAGGTGACATGGGTTGAGAGAAGATGCTTCCGTTGTGCGAAGAGTGTCGTTTGCGTATCCGCCGTAACTTTGTCACATCATCAAAGAGCTTTTCCAATTCTTCATTCGTCAGATCATCAAATGCAGTTGAAGTAGGTGAAGCAGATCCATCAGTCGAGTGTTGTTGAAAGTACTGCATGACGGCTTCCCTTCGGGCATATAACCAATCCGCTCCATCATTTATTGACGATCCGGTGGCATCCAAGGCGGTATCATCCAAGACTTCAGTGGTTCCATTATTGTGAAGGTGCTGCTGCTGCTGCTGCTGCTGCTCTTCACGTTCACGCCTTGCTTCTTCAGGGTGATTGAATCGGAAGACATGATGATCACCTAGGATAATCCGGTAGCCACTTGTAATTTGTTTGGGTTTGTTGATATGTATGCCATTCACCATAGTTACCGAATTTTCACCAGGGTAGATAGTCACCAAGTCATTCGTATTTTCAAACCAACAATGATTTTCCAGAATGTTAGTTCCACCCAGTCGAATGTATTGTTGATTCTTGCCAAAGGAGTCATCTTCATCCATTAGTTTTTGCCCAACCATTGTTGTCCCAGGTTTAATTTGATACACCAAGCATTCAGACATTAATGGGTCTTCATTGAGATTCACCAAGTAAGGGGTATTCTTAGGAGTATATACACCCATGTCATTCGTGGCGACCATGATACCAAGTTCCGCCAAAGCCTGTTCCCGGTCTTGTTGGATTTGTATTGTTGTCTTGAGCCGTTCTTCCCAGGACTGATTGATATCACCAAGAAGCTTTTGAGATGACTTGATTTGATCCACCACTTCCCTTTTCGTCAATTCAGAGGCGTTTCCATAAGCATCGGTGACAAGAATTGATTTTGAAGGTAATGCTTGCACAAAATTGTTATTGTTACTACTGTCGTCTGTTTCCACATCATTTTGTTGTAGCTGTTCTGGATGAGGGACATACGCCAAAAGTGATTGTTTGAGATTTTGGATTTCCATTTTGAGGTCGCGGATCATTCGCACATTGGGATCTTCATTCACCACCGCCTTGGTCTTGATTTTCTTGGCTTGGTCTGCATACCGCAAAGTACTTAGTGTTTCGTCAAAGTCCGCAGGTGAGATGGCAGCAATCATAGCAGTCTTGGAATTACCACCAAGTGAGTCCTTCAGCAGCCATGTGAGTACCTTAATAAAAAGTTAGACAGTTAGCACGGAGTTCCCATCATCATCTTTTTTTTTTTTTTTTTTTTTTTTTTTTACTTACCGAATCACGATAAGGGATAAAAGTGTCCCGTTTCTTGTTGGATTTTGAATTTGCAGATGTTTGTGTCGTTTGTTCAGCAAGACCAGCAATCACTTTTCCAAGAGTCGTTAATGATCGATTGATGTTGGCACCTTCCTTCAGACGCATACCAGATGCCCCAGTACTATTCGCCCGTTCACTACCAGCCAAATCAACTAAACTATATGATAACAATGTAAAAGAGTGAGTTGGTGTCATTGTATGTTTTAAAAAGTTTTTCCTTACCTGAATCGTGAGACCTTCTCTCCTTGTTGTTTAGAGTTGTTGCCATCAGTAGTTTTTTGAGTCAAGATAAGTGTGAATACAGCATGGGACCTTGAAGAGGTTTCGTTCATGTTGGTAGCCGCCACTGTTCTTGCCTAGTAAAGAGGAAGGTATTAGTAAACTATATATATATTTCACCGTATTGTTAAATATATTCCCTTACATACCTTGTTTCCTTCATCCATCAAATGTTCAATGTCACCAAATGATTTGACCACCAGTCTTGATAGATCTTCAACATAAGGACCAAGGCTTGGATGTTCGCGTACTTTAAGGTGCTTCGTTCGTGGGTTTAGTAGATCACGAACACGTTCATTGTAAATTTCGATATAAGACACCTCCACCTGGAATTGTTGTTCATTATTGCTGGATTTTTGGTTGATTCGTTCAAAGAGTTCCGAACAAGTACGAGGAATGATACCTTTATCTTGTCCATATCCCATCTACAGAGAAAAAAAAAATGATTTGGTCAGTAACTAGTGGATTCTAATGGACGTTTACCATGGAATAGGATTTGCCTGAACCAGTTTGACCATCTATAGTAATAAAAGAGCAAATGAATAAGAGGTTCATTTTCTGG
Organism: Chlamydoabsidia padenii; assembly: GCA_025330725.1. Lineage (NCBI taxonomy): Eukaryota > Fungi > Mucoromycota > Mucoromycetes > Mucorales > Cunninghamellaceae > Chlamydoabsidia > Chlamydoabsidia padenii. Next base: position 1,386,985 of record JAIWND010000004.1, on the reverse strand, counting down.
GGAAGAGTAAGAGCATACTTACAAGCAAATATGCAGCAATTGTAACCAGCAAAGGCATGATCCAACCATTCCCGGCCCACATCGTTATAAACAGTTTCTTGATCCGCATAGTCGCTATCTGTCTTGTTCCCAGCCGACCAATAAGAGCGATCAAATGTAAATGCCTTGATATCATCGTTGGATTTGGGGTTCTGGAGTATGGTTTGGTTGTTTTCCATTTTCACCAAGCAGGTCGCACCACGAGCCAGTTCTACATTCAGAATATAAATAAAAAAAGTCTATTAGAGTTAGCATGACAGTAAAAAAAAGTTTACCACAAGTTTTACCTCTTGCATTCAATGGACGACACCGTACAACTACCTTGATATTGCCTTGCATGATGAGTTGGCGTGCCGATGGGATAATTAAAAGGGGTAAGGAGGGAGAGGAGAGGTAAAGAAGATGATACGGTAATAATATAAGTGAAGGTAAAGTTGAGTAATGAGAGGAGAGGTGGTAAAAAGGGACAAGTACGAGGTGTATAGGCTGCACCTATGTAAAATAAATTAAAAAGTAAGAAGAGATGAGAAGGAATGAGAAGGAAGAAACTTTTTATCAAATTTATAGTACCTGTAACGGAGTTTTAAAAAGTGGGCAGTATTGGGGGGTTTTACCTGATTTTGACAAAGCATACACATTGTAGTTAAACTTGCTGATCTACACAGTATAGGGCTAGTTTTTGTTATGATCATTATCTTGTAGTGCGTCATTGTTGGGATCAGAAGTGTTTTTGGTGTCAGATGTAGTTGCACTAGTCCCGATGGATTCGTCCCTTGAATTATCTATAACAGCATTATTTAAGAACATAAAAGATGAGTATATAGAATAAAATAAGTGAGCGGGCACTTTTCACCTACGTAACACCAAAATGAGATCGCCAATCCACCGGTAGAGTTCCTATGCAATGATAAAGAGATGTAAGAATGAATAAATTCCCAGTCATATGATAATATACCATCTGATTCTACCTCAAAACACCCACCACCCCGATACACAACTTGTTGCACTATTGTTTGTGTCCCAAATCGCCTATTTTTTTTTGATTCTTTACCTATTGTTCGCGTATGCTGTGTTTCTAACCATGTTCTCCCTAGTTAAAACAAGGATTAAACGATGAGTAAAGTAAAAAAAAAAAAAAAAAGTGATGAGTTTACCTGGGTAACATACAATAGAAGACATGCCCTTCAAACCAATAAGGGGAGGCTATAAACGCAACACCTTTCCATCGGGTTTCAGTCCAGGACATGTCGCAAATTAGTTGGATAGTACAATTGGCCAATGTTGGTGACAAATATCAGCAAGATTCAAGTCATGAGTCATGTTAATGAGGTCAAGTCAGTTTGATGCCACTTTGTAATTTTGTCAAAAAGAAGAAAAAGGAAGGAGGGGGAAATGGAGAAAGGAAGAAAAAATAGCCGCATATCGGAGTTTTAACGCTTTTCACCATTTGTGCCATGCAAAGCGGATCCTCTCTATTACCAAGATAACATGATCAACAGAAAGTATATCATTCTCTATTGGAATATAAACTTTTATAAAACATGTCATTTATTGTTCTCGTAGATAGTCTTATTGCTGATATCATTCACTTTATCATCCCACCTAAAGAAGGGTCAAACCGGATTCATGCAAATTCAAACCCCGCGTAGAGAGAAAAAAACATAAGGTGACATTTGAAACCCACAAAAAATAAAAAGAAACCTTCTCCAGCCTATTTTTTCTCTCTCCATCTTTTCTCTTTACTTGAACTATCAATCATGCCACGAACTATTCTTATTGCCTATGACCACTCGGATGCATCCAACAAAGCAGTGAAGTGGGTCCTCGATCATCAAATACTGTTACCAGAAGACAAAATTTATATCACCACAGTTTTGAACGATGATGTATTAGCGTTCGAAGGGTTTGGATTGGAATCAGCAGCGATTGGGCCAGCTACTTGGGTAAATGATGACTGTGGGAAACGGATCATGCAGCTCAAAGAGGATTCTCATCGTTTATTGGACAATGTAATGCAAGTGCTGAAAAAGCGAGGTGTAAGTTTTTTTTTTTTTTTTTTTTTTTTTTTTTTATATTTTTATCGATGCCTTCATATATAAAATAGTAACCCTTTTAAATGATATATTTAGTTGTCTGCAACTACGAACATGCTTCATGGTGACGCAGGTGATGCGTTGGTGGTAGAAGCTGAAACCCTGAAAGCTGATATCGTCATTGTGGGGTGTAATGGACGAGGTTTCTTTAAAAGGTAACGAGGATGCGTAAACAAGTTGATATTTTTTCGGCGGCAGCCTGTTTTTCTTTTTTTTTTTTCTTACATACAATGCATTCCTTTTATTATCATGTAGGCAACTATTAGGGTCCGTATCCGAACATCTTACTCGACATCTTAAATGTACTGTCATGGTGGTGAAACCATGACAAACTCTATCAACATCTTCCTTGACAAACACACAATATAACCACATTTTTTAAGATAGTATTAATAATAAAGATAAAATAATACATTGTTTATTAAAGTATATATATATATATATAAGATATAGTGACAGGAGGAGGTAAAAAAAAAAGAGGGGGGGGGTAAAACCGGTTTACAAGATTTGACAGAATTATATTCCGACATCCTACCATGCGACCAATGCATAACGTTACAAGATACTAGCCAAATCCAATCCAGAGGCAAAAGAATATACCCTTGAATCAATGATGAGGTTATGCCGATCCTGTAAATCTAAAAAAAAAAGAAGAAGATCAGTATGAGAGAAGAGAAAGCAGTAGAAAATCTTCTTACCAGTCAAGTGAGTCATAAGGTTATTTACAGGAAGGAGGATAGTTTGTAAGCTCCATTCGTCTTGTTCTAATTCAGGAGAAGGATGAGTTGTTGTGGAAGTTGTATTGATAGTGGCATGGGCTACGTAACAAGTCGAGTTGGTCAATCCAGGTTCATAACATACTGAGCGAGTAGACAGTCGAAAGTCAGACTTGTCCACTTTGTATCCAGTTTCTTCTCGTAATTCACGGCAAGCTGCATCTAATGGTGTTTCGTTGGGATCGACAAGTCCTAGAATACATGTTTAAAGAGAGTGAGTAGTTGCAATGTGAGAAGATGGGGGGGTTTTTTTTTTCTTTTCTTTTTACCAGAGGGGAATTCGACGGCATAGTTTTCAATGGCAGGTCGATACTGAACCACTAAAACTATCTGGGGTCCATTATTGGTTTTCAAGATGGCATGAATGTCTACAGCTAAAAGTTATAAAGATGAGTAAATGTTCCCTGTTTATCTTTCTTATTTACCATCGGCTAAAGGGGCAGCAGTGTTTTTTCGTACACATCGTTCCCAAGGTCGTTTAATTCCATTAGTGTCAAAGTAGTGTAGTTGTTCGAGGGTGATCCATTGGCCTTGACCCAGAATAACAGGTTCAGTTGTTTTTATATTAGCAAGGGGAGAAGAAAGCATGAAACCAAAAAACAAGAGGAGAGAGAGGGGAAGAAAATACTTTTGAGTCTTCAAAAAAGCGGGATTTGAAATCATTATCGGGAATTCAAAAAAACTGAAAATTGTTGACCCAGGTTTATGCAAAACGACACCACCTCCCTAATTTCGACCTTGAGCCTTTCCAGTTGACCTTCATTTGACGGCAGATGCTTTGTGATTGTGACTATAGTGGATTTATATGAGTAATAGTATACTTGCATGAATCCGAATCAACTTGATCGATTGATTCAGATTTCATTTATTTAAAAGAGAAAAAAGCCCCACATTGATGAAATGAATAATGCAATATATAAAAACTCCCTTTTTACTTGAAACAGATCCTTCATATTCCTGATCCATCGTTCTAATGAAAAAAGGAGAGAGTGAGAGAGAGAGATAAAGAGCCAAGAAAAAGAAAAATAGATTATGCATGTCACGTTTTCTTCTTTTTCAACATGTAAAAAAAAAAAAAAAAACCACTCAACTCCTTTTTTCCCTCTCTCTCTCTATCTCTCTTCTTTCCCCAGCAGCACTAACACCTCCTTATCTTCCCGCACTCCTCTTCTTTTTCTTCTTTTTCTTCTTCTTACTTTTTCCTTCCCTCTCACCTTTTGCCTCATATGTTGGTAAACAATAATACTCGTATTGCACGATTATCATTGAATGCTAGTCCTCTCTTTGATCATCACGATACATGCTCATCGCCCATTTCAAAATCCGCCAAAGTGAATCAAATCATTAAGAATAATCCACTCGTCCCTTCACCAACCACAATTAAAAAACGACAACATCGTTCTTGCCAGTCGGGATGTCATGTTGATCTCTCATCATCTACTATATCATCACACAAAGTTAAAAGCGATGAATTAAAGATCGGACAAAAGGTATCCGTTCTGAGCCTTTGTGCTATTGGGACGATTCGATTTATAGGTAGCACATCTTTCCAAAGAGGATTATGGGCGGGAATTGAAATGGATATTGTCGGCACTGGTAAAAATGATGGATCCATAAAAGGGTGAGTTTTTTATTTTAGCCCCCTTTTCTTTCCTCTCTTTCTCATCTCTCTTTTACTTTTTAATAGTACTCGTTACTTCCAGTGTCCTCCTGAAACGGGTCTTTTTATACTTGCTGATAAAGTAACACCACTTAAGGATGCGTCTTCTCGATCTTCTTCAACAACCACTCAGTCTTCTCACGGTACTACTCAGGCTGATCAACAACGTCACTTGAAACGATCCACCACTCGTCCTCGTCAACGATGTTTATCTCATGATCATAAACCAACGTCGTCAATCTCAACAGTAACACCAAAGAAAAAGGCCACACCTTCTTTTACTTCTTCAACATCTACTCGAACTCCTCGTGCCAGTACCACACCAATCCTTCTTCCATCACTAACAACAACAACAACAACAACAACAAGGAAGCCTCTACCACCAGCTCTAAATACTTCTCAACGAGTCTTGACATCATCTCAACGGAAATCCGTCACTCCAGTCTTAACAACAACACCGTTATCTAAAATATCGTCGCCTCACCATCAACAACCTAGTAAAAGCACTCGACGAACAGTAACACCCACCACAAAGAAACGCAGCTCCACAGGCTCACCCAAACAATCACAACAACCACCATCTCCTAGCGCTGCACCTCGAAAAAGCAAAAGTACCAGCACTCGACAAGTAGTCACTCAAGATGAACTTAACAAGATGCACCTTTTATTGGAACAAAGTCGACAAGAAAAACAGCGATTATCAGATGAAATGAACGGCAAAGAAGCGGTCTGGGAACGTCTGGTGACAGCCAAGGAAAGCTATGCACTCAAGATCCAAGACATGCAGGCGGAAATCAGTCGATTACAGCACTCACTTCAACAATCTCAACAACAAGCCATCCAACTGGAATCACAACTCGTTCACCATTCACCCGACACGATGGAACAACAATATAGTCGACGAATAGAAAAATTAGAACGACTAGTGCGTGAATGGCAACAGGATGCACAGGAATCACATCAACAAGTCCAACAACAACAACGAACGCATGGAGCTCAGATGGATCAATTACGACGAGATTTGGCCGAACGAGATCAAGTCACTGCTGCCATGGAAAGGGACTATGAGGCGGCAAAACAGGCTAATACAGATACCGTGCGACATTATGAATCTGTTTTGGCTCAATGGACTCGGGATCGCGATATGACTCTCAAAGCCAAGGATGATCAAATCGAACGACTGGGGAATGTGATTGAAGAATTAAAAGCCTGTCACTTTCTCCTCCCACCTTCACCCAACACAGATGACGATGACGATGACGATGATTCGGTTGGCAGCCACTCGATGGTGGAAGATATCATTCCTGATCTGGTGCGTAAAATTAAAACAACCACGACAACACTCAGTAACAACAACAAGGACTCTCGGATGTATTCTTCTCGACGGCGGCTCGAACAGCAATTGGAACTGACAACCATGGCTTTGGATGAAGTACAACAGCAGCAAAAAGCGACTCTTTTGGAAAATGAACAGTTACGTGATCAGTTGGCACACATGCACGCAGCGTCGGGGGCAATGGATCAGCAATTCCAACAACTTCAACATGTCTTGGCAAAGGAAGTGAATGACAAACGATTGGTGATGGAGGAACGTGATGCGGCACTGCAAAGTCAAGATAATGACGATTTGGCACGAAGGATCATTGAACTGGAAGGCTTGTATCGACTGGAACAACAACGGGTGCAACAATTGGAACAACAACGACAATGGATTGATTCTTCCGCTTCATCTACCTCTTCTTTGTCTTCCACCACACGGCGACATAGTAAACCTGTGCCTTTTTCTATGCATCATTGCTCGGGTGTGATCATGCCGGATCAGCCAAAATCAAGTACCAAGACCCAGCTATACTGTGAAATCTGTGAAATACATGGTCATGATGTAATGGGTTGTAAAGCACTCTTGATGGGCTCGACAATAGTAAGTAAATATATATATATATATATATATCAATAGATAGATGATTGGTATAACTAACCAACTTTCTCCTCCTCCTCCTCTCTCTAGTACTGCGTTAACTGCGATGTATTCGACACTCATGCCACGGCCGATTGTCCTAACCAAGACGAAACCTTCTAAACTGTCTGTAGTTTTTACTTGATCCCCCTTCCCCCTACCACTCCTTTTGTTAGTAATAGTACTCTTATATACATATTTATTAGTTGTCTTTTATTATTTATTATCTATCACCACTTTTTTTATTTTATAAAAACTGAAAACAAAACATAATAAAGCCTTTTGTATATTTGTCTCCATTATGCATCGTCCTAATAAAGAAGTGCGGGGTTTGTAACTTTCCATGCTATCATGCTACATATACCTTACTAGAACCTTTCTAACCGAATAGCATCACGAGGAAGATGGTTAAAAGAGGTTAATGTAGGTCTTGGATCAGTCAATCTGACATGATCATGATCAGAGAGAGCGGGCGGAGGTTGTTCCGAGGATGTGACACAGTGAACGATTGATGTGGCCACCCGATGTAAAACACGAAACAATCGTGGCGGAGGAGGAGAATCCCGAGTAGATTGATTGCATGATTCTTTCTCGGTATGCCGCCAGTGATCCGTCGCGATTTGAATTTTGCTCACCATGTCCAGGGCACATTGAGAGGAGCAGATCGAGTACCGAACAGGTACTTGCATTCGATTGTTACAAAGGCGAGCAAGGTAGCCGACTTGAAAAGGAAATGATGTGGACCATTGTTGACAATGATCACATACTCTGGCTGTTTGGATCACTTGATTATAAAGTAAAGGTGGTGCCCATGTGGGGAATGCATCCCCCAAGAAAGCCCAATCATCATCATAGAGCAACTTGTTTGTAGATGACAAGTGTCGACGTAGAGCGAGATTTTTGAGTGAGGATGGGCGATAATGAAGGGCGGAGGAATGGCAGACATCTGATTGGAGAAGCGCATGGGCAAGATCGGCGGGATTTGAAAACGACTTTATTTCTTCCAGGCTGATCAATTGAAATGTTGCTTCTTTTTCTTCTTCTTGATCCATGCAACAAAAAATACCATCCTTTTGCTCCAAATAACTGTTTTCATACAACAATAGTGTTTTTAATGCTCCGTTTGTCATTATCGTTGGGCACAAGGAACTGGGAACGGCCAAATCGACATGCTGGTGAATCTCTTGCTCTGGGGCCAAGGACAAGATGGATGGCGGTAAATACACCAATTGATTCCTACGCAAATCAATCTTCTCCAAACATGACATGTGTGCAAACAAGTAGGGTGGCAATATCTTTAGGTGGTTTTGGACAAGACCAAGTTTGACAAGGTGAACAAGACGAGCCATGGATGGTGGTAATGTGACGAGACGATTGTCATTCAGATTCAACCATTGTAACTGGGTGGCCAAACCAATGGTGGACGGAATCTCTCTTAGCTGATTGATGGCCAAGTTGAGGCGACGCAATGGGGTTTGAAAAGTAAAGAAAATAGGGGACACATGGGTCAGTTGGCAGGTATGTAAATCAAGACTAACAAGGTGTTTGTAGCCGTATCGTAGGAAATCGACAGGAAGACTCTTTAAAGGATTACCAGACAAATGTAGGTGGGTCAAGGATCCGGGTGGATTATGGATAAGACATAAAGGTACAGTATGGAATTGGTTGAAGGCTAGATTCAAGGTCTGGAGGTTGGATGGGAAGGATGGAATGTCCTTTGACAGGTGACTCAAATGGTTCTTTTGAATCAGAAGGATTTGTAATTGGCTTAACTGTGAAATGACAGCAGGTAAGTCTGATGAAAAAGTTGGTTAATACATTTACTCTTTCTTATATATATATATACTAACCATGGAACTTGTTATTTGATAAATCAAGACCTTGTAGGTGATGACAACAAGCCAAATCATCAGGCAATGATTCTAATTGGTTGTGACTCAATGATAACCAGGTCAAGTGGGATAATGGAGGGAATACGGCAACATTGATCTTGGTCAACTGGTTTTTGGCGATTGAAAATGAAGTCAACTCGTTCAAGACAAGGACTTCAGTTGGAAACTCGACAAAGGCATTGTTGCGAAGGGTCAACTCTTTTAACGAATGGCTCATGGATCTCAAGGTATGGGCATAGGGTGTCATGGTGGTTAATTGGTTATCACGTAGTAATAGTGTTTGTACATTACATGATGTTTTATGTCGTAATAAAATTGATTTGTTGAATGATGATAATGATGATACTGTTGTGTTGTTGGTTGGTGGGGGTGGTAACAAGGTAGCATTTAGCCTAACAATACGAAAAAGTTAGAATTTGGAAATGTGAGCACTGGATGTTTTTGATACTTTACTCATCTATTCTATTATCAAGGTCAAGATGGCTGTCATGAATAGCATCCATTGTTAATATCAATCAGTTGTAAAAGAAGATTAACAAAAAAAAAAAAAAAGTGGGTGACAAATTGCATGAAAATGGCTTTGACAGTACCCCAAAAAGGGAAATAATCTCCCGGTTTCAGCATTATTGAACTAGGTGTTGTTTTTTCAAGTGAGAGAGATAAATCAAAGATTCTAACAAACAAACAAACAAACACTTTTTATTGATCATGATAGATCACCATGCTCTTTAAGAAAGGAAATTAATTGATCTTTTTCTTTGATGACTTGTTTGAGGATCTCGGTGTTATTAAGATCGATCTTGATGTGGGATGGTATTTTTGACTGAGCATAATGAATCAAAGAATCAAATGCAGGTGGATCTATATACCTCAAAAAGTCAAACGTACAACTGGCTTCTTGCATGTCTATAAGAAAAAAGAAACATTAAAACACCGAAATAGGGATTTAAAATGTTGCATGAATCTCGACCTTACCATGACTTTGGGATACATCGCATGTACATTGTTGTGAGGAATGATTGTTTAATGGGCAATGGGATGTAGCATCATTAGTGTATCCTATTTGATCAAAGAAATGAATTTGACTCTTGTTCAAAAAGAGGGCGGCAGCGAGTGTACGCACAGGATCGCCCCATCTATATACCCCCCCCAAAAAAAGACAACTGAGTCTATTATGTGTCATAAAAAAGCTTTACACTTACTTTTCATAGAAAAACCCGCTGGCAAGATCCAAATGATTGAAGTAAGCTTGGTAGACTTCTGAACGCACAAATGATAGATCAAGGATTTCAAAGTTGGACCACATATGGCAATGGTTATAGTCACCGTCTTCATTAATGAGCCCAGGTAAAATAGTTCGGTTTCGGGGTTTAATCCATTGGGGGTACTTCTCCATAAAGGACTGAGTGGTTGACCAAAGTGATGGGATTGCTTTTTGATCTTCTTTGCCAGTCAAGACAAAACCTAAAAAGGAAAGAGTTTCGAGTCTGTACTTTTGTCTCTCCCACTTCACACAATACATACCGATTTTTTTCCCTTCTTTCTTCATCACAAGGAAAGGATCTGTTTTTAAAGCACAAGTATACATTGATCCAGGTTCAATTCGCCAAGTGTATTCAACGTTTGTAAATAGAGGATGGTTGAAAAACAGGCCCGCCTGATACCTGTTGGAAGAAAAAAACAATTAAAACCCCGTTTTTTTGAGATTTCTTTTTATTTTACCGTAATAGTTGATGATGAGATAAACTCTCACCTCGTTTAACACCCACTAAATCCCAAAGAGCGCTTTCAGCACGGGGCACATCCACCCATCGAGGGTAAGCCCACTCATTCGCATCAATTTTACCAAAAAACACTGAGGTGTTGGATCGAGCGACAATGGCGCTGGCATGACGTTTAAAGTCCGCATTGAAATGCTGGTCATTGAGTAAAATCCAGGGGTAATTCGCCTGATCATTGAACCGGTCCTGAATCACTCGCATCGTAGCGCGTGCTTCGGGTAAGTTTTCGTTGCGCACAATCATATAAAGTGCCCCACGAGGTCGATCGGTCGGCCAAGTGGGTTGACTTTCAAAGTGGTGAGATTTGAGTGTGATGATTTTATCTAGTGGATGATAGGCATAATAAGTAAAGGCGAAGAGCGTCAACGTGATGAATAAACCGACAAGTTTGATCCACCTGCGTCGAGAAAGGGGTCGCCGACGATTGATGGATGGTTTTGTATAAGTCTCTTCATGATGAACATCCACTGAATGCATTGTTTAATAAAGAAGGAGAAAGAGAATGAAAAAAAAAAGAAAGGAATGAAAGTGTTTTATGATAGATATGCATCAATGCATACTTTCAAATCCCGACCCAGGGTCTCCTTCCCGTGTTGGATCGGAATGTCTCCTTTTCCAGCAACACTGAAAAGATGATCAGTGTCAGAAAAGCTGCTTATGAATTTTAATTGAGAAGAAGGAGTTCTAGGGTTTACTTGAAAATGCCGAGAACGGAAGAAGGTCCATACGTTATGCGAATACGATATTCATTCTCCGAGAGGCTTGCTGGTGCAAAAATGGTAGATAAATGAAGATGACCATCGATTCGTCGATAAAGTGTAGCATATACATTATTCAGTTGGTACTTTTTCCACTCTTTTTGATTTTGTTCTTTATAAACATATCAATAATCAAACACCAAGTGTTTACTTACCAAAGCGCAAAGCTGATTCCTGAGTACATTTCAAATCCCGACACCGACTGAAGTTTAAAAATTTTTTCTTGCTCGATTTTTTTTTCTCCTTTCTTTCCTTAAGATCTTTCACCACCAACCATGGGCAAATCCAAGAACGATGATTTTATTATGACCATTGACGATGACGATGACACTATCATTGTCCCTGAAAACGAACGAGTAATGTCGGACGAAGAAGATGCACCACAACAAAAAAAATCAGGCAACAAGAAGAAGAAACAGTCTGGCATACAACAAAAGGATCAAGACTTTGATAATCAATTCACCTTTGCTCTTGATGGGGGTGGCGACATTGGGCCTGCTAAACCTTGGGATTTTACTGAAGCTAGAAATATGTTGAAAAACAAGGCAAGTGATAATAATAATAATAAAAACCGGGATCAGGAATATACTAACCTTTTTTTTTTCTTTTAGGATCTGGAACGTACTTCGATTGATGCTATCATTACCAAGAAAAGAAAAGAAGTCAAGGAAATGAAAAAGACACAAAAGAAACAAGGTAATCAAAAGGAAAAAGGTGTTCTCACAATGGGCGGTCTAATCGTTTATTGTCTTGTTAGCTGAAGAAACTCCTGCCAAGGACGAAAACAACGACGACGACGACGGTGATGATGATGAAGAAGAAACATTGGTGGAGGACGATGATGATGATTTGGCCGCAGATGGGTTTGGTGCTGGTGCTAAGGAAACCGAAGAACCTGAAGCCGAAGAAGACGAAGAAGGTGACGACGACGACGACGACGATGATGTTAGCGACACGGACACAGAAGACGAAGATCAAGACAATGTCAACATGAATAACAACAGTGACGATGATGAAGAAGAGGTAGATGACGAACAAGAACAAAAGGTAAGAAAGAGACTATAATTATATGATTACAAAACAAATGCTAATGGATCCTCTTTATTCAACGTTAGCGTAAAGATGCTTACTTTGCACCAGAAGAAGAAAACGAAAACAAGGGACACCAATCGTTTACATCAATGAACTTATCACGACCGATTCTCAAAGGACTCGCCAATCTTGGATTTATCAAGCCTACTGATATTCAAGCACGTACGATCCCTGTGGCACTTTTGGGCAAGGATATCTGTGGTGGAGCAGTAACAGGGTCTGGTAAAACCGCGGCATTCGTGGTTCCTATTCTCGAACGTCTTTTATACCGTCCTCGACAACAAGCCTCAACTCGAGTGTTGATTCTCTGTCCTACACGTGAATTGGCGGCTCAGGTGCATAGTGTGGCGGTCAAGCTCGGTGGATATACTGATATTACCTTTTGCCTGTGTGTCGGTGGTCTCAGTGTAAAGAAACAAGAAGCGGATTTGAAATTAAAACCTGATGTGGTGGTGGCTACTCCTGGTCGTTTGATCGATCATATTCGTAACTCTATGGGTTTTGGTTTGGATCAATGTGAAATCTTGGTGATGGATGAAGCCGATCGGTAAGGAACAAAAGATGAATATCACGCTTTTTTGTTTTTACTAAATGTTTCTTTTTGTATATATATATATATATATATATATATATAGTATGCTTGAAGATGGGTTTGCTGATGAATTGGGTGAAATCATAAAATCATGTCCTAAATCTCGCCAAACAATGCTCTTCTCTGCTACTATGACGGATAATGTCGACCAATTGATTCGTATGTCTCTCAAAAACCCTGTCCGATTATTTGTCGATAAAAGCAATCAAGCTGCCAGTCGGTTGATTCAAGAATTCGTGCGTATCCGGGCCAATCGTGAAGCTGATCGATCTGCCATCTTACTAGCCCTTTGTAGAAAAACATTCAAGAAAAAGGTCATCATCTTCTTCCGGTCCAAGGCTGCTGCTCATCAAATGAAGATCCTGTTTGGCCTGGTTGGTCTGAATGCTGGTGAACTCCATGGTAACTTGACACAAGAACAACGATTGGAATCTCTCGAACGATTCCGTGATTTGGAAATTGATTACCTCTTGGCAACTGATTTGGCGGCTCGTGGGTTGGATATCAAGGGGATCGACACTGTCATCAACTATAATATGCCTACTCAATTTGCTCAATATCTCCATCGTGTGGGTCGTACTGCTCGTGCTGGTAGAAATGGCCGGTAAGTTTGGGGAGGGGAGGGGGTCAAACAGACAAAAGTGATTGATGTATATTGACCTTTTATTTATTTATATACATAGATCTGTCACTTTGGTAGGTGAACAAGATCGTAAAATGCTCAAGATGGCCATTAAATCCGCCAACAGTGCTCAAGTCAAGAATAGGGTGGTCCCTGCCGAAACTATCCAACGTTACAAAGAAAAGGTGGAAAGTCTGTCTACTCAAATCCAAGAAGTCCTTCAAGAAGAAAAAGAAGATCGCTCGCTCCGTCAGGCTGAAATGGAACTTCGTAAATCAGAAAACTTGTTGGCTCACGGTAAAGAAATCTATGCTCGCCCGGCACGAACTTGGTTCCAAACTGAAACGGAAAAGAAGACTTCTCGGGAAGAAAATACACCCAAGGAATATCGATCCAATAAAAAGGATGATGCCAAGGCTAATGTAAAGGAAACGGTAAGTCATAAAGAAAAAGAAGAAAAAGAGGGGGGGGGGAATGAAATTGAACTAACATTTATTGTCTTGTATAGAAAACTAAAAAACATGGTAAATACGACGGGATGAGCCGACATAAGCGTAGACGGGCCCAAGCGATGGAAGAAGACGAAGACTACCTAAAGGATGCTAGGAAACAAAAGACATCTGCCAAGAAGGCTAAGAAAGCTGCTCAGCCTCGACGCTTGTAGGTGGAACAAATAGAATAGTCATTTTATATTATACACACACATCTTTTATATTTTATTCTTTGTAGCATTTTAGATTAACATCTCCCCCCCCCCACACATTCTCATCACATAATAAAGAAAGATCATCATTGGTTCTTTATCCAATAAAACCCGGCGGTGTTTTTTAGTCATGATGGGATTATCCAAATTGGGAACAAAACCCTTTGATCCCTATTTTTTTTACTGGGTCGCCGTGGGAATCCCATGCCCACATATCATATTTGTCCTACTGTGCTACATACCAATAAAAAAAATACATAATATTTATTATACATACATGGAAGAGTAAATAATCTATACAAAGACGGAGGGAGGGAGGGGGTATACTATAAACTAGCCTTGATTAATCCGTTTGATGGTGCTACAATCAGGTAAATGGACACCACGATACTTGATTAGATATTCACCATGGTCTTGTTGGAAGGTACAGGTTTTGTTTACAGGACAACCCGGATTGGCACATTTGTAATAGATGCTCTTGTCCCCGGTCTTTTTGTGTGTCGTATTCCCATTATTTCGCCACAAGTAATTGTCGTTGTATGGGAATTCCTTGGTTTCCACAATGGCTGTGATCGGATGCATTTCCCTACGTCTTCGTTTCTCCGTTGTTGTTGTTGTTGTTGTATCAGATGGTCTATCCAAAAAAAGAAAAAGATGAGATAAAGAAGGTCATACATACATGATGATTGCTCTTTACCGTTTTAATGTGGGAAGAGGATCAAAAATTGGTTTGAATAAATCCGAGGAGGTGAGAGAAGTGATCAAAGGTGGTAAAATAATAGACGATCTTCGTTCCATAGGTTGTCGGTAGGATGATGATAAATCGGGATGGAGAGTCATCAATGGAGAAGAAGAGGTGGACAAGGTGGATGTGGTGGAAAGACAGGGTGAGGAAGGTGATAAAGTAGGTGAGGCGCAAGGGTATTGTTCTTCTCTTTGTTGTTGTTGTTGTTGGAGCATATATTCAATTTCTTTTTGTCGCAGTTTGGCTTCTTCTGTACGTCGACGATCTTCTTCTACTTTACTGGATAAGATGAGTTCGAGTAGATCTGGTTGAGATGCATATTGTCGCATCACAGCTTCCAGGTTGAAGCTATTCGATAAAGCAAGAGTAGGGTTGTATTGTGGTTTTGTTGGTAACATGTTAAGTATATGAAGGAATAAGGGAATAAAAGCAAGTGAGAAAGAAGAAAAAGAAAGAAAGAAAAGAAAAAAAAGGGGGCGGATTTATAAAATGAGGGGAAATCGAAATTTGAAAATTTTTCCGCTCGGGGCAAGTAATGGCTAAAGGTTTTGAGTGCCCCCCTCCCGCGGAAAACATGGACAGAAACAACCTTCCATTCAGTAAAAAAGAAGAAACAAAAGAAACCTATTGGTTACTACTATAATGTGTGTTCACATAGTATTAAATAAACAAGTTTGATAAAATGGTGGTTAACCATTTCAGTGTAATGTGATTAAAGTTCCCCACTCGAAAAAATTAGGGACAGAAGGGTCTTGTTCTCTTTTTGGATAATGTTCCCAAGAATCTTTTTTTTTTTTTTGGTTACCGTAATATGATGACTCTGATGGGGTATAATGCGGGGCTTGAAATCCGGGCGGAAAACAGAAAAAAAAATGCGGGTTTCTCAAACTTTCCCAATGGAATCCTTCTTATCGGGTCATTAAGGATGAAAACTCGCTTATAATGTGATCTTTAATGAAAACTAGGTTTATGATCTTCTATTCAACTACCACACTATTGAAAATACACTTTCCCCACACCCCACTGGGATATACAGTTAATTCAAAAAAATCTTATCAATACAGTTGAATGAAATTAGATGGGGGGGGAGGAAATGTGAAGCAAAAAAAAAAAAAGTCTCAACATGTGTATGTATGACAGTAAAGAAGTTTAAAATGATTTGTCTTGGAGAGATGATAGTTTGCCGACTTTCCATTTACAAACTATCTATATACCGCGCCCTCTGTCATCTCTTATATCACATGCCTCTCCCGCAAGCGGGGATTATCGTCGGAATTATTTTGCATGAATGGCGGGATTTAAAATAAAAGGGGCTAAATTCACGTCATTGAAGTCATACAAGGCCGTAGAGTGATAAAGTCAATAGAGTCAGTTAAGTCAATGGAGTAAAGAAGTAGATAGAGAGATGGTAAAATAAAATTCACTGCCAAGATTATTTTACTTCCATTCTCTATCTACCTTTGTTTTTTTATTGATTGTATTGTAAAGCTATGTATAAATAAAGAGTGTATATAAAAGTAATGCCGAAAAAAAAGTAAGATATGTATAATTTAAAAAAAGATGATATGTATAGTTTAATAATTAATCCACTATTTAGCCCCGGAGATTACCCATGACAAGAGCCAACAAAGCCATGCGTACATAAAGACCGTAGCGCATTTGACGGAAGTAAGCAGCACGTTGGTCAAAGTCGACTTCGGGTTCGATTTCATTCACACGAGGTAAGGGATGCATGACGATCATTTGAGACTTAGCCTTGCTGAGCATGTCGTTGTTCAAGATAAACGAGTCCTTGACAGCATTGTAAGCATCTTCGGTATCGAATCGTTCCTTTTGCACGCGAGTCATGTAGAGCACATCGGTAGTATCGATCACTTGGTCCAAAGAGCTGTACACATTTTGAGTCACACCAGCCGCTGCCACTTCGTCCATCACTTCCTTGGGCATGGCTAATGAAGGAGGAGCCACATAGTTCAAGGTCACTTGGTAGTAAGCAAGGATCTTGACCAAACTGTGCACCGTACGTCCGTTCTTGAGATCACCCACCAAAGTCACTGTTAATCCATTCACCGTACCGAGTTCTTCACGAATCGTAAACACGTCCAAGAAGGCTTGAGTAGGATGTTCCCCGATACCGTCGCCAGCATTGATAATAGGTACCTTGGAATACTTGGCCGCCACCTGAGCACTTCCAGGTTGAGGATGACGAAGGACAATACAATCACCATAGCAGCCCAGAGTTCGTACAGTATCAGCCAAAGATTCACCCTTTTGTACAGACGAGGTAGATGCATTCACCGCCACGACCTTACCACCCAAGCGGTACATGGCAGCTTCAAAGGAAGCAGAGGTACGAGTGGAGGGTTCAAAGAATACCGTGCTAAGCACCCGACCTTCCAGCAAGTTGATAGAGCCATACAACTCCACCAAGTTGCGCATTTCGTGAGCCACACCAAACAGGACATGCAAATCATTACGGTCGAATTGCTTGGATTTGAGAATATGGTTACGGAAGAAAGGAGAGCGGTTGAATACCCGAGCCAGAGACGCCGAGATTTCATAGTGAGGAGCAGCAAAGGATACCAATTGCTGATCAGCAGCACCAGCCAAGCGGACAGGGTCAGTAGAAGGTGTTCTAGGAGAATCAACCACTTTTTCACGGACTGGCTTGATAACAGCATCAGACTGGCTTGATTGTTGTTGAGAAGCGTCGGACACAGCATTTGGAATCACTTGTTGAGCTTGGACAGACAAATCACGACCGAGGTTACCTTGAGACTTGCACAAACCATCCATAAACACCGTCTTTTCAGTCATCACCACACGATGGACAGATCCACTGAGCGTGCGACCTTCGAATGGTGACCAGTGAGCATCTGATGATTTCCACACATGCTTGCGATCCACTTCAACTTCAACATAAGTGTCAGCTTGAGGCACCAAACCAAAGATACGACGGGGGTTTTCATACAAACGATCAGAGATGTCCTTGAGACGCAATTTTCCTTGAGCGACAGCATCCAATAAAAGAGGAAGAGCATCATCAATACCAGAAGCGGCTGAGGTGGGTTTACCAAGAGATTGTGCCAAAAGACGAGGAGTAGAACCAATAGAGAAGCAGTCGACATCCTTGAGGTTGTTCCATAAAGCTTCTTGATCCTTCTTGGTAGGTAGGAGCTTGGTGTTGTCGAATTCTTCAGAGGTCAAGAATAGAGCATAGACACAGACATCACAGCTGATTTCCAAACCCTTCTTTTTGCTGAGTGCGATCAAAGCCAGATCATCCTTGCTCATCACGTTGGTGACATGAATAATTCGGTTATACAAAGAGGCCAACAACAAAATAGAAGCAAGATCAGTACCCTTGGCATCAGTCACCACCAGTTGAGAGCTTGGCCAGGAAGAGAAGACCTTGTCAAATACGGATACATTGCCACTTCCGATCTTGTCAGTGTTGATATAAACAGAGGCGGTGTCAGAAGCAAGAGAGCCTACAGAGCCAGCATTGTCGGAGGTAGCAGTAACGTTGAGCAAGTAGTCAGTGTGAGCAGCCTTGTGAGCACTAGCTGTGACAGCATCGATACCAGCAGCATCATTAACATCTTCGGCAATGGCGGAGATAGTGGTGTAACCCGCACAGACAGAAGCCTTGGTGACATTGGCGAATTCATCAGCTTGACCCAGATATGCATTGACATTAAACAAACCAGGAAGAGTGGCGGTAGTGTTGCTGGTCTTGTAATCCACACCAGTGACTTCAAATTCCTTCATACGAGCAAGAGCTTCCACAAACACCTTGGCACACTTGACGTTGGTCAACAAAGGAATAGAGTAGTCAACAGCCAAACGACGAGAGCGATAACCCTTGGACATGTAAGAAGCAGGACGTCTGTATCTGTTGCGAGATGGCAAGTTAATATACATATCGATCAAGTTGTTGGATAAATGTTGTTGCAAAGAGTATTCCGCCTTGAGTTTGTCGTCTACATCACCATCGAGAGCTTCCAAATGCTTGACAGGAATATCATGTTCTTGAATAAAGTCAGCAGTACCAGTGGTGGCAAAGATAGTGTAACCCAATTGATGCAATTTCTTGACGGATGGTAACATTTCTTGTTTTTCCTTGTAAGAGCCAATGGACAACAAGATATTCTTCTTGGGGAGAGTGAAGCCGGTAGCCAACAAAGCCTTGAGATAAGCAGAGTATTTGTCCTTGCCGAAACAAGCAACTTCACCAGTAGAAGCCATTTCAACACCGAGAATAGGATCAGCACCAGATAAACGGCTAAAGGAGAATTGAGGGACCTTGACACCGACATAATCCTTGGGGATAGACACCTTCGGATAAGCTTCGACAGGAAGACCCAACATTGCAAGAGTAGCCATTTCAATCAGATCAACACCCAACACCTTGGATACAAAGGGGAAGGAACGAGCAGCACGCACGTTACATTCAATGACCTTGATTTCATTGTTCTTGGCGATGAATTGGATATTGAAGGGACCAGTGACATTCAGAGCCCGACCGATCTTTGCAGTAGCCACTTCGATCTTGCGGATAGTTTCAGGGTCCAAATCTTGAGGAGGAAGCACCAAAGTAGCATCACCAGAGTGCACACCAGCATTTTCCACGTGTTCCGAGACGACATGCATGATCATCTTACCATCCAATGCAACAGCATCCATTTCGATTTCCTTGGCTTCTTCGATATATTTGGAGATAACCACAGGGTGTTCACGAGATACGGCAGCAGCTTCTTTAAGATAAGAGGCCAAATCATCCTTTGAAGACACCACATTCATAGCAGCGCCAGACAACACATAAGAAGGACGGACCAAAACAGGGAATCCGACATCATCACAAAAGTTTTCAGCTTCTTCATATGAAGTCAATTCCTTCCACAGAGGTTGATCCACACCAATGCGATCACACATGCGGGAGAATTTGTATCGGTTTTCAGCATTGTCGATCATTTCAGGAGATGTACCGAGGACTTTGACGTTTTGACGATGGAGAGGTAAAGCGATCATATTAGGAGTTTGACCACCCATAGACATCATGACACCAGTAGATTGTTCGATTTCATAGATATCCATCACACGTTCCAAGTTGATGTTTTCAAAGTAAAGACGATCGGCTTCATCATAATCGGTAGACACGGTTTCAGGATTATAGTTCACCATCACAGTCTTGATCTTTCGTTCACGGAGGGTACGAATAGCACGGACAGCACACCAATCGAATTCCACTGAGGACCCGATACGGTAAACCCCAGAACCGAGAACCATGATACCATTGTCGTTAAAGTCAATGTCGTGTTCCACAGCATTGTAGGTCATGTACAAGTAGTTGGTAAATGCAGGGAATTCGGCGGCGACTGAAGGGAAAAAAAAGAGAGAGAGAGATTAGTTTGATTATTTGCACTGTATGATTCCACATTTCCTTAATCATCAACTTACCAGTATCAATTTGTTTGACAAAAGGAGTAACACCGTATTCTTGACGAAGACGACGCACAGCCAATTCATTGCTGTTAATACGGTTGGCAATTTGACGGTCAGAGAAACCAAGTTGTTTGGCAGATCGGAGCAAGTTACCAGGGACGTTGGTCTTGTTGAATCCTTCCAGTCGGTTTTCCAAGTTGACAATACGCATGAGTTTGTTCAAGAACCATTTGTCGATCTTTGTCAATTCCCATACACGATCCACAGTGTAACCATTATGTAAAGCATTGGCGATGGCAAATAACCGAGTGTCAGATGGGTTCTTCAATTCCGCATCGAGGTTAGTGGTTCCCACAACATCGTTCTAAACAAGAGTTAAGAGTTAGTATTTTTGTATCACATTACCAAAAAAAAAAAAAAAAAAAAAAAAAAAAAAAAAAAGAGGAAAACTTACTTCACTAAAACCAGTAAAGTGATAATCAATAGCACGAATAGCCTTTTGAATGGTTTCTTCAAAGGTACGACCAATAGCCATGACTTCACCAACTGATTTCATAGAGGAGTCCAAAGCAGTAGAGACACGGTTAAACTTCTTCAAATCCCATCGAGGAATCTTGACCACACAGTAATCCAAGGAAGGTTCAAAGCAAGCACAAGTGACCTTGGTAACACTGTTCTTGATTTCATTCAAAGGAATACCGAGACCAAGCTTAGCAGCGACAAACGCCAAAGGATAACCTGTAGCCTTGGAAGCCAGAGCAGAAGATCGAGAGAGACGAGCATTGACTTCAATAATACAGTATTCTTTGGAGAAGGGGTTCAAAGCATACTGGATATTGCATTCACCAACCACACCCAAGTGACGGATGACATTGACAGCAGTAGTACGGAGCATGTTGTAATCTTCATCCGACAAAGTTTGAGAAGGAGCCACCACAATAGAGTCACCGGTGTGAATACCAAGAGGATCAAAGTTTTCCATGTTGCATACAGTAATACAATTGTCACGGCAATCACGCACCACTTCGTATTCGATTTCCTTCCAGCCCTTCATGGATTTTTCGATCAAGACCTGAGGAGAGGTAGCAAAGGCCTTGTTGCAAAGAGCGACCAATTCAGTTTCGTTATCAGCAAAACCCGATCCCAGACCACCCAAGGCGAAAGCAGCACGACAAATCACAGGATAACCGATTTGTTTGGCAGCAGCAAGAGCTTCTTCGTGGTTCACAGCAGAGGCAGAAGGAGCACACTTTTCATTGATTTCATACAAAGCTTGAGCAAAGAGATCACGATCTTCAGTGGTGATGATAGTGTCCACTTGAGTACCGAGTACCTTGACACCCAACGATTCGAATTCATCCTTCAACTTGATACCCACGTTAAGAGCCGTTTGACCACCAAAAGTTACATAAATACCATCGGGTTTTTCAAACTTGATCACCTTGCGCACATAATCAGGAGTGACAGGAAGGAAGTAGACCTTATCAGCCAGACCCTTGGAAGTTTGAATCGTGGCAATGTTGGGGTTGATCAAAATAGTATAAATTCCTTCTTCCTTCAATGCCTTGATCGCTTGAGAGCCCGAGTAATCAAATTCACCAGCTTGACCAATAGACAAACCACCAGAGCCGAGCACGAGCACCTTCTTTACATGGACACGAGGATTGGCAGTAACGTTTTCTTTAATAGTTCCACCAGGCATTTTCACAGGCACCAGCTTATTTTCGTCCACACAAGTTTTGACAGTCTTGATAAACACATCAAAGAGGAATTCCGTATCACGAGGACCAGGAGTAGATTCAGGATGGAATTGCACCGAGAAGATGGGAAGTGACTTGTGAATGATACCTTCGTTGGATCCATCGTTGGCGTTGATAAACAGTTCTTGGAAGTCAGAAGGAAGAGAGTCGGCATCCACAGCATAACCATGGTTTTGAGAGGTGATGTAGCAGCGGCCAGACAAAAGGTTGGTACAAGGAATGTTTTGACCACGGTTACCATACTTCATCTTGAGAGTTTTAGCGCCAGCAGCCAAAGCCAACAATTGATGTCCCAGACAAATACCAAAGATAGGCTTCTTTCCTTCTTGCAAGAAAGATCGAAGACGGTTGAAGGTGGTCGCCACCATCGTAGGATCACCAGGACCATTAGACAAGAAGAGACCATCAAAGGAATCTTGAGGTTCAGCAGTGAAGTCATAATCCCAGGGCACCACCTTGAGTTCCACACCACGTTGGACAAAGCAACGAATTTGATTATACTTCATACCAACATCCACAGCCAAAATACGCAAAGTACGATCACCAGACTTGCTTTTGATGGCAGTAGCAGGATCGGGTTTATAAAGCTTGGGTTCCTTGACAGAGACTTCAGCGACCAAGTTGCGTTCATTGGGATCCACCCAGGCCACATCTTGATAATCCTTCATCCAACGATCTTCAGTAGTAGTACCAGAGGTAGAGGACAAACCCAAAGCAGAAGCAGCAGAGTCGATCACAGAAGAAGAAGACACCGCTGTCAATTTGGGGAATAAGATCTTACCAAGTAGCACACCATTCATACGAATCTTCTTTGTCAAAGCACGAGTATCAATCCCATAGAGAGCAGGCACATTGTATTCCTTCAACCAAGCACCCAAAGAGGAAGAGGCAAGATAATGAGAGTAGTCTTGCGCATAGTTACCCACAATCAAACCCGCAATATGAATTTCATTGGATTCAAAGTATTTGGGAATATCCTTGAGCAATTCATCCATTACATTACGATCAGGTACACCATAATTGCCAATCAAAGGGAATGTCAACACCAAGATTTGTCCACGATAAGAAGGATCAGTCAATGATTCAGGATAACCCACCATGCCTATCATTCACAATAAAGTCCCCATTAGTCTTTTTCATTGTATACATACACACAACCCCCAAAAATAAACTTACCAGTTTGGAAGACACATTCACCAGAAATGCTAGCAGATTCCGAGCCAAAGGAGACACCTTGGAAGCTAGTTCCATCTTGTAACAACAAAGTAGCCATTGTGACATCCTTGGGATCTTCCACCGCAGTGACAGGTCGATGAGGAGCAGAAGGAGATCGTGGAGAGAATGTCAAAGGAGTAGCATTAGCAGCAGGTACAGGAAGACGTGCACCCATAGCAGTTTGATTGGAAGTCATGATAAGTCAATGGATTATATAAGAGAGAGGACGATGCTTGTGTTTGTATAATACAGAGTCAGGATGCTTGTAAGATTACTTTCTTTTTTTGTCTATATAGATCAAAAGAAGAGTACAAGCTGTTAAATATACACCATTACAACACTATATAAAAGACATCACCTGGAAAGAGAGCACAGACCAACCTCTCTTTCCTTTCCCCCCCAATCCATTCATTGCTTACATTGTTTCCAAAATGTCGTAGGCAGTGTCAACAGATTGAGAAGAAGGACAAAAGTAGAAAGATAAAGAAGTATATATAATAAATATATATATTAAATGTATGTGAATGACAATAAAAAAAGTGTGGGGAGAAAAAAGGCTTTATTGGTAGGGTATGGTTTGTTCAGCCGAGGAGCTGAAGAAGAATAAGATTAAATCCAAAATGAATTCCTCTTTTATATTAAATCGGCTTGAAAAAAAATTTTTTTTTTTGTCCCGCCCCGATAAAGCGGGATTTGAAAATGTTGATCTATTCCTGGGTGATTTCATGATAAATGTATTCAGCGAAGAAAGGAAAGGGAGAAAGTGATATCGGCAAGTTTTAAGAAAGTCTCCATTTCGAGTAGTTTCTGATTGAGAGGTTAAATCAGAATTGAAGGATGATCCGTTTCAATCATATTAAGCTTTGACGTATTTGACAGGAAAAAAAAAAAAAAAAAAAGATGACAGTTCAAACTCAGTGTTAGATGCTTTGACAGTGATCCCTGTCGAACCCACGTGAGTCATCATCCCCTCCAGCCACTCGACAAAATGATTATCCAAGTTATCTGACTTTTTTTTTTCTTTCTTTCCATCAACCTGATTTCCATAGGATGGAACCTTTCTTCTTTCTATCCTATTCTTTTGTTCCTATTCTTCTTTTGTTTTATACTGTGTTACTGGAGATGATAAAAAACAAGGTAGCAGTGCATTTGGGATCAGGGGTGCTATTTTTTAAATACCGCCATGGATGCAAAAGGAAGCCCTACTTTACAGAGACGATGCCAATACCGATTTGTTTGTCTTTAGTTGTTGTTTCAATGTAAAGGGTAGAGAGGGCGCAAATAAAATCAAACAACATATGAAAAAAAAAAAAGGTTGAGATACAATGACATATGGGCAACTTTCCAAATACATCGATGAGAGCGGTTTGCAGGATCAGACTTTTTTCCCAGCAAACCTGACGAGAGAACCATAACAAAGACACACATATATCATACACAACGTACATTATGTACATGTACATTAAGAATCTTTTTATTTTTTATTTTTTCAAAACTCGGTTACGCATGATGTCGTGTCATCTATCTGTTATATCCATCATGTTTAAGTTGGTGACACCATCATCATGAACGTGGATAGTGAGAGACCGATCACTCTGGGAATCGGGATTTGGGTATTTGAACATCCGCATATTGGAGGTTCATGCAAAAGGTGGAAAGGAAAAAACTGGGGATTTATTTGTTTGAACCCATTTTGATTAAAAAAATCAAGGAGGATTTGCATAAATCACTTTTGGTTGATGTTAGATGCAGTTTAGAATGCAATCCGTCAATCTGTCTCTTTCCCATGATGAGTACTGTTTGGTGTTGGCGTAAACCGATCATACTTTTTATTTTTTTGTTTCCATGCCTAATGTCTTTATTTGGTAACCCCGATAACAAAGGTGGGTTGTATAAAGTGCTTTTTTTTTTTCTCTTCCCCTGTCAGCACGGGTTTCTCGCATGAATAAATGGGCAACCCTAAAGTTTTCATCTATCCATTCTTTACATGAGTCCCGTTTTTTTTTCCCTTCACTCTTACATTGATGTTTGGAAGATATTGATACACAATACAAAGATGAAGGTATCTCCAAGTAACTAGCTTAAAAACGGGCGGGGTACGAAAAATTATAGTTTAGGACCCAGCAACCAACAAAAACAACACAACAATGCGGATGAAACATCTTGTTTACTAACGTTACTACAAAAGGACCAACTATTTTGTTGAGACTTTCTATCAAATCAACTAAAGCTTAACATATTGTTTCTCTTTTCCAAGACAATTATTATTTTCTTTAGAAGAATCTCTTGTTTGACTCTGTTTGTCAACACAGTTTTCCTTTGTGTTGATCCATTTAGTGTTCCCTCCCTTCAACCAAGTAAATCCTATTTAACATAAAGTCACTGTATAAAAAAACTATCACAAAGAGCAAGGTTTAGCTTTCCCACTCCGTTCCATTCAGCCGTGTAACGTTACATCCCTAATTGGTTTGGAAAAGAAAGCCCTAAAAGCTTTTTTCCTTTAACATACTAAATGAAGTGATTATCTATTCAAAACAGACATGTATAATGAATGATCGTGTTGTGGTATTCACTAGCTTTCAAGAGAGGCTTGAAAGGAGGGAGGTGTGAAAAGTTGCACTATGAAAAACAAGGCTTTTCCAAAAATGGAAGACACATAGAGTTGAAAGAATAAACTGATTTTCAAATGCCGCCATTTTTGTGTGCGACACCTGTCTTTTTATAAAGGCTGCCATGAATTTCCTTTTCTTTACTTTTTTCTTTACCTTTTTACTCTTCTTCCCCCCTTTTACTCTATTCCCCCACTCTTTTTTTGAATTCTACTATACTATACAATACATATAAACCATTACATTAAAATGCCTGCTCCTGTGGAATACAACAGTGTACGAAGAATGAGCACCATCTCTGCTCCCATCCATGACATTAACTTTGAGTAAGTACCCCCCCAAAAAAAAGCAATAGTAATGTTGCCGTCATTGATTAACATGACCCTTTTATTTTATCTTTTTACAAATAGTACTTATGACTTTTTACTTTGCAAACCACAAACAGATGTCAAGGATACCTTTGAATCGCGCGAACTGGAAGCAAGTTACTGTCGGGACTTTGCTTGTTGTGGCCTGATTCTGAATGACCTCCATGACTTGCTTCAACATTATGAAGAATGTCATGTCCGATTGGAAGAAGAAGAACAAGTTGACGAATGTGATGACGATATGGTGTTATTTGACGATGGACAACCTGAAGGATCGACCGACGGTGCTCAACAACAAGAGGAAGATGATCAAGGACTGTTTGAAAATAATCTAGATTTGGATCTAAATCACCTGAAGAAAAAGGCCGCAGCATACCTCTCTGACCTTTGCCAACAACAACAACAACAACGCAATGATGACGACGATGGTGATGATGACTCAACAAGGAAGACGGGCAAACCAATGATGGCTGGCAAGAAACGAACCTTTGAACAATCGACCTTTGATCTTGTGGCTCAATCAGCAGTGAAGAAACTAAACATACAACCTTATGATGGCTTTCTTAATGCTACTGGATGTACTACACAAAGTGTTGCTGCTGGGTTTTTTACGGATGAAGACTTTTTGGCTCATGCTGGTGCCTTGTTGGCATCTTCCGCCCATTACTCAAGTAAGTTCCCCACTTTTCATTATGTAAAGTTTTATTTAACCCTCTTTTCTCTTTTTTTTTTTTAGATTTGCATGCTGATAAGCCGTACAAGTGTCCAGTGGAAGGGTGCGACAAGGCGTACAAGAACCCAAATGGACTCAAGTATCATAATGAACATGGACACTGCAATTTGGCTACCGATGATAGTGAAAACGTGGCTTCTAAACCTTATCAATGTACTCTTGGTGATTGTAATCGACGATACAAAAATCTGAACGGTCTCAAGTATCATATTGAACATTCCCATGTGGCGTTTTTGAATCAAACTTTGGCTTCCTTTAGTAATACCTTTTTACAACAATCGTATCCTCCTCACGCATTATCTTCTTCTTCCCAAGCTTCTTCTTCCATGTCAACACCAAACTTGTCTCCTTCCTCTTCACCTGAACTCTCTTGTTTATCCCCCATGTTTTAGTCAACCCCCCTTATCCCTTTTTTATTACCTCTGTACACTTTGCTCTTTATACATATATTATATTATACATACCTTTTGTAAATAGTTTGTTCTCCCCATTTTGAAAAATAACCCAACAAAAAGTTTTAGTACCCCCCCCCCAAAAAAGTATCTCTTTACCCTCCAATGATAACCTCGATCTTTATTAGTTTAGTTTAGTATAGCTACTATCTTCTTTATCACCTTATATAATAAACAAAAATGGTAAAATCATTCATGTCTCTTCTCATTCTACCATGTTGTCCTTGTCCATGCACACCCCCTTGAACACACTCGCTTCTCCCTCCTTTACAACACATGACCCTTCTAGACACATCAAATTTCAAGCGCCACTTTAATTTATGTGCATGAATGCATGGGCTGTCGAATGAAAATGAGTGATATGGAAATCATACCGTGGGGAAAAAAGTAAGATGTCAAGTGAAAAATGACTCAGTCGGTATATGTTGGTCAAATGGAATTTTCCGAAGTTTCAACGATAGGCTATTTTGAAGACTATAAATCTAGTCTCTTTAGCCTTCTTTTTGGTTTCTACTTTCTTCTTTCCTTCTTATAATCTCACTCTCAACTATGGCCTGCCCTTGTAAAGAAAATAATGAATGCTCGTAAGTCTTCATTTGAAAAAAAGAAAGAAAAGACTCTTTGGTTGATCCTGATATTCTTTTCTTTGTATAAAGCTGCCAATCTACTGGTGTTTGTAAATGTGAAAACAGCTGTAAATGCACTGATTGTAAAGCACAACATAGCAATTCCTGTGCATGTAAAGGTGAGGTAGTCATTCCTATTGATGAAAAAAAAAAAAAAAAGCAATCCACTCAACTTTATTTTAGGGAGCGGAACAGGATGTTCGTGCGAAAAAGGACAATGCAAATGCTGAAAGAACCAAATCTGCACTATAAAAAAATAAAGTTTCCAAACAGATGTTTGTTATATGGTTTAACAAATAAAAAATGAACTCGGTTATTAACGTCTTCTCAGTTAATAACGTCTTTTTAATGTCTATAAAAGTTATCGGAGCTTAAATATTGAATTCATGCATTATCGTTTTTTCGAAACCAGCTCATTCATGAGAATGGTCACTACATAATCAAGTTAGTCGTTTGAACAAAAAGAAACGTTGTACAGATTTTTACCAGTGAGAATGCTGAGCATAATACATGCACTTGACAAAACATGGAAGCGTCGACATGTGGATGTTTCTTGTAATGGGACGAAGGGAACCGGTGACAGCGGTACTTTTACATTCAACATTGTTAGTCTTTTTTTTTTCTTTTTTCTTTTTCTTCCTATCTTAATTGAAGCTGTTTGCAAATCATTCATCATCTGTAATATCACTTAATCTGATGTTCTTGTTCCTTTTTTCAGTTGTCTCTGCCCATGCAAGTCGGGCTTATAGATGGCTGATGGTGTCAGTAGCATTTACGAGCAAAATGAAGTGGGAAAAGGAAGATCCCTCGGCCGTAATCATGAATAGTATAATAAATTGGTTGATATTGCATAATAGATTATTGATTTAACCAGGCATCCTTGAATCATACAAGTATTGAAATCCCGATACATGTTTACGTCCAGACAAAAAGACCCTCAATGAGGGGAGGTCGCCCCCAACAAGGAGACAGTTCATGCAGGCGGGGCTTGAATGTTAAAATAAATCTCCCATGCACCATTGCAACCTCCCCTAATAAGAGTATAAAATATCCATATAACAATTCAATCCTTTTCTTTTCCTCTTTTCCCTACATACATGACATGAGTAAATCATACGAAACAACGATGGTGGGCCATTGTGATCATGTCTATACAAAGAATGAAAAGATTCATATGGAACCCGAAGAGGAAAAAACAAGCTGGATGGCATGGATTGTAGTCGGGGTGGTAGTTGCAGTGAATACATCTTGTGCTGTAATGTGGTTGACAGCATCGAGTTTGCCCACTGCTTTCACTGACTATATGATGATTAGTTTAACTCAGTTGAACTGGCTTTCCAATATATCGGCCATCATCAACACCACTTTCTCATTACCTTCAGCTTGGTCTTACGAGCGATTTGGTTTAAAAACATCAGTAGGTGTAGTATATATTTTTTTTATTTCTCCCTGTGCTATCTCACCACCCCTTTTTTTAGATCCTAATGTCAGCCATCTTGAATACGACTGGGTGTTGGATTCGCTGTCTTGCTATCATTGTCCCTGAACAGCATAGATTCATAATGATGATGCTGGGTCAGATCGTCGCTAGTCTAGGTGGACCATTGATATACAAGTAAGGATGTTTTTTTCTTTTTGAACCACAAGTATTGATTATTTCTATTGTTTAGTATTGCAGCAAAGGTATACTGAAACCAGAAAGGAGTAAGCGGGATTTAAAATCTATATTAACTCCTCCTTTTTTCTTCTTATCATAGCTCGTAGCCGTCTGGTTTGCTCCTAAAGATCGTTCTATTGCAAATACACTTATATGTAAAGTGAATACAAAAAAGATATAATCATTGATGCAGGCGTTAAAATTGATCTCCTTAACAGCAATCCAATTGGGAATGGCCCTGGCCCCTTTGATACTACCGCAAATCGCCTTTTCACGATATGATGTGCCTCGTGCGGTAAGCTTTTTTTTTTCGTTTTCGACTTTTATCCCCACACAATATTTATTAGTCTTTCATGCCTGTAAGTTTAGTTACTGGTCACTGCGGGGTTTTCCGCCATTGTCACCATCCCCGCTTTTTTCATTCCCAGAAAACCCCGCCTTCCTCCATCCAAAAGTGCATTAGAAGAACGCATGAGTTTCATTCAAGGCATCAAGCAACTAATAAGAAACCCGACTTTTCGATGGATTGCATTTTTGGCATCTGTAGATATGGGTATAGCTTTCTCGGTATCGGTCTTGATCATTGAGGCTATTCTCCCCTTGGGTTATTCCGATCAAATCGCCGGTGTTTGTGCTTCCGTGGTCATTTTTGCTGGATTTGCCGGTGGAGGTAACTTGTCAATTAGGAAAAAAAAAAAAAAAGACTAACATGATAAGGTAATAGTCATGGCAGGTTATTGGGCTGGGAAAACATCTCAGTATCTTATGGTCATCAAGATGTTTTCTCCTTTAGTGGTTTTTTCATATATAGTCTTTATCTTTCAACGTATGTCAAGATGAGCCGAGGAAAAAAAAAAAAAAGGTCTACTATCTAAACCTTGTCTTTTTTGTTTATTTTAGTAATCCCTAATGCCACCGGAGCAGTCATCATCGCATGTCTCATAAACGGATTTTTTGCTTATGGTATCTTTCCAGTCATGCTCGAGTTTTGCTGTGAAGGTAAGAAAAAAAAAAAAATGGAGAGCGGAGTTTTCGACATTCATGCAAAAAAAAGTTTGACTAAATCATTTGCCTTTCCTAGTGACTTACCCTGTCCCTGAATCCATTAGTTCATGCCTTATCTGGAGTCTGGTGACAGCCTTTATGCTAGTTTTCTCGGTGATGATCGATTCACTAAGGGCAGGTCCCGACGCCAATCCTCCAAATAACATGACAAATTCCATCATAGCCATGACGGTAATTTCTGCCATTTGTTTTGTCCCTGTGTTTTGGTTAAAAGGTGATTTGAAACGACTGGCTATTGATGGTGGTAAACAAAACAGTCAAGATGCATCTGACGATCAAAATGCGGGGAATCCAGTTGTGTAATCTCAAGTTTAGACAGAAAATAAAAATTATACATAGTAATAAGGTTAGATTCAGTGGTTTTATGTTGTTACAGCCTTTAAATACTTGAGAGAGAGGTTAGTCGACTAGGGAGTCTGTATAAATGGCGGGTATGGTATCGTTTTATCTTTGTTACCTCTTTGGAGAGTCAGATGAAAAAGTACCACATCGGGATTTGAAATTACACCCACTGGAGTTGATGGGAGGGATTACAAATATCTTTTTTCTTTTTTTTATTTGTTTGCTTTCTTTTCTTTCTTTTTTCCTCTCCTGTAACCCCCAAAGTACTCTTTATAATAAAAGAATTGGTCATCTACGTATGTAATCTTGGAAACGTGAAAGATGGTTGGATAGAATGACGAAGGTAAGTCATGAATGGACTCCAACCCCCCCTTTTTTTTTTGTTTAACTAAAACATGATATTACAAGCAACAACGACTCTGATTCAGCTGGTCAAATCAATACTATCTCAAACTACGTGGGTCTCCTATGAATCGACAATAATGATCAACTCTCTTTATATAAAAAAAAACTTCTAGGTAACTTTGGGGTTGTGCGTGAATCAAACGGGGGATGAAATTCTTATCCTATCTAATGGTGTTTTTTCTTTGAAACCAGCCAAGGTAAGGGTGGGTAAAAGTATAACCAGCTCGTCTACTCACTTTCTTCTGGAAATGCATAGGGACCGTATGACGATTAACATGTTTTGTGTATCTCCCTTATCTCTCTCGCTCTCTCTACAGGTAAACACTAACTATATCTTGTACATGAATCTTATTCTTTAGGGCCGAAATTGTGGTTGCAATACAAACAAGTGTGCAACCTTCATAAAGGCCCAAGTCATGCCCCCTTAAACAATATAGCGACTTTTTTTTTCTCACCCTTTATCTATTTAACTAACGTCTTTCTTCCTTCTTCTTCTTCTTCTTCTTCTTCTTCTTCTTCTTATTTGAATAGTGTGCAACTATGACCCTCGAACAAAATAACCACACCATTACTCACATTCCTGTCATCGATCTTGGTGGCATGAACACCAATCTGGAAGAAACAGCCAATCAAGTTTTGGAAGCAGCTACACAGGTTGGTTTCTTCTTTGTCCGAATTCCTCCCGAACAAAAGGAATATCTACAAATGTTTGATACAGTAAGTATTAAGAAAAAAACTATTTGATATGTGATTAAAACAAAACATGATCCTTTTTTTTATTCGATTAGGCCAAGGAATTCTTCAAACTACCGGTGGAAGAAAAACTCAAATACAAGCATGATATGGAAACCAATGTTGGATACAGTGCAATCCGTCATGAAATGTAAGTAACAAAGAACTTGGACTGGGGAAAGAAAAAAAAAACGATCTAATGCTCTTTGTATTCTATAGGGTTGATGTCACAAGCACCAGAAGGGATTATAAAGAGTAAGGGCTCAAACATGATAAAGGAAATGGATACATTACTTACTGGTTAATTAGATCTTATAACATAGGTCGCCTAGTCAATGGCGAATCAAAACATGCCATTGCTCCTACTTTTGCCGACAAGATCGACCTAGTACGTCAATTCCAAAATGTAAAGTATTAACAAACCAGATAAAAAATAAAAAGTCGACTCAATC
This sequence comes from Chlamydoabsidia padenii, assembly GCA_025330725.1. NCBI lineage: Eukaryota > Fungi > Mucoromycota > Mucoromycetes > Mucorales > Cunninghamellaceae > Chlamydoabsidia > Chlamydoabsidia padenii. The sequence goes on along the minus strand of JAIWND010000004.1, from coordinate 1,354,414 downwards.
CTTTCTCTCTCTCTCTCTCTAGCAATGTGACTCTATTGCTGTTGATATCATGGAATGTATGGCAATCGCTTTAAAGGTAATGCCATATGATTGACTCAATAAACACTTATGCAAAACCTGATACACCTGATACCTGATTATTATTTTTAGATCCCAGATGAAAAAGGGGGTCGGTCCTACTTCTCTCGCCAGTACCTTCAAGAAACTCAACCTTGTGATATTATACGCACACTCCACTATCCCATCGCAGAAAACGATAACCCCACCGATCTCAAAGAGGAAGTCCGCATTGGCAGGTAAAGGAAAAAAAAAAAAAAAAAACATATTGATGTTCTTCACATTGACTCACCCTCCCTTTTTTTTATTTTTTATTTATTATAAAAAAGACATTCGGATTATGGTTTGATTACATTATTGTGGCAGAACAAAATAGGTGGTTTACAGATCCAAAGCAACAGTGAACCAAAGGATCCGTCCAAGATGACATGGTTGGATGTACCTGTGCGAGACGATTGTGTGGTGGTCAACATGGGCGATTGTTTACAATACTGGACGAACGGCCTGATCCGATCCACCAAACACCGTGTGATTTTCCAACCTGGACTCGAACAACAACAGGAACGTTACAGTATTGCCTATTTTGTGCAAGGTGGTGGTATGGCATTGGATCCCGTACCCAGTCTTCTCATCCCATCCCAGCCTTCCTATACCGATATGGCGCAAGAAGAACCCAACCAATTTAAAACATCAAAAGACTACCTTCAACACCGTATTGCCTTGACCTACACTGCCTATTAAATGAATAGAATACTATAGTTTATTAAAAATAAAATGGGACTTTATTATTGTTTGTCAAATAAAATGGGACTCTATTATGATTATTATGGATAAGATGGATAATATGTTTTTATTTATATATGTAGTAAATGGAGGAGGAGGGTATGTAGCACTAATTAGGTTGTTGTTGATGTTGTTGTAATAGTAATCGAGGATCCCTTGTTGGTGTTAGAGTGTCCGAAAAACCCTGCACACTATCTGGTGAAGCCTTGGCGTGCAAAAAGGAGCCATTATCGCCTTTGGTGGTATGGAAGGGTCGTGTTGGTGGTGGCTTTAGAGAGTCCAAAAAGACCCGGACACTTTCGGGTGACGCTTCAGAATGGAGGAAGAAACAATCGTCGCCTTTGATACAGGACCCGATGGTATGGAAGTGTCGGCAAGGCGTTAACGTTTGTTCCAATCGATTCCGTTCATTCTCGTCGATTTCTGTATGAGAAAACCCACATTGATCGCCATTGGTGCAGTATCCCTTGAAATGATAGAATCGACAAGGACCCGTCATGCGATGAAGTGCTTTTCGTGTGGTGTCAGTCAATGGGTCGTGAGAGAAGCTACAATGATCACCGGCTTCACATGTTCCATTATTTGCAAAAAAGAAGCGACAGGGTTCGATTTGAAGGTTCTATAAAAAAAAGTTGGGTCAATTCAGAGGGGGAAAGCATGTTGAGAGGGGGATGTACTTACATGACTAAAGGTGCAGCTGTCTCCATTAACACAGGTGCCGCTTTTGTAATATTTGCATAGGGTTAATTCTTGTTGTCCTTCGTGTTTGTATTTGCAGTTGGTACCCGATGCACAGTTGCCCCGGCGATAGAATCGACATACATTATCAGAGGTGATTGTAGGCTTTTTATTTTGTTCCGGTTGTGATCTGTTGTTGTCGGAAGATCGTTTAGGTTGATACACTTGTTGTCGAGGTTTACCGAGAACTAAAAAGATAAAGATATTCGTTATTGATCTTTCCCAGGTTAATCACCCTATTATTAACTTACTGCCACGAGCAATATCTACCATGGATAGGTTGCCCTAAACAAAACCCCTTTGGTGTTAGTCATCAATCTATCTTTTCCCTTTTTTCTTTCTTTTACCTGTCCTTGTTCCGAGAGCATAGCTTGTACCGCATACAAATCACTTTGTCCCTGCCTTTGTTTCTAAATCCTAATAATCAGTATCATCATACACATACTTCTCCGTTTCTTACCTTGGCATTGTTGTAATTGTGTTGGTTCTGTTTTCGTTTCCATTGTTGATTCTTGTTGTTGTTTCCTGTGACAGGATGTTGTTGTTGTTGTGAGGAGGGTTGCTGATGATGTTGTGATTGTGGTTGTGATTGATGTGAGGAGGGTTGCTGTTGCTGTTGCTGTTGCTGTTGCTGTTGCTGTTGCTGTGATACTGGTGATACAGTTTGTAACAGACTGTCTAATAGATTGGATACAAATGCTGCTTCTTGTTTACTGATGACTGCAGATGGTGTCAAAGGTGGTGGTGCTGATAAAGAAGGTTGATTTCCAGCTTCGTTTCCCGCCTTTTCATGCAACTTTGCGTGATTCGCGGGTGCCTTGTAACATCCAAGATATTTAAAAAGAAGGTTAGTTAAGACTCGATCCCAATCCACCTGATACTACTTTTACCTTTGTTTTCTTTTCTTCATGAAGAGCAAGAAGTTGATCAAAATCGAGATCCGGTCTTTCAGTATCGTCAAGACCCTATGTAGATAATTAATATGAGTTCCATCTGCTTTTTTTTTTTTTAACATCATTCAATTACCTTGTTGTATTCATTCATTTTCTGTTTTTGCCTGATCCTTTGCAATCGCTGTCGCTTGCCTTCTTTCTTTTTCACCTTTTGTTGTTGTTGTTGTTGTTGTTGTTGTTGTTGAAATGAGGTTGGTGTCAACTGATTCAATCTACCAGGTGGTGCTATACAAGTTGCCTGTGGACGGGATGCTGGATTTGTCCATGTATTAGTTGGTAGTGTGTGTGGTGATGAAGGAGTGTGAGCTACTGATTTCTGTGGTGACGCTGATCCTGGTGGCGAAGTCAGAATACTACTATTAATCGGTGGTGGGGGTGCTGCTACGGGTAATGTCTTTATACAGCTTTGGATTACTGGTGTTTGTTGTGATGGTGGTGGTACTGCTGGTTTAGTTGTCACTACATTGGTTTGTGTTGTCGGTTTCTGATGTGGATCAAGAGTAGTGTGCAGTCGAGAAATCGTTGTTTGATCAGGTTGTTGTTGTTGTTGTTGTTGTTGTTGTTGTTGTTGTTGTTGTTGTTGTTGTTGCTGTAAGATGGATTGCTGAGTTTGTAAAGTGGCAGCTGATGTTGTATTGGATGCTGTTTCATTCTTTTTGGCTGATCCAAAAAGACTTTTAATGAAACTGAGATTCAGTCCACCCGAGGATTGTGAAGGAGTCATATCAAAAGAAAGAAAAAGGGAAAAAAGGGCCGCTTTTTTTTCTTGTTATTTTTATAAATCAATGCCAGCCACACATAATTTTCAAATCCCGCCCCTTTTCGTTCCAACCAGAAAGGGTAGCCCCCAAAAATAAGCAACAATCTAGATACCGGATCGGGGATTTAAAACCATAAGGATGATCAATGCATGAGTTTTTTTATTAGTAAGGATTACAACATGAATTTTTATTTAACCCATGCTATTAGTTATATAGGGAGGGATAGGAGGGATGCTAGTCATCGTCTTCTTTGTTGCTATTGCCATCTTTCCGTTTCTTTGGTCGTACAGAATGTCTGACAGACACTTTCAAACCTTGTCTTGAGAGATGTTTAGCCAAGTCACTGGATTCTACACAACAATAAAAACCCACCCCCATCAGTCATCACACCTTTCTTTTCTTTTTTTTTTTTGGATAGTTATTTAGTTTGTTTTACCTTTCATTCCAGGGAATCCTTTTACAGAGTAAGCAATAAAGGGATCCGAATAAACATGAGCAACGGATTCACCCATTTGGGAAGACCTATAAACAAAAAACAACACCCCCACATTTCAATTTGGCGATCTAGAAGCTTTTTATTTTTATTTTTATTTTTTACTTACTCTTCCAAAACCACCAAATCGAATTTTAAACAATAAGTTTTGGCGACCCTGACGCCGATATCAGGGAAAGAAAAGTAGAGTCCTAATTGATGTTGTTGATCCCGCAAGACACAAGGTGAACTTGAGAGTGTGCCTATCATGGTACGTACTGGGTTGGTGACATTGGGTGTAGAGCTGGACGATATTAATGGTATAGACGAAAAGGAGGAGGAAGAGGATTGTTGTTGTTGTTGTTGTTGTTGTTGTTGTTGTGTTGATGTTGTTTTCCTACTGATGATTTGTACTGTATCCAATTGTTGAGATTGATCTTCTGACCATAATGAAACATGTAGTATGCAAAGTGGGTATTGTTGTTCTCTAAAAGGATTTGTTAGTTAAGCATTGGCGATCATTATTTTACTTACTTTAGGTCAATAGGTTGATCATCTTCATAGATAATCAGTTGAACAATAGGAGCAGGGTCAATGGGTCGACGATCCTTTTCACCAAATCCGGACATTCGACATTGTTGGGGTTGTTCCCGAATGACAAGTTCATATCTTCTATTCCTATTAATGCATTGCATAATAGTAATAAAAATGATGGTGAGTGTCATTTCACAAGTTTTTTATTTTGTTTTATCATACATACGCGGAGGTAGACTTGGGTGTATAGGAGGGAATATGACCTACATAGCGATGGACTTGTTCACGTCGATTCAATGGGATCGCTGATGATTTCCATTGTGCTGGTAAAGAAGAAGTGGATGATATTGATTGAGAGGTTATTGGTGTGGAAGGTGAGTTGGTGAATCGATGGTCAGAAGGGTCTTCTTCTTCTTGTCGTTGTGTTGTTATGTTGTCCATAAAATAGTAATGTCAATTCAACTAAAGTGACAATGTCAAGTGTGGTAAAGTAAAAGAAGAATAAGAATAAGAAAGATAAAGAGAAAAAGAAAAAAAAGTGTAAAAGAAAGAAGAAGAAAACCGGATAAGAGAAGAATTAAAAAGAGAGAGTTAAAATAACGAAAAAATCCGGACATCTGGGTTCAGTCGACCTTTTTTCAAATTTGTAATGCCGAAGCGGGATTTTAAAATGCTTCCAGTATTTCTGGACAATACGACCTGTCATATTAGTTCAATAGTATCACAGAGACACGTTTTTCGTTATACCTATTTGTTTTTATAATGATGAGTAAATCCATTTCCCCTTTTCTTTTTTTCACCTATGGAATAGGAAATGAGATATGATTTACCGAGCTGTCATTTGTTACTTGGAGATGCATTTCATCATCATCATCATCATCACGTACGACTTTTTATTTATCAATTCAGTCGCCGCTAGCTTATGAATCGGGTAAAAAATAAACTACTAGAATGAAATTACAAATCCCATTGAAAGATAAACATGTATAATCAAAGTCTATCATGCAGCCATTATTTAAAAGAAAGAAGAATACACAAAAAAGGGAGGAAGGGGCACTATGAATAGGGTACTATGAACATACCATGATCGCCGCTTACATGATTATTGGTAATAATACTACAACTCCGATACAGTAAGCATATATCATCATGTAAAGGATATGTATATGGAATTATATACAAACCAACTAAGGTAAGGAAGAACGAGCCGAACTTTCGGGTCATTCAACAAAAGAGCTGCACTCTTACAAATCCGGGCATCTCCATTTGGTAAGCGGCGGGATTTGGAATTTGACAGATCTTTTTCCATCAGTAAATCTTTGGAGGATAGAGAGAGATAAAAAGTAATAGGTTAACTTGGCTTTATTGAGTTAATATAAAAAGATATAGTCTATACTAATAACATATAATGTGATAATAAGATACTGTTTATGGCTATTCTAGATTTGATGGTACGTAGGACAATGTGTTGTCTAAGATCCTTCCTGTGCTAAAGAGTAATTATGTTATGATGATGATGATGATGATGAGATACAGTGATGCTATATATTGTGTTGTTTGACCAATGTTGATTGGTTGATTGTCGGTTAAAGAGTTTCACCGCACTTCCTATGAGAAGAAGAAGAAGAAAAAAAAAAGTGAGCCCAGTGGAGTCAGGTTGCATCGAGTGATTCAGAGTCAGCTTTATAGTTTTTTGGTTTACTTGTTCTATACACATCGGAGTTAATGTGGGGGTTCAATGCTGTTTGATAAGCACCTTATTGAATGATATGACGAAGGTTACTGGTAAGAATAATAGAAGGTTGGATCAGCCAAGTCAATGGGAAAAGAATCATCCCACTTTACCTTTATATGATCGCCAGTCCCCACAACTATTTACATATTTGACAAAAATCGAGCCTGCCGATAAAAAGTTATAAAATAAAAAGAATTTAATATAGCCGTGGAAAAGAATACTTACCTTTAACCCCCAACACATGCTTGTCTTACCAGTCATAGAAGAATGGCCACCAAAGCTAGTTGGAAGTAATGATATAGCAATCAAGTAGGTCGATCTTTGTTATATATATATATATCATCCTAGCGATAGTCCAAAGAAGATCTAAAGAATCAGTTTTTCCATATTAATTTTTATGTTCTTGACGTTGATTACCTTTTTACCGCTGACGGGGGAGTGTATCAGAGAAAATAAAGTGAAAGAGAGACCTTGAAAACCTCACCCACCACAATTCACTCTTCTAAAGTGAGAATTTCAAATCCCGAATTTGGGAAATTGAACAAAAAACCCCCTATTTGATAATGCGGTATGAAACAAAGGAAACAAATGACCTTTGTCTCTCTTGTTTAATTTTCCTCCATCTTTTTCTTCTTATTCAACACTATGACCATTATTGAATCCACACTAACCGTCAAGTAAAGAAGCACCCAGACACATACAAAAAAATCAACCAGGGAAACTAAAAAAAAAAAAAAACTGACTTTTTATGTATTGTAAGAGATGGCAGTGCCTACTTTCTTGACCCCACACCCAAAGTGCATGAACAAAGAGTGACAGTTCATCATTGGCAATTACGTGACAAGGTATTAGTGTTGCCTCACCATGAACTATTGTTCCCATTGGGGCAAACAATATATAAAGTAAGTCTACAAGTGAGAGAGAATTGATCTGATAAAAGTGTGCTATGATAGTATAATTACAAGACTTGTCAACGGCAAGCGTTGATTAGAGATCTGGGCTACTTTCCTTCCTGCATGACAATTGGGTAAGACCGGAATTTTCAAATCCCGATTTTTACTTTATCTTTTTGAATTTTCCCCCCTTATCCTTTTCTCTTTCCCTCTTACAACTATAGACATGGCTATTGGGCAACAGGTGGAGAACGAGGTGATTTGACTTTATGTGACATTAATAGTCATCACAAAATGTAAGACAAACAAATATAATAAATCATCTCTTAACTTGATTATTTTAATTCACCCTAGGAGCATTCTAGCATCTCCTAGCCGTAGTATTAACAATGGACTTTGTTTTTCGAAATCAAGACAAGATCTCCGTTTACTAGTCTCCAACAATGATGCCACCCTTCGCATATTCTCGGTACCTCTGCTTCAACAATTGGAAACTATCGAATTCCAATCTCCTGTGAATCAAGGTAATAGATCTTTTTTTTTACTACTAATGGTTGGATGACTGAAAACTAGATTTTTTTTGAATAGCTTCGGTTAGTCCTGATGAATCCATGATGGTATCTGTAGGTGATGACAGTACTGTACACCTATTCAAGTTGAACTCGAATGGTCATTATGAAAAAATGTCGACAATGGCAGGTAAGCAAGTATTGGAGGGGGGATGCATCCATGACTTTCTCTTTTTTTTATTTTTACTAGCCTCTCGTGATGCGAACTTTTCAGTGTCTTGGAATCATTCTTCTGAAAAATTTGCCGTAGCAAGTCAAGATGGAACTGTACATGTATGGGATATTCGCAGTCAAGTACCGTTATGTAAATTTGGTGGGGAACAGGTAAAGAAGAAGAAGAAAAGGTTTATAGGATGATATTGACTGACTTGTTATATAGAATACTATCACGAAAACCGCGGCTAGGTGTGTCAAGTTTAGTCAAGGTGGTGCTGTCGATCTCTTGGCTTATTCAGAGGTAAAGATCCCCCCTCCTCCCATTTATTTCTTCTCATACTTTTATATATATATATATATATATCTTTGTAGCATGTGTCTCATGTTAGTATCATAGATGCTCGCACTTTTGATACTCAACAAATACTTCGAGTCGGTCCTGCTAATCGCGATACATCCATCACAGGCTTATCATTCTCCCCAGATAGTCATAAAATGTTTGTAGGCAAGTTTAAACCTACTTATTTGTTTGTCAACATTAACCCTTCTTTATAGGTCTAGAAAATGCAATACTGGAATACCAACTCAATACAGGTTCAAGGCGACAATTCCCTGGTGGCTCCTTAATATAAAATACTCTATGCCTACCCCCTCTCTTTATTTAGAATTTGTTTGTTTAATATAATTACTCAATAAAGTTTTTAACATCTTGTTTATTACATATGACGGGGTTTGAACTTTTGCATGAATGTTTTCATTATGTAATTTAGGCCCTCTTCTACATTATGGTACACAATTGAACGCATGTCTCGGCACAACAACAACACAAAAGTCCCGCACAACTAAAAAAAAACAAGGAGGAAATGAATGTTTAGCATGATCCCTTGGCTGTTGTATTCTTTTTTTTTTTTTTTTTTACCATGCTGCCGCACCATCGGCGGCCATATTGCCTGACTGTTGTCCTTGTTGTGCTGGTGGATAACCTGCTTGTTGTTGGCCTACACCACTTTGATTGTAGTAGCCCTGGTTGTACCCACTTTGATCGTACCCACCTTGATTATAGCCAGCGTTTTGATTATACCCAGCCCCTTGATTGTACCCTCCAGCTTGATTATACCCAGCCCCTTGATTATTATAGCCACCAGTTCCGAGATCATAACCCCCTCCACGATTATCATATTGACCTTGGTACCCAGTGTTAGTATTCATAGTAATAAATCAACAAGATAAAAAAAAAAAGCAAACAAACAATAAAACTGACCGACGATCTTTTCAATTAAAAAAAAAAAAAAGTAAGACAATAAAAAAGTAAAACATGTTTTATTTTATAATCGTACCCTTGCTTATCCAAGGTCCAAATGCTATTCTATCCTATGCTATTCTATCATCATAAAGATACCCGTCGATTGGATGAAGGGCAAGTCCACAAGCTTCACATTGTACCCGATCAGTTTCCTTTCCCGTTGACCCCGATCCCATGACAGGATCCACATGATATCAGTTGAGGAGTGCGATGCGTTGACAAAGAAGTATATTATTTCCTTCCAATGGATGAAATCAGACAAGTGGTAGAGGTGAATGTCATTTGGTGATTGTAGTCGTGACATAGCAAAAGTGGTTTCATTGTAGCAATGTATTCCCATTATACCCAGTCGATTTCTTCGCCATATATACATACATCTACCATACATATCAATAAGCAAGCCAGTGCCATTATCATGCAAACATAAAAAAAAAAGGTACTTACCACTATCTGGTCCTTCAGAGCATCAACAAACCACCAAGCGTTAAGATCGGTAATCCCCATCCTGTTGTTGTTGTTATTCCCCATCACTCCTACACATATAAAGGCAATGTTAATTAATACACACGTATTCATTCCGTTTGTTCTTGCCTTTTTGTTCCTTTACATCAATCCTGCTAGTTTCATTTTGACCACCTTTTCCCCATAAACCTGTAAAGTTCAATAGGACTTGTACCATCCTCCTGTTGTAACAAGATCTTTGTGGATATTAGAGAGTGATTGATCCATAAGGTTGATAATAATAGTAAAAGGGTGACAGACTATAAGAAACGGCGGTTCATCGCAAGGATCGTGGTGCTGTTGTTAAAAAAAAAAAGGGGAGGGGGCCAAGAATGTCTATCAATGATAAAAAGAGAGATTGAATAAAAAAAGTCAACCCATTTTTTATTGTTTACCGCTAAAGCCGGAATTCGAATTACACGTTTATTATTGTATCAGTATAAAGTGCTAAGGTATATCAGTATCATTATTACGTCTCGGTAGGTTGATTATAGTAGGATTACTGGCGTATGGTCCCGATTCATTATTCATCACACCCATCGTTCTAAACACTTGAGCCCAATTCCCATACACATTAGCAGCACCTACAAGAATACATTTTAAAACAAGTTAGCTTGGACAACATGTATACCAAATCTTATCAACTTACTTCGTGAGCCTTCAGATACCATTTGCACCTGATCACCCAGTTCTTCAAGGTAGAGTGCCATTTGTGCACTTTGAGTCTTGATTTGATTCGAGGTTTTCATTTCCTCGATTTTTTCCCGTATATAGTCCAGTTTCGCCGCCCTTGATGTCGTTGGTTGTGGTTGATTTGTATTATGATCCATGTGTGTGTGCGTGAGAGAGAGAGAAAGCAAAAAAAAAAAAAAAAAAAAAAAAAAAAAAAGATAAAAAAAGGGGAATTAAAAACAAGACACAAAAGCGGGATTTGAAACTTTTTTGATATCCGACAAAAAAGGGTTTACAATGACCAGTTCATCCCTATCGATCATTCATGCGGTTAATAACCCAATCAAGTCGTCGGCGCTTCTCTCTCCTTGATTGACCATGTGGTGCTTTTATCGGGTTTCTTCCAAAAAGAAAACAAAAAAAATAGGAGTTAGGACATGGGCCACTGTTCATCCCATTCGTCTGGTTCATTAACGCCGGACCGATTCCTCCTTTTGGCGTTGTTTCCCAGATGAGTATAAATAACCCCCATCGTTTTTTTTTTTTTTTTTTTTTTTTTTTTTTTTTTTTTTTTTTTTTTTTTTGATCTCTATTCATACTTGCACATCATGCGTTTAAATCCCCGACTTTGCATTGTACTCTTGTCTTCTCTACTAGCCAAAGCAGCAGCTGGGCCTATTACATTGACACATGAAGATGGATCGGCCAAAGAGATTGAGTATGGACAATGTACACCTACCTTACATCAAGATGCTCAGTTAAGCACGATCCAATTCAACACCATGTCGTCTTGTGCCTTGTACGAAGATGCGACTTGTCAATCATTACCTGTGGCTACTCTGGAACCCCTCCTATTCACCCAAGGTACTGTTCTTCGTAAAGACAATGGCAATGAGTTGGTTTCTCATTATTTTATTTGTGGACCTGCTTAATCATTTTATTTGCATATAAAAAAAGAAGCCCTCTTTTGTAGTTGTTTATAATAATAAAGACTCCCTCTATGTTTTGTTGATAGTCATCATTGTAAAAATTTTATTTATTAGTAAGAATCAGTACAATAGACAAAAGTTACTAGGTTAAAAAAAAAAAAGAGAAATGTATATATCCTACCTGGGATTCTAAGTGGTTTTAATTATATATGTAGTTAAAGGACATTAAAAGGGGATATAAAAGGGTAATATGTATAAATAGAAGGTACATCAAGTGGAGAATGACAGGGGGGAATATACTAAGGTTAATCCTAGTTTGAGATATTTGTTCTTGTCCATTTTTGATTCATCAGATAAGACATTGTTGATTTAAAACCAACTCGTCTTGGTTTGATATTGCACAGGGATATCACGAGAAGCAGGACGGCCACCCATGGGAGGATAATTGTTATAACTACCACCACCATTATAGAAAGCATCATTGCCCCCTCGATAATAATCACTATATCCATTGTTGTTGTATTTACGATGATCGCGACCATCAAACCCTCCACGACCACCACGACCTCGACTACCAGATAATGATCTTGCTTCACGAGCAATGGATTCTAAAAACCCTGGTACCTCTTGATTGGCTTCCTTGAGAATGTCGATAAAGTCATTGACAATGTTCTTGTTGTTGCGGTTGAAGAAGGCAGTAGCAAGTCCTGTGTTCCCGGCACGACCTGTGCGACCAATACGATGGACATAATCATCAATGCTAAGATATATATATATAATATAGATTAGTATAATCCTTATCCCCTTTTTCTGATTTATACTTACTCGGTAGGCAAATCATACGAGATGACATGCGATACGTTGGCGATATCAAGACCACGGGCAGCCACTGCAGTAGCAACCATGATAGGCGTTCGACCAGTTCGGAAGGAATCCAGAGACCGTTCACGTTCACGTTGATTCCGATCCCCATGTATAGACGTCGCTGGGATATGAGAGCCAAGCAAGTAATCCGACAGAGTATCCGCCATCCGTTTGGTTTCCACAAAGATCAAAGTCAACCCAGACACATTGGTCGAATGCAGAATATCAAGCAACACAGATCGTTTATCATGGTCTTCCACATATTCCACCTTTTGCGTAATGTTTTCAGAGGTCGAGCCCACCCGACCGACCGACAAGAAGATATAGTCCTTCAAAAAGTCGCGAGCCAAGTACTGGATATCACTAGGAAAGGTGGCGGAGAACATGAGAGTAACACGGTCAGTCGACATGTCTTCTTTTTCCACAATTCGCCTGATCTGTGGTTCAAACCCCATGTCAAGCATTCGGTCAGCTTCGTCCAGGACCAAGTAGTTGATGTGGGAGAGAGATACCCGGTTACGTTCGATGAGGTCCACCAAGCGACCTGGTGTGGCCACTAGCAAGTCGCAGCCGCGGTCGATTTGTCGTAGTTGAGCACCAATGTCAGCACCACCATAAGCGACAGCAGGACGCACCCAGGATCGATAAGCAAATTTCTTGGCTTCGTCGTAGATTTGAGAGACTAGTTCACGAGTAGGTGCAAGTATCAGGACGGTAGGGTAGGCTTTACGACCACGATACACACCTTGGTCATCCACAGGTCCTTTTAAAAAGAGTTCGGACAACACTGGGAATAGAAAGCCACCTGTTTTGCCAGAGCCTATTAAGCAGATGGTTTTAAAGAGATTAGTCAAGGTTTGCTTTTTTCTTTTCTATTACTTTATTGCGTTTATACCTGTTTGAGCACATGCCATCAGATCTCGGCCTGCACAGACAATAGGAATGGAGTATTTTTGGACAGGAGTAGGAATAGCATACCTTGCCAATCCAATATTGTTAATAAGATGAGGATCCAACGGAGGACTGGTAAACTAGAAGACAAAACAAAATATTTAGTTCCTAAAACCACATTTCCCCATATATAATGACTAATATCAACTTACTGTTGTCACAGGTTCAGGACATCCATCACCACTGGCTTCCACAGGAATATCATCGTACTTTTCAAAGTTGATTCCAGTATGTTGACGATCCACATCATCCACTGTGCCAAAAAGTTCCTTTTCAATACGAGGGTTGCCTCTACCTATATGATGGACACCTTCCTTCCAATACCCATAAGCATCATCACGGTGTTGTTGATAACCACCATCATATTGACGATAATTATTGTTACCACGATAACCACCATAAGAGGCACGTTCATTAAAGTTGCCACGACTCTGTTGTCCGTATCCACCACGATCAGAATAAGATGAATGCCATCCACGTTGATATCCACTATATAGAGTTAAAAAAAATTAATCATGGTTTAGTTCGTACCTTTCCCCTCCTTTTTTTTCTTCTTCTTCTTACCGGTCCCCTGTTGTTCCCTTATTGTTCCAATCAGACCAACCACTTTTGACTTCATCACCGGGTCTGTTTCTCATATGAGGAGGGACATATCTAGTAGTAGACGCTTTGTTGCCATTGTCTTTGAGACCCATACCAGCTACAAGTAAATATAAAAAAGAAGAGTTAGCAATTGTCATAATCATACCGCAATAATGGATTACCCCACCCCCAACTCTAGTTGAGATTAACCCCTTGAACTTACCAAATTGCTGATCTAGAGTACCATTGTTATACGATCTATTGTTCATGTTTGTCAGAAAACAAGAAAGAAGAAAAAAGAAAAAAGTTAAAAGGTCAAAAAAATATACCAATTTGCTTTAGCGCTAAAATGCGGGATTTGAAAAATCGAAACGTTGTAATTCAACAGACATTTCATTTGAGCTATTCCCTAATTCGTGTGGGTGCCTCACCCGAGACGTAAAATATACACTGCCCGATGCCAAGACGTTTCATAAAGACTGGTAGATGAGAGAAGTTCGAAAAGCTGTCGGATGTTAAAAATTTAACTTGAATACTAACCTTTCACTTCTACCAAAACCACATTGAAAATGGGCAGACGAGGTCAAACTCCGCTTACGCTCGCCTTGAATCTTGCGACAGCTCTATTGCTTCAATGGACAAGTGATGCTCATGACAAAAAAGGCCAAGAGCATTCCTTAGCCTACTTCCAACAAAGTTTACATAATGGCCATTGTACCAAGTCCACTGTATGGAGCAGTATAGCCTCAAGATCATTTTACCCTGACTTTTCTAAAAAAAAAAGGATGCAGAATGAAAATTGACACACAAGATAAAACTTGGTTCAAAACCCGCTTACTCTCGCCTGGAATCTTAAGAAAGCTCTACTGGCTTAATGAACAAGCGATGCTAATGACAAAAGTGACCATGTGCATTCCTCAGCCTATTTCCCACAAATTTTACATAATGGCCATTGTACCAAGTCCACTGTATGGAGCAGTATAGCCTCAAGATCGTTTTACCCTGAATTTTGGATAAAAAAAAAGGATGTGGAATGAAAATGGACAGACGAGAACAAACTTATTTCAAAACCCGCTTACCCCCACCTTGAATCTTGAGAGGGCTCTACTAGCTTAATGAACAAGTGATGCTAATGACAAAAGTGATTATGTGCATTCCTTAGCCTATTTCCAACAAAGTTTACATAATGTCCATTGTACCAAGTCCACTGTATGGAGCAGCATAGCCTCAAGATCGTTTTACCCTGTCTATTGTAAAAAAGGACGCAGAATAAAATTTGTGTTTTGAGAATTGTGTTTTGAGGAAATGCATTTTTTTTTCAGGCGATTTAACGGTACTCATTTTCCAAACCTGGCTTGGTTTCAAATTACGTGATTTCTGGTGGAAGGGAAAGGCTGGTAGTTGAATGATGGTACCAATGGTGTTTTCTTTTTATTTTATAGGCCTTTGGTGAGCCAAGAGCTCATAATCTAGAGAGCCTTTGTCATTCACCATGCCGGACGCCCTTATCAGAAAAGCGAGCCCTATTCTCCTTTCATAATAGTAATCAACATCAGGGGTCAAAAGATAATGAAACAACCAAATGAGTTTTGGGTTTCATCCTTTTTTTTTTTTTTTTTTTTTTTTTCGCATGGACGGCGGGATTTAGAAAAAAGAATACCCTTATGATTTTGACACTTGCACCCAAAAAGTAACAGATCACCACTGATCCGCGGAAACCTTTCGACAAGTCTGACACAAATTGTCAATAAGAAAACCACCGCCCTTCCTTACCGACATCATTAGTGAAAGTGATTAAAAGCGGGTTTCTTTTTCGTCTTGATCCGGAATATTCTTTATGCCAAATCAGCATGAATATTACATTGAAATGCCGGCGCCCATTTTAGGATACTGTCGGTTATTAAACATTTGTGTGTGTGCTATATGGCACTTTTGTGTCACCAGCATGAGCGGAGATCCTTTATATATAAACAATGAGACAAAGACTGATAAAGAATATTTTTTATTGGTGCAGAAGAGTAATGATAAGAATAAAAAAGGGGGGTATGTATGTATGTAACTATGCTATGTTAATGGAGTAGATGGATGATATACAGTAGGCTTGTAAAACAATAAAGTAAATAATGAATATAGGGGGCGGGGGCTGAGGTTGCATGGTAGTCACTGGATACAACAAAACAACGACCTATTAACCAAGTGCTGACAAGGATGATCCCATTAGAGATGTTGTAATTGTTGTTGTGTTGATGAAGAAGGTGTTGGTTGTATATCTGGTACATTTCGTAAAGGCAAATCTGGCGAGCTTTTCCACAATGGCTGTTTCACGGTATTGACCAAGACAGATTCCATGACAAGAGGAGTACCAATAGTAGCAGATGACAACATACTATTTACCTTGCGCCAATATTGATCCTTCAACTTGATGATAGTCTTGGTCAAGTCCGAGTCGTATCCAATAAGTAGGACTACAAATAAGTTGATGATGGGCCACACCAGCATGATGGAATCATTAGACATTTTCTTCATTAGTTGAGAATAAAACAAAATATATATAAAAAAAGTAGGTTTAGTCATAGTTTACCATATGGATCACACAACATTATGGATCGTAATTAATTCACACCCCACAAATGTATCATGTCTACTTACATTGATAAGGAAGACACCAGAGATGAGATTGACTACGGTAAGCATGATGGTACGAATAACATTATGACTGACGACGGCAAGATAGACGGATATATTGACGGGCAAACGGGCATTTTCGAGTCTTCGGATATGAGTGACAAGGATATAAGTGATCATTACACTGACATACATATCTATAAAAAGATCAAGAAAGGTATATACTGGTCCAGCCTATGTATATTTTGATATACAAAGTGCATAATGCAATTAGATGATCTATTTCCCATTTTTTTGTTTTTCTATTACTACTTACGTAATAATTGTCAATGTAAATACATTTTCCATATTCATCGTACCCCACATGCAGAAGCACCACATCCACCACACCAATCGTTAATCGCAGTACCAAGAGGAGTATCACCGAATATCTTGATGCTGTTTTCCAAGGTGGCAACACAACAGCATGTACCCGTGATAACATCACATAGTCACCAGCTACCATACCAAGATGATAAAAGATATCTGCAAAGCGAGCAGTAATATAACATAAAGGTCCTTGACTATTACAGAAAAGAAAGGGTGAGCGAGTGAGCTTTATTCAAGCGGTGTACTTACTTTGTATAAAACGATAAAAAAAAGGATGTTTTCAAAGCAAAACAGAAACCCAATACACTTTTACCGACATGAATACCCAGAGTTTTGTCGTTCTTGATCAATAGCAGATTACGGATACAGAGTTCGAATGCATAACTAACTACCACCGATTCCAGTATGATAGACGCCAATTCATAACTTGTCAATGCACCTAGCATGCCACTGTCGTAGTTTACTATGTCTGTTTGTTGTGGGTTAAATGGGACTAGGACCAAGAAAGGGGAAGATTATATATAATATATTTAAAGTAAAGAGATTTGTAAAGTGGAAAAAAAAGAGAAGAAAAAAGTTAAAAAAAAAAAAAAAAAAAAAAAAAAAAAAAGAGAGGGGTGTTTATCCAATTGATCAAATGCGGGATTTGAAACTATTCTATCAACTATCAATTGGTCAATTCGCCGGTTCCTTTTTTTTTTTCTTACAAACAAAGTGGCCACTCGTACTCTACTATACATATTTGTAAAAAGCAAAAAAAAAAAAAAAAAAGCCCACATCCTTCCCTACCTTATTCTGCTACTACTACTGATATTATAAGTTTCTTTTTGATAGAGGCATCCATACATCTTTTAATATGAGGTCATTCTTCTTTCTCCTCTTTTACATCTTACCATATCCTTGGATCTTTCCATTGTTCATTGAGATCTTTATCAAATCCTTCCCACTCTGATGGTGAAACCTTAATAAAAAAAAAAGATCGCAAAAAGCGTATGATTATCGTAATGGCACACAAAAACTTGTCTCGGCCATATTCAAATTCCGATCATTTAGCCACTTTGCCGATCTTATTTTTTATTTTTAGTCCTCCTTCTTCTTCCACTTCCACTTGTCATGCTCCACTCGATCCCAAAAAGGGTCCCACGTCACTTTGTAAACTATTGCCATCAACCCTCGTACTTTATACACGGAACAACCACATTATTATCACCAAGAAAAGATCCTAGTAAAACCAACCATAAATGGGGCATATACCAACGTCTTTCACCACCTTCTCTCTTTCCCGTGCCTGTCCGACAACGACCTAGACTCGACGTGCCTTTGAACATCTCGAGACCTTCTTATGCCGCTCAAGGTCTTTCTTCGGAGTGGGCTTCTTGGGTACCACATAATTCCAAACAAGATATCGACAAACTACGTACATCAGCTCAACTGGCAAAGAAGATTCTATACATGGGGGGCGACTTGTGCAAGGTAGGGAAAAAAAAAAGTGGGGAACAGAGTACTTGACAATGGCACTAACTTTCTCTTATAGGCTGGGGTCACAACTAGTGATATCGATCGGATTCTACATGATGCCATTCTTGCCGCAGGTGCCTATCCTTCTCCTTTGAATTATATGGGCTTCCCTAAAAGTATATGTACTTCAGTCAACAATGTTATTGCTCATGGTATTCCTGACGAGTAAGTAGTCTTACTCCTATGCACTCATCCAATGACTATTTTTTTTTTTTTTTTTTTTTTTTTTTTTGAATAGGCGACCTTTAGAAAACGGGGATATTATCAATATTGATGTTACGGTAAGTCAATCCCCCCCCCAAAAAAAGGATACTTTACTAACATGCATACTTTTTTTAGGTTTATCTAAATGGATTTCATGGGGATACTTCGGCTACCTTTTACGTTGGACAAGTGGATGATCAAGGAAAGGCGCTGGTAGAATGTACTCGAGAAGCACTTAAAAAGGCTATTGATATATGTGGACCCAACGTACCATTGAATGAAATTGGGCGGGTGATTAGGTAAATTGATTGTGGATCAGGTAGGATGAATGGAAACACTGACAGATTTGTATCTAGCGATCATGCGGCTGCACATGGATATTCAGTCTCCGACGAACTGTCAGGGCATGGCATTGGTAAAGAATTCCACTGTTTACCTTTAATCTATCATCATGGTAAGTCCCATTGCTATATCATGTAAATATAACCTCTCTTTTTTTCTCTTTGATCCTAGTGAATTGTGAAGACGGTGTGATGACCCCTGGTATGGTATTTACAATCGAACCTGTCATTAGTCAAGGGTCATCTATTGGATTGATGTGGCCGGATGAATGGACAATTGCAACCATCGATGGTGGACGCAGTGCACAGTTTGAACATATGGTAGGTATCAATAAAAGAGGGGGGAAATGTATAATAATCACATTACCTCTGTTTTGATAGGTTACTATTACTGAAGATGGTGTAGAAGTACTTACAGAATAGATATGTAGTATAGATTTATAGATTCATTTTGTTTTATATGTATATCTTAATAACATGTGCGGTTGTTGAAGTGTCTCTTTCTATCTTATAGATCTTCAATAAATTACGTTGCTGGATAACTTTATGTGATTTGTTGACACTACAGTATAATGATCCCCTTGTTTATTACATGCATTTACTTCTGATTCAACGTTTTACTGTACCGTAAATGCATGATTCGATCGTGAATTGACATGATACATATCACTGTATATCATATTAATGGAGTATTTTATAACACTATTGTATACATTGGATACCGTGGGGGTGTTACTTGCAGTAATGGGTATTGCGCAAAATGATGTATTTTACACGATGGGTTCATGTAAAATCATGGATTTCATGGAAATCATGCCGATTTAAAAACATTTAAATCCCGCCTAGGCGTCTTGAGCGTTGTGCTCCAACTGATGCTAATGATCAAAAAGGCCATGATTGTACAAAGATCATCCCCAACCAGCTTTACTATGCAAACCAAGTGGACATACTCTTTTGTCAGTCAGGCCAAGCTGGAGAGAATGTGGACGGGTCATTAGTTGTTTCATTGATCAATTACATTAAAAAAATAGAATAATACAACATTCCAAGTTTTATTTTTATTTTATTTATACAAAACACTAGGCAGACAAATTGGGGGAGAGAGAGTATATATAATCATTAGATACAAACAAAAGAGAAGATAATAAAGGAGTGGTTGTGTTAACATGATGAGGGATAACTACACTATAAAGTAAAAAGTATAAAGAAGGGAAGGGGGAATATAGATAGGGTGTTGTTTTTTTAACCTTGTGGTTTTTGCTGTGTTGTGTCGTACGCACGGATGATCTTTGTCTGGTCAGTTTCGTTTTGAGAGAAGGCATAACCACGGTTGCGTTTGAGTCTTTGGATACGGCGCACTTTGTTGACAGCTTGACGGAATCGATCCATACGTGGGCGATAGTCGGGCAAATTGTATTTCTGGATTTCTTGGACAAAATGGTATGGTAGAGGACGCACCATTCGCTTCATACTGTAAAGTTAAAAAAAAAAGAGTGGATGATGTTAGCAACCTTCCTACCTTTCATCTTTTTGGTCCACTTACTATTTCCAAACAAAATCTCTAAGATTACAGATAAATGGCACCAAGATGATGAATAGCCAAAAGTTGACATTTCCCCATAGCATAGGCACCATACCATCATATTCTGGGAAAGTATTGACAGAAATGGCTCGGCCAATGTATTCCACCACAGGAAGATAGATAAACCATACCACCATTGATCCGAATATAGCAATCCCAGTATATTTTGTCCAAACACTACAGATTTTTTTTTTTAAAAAAAAAGGAAGGATGTGTTAGATGGAGTACAGCTTGTTTGTATGTTTCTTACTCTGTAATCAACGCAGCTTTCCAAAGAATACAGGCCAAGGTAGCAGTAAAAACGGCTGTACCAACCCACCATTGACCCCCATTGACGGCGTTAGGGAAGACACCATCAATCCTAAAGGCGCCAAGACCAAGGAAAAACAGTAACTAAACAACAGCATACAGTTAATATCATCATACATTGCAAACAAGTTTCTTTTTTCCTAGTATGATCTTACCAGAGAATGGTAAATAGCATTTGCAATCCAGCCCCAGAACCGTTTTTGGTTGAAGAATTCGTTGGTTTGACCGAGAATATACATTTGCGGGTACTTGTCCAACATTCTGGCAGACACAATTTGATCAAAGATACCAATGGCTAATGGTGGCAAAAATGTAAATATAACGTTGAAGCAAGACATTGTCCATGATTCATAAAGTGTTGACCCCGAGAATCCATTATAAAAGGCATACTATAAGAATAAAGTAAATGATCAAGTTGCTTTTTCTTTTTTACGCCTTGGTATAAATAATACTTACCCAGAATTGAGTGAGATAAAGAGCCACATTCTTGTAAAAGTAAAAAAAGATCATTTTGGAGAGACGTTGATAGGCCCAAGCACCATGGACCAGTAATAATTTCTTGAGGAATCGGAATTGGGATATGGCAAAATCAGCACTTCGAGCCGCCTGGAGACCTTCTACACCACTGATACCAACACCAACATGAGCAGCTTGAATCATAGACACGTCATTCGCACCATCACCAATTGCCAATAGAATAGATGTATCGAATTTCTTGACGACTTTTACCACAAGAGCCTTTTGTAAAGGAGACACACGACAACATACTACAGCTTTACATAGGACAGCCAGATCAAAAAAGATCCTTTCAATATCTTTTTCCAAAGCAAATGTCAATGCACGCCCGTCGATCACTAAAGCCAGAGGCTATTCGAATAAATAATAAAGATTAGCTCCGCCCCATTTTCCCAGATCCATTTCCCCTTTACCTCCATTTCTTCACCACGAGCCATGACATCGGTAATATCCTTGAGTTTCTTTTCCAAAAAGTTTCTTGTATCCCAATGGTTATCTTCATTACAAACAATCAGAGACATGTCTTCGTTCAAGAGTTTGCAAGAGTAACCAATGTTGATAGCTGTTTCTTGTCGATCACCAGTGAGCACCCAGACCTTGATACCAGCTTCTTGTAAAGTATGGATAGTATCGGGGACACCATCTTGTAAGCGATCTTCAATAGCAGTAGCACCCAATAAAAACAAGTCCTTTTCGATCATTTCCGCCGCCCGATCCAGTTCGTCAGAGCGATTCACAAGAGTTGTTGCTGCCTTGTCGTATATCTGAGACCACCTTGTATATTCTTCTTCAGGGATTTCCCGCATGGCAATGCATAATGTCCGGAGACCTTCGTTGGCGTAATCTTCCAAGTGTAACAAAGTAGGTTCGACGTATGGGTTGTTTTCGGCCAATCGTTCCAGAATCACCGTATCCGCACCTTTACAATAGAGTTTCACTTTACCATCGGGTCCACGAATAATTGCTGACATGCGTTTTCTTGTCGAGTTGAATTCACAGACATTGAGTACTTGGTATTCCAAATCATGGCCAAGAGCTGTTATCGTCACCGAGTTAGGTCGTCGAGTCTACAAATCAAGGATAAATGAATTGATTTCATACCCAGGTTAACTACAATAAAGATAATGTCATACTTACATGGAATACATAATTCAATTCACTAGCACCTTTCACCAAGGCACCTTCGTCGGGAGAAGAAGCTTGATATACAATTTCAGTCGTACCTTCAGGTGTTTCAGGAATGACCGTATGACAGGTGGACAATAAAGTGAGGAATTCATTGATAACATTAGCTGTAGCATGAGACTTGAGATGTTCTTGAAGTTGAGCGAATGTGTGCTGGAGGGAAGGATCAGTATCACCATCACGGGCCTGTTTGTCGGATTCCACCTTGTCAGCATAAGACAGACCAGCGATTGAGCATTGTCGGAATTGCATTTCGTTACATGTCAAAGTACCAGTCTTGTCAGAGAATACGAATTTCACCTATTTGAATAGAGTGATTTAGTATCATAATCAGTGCTTCCCAAATATAACCTTACCTGCCCAAGTTCTTCAATAAGACTACTACTTCTTGCAACAGCAGGTGTATCTGTGAGTTCGTAGTACATATCCAGATCCGATTCGATAAGGTAAGAGAGGACAAATTTGACGATTTCCATGGTCACCATCAAACTAAAAAAACAAAAACAGAATAGAATGTTAATATAGCAGTTCTGCATACACTCTTTTTCTTCTTCTCCTAAACAAACCTGATAGGAATAAAGCTGTTGAATAGAATCAAAAAAGTCAAAATGTCGTAACCGAATTCTTGACCTTTGCTTTCTTGATGGATAGGTAGATAAGCCAATTCTTCACCGCGAGTAGACTATGTATATAATCAACAAGAGTTGGCCAATAGTCAATACAGCTTTTTTTTTTTTAATCGTCGTTCCACACATATAAACCTACTACTTACTGTAAAGAGCATTCCGCCAATGGCACCCCCAATACTCATCAATACAAGGATAGTAAAGAGATACAGGATGTTGCGGTTCGTGATATGGGTAACATTTGAGACTTTGGAAGGCTTTTTACTACAGTTAATACAGATACATAAACAGTTAGTAGTCAAAATTCACTTGGAATCCCCGTCCACCATCACCACCCTTTCTTTTTTTTTTTTTTCTTTACCTCGAATTCAGCATTAGCTTTGTTTCATGACCAGTAAAGACAACGACACCATAAATCCAAGCAGTATTTCGAAGTTGAGCACCACGAAGTAAAATTTGAGTTGGATCCAATGCATAATCCCTAGTCTTTCCTAATTCTTCAGAAGTCGAGAGGACACCATCAAAGTTGTAAAGACGATTGTTAGGTTGTTCCGATTTGATAACACCTTTGAATTGTGATGCTTCCAATGGAGTCAATAAACGTGCTGTTTGTGGTAATGCTTGTTTGATTTTCAAGTTGACTTCGCTATTCATTAAAAAAGATGGATGAGTTTCAAACTCTTTCATTGTCCTCTCACTTTTTTTTTGTTTACATACTTACCCATCCAAGTTGCTTGTTTCGATGTAACATAATCCTTCGGGCTCGGAGCTACTTAGCAGTACCACATCAGCTGGGAAGTTTTCACCACCTTCCACACGGAGCATATCACCCACATGGACATCTCGCCAAGACTTTTCCACGAATTGATTTCCGACCAGTACTTTACATTTCTTTGCATTTAGTTCAGCATCCGATCGATGAACACCCTATCAAAAAAAGATGTTAGTCCATTTATTCCCTTTTCCCCATCAAACTATATTCTTACCAAATCTTCAGCAAATTCTTTGACTGCTGTGATAAACAAGACAATGCATAAGGGTACCAAAGTCGTCCATCTTGATGTAGGAGAGACACCAGGAATTTGCTATTGGGAAAAAGAAAAGGGTTCTAGTTTTAGTTTCTATCCACCCCACTCCGTGTTTCCCACCTTACCTGTATACCAGAGACAAATAAGAAGAAGATATTGGCGTATTTGGAGAATTCTTCATATAAAAACTTAGGAAGGAAGGTAAATGCCGTGTATTTTGCCGTAAACACCTTGTTGTTCAAAAAGTGTTGTTGGTCGTTGAGTTCAGTGTTGTTGATATGGATAATACGTTCACCACCAGGACCCATTGTACCAGATGCCGTAGGTGTTTTGTTCAAAATACCTTGAATAGATTCCTTGACGGATGCCAAGAATGATTTACTTGATGGTCGGCGACCACCACTACTACTACTTTGACGATGAGGACGATGACTGGCAGCGGTAGCGTTAGTAGCTGGAGAGGAAGTTGCATGGCCAGCAATGGCGGCTTGGTGACTGAGTAATTGTAAATCATCGTCATCGTCAAATGGAGTTGTATCTTCATATAACGACGGTGCTTCACACACACACACAAAAAAAAAAGTTAGGATCAGTCTTTTCACACCACCTCTTACTTCATTTTTCTTCTTACCATCAGAAGCAAAAGTATCCATTCGTTTAGGTTGGTGAGCACCTTGTAAATGAGCTGGTGCAGCAGCAGAGAGTGGAGGGTTTCGAGGTTGAGAAGGAGCAGCTGATGGATAATTGGAGTAAGTTGCAGGTGGAGAACCAGTCGTAGCGCCTTGTTGTAAGTCTATTAGATCTGAGCCATAGTCAGAAGGGGAATAGTGTTGTCTATGAATTATTTGTTGAGATGATAAGTCATAATGTTGCTGATTTACAGTTGTAGAAAGTTGTTGATGTTCTTGTTGTTGTGAAGGTTGACCGACATCTTGCCAAGGCTCAGAGGAGTCTTGAAGATCGTCAAAGGGATTGTTAGAAGCCACGTTGAATAAATATTAAGAGGGAGAATAAGAGTAAAAATGAGTAATATAATAAACAATGTAAAAAAAAAAAAGGCGAATTAGATAAAGTGGAGAAAAGAAAAGGAAAGAAACGAAATGAATCCCCTCCCCACAAATTTTTTTATCAATAGCGGGAATTGAATTTCCTTTGTGTAATGAAACTTGGCGCCCGGGCTGGATTTCTTTCTTTCTCTTCCTTTTTTTTTTTTCCGATTCTATCAACATGAACACTGTCATTGTCACTGGGGCGACACGCGGAATAGGACTGGCCATCTCACATGCATTTGCAAAACTTGATAAAAAGTTGATTCTCATTGGCCGTGATCCAAGTCGTGTGGCTGCTACTCAACAACTTTTTTTGGACACCTACGGAGAAGGACACCAAGGTGTGGTATTGGACGTAACAGATAAAGCATCGATCGACAGTACTCTAAGAGATCTCACCAAAGGAATAACCATTGACACTTTGGTGAATGCTGCAGGTAAGGGGGAAAAAAGGAGTGGGTGGGGAATACAACTACTTGACAGATTCTTATTGAATAGGTATATCGAGGGACGGGCTACTCATTCAGATGAAAGAACACGATTTGGTAGATACCATCAACACAAACTTACTAGGCACAATCCATGTGACACAACACGTCGCAAAGGCTATGGTAAGGAAACGAAAAGGTAAACAATAAACACAAATCTTTTTTTTTCTATTAACTAGCTCTAACAACATGACCTTCTCTTATATATATATTGTATAGGTGGGTGTATCATCAATATATCAAGTGTGATCGGGCTTTCCGGAAATAGTGGTCAATGCGCATACAGTGCATCTAAAGCTGGTATCATAGGTAGGTATATTAGATGGATGGACATATGAACATGCATTTATATATATATATATATATATATTCACATTTTGCAATGATGCACATATTTATTTATTATAGGATTTACCAAATCATTGGCAAAGGAACTCGGACCATTGCAAATTAGAGTCAATGCCATAGCACCAGGATTTATAGAAACAGATATGACAGCAGGTAAATTAAAAAAAAAAAAAAAAATCAAGTAATATTGGAATTTGGCCATTAACCTTCTGTTTTATTTGGACTTAGATCTCTTAAACCAAAACGAGAAAAGGGAAAGTTTACTGGCATCAATTCCATTACGGCGATTTGGAAAACCTGATGATGTTGCAGAAGCTGCTCTTTTTATTGAAAAGTCAAAGTATATGCATGGACAGGTAATAATGAAGGAAAAAAAAGAAGCGAATGAATCACATCATGTCTCACTTTATGCCTTTTTGCGGTACTTAAAAATTGACAGGTCCTGGCGATTGATGGAGGGCTGATAGTATAGTTACGATCTTGTAAAATATTATTGTTGCTACAAGTAGATATTTGGATTTTAAATAAAATGTATTACAATGGTGATTTATGATGGTTGATTACTCTTAATTGATATAAAAGTCGTAGGGAATTGATGGTGTAGTGACATTTGCTGTGGCATCCTAATAATCAATATAAAAAAAATGTTTTCCTCAAAACAAGTCATTTCGATTGCGGCGTTTAACTATTTAACTACCGCTCATTAAAAAAAGCATTTTTCTCTGACTTCTCGTTCTGCAACTTTTTTTTTTTTACATAAGTCAGGATAAAACGATCTTGAGGCTATACTGCTCCATACAAGGGACTTGGTACAATGGCCATTATGTAAACTTTGTTGGAAATAGGCTATAATATCCACATCGCCACTTTAATCATTAGCATCACTTGTTCATTGATACAATAGAGCTCTCAAGATTCCAGGCGAGAGTAAGCGGGTTTTGAACTAAGTTTTGTCTTGTGTGTCAATTTTTATTCTGCAGCTTTTTTTTTTTTTTTTTTTTTTTTTTTTTTTTTTTTTTTTTTTTTTTTTTTTTTTTTTTTTTTTTTTTTACAAAAGTCAGGGTAAAACAACCACTATATCCATCTATATAGACAAAAGTCAATTTGGGGTGAAATAACGACGCCCGATTCATGCAAACAAGAAACGGGATTTTAAATATTAAAATGGTGCTCTTTTTCAAAAAAGACAAGAGAGGCATGTTTTAAAAAAGATGATTTATTATTGTGTTCGTTTAAACAAAGCAAAATCTAATCTAATATACTACAATCACTAAAAATGGCTATCATCAAGTTAAGGCCACCACCAAGTGGTAATCGCTTGAGAGATTAAAAAGATAAGGATGAAGATGAGTTTGGATACCATTGGTCAAAGGGTACCTATCAAGATATGTTTAGCCATCATTAAACGATTTCCTGTAGATCACCATTCCTGAATCCTCTTTTGTTCTTTACCTGTCAAGGCCACTGCATTTGATTTGAGAACCAACATTTAAAGGGGGTTTCGGTAAAAGATGGGTTGCGATTCAGGGTATCATGTTATGATTTGACCAATTTTTCCACAGTCAGAACAAGCAAAAGAGTACACACACACAAAAGAAAAGAGATCCATCCAATTCCAATGCTGATATCCATTCGATTTCGTAAAAAGCATTATAGGTTACAGTCGCTGGTTCTGGGTACCTTTTATAAAAAATCGCAAGCATTGACCACACAGCTGATGAGAAGATAGTCATATCAATACCGCAAATTACTAAGATCCCCCTTTCCACCCAATCAAGCCATACCAATCATTGTTTATGTTGATCATAGAAACAGACAACACTAATGGAATGAGCATAAATAAAAAAAAAGTCAACATGTTTTAGTATATCATACTCTTGTACACCCATGGTTATTCTTATCAAAATAGAGCCCAAAACAAAAGAGGACCACCCAGGGGCATAAAGAGCGACATTATTTGTGAAGGGGGGAGTAATTAGTCTCCCACGCAATTACTGATCTTGTTGAGTGAGTTGTATACAGTTGGTGTAGTCATTCAAGTTCATCCCACCTACTTGATCCCCCAAACAGATACATACCTACACAATAATAAACAAAGAAGAGAAACAAAGGTATTAGTATCAGGGTCTTGCTAAAGGTGTTCATCCAAGAAGAAAGAGACAGTATCCGCTACCACACCTTTCTTTTCGTGCCTACTGCTGCTTCTTTTTTTTTTTTTTTTTTTTTTTACCTTTGCCACGTCGAGATCCAGTTCAATGAGTTCCAGTTGAGAGTCGGCCATCATCAGTTAAACACAGCCCATTACCACAAAATCAGTTACCGATTGTGAAGAAGACCAGTGGTGGGAAGGTTCGTTCGTTATTAGGATTCGCACAGTTGAATGGCTTGAGACCAGTAGGGATTATAATCCATTGTTAGTGATACAGTATAATCATAACTTCGCCATTTTAAAAAGAAGAATGTTCAAGAGGAGCGAGTAAAGTTGGAAAGAGAATTGGGAAAGAAAAAAGAAAAAGGAAGAGGGGAAAGAAGACTTTTTTTTTTTTTTTTTGTACCCACTTTGGATTCATTTTTAAAATCCGCCTTTTGAATTTTGACTTGTCCAAACTAAGTTTCAACACACACTAGAGTTTTTGCATTGTCGGGTTTTCAAAATAAAATCAGGATGGGAGAGCGGTGGGGGAAAAGGTGCCGACCCCTCCTCCCCATAAAAAATAGGTGAGTGAGAGACATTGATGATGATTGGTTACGAATAGTTTAACAAAAAGGGGAGACTTCTTGTCAAATCGATATGCATTATGGCCACATAAGAAGGTCTTGTCAAATAGTGGCCGGCTAAAAGCAATAGGGCCCAAATATATAGAAGAGTGAGAATCAAGACAACAACCCAACAGAATGTCACAAATAATGAATATGTTTTATTAATACAATTATAAAAAGAGATGGGGAAGCTAATACTACAAATCTAATGACAACATCAAAATTAAAAATTATCAAGGGGAAAGTATTCAGGCTTGACTTGACGTCGGTTTCTATAAAAGAGCACACCACAAATGATGAAACCAGTGGTGACCAGAATACCAAGAATAATACCAACGTTCCCAGGATGGCGGAAGGAAGAACTTGATTCACCAAAAAGATTTTTTTGTAGAGTACAAGATGTGATTGAATCCAAGGGGTTGTTGGTGCAAGAGTAAGTGGTTGATGATAGTGTTTTAACATGATCCATTTTAGCAAAGTTTCGTAACCAAACATATTTATAAGATCGATCATAGAGTGGATAACTGAGATGAATCATATCTAATAATAGTAAAAAATAAAAATAAAAACAAAGTTGGTTAATCATCTTTATATATACTGTACAGTATAGTACCTGTTAAAGCAAGATCAGGTCGTGCAGCTGCACGCTGAGTCCAATCAAGAAATCCTTTTTCATCTGTCAGTCCATCCACACGATACAAGGCATTATGATGTATAAAAGCTTGATCAAAACTGACTGTTCCAGGTTCAAACTTCCCAGCTCCAAGCCAATCTTGATAAGTAGAATCACCATCACCTAAATCCTTTGCCAAATCCGTTTGATCGATTACCATATCTGCATTATGAATATCTTTATGGAATTGAAGAGGTACCGAAGGAATCACCAATTGAGATCCTACCGTTTTAAAAGAAGATGCATCGTTAGTTATGTTGAATGATTAAAAAGATGTCTTACCTGAATCCTTTAATAGTTGTTGGAAGTAAGGTTCATGATACATGTACCATTCACCTTGTTGATAAAATGTCCAAGCAATAGAAGGTCGTTTTGATGTGGTGGCAAGGTTGGATGCATGACAGTTGTATTCTTGTTTTATCGTATCAAGTATATTCATTGCTTCTTTTTCCTTGTCGAAAAAGAAGGATAGGTATAATAACCATTCCGCTTTCTATATACATACAGTCAATTAAATAAATAAAAAAGTGCCCATTGAGTATACTATCTTGTTTTTGTATTTTACTACTTACCGCAAGGGGAGTCAATTGGTTATCATTAGCGGAAAACACAATACTGTTTTTCCCAGCAGTGGCACCGTCAGTTGCTACGAATACAATATCAGACGTACCTTGTTGTTTCGTGACGTTTGCATAACAAGGAGAGGTGACATTTTCGTACCCATTGATGAATGCCACCGTGTCTTGAAGATGCAACAACTAGTCAAGATAGATAGATAGGTTAGATAGATCAGTGAGTCATTTCAGGTATGAGTCACTTACGTCAATAAAAGGAAGTACATTGAATGCCCCGTTTACACCCACCGTCTTTACAGGAATGTTAATAACTGCATCGTAGTGTTCGTGATCCAAGTCAGTTGATCCTTCACCACAACAAACGAGAGCATACTTTTGATTGACGGCATGATTTGTCACTACTTTATACCACTTTTTGTATTCCACAGTAAACAGAGGGTCTAGATCTAGCAACAAAATGAGTCATCAGTACATGTTTTTTCTTTTTCTTAAAGACATTACCTTTATCAAGTTCAGCGTGGGTTTCAAAGTGATCAATAGTAATATCAAAGTCAGTGTTTTGTGCTACAACAAAAGATAGTAGTATATAAAAAACAACCACTAATTGATGTAGCATAGTGGATCATAAAGAGAAGAAAGGAGTTAAAAAAAAAAAGAGCAGTTTTATTTTTTTCGGGCAGGGTCATGTGTAATATTTAAACCCCGCTTTTTAAAGATAGAGTTGCATTACCCCCCCTTTTTTTTAAATAGTATGTGTGTGTTATATCAATAAAGGCATTTTTTTTTTAATTATAAAAAGATGATGTATATACAGTTAACCTAGATAGGGATGGAGAGATCAGGACCATTGCCGACAGGGACAACACCAGTAGGATTAATTTGCAAATGAGACATGTAGTAATGCTTCTTGATATGATCCATGTTAACAGTAGCAGCCACACCGGGTAATTGATAGATACGACGTGCCCATTCCAAGATGTTGGGATAATCCTTTTCAATTCCTTTGATGTTACACTTGAAGTGACCAAAGTAAACGGGATCAAATCTATTATAACCAAAGGGTTAGTTAAAAGCAAAAAAGAAAGAAAGAATAGGGAGTAATGAGTGATGACTTACCGAATGACAGTGGTCCATAAACGAAGATCTGCTTCAGTGAGTGTGTTTGCCACTAGATAATCAGTTGATTCCAAATGTTTTTCAATCTTATCCAACCAAGTAAAGACATTGTACACATTGTTTTCATCTAGTGAATGGATCATATAAAAGGGAGAGAAGAGGGAAATGTTAGATAAGTATTTGACCAAAAGAAAGAGAGAGAGCAGCTACTTACAAGCTTGTTGAGTAGTGGCAAAACCAGATTTGTATACCCCATTGTTCACATTATCATAGATTGGTGTATTCCATTCATCGATTTCCTTTTGAAGAGATTCAGGATAAAAGTTGAGAGCCTTCTTGTCTTCGGGGAGGTAATCATTGAAAGCAGTGTTAAACATACGAATGATTTCAGAGCTTTCATTGTTTACTAGATACCAAAAAAAAAAAACTCTAGTTAGTCTATTGCCCATCCTCTTCATTCCTATTTTCCCCCCCCCCTCTTACCAATGGTATTAAGTTTCTTATCCCACAAGACAGGGACAGTGAATCTGCCTTGATAGTCAGGATTAGCCTTGAAGTATAAATCCCGAATATGTGTTGCATTGTTCACAGTATCGGGAATAGCACCAGGACATTCTTCTTCAGTCGAGAATTTCCTAAGGAGAAGAGGGTTTTAGTTTTCATTATCGATTTGATGATAACAGTGTTGTCATTTTTTACTTTACCATCCTTTTTCACCAAGGAAGTAATCAACCACGGATAAACCAATCAAAGAGTCCAATCCTTTCAAAGCACGTAAAGCAATAGCTCTGTGAGCCCAAGGACAGGCGTATGACACATAAAGATGGTATCGGTCACTATATCCCACAAAACAATTAGTCATCCACCACTATACCTTTTCATTACCCCAGTTTTTTGGTTTTTGTTTCCAACTTACGGTTCAGCAGCAAAAGTGGCAGTCGCATCAGCAGATACAAAGTCTCGGAAGGAGGAAGTTTGACGACGGAATTCACCATCCTTGGAAGCCCAGTTGAGAATGTTTTTAGACATGGTAGGTTTAGTAAAAGTAGTAAAAGTGGATTTGTATAATAAAGAAGAAGTAGGACGTGTGGTGGGAATACGAAGAGAAGAGCGGAAAGAAGATAACATTTTATGTTGCAAAAAAAAAAAATTAAGATTTGTCAGAGCGACGTTAAATCAGCCTCGATGGCGGGATTTGAAATGACTAAGCTCTGACTGTACAAAGCGGTAAGCGTGTGCTCCCCCATCATTTCACACCCATCCTCTCACAAAGAAGTATGTAATCGGATGATTCATCATCATATTTAACTGGCGACTAATCCCATTCACTAGAATGTTCTCTGTACCATAAGAAATCTGCGTCCTCTCCCAGTACTGTTCAGAGAGGTAGTCTTTTTCATAGTAAGCAGCCATACAAGATAGTGATAACGAAAAGTAACACAAGCACCTACTTACAAGTGAAACGTTTTATCTTTCATTGTCCCGAGGAAGACATTCATGCAAAAAAAAAAAACTCCCTTGTTCGTGGTAATTAAAACCCCGCTTTACCCCCCCCCCACCGTTGCATGAACGATCGTGATCAAGTATTCACTTGTCCTCATCTCTTTTTCTTCTTTCCCTCATATAAGCAAATCTTGAAAAAATGGACACCACCACTGCTCCTTCAATCAACCCAGCACCAACTGGAAAAGATAGGATGGTCGCACTACAGCATCTCGGAGGTACTTTTAGAGAAGGTGAACATGATGTCACCAAGATTGCCACCCCCACTGTTCCCGACGAAGGTCAAGAAGTAGAAACCATACCCACTTTTGTAAATGCTTCTGAAGAAGACATAGTAAAAAGACAATCACCCCACAAAGTCAGCCATAGAGTTAAATAAACAGTCAAATTAAAACAACAACATAAAAAAGCTTTATTGTATACAAGTGAATGTAGTATAAATGATGATGATGACTATAACTAATGATGTATAAACTAAAATATATATATATATAAAAATAGGGAAAGAGAGAGGTCTGTAGTTTACCAATCTAACCAATCTTTAAAATATTCACAAGAGAAGGGTGAGATGGGACCATCTTCTTTGCAAAAAGTAAAAACGGAGCATCGACCACAAGGAGTTTCAGTCAAGGCTTCAGTTGGGAGATGAGATCGAGTCTTCCTTGATGCCTTGTAAATCCATTGAATACCATGTTCTTCGCCCAGAGCCCCGTCGTCTTCATCATCGCTGAGTTCTTCCATTCCACCCATATAAGGCAATCGTTTTTCCACTTCACCATCATACACCAATACATCTAATAAACTGCCGATATCCTTGACCGATAAATCAATAGAGGAGATTCTTGATTCTGTGATAAACCGTCGTACTTCGCTTGCTGTGGGGTAATGTTCATAGTCGGCACCATAAACTGCATCACGGGCCGTTTCGTTCCGAGGGAAACTCTATATTATACATTTATAAAGACGGTTAGAATAGATGATCACCCACACATACACTACTTTTTTTTTTGGACCAACTTACTCTTCCCAGAATGTATTTGAAGCATGCCGCCTTCAAACTGTCGATAAAATCTGTATCCAATTCTTGATCTGTATACCATGCACCACCAGTCACTTCGCTTGATGGAGTCGTATCAAACAACATGTATATCTTGCGTGTCGGATACTACAACAAAAAAAGAAAGTTATATACAATTCATATACTCTTATTATTATTATTTTTTTCATCCATTTTACCTTGACATGTTTGACAGATTTGATTTCCTGTTTTTGTTCGAGTGTTTTCAGAGTTCTATTTAGTACAATGGTGTGCAAGTTGGTCTTCTTTTTCAAATCTTTGGTCCAGATACCATCCCCACCGGAAGCTCGGATAGCATTATACACAATACGTTGTTCATCGTTCAAACGGCTTGCCCTATTCAAATAAAAACAGAGAGAACACATATTGTTAATCATGATCGTTCGTTTACTTGTTGTTGACTTACTTTTCAGCATCCCGTAGATCAATGGCTCGTACCATGTTTTCCCCATTAAGCTGGATCACTTCCAATGCATTCTGTAAAACAAAGTGAGTATACAAGTTGGTCTATTCTTTGTTGATTACCTTCTTCAATAGAATGTTCAAGGCTTGCATAGCAGTATTCATCTCCATGTCTTGAGGTCGTTCATCAAATTTGACACCCTACATTAAAAAACAATAAAAAAAAAAAAAAACAGATCAATCGTCAAGTTTGAAGGAAGGAGGAAGATGTGTATCCTACCTTGCCACTGTTTTTCACAAACTGGTAATAAGCCCATTCGTCATTGGAAAGGCCATGAGGATTGCTGCTGTCTGTTGTTCCTGGGGCAACATCCATTTTGGTTGGTATATATAGATTAATGTAAGAAAGAAAGAAAGAAGCAAAAACAAAAAAAAAACCCGGAAGTTGAGGTCGAGGTTTTTTTTTTCTAAATTAAAATCCCGCTTCACACCCCCAAAGCTGCATCTGTATGAAAAAAGATATCATTGACAAACAGCATGCGTTTTATTTTTATACTTTGATACAAATCCATAAAAAGAGTGAGAGAGGAGGTCGTCATGTCTTGCCATGCATAATGATTTGTTTTAGTGTATCAAAGTGCCACTATTGTTCCTTCCCAAACAGTTTAACATGGATGATCCATTACACCAATGTGCCCAAAAGGTATGTATTTTCGACCCCCGCTTTGAGTAAAGACTTTATCAAAATGAATTTATTATGTGTAAAGATGAAGATATACAAGATTAAAAAAAGTTAAAAAGAATAGTAGTAAAAAGTATTAATAGGAGTATATATAAAAGCTATTTCTACAACTAAATTTCTACACTAGCCAAAGAGAGATTATTGGGGTTGCCTTGCTATCCAACCATGCTTGAAGGCTTCTTCGGGCTTGATACGATCGTCCTGATCCCATTGTAAACACTGATTGATAAAGTCCACAAACTTATCATCCGAGCATTTCAATATACTTGACAAGGATTTAGTGCCTGGTTTCCGTTTCTTGCCTTTACTGTTCGGCATGATCTTGGGATTACCGTAAAAGTCAAAGAACTCCTTCCGCCTTGAGCATTTTTCCACCAGGGTTCGACTTGGGACACCACGGACTTCCATAATACATGCCAGCTGATCATGTTCGTTTTCGCCAGGAAACAAAGGATATCCAGTATATAATTCGGCCAAGATACATCCCACACTCCACATATCGATTGCCACCCCATAATCAAGTCCAAGTATCACCTCGGGTGCACGGTAGAATCGACTTTGGATGTAAGTATATACTATTAATTAATTTATATATATATATATATATATATATATATAAAAGGGGGGGAGATGAGGTGTTAATTTAGAAATTTGGGAGGGAGGGAAAGGGAAGGTTACCTTTTTCATTTTCTAGACAAGAACTTCCAAAGTCAATCACTTTAATGGTGCTTTTCGTTGGGTGTTTCAATAGAATGTTTTCAGGTTTCAGGTCACAATGAATCAAGTGGTGTTGATAAAGGATAGTCAAGGAGTTGAGTAATTGGATGGTAAACCTATTAAATAAATAAAATGAAAAGGTGATTAATATACTATTTATATGTTTATTATTAAAGAGTCTTACCGCCGAATGAGCCCCATACTGGATCCTTGGAAATGATTGTTCTTGATAAAGTCATAAAGGTTAATACTAAGGCATTCAAACGCAATGCACAAATGATTTCTAAAATAGAAATAATCAGTCATTCGTACATTGTTATGTTTGTCGTCAGGATCCTAAACAAAAATAATAATAAAAAGAAAGTCATTAGAAAATGCCCATATTTCTATTGTTATTATTGCTATTTTACCCATTGCAGTAGATTTTCCAAGGTTTTCACTTCAATCAAAGCTTGAGCATGGAAGCGCTTCTTGTTCCGGATCAGTTTGACAGCTACAGTAGCCCCCAATTTATGATCAAATGCCTTGACCACCTGACCAAATGACCCTTTCCCCATGGTTTCCAAAACTTCATAGCGATAAGCCAAGTGATCCTTTGGTACAAACAGATAGTCACCTCGTTCATCGTCGTAGCCATAATTATTGTCAGATCGATCCATTGTTGCTTGGTACTTGTTCTTGGCGTGATTGCCCACGTAAAAAATCTGGGAGTATTTCATGATTTCTTGTTGTTCAAAGGGTGAAAGTTGATGCTGATATAATTTAAAGGCTGTAGGAGGACTCATTGCCGGTCGTATTGAAAGTGGTGATGGTGAGACATTTGGTGATGGTAAGGTTGCTGTGTTTTCTGTAACTGATGTTGCTACTGGTATCGTCCTTGTTGTGTTAAAGGATGGTCGTGTTCGTCTTTTCGGTTGTCCGGGTGTTGCGTTTGTGTGTTGTTTCTGTGGTGGTTGTTTGATGGATGATTCCAATTTTCTGTCTTCGGTAGACCATGGATCATCCCCCATATCAGTTGTCGCTGTTTTGGTGATTTCATTCCAAACTGATTCATCATTCACCAATTCTTGTAGTCGTTCATGCAATGAGGAGACACGCCGTTGTAACGGTTGTGATATTGGTGATGTTGAAGAGACAGAAGAGGTGGAAGAAGAAGAGTGATGGTGATGATGATGTGTGTCGTGCTGCAGTTGTTGTTCAGGATGAGATATACATTCGGGTACACAAAGTTCGCCTTGTACCGATACTAAATCCACATCAATGCATCGTGATAATTGTCGTTCTTTGTCCAGTTGTTCTTGTATGATATCGTTCCTCAACAAGGAAGGTCGTCGGAAGATCCTGTCACCATAATATGTTTCCTGTTGTTGTTGTTGCTGCTGCTTGTTGTTGCATGAAGGTAATCTTTTTGTAGCAGTAGTTGATGATGGTGGATCGATTTGCTGTGTCGAGGTTGCTTCTTCGTCTTCGTCACTACTGAGAGTCGGTATCTTGGTGATAGGTAATGGGATACGTGTGTTGATAGTTGGTCTTGGTTGTTTTGGAGCGCTAGTAGTTGTTTGGCAAGGCACTCCTGTTTCACCTGCACACTGAGCATACAATGTATCCATGAAGATGGAAAAAAAAAAAGAAAAAGAAAAAGGTTAAAAAAGAAGGGTGAGTAAAATATATATACATATATAAATAAATATGCTTCATGTCGTACTTTTTTTTTTTTATTGCCCTACCTTGAATGCATCCTTCCTTTCCAGAGGGTCATGTGCTAAGAAGGGATCAAAATCCACCAATTGTTGATTTGCTTTTCCTTTAAAATCGACTGTATCCCATGCGCCAGTGGATGACTTTTCAACAGAGGATGAGATCATAGAGACTGGTCGCCGAGTGTCTTGTTTCCTTGGTACGATAGGTATGACAGTAGATTCATGTGAGTCGAGATCTAGCCAATTGGTAGTTGTTCGCTGCTGCTGTTGTTGTCGCCGTCGCTGTGAATTTATGCCATCCAAGGATGAGAAACGTTTTGTCGTTCTGGGTCTTGTAGTAGATGCGGGAAGAGACGATATGACAGAAGATGATTTAGGTGTAGGTAATCGAGTAGGCGCTGTTGCCGGTTTTTGAGATGCACGACCACCACCTGTTGTAATACCACCTACACTAGCATGACGTCGCCTCGGTTGTTGTTGTTGCTGTTCCATCAATTCCGTATCCCGTACTATATCTTTACTGGTGTTGAGTGGATCAAACATTTGTAGGCTTTTCTGTAGTGGTTTACTTCCACATTGACCATCTGTTAAAAGTGAATTTGTTGTTGTGCCCATAATATTGTTGCTGATACCATCCCAGTTACTATCATTGTCGTCTTGTAATACTACCTTGTTGTCACCATCTTTTTCATTGTCGGAATGGGCAGTTGTGTGAGCCAGTGCCGCACCAGTATCCGTAGATCGCTTTTTTCGTTGTAACTTTGCTTCCCGTTGTGCTTTCTTTTGTGATGCTGTCAGAATCCAACGAGTGTATTCGTCATGAGAGGTGGTGTGATGATTATCTTGATCTTGGGATGAAGGTAAAAGTTGCTGCTCTTGTTCTTGTGAAGCAGATGTCGGTTGTCCAGAGGAGTTGTCAGATGGTGTTGCAGTATCGACGCATACTGATTCCTCCATCATGATATCTTTTCTAAAAGTTGAATAAAGTCGTTAGTAAAAACAAGGATAATATCAGTTTATAAAAATGTGATCCAACAAGGTTGTGTCATACACTAATGTTTTCTTTTCATTCTATGGGTTTTACCTGTTTCCAAATCGCAAGGACAAAAGAATAAAAAGAGGAGGCTAAAGAATGCCAAAATAAAGAACTACAGGAGAGTCTATATAGGAGAGATGGTGGTGATAATAAATAGTAACCAAGTAAAATAGAGAATGTAAAGCGAAAGAGAAAGAAGAAAAAAAGAAAAAGAAAGAGAGAAACAAAAAGGAAAGAGGGCGGGGTTCAAAATCCAACGAAAAACCAAGATTCTGCAAAAGACAGCATTTAATAAAAGTGTATATAGTTAAACTATGTACATACAGTACTATATGATTATTATCACATTACTATCTACACTTTAAATAATACAAAATAGGTATATTTCAAATGACTCGAGTATTCTATCTAATGTCAATCTTACTCACCCACTAAATATCGATCATCTGCTACACACTCTTCCCCATGGGAATTTCAAAACCCGACAAAAGCATTTTATCAAATAGTGCGGGAAAATTCAAATCCTTTTTTTTTTTCTTTCTTCCCGATACTTTTGAACAATGACCGTTGAATACAGTAAACAATCACGACAAGATCATAGTGTTTTGGAAACATGTGAACAATACAAGAAAACACTCACTACGTTGGCTTCTGACTATTGGCTTGTCTTGAAAGATGTAGTGATTCAGCTTTGGCAATAGTAAGTACGAGTATGAATACTAAGAAAAGATCTGCTCTAATGAAACTTGTTTAACTATATAAACACTATAGTATGGAATTCCGTATATTGGTGTATATATTCCTTAGCTTATCCTTTATTCCTTTTGGTATCTTCCTCTTGTTTTGTACGTGTCTGTCTTCCTTTATATTTTTTATCGCGGGTGGCGTCTGGTTATTTATTGGTACGATAGCATTCTTTGTGCTCTTACCTTTTTTGATTGGATCCTTTGGTATGGCTGTTGTATTGGTCTTGACTTATCAAGCGTATATCTTTGTAACAACATCCTTTGTATCTAATCAACATAAAGAAGATGACAGCGGTGGTGATAGTAGTGATACTGATGATCTTGTTATATATCCCAATAGGAAATAGTTACTCCCCCCTCCCTTCCTCCTATCCACTCTCTTTTTTCCCACCTTATTTAAAATCTATTGTGTATTATATTTGTACCACTTCCCATAAAACCATTGTATGTCTTCCCTCAACCATAGTCTATATTTATATATATATATATATATCATTCCCTTTTTACTAACGAAACAATAAAATACTCTGTTGTGGTGATGATGATTGCATGGTATCGGTGATAATTGTGATAATAATGATGATGGTAACACCTTGTTTGTAACATTTGTTTTACTTTGGAGAACAATAAAAAAAGGTTTTTTTGTTGACTTTTGTTTTGATATTTACTGGAAAATGGAAAAAGAAGAATAGAAAGTTACATACCATTTTTCGTAATCTCTTCCGATTCTGTTAATGCAAACTAAAATGAAGGGGTTCAAGTGTATGAAATAGACATAGAGTGATATTAGTTGACAATTGAAACGTAGTCGATCCACTCTTTTATGTGTATGTGGGCTCGCTTTAATGAAACTCAGGGGTAATCAAACCCCGACTGCTTGACCACCAATGAAAACGTGGTTAATCCCGACCGCTTGAAGACTCTATGATAATCCATTTGATAGATGAAGTGCATTCTATTTAAGCTTCAAACTAAAAAAACGTGGGGTACCTTTGGTTCAGTCGCAAACCACGTTTTCAGCCAATGTATGGGTGAAGATCGATAAATCAACCTCTAGCAGCAGGCGGCAAATTAAACGTCGATCCATCAACTACCCCCCCCCTCTCTCTCTCTCTCTCCCTATTTCTCATTAAACCGGAAGTTTCGAGTCCTTTTTTAATTTTGGTGATGATGATGATGATGTTATATGTTTTCAATAAGACAATCCTTGTTTGATCGGAACCACGTTTTAGTGAACTTTTTTGCCACATGATGATTCTATGCTGCTTTTTACTTTTCACCCTTTATAAAGGAATCCACTTTTTCTTATCATAAACTGTCTCTCTTTCTCTTTCTACTTCTTTTTTCTTCCTTCTTTTTTTTTTTTTTGTCTTTGTCTTTGTCTTTTTTTTTTTTCTTTTTCCTTCTTTAAACACCATTTCTCCATTTTTCGTACCTTTTTTTTTATTTCAAACCCCGACTCTTTTTTCTTTTCTTTTTGCCTTTTCTACCACACCGTTCATTTTGTTAACCCTATAAACACCATTCTATGACTTCTGAGCAATTGTCACCTCCACCTTCGGTTATTCATCATAATAATCATCTTTCTCTTTTTCGATCCAAGAGCACAGGCACTA
This sequence comes from Chlamydoabsidia padenii, assembly GCA_025330725.1. Classification (NCBI taxonomy): domain Eukaryota; kingdom Fungi; phylum Mucoromycota; class Mucoromycetes; order Mucorales; family Cunninghamellaceae; genus Chlamydoabsidia; species Chlamydoabsidia padenii. The sequence goes on along the minus strand of JAIWND010000004.1, from coordinate 1,314,109 downwards.
TGCAGCATGTGCCTCGCCGTTTAAGCTCGGGATCTGCCTGCGAAACCTGCCGGCGTCGGAAAACGAAATGTGATGGCGGTCAACCTTGTGCCTTTTGTGCATCAAATCGAATTGAATGCATACATCGTCCCAGTCGAAGAAAGCGATTATCATCAAAATACTCATCTAAACCCATTTTAGATACACGTTATCAACACTCGTACCACCAATCATCTGCCTCATCTTGGTCTTCATCATCTCCACCTTCGTCTACTTCATCTGTATCTCCTCCTCCTCCTCCCATGTCTTTGGCAGATCATCAGTATCATCACTCTTCACCAGTACTGATAAAACAAATAAGCTGTCCATCTCTGTTTAGAAACTCAAAAAAGAAGGAAATGCCGAGCATGATGGGTAAGCGATCATCAACATCATCATCATCTAAAATATTCTAATCGACTAACTCTCCTTACTTTATATAGATCAATTATCATGTCGAACTTTCTCTGCAGTCGCTTTGGCAGCAGCCGAAAATCAAAAGACTTTCCCTGTTTTCCATTTACATTCTGATTTCGAACGATCTCCATTTTGACCTCGATCATTTTCAAATCCCGCTCCTCCTCTACCCCATACTTTTTTTTTTTTTTTTTTTTTGAACTTTCACTTATGCTTTTTACTTATATGTATGTCTTTTATACTATGTTTTCTTTTTGTTATGCTTTTTTTATTGGTACCCTATATAGAAAAACAATGATTATTATATTACCATGATTACTGCCTCTCCCTCATCATTCTTCTCACTTTTTATAACATGTCTCTATCTAAAAGACACAATCATCACCCTCTCTCTCTCTCTCTTACTCATGTCATCGGAATAAACATCCTCTTTTTATCATACATATTCTATCATACCCATTATTTAAATCAGAGAGGAGTCAAAGGGGGCGGGCGTTGCAGTTTCCCCCTTCACTCGATTTCCTAGTTAAGAAGACGTTTTGCTTATGCTTTGTGCTTCTGTTTCAGCATTACTGCAGTAAAAAGAAAATCTCTATTTTTGTTAAACCCCTTTGTTTTCATAGATAAACATTCTAGTTTAAACGTCTATTACTTGTTTGTTGTTAATCAGGATAGTTACAAAGACGGTTACCTTCCGAGATAATCGGAACCGGATGTGTAACAGACGAATTGAAGACGATCTTGGTTTTGAAATGAACAATGATGATCGCTTATTTCTCTCTCTTCTTCTGCACGCAATCTTTTGGTAAAACCATCAATAAAATTTAATGTAAGTTGTATTCTATGTTATGCTACCTGGAATTTAAAGTCTTTTTGGGGGAGGAGCTGCATTTTTGAAAAGAACGACATTTGAAATCCCGCCAATTTTGAAGGGATCTTTTTTTTTTTTTTTTTTCCTGTATCTCCTCTCTCTCTTTTCTCTTCTTGACAACCTTGCTCATCCAAAAATGAACACTCTCAATTGATGAATGGTAATAGATACTACATAAAGCTAATTGCATGCATACTAATTTGATATTTAGGAAACGCCACTCATTATAACAAGAAACTAAATGATGGAACTCACTGAAAATATGTGTGGATTAACAAACAAGTCCATTCAAGATAAAACAACAACATCTCTTGTCCATCATCCTCGTTACAGTGTCTCCTCCTTCTGGTTTTAGGTCGAAATAAAAAGGCTGGATTCTCAACTCGGTTCGACGGCATTCAAGAAAAGAAAACCTCGTACCTTCGAATCGATTCAGCACTAAGTCTTAATAATTCTACTTGTTTACTCTTACTGGAACTTATGGGCTCTGTTACTAAAAAGCTTGATGTTGCGTTGTTGTGGTCTTGGCTGCCACAATCTCTTAAAAAGCGACAACATGATCACGATACAACAATACCTACGACTGAAAAAGGACACCAACTGTAGATTAAAATGCTGGACTTAACGACAAGAAAAGTGCCTTGTGAATCAGGGTAAAAATGAGTATGTGTCTCGGAAAAAAAAAAAAAAAAAAAAAAAAAAAAAAAAAAAAAAAAAAAAAAAAAAAAAAAAAAAAAAAAAAAAAAAAAGACAGACGATTTTAACAATTGTGTAATAGTCTGCCGTAATTATCAACAAGAAATACTAGTAACCAGAGTATCAAATGGCGGCATAAATGCCTGGATGGAATTGATCGCCTCGGGACGGATGAATCTTTTGTATCAAGATATGGAAATGGGCTGATCACAACAACAAGCATGCAAAACAAACTGTTTATTATAGTTTACTTTCAACTCTACAATGGATTCTATATGGTACAATGTGATCATCCTCGCCCTCATTAACTTCTAGTATAGTGATCTCTAGTATAGCTTTTTGTCTGTAAAACTTGACCCAATATAATTTATAATAAAAAGTAATATCACAGACATAATCTTATTGGAGGTTCTCCATCATTACCAAAAACCTGTGTCGAACAAACACTTTACAAGTGTAACTTTTGTCTTTTGTGATCTTACTTCGGTATATACAAGGGCGACTTTTATTTTTACATTCCGACTTCCAATTTGGGAATCCTTTTGCAAGTGGGAAGAAGATTCACAGAGAAGCAACCAGTTGTAAACTCCGCCCTCCCTTTATTCCCTAGTCGTATTCGGGAGGAGCTCTACTGGCTTAATAGTGAACAGATGCTAATGATTAAAGTGGTGATGTGGACACTATAGCATATTTCCAACATACTTTACAGCAAAAGCCAAGCTCCAAGACTCTTGTATCAGTATGTTTATGCTTGCACTGGCTTTTACCTGTCATTTGTAAGAAAAAGAAAGAGAAAGTACGAAGAGGAACCAGACAAATATTCTTTCATATCCCGAAATTCATGCGCGACCTCGATACCTTTTTGCCATCCCAAATCGACTTTTATCTATATAGATGGATATAGTGATTATGGGTGGCTACAGGTCAATACCGCAATGTTGAAATTTATATAGATCCGATACTGGTGCCACAAAGGCGTACATTTAAACAATGGTGACACCGACCGATACATTGCAATACAGGTCGATGCAGGCGGTAAAGATGGTAGCAATACATATAGACAGAAGAAACACATATAGTACACATATAAATTAATAAAAGGACACCCAGATAAGAAAAAAAGGCATTTATATATACAACAATACATATAGATGAATAGAAGACATATAGATAAAATCAAGATATGCAGATGGAGTGAAGACATGTAGATGCATCAAGGTTATTGTACATATTTATCAAAAAACCGCCCCCTTTCAAATCCATATATGGGAATGGGAAGTCCAGCAAAAACCGTATAATGTAATTGGGCAATTAACTGTACGTCAAAAGTTCAGTAGCCCTGTCAAGTTATAAGACAGCAAAGGGTAGTGAATAAGATAAGTAGTTGATTTAATAAGATTATGTAGATATTTATAATAGAAGGTCTATGGGGAGATAAGGGATAATAACCAACACAATATGACAATATAATTAACACTACTGTAATAATGTAAAAGCCAGTTCACCAATTGCCATTTTTTCTTGCTTGATTAACTTGAGTTCGTCAACAGCCGCCATAACAGGATATGAGTCTTCATTATATTGATGTAAGAATTTGCCATTCAGTACCACACAGTCCTTCTTGGTAGTACATTGTAGCCGAGTATACCAACTAAAAGCTTGACCTTCCAACACAGCTTGTAGTTTTTTCACAATTTCCACAGGAGTGTAGGCAAAGAATTCCGCCAGAGATTCGTATCTTGCCATCCATTGCTGTGCTTTCGTTGCAAAAGTTGGAAATCTAGTCCGTTGTCGTCGTTCCAAGTAGGCGTTGGAGAAGATCTTGTCATTCACGCCGTTCCTTGCCGTATTAAATAAACCAAGTATGAAACAACCAACAGAAAGACAAAACCTACAACCAGAAGAAATGTAATTAATAATCTTGACTTTTCTTGTTTTTTTCTTACTTCGTACCAGAATCAAAGAGAGACCACGAAACACCAGAGACAACAATCAAGGAATAAAGCCAAACCATAACGAATGAAGACAAACCTACAATAAGAACAAGAAGTGTGATTAGTAACATTGTCTTTTCATGTTTTTTTTTCTTTACTTACAATAAAGTACCCATAAATATTGTACATCATGATCCATCTCCAAGAATCAAATGGAGCGCCGTAACTGGTGGCTAGTGCAACATGCCCGAGAATAGGTAGATCCACATTAATGCTTCAACATACCAGACATCCCGCTTTACCAGCACAACCCATTCGCTAGCAGATCCAGGTTTGGAACAAGACACGATGTCGCCTACGTCCTGCCACGGCAAAAAGGCTAAGCCTAATCACTATTCTACACAAAGGTAGCCGCCTCGCAAAATCTGCCAACTTATCCATTTGATTGCTAACAGGAGACTTCACATATCAGGGACAGAGAGAGAGTTCACACACCACAAGAGACATTAAACATGGAAGACAAGTAACAATAAATGAAGACAAACCTACAATAAGAGCAAGAAGAATGATTAGTAACATTGTCTTTTCATGTTGTTTTCTTCTTCTTTACTTACTTTGTACCAAAAGCAAAGAGAGACCACGAAACACCAGATAAAACAATCAAGGAAGAACGCCCAACCATAATACATGAAGACAAACCTACAATAAGAACAAGAAGTGTGATTAGTAACATTGTCTTTTCATGTTTTTTTTTCCTTACTTACAATAACGTTCCCATAAACATTACACATCATGATCCATCTCCAAGAATCAAATGGAGCGCCGTAACTGGTGGCTAGTGCAACATGCCCGAGAATAGGTAGATCCACATTAATGCTTCAACATACCAGACATCCCGCTTTACCAGCACAACCCATTCGCTAGCAGATCCAGGTTTGGAACAAGACACGATGTCGCCTACGTCCTGCCACGGCAAAAAGGCTAGGCCTAATCACTATTCTACACAAAGGTAGCCGCCTCGCAAAATCTGCCAACTTATCCATTTGATTACTAACAGGAGACTTCACATATCAGGGACAGAGAGAGATCATACACAACAAGTGACAATAAACATCGAAGGCAAGTAACAATACCGGAAGACAAACCTGCAATAAGAACAAGAAGTGTGATTAGTAACATTGTCTTTTAATGTTTTTTTTTCTTCTTTACTTACAATAAAGTACCCATAAACATTGTACATCATGATTCATCCCCAAGAATCAAATGGAGCGCCATAACTGGTGGCTAGTGCAACATGCCCGAGAATAGGTAGATCCACAATAATGCCTCAACATACCAGACATCCTGTTTTACCAGCACAACCCATTCGTTAGCAGATCCAGGTGTGGAACAGGACACGATGTCGCCTACGTCCTGCCACGGTAAAAAGACTGGGCCTAATCACTATTCTACACAAAGGTAGCCGCCTCGCAAAATCTGCCAACTTATCCATTTGACTACTAACAGGAGACTTCACATATCAGAGGCAAAGAGGGAGCATAAACCTAGTGTAAATAATTAACAATTCAGTTAGAGTATAAAACAGTGACAACTTTGGCAGTGTATCATTCAAGATGCATTGACTTACCTTTATGACGAGAATCTCAATAAGAGGGAGGAAGCCATGAGATTACATCCACCAGAAAACAGGTTTTTCATATAGACAGCCATTAGGTGATTCATTGATTACTTTTGTGTGTTAATTAATCCATCTTGTAATCATGGCCAGCAATAGGAATGAGTGCGGGGGACAGCTTGTCTGTCAAGCACAGCTTCTTGGAGAAAGTTTGTTTAAAGGGGAGGTTTTTGTATAGTGGAGTTTAAAAAAAGAAGAGGAAAGAGAAGGAAAGAAAAGGAATTTTAGAAATCGCGTTTTCATAGTTGGCAATGTGGCGGGATTTTAACAACTTGGCGAAAAAGCATTTCCTTCTTCTTTGAATTTACATTCCAAAGACATTCAACTTGGTCCTCTTCAACAAGGAACTCCCATTTGTTGTAACGATTGAATGATGAAGATAAACAAAAAGAGGTGACGAAGCAACTGACTGTGGTAGTAATGGGCTCTCTTGGAAGATATCCAAACAGGATCAACACGGCAAAGGTAAATGAAAGGTACAAAGAGAAAGTGGTAGTAATGTATACTGTATCTTTCTTCTTGGACAATCACCTTACCCAAGACTCTAATACTAATACTTTTCAATTCAAGTTGATGTAGAATCAATACCTACCAATTGATCCTGGACGAATCTCTTTTTTGTCTGATACAACAAACTGGGAAATAGGACGACATTCTCTGAATGGAGTGCAGTAGGCTTTGGTTGAAAAGAATAATAATGCTATCGCAAACGCGGTGGACATTAAGGGTGGGTTGGGTGGTCAAGTACGATGATGGTACATCTCTTGATTGCAACTGGGGATATATATGAATGGCAAACCAATCATTGGTCCAGCAAGATCAAAATATGATATCTTGTGGATAACAATAGTGGTAGATTAGTTTTATTGTAGACATAGTGTTATATTGAATCTTAATGTCAATAAAGTCTTGTTTTATCATATGTTTGCTGGTCAATATAAATGCGTTTATCAATAAAGGTGTTTCTATCATGAATGATTTATGTATCACGATAGATAACACCTATATACATGATGAATCATGTAAAATTCATGCTTTTTTTTTGTGCCCGTGCAACCAAAATTACCTGACAGCTATATGGTTTTGTTACTTCGTCCTTTTTTTTCTTACAAAGTACAGGTAAAAGTCATCGCAAGTCTGGACTGACCGACATAAGAGTCTTGGAGCTTAGCTTTTGCGGTTACTTATGTTGGAAATATGCTATAGTGTTCACATCGCCACTTTACTCATTAGTATCCGTTTACAATTGGAGCGAGTAGTGCTTTTCCAAATCTTAGCAGAGGCAGGCGGGATCTGAAAATGAATTGAAGTTTGGTCTCGTCTGTCCATTTTCATTCTACAAAAGTCAGGGTAAAACGATCTTAAGGCTATATTGCTCCATACAAGGGACTTGGTACATTGGTCATTATTAAACTTTGTTGGAAATAGGCTAAGGAATGCAAATGGTCACTTTTGTCATTAGCATCACTTGTCCATTAAGGCAGTAGAACTCTCCCAAGATTCAAGGTGAGGGTAAGCGGGTTTTGAAAATAAGTTTGGTCCCGTCTGTCCAATTTCACAATAGTCAGGTTGAAACGATCTTGAAGCTATATTGCTCCATGAAAGGTAGTTGGTACAATGGCCATTATGTAAACTTTGTTGGAAATAGGCTGTGATGTCCAGATCACCACTTTAATCATTAGCATCTGTTAACAATTGGGTGAGTAGTGCTATTCCAAGCCCCCGTGCGCCTGGCATTTCCCGTAGATTGATGTAAATCATGCTGGGGCTGGCGTTTAAAATGTTGCCATTTGGTAAGCAGCTGCCGAAACGGAACCACCGATTAAAAATTGTTCATTTGTCTAAACAAGGACACTCTAATGTATACACCATTAATTTAATCATTGGTACAAAATAAATGTCGTTGGATCATTTTGTTTAGAGAAACTGTATAACGTATTGAAAAGATGCTGTTCAAATTTTATCAGGGTCTTCGTTGGGCGGGATGGCAAATTTCGAGTATTCATCTGCCCAAAAAGGTAAGGAAAGTTCGCTTTGATGGTATCATACATTGTATGAAATGTATTCATAGAGTGAATTATGTATAGATACTGTACTGTATAACAAAGTGTAACTTGAAGGGATGGGACAACATTATATGAAAATAAGACTTGGGTTCATTGGTCAAAGGTCTTAGAGCAATATAAAAAGAGATTTTTATTATTAATTAAAAAGTGGAATACAGAGTATATATAAAAAAAGGGGGGGAGGTTCTAATTTATGTGGGGAATAAATACTATAACTAGTTTTGAGTGATCATATCCAAGTCAATATCAAAAGAGATGTTACAACCACAAGAGTGTTTGGCGTTTGGATTGTCCACCACTTGGAAGGTCGATCCAATCAATTCTTCCACAAAGTCGACGTTGGACCCCCGAAGATATTGTAAAGAGACACCGTCCACCACCACTCGTACACCGTCCTTTTCAAACACACTATCATACACCAAAAAGTTAGTTTATGACTGATAAGAAGTCGACACATCAACTTACAAGTCATCTTCGTCGGTTGTGTTGGTCAATTCCATCTTGTTTTGGAATCCGTGGCAGCCACCTGAATCTACCAAGACACGCAATAGTTGGTTGGGGTCGTTGTCTCGTTCGGCAATGTATTTCAGTTGCTGAGTCATGAAGAGAGATTAGTAACATGGCACAACATTTGCTATGCTCTTGATCAAGTTATATTACCTTTAAAGCCCTATCGGTAATGTTAATTCCAGATTCATTTGAAGCTTGTTTGACTATCGCACCATTCCATAAATTACTGCTGTTGTCGTCGATTGCATGTGATCCATAAGTACGATACAAAAGTGGCCGTTGATTGTATGAGGTAATCAAAGGTCTTGGTACCAGTAGTGGTGAATAGAGAGATCTTGGTAAACAATGGCGTGATAGTGCTGATCGAAACATAAGATATGACACTGTAAGTCGGTTCGAGAAAAAATAAAAAATAAAAAAAGGATAGGGAGGAAGAGGGGAGAGAAGGAAAAATGAAAAAAGAATCGTTTTGTGGGTGGTCCTAATTTCAAATTCCGCCTTCCTCCCATTGGTCGTTTTCTTTACTGTAGTATTCATTCGTTTGGCATGGCTCAAAAAATCGACCAAGCAGGATTGTTCATAAATCAAGATGGTTGTTAGAAGAAGAAAAAAGGGGGAAGGGGAGAAAGATGGGATCAAGACAGTCTACTTGACCTATGCGGCGAATTAGTCAACAAGAATTCATACCCGAGTGTCTCCGCACCTGAAATTAAACTTTTCCTTCCTCCCAAGGGTTCCCGGTTCCCTCGTGTGCATTTACCTTTCTCTCAGATAGACTGTTTATGCGTGATGGCTTTCTTACCAAAGACGCCGAATCAAGGGGGAGGGATTTGATGCTGGCGTGTTTGTTTTTTTTCCCTAATGTCGGAAGGATGCCGGGATTTGAATTCATGGAGATCCTAAAATCCCAGAGCCATGATGATGTTGCTTCTATGTGTATGATAGAAGACAAACGTTAGGGGACATGGTCTGATTGGTGAGATGCGGGATAAGAAATGATTTCTTCGACGTCAGCTTCTACACGGAAAGGAAGCTTTCTGCCTGTCGGGTATCACCCTATCGAAAAAGCTATTTTCGAGCCTACCCCTGGTTGATGGAAAAGAAAAACAAGACTCCGACCAATCAAATGTGACGAAAAAAATTTTTTTTAGTGGATATAAAGTTTTCCACCCTTTGCTTTTCCTCCTTTTTCTTTTCTTTCCCTTTCCCTTTACTCTTAACCCCACTCCGGCACATATATAAAAAAATGTCCTCTTTCGTTGAACAAAACAAGTTTGCTATTGTAAGTATACCACTGTCAACAAAAAAGAAAAAATAGTTATGAATGCAACACATGCAATTACTCATCTCCTTTTTTTTTTTTGGATGAACATGATAGGACTTCCTCATGGGTGGTGTCTCCGCTGCCGTCTCCAAGACTGCTGCTGCTCCCATTGAACGTATCAAGCTTTTGGTCCAAAACCAAGATGAAATGATCAAGCAAGGTCGTCTTAACTCTCCTTACAAGGGTATTGTTGACTGCTTCAACCGTACTGTCAAGGATGAAGGTTTGGTCTCCATGTGGAGAGGTAACACTGCCAACGTTATCCGTTACTTCCCTACCCAAGCTTTGAACTTTGCCTTCAAGGACAAGTTCAAGCGTATGTTCAACAAGGACAAGAAGAAGGATGGCTACTGGGCTTGGTTCGCTGGTAACTTGGCTTCCGGTGGTGCTGCTGGTGCCTGTTCTCTCTTCTTCGTCTACTCTTTGGATTACGCCCGTACCCGTCTTGCTAACGATGCCAAGTCCTCCAAGGGTTCCGGTGAACGTCAATTCAATGGTTTGGTCGATGTCTACCGTAAGACTTTGGCTTCCGATGGTATTGCTGGTCTTTACCGTGGTTTCAACATCTCTTGTGTTGGTATCATTGTTTACCGCGGTAAGTATAATGGATTGGTCTTGATCTTTTTTTATAAAATATACTCATCCTCTTTATCTTTTTTTCATAGGTTTGTACTTCGGTATGTACGATTCCATCAAGCCCGTCCTCCCCGAAAACCTCAAGGATTCCTTCTTGGCTTCCTTCTTGTTGGGTTGGGCTGTTACTACTGGTGCTGGTCTTGGTAAGTGGATAGGGAAAAAAAAGTATCGGGACTTGAATGGAATGGTGGCTTACCTTTTCTTTTTCTTTTTTTCTTTTTTATTATATACTAGCCTCTTACCCTATCGATACTGTCCGTAGACGTATGATGATGACCTCTGGTGCTGCCGTCAAGTACGACTCCTCTTTGGCCGCCTTCAAGGAAATCGTTGCCAAGGAAGGTACCAAGTCCTTGTTCAAGGGTGCTGGTGCTAACATTCTCCGTGCCATTGCTGGTGCTGGTGTGCTCAGGTAAATAGAAAGAAAAGTGGGGATGTGTCTTTTATGTAAGTTTGATCATCTTTATACTCATCTTTTTTATTTTTATCTTCAAACAATAGTGGTTACGATTACCTCCAAGTCGCTGTCTTCGGCAAGAAGTACTAGTTTGTTTTAGTAGATTAGGAACATTTTTTTATAGATAACACAGTAGTTTTTTTTTTTAACACATGTTTATATTAGGAGTCCATAATAAAAATACAATGATATTTTGTTCAAGTTAAAAAAAAAAAGTGTATGTCTTGTGATGTGTTTGTATACCAATGATGGATTGTGTCTGGGAGGGGGTGGATCAATGTGTGGCTTGGTTTTAAAATGGTGCCTGAATTATACGGGAGCAAGAAGATGTGGTACAGAGCAAACGTGTGTCCTTTATGTGGGCATGATAATAATATTGATAACACTGATGGTCTTTATTATAAACTAAATGACTATATTTCACTACGATTTAAATAACTACCCTAATTTAATATGGAATACCTAGAAGCGAAGAAGAAGGTTAGTTAGTCAGTTAAATGTATGATCTTTTTTTCTGGCATATAACCTTACCGTTGGTTAACTTTTGGAAGTAATCATAAAGCACCGTACGTTGATTTTCAAACGAGTCCTTGATACGCATCATGATAAAGTCCGACGCTTGACGTTCAGTCTTGTCCACTTGGAATCGAGATCGCATACGCTTAATCGTTTCCCCTTTAAAGCATGGAAGACCAGATTCGAGCATGAGAGTCACTAATTGCATGATATGTTCAGCATAAGGTCGGCAGGCAAGGTAAGATTTGATCATCAGTTCAGAGAAGTGTTTGAATGCTTGTTGTTGAGATCCACCACCCATCACCTGGATCATTTCCGCAGTCAATTTGAAGGGTGAGCTTTCAAGAATACCACCGCCGGGCGCAATGTCAAAGATAAATCCAAAGTCTAGACAAACGGAAGAAAAAAAAAATAGTCAACAAGTTGTTTTGTATGTACCATGGAGAAACTTACCAATGTGAATGATATGGCCATCGTCATCCAACATGATATTACCATTGTGTCGATCCTTGAATTGAAGAAGGTAGGAGATCAAAGAGTAGGCAGCCACTGATTGCACAAAGTTCATGCGAGCGCGTTGGAAAGCAATGGAGTCAGGGGAACCATATTTGGCCACAAAGTAATCATACAAGCTGTTCACCCGTTCACGACCAAGTTGATCACGAGAAATAGAGTTGGGCAAGACGTCGATCACACCATTACCTGGAGCGGTAGCCACCACACGGTAAGGATAAACATAAAGATCAAGGCCCACACTTGTAAAGATGTTCTTGAATACAGCAATCAGTTGAAGCGCCAAAACATCTTGACGGCAATCGTCGCCCACCTTGAAGATAGCACTTTGCCAAGTTTGGATGGTATGCTTGTAGACGGCACCTTGTTCACCACGCATGAGAGCTTCCCGCATCTTTTCTGCATCTTCCACTTCTTTTTCCACCTTGAAGGTTGCCATAAATGGAGCCTGTAATCAAATCAAGCAGTGTTAATTATCTATTTATGCAGCCGTTCCTGATTATTCACTTACCTTGGCATGAGATTGCAGTGGTCTACCTGATGTGCGATTAATATCAATAACATGACCATCTGGGTTCGAAGGCAAGTAAACACCAACATCAACTTGTATCTTGGATAGTTCTTCATCCAAACGTTTCTACATATCAAAAGAAAAATGTAAGTATACATGGATCGTACTTTTTTCTGTTTACCTTACCTTTTGCATTGGTTTCTTTTCCGTTTGGCCATATTTGATGTATTCCTTGAGATATCCAGATATTCCAGTGACCTGACCAAAGAATTTGAATTCCCGTTCGTAAAAGGCACGATCAGCACCAGTAAAAGATCCAACCAAGTTTTCAATAACACGTTCCAAAGTAGGTTTCAATGCATCAGGTTTAACACATTCCTTGTCAGCATCCACAAAGAAATTAGCTTTCATGTTCCAGATCAGTTGATGCGCGAACAACTGAGATACTTGTCCAGCCTCCATAATGTACTTTTCCACGTATCCCATTTCGTCGTATCGTAGCGCCTGCACAATTTGAGGAATGTAGAAGAAAACAGTATCCACAGGGTAATACTCCAAACTTCGCATGGCGTATTGCAAGATCAAGGGATTATTGTTGAAGGCAGGCAAGAAGTAGTTCGCAGCAGTGATCGCAGGAACAGGTGCCCAGTATTGTAAATACTAAGCATAAAAATAAAAAGGTATGTTGGTACTTCAAGGTGTATTTACTTTTTTTTTTTTTTTCCTTCTCTAATTACCTTCAAATCCAGTTTGGCATTAGGAATCAATTGATCACCGAGTAAAATAATCAGGGCTTCAGGAACGTCCACCACATCCAAAGAGTTATTGGCAATCAATCGATGGAGTTCACGATGGACAGCTGGTAGCACAAAGCGGGTATCCATTTGCACAGCCAGACGAGGGGATACTTCCCAAGCAAACCGAATCATTTCCTTCCAAGAGTCTTCCATTACCAAGGATCGTTCAGTGTTGCCGGTAAACACAGCTGGAAGACCATGGCCAGTAGCATTCAGAGGGTTGCACCATACAGATAAACGGGTCAGTTCGCTTTCCAAAAACAGCATCAATAGTTTCTTGGCCAAATGATGTTGTCGAATCACATCGTCCTTTGTCTTGTCATTCAAAAACATGTAAAGCCCAGTGCCGATTTTCGATGTCTTGGCAGAGTTGTCTTTTAATGGTGAGCTGGTGACGAGGTAACTGAGGTTGGGTGTGTCGTTACTGGTGGCATTGTAAAAGTCATTCAACAACTTGTACAACATCAAAGCTTGACTTTTGCAAGAGCCATAATGCCATCTATATATAAAATAGAATCGTGTTTAATATATTTCTATATATACATATATATACAATCATCCACCTTTTGCCACTTACTTTGGAGTTAAGCTAAACCAATTAAAGGCAGTATCATACACCAAGGATCGGAATTTGTGTTCAGCCAGAGCCTCCATGTGGCATGATTGTAGCATTTTCAAGCCCAGACGAAGTAATTGAAATCGAGAATAGCCAGCTAAGGAGTGAGTGCTCATCAAATGAGAGTTTTGGAAGGATTCTTGTAACAATCGGATAAACATGTTGACCAAATGTTTGCTGCGATGGCGGATGGCATAGAATCTGCTGCTGAGGAATTTGATCCAGGTGACATGAGGAGAGAAGAGGAAGGACGCCACACGAACGGTGTTATCACGGATTGCCTTGTCAGAGGGGGTATAAGTCATCTTGCTGACAAAAGGATGTTTGGCACTAGATATAAGATATATATATATATAAATGTAAGTATGGATTGTTTTCATAGCAAACCCTTGAAAAAATATTTAACCTACTTTATAACGGGCGAGAATAATCCTTTGCGATGTCGCTGTGCCCAGTTCCACATACCCAACATTTCCACCATCAATCTGTTTTCCACTTCAGGGCGCTCCACCAAGATCCAGTTCCAAACAGATGTACCGAGTTTCAAGGATTCAGGAGTAAATAACAAGACAGGGATTCGCACCAAATGTCGAATCAAATCAGGATGCACATTAGGTAAGGCCAAAGTAAACCCAGCACCACGATGTAAAATCGAGTTCAATCGATCCACAGGAATATCACGGTTTTGTTTGATATCTTCCACCAGAGTTTCCAGAGATTTTAGGACATATTCTAATTGTTCCTGCATGTTAACTTGAGAAGCACCATCTATGTGTAAAGTAAAGAGAAGATTAATCCATTATTCATCTAGTTTATAGACTCTCCCCCTCTTTTCTTACCTGAATGTTCTTGTAAATTGTACAAGTATTCCACACCACTGATTTCGCCTGCATAGTATCGACGGGAGGTGAACTCACTGATAAAATTAGATGCAATGTCGGGGTGGATAGAAGGGACCTTGGGAATAAATTCGGTCGAGTGATGATTCTTCGTTGTCGCCTTACCAATATCCAAGGCGAGAGATCGACCCACATGGCTAACATCAAGAGGTGTATTCGAGCTGAAGCGATCAAATCCAGAGAGATAGCTTTGAAGCAGACCACCAATTTCCAAAGGTGCACGATCCAAAGCAAGAGAAAGCCATTTTCGAGCACTTTCATAAAATTGAGTGCACACTTCCTTCCTGTATACAAAACTATCACCAAGTTCGACAGTGACTGGAATACGAGAGGAAGTGAATTGATAGATCGGTGAATATTCGTCGCGGTATTCGGCTTCACAACTGAGCCAAACCAATTGCACCAGTTCTAATAGCAGAGTGATGAGGTGTTTGTCGACAAAAGCTTGAGGGAATGAGGTAACGATTCGGTCGGTTGTCTTCATTGCCAATTGATGCACCTTGGATAGTCGATGACAGCATAATTCCAAAAGCACAGCCACTTGTTTACGGAGATCACCTTCAAGAGTTTGAGTAGCAGCCTTATTTGCAGCATTCTTGGTAAATACATTGGCAACACGTTCAGCGATCGTTTCCAAGCAGTTCGCCAGAGAGCTAGTACTGACACCATCGTTCATGAAGTACCGGAGGACAAAGCTGCAATCGCCCATTTTACTACGCATCATTTCCACATGGTAAACGCTCAAGGCAAACACCACCTGAGCATAAGAGAAGCTTTTGACATCATAAGACAAGGAGGGAAGTACCATCAAAAGCTTTTGACGCATGACACCAATATCCATATCCATAGATCCACCTCGTAGCACAGAGTTAAATTCCAGGTCGCTTTCCAAATAGTTGGTGGCAGTTTCAATCACAAGCACAGGCGTCTTGTTGGCAATCACTTGTAATGATTCATTCCATTCGCGGATCCACATTGATTCGGTTACAAAGCCAAATACAACACAAAGGAACCACATGTTCCTGAAGAGAGACACCATTTCAGCATTACATTGGAGATGAGGGTTAAAATCAGAATGGGCTAGTAGGGCTCGAAGTGCAGGTCGAAGAGTGCCGAGTTTGGAAATCAGAGGTAAATCAGACGATTTCTTGTCCTTGGCCATTATTCGCTGGATCACATTGCCGTTTTCCACAAACAAGATCAGTAAGCTGGTCAGATATGTATGATAGAATTCCGGTCTTGATGATAATCTGGTTGCCAAATTGTACATAGCGTCTTGAATCTATACAAATATATATATACGTGGTTAGTCATTAGTGAAGCTGTTTGCCTTTGTCTTCTTGTTCCTTACCGAGGAAGATAATTGCTTGTTATCGATGGTTAATGATTCACGACTAAGAGCAGAGAATAAGTTGATAATTTCCTTGAATACAGTAAGAGGAGCAACCAAGGCAAGATCCACCAGTCGAGAAGTAAGAGACGCCATGGAATCAACCGATAGTAATTTGCGCCGAGGCAGCAACATGGAAAGGGCTTGTAGCATGATCTAATGTAAGAAGACGAAAAGGCGAGTTAGCACATCAATCCCATAATGATAAACTTTTTTTTAACTTACTGATTCATCCTTTAGATGTACAGCGACACCGACAATGGCAGAAAGTGCATTAGTACAGACTTGTTGCTTTTGCTTTTCGTCAAGATGTTCTGCATCAGGAGCACCAGTAATAGCATGGGCTCCGGATTCGCCAATAACTTCACCACTGTATCGACTGATTTCGTTGATTAATGCATACAAGGTAGAGATGGCGACTTGAGACGATTGAGATCCAGGTTTAGATACCACACATTGAGCTAGACGTTTAATAGCATGTTGTTGGACGCTGATATCACCGGCTTCAAGTTCAAATACAGGAGAAGGAGTAGCAAGGAATCGAGAGATGCTGCTGATCATTCCATTGTTCACATAAGGGAAGCTATAATCGAATAAGATGAGTTGGTGAGTGTTTTCAATTGAGATAAAGAGGTTGTTTTATAATTTCATACTAGGTGGAAAGAAGGAGAGCAGCATCCAAAGCCGCCACTTGAATCCAGGCATCAGATACTTGAGGGATGGTAAAAAGGCATTCAGAGATATGATCCACCAGTTGATCGTCCAGCTCATGTATGTAGACCGAAGATAATGCAGCGACATGCTATAAATCGATAAACCATGATTAGTAAAATGACCAAACACCGCATCATTACCAACTTACCAAACTAACACCTTTGATTTCCTGCATATAAGCATCAGGTGACCATTTGTTTCCATTTTGGCTACTACTTTCAGCAAATTTGTGGATATCTTCATAGTAACCAGTGGCCATCACATATACAGACCGAAGACTTTGGACCAGTTCTTGATTCTTGTTTACAGTAGTAAAGTGATTTTCCATCAAAAGATTCCAAGCTTCATCAATGTTGTCGGTCCAATGAGATTTGCGTGAATGGTTAGAAGTGATAAACTGGCTGTCATAGGATGGAGCAGTTTGGGCGATCACACGAGCAGTGACATTTCGAAGCACAATGAGCAGATCATACACCACACGATTGCTGCTTAGTGGTATCCCATCTTCCCAATAGCGAGTGAGTACTTGACGGCCATAACTAGAGACATCATGATTGTTGAGACAGGCTTGGATAGCTGCTGTTATTTGATCCAATACGGCATTTTGAATCAAGGATTGAGTGTTGTTGCAAAGTGTCACTAGTTGATTGGATCGATAAAGGTATGGACTAACTTGTAAAGCCCGTGATAAACCAGCCAAAGAAGGAAGAATAAAGGTGATGGTGAATTCCACTAACAAAAAAAAAAAAAATACAAAACGGTTTATTAATTTTATTTCTTGCCGCCTACCGTGTCAATATGCTATTTTACCATTGTCAGAGAGTTGTTGCATAAGAGTTTCTGCATATTTCCAAAGAGTACCAGTGATGTTTTCATATTCTGAGGGCAACTTGCTTGAGATTTCCAGTAGACCATACACCAAACTATAGGTAATGGCATCAGAAGGAGGAGGACCACGAGAGAGAGTGACAGGTTCCCAGTCATAAACACACAAATGTCGAATGTAAGATAAAAGACGAGGAAGAAGTTCCATTTGACGTTCTCTACTGGCTTGAGCAGCATATTTAACCAAAGCCCCTATACTTTGTTGGCTACGGCGTGTCTAAAAGATGAATATTTTTTTTTTTTTAAAAAAAAAGGGGGGGATGAGTTATCAATCGAATTGTTCGACAATAGTTTCCCATTTTACCATAGTTCCAACAGTAGGAATCGACCCACGTGTATAAATAGTGCCATCATCAGCTGTGTCCAAAGGTACAATAGGACTCTTGGATATAAATTTATCGATTTCACTGGTAGATGCCTTGGAGCGCGAATCAGCAAGGACTCCCGCCAAGCTTATCAAGATTCGAGAATGTAAATCTGTCTCCAATCTAAAAAGAGAGAGAAAGAAAAAGGCGTTAGTATATTATCATGTGTTAGGAGCATAACCTGGATGCATAAATAGTACTTTACCTTGTCATTAATTGTTAAAAGTGAAAGAGGAGCACAAATTAACCCAATCCTGGTTTTTCCAAAATTTAATAACCCAATCCTGTCACATGCGAATCGGAATTTCAATTCTGTCCTTCCTCCTTTCAACATTTTACCCCACACATAAAGACAAGACATCACCATCATCTATTAAAGTCAAACAGGCACATTTTTTTTATTATTATACATCTACCACATCTAATTGAAATCAAGCTATCTAAGTAATCAACATTTTCATATTTTCATAATACATCAGCATTGGATTTTCACCACTACGCGTTGTTGTCCGTTCGATATCACCATAGCGTTCACAAAAGTCCCGATGTGTAAGCACCTTCACGTTTCGATCATTACCAGCCCTAGAACCACGGCAAACTAAGAGATACATATCACGGAGCAGTTCCCAATTGGTGGGAAAAAAGATATCGAACCATCCGGGTTGGACCATATAAGTTGAGCAAGGCACCATGGTTCCTTTGTAGCGAGTTTGTACAACCGGGGCATCCACACCAGGCACAGCATCAGGCAGAGAGGAGAAGTCAGATAAAATCAATCGATGTTGAGGGAAGTATTCCTTGAGTGTTTCCATAAATAAGAAGAGTTTGGTGGGTATGAATTCGGGTGCTGTCAGATTGGGAGCCAAAGGTAAGGATGTCAATAATTTGTACCAGAATGAGTTGGCGAGTACTGGACTTCTATATCTCGTTTGTTTCCTTGTTGCCAGGTAACGATTAATCAATGCATCATTCCCAACCGGTTCATACAATTCGGTGTAATCGCCTTTGCTGTCTGTACTGACTAACCCTTGGTACGGTTTGAGTGTTTCGATATCATACCGAATCAAATCGTGGGCAAAGTTATCCTAATATTCATAAAGATTAGTTAATATATTCTTTTTCTTTTTGATATAATATACACTTACAATGACTTCCATACCCAAAAAGAAACATTGATCAGGTACATGGATATCCCAATCAAAGATACTTTTGTTGATGATTTTAACGCATTGATGTTGATCCTTGAGTTCGCGCACGTCTTGTCGTTCCGATTGTCGTTCCGCCAGTTTACCCGAGATTTCAATAATGTTGTATTGTGTCCGTTTGTAGACTGATGGTTCGTATTGTTGAATGTAATCCAAAATGTTCATCATAAGTGTACCATTACCAGCCCCCATTTCGTAGATAATTAGATCTTTGTGAGGATAGAGATTAAGTTTGTATTCAGACACCATGTATTTGGCAACAGCATAGCCATACCAAGGCTGGTTACAAAGTTAAAAATTTAGTAAAGTCATTTATAATCATATCATGTTTACCTTGAATAATTCAGTAGGAGTGTGCCACACCTGTCTAGCGATTTCGTCCACCTCGTCAGCATCCCCTTCAATATCACGATACATTCTAGCCAAGATGTTCATGAATTCCAAGTGATCACGCATTTCATTAAAGTCGAAATCAGTTTCAGGAGAGAAGATAACCGCTTGTTTAGAAAAGTAGCCATAGTTAGGATTGTATAGTGAGTCATCGATAAAGTCGCGCACTAACATGTTTGTTCGAGTAGGAGGTTGAGTCAAGGGTGCAATAGCATCAGCAGTCTTCCGAGGATACTTTTGTCGTTCTCCCAAGTCTTCAGAGTCATCTTGTGGTGTTAAAAAGGGAATAAAGAATTGTGAGCGTGGTTGCCGATCGGAAGAGGTTGAGTAATAATGATGATATAAAGATTGTCGCCGTGCCGGGGTCAAACTATTGGGTCGACCATAAATGCTGAAATATCGTTGGTCTTGTTGTAGTTGTTGACGTAATAATGGATTGCTGTAACGAGATGATCGTAGTTGTCTGGTTGATGGTGTACAACGACGTATTACAGAGATGTGTTTTTGCATGTAAAAGGGGGTTGGTGTGATTTATAAAAGAAAAAGAAAAAAGCAAAACAAAGAAAAAAGAGAGGTCGCCCCATATTTTTGGTGAGGGTAAAATATTTAAACTCCCGCTCGTTGATTGAGGGGCAATCATGAATTTTTTCTTTTCATGTTTCTTTTCTTTTTGCTTTAACCATACATTCCCATAATTCTTTATACTATACTCAATTATCCCGCTTTACAAGACAAGATCTGGAACACGATACTTTAATAACAATTACCTCCTTCCTATCTTTGGTGCTCTTGCGAAATCTTGTGGGTAAACAAATGTCAACAACATCATTGGGTTGTATCTATCTGTGTTGAAGAAGGTTCTTTTGTATCGGCGACAGGACCCTTCAAGGTAAAAAAATGTTTTTCACTTGTTATATGTATTGACTTTTATTAGTCGCTAATTCTTTCTCTTTCTTCTTCTAGCAAAAACCGGTTATAGGCAAATACACGCTCTATAGCTATGATTCCAACATCATGCATCCTCCTATCAAGAATATCCGATTTTATGCAGGACACTCTCTCTCTACTTTAGATTCTCAATTTTGGTACCAATGATTCTCCAACACTAAAGAGATAATCAGGGGCCCGTAGGACAAGTATATAGCTGTCTTCCATTTCGACAAATAACACCGACCAAGGAATCATACAACTAGTCACATGTATCATACCATCACCAAAACACGATGGAACTTTATACTCATGTCGACAACTCAACCGACTTTTATAGAAACAGGTAATAAAATACAATAGTGGATCAAACAATTTAATTTGGAGTGGCTGTTATAAACTGGAGTAACCTGGCAAATGTAACCTTGTCATACAAAACTGCAAAAGGTTTATAGGTCCGGTACAAGGGAGTGTTTAATGCACGGGGTTTTTGGTCAAAACAAGAACATCTTTCTATTTAATAATTTACTCACTAACTTTTTGTTTCTCTTCTTCTTCTTCTTCTTCTTCTTTAAACAAATAGAATCAATACTGGCTCAAGAATGACTAAAGATTCAACAACTTCCTCCTCCGACGTGGTACGTGACGAAGATATATGCAATGGTGGTCCCGATATGTCTGTCAAATCTTTGGATCAAGTTATCGAAGAAACTATAGCCGAAGCTCTCGAAGCCCTTGAAGATCCTTATCACTTTAGGCATCCTATAAAACGTGTTGCTGTCGTCGGAGCTGGTCCTGCTGGAGTAAGTTAAACCAACAACACTTCTTAGTTTTATCATTCCCTTTGACTACATCTCTCTTGTCTTTTATTTATATAGTTAGCAGCAGCCAAGAACCTTTTGAAGCAAGGATTCGATATTCAGTTATATGAACGAAACACTAAAGTTGGTGGAAATTGGTAATATAACATACAAAAAAAGGGGAAGGGCTAGTACTAACTATTTTGAATACTGCTGAATTTCAAATTAGGGTGTACTCGGAACCGGCTCAAAGTGATTTACATATACCATCAGCTACCGAGAAACAAGAAGATTGGCTCGAAAAGGACAAAAAAGCGACCTCCAATGATCAACAGGTACCAACCTTTATTCAATCAACTACACCTGTCAAATGCACCCAAGATGTTAAACACTGGCTCCACAATCAACATCATCCTTCCACTGCTTGCTACCAACATCTCACTACTAATACTGCCACTTCTATTTTGGGATCCTTCGACTTTCCTTGGCCGGAAGATAGTCCCGACTTTGTTTCTCATCGGGATGTACAAGCCTACTTGGAAAACTATGCTACTCATTTTGGCCTGGACAATGTGACTCATCTGAATACTTCTTTGGACAAGGTGGATAAAAAAGGCGACAGGTGGGAATTGACTCTAACGGAAGCGGTGATGGGTGATGGCGATTATGTCTCGATCAAGCGATATCAAGAAACGTTTGATGCTGTGGTCATTGCTACCGGACAATTCCAAGATCCTGTTATACCTCTTCTAAACGGACTGAAAGAGTATGATGCTCTTTTCCCTGGACGAATCTCACACTCGAAACAATTTAGAAAGAATGAAGACTTTAAAGACAAGGTAATGTATGTACAAATAGATTGAATTCATGCATATACTAACATTTTACTGTATATTATGGAATAGAATGTCCTTGTGGTAGGTGGTCGTGTTTCAGCAGTGGATGTGTCTCGTTTTGTATCTATCGAGGCCAAGAAGGTATACATGTCATATCGGGGACCTTTTGAAACAAAACTAGGCATCTTGGATTTGATCCGCTCAGTCCTTCCCGACTCTGTGGTGCATAAACCTGGTATTGATGGTTTTTGGTCCAAGGATTCTGAAACTGGCGAGACCAAAGTGGATGGTACAATCACTTTCAAGGATGGCTCTTCTCTAACTGATATAGATGCAGTTGTCTTTGCCACTGGCTATCAAATGAAGCACTCTTATTTTGGTACTTGTCGCACATTGGCTACTGATGATGGTGCTTGGTATACTGACTCTGATAGTCCATTAGTCGTCATGGATAAAACCAAGATTCACAATACTTACAAGTAAGGTTAATGATACAAAAATAAAGAAGTCAATACTAACTTTTTTTTTTTTTTTTTTTTTTTTTTTTTTTTTTTTTTTTTTTTGTTAATAATGTAGGGATATATTTTTAATCTCTGATCCTACCATAGCCATTACAGGTGCACCTCGACATATCACCATCACTCCCTTTTTTGAATATCAAGCCCAAGCCATTGCTCGTGTATGGTCTCAGAATGCGTGCCTTCCATCCACACCCAAAATGGCATCCTTCACATTGCGAAAAACACAAGTATGTCCCGCTTACCAAATGGATCATGAATCTGAAAAACTGCGATCTTATACCTTATTACCTTGGCTTAATGTCCATGCTGCTAAACTGGTGCCTGATCTTGCATTACCAACGTTAAAAGGTCCCTCTGATGACTTGGTACCCATATGGGAAAAAGCTGCCAAGCTCTGGCCTGAATTTATCAAACGTCAACAACAAGAGATGGCTTCCAAACGACAAGCAACACATTAAAAAAAAAATAGTTATAGAATCTTTTACTTAGCATAGTACTTGTTTTGAATCAAAATCAATAAATCTCTTTATACAAACCTTGACATGTGACATATTCAATTCCCGGTCCTGATTCATGCGGATTGAAATCCCGCTCTGGTTGGCTTTGTCCCCTAACCCAAGTGAATAGGTTGGCTCTTCGTGCGAAAGTCTGATACTATTCCTCCACACCATACATTTTTTAACCCAATACAGAAACTAACCGTTATGTATCACCTGTAGCATCCGTAATAAGATTGTGTATACATCCTTTTGTTGCCGTTGTTATTAGTATATATAAAAAGTCCAAGTTTACCCAACATTGGCTGCCCAGATCACCCCAATAAAATGATGTATGATCAAATATGTTTTATTCATTGATTTAGGGATAATAAAAGAGTATGTTCCTAATACTAAAACAATTCCAAAGCTAACATTTTTAAAAAACATGCTGACTATACTAGGGTTTAATTGGCCATTGTATGATCGTAGCGGAATCCTTTTTTCTTGAGCAAATCATCCAATGTCTTGACATAGGCAAAGTAGGGTTCCCATTCTTTTGCTCCATCCACAGGCTTGAGTTGGTATTCTTGTAAACGCTTTTCCAAATGCTTGTGGCTATATATATATATATATAAAGGGGGGGGGAAGGATGGTTAGTGAGATCTTTTAAAAAAGATTAAAAAATTTGTTTACATTTTGCCGATATCGCGCGCCCGGTTGAGCTGTTTGGCGAAAAGTATCAACACCTTGAAGAATTTAAGAGCCACCGTTAAAGCAGCATCATCGATATTAGCTTGACGTGCCTTGTCCAGAGAGTAGTCGATACCATTCAGGTGAATGCGATCGCAAATGATATCATCCTGTGCTCTGGGTTGGTTGTTGTCCTGTTTGATGCTTTGGCTGAGTAATCGGCCGAGTTTGAACGTTTTGTCAATTGATCGGTAATTAGTGTCAACATGGCGTTCAAATGACTATAGAAAAGAATATGTGAGCATCATTATGATTACCATCATCTGTAGTCACCTCCTCTTTTATATATATATACCTTTTTCAGTGATGTCATGTACAATCCGCAAATTTGATCAGTGAATTTCAAGTTGGGGATCAAAGTCGTTCCAAGTTCTTCCACAAAGACTTTGATTGGGGTATCCACTACTTCATCCATACTTTGTCCATGTTCCCCATAGTGTTCCAAGAGTAGAGTTCCATGTTTCACATCGATCACGTTCATTGCCAGGCCATGAGCAAATGTGCCAAAGAATTCAGATATCCTTTCTTGTTGACTTTCGACTAAAAGACAATAGTTTAGTAAGGAGTATTATATCAATTGCACCAATATGTTGTTGATTTTTACCATTATCTTCTTCTTCTTCATTGTCATTGTCACTAGAATCCGTCAGAGATTTGATATTGGAGGTGAAGAATGATACCAGCTGTTGTTGAGTAGTTTCGGCGCACTTGAGATAAAGTTGATTCAGATCAGCTTGGATAAACTTGTCGCTTGAGAAGAGTGTGTGGATATCTATAAGAGTGTCAAAGGCCTAAATAGATTTTTTTTGAAAAAAAGTCAGTACCATCCAATACATATTCATGTATTAATTTTCTATCTTACCATTTTTTGTACTTCGGGAGATGGTTCGCTGTCGACACTAGGTGAGATGAGTTCTAAGCATTTTTCGATAATCAAGTTGCGGCGCCTTTCAATTTTGTTCAACACCGCTACATCAGCCGCGGCCATACTATCTTCCACAACTTCATAGCAGCGCCAGACAAGATAATGGAATAGAATAGATAAAGAGGATTGACCAATCTAAATAAAATAAAAAGACAATCTCGTTAGCATATATGTTTTAGTTTGGAGGGGTTTCCTCGGGGTTGCTTACCTGACTTTCACCTTCATAACCAAGCAAAGCCCTATCGGCGAGTTCACCCATAAGTTCAATCACATCAGGCTTCATATCAGATACATCATCCATGGTAGCTGTAATATCCTTGATACCGATCAAGTAGTCCAGACGAATCATTGCTGTTGTGATGGCGAGGATATCATCAGATGTCAATCGAGCTGTATATAAATCCTTCCCATGGCAAGCTTCACGGAATTGATCCACCAGTCGTTCTTGTAAATCGGTCACCAAGAATCCATTACTTTCAGACAATAAGCTAACCTTCATCATATGTTGAATAGATGAGCTGCAGGATTGTAATACAGTAGGTAATGTGATTGTTGAATAAAGTTTGCATAAATGTTGTAACAGGTCCTTGTATGACTAAAAACGTAAGAAGAGTGATTAGTTAGTTGCCAGGAGGAGGAGGAAGAGGCACTATATTTTTTGACTTACATTTTCCATTCGAAGTTCCACATACATGTTCATGTTTAGAAGTTGCGGCACTTGAATGAGTTGAGTTAGTCGATTGATGTCCCCACCATATTTGCGGAATAGTTTGGGTAAAACTTGAATAAGATGTTCAGTAATGTTGTTGCGCACTTCATCATGTTGATTATGATCCTAATTGAAAAAAAAAAAAAAAAAAAAAAAAAAAAAAAAAAAAAAAGTTGAGTTCACATTCTAACCTACACAATACATTTTCAATACTTTACCTTTTTCTTATCACCAACCTTTTCGCTCCCCTTGTTGACCAATTTGTTCAAGCAGATGACAAAGACGTAGACAAGTAATGTTTCTTCTGTTCCAGTCAATTGGTAGCAAGATTCGAGTTCGTCATTTTCAGTATCTTCCTCCATAGTGTCGTCGTCTTGTTGCCGAGAATTATTAGTCGAGTGGTCGCGGCTGAGGTAGTCAGCCATTGATTGATAGTTACCAAGATCTTGAATAATCCCCCAAAGACATTCCACTGTATTTTCAATAATTTGACTGATCTGTTGATCATAGACGAGAGCACCATTCAGCGATATGTCATTGTCGTCATTGCGTAGAAGAGAAGTCAAAAAGCTTGCCACACTTTTAAATACCACCCAAGTCTTGTTGGCAACGGGTTTGTTGGACTCAGAAGGAGCAGTAGCGCGACGTGGTCTTGAGGTAGTCGAGTCGTTTGCAGAAGATACCACAGTGAGTCCAGCCAGAGATGTTTCTACTTGATCCAAACTGGGCTTGAATATATCAGTGTCGATGATAGACTTGGCAAAGGGTGCCACAGCTTTGCGAATACGAGCGTTGCTTGATGTTACCAACTTGATCATGGCATCCCGAGTAGCGGTACTGATCCAATCCTTGTTGTATGTGTAGAGATTGTTGCAGAAACCAATGGCTTGAATACGCACAGAGATATCCACATCATAAAGAGCCATTTCTTCAATGCGAGCCACAAACCGTTGCATAAAGGAAGTCATTTCGTCCCGCACCACTTCATTCTTGAATAATCTACTGATGGCTTTTAGTGATTCCACCCGCACATTTGGATTCTAAACAAAACAAGTATAAGTACCAGGTTATATTTTTCTTTTATTACTATTTACCGTGTCGTTAAGTGCCCATCCAAAATGACGAAGGTATTCATTACCAGTAAAATGATCAGAATATAAGATGGTCCAATCGCAAAGTCCCTTGATACATTCAGACCGTATAACATATTCGACATCCCGGAAACGATGAGTAAATACACTACAAGAAGAAGAAGAGAGAATGTAAATATGAATATTAAAATAGAAGTTAATATTTTCATTTTATGGTGCTTACCTTCCAAAAAAGTCATTGATGTATTCATTCAAATGCTCTTCCTTCTTCTTCAATTGAGCAATACGGTGTTGTAAAGTATTGGATACAGTAGTTTTCTTGCTGCCGTTTTTTCTTCGTTCAGTAGTAAGTTGTTTTGTTGTTGTTGCCAAGAGCGTGGAGTTGGACGCAGCAAGCATACAAAGAGTATCAGTGACCTTGAGAGCGATCAAAGTAGACGTATGTCGGAAGGGTCGATAAGCAGAGCTATATGTATAAACAACAAGTGTTAGTTCATTGTCATTACCTTGTTATAATTGATATACATTTTACCTTGACATAATAGTCAACCAACTTTGCAATGTTTCAATAAGGATTCCATCATACAGACCACCATTTTGACATTCCTTTATGAGGGTTTGGAAGAAGATCATCAAATTCTTTTTGAGGGATCTATATGGGCTTCCTTTTGAAATAATTGGGTATTCATGGAAGGGAAGCTGATAAAAAAGATGATGATTTAGTCAATACACTACACACCCCACCTGCTGTTCGTTTTCTTACCTTTGCCAATTCAGTCTGTAGTAGTTCCAGCGCTTCCAAAATAAGTTGTTCGTTTTCGAATGCATCAGTAGTCACCGCCATTTTGCAACCAGAGCTCTATATAAAGACAGTAAAAACATGTTAGTATCCATATCTGTTCCCATCCATAAATACATTACCCGAATCACATAATTGATTAAATTCTTTAATGCATTAATCTTGTCCATTTCATATGTTTCGATCCATGTCTTCACCAAGTTTTCGACGTCAATATCTTCAGCTAGAGTTTTTTCATAAATGCCACTAGCTTCGTCTTGTTCCGTAACCTGTTCCAGTAGTTGGCTAGTCGTTTCCATTGTGATTTCATTCTCCAGTCGTCTTCTCTTGGGGGTTTTCTTCTTGTCTTTTGCTGCTGTTGCTTTTTTCTTCTTGTTGGTGGTGGTGGAGGCGAGGGTAGAGTTACCAGGATTGGTGAATGAAGTCAGGCTGAATTCGTTGTCTGAGTCTACTTCATCAGAATCCAGTTCGTCATGGTTGTTTTCTTCATCGCTCGAATCGTTATTGCTGTCATTATCGTCGCTGTCCACGTCGCTTGTAGTGACACGTTTTCTAGTACCTAGAGTCCAAAGAGTAGTAATACATGTTTGTTTTATTAGTACTTTGACATACAAGCATACAAGTTTTTTTATAGGGAGGGTTCGTCACGTACCAGAGACTTGCTGTCTCTTTTGGAAGAAATCTGTCATGGTCTTGGTTCTACTTGATCGACGACTTTCAGGAGCCTATAATTATAATAAAGAAGGTAAAGAGTAATGGGTTAGAGATGCACACGTTGGGACATAAAAGAGTATATTACCTTTGCTGTTGTTTTTTGACCAACCATTATTTGGAATAAATGATGATGTGGGAGATATGAAAGAAAAAGAAAGACAGAAAAGGACGGGAGACCACGTCCTTTAAAAAAAAAAATCCACGCGAAGGAATTTTCAAGTGGCGCAATTTAAAAAAAAAAAAAGGTCGGGATGAATCAGGGGGGAGGAGCATACATACACAAAAGCAGTATAAAGAAGTTTATTATAAAAATACACATAAGGTAGCTAAAGTTAAAGTACACAGTAATCATCACAATTTGCGAGGACTGAATACATGTTCTAATCTATTTTAATCTAATCTAATCCTTGTACTTGGCCATAAAGTCACTGTGGAATTTTTCGAGGTCAGTGCAGAAGGTGTCAAACAAGTGTTCTTCGGGCAAGAAGGTGGATCGGAAGTGGAATGTACCAGGCTGTTGACCAAATCCGGAGCCTATAAATACAAAAGAATCAAGAGAAAAGGTTAATTACAGAGTCCCTTGGTCCTTTATTATCATCATTATCATCGTTTTACCTGGGATGACACAGACACCGGTAGCTTCAAGCATGGACATACAGTAGTAAGTATCTGGGGCCATACCCTTTTCCTTGGCAGCATCGATGGCCTTTGGAGGCAAAGTCAATTGAGGGAAGAGGTACATTGCACCTTCAGCGTCATTACAGGTCATTCCTTCCAAAGAGTTGAAGCAGCCAGCCAGCTTGGAAGAGCGTCGGATCAGAGATTGGTAGATCGAGTCGATTTCATTCTTATACTGAGGATAAGAAGCATCGCCTTCGACAGGAGGATTAGTCATTAGATCCACAAGAATTTGACCTTGGACATTAGGACAAAGAGAGACTGAGGCGATCTTGTAAAGTTGATCCATCACCTTTTCATCAATGTTAACACATTCCAAATAACCACCACGTCGGCCACATTCACCAATCATACCCTTGGAGATGGAGTGGAAAGAGAAGAGTTCTTGATCGCTATACTTTTCACCCATGGAAGACAAGACTTGTTTGAAGCTATGGAATGGACGAGATTGAGGCTTGTAAATGTTGGTTTGATAGACTTCGTCAGCCAAAAGGACCAAGCGTTCGCTGTGACAGAATTCAATGATTTCCCGCATGTTTTCTTCGCTTAAACATTGACCAGTGGGGTTACCAGGATTGATGATCACCAAAGCACGCATATCGGCACCATTATCGCGAGCATCGTCCACAGCCTTCTTGAGATCTTGGACGTCCAGACCCCAGTTCTTGGATTCGTTGAGATAGTAAGGGACTTGAGTAGCATCTACCAAAGCCAAAGTAGCAGAGTAGAGAGGATATTGAGGAATAGGAATCAAGAAGCCAGACTTATTGTTTTGAGTAAGGATTTGGATCACAGTGTGGACACCAGCAGAAGCACCTTGGGTGAGGAAGATGTTTTCAGGGTCAGCAGGATAACCATCACGCTTTTCAATAAACTTGGCCACGTTTTCACGTATATGATGAATACCCTTGGAGTGAGAGTAAGCACCAACGCTACCAATGTTCTTCAAAAGCAATTCAGCACGGGCAATAGCATCAGCAGGATACAACTTGAGGAGAGTTTCACGATTACCGGCCTTCAACAGTTCTGGGTTTTCACACAAAGAAGCCACCTGTTTGGAATAATAAAAAATAAGTAAAGTTAGTTACTGCGTTAAGAGAGGTAACATACTTTTTTTTTTTTTTTTTTGTTTACCTGACGGAAGAAGGTAATGGGCTTTTGGTTGAGTTGTTGAGGATTACCAATGTTACAGAAAACCACACGTTCGAATCCCAGAGATTTGCCAGTTGTCAATTCCTATAATGAAAAAGTAACACCGTTAAAACAACTTTTCACGAAGGGGTACATTGCCAATTCTCTTCTCCGATCAAGTTTAATTACCTTGCTTAAAGCTTCAGCACGAATAGGAAGAGCACCACGCACAGCGTACTCCATTTGTCGGACAAGAGGATGCATGGTGTCAGTGGTAAGTACCTTGTCTGGGGGAATAAAAAAAAGGGGGGAGGTGGTCAGTAATGAGCCAATCGTACTTGATATTGCGTTTTGTTTTCTACTTACTTCTCTTTGGTGTATTAGAGGCATGACGCAAAGCGAGGTGAAGGTGCGATTGTCTGTTGTGGATATTGGCGGTACGGAGGACGTTTCTAAACATAATTGTAAAAGTGAACAAGGAAGAGAAAAAGAAGGTGGGAAAATCTGGGCCTTTTTACTCCACTCTAAAAAAAAAAATCCAAAAGCCCGCCAGCCAATCAAATCATACCCCACAGCTCCGTTATTTTCTTCCTCTTACGGATACCGGTAACTATTCCCATTAAAATTCTTAAAAGTGGGTATATAGTAATGTTCTCAAGATAACAATCAATTTATCATTAGTATTATTCCTGGTGAGTTGAGCCTGGACTGGCTTTGTAACATGATGTTGTCAGTAACAAAATATGTTCCTGAGTAGATAACTCCGCTTACTTGGGCAGTAGTACGATCAAATAGACAGGAGAGTAGCCAATAACATCGAGTCGCAAGTTTGATCTTTGTCAACATGTTAATGCAGATTGATAAATTGATACTATCCTTGAGAGGGAAAAGAAAGTAATGTTGAGGAAATCGAATTTGGCAACACACAAATCTAAATTGGGGATTAACTAACTCCGACGCTCAATCTGACTCTTACCTACTTTTTACTCATAGTCAAGATCTATCTCTTGGTTCACCCATATACAATATCTACCCCATGACCATTACCAAGATCTGGATATTGTTCATGCATGACCATGATCTACTCCATGACCATGACCAAGGTCTAGACATTGGTTCAAAATGAACCAATATCTATCTTTTGACAATGACCAAAAATTAGTTTTCGTATACCTTACCCCTGAATTCTGATAGTATAAATATCAGACCTCTTTTCTTAGAATTCATTTCTTTTTTCTTTAGTTTAATGGTATCCCAATAAATAAAAACTATCTTTTCAAATCGAAAAGGTCTTTATTACAAGTTACCTCTTTTATTATCAAGTTACAAACTTGACTTCTGTCTCTATTTGTTCTTACTTTTGGATCAAGAGCCCCTTTTTATTATATTTTCAAATCCCGACTTGCCTCGGTCGATCTTTTTCTTTTTCTCTTAAATTACAAAGTACATTCAAGTACATCTTGAAGGTTGAATCTTACCAAAAAAAATTCTGGTGCTCACTACATATTATACAAACAAAACATACTTCTCCTGCCCTTGTTGTCATAACACATATCAGTTATAGCCGCAACAAGAGGTTATAGTTTAGATGGCGCTTTAATTGTCGGAGATAAAAAGTGATTTTCTCTGGAAAATTAGATATCAATCTGGAAATTTCTTTTTGTCTCTTTCTCCTTTCTCTTCTTTCTCTTCTTTCTCTCTCGATAAATCTTTTAACATCTAGATGCTTCGATATAACCAATTCAGCCATAGACTCCGATAATAGAATAGTATATATATATGTGTACTTTACTTTTAATAAAAACCTGATTCTTCACCTGATATATAAAAGGAATACTCGTCTTATAGTTCAAACGACACTGGTAGCTTGTTTACGTTTCGATCCTCTGGCTTTCCTTTTGGTACGGCGATACTTTGCTCCTGGCTTGCGTTGGTGAATCTTTGGGAATTGTTGGGGACAACAATTCTTAAGGAGGGGCAAGTACATGGTTGGAACAATGCGGTGAATCTTGGACGTCTAATCAGCAAGACATACATGGCTTGCTGTTGGTGATATGGATGCGTAGCTTACATACATACTATTGGTTCGGTGACTCTTGAATTAGTATATGATGGACTCCTATGGCTAGCACTGTGCTTAAGTATATTATCTGGTTGGCTCGCTCACTCTCTTCAGTTCCTTTACTATTCGGCTCTCTTAGTATTGGTTCTTACTGGCTCGTTCGATGTGCATGATTGGCTCACATTTATTATGATGATACTAGTACCTTCCTCCCAACTATGGTTCTTTAATGTTGGTATTGCTCATTGGATGACTGGACTCACACGGTTGCTTTGAATGAATGGCTGAACCTTGGACCTTGACATGTATAATTCTGTTGTGTTCGATTAGAAGATCTTTATTATTATTGGCGACTACTATTGGATCAACGAACTATTCTTGCTTATTGGATGATGGAACATTGATTTATGGATCATTGATTAGGATCACACTTACTGCCTGGTTATCGGCTAATGAATCTTACGACGGTTATGAAACCTGCTTTGTTAGTATTATTGGGATTGCTCGTATTGTCTGGTTTATTTACTTTGGATTATTTGGATTATTGACTCGGATTACTTACTTGGTTTACTTGGTTTACTTTCTCGGATTACGTACTCGGATTATTTGGTTTACTTATGTGGTTTATTTGGACACCTTACATGGATTACTCGATTACTTTGGATTATTATTTGGATTATTGGATTTAGATCGTTCAGTTGGATCACGCCGGCGGCATGGACGGTTTCAAGTGTGAAGACAATTATGATGAACGGTGGACTCTTTCTCTCTTTTTTTTACGGTACGACATACAGCAAAATGAACAATAACAAGCAATGGGAAAGGTGAATCAGCAGTGTTTAGCGATAACAGGAACAACAGCATGAATATGGACAACAGCGGATACTGCTTTATGGATGTAATTGACGTTATGGTATGGATCTCGGTGGTGCCTGATTTTTTTTTTTTTTCCCCTTCCTCTCGGTGTTGCCCTGGTAATTCGACCTTTTTCTTTTGGACCTTACTTGGAATCGTGGTCGATTCTTCTCCCCGTGGGGAATGATGTCGGAGATAAAAAGTGATTTTCTCTGGAAAAATAGATATCAATCTGGAAATTTCTTTTTGTCTCTTTCTCCTTTCTCTTCTTTCTCTCTCGATAAATCTTTTAACATCTAGATGCTTCGATATAACCAATTCAGCCATAGACTCCGATAATAGAATAGTATATATATATGTAGACTTCACTTTTAATAAAAACATTATTCTTCACCTGATATATAAAAGGAATACTCGTCTTATAGTTCAAACGACAATTGTGTTACGGCTAAATGTGTATGGATTTAGGTAACGTGGGTGTGTTTTTGTGGTTTTTGTGTTTTTATATGAGTGTTGTAGATATGTTATTATCTTTAGATAATGTAAATTTGCGTTTATAGAGTCCAAATAGGAAATTCAGGAACCAGTCAAAGTGTGCTTGGTTCGGAGGTTAAATTGATTTTCTTTTCTCTCTTGTAGAGATGGATTGATTCAAGTAGATCGTTTGAGTTTAAAATGTAGTGAGCACCAGAATATTTGTGGTTAATATTCAACCTTTGAAGTAAAATAATAAAATAAAATAAAGTCAAGACTTATAGTCTGAAGTAATAAAATAAAAGACTTCTATATCAATGATAGAGTCAAAAACAAATCAAGTTTCTATATAGATGATAGAAACAAGGTAAAATAAGACAGTAGTTTTGGTGGATCAAGGTCCTTTGTACTGAATTTTATATAAAAGGGTTGAGTAAATAATATATTATACTTATAAACTAAAGAAGAATAAATTGTGGGGAAAGATGGGGTATTTATACTAAATTATGAAATAAGGGGTAATTATATGTAAGGGGGCGGTCATTGCGGTGAGTACGGTAGAAAATGTGAAGACAGTAAGTGCGGCAAAAAAATTATGAAATAAGGGGTAATTATATGTAAGGGGGCGGTCATTGCGGTGAGTACGGTAGAAAATGTGAAGACAGTAAGTGCGGCAAAAAAATTATGAAATAAGGGGTAATTATATGTAAGGGGGCGGTCATTGCGGTGAGTACGGTAGAAAATGTGAAGACAGTAAGTGCGGCAAAAAAATTATGAGAAGCCAAAAAAAAAATATAGATTAAAAAAAATATAGATTATTGGGTCGCCCAACCCAAAGCAGCACTAACGCCAAAGATGGCTTGCAGGAAATCGTCCATATTAGGCCCGAAATTTTGTGCCTCAGGCTCAACAATTGGCAATCTTCTCTTTGTCTCGACTCTTCTACCAACTTTTTAGTTTGGAATAGATTGATATAAGTTTGCTTTTTACAAAAAAGCTTTATTTTTTGTAGACATGATAACTCAGAGAAAATAAAGTGATTTCCATGAGCTACAGTTCATTTGCTCTTAGGTACGCTCTTGGGAGTATACAGCATGATGCATTTCAAAGTGACAATCATCATGATATTAACGTACAAAAGGATTGAATGGTAATGCATCTTTTGGTGATATTTGATAGATGTCATATTGAATAGATCAAGAATGGTTCATGCCCACCAATCTGCATTTCGGTATGGGATTTCCATTTTTAGAAATTGAGCGAAAAGTATTATCAAAAGTGTTTAGTACTCCGCCTAGTTTAGTTTCATATAATTTTATGCAAGTACTCCACTCCATATTATCAAGTGAAGTAAATGGATGATATGGTACTAAAATCTAATGATTTATATCATTGATGAAGTCATATGCTGGGGTGTTCTGAATAGTAAGCGGAGTTCGTGACTTTTTTGTGAGATTCAGTTGGTCAGCGCTCAAGCATGAAAAGATGATTTTTTTTCTTTTTTTCTTTTCTTTTTTTTTTTTTTTTTTTTTTTTTTTTTTCTTCTTCTCTTTCTCTTTTACTACTTTGCCATTTCTAAAATAAGCATGGTTGCTTCTGCGAAAAATAGGACATATCAAGGCGATATTCAAGACGAAACACCTTCTTGGATTGATACCCTTGATCAGTCCATTGATGACTTGAATGTAAAACGATTAACGTAAGTTGCATCTTGGAACGGACGATAATAAAAACCATTACACTCATATCACTTTGTTTATGTACAATAGGACACGTGAAAAGGCTTTAGATAGATTACACTCCATTTTGCGGCAACATAATGCAATGTCTCCTTTGGCTTCAAGAACCGAAGAATTGGTGGACCTTCTTGCCCAACGAATAGAACATGGTGAAAGTCCACGGGAAACGATCATGGCGATGAAACTCTTGGGGTTGGCTTTTATCAACCATAGCGATGAATCCTCTCACTTTGATCAAGAAGTTTTATATCAAGATGCTGCTCAAGGACTCAAAGCCAAGGCCAAGGAATCGACAAGCAAAAAGATCAAAGCACAGGTAAAAAAAAAAAAAAAAAAAAAAAAAAAAAAAAAAAGTCATTGTTTTCCTACCACTCATATGATCAAATTTGAATTAACCTTTCTTTCATTCTTTTTTTAGTGTTACGAAACATTGGGTCTTCTCACCTACTTAGTATCTTCTCAAATTGATGCTCAAATCATTCGACAGGATATGTATAATCTCTTGGCGGGAAACGACGATGATGATGATGATGATGATAATGATATCAGTGAACCAACAAAGATCAATGACGACAATGATGATGATGATGATGATGATGATATATTAATAGCAACTATCATACGGACATATGCATTGATGTTTGTGATCTCATTTTGTCAAGGACCTGTCAATCGTGATATCATAAAAGAAGAAATGGACAAGTAAGTGGATGTTGCTCTTTTAAATGTTTATAACTAATCATCATATTATTATTTATTAAAAGGGTGATTGGTGAATTTGAATTAAGGATGGACTTCCCTGGTGACTCACAAACTGCAAGTGGTCAAGCTGTAGCTTTAATGTTTGAAACTTTACAATCTGCGGCAGGTGATAAAAGTGATGTAAGTGCATTGATCTCGATATGTAGGGATCATCTCACTTATATTCCTTATCTTTAGACTGTAGGGAAATCCGAGCAAAATGAACTCAACGAATTGGTGCATACACTTCGGACATTATCTATGGAGCAACAGGACGAAGATGACAACTACTTATTCCAAGACGTTCTCAGCACAGTGGAAGATGGCAATCAACCTTACCATGAAATGGAAATCAAGGGGAAAACGTTCGTACTGGATCGATGGTGTAAGTTAATGCATAATACCCATTATCATTCTATCATACCAACTTTTTTTTTTTTTTTTTTTTTTTACTATCTAACTATTGTAGCCAAGATTATCCCATTGAATGTATTCCATAGGTGTTTAGGCAAAAGTGGTCTGGATCAGCATTACAAGGTAAGCACCTTCCTTCCTTATCCCCGTCTCAACTGACCTCTTTTAATAATCAACTTTTTACCTCCCTTTATAGTCAAATGATGCGATATGGAAACTATTCGGAAAGAGTGACGATGAAAGATCTGATTCAGAGACCTCTTTATCGGACGAACCTAGTTTGGCGGCCACAGTCAAGTATGCATCCAATGTCAGCAAATTCGACAAGAGCATGATCTACCAAGAAAACAAGAAAACAAGGACAAAACGATTGGCAGCGGGTAGATCTGGAAAGGATCGTCTATAAAACATATCCCACCCCTTCCCTCTTCATTTTACTAGTATATACTTTTGAAATCCCATTTATTACTAGACCCTTTTGTATACATTTACTATATAGATTGTCATTCATTATCTTATAATAAAAACCATGTCATGATACAATCAAACAATTAACTTAAATAAGGGAAAAAAAAAAAAAAACCAACCATCCAAAGGCATCCTATGTATCACGCTATTAACTTTTTTGTATTAAAGCAAGGGAAATAGATGTTTAAATCCAGCCAATGAGAGCCACCTCTCGTTCCATGCTGTCAGATTCCCTCCTTGATCAAATAGGAAAAAAAAAAAAAAAAAAAAAAAAGGCCCAATTTTTTCTTTCTTTCCCTTCTTCTTCCTTCTCTTCCTTCAAAATACATTACCATGTCTCAACCACCTTCTTTCTCACCTCACGATTCAATGGATGTCATGACCAACAAGAGTACACCTACTTCACCTCGAATGACGACATGCCTACCACCCATGGTATTACCATTACCCATGGTGCCAGTAACTCATCACCGTACCAGCAAACACAAAACCACAGCGGATGATCGCGAACACCATCGGCGCTTATCCCACTCTGCGATCGAAAAACGCCGACGAGAAAGAATCAATGATAAGATCGACCAACTAAAATACTTGATTCCATCATGTTGTCCTACCACCGCACTCCCTTCGGCGTCCATGCATCAACCCCTTCATAAACTTTCGGTCTTGCAGGCGGCTATTGATTATATCCAACAACTACATCTTCAACTTGTACAACAGGCTCCGATGATCGACTCGATGCGATCAGACAAGGACCTTGATATGATCCTATCTCATGTCCGCCAACAACGACAACAACAACAACAACAACAACAATTAACGACACCCACCTCCAGTCCTTAATATATAGTCCCCTCTTTTAGTTATAGTATTGTTATGTAAACTAATCTGTTAAATAAAGAGTGCCTTTTATTGTCATTATATAATAAAAAAAAAAGTTTTATTGGTTGGTTAATTAAAAAAAAAAAAAAAAAGGATCATAGATCATTAAACTAGAGTAAATGACTGTATGGGGGTGAAGGGATTTCAATGTTATCAGTTATGTTTTGACTTCTTTGACGAATCTAGAATTAAAACAGGTAGAGAATACGTTAGATCATCAAATCATTTCACCTGAATATAATACATACCTGATAATGTTTCAGCTAATCGTTTGTTTGATGACGATTTGTCGGTGGGGGGATGACAGGTGTCGCAATACCATTCACCATCAGGGATTTCCTTGAGAGGCGGGATAGCACAGTAAGTATGTATAGGGGCATCGCATTTATCGCATAATAAGAGCTGTTCTTCATTGTCTTCCTTGTGGCATTTTACACACCCATCTTCTGTCTACACACACACACACACACACACACACACGTATATATATATATATATATATATAAAGAGATCTTGTATTAGTGAATAGTATACATACATGGAGAGCAGGGAGACTTACTGGAGGAATAGCTGGCCATTTGGGTAATTCAGGGACAAGTTCGTCATCAGGTTGTACAATAAGTAGAGTATGACCTAAACCACAAGAAACTCTATTACCCACCCCCCCCAAAAAAAAGTTAGCAAAAAAAAAAAAAAAATCATTACATTTATCTGTTTTATTTACTTACTGAATAGATTTAATTCCTTCTAATGGATCCACCTTTTGAGGTTTTGTTGCGGTTTTCCCAGCATCTTCACCAAACCCAAGTTCACCATGTTGGACTTGACCCCAAGCAATCGTCGTGTTTTCTTCATCAGCCAAAGCAAACAAACTACTACCCCCAGCAGCAATTTGTCGTATGTTCCATCCATTCAGATCATAGATATAGCGAGGTGCCATCCAAGGTTGTCCGGTACTGCCATCCCCTGTTGTTTTCCATTTCCCCCAAAGAAGCATTTGTTGATTACCGTCCAGAGCAAGTGAGCAAGCTGATCCACAAGCAATTTGAGTAGCTCTTGAAGCTTGATGTGATCCGGCAAGGTTGGAGATCACCTTTGGCTTATACAAATCCTTTTGTTCGCTATGACCCAATCGACCCAGTCCACCAAAACCCCAAGAATAGACATACCCTTCATCATCCAGAGCAATCGAGTGATTAGCACCACAGGCAATTGACTTGATCTTGCGTTCTTCCAGTCCCTTTATAAGTACTAAAATAGGACCCCCCCCCAAAATAAAAAAAAAAAGATAGTTAGTTTTATGTCCGGATCAATGTAATAGTGTGACTTACGTGGTTCACTTTGAGGATCTGTGCTAGTTTGACCAGCACTCTTGATATATTGTCCATCCTTTCCATTACCCAATTGACCATATTCTTGAGATCCAAAGGCATAAACTTGTCCTTTATCTATAATATATATAAAGAGGCAATAATCAGTTTGTCTGAATTGATTCATATAGAACCATTCATTTACCATTTAGTACCAAAGAGAAGTCAGAGCCACAAGCAACATCCACAATGGTTTGTTCTGACAAACTAGAGACTTTTGTAAAATTGACTTGTTCACCAAGAGAAGAGAGACCCAGTTGACCAAATTTGTTATCACCAGCTGCATAGACTTGGCCAGAATCTAAGAGAGAGAGAGAGAGAGAGAAAAGGGAATCCCAAAAGGTTAGATTTGACGCATGCATGAATGTCATACATACCTGTGACCAAAAGTGAGTGATTTCGACCAGTAGCGGCAGTCAATACTTTGACATCCTTCAAAGCATTGACAGTTTGATTCAAGTTGATAGGAAAAGCGATCATATCTTTATGTCCCACACCCAACTGACCGCGTTCGTTTCGTCCAAAAGTCCATACTTGACCATTGTCCGCGATAATAAAGGAATGACAAGAGACAGGACCTGTTACCGCCTTTTTCACCCTATAAAAGTGAACAATCAAGAAGATTAGTATCAGTAGATTAAAGCCGATACATTATAAGAGAGAGAGAGAGAGGAATCAGTTTATATATAAAAAACACTTTCTGTTATTGTTATTATTGTTATATTTACTTACTTGACATCGACCAGTTCACGTACCAAGTGAGGTCCAAGAAGTATTTCACTATTAATAAAACAAGTTAAAACAATTAGTAGCCAATCTATCAAGTTGAGATGGGAACTTACTCTTCTTTCTTTTCGCCTTTGGTTTTTCTGTTAATAAGGTCCCAAGCAGTGGTGCCAAAGATGAGTAGTTTACCTAGTTGATAACAAAGAATAAAAAGTCCCCCCCACAATAGGTGTGAGTGATGTTTTAATAATTACCAAATAATACTTACCAGAGTTAGTTTCTTCAATTGCCATAACGTTTGAGAGAGCAGAAAGCAAAAGAGGAATGGAAAAATAGGGGGGGAGAAGAGCGGTGATTTTAATTTCTAGACTCCAAAGAAAAGAAAAAAAAATTAAGGGGGCGTCTAGGCGTGGACATCGTCACACCATTATATTTCCTTTTCTGAACCTTTTTCTTTCTTTCTTTCTTTTTTTTTTTTTTTATGAAAAAGCATAAATCAGATTGCATAATAATGGTCAAGCATTGTAGAAATATAGAAGATTTTGGGTTGTCATCATTGTCTCTGTGTGCATCTTCAGGTACCACGAGAAGAAAAGGGAATATATTCAAATCCCGCCCCTTGACCATTCTATCACTTGGCTGAAACTACATCATGGTTGCAGATTTACTTGGATGGTCAGTACCACTGTATTTATAATAATGAGGAGAAACATTTCGTCGGCAAAATTGTTATAAGAACGATGAAGTATAGCTGTCAAATGTCACTTGTGATTATCATACATCCAGTTTTACTTGTATATATAATTTGAAAAATCACCACCCATTTCAGGCAATGGTCAATCAATGCACTTGGTTAAACTGCCCCCCCCCACGCGCCAACAATCAATACAGTACAATAAGTTTTTATTACAATAGGTTTTAAAAAGTATCTTTTTGATACAAGAGTTAAAAGATAAAGAAGATACTACTAATCAAGTGATACAGACTATAATTAATGGTTGAGGAAGGAGATTTTATCAGGTCGTCGATGAGGAATGCGATGGTTGATAAAAGAGAATGAAGTCTTTTCGGGGTTATTAGGTCGGAAGGCAGACGGGTTCGATGAAGCGGCACCACGAATATTTATACCACGATGAGAACTTGTTTGCTGTTGTGTTGTTGTACTGTTGAAGATCGACCTATAACACTGTACCTATATATATATATATATATATATATATATAAGTCAACCTCAAGTCCATGATTTTCGTTTCCAACAACTTACATCTGAAGGGGTATCAAGTCGCTGCCGTTGAGAGGATAAAAGTAGTGATCGCAAGTCCCTTGTGTCGTCCTGCCTTGTCCTTTTCGCCGGTCGTCGTTCTTGATCTTGTTTTGGTAGTGTATAATGAATCTGTCGATCTTGTCCCCCGTTTTGTATGTTACCAGCTAATGGTAATCCAATCGTCTTGATACTATAAAATATATATATATATATAGATACCGTCCCAAACATAAATAGTTAGTTCATCAGATTTACATTCGCAAACCTTCTTCTTTTATGAGCCTTTTTTGTTGTTGATGGTCGTCATATCAATATACACCAGTCAAGCAAAATATCCAGCAAATATAGAAAGCCAACCCCAAGGTGATCAAAAGTGTGGAAGAAGATGATTCCATTAAAGGTATATAAATAAAAAACAGTAAACATACTTGTATCCAGATAAAGAGAGTGGAGTTTGAGTTTGCTGTTTCTGAGGCCGAGTCTTCTTTTGTTGAATGTACTTGATCTGTTTGGTTGAAGGACGCTTGACAGGAGTTGTTAGTGCCGCCGCCTTATGAGAAGATGGTGTTCTGGTAAATGTACTTTTCTTTTTACGATTTGTCGCTGAGCTATTGGAAGTAGTCCATGGAACCGCTGCCTTGTTGGAGGATCGTGGTTTGGTAAATGTACTATTTTTATTACGATTTGTCGCTGAGCTGTTGGAAGTAGTTGATGGAACCGCTGCCTTGTTGGAAGATGGTGGTTTGGTAAAGGTACTGTTTTTATTACGATTTGTTGCTGAGTTGTTGGTAGTAGTAGCAGTAGATGCTGTTGTAGGCGATGATGCCGCAGCCTTGTCGGAGGATGGTGTTTTCGTAAAGGTGGTGATCTTTTTACAAGTTATTGGTGAGCTGTTAGTAATCGTTGTAGTTGATGTTGTAATGATTTTGCTGCATTTCATCTCTGAAGAGTTTATCTTTTGAGTGTCCTCCAAGGATCCTGTTGGTTCAGAAGGCTGCTTCATAGTATTGTCGATCCCAAGTTCTTTTTCCAATTCTTCAATTTCCATTGGCGTAGGCTCGGATACATCGTCCAAGTCACTGAGATCACCAAAGTCAAGAATATCGTCTTCCATTGAGTTACTTTGTCGCTGTTATGATTGTTGTCCGTTTCTGAAAGAAAAAAAAAAAAAAAAAGAATAGAAAGAGAAGAATGGAAAAAAAAAAGTACCCCCAATATACGGATAAAATTTAAATTCCGACAGAAAGGAAGGAATGCCCCTCAAAACCGATTCAGTTTTGTGAGTCCACCTTGGATAAAATCCAACAACGTAAAGAATGATGCATGAACGAATACCAGATGTCAAAAATCGGGGGTTGAATATTAATGAGATGAGTAGAGATCACAAAATCAATGCCACATACACCATGATTATCTATATAGTAAAGATATAAAATAAGCTTTATTTAAAGAAAAGAAAAAGTATAAGGGGAAGAAGAGTGATAAAAGATGCGTAATACAACAGAAATGCCGAAGTAAAATGATGATAAAAAAAAAAAAGATTTTACATGATAAAGGTGTATATAAAAGGTATGTGATAAAAAAAAAAAAAAAGTAAAAAGTAAAAAGGGAAACACTATCAGACTAGGGAAGGAATCAATAAATAAGACCATAGACAAACAACCCGGATGTCAAACAAGCAATAGCAAATGCAATCCCCAATGGACCAAAAGTATTCTTCAAAGTCAAAGCAGCACTATAGAAGCAAGTAGGACAGTAGTTACCTATAATAATAAGCAATTAATATCCAAACCTATATTTAATAAAACCCCCTTCTTACTTACTGTTAGTGATAACTTGATAGCTTTCAGGAGTATAAAACGCAATGGTCAA
Organism: Chlamydoabsidia padenii; assembly: GCA_025330725.1. NCBI lineage: Eukaryota > Fungi > Mucoromycota > Mucoromycetes > Mucorales > Cunninghamellaceae > Chlamydoabsidia > Chlamydoabsidia padenii. The sequence goes on along the minus strand of JAIWND010000004.1, from coordinate 1,271,477 downwards.
CCGACTTTGGGGCATCAACCACCCAGGACTAGGTATAGCAGTAGGACCTCTTTGATCATACAAACGGATTTGATAATAACCATTCATGAGAGGAGTCTTGGGCACCACTGAGTTGAGTTGCCATACATAACTTGTAGCATCACCATTCAGGGCAGCAATGATATAAGTAGCAGACTGAGGACCAACCGCATCCAAGGTCAAATTGGCAGGACGGACCAAGAGGTTGCTGTATGACCAACTAAATGTCACATTTTCATTGGCATCCACACGGTATAAAGGAGAGACAGATTTACTGGCTGTTGGTGCTAAAAAGGTTGCATAACCTACTTGGACTGTCACACCGTAACTGGCCGAGGTAGGAAGATTGCCCATGCCATTAGTACTGTTACCAGCATTAGGTGTTGTGCTGTTGGTATTGCCGGGAATAGTGCTATTGTTGCCAGTGTTAGGAAGGGTCGAGTTACCACCAGGTGAGACAGCTTGACTGGAAGCTGCTGCTGGGACGGATGATGATGCTGGTGCGACGGAGGAGGCTGGTGCTGTTGCTGATGCTGATCCGGAAGCCGATGGTTGGACTGCCGCTATCGAAAAAGAAGAAATAAAAAAGTTAATAATAACATTTATAAGGATAGGATCAACGTCAAGATTCTTTTTTTTTTTTTTTTTTTTTTTTTTTTTTTTTTACCTTGAGGGACTAGAATAAAGGAGAAGGATCAAAGTAAAGTGAGCGGATGGAATGACTATTTTCTTTGTTTGTGATTCATATCGTTAAAAAATAAGGGACTTACCTCGTTTATCAAGGACAACCAGATCGGCATAGACATGGAAGCAACACATAACCAAGAATATCAGTAATAAGAACTTGATTGACGTCATAGTGATGGGTTTGACAATGTATAATTTGATATGAAGAAGAAAGAGAAAGAAAAGAGAGAGAAGAAGAAAAAAAAAAAAAAACTCTTTTTGAACTCCTCAAGTAGGTAAAAATAACTCTACCTTTTTGGTCTTGTCCCACCGTACCAAACTACCTCCTCCCCCCTCTCTCTGATGAGAAATGACCTTCATTTATCTTTTTATAGCACTCATGCTAACCACTCGATTCTTCTCTTTTATCATTCTCACTTGAAGTGAATGCCCCACTCATCTTCAATGATATCTCAGGCACATCTGTAATTGGATTTACGGGGTTTCTATTCGTTAGATTATTCAAACCCCGGTAATCCATCTCCTTTCAAAAAAAAGAAACGCGCGGGGAAGAGTCCCCCTCTTTCTTTCTTCCGTCACTGTCATCATGGAACAACAAGGTAGGAATAAAGTAATTGGAAACAAACTTGTATGAAACTGTTTTATTGTGTTTTTGTATAGCTGCCTTGAAAGAATATCTGGACTTTGCTATCTCACTGGCACAAGACGCTGGGGCCATCATTAAAGGTGCTTTGGATGCAAGAATGAAAGGTGGAAAAGCTGATATTCTATTGAAATACGATAACCCTAGTGATTTGGTAACTGAAACTGATCAAGCTGTAGAACAGTTTATAAAGAAACGGCTTTCAAGTACCTATCCCACCCACAAGTAAGTGAAAAAAAAAGGAAAAAGAAAAAAAGAGAGCATACAGGCTCTTACTGACCCTTTTCTTTTTTGGTATGGTATTCTTTAGATTTATAGGTGAAGAAACAATGGCTGCTGGCACCAAAACGTATTTCACATCAGATCCTACATGGATTGTGGATCCTATAGGTAATAACAAATAAATAAAAAAGTGTAAATAGATTGAGATCTAACCGTTAGGGGGTGATGATTCTTTTTTTTTTCCTAGATGGCACTACCAACTTTGTCCATGGCTATCCTTTTGTGGCAGTCTCCATTGGTTTAACAATCAACAAGGTACCTGTTGTTGGCGTAGTCTACAATCCATTACTCAACGAACTCTACTCTGCAGCTCAAGGACTTGGATCATATCTGAACCAGACCACACCTCTCCCACTCTTCCCAGTCTCTCCGTTGACAAACTTGGCCCAATGCCTGATTGCTACCGAAGCAGGCTCAGATCGATCTTCAGGGGTACTGGATAAAAAAGTCGATGCGATACATACCATGCTACGAAGAATCGACAACAAAGGGGTGGAAGCACATAGTGTACGTGCCACAGGATCGGCTGCTCTTAACATGTGCTCGGTGGCCAAAGGGTGTGTGGATGTGTATTGGGAAGTTGGTTGCTGGGAATGGGATGTCACGGCTGCCATGGTTATCCTTCAAGAAGCCGGTGGTTTGGTTGTCTCGGGTGGAACAGAACGTGATGAAGCTCCTGCTAATATTTTTGGTCGCAAGTACTTGGCTATTCGTGCCGCTCAGGATCGTGCTTCTCAGTTAGCCATTGCTCATCAAATGTGGGATATCTTGCCTGTCATTGATGCTCCTCGTGATATGGTGCCTGGTGGATTCGAGTCTGCCTCTGGTTTGAATTAGTATAGATTAGTATGAATAGACATGATTGGTTTTTTGAATAAAGCGGCTCGGAAAAGAAAAATAGGGGATTAGGGAACGTCATTGTCTTTATTTGTTTGCATCATCAGTCATTCTCATGACTATACTGTACTGCTGTTTTATTTTTATGATTGTCTACTAACCTTATGCTATGATATAAAGGCAGTGGGGGATGGTTCATGCAAATTGAAATCCCGAAGGATAGGCGGGATTTGAATCTATTGACTAAAGGTCCAGTTGCAACTGACTGATTCTTCTTTCCTCCTCTCGTGGTTATCCTTTTTTTGAAGCACTCAGTATGGTAATAATGGAAAACTGATACAGCCAACAAGAATAGATCGATGATGTACTATGCGATGGATAGATGGATGGATGAATAGATGGATGGAATGGAAAACGACCCGACGATTGAACACCTTTCTTACTTTACGGAATTCAACCTCCTTCAACTTCGATCCACACAACATTAATTCACCATTAGCATCGTCATCACCACCATCACCATCATCGTCATCTTCGAACGACCACTCTTAAAAGATCAATTCACTAACGATCGGACTTTTTTTTTTTTTTTTTTTTTTTTCTTGGATAGACCAAAGGTACCTCTTCATTTGGTAAACGTCACACTAAATCCCACACTCTTTGCCGTCGATGTGGTGACCGATCATACCACAAGCAAAAGAAGACTTGTGCCCAATGTGGTTACCCTGCTGCCAAGATCCGATCCTGTAAGTACCTTATAGGATACTCTTTTGATCTAGTATTCACCTTCCCTTATATATTCTAGTCAACTGGTCTGAAAAAGGCAAGAGAAGAAAGACCACCGGTACTGGTCGCATGCGATACTTGAAGGTTGTCCACCGCCGTTTCAAGAACGGTTTCCGTGAAGGTAAAGGGAGAGAGGAAAAAAAAAAAGGGGGGGGGGAATCGACATGTTATACTAATCGATTGCTCTTCCAGGTACTCAAGCCAAGAAACAAGAATCTTCTTAAATAGTATACTAGTTTGTTATTTACATTCCAATAAATAAACCTCACTCTGTAAACAGTCTATGGATTGGTTTGGGGGAGGGTTTGTACATGTAGATGGGGTATTATTGATCATGTAGATCAATAAGATTATATGGTTCGACGCACGCCTGGATTTAAAATATTCCAAATCCGATCAATGCAAAATAGCATCAGTGCGTGAGACTCTCATCGTTGCCCTGTCTTCCTTTGAAGTCTATACATATGATAGTATGATTACATCTGATTCTCTCTTTACAATGAAGTATAGTGTTTGTGGCGAGTTTGTGTTTTTGCTTGGACATCTTTTGAAAGACAAGAAGGGGATGTAGCTTGACTCAATTGATGATATCTTGTCCCAGATGACAAGAAATACAGGGTAGGGCAACTGATAAGGGACATGAGTGGTTGTATAAACCAATAAAAGGACAGTACAACTGTATGCGACAATTATATTTCGTATGTTTTATCAGGATGGTAAAAATGAAGATGGTTTTTATTAAGATGTGGTGGATGATAAAGTGTGACTAATCCAAGTACAAACTATATCTAAAATCTAATACTATACAATGATGGTCCTAAGTTGATTTGATTTTGGAAGCATAATCGGCCCAACTGCCTTGATAGTTTTGGATCCTACAAACAAGCCAAAAAAAAAAAAAAGGTTCAGTCAGTAGAACGTCAATATTGCCATGATATACAATAAACCATTCACCGTGTTTACTTTTTGAATCCAATTTGAGACAAGTATCCAGCAGCCTTGGCGCTTCGAATGCCAGCTTGACAGTACACCACCAAAGAATCGTTTTGATCAGGCTTAGGGAAACCGAATTGTGCTTCAAAGTCGTCAGGCGACATGGTCCAGGCTTGTCCAAATTGACTCTATATATAAAAAGTTTGGTGAGCAAATTCATTACCTGTTAGACAGTTATCACTTACCAGAGGTACATTTTTGGCGGTAGGAATGTACCCTTGCATCAATTCGGTCTTTTCGCGGACATCAATCAAGTGGCAGTTCTAAACAACAATAGCAAAAACAATAATGATCAAGTTACAACTATCCCTTATTTCTACTGTATAAATTTTCTTCTTCTTTTACCTTGTTCTTGTTTTTGATGATGGTTTGAATGTCTTCAAAGTTTACCAGTGACGACGAAGGTTCAGTGGAATAACATCGACGAACCAAAGGAGCGGTGGCTACAGTAGGTTGGTAAGATAAGGAAACACCACGGATCAAGGTTTGTTGTTGTTGTTGAACATGTTTTGAGAAACGCAGAGCGCAAGTAAAGAATTTCGACATGTCAAAAGGAAGATGAGGGAGAAAAGAAGGAACGAAATGTGGAATTCACATGACACATTTTTTTATAATGAGGAAAAATCGGGATTTGAAAATAGTGGCCACAAAAAAAAACACAAGTGGCCCTTTATGAATTTCTTTCTTTCTTTCTCTCTCTTACGTTATACTTTTTACAATTATACCATGGGTGAAACTATTACTGTCAAAATAAGACCATCTACTGGGATCTTGTTTGATGTGGAATTTGATCCTGATTGTACCGTCTTTCAACTGAAGGAAAAGGTGGGTGATAAAATGGCTGGTACCTCTGCGAAGCTTCTCAAGTTGGTTTATTCTGGTCGCATTCTTAAAGATGAAGATACCTGTAGCTCTTATAGTAAGTAAAAGATACTAATAATACCAAACAAACACATACGATATATTGACCTCTTCTTCATTAGAACTGGCGAATGGACATACTCTTCATGTGGTCAAGTCAAAAACACCTTCAGCAACGGCAACGTCGTCACCGTCATCATCTTCATCCCCAGCCGCCAAAACAACCATTGCAACCACTCCTCCTCCATCTTCAACGGTACCTACTGGAAACAACAATGCGACACCAACAACACAATCTTCTCAAACAACGAATCGTGCAACACCTTTTAGTTCGGCGGCAAGTCCTTTCCCTGGTATGGGTGACGGTATGCCACAAATGAACCCTGAAGCTATGCGACAAATGATGGATAATCCTTTTATGCAAGGTCTCTTGAACAATACAGGTAGAGTTGACATACTTGGATGATCAGGTATATCTTGTGCTTTACTAATTAACTTGTTTATTAGATTTTGTTCGATCTATCATCATGAGCAATCCTCAAATGCGAACTCTAGTGGAAGAAAACCCAGAAATTGGTCATGCTATCAACAATCCTGACTTTTTACGACAATCTATTGAAATGATGCGGTAATATATAAGGAAGGGGAAAGGAAAAAAAAAAAAAAAGGGGGTGGGGTGAAATAAAAGAATACAATGAACTGATGACTAAAATGAAATAAAAAAATCTTTGTTTTAGGAATCCTGAATTGATGCGGGAAGCTCAACGTAGTAATGATCGTGCTTTGTCAAATATAGAAGTAAAGTATTAATTCAGAATATAAAGTGAAATTTAACTAATCATCTTTTATTATAGGCATTACCCGGTGGATTCAATCATTTACGAAGAATGTATAGTACCATACAAGACCCTTTGGAATCTGCCACTCGACCCATTGACACCTTATCTGATGAAGCAAACGAAAGATTGGCTCGACAACTCAATGTAACGAGTGTACAAGGTAAAGAAAAGAAAAAAGAAAAGTACAAGGGTAATTGAGACTCACTCATTATGATGATTAGAGAACACTTTGAACACTCAAGCATTACCGAATCCTTGGGCGGCACCTACAAACAACAACAACAACAACAACAATGCAAATAATACCAACAGCTCAAGCACTAACACATCTGCTTCTGCCAATCCTTTTGCTGGTAAGTAATGGAATGATGATATATATATAATGTCAAATAATGATACTTACCACTGATGTTTAGCGCTTATGGGTGGCTCCGGATCTGGATCTACCCCTTTTGCCTTCCCTTTCATGGGTCCACCAAATCCAATCAATGTAAGTAACAAACCTATCAACAAAATCAGGGCAACAATATTGTTAACACCATTTACACACACTCTCTCTCTTTAAAAGCCTACATCCTCTGACTCATCACCTTCAGCCACGGGCGACCAACAACAACGATCTGGAAGTAATCTTCCTTTCTGGGCAGATCCAAACTTGGCAGCTCAATTACAACAAAGCATGATGATGGGTCAACAATCAAACAATGGCTTTTCCGACATGCCATTCATGCCAAACTTTTGGGGTGGTCTCAACAACAACAACAACAACAGGTAGAAGTTTGTTGACATTTTTCTTCTTTTATTAACAAATCTTTCTTCCTTTTTTTTAGTACCACATCTGATTCGACAACACCTGTCGAATCACCAGAAATCCGGTTTCAAGCACAACTTGATCAATTGGAAGATATGGGATTCTTTGAAAAACAAGCAAACATACGGGCTTTATTGGCAACTGGTGGTAATATCGAGGCTGCTGTTGAATACTTGTTGAACAATTAGATTAGAACTGACATGAAAATGTAGTTTGTCGATTATTATCCCCTCTCCCCCCTAGTTTTATTATCATCATCATTCTATTTACTTACTTAATAAAACACATATTTATTATACACTATTGTCTCTATGTATCACCACTTTCACTGATTAGTGTGCCTAATGTAGATCTGAATGATCATGTCCTTCAATACCATGATCCAATACAAGGACCTGCTTGAACAATGTACAATTGGGATCGAATCTCATTATGCGACCTCTGTTCACGACCTACGATTTCCAAGAAATTCACATCCCGATTTCGGGTTTTAAATCATGAAAAGGTAACCGACTTTCTTTATATATTTTTAACATGGCCCAATCAGGGGTCTCCAATTCGTACCTTTATAGACCAATTCATCAAGGGGTAAAAAAAAAAAAAAAAGGCAGCAGACGTATCCCTTTGACTAACCAAGTAGTTCGTACCCCCCAAAACGACACTTTCTTAATGACTTTACAGAGGAATCGTCTTGATTTGATCTCATTAGCACAGTTTATGCAGTAAAAAAGAATAAGCTTGCCCCGCTCAGAGATCTAATTATATTTCACACAGTGTGTAACACATCATCAAGTTACTGCCGCTTTTGGGATGGTACTCTGTAAAACGTTCTTAATGACAGTCTTGTTTGTATGATTGTCATCTTGTATTAGGTGATCAAGTACATGGTAGACATATTATATTCTTTCTTTCTCTTTATCCTTGTGGTTTAACAAGTTGATGAGAGGTAGAGATAGTCAGTCATATATAGTTAGTAGCATCGGGTCCATAAAAAAAGAAAATAACTTGTCTGTCGGGAAATGAAATTCGATTATATTGGTGCGACTGGACCGCCACAAAAATAGCATTCAATCAATTTCTTTACTTTTTTTTTTTTTTTTCTGCTTTCTTTCTCCCCTCTTCAACCTCCTCCCCATCCTTCTTCTTCTTCTTCTTCTTTTTCTACCTCATTGCTCTTCTTATCATTCCATCCCTCATCACCCATTGCTTTCCTTTTTATTAACTTTACTTACACCTACTCATTTATACTTTGCTTATAATGAAGTTACTTACTCATTTGGCAAGTTTATCTGCGGCTGCCACTTTGATGCTCCAACTGGGTACCTTTGTTGAAGCTAGCCCCTTCTTCACTGAAAACACTGTCGCTACCCATTCCAATGCTGCTGATTCGACACAACAATGCAAAGGTATGTCCATCTCTATCATCATCTTAATTGTTATGTATGATTATTAACTTGCTTTTGTTTGATAGGTCTACACTTCTCTTTCCCCTATGTTACGGGTAGGTCTTGTTGTTTTATTAAGGAAATTGCTATTAACGCTAAACGATATGTTTACTTTTGATATGATTAATAGGTCTTTCTTTTGAAGAAAACTCTAAACACGTTGTTGCCTGGCAAGCACCAAGCTCATTGAACAACATTGCTCTCACTCTGGTAAATGACAAGGACTCTTCAAACCCGATTGACATTGGTACCTTTGGTAAGTATGTCTTGCCTGACATGATCTTTATTATTAACACTTTTATTACTACAACAATAGAATCTATTAAGGGTGCCACTGATGAATTACCATTGGATCTCAAGGGGCAAGAACCTGGACAATACCACTATAATATTCAAGCTGGTGATTGCTCTATCGACTCTGTGACCTTCACTATCAATGCACAACAACAACAACAACAACAGAACACCGTAACACCAACTCCGGCAGATGGGTCTGACGAACACACTGACAATGACGATACCTTTGATAACCTCGTACAAAATATCAAGGGTTCGACTCTTGACAACAACAATGTGGATTCACACTTGGATGAACTTGTTAACGAATTGAAGCAAACCGAAAGCACTCACTCCAATGACAAAGCTTTTGATGAACTTGTCTCCAAGATATCCAAATCACACACAGCCACCAATTCTGACCAGGCTTTGGACGACCTTGTTAACGATATCAAGTCTACTGAAGGACGACACTCTAACGACCAAGCTTTGGACGACCTTGTTAACGGTATCAAGTCTACTGAAGGACGACACTCTAACGACCAAGCTTTGGACGACCTTGTTAACGATATCAAATCCACTGAAGGACGACACTCTAACGACCAGGCTTTTAATGATCTTGTCAATGATATCAAGTCTACTGAAGGACGACACTCCAACGACGAAGCCTTTGATAATTTGGTCTCTCACTTGCCCAGCAAAGACAAGGATTCTAACGATGTTGATCTCGATTCCATTGTCAACGAAATCAAGTCAACCACTGTGAAATCATCGTCCAGCCACCAAGATATTGCTTTGAACAGTGAATTGGATTCTCTCTCTAATGGAGATACCCCCACTAATGACAACGACTTGGATACTCTTGTAAACGACATTGCCAAATCCACCCATGATAAAGACCACAAAAACGATGCCAGTACCTCTCAAGACTGGGATTCAATGCTCAAAGACCTAAACGACCTCTCCTCCCATAAAAATCAACAAGAACCAAAGAAGGAATCCACTGAAGGTTTGGATCAAGTCATTGACGAATTGGCTAAATCTATCAAGGACAAATCTCATTCTGATGGTGCTGCTGAAACTTCTAAAGAATACGAATCCTTTGAATCTTTTATTAATGTAAGTCAATTTCATTGTTTATCCCCTACTGACAATGTTACTCACTTTTTTTTTTTTTCTTTCTTCATTCTTATAATAAATAGGGACTGGATCAAGATTACACTCAATACCTCCAAAACAACAAAGAAAGTGAATCCAAACAAGTCAGCCACAAGAATGATGCCAAACTTGAACCTGAACCTGCTTCCCATGCCAGTGAATGGTTCACCAACTCTGATCTTCGCACCAAGACTACCAAACGATCCTTTGTCAAGCGTGGCGAAAGTAACTATTTCACCAACGAAGATCGACGAACGACACATAGAAATGATGCTGCCTCTGATCCTATCACCACAGAAAAGGTTGCCACTCGTCCTGTCTGGTCCACCAATGGTGGCTTCTTTACCAACGACGATCAACGCACAAATGTTGATTCTGGTGTACATAACGATGCTGAATGGGCTGAAGATGCTGTTACTGAAACTGACGAACAAGTGGCTTCTCACCCTATCTGGTCTACCAATGGTGGCTTCTTTACCAACGACGATCAACGTACAAATGTCGATTCTGGTGTACACAATGATGCTGAATGGGCTGAAGATGCTGTTGCTGAACCTGCCGAACAAGTGGCTTCTCATCCTGTCTGGTCTACCAATGGTGGCTTCTTTACCAACGACGATCAACGTACTAATGTCGATTCTGGTGTACATAACGATGCTGAATGGGCCGAAGATGCTGCTGAATCTACCGTTGAAGAAGATGGTGTTTGGCACACGGATGAAATCGCCGATCTCCCTGAATGGAATGTGGATGGTGACGATGTAACTGCCTCTGACAACCATGAAGACAGCGTATGGGAATCTTCAGAACATGCTGACGAACCTTCTGACGAAACAGCTCCTATTCACCACCCTAATGATATTGAATGGACCGTCCATGATGATGCTACACCCGTTTTGGATCACACCAAGTTTGTGCATTGGGACTCTGAATCGGTTGATGCTCAAGTCGAAGACGAAGATGAACATATCAACGCTGATATTGAAGGTGAATGGATGGGTGATGATGATCATATCGATGCTGGCGATCAATTAGAATGGGCCCTCACTGAAGATCAAGCTACCGAAGAAGATGATACGCACGGTAACGACGGCCAATGGGAAACCTCGGAACACCCCAACGATATGGATCTTGACAACACGGCCAGTCGATGGAGCTTGAACGATAGCGCAGATGAATGGACGACCGACTCTTTTGATGAAAACGATGTTACTACTTCAAGCGCCAATGACCATACTGATGCTGCCACCGAAGATACTCCCCAGTGGCTCACTAGTGAACATGCCGATGATGACCACGAAGATGACGTTGCTTGGAGTGTGAATGATGGACCTTCTGAATGGGCTGTGGATGAAGACGTGACTGAACCTCATTATGACGATGCCACCTTTATCTCTGAATGGCTCACCAACGAACATGCCAATGATGATCATGAAGATGCTGCCGAATGGAATGTGAACGAAGCTCCTACTGGATGGAATGTCAACGATGCCGGATGGACTGTTGATGGTCACGACAATGATGCCGCCACTGGATGGACCACGAGTGAACATGCCAATGACGATCACGAAGACGATGCTCACTGGAGTGTAAATGACGGTGAATGGACTGTTGATGGTCACGACAATGATGCCGCCACTGGATGGACCACGAGTGAACATGCCAACGACGATCACGAAGACGATGCTAACTGGAGTGTAAATGACGGTGAATGGACTGTTGATGGTCACGACAATGATGCCGCCACTGGATGGACCACGAGTGAACATGCCAACGACGATCACGAAGACGATGCTAACTGGAGTGTCAACGATGCCGGATGGACTGTTGATGGTCACGACAATGATGCCGCCACTGGATGGACCACGAGTGAACATGCCAATGACGATCACGAAGACGATACTAACTGGAGTGTAAATGACGGTGAATGGGCTGTTGATGGTCACGACAATGATGCTGAATGGATTACTAGCGAACATGCCAATGATGACGATGAACATGTGAATGCTAATGAATGGAACGTCCCTTCTGGTGATCATGTCGATGATTCTCCTCAATGGTTAACTGCTAACACTGAACACTCTGATGCTGGCTCCGAATCTTGGCAAGTCAATGAAGATTGGGCTACAAACGATGTTGATTGGTAGTTTGATACCTAGCATTTAGATTTTTACTTTTTTACTCCCCCTTCACCCTCTTGTTTTATCTACTGTTATTGACTCTCTCTTTTTTTTTTTGTATGATTGAAACAATGTATCACCAACCCCCCTTTTTATCCTTCTCTATCTACCTGTTTTTTTTTACATACTTTATTTTTTTATCAACATAATAAAAACAGTACTTTGTCTCATCCATTACTGATCGGGTCTACCGTTTTAGGCATCTGCATATTTTACACAGTTCAAATCCCGACATAAATGAATTTAGTCTCTGGGTTCCCCTTCCATTTCTCTCTCTCTTAATTGTAGATACAACATAATTAATGTCAACGAATCAATGATGAAATAAAGGTAAAAAAAGTAAAAAAAGAATAACAACAAAACAACTAACAACAAAAATTGTGTATATACTAACAAAGCCTCCCCCTCCTTTTCTTTTTTAGCACAAAGGAACCCACTGAACGGCACGTGGAAAAATGGTCAAGCTGAAACAAGTTGATAACAAGAAAGTTTCCTCTGTTTTGTTTTGAATGAATATATATATCCTCATTCTGACATTCCTCTCTCTCTTCTTCTCCTTCTTTATCTAACAATTACTACTTCTTTCCCCTTCTCTCTCATCTTAACATGAAACAAAGGATAATAGCATGGACCTGTCTCGTCCTTACCTTCTTATGCTCTCTTCGTGCTTGTCATTTATATTGGTCTTCTACAAGAGAACTACGATCGACTAAACTTGGTGGTTGGCATCCTTTTCGACATAACAAGATGGATTCGGAACAACGAATGCCTTTATCGCGTATGGACAATTCTTCTGGTACTTTGAACGATCAACCTGATGGACTCTTTTACTTTACTCAGGTAAAACGGAACGTCGTTCTTTTGTTTACAAATAGATCAAAAATTCCCTTACACACACTCACACACTCTTTTTTTTTATAGATATCCGATCTTCATATCTCTAAATATCGTGCCAAGGGTCATACTCTACACTTTCTTCAATTCATCCAATCGGTGCTTCCCATCCTCAGGTAAATTTTTTTTTTTCCCTCTTACTTTTTTCCATCTAACTCTACTCTTAATTAGACCTGAATTTGTGGTGGTTACTGGTGATTTGACAGATGCCAAAGATTATCGACGTATCACTTCTCAACAATACCTTGAAGAATGGAAAACATACAAGATGGCTATTGAACAACAACCATGGACAAATACTACTTGGTACGACATGCGTGGTAATCATGATTGTTTTGATCTCCCTTCCTGGCAATCCAAAGTGAATCTTTATCGAACTTATGGTCAAAGCGCCGACCGGGTGGCCCATGGAAAAGGCATTTATACTTGGCAACATTCTCCTTCTTATGGTGAATATCAATTCGTGGCTATTGATGCTTGGTAAGTAGGTTGTTGTAATAGGGGGGGGGGGAATATGTTTAACTCACTTTTATTTTGATAGTCCAAAAAGAGGACCTTCAAGACCCTTCAACTTTTTTGGTTATTTGACATCAAATACGATGGATCGGTTGGCCAATGCATTACTTAAACCTGCCAATCATACATTTGTGGTAAGTGGATGGAAAACAACAACAAATGAAAATAACTAACATGTTTCAAAACTTTTCTATTTTTATTTTTAAAAAACAAGTTTTCCCATTATCCGACAACCACTATGGTATTTGGTGTTTCGAAACAAGGACATACATTCAGGGATTTGGCAAAATATTACAGTGTTTACTTTTGTGGTCACCTTCATCGATTGATTGCTGGTAAGAATCGGGTTGGGTGTTCAGTGACTGAAAATGCTTTAACCTCTCTCTTTTTAGGTTTAGGGGATGTATTACAATCTTATGATCCTGCGACAAAAACACTGGAATTGGAACTCGGTGATATGAAAGACCATGGCATGTATCGTATTGTGGCTGTAGACAATGATCTTATCTCTTTTGTTGATGCAAAACTACCATCGGCTCCCTCCACTCAATCCTCCTCTTTGATTCCCTTATCATCTGATGATAAAGTGGAATGGCCCGATAAACTACCTATGGCTCCTGTTATTCTCATCACCAATCCCAAAGATTCTCGGTTTGCTATCAACAACAAGGAACCTCTTCATCGAATCCAATCAAGTACACATATCCGGTTCTTGGTGTTTACTGATGCATCTCCCGAGCAACTATCATTTGAAATCTTGGTGGATGGCAAACCTGTGGTATATGATAAACTGGATAACGATAACACAACTACTATTCCTCGGTTTGTTGGTAATGAAAAACAACCTCTGTGGACGGTGCCTTGGCAACCTGCTGCTTATCGAGCTGGTGCTCATATCTTATCTATTCAAGTAAAGACGGCGGATGGCCAAGTGGGTGAATCAAGGGTGGTGTTCCGAACTGATTCTCGGCGTACAAAGATTGGTGGTGGTGCAGGTGAATGGATCATATCAACACATTTGTCTACTTTGGTAAAGTATATGAAAAAAAAAAATGGGAGCACAGACTAACACTTTTCCTTTTGTAGCTTCAATGTATTACCTTACTATCGATTGTCACGATGCTCACTCTTCTACTCACTTCAAGATTTTATTCCGATCGACAAGTCAGTCAGCGACTCTTGGCGCGAATCCATAGCATTGATCAACGTGGGGTCGTCGGAGGATTCCGCTCAATTCAGCGATCGATTCTAGTCGGCGCTTTACGATGCTTACAACTACCCTCGACCCAACCCTCAGTCTGGTACGGCACATTTTGCTTCTTGTTGGCTCTGGTGACACTTCCCTGGTTCCGTGCTGAATTCATTCCATCTGGTGAAACACCTGCAGACCGGTTTGGCACCTTTTATCTCTACGGCATGGTGTTTGGTCAAGAATGGGTACCAATCGCAGACACATGGATGTATGCGGCCGAACAGGTGTGTTTGGACGTGGGGGTATTCTTTATTCTCTTTGTTGCCCACTCGATCCCCTCGAACGCATTGGTGTGTCAAGTCAACAAGAGTCACCGCCGAGCCTTCTTCGAGTCTCCATGGTTTAGAGGTGTCGAGGTGGTATACTGGTTATGGCGAACATCCGAAATGCTCGCATTGGCCTCCTTTTATGGCGGTGTATGGCCTACTCTCATTCAAAACATACTAGTGATCTGGTTACTCTTTGTCGGAGTGATGCTGGGCACCTCCATTTGCTCTCCGGATTTGAACAACAACAATAGCCATGGATGGGTAATCGAGGGTGTAGAAGGCTGTGAAGGTTGCGCAAAAGGAAATATGCTCAAGGTGTCACAAGAACAACCCGATTGCCTGGTGGTGGATTTGGATATCAAGCTCGGGTCTAGCTCTAGTAGTGGTGGGAGCTCTGCATCTTCCACTCCCTTTAACCGAAGTCCGCGTACAAAGAATCGAAAACGAAGCCGGCGACCCTAGGAATAGAATCATTTTGTTTAAATCTAGTCATAGCTCCCCCCCCTTTTTTTTTAATAAACATCATAATCATATTTATACTTCATCAGTCCATTTGGCATTGATCTTTCTTTTTTTATGAAATAAAAAATAAAAAACCTCTCATTATTTTTTATCTTTTGTTTGTGTATTTGGTTTGTTTGTTATTGACCAGTTACTCTCCTCGTCTTCTTTTTTTTTTTTGTCTTGTCACTCTCTCAACATGTTAGGATTTTCAACATGTTGCTCATTTCCACTTTTATTGTTTCAACTCTTCACGTTTCATTGGTAGTATGATAAGAGAATATCAGGATCAACCCTTGAATCGATCCAATTGGGCATGGATTCGATGGTTTGGGTTTGATCAGTTTGTACCCGAACGAGCGGTCACCTCATACTGGCTACCCACTCGACTACTTTTGGCCATTCGGATCATCACCATGCTTTACTCTACTGCCACCATGTATGCTAGTATTGCCCAGTCCGCCATCAATCATGATTTTAATACTTATTTCGGTTACTTTACCCATCTTACATTTGTCGGTCTACATGCCTATCTTGTGGTAAATTCATGCGGCGGGAATTGAAATGTGAGCTCACTTTTTTTTTTTTTTTTTTTTTTGTCTTGTTAGACTATCGTCTATCATCATGTGAGATATGTTTGGTCAGGTAATCTGGATTCGTTTTTCAAACAGCCCACAACAGTGAATTATCTTTTTGTCTATTTATATCATACTGTTATCACCTTCAAGTAAGTGAAAGACATTTCGGACAAAGAAAAGGGCGGGATTTGAAAAAACATCTCATTCGTTATTTTCTTCAATCAAATAGTATTGTAAGTGTTTCTTTCCTAGATTGAAAACAAGTGACATTTATTCTTTTTTTTCCCCAATGGAAAAGGTAACACCCATTGTGTATTGGGGAGTATTGAATTCAAAAGGAGGCGAATCCTCGGCCAAATCAATGTGGGTCAATGTATCTGTCCATGGGGTTTCTTTAGGCATCATGCTCATTGAAGTGATATTTAGTCGAATGAAAGTATATACCAACATGATTATCTTGATTATCATCAATGTGATCATTTATATGTGTCTTACTTTTCTTGTTCATTACACGTAAGTTTTGCATGAATAACGGAGTTTTGTACATTCGTTTTTAAAGACCGCTTTTTTTTTTTTTTTTTTTTTTTTTTTTTTTTTTTTTTTGGATCTTGTATATTAGTACGGGCGTTTGGGTGTATGCTTTTCTGGATTGGAGCTTGGGGTTTATAGCAGCATTGTTATACGTCTCTGTGGGAATTGTATTTACCATATTATATTTTATTATGGTTTGTATTCATGATCTGCGTGACTATATTGCCCAGTTGACCCATTTTGCTCCAAAAGAAAAAATCAGCCCTCGAAGTATGGAATGGATGTGGCCCCGATCGACTGATCATCATACTTCCATGGTATCTTCCCAACAACAACACTACATCCCATGATTGTACGTATGGGGGAGGGTTTTTTTTTTTTTTTTGACAAATCATGCATGATAGACAACTTCCTACCCTACACAATTCCCAACACTTGTCATCCTTGACATCAACCCCCCACCAAAACACAAACAGACCAGAGACATATAATAGGGTTTATACAATCCATCTTTTATTTATTTCCAATCATAATCAACCACAATACTATAATATTAAAAGAGAATTTGACAATCCACCCAAAAAAGAGGGGGGGGTACTATCTAATGCCCACTGTTTATTCTTGAGATCGGAGACGAGCACCAGCGTTGATAACCTTGACGTTGAGTTGAGCAGCACGTTCGAGGATGGTGACACGGTTCTTGGAAGAGATGTTGTGGGCGATTTCAGCAGCATAAGAGCGGTTGTGCATCAACAACAAGTCGAGTTCACGGACATTGGAGACAGTGAATTTACGGAAACCGTTGGGCAACATGTGGCGAGTCTTCTTGGCGGAACCATAACCGATCTTGGGCATAGGAGCTTGACCCTTGAATCGACGACGGACACAACTGTCAATACCCTTGGGCTTTCTCCAGGATTCCTATATAAATCAAGAATGACTGATCAGTGACTTGGTTCATTTGGTAAAAGTGGTTATGATGGTGGTGGAGGAATTCTTTTACTTACACCGACACGCATGAAGCGGTTGGATTGATGACGCTTGAAGGTAGCAGTACGCTTCTTCACGATAGTGTGCTTGACGGCAGGAGTGACCATATCGAACTAATTATAAATAGAATTAGTTTATTTTCAAGGTGTGGGATGTGACAAAGGATGGTAAAACAGAATAGGTAAAAAAAACAGTGTTGGGTTGATGTTGAATTATAAAGTCGTCCTGCAAAGTATGTCGATCGATCCGCCCTCCAGTTTTCTATCCATCCGAGTATCCATCCATCCATCCACCCATCCATTCTTTTTTAATAGTTTTTTCCGTTCACCATCCTTTGTCGATCGTCTGTATCTGTCTGTGTATTCTATATAGTGGTTACTTGTTCTTACCTTTAGAAAGGATAAGTAAGAAGAGGAAGAAACTAAAAAAGTTCCAAAAGCAACTACAGATTTGATGTGATGATTTTCAATTTCCGCTTTATTCAATTCCCGCATTTATTTTTACCTTTTAAGAATGCTGATTGGCCCCCATTTTCTTTTTCTTTCATGTCTTTCTAACTTTCCCTCTATACATATACAGCCCCCCCTTTTTTTATTATGACCTCATATAACTATCATTATGACAAAAGTGAGCTGGAATCAGCTTTTGAACTAGACGATGATGATTCCATCTTTAGTAGATCCAGTATGGATCAGCACAGACGGACTACACCAGATGATGAAGATGACGATGATGCACTCTCCTTATTATCCGATCAACAAGATGAACAAACCCTCTTACCATCAGCAAGACACCCTAATCGATCAACCACCTCTGTATTCTCCTTTGAAACGATACCAATGATACCACTGACACAAACTCAAGCCCGTGCTCCCGAATTACAAAGAAAAGTATCCTTCATCAATGGTCTTGGATTGGTGATAGGATCTATGATAGGAAGTGGTCTATTTAGCTCTCCAGGTAAGTTCAAAATAGAAAAAAAAAAAAAAAAAAAAAAAATTACTCACTCACATTCCTCCAAGTCAGGTGCTGTTCTTGAAGCAACTGGGGCGCCAGGTACGGCTTTAATGATTTGGTTGGTGGCTGGATTATTAGCTCTCTCTGGGGCATTATGTTATGCTGAGCTTGGTACTATCTTCACTGAAAATGGTGGTGAAATTCTCTATCTAGGTCGTGCTTATGGTAGTATGGTGGCATTTGTATTTGAATTCGTCACGATCACAGTCCAAAAGGTAAAATACACACACACTGATAACACCTCCCCTCCCATTTAACTTGGATCTCTCTCTCTCTCTCTCTCTTTTATTAGCCTGGTAGTGTAGCGATCATTTGTATTGTGCTTGGTGAATATATCTCTCGAATCATCTATCATTCTTACTTCTTCAAGGTGCCTCATGATTCAAATGCGGCGGTGGAAATAGCTGACTCGGTGATCCCTGACTTTTTACCCAAATTAGTAGCTTTTGGTGCCTTGGTTTTACTCAGTCTGTTGAATGCCATCTCTACACGGGCGGGGATTCGTGTCCAAGATATCCTGACAGTACTCAAGATCTTGACAGCAGTGATTATCTCTGTGACTGGAGTGGTAATGTTGGCAAAAGGTACAATGGCTGGAAATACATTTCAAGAAGAACCTCTCTTTGGTGGTTTGGACAAGGTTAACTTTGGACAATACACCATGGCATTCTATTCAGGTATGTCAACCAATTCTCTCATTGGCTCCTTTTAACCCCTCCCCCTCCTTTTTTTTTTTTTAGGTTTATGGGCTTACGATGGATGGAATAGTTTAAATGTTGTGGCGGGTGAAATGAAAGATCCTCATCGTGATCTACCTCGTGTGATTTACTTTGGTATACCTCTTGTGATCTTATCTTATCTTTTGGCCAATGTAGCTTATCTTGGTGTCTTGCGTCCTCAAGTGTTGATGCATACTAATACAGTGGCTATGGATTTTGGGAAAAAGGTATTTGGTCCAATTGGTGGCATTCTCTTTGCCGTCTGTGTGGCAATGAGTTGCTTTGGGGTAAGTTAATACTATGAGGTCACAGAAAACACGTTACCTAAAACATACTTGTTTTATTGGCTTGTCTCTCTCTCTCTCTAGTCTGCTAATGCAAGCATTTTTACGGGATCACGGATTATCTATGTATCAGCAAAACAGGGTCATTTGCCAGCGTTTTTTGGAAAACTGAATGGATCACGACAAACTCCGGTGATGGCTGTCCTTTTACAACTGACATTGACAACTCTCTTTATTTGGACTGGAAGTTTCCGTGCATTGGTGAAATTCTACTCGGTGTGTGCTTGGTTGTAAGTAATGGAAAAGAAAGAAAAAAAAAAAAAAAGGGGGGGGGAGGGAGGAAGGTGTAATCGATCTCCGAGCTTGATTCTCATTGTCATCTGGTTTTTATAGATTCCACTTTTTAGCTGTCTTCTCATTGTTGATATTCCGATATAAAGAACCTGAACTTAAACGACCCTTCAAGGTATGGCTTGGTACTCCTATTCTCTTTTGTATGGTGGCCCTCTTCCTGTTTACGACGCCATTTTTAGAGGCGCCCTATGAAAGTTTGTCTGCCATTGGTTTTGTCCTCCTTGCTATTCCGATATGGTTAATCAATGTCAAGTATAGATCTGCCATTGTGTCTTATTGGAACAGTAAGTAGTACCAAGGATGAGCACAAAAGGTCACTCACTCTCTTTTATGGGTAGGTATGGTGGATCGACTACGGAGAAAACAATCAGGATACCAAGGCATGGAAATGACCGAAACATAAATGGCGATACCTCCTCTCTCATCCTATTACCTGTACAGATTAGAACGGCGGTAGTTATTATTTGGAACAATGAAAAAATCGATCATCGTTGGACTAGTTAGACCCGCCACCCCTTGATTTTTTTTTACCACAAACTTAATAAACTTGCCATATCTCTCCATTCACTTTTATTATATTTGGGAATATCATCTGACGAGGGGGGGGGGGTTATGGATGTTGAACAATGATACTATATACATGCATTGGTGATCGGGATTCAAACTTTGTTGGGAATTGACATACTGACGATTTTGTTTAAATGTCATTGTATCTATCTCGTGTGACAGGGCAGATGTATCAACAACGTGTATGGATTGCTCGGACGATCCATTATAACCAAGCCACATGAAGGAGGTGATGTCTCCTCCTCTTTGGTAAAGGAGTTCACATACACATATATACACGCGGGCAAAAAGCACAAATCCATTTTTTTTTTTTTGATTCTTTATTTTTTTGTTTGTTTATATATATCCATTAGGATGGATTTACCCACACTATATATACCCTATATGAATGAACACACTTTTTCTTCCTCATCGTCACCCATATCCTCATCCATTAACATACTATCAGATGTCTCTGCGATCAAAGACTTTTATGCGGCGGTGAATAAAATCGAAGAGCGGGATTTGAAACGACCTATTCATCTCGCCATGGAAAATATCCTCCTCCCATGGACCAAGCGACAAGATGATCTGGTTCGGTCTCTAAACCAACTGGAGCAATCATATGCCATGTTATTAAAGGAAACACAGACTCAATCCACCATGTGTCATAAAGCCATACAAGAATTACACTACTACAAGACTAAATATCAAGAATTCACTCCATCTAATCAGGAATTATGTAGCACTTCATTTTCACAATATAACAGCCGGTCCCCATATGCCAGTATGGAACGATCCGGGTCCGCTTCATACTCGCCCGCCTTATCAAATGACACTATATTATCTCATCATCTCATACCTGCTGCCAAACCACCACCTCTGGATTTACCTTTACCCCCTGTCCCATCGATCGAACCCACAGAACGGAAATGCAGTTTGACCAAAACCGGAGTTTCAAGTCAAACTCCGCCGCATGAATTATCTTCTGAAGGATTAACTTTTGCCTGTGGGGATGGGTTTTGGAATACAATTGCACGAGGCAAGTCCAATAAAAAAGAAGTAGATGATTTAGTAAAGTAAGTATTAAGGAGAGAAAAGAAGAGAGTTGTGTATGATTCTCATTGTTCTTGTACTTGCATACATAGAAAATACTTGGAAAGGGGAGGCAAGGCGAATGTGGCCAATAACTCGGGTGATATCAAATTGGTCAAAGAAGGATATGGGTTAATTCACGCATTGATTGTGATTCGTAACACCATGGCATTACAACGTATTATTGAAGCGGGGGCTAATCCAAACGTGTTGCCTCTATCAAATCACGACGACAATATGATCTCCCCCCTGGTTTTAGCCGCTAAAATGGGTTACATGAATGGAGTCCGCTTATTAATCGAGCGTGCTCATGCTAATGCTTTATCAAGTAAAGGACCTCGTCAAGAAAATGCATTACTAGTAGCCATCCGTGCCAATGCTTATGATGTAGTCATGTATCTTTTACGCCTATTCCCCAAACTACTAGATCAAGTCGATATTCATGGTAAGAAACATTACCCCTCCTTTTTTTTCTTTTCTTTCAGTGACACTCACTCGACTTTTTTTTTTCTCTCTCCTTCAACAGGGGCCACCCCATTACATTATGCATGTACTTCGGGTAAACGACAAATGATCACATTCCTTGTACGTGATTGTGGACAATTGACAGACGTGATGGATGACAAGGGTGAAACGCCACTTCATTATGCGATTCGTAACAAACGAGGTCGAGCAGTGGTTGAATTAGTAGGTGAACTCGGTGCCAATCCCAATCCATATATAGTCAAGAAGATCCCGACTCCACTGGATATGGCGAAACAAGGCGGGTTACGTTCAATCGAAGATTATTTACGAAAGATGGGAGCCAAGACGGTGAAGGAAATGGAGAAAAATGTTAGCGTGGAGAGTCGTTATTCGATTCATAGTACACACACAAGTATAAGCCATACAAGTGCAAGTAGTAGTTCAAGTTCTATTGATCCATAAATGCAGCTAGAGTAGATGAAGATAAAAAAAAAGTTGTTCTTTTTTATTGATTGATTGATTAATTGGATAAAACGATAAAGGCTATAACTAAACTACATAGATCGAGGTCCGTTTAAAATATCCTTGAGATTGCCTTGTGCATCAGCTGCTGCCCGTTCCCAATACTTTTGTGATTTTTCCAATTGTTGAATCTGTTCGTCGGCCTTTTCCACACCTTGGGTATATTGTTTCTTCATATCCGATAAAGGTGACTGAATAAACCTATGTATCAAGAAAATAAAAGAATTAGTTTATCATCAACAAACAGTAACAATAAAGATCACTTACATTTTCCCAACAGGTTTGTATGTCTTTGTGTTTGGTTCCAAAGTATCGAGTTCACGTCGAGTCAGTTCCGCCATCTTGCGATCCCGTTGTTTGCTTTGAATCTGAGCCTTGACAGTATTAACTTGTTGTTGGCTGGAGATATACTTGGCTTGGAGTTCTATAAAGATCTATTTTTCCAGTAGGTGAGTGTGAGCTGCATATATATAAACAAGTTGACTTACGTTGCGAATGGCTTCATCGTTCATACCTGACATTATTGTGGAAGGGATTTAAAGTGGATGAAGGCAAGGAAGAAGAGGGCGAAAAAAATAAAAACATCGGAATCAGAAAAAATAGATGGTTGGTGAATGGCGGGATTTGAATATACCTGCCCTTCTTTTTCCCGTTGGAGCCCAAGGCCACAAAAGTAAAAAAACTGAACAAAGTTTGAACTCATCATCATGTGGATGGACTCGGGGCTACTTTTTTTTAATAGTGTATTAAGAGTATGAGGAAGTTGGCGATGTGTTATATAGTTGGGTAAAGCTAGTGAAGGAAGACCAGGTGACCGGGGTTTGAATTTCCACCATCATGCATTATCTTTCTGAGGCATCCTGGTAGAAATACGAGGGTAATGACTATCCATTTCAAAACCAAAGACTGAAATGGGTTATCATATAAAATACAAAAACGTATTATTACAATTTGTGATTTATTAGGAACAAGACAATAATATCAAGTGTTTATGTTTTTATTGATGTTAAAAGAGGGGGATAAAGCTAGCTAAAAGCAAATTATATACATTCAAACAGCAAGGGAAGAAGTAAAAAAAGATACGGGGTGGGTAATAAATATTTATGATTGGAATCTATAATGGAGAGGAGGAGGAGGAGGAGGAGGACTAAAAACTACAATGCTAATTTATCCTGAATAGAAGATTTTTCATCCACCTTCTTCAAAGAGTCTAGTTCCTGTTGTACGACTTGATATTGTTGTTGTAGTTTCTCCATGGAAGTTTGTTCAGGCATTTTACAATAAGCTATAAAAAAGAAAATCAAGTCAGTAATAGAGTATTTATAAGATAGGATACATAAAGTACTTACCCAAAACAATACAGTTAACTTCTTCTGCTAGTTGTTGTCGCCGTTCCTGAGATAACAAATGAGCCTGTTCGGATTGTTCGGGTTTAGCATAAGCGATCAAGGGCGCCACTTCGGTGATCATATCATGATATTCATTTTGCACAGGTCCAAAGTATCGATGAGCATATTCGATAGCTTCCACTTCGTTTGATGATCGGACAATTTCAATAAACTGCTGACATCGTAGCTTGAATAATACACGATAGGTTTTTGCTTTGTCTGTTTCTGTTTCCATCATGTCGTTATCCTGCTTGTTGCTGTTGTTGTCAAAGGTTGGGTCAAATATGCTGTTTTGTACTAGTCCTGGAAACCGCTTTTGTATCAAGTCGAATGCTTTGGGAATATCACCACGTTCAATAGCGTCGTAGAGATCTATAGAGAGTTTACGTAAACACTTGTCCCTTTTGTTCATCTTGTTTTTTCTTACCTTTTCTTGCTTCAAGTAGAATCCAAGCCTTTTCATCCTTGACCAAGCAATGTCCTATATACAAGCAAAACAAAAAGAAGGTGAGAAACAAGTAGTGTAGATTAATAAAAAACCTCCTTGACCCCCCACCCAACCCCACAAACAAAAAAACATCCGAGTAGCATTGTTTTCAAAGATACTAGTCATATTACCGTTTGTTATATCACAGTCCATATCGTCAATGTCCATAGCATCTAATCAATAAGTAAATCAAACCAGATGAGTATAATGACTTGTAATGAATGGTTGTATTCCTTACCTGGTTTATGAGACGGTATCATAATGGCTGTGTATTGTCTTTGTTTTTGATATTCAGTATCAAAGGCTTTGGCCGTGTTCTTGTAACAACTATGCATAAGGTATTCCATAATAATATCATGGCATACATTATCAACAGAAGAATCCATGATTGCGATTTTAAAAGGACTGCGTGACAAGAGGGAAAAGAAGAGTGAAAAAAAAAATCTACAAATCCAAAAAAGCAATCTATAAAAATAAGATAGTGGAAGGTTTCAAACCCCGATATTCTGCGTCTGCTTGCTGCCAGCCTGCATGTGATAAGTTCCTTCACCAAAAAAGAAATACAAAGTATTATCATTTGCCCTTTTCTTTTGGGTAGCCGTTATGATGAAAACGTGTAACCGTTTTGGTCTGGGAAATGGTACAATAGGAAAATGCATTTTCAAATCCCGCCGACTCACATAAATTTTCACCCTTTCTTTTCTTTTCTTTTCTTTCTTTTTCTTTCTCTTAAAAACCTTGTAATGTGAAAAGTCTCTTTGCTTTTTTGTTTTGTTTATGTATAGTTTGCGGAATCTAGTAAGTGATTGAAGGATGTGTATAAATGAATCAAGGAAACTGTACTCTAATGATAACCCTTTTTTATAGTTATTATGCAGAAACCCTTATCATTGACAACAAGATATATGATGCAAGCAACTTCCAGTAGGAACTCAAAGGACTTTTTGAAAACTGGTACAGGTAAAGAGATCCGATTCGATTGATTGACACTAACCTTTTTTTAGATGTACTTTATGCATAGGTCAAGACATGTCATGGTAAGAAGAAGAAAAAAAAAACACAGAATGTTGATGATTATCATGACACTAGTACAAATGCAAAGGGGATACCGCGCCAATACTGTTATGGGACAAAAGATGCATCCTTACTATAGAGGAACGACACCAATCGACAAAGAGCAAGTGGCATTCGCACATGGGCATTCCATCATCAACTTGGTTGGGGTTTATAAACACATCTGCCTGATCTTAACATCAGACTTGACAAGTCAGAACTTGTTGGGTTACAGGCAAGTCAAAATAAAAAGATGGGCAGGACGCTCAAAAAGGGAACTTTATTTATTTATTTACTGTTGGTTAGGTAGTCCCTTTATTTTAACCAAGGCACAAGCTTCCCCGTGGTACATGCTGGTGGCCAATGGCATCGGATCAAGACACTATGACATGATGGAAACTAGTTTATAAATACATTTAGTGATAGATCCTCATTATTAATCATATCATCTGTATGTATCATTATACTTTTTTTTTTTTTTTTTTTTTTTTTTTTTTTTTTTGACATGACAAATAAAACGAATCATTCATTCAAAAAGGAAATCTAAAATAAAAAGTGCTTGGTGCTTCATCATGTGTAGGGGTGTTTGTTTGTTTGTTTCATGACCATTAGAGAACAGTGTACCGATAATGGTGGTATATAAGAACACAATCCCTTGTCTTTATCTTTTTTCTTTATACATTCTTCTTTTACATACATACTTGATTTATTATGCCCGGACTTATCACCAAATTCATCTCCTTGTTTTATTTGAGCGACGCCAAAGAGTCTTGTCATCATCATAATCCCACAACGGAAGAATGGTTAAACAACCATCAAATATCCTTGTTTGAAAAGACCTATGTATCCTTCCCCGATTTCGACGATCGATTCTCTCCCCTCGTCCAAAACAAGTAATTCATGCCCACATTGTATCACCGCCTCACCAATAACAAATATATTTAAATCCCGATCCCAGCACAGACCCAAACACTACTGAACTTATGCACATATGACCCTACCATAATACACAGGCACACACATTCCCTTCATTGTAAATAGATATAGAGGAGAAATTATCATTATCATCATTATTTTTATTATATTATCATCATCATTTATGTATAAAACTATTAGAATAAAACTATGTAAGATATCCAAGGTCCAATTGTATCAGATCTATTCTTTTAGTGATTGGAAATAGTTTGATGGTATAATCCCGATTTGTCCATTCGCTTTACGTGCTTGCCACCAGTTTCCTTTTCGATTGACGATATCTACCACTTCACCTTTAACAAAGTCGAGTTCATTCGGGTCTTTAGGATTGGCTTGATCTAAAAAGAAAGAAAGTTAGTAAAGAAGAGTATGTAGAAGAGGGAGTTACTTACATGAGTGAATGGCTTGGACCTTTTCTTTAAATTCAGTGCCTGATGGTGTTTGTTGATTGTTTGGGATGACATGTGGGATCAGGACTTGTGAGAATCCCGCTTGATGATGATTTTGTTTTTCCGAGTAAAAATGAGGCAGACTAGTACTTTGTAAAGACTGGTTATCTTGTGCCCATTGACCTAGATAACTTGTAGGTTCACTACCGAGGACCAAAACCCAAATGTATTGTATGATGACAAGACCAATGTAACCTGCTGCATAGGCATTGGCGGCGATCCGATTGAGTTGTGCTGGTTTGGAATATTGGATGATATAGTCGATTTGAATGGTTAGTAATGGAATGCTGATGGCTAGAAGAGTTAGCATCTATAAAATAAATAACAAGTGAGTGGAAGGATCTGGTTTATTTTTGCATACTTACCGCTAGTCGATAATGTGCTAATACACCACGCATGAATATCACAGCATGTCCTGCCACGAGGATCACTTGATAAATCACAACCCACCAAGCTCCTTGTAGTACTTTCAAAGCACAGGCACCTGTCAAAGATACCAGTAGAGCACACTATACACATAGATTCATGAGTTCCAATAAAAATCTCCTATGTTTTTTTTTTTTTTTTTTTTTTTTTTTTGTAACTTACCACGGCCAGAATTGTTGTCACCAAAAGGAAAGGATTGTGGGCTAATTTGCTACGGTCTGATGAAGACATTGTCATCAAAGTCTAAAGTGTAGTATTATTTTGATAAAAAGAGTGTAATGGGTTAGAGTAGTTTCAATATATATATATATATATAAAGAGTGGAAAAGGGTAGAAAGAGAAACGGAAACAAAAAGGGGCATTCCTACACTTTTGTCTTTTCGTCATTTTCAAATCCCGACACCGACCAATAACTTTTTTCTTTCATTTCCACTACTTCTTTTCACTGATGACTTTGTAATTATGCCTCTCCTTCCCCTTTCTCACGACTTGTTTATTCAATGGATGCAGCAGGGTATAGAAAAGGGATATATTCGTGATTGTGAACCCACCTTGAATGGCCAAACTTATTTATCTGCCTCGTTTATACAACAACAGACTATCGACCACCTCCACCAAAACAAAGGTAAACCAACTATACACCACAAGTATTCTCTTGTCACCCTTTCATCTCAATATTTTTATTTCACTTTATAGGAAGAACGACCTTGACTCGCCTGGCCGAATTACTCAACCTTCCTGTGGATACTTTGGAACGATACCTGTCACCATTATCACTGGAACAAGACTGGACTTTGATAGACGATCATCTTTTGACAAGGCAAGTTCTTCTCTCGCCTTCCTCAAGAAGAAACTCTACTGACCTCTCTCACTCATTTTTAGGACATACCTTGATGAACTAAAACAAACCTGCATGGGTCGTATGGAGGAACAGGGATTCTTATCTCTAGTGGCTCAAACACAAGCAACCAGTCTACCTTACAGGCTACTACAAAAGGTAAATGGAATGATGGATGCAGCTGTAAAACTCACATGGTACTTATTTATTGTAACAGGTACTGGATGTGGACACGATGGATCATTGTATACAGTACTCTGGAATCTCGGACTTGATATTTACTCGAACATATGTGAATCAGCAAAAGCATCAAATCGTGGATCATCTACAGTCATCGACCGAGTAAGTGACAGTCGGGAATAGGGTCAACTTATCAACTCTTTTGTTTTTGTTTATGTTTTGTATTAGACCTCTAGCAATGCAAAAACTACAAAAGGAAACCTCAATATCGGATGGTGTTTTTTATCGTAAGTATGCTTGGAAAATGATAATAAACAATACTGATTAGACCTTTAGTTTTTCTGGAACAAATAATCAAGGAACATACTTTACAGGGCGCGTTTCGGGGCCGACGCGAACGGGCAATCTTTATACCACATGTTTATCGTGATACTCAACTAGCCATGATTGATTCCTTGTTAAAAGCAGGAAACTATATTGGTAAGTCAATCTCATGGAATCCCTCTCTCTCTTTTACCAACTTGGCCAATTTGTCATATATTATAGAATACCATACGATTGAACAACTTTATGGTTTCGCTGCACCAAAAGACTTGCTACAGAAATTGGATCTCAACATTATACTATTGGACACTTGTGCTGTCACCGAATCAATCACCTCCCCAATTGAAGATACTCTTTTATCAGCATCGTCAGACTTTTCCTGGTTGGACGTATCCCACCTACTTCCTTCCAGTCTTTCTTTGGCCGACATCACCACTCTTTTAGAGTCCATCTTACCTCGTCTTAACAACAACAACAACAACAACAGAAGGAAAAAAAAGTCAACAAGAGCACCTTCACCTAGTTCGGAAACCCGGACTTTATACCACTTTATACTACTGGGGAAATATGTCACAACAACACGATATCTCGAAACTAACGTTATTGAAGCAGCTCAGCCCTTTTTAAATCAACGTGCGACTATGGAATTAACAAAAAACCAAAAGTTTTTACATAGCAACAAAGGTAAACGGAAAAAGGATCTACAGGTTGTATTGACAAACGAAGAGGTAATAAAAGAAAAAAAAGACGAGGAAGGGAAAGGCATGGTGATACTAATCTTCATTTTGATAGATCCAAGCTCATCTTGTAGAGGAACAAGGTCTACCATTGGAATTCGCCACTCTTGTCACCACCAAAATCAAACGATCTATGATGGAAGGGATGGACTATGCAATGAAAAAAGTCTACATTAATGCGGATACAACGAAAATGGTTTCTGGGGATGGAACATCATGGCTGGACAGACAACAACAACATTTGAAATTACTTTTAGCCGACCTTCGATTGAAAATCTATTATAATATGCAATCTATAGCTTTATTTGAAGGTAAAAAGAAGAAGGAAAAGAAAACTAGAGAGATGTGGACTCAAACTAACCCCCCCCTTTTTTTTGAACGCAGATCCCTCAACAAGAAAAAGCATGGAGAAGTACATGGTTCGTCAATACTGCGGTGACTTTATGTTTTACTTGGTACTTATCATCACCTTGTGGCAATCCAAAGATCAATCCGAAATGACCACCCTTACTGGCCTACACACAAAAGATATTGAACAACCAGAACAAGTGGACGATACTCAAGCATCACAAGTGATTGCTGCTCTTGTGTCTAGTGATACGACTTGGCAAAAGGAACTGATACCACTACATCAAGGATATCAGGGTGGCAAAGTAAGGGCTTAGCAAGGCGGAGGTACGGGAAACTAATGATCTTTTTATTATCATTACTAGAAAATGGATGCATTCAACTCTTTTATAACAGCATCATCGTCACCCCTCGCCACCAAACTAGGCTGGGCAGATCTAGACAATCAGGAAAATCAAAGGTAAAAAGGAAAACGAGCAAAGTAAATGTGATGATGATGACTTACATCATCCATTCACTAGACAATACAACATGGAGTTTTGGAAAAACCTCCAACGACAATTGGAATCTACACCAGTATCTGAATCCACGGCACCTTCTATTCTACACCTGACCTTATTACTTTGTTTCCAAACCATCTACCATCTCCCACTCAACGTCTCTGGAAAGTATGTCCCTTCCATTCTCAACACTTTGGCACCAAAACTACAAGGAGGTATTCTCAATGTGTCCTTGGAACAGTTAAAAAAAGCCCAACACTCGATTATGGCCGGCATGAAATCTGGCGCTATTGATTTGGACTTGATAGGCACCATTAGACAACTTGGATTGGATTTATGTAACTCCAAGCCATGAATGTGTTTTGGAATTACTATCTACTGGATATACTTGTATAGTCGCCCCCCCACCTCTTACACTAGATATATATATTTACTCTTATAATAAATAAACTGGTTTTTTATATTTGTATATATAAAAAAAGGACTTGATTTTTATTCAAACTCTTGATGTCTGCATACAAGGCTCTTTCTCTCTCTCTCTTTTTTTTTTTTTTTTTTTTTTTTTTTTTTTTTTTTTTTTTTTTTTTTTTTTTACCTTGCAACCACCACCACTGATTATGTAAAAGCATTATTTGTGAAATCCCCAGGATAAAAGACTCGTTTCTTACATCGGATTTCCTCACCCGCACTACAAAAATTACATTCCATACAAACTAATGTTAAAGTAGAGAAACTAGAAGGAGTGACAAAGGTTAGTCATATAATGGGGAAGCGCATGAAATGATATTTCATTACCAGACATAGTCGCCCTTTGAAAAAGTAGTGACACTAGATCCAACCGGCTCATGACTAAGACTTCTTCCTAAAGTATCAGCAAAAAGACAATCCTATCCGGGGTAGTATTTGTAGGTAGAGTAGGTGAAAAAAAAGAGGCATCCTTTATGACTTACCGTATGACAGATTCCAGAAGCTAACAGGTCGATTAAGATTTCATACGGACCAAGTTCATGAACTTCCCGCTTAGCTTTTTTGTATTTCCCATAAACGTCGGATGTAATAAATTGATTGAAAGTAAAAGCCATGTCTCGAATATAGGGAAAAAGGCACCTCTTGATAGATTAAAACATGCTCTTCTTTTTCATCATATGCCATATAAAATAATCATTTTTACTGTCATGCCATACATATTATCAATAGCGATATGCTTTATGCATAAGCTTTCACCATGGTTTATCTTGAAAACATCTTTTGAGCAATACCGAGTTTTTGCCAGCTCAATTTTCAAATCATGGCAATTAAAAAAGTGAACAGGAAAATGTCAGGCGCACGGAATTTTGGAAGAGCACTCCTCGCCCCATTGTCAACAGATGCTAATGATTAAAGTGGCGATGTGGACACTATAGCATATTTACAACATAAGTCACCGCAAAACCCAAGCTCCAAAACCCTTGAGTCGTTTAGTCCAGGCTTGCTATGACTTTTGCCTGTCCTTTTTAAGAAAAAAAGTATGAAGAGGAACCAGACTTCATTTTCAGATCCCGCCTGCCTCTACTAAGATTTGGAAAGGGCTTTTCTCGCTCCATTGTCAACAGATGCTAATGATTAAAGTGGCGATGTGAACACTATAGCATATTTCCAACACAAGTCACCACCAAAGCCAAGCTCCAAGTTCCTTGTGTCAGTCTGTTCAAGCTTGCGATGACTTTTACATGTCTTTTGCGACAAGGATGAATTTTATTTTTTCTAGATGAAATGAAACTGCATTTTCAAATGCCGAACATCAAAAATCCCGTGCGCTTAGTATTTCCCATAAAAGTAGACAGAAGAAGATCAACCTTGTTTTTTTTATTGTTGAGTATTTACCAGCTGTATTGTAATATGTAAAAGGAAACATATATGTACTACAAGTTAAACTATTGTAAAGAATAAGCTACTATTTGTAAAAGAGGGCAACGAGGTCAGTTGTCGGAGGCCCTGACTAAAGGAGTGCTGATACAATCACCATCCACAGTATCATCGTTCTCCGGGAAGTAAGTTTTTACCATACTTGTCGTTGCATCCCGCTCCATTTTTAACATATGCTGCACTTTTTGTTTCATCTCGACGTGAGATTCTTTACTGGGATTGATGTTTACAAAGTCTCCCTATTAACCAGCCACAAGAGAAAGGATAATTAGATCATCATCATCATCCAACTTTTTTCTTTTTTCTTTTTACCTTGTTCGATGTATTGTCACCACTCGAGTATCGATCATCATCATCATCGTCATCATCAAAGATTGGCATCATGTCTTGATTATCATTTTCGTCATCATGTTGGGTCAAGTCATAATAGTAAATGTTGTCAGAGTCAGAAGTGATATCGCTTGAATCGGATGTGGTATCATTTGCTTGTCGATCATGTTGAAAGGGTTTTGCATTGATCAGCAATGTATACATTATACCAACACTGATTATAAATAGCTGAATAAGTGGTATCATGTTTCTAGTTTTGATAAAATAAAATAAAAATTAAAAAAAAAAAAAGAGAGAAGAGAAGAGGAGAAGGAAAAGAACCCCAAATCAAAATATTATAATGCAACATTCAAATCCCGCCAAACCAAAGTTTCATTAAAAAAAAGTCTTTATTATGTATTAATCATAAAAAATTGGGTAATATGAGCAAGTAATACTAAACTATATAAAAACACCATTCGATTGTACCGGGCTACTTGATATGGAAGTAGTAGGATGGATCTTCTTGGATGAGAAGATAGCCGGGAATGACACCTTGCGAGTGATCAAAGACCGCACAAACTTGTTTGATTTCCCCGTGTTTCCCAAGTCGTCCGTGGCAGATGCTGTTCGATGATGACTAAATGCAGTTGTTGGTATTGATGATGATGATGAAACCGGGATCATGGATTTCTTCTTTGGTGTCCTCTTAAAGTGGAACCTTGTCGATATCGTTTGAGCCATGGATGTGTTGTCCGATAGTAGTGGTGCCGATGTGGTTGCTTGAGGTATCACAAAGGGAGCTGTGTCAAGAGACGAGGATGTACGGATGGGAATGGATGAGAGAATGTCAGGTGGAGGCATGTCCTTTTTATCGTCCTGACCCACCTTTGCCGTGCTAGAGTTGTCGCTTTTGAGTGGATCCAAAGACTGGGTTCTGGGCCAAAGGAAGCATTGTTTACACTGGATTTCAAGATCCTCTGTTATTGACAAGGACGAAGAGTAGTTGCATTCCGATAGACATTGGGATGAGCTTTTGTTGTAATCCATACTCTTTTCATCGTCCTGTTGTTGTACTAATGTATCGCCTTGTATTAATGCATTGTCATCTTGTAAAGAGGTTATCGGGTTTGAAGGAGCCAACAGAGATCCTAAGCCAATTTTACCATTATTATGTCTCGACGAGCTTAAAGTGTAAAGTGTCGTTGGAGAAGCCGATGCCAAGGATGAAGATGAGGAAGACGACGACAACATTGAGCCAGATTGTTTTTGTTGGAGATGTTGTTGCCACAGTTTGGAATGTAAGGTAAATGGAGAATAACAAGTACCATTGTCACTGGAATCAGATAAGCGTTTGTGTTCGTCTTGATAAGTTGAGCCTGTCTTGTTGTGGATCTTTGTCAGCAGAGGTTGATAAATGTCGGATTCAGGAGAAGAAGGCAAAAAAATATAACAAGAGCCGCCCGAATTTAAAGTATCGTCGGGATTTGAACATTCATGCAAAGGAGAATGCGGTGGATCAAAAGAAGAATGACTGACAGAATGTTCATCCACCTCCTCCTCTTCATCATCATCAATACTATAGGCATTATTCACAAGTTCTTGACGAAGATCGATAGAGCGCTGCATCATTCCAAGACCCAGATCACTTAATTCTTTTACAACCACATCTGGATCAAATAGACCCTCCTTCAAAGCTTTTGCACGTCCTAACAGATGTTGTGAATCTTTCCATTGTTGTTCCAAACATCTATCCACCATTCCAATCCATTTCTGTACCATTTGATCCTTTTGGTGATGAGGAGAAGAGGAATCATTAGGCATTGGCTTTTCGGTGAAAACCGTAGGGTAATCAGTAGTACCTTCGTTTAACATTGTAAGAAGAAAAAAAAAAAAAAAAAGGCAAGGTTAAAAACACAAAGAGAAACAAGTGATTTGGAATCTATATAAAGAGAAATTTTTTTCCATCATTCCCATTAGTCAACCTAATAGCTGGAATGTCATGCCCTCCCCCCTCTTTCCTTTTTGGTCAATTTGTACTTTTAGTCACTACTGTTTTAGCCCCCACCCCAACCCCATGAATTACATACATATAATAAAAAGACATAGTTTATTGATCAAACAAAGTGTAATATATAAAAATAATACTAAAGACAGTTTATACCCCACCACCACTTCGACTATCAAAAAAAAAAAGAAGTTTAGGTTAGCTGCATTAAGAATGATCCTATCGGAGTTTATATGTAGGTCTTACCTGACATCCCGTAGCCCCATTCCATTATTACGTTGGTGCCATTCTGCCCGGACTTGTTCTAATTGTTCGTTATCTTGTGCTGTTTCACCACTCGATTCAAACTGGAGAGGATTCTTCGGCCGGTGAGTGCGATTCTTTCCCACTGCATAGACTGACCCCGCAACCAAAGTTAGTGGTAAAGCCCTATTCCCATGGAGATAAATCAAAGCATAAAGTTAGTATTATGAGACCCCAAGTTGTTGTTGTTGCTGTTGTTGCTTTTTAGTAAAGACTTGCCAATATAGAGTACTTTTAAAGTGAAGTGGTTTCGTCATTATAAATAAAAAGTGAAGTTAGGAGAGAAGAGAGACGTGAGAAAAAAAAAAAAAGAGAGACACCAGTTTTTCCCCCGATGATCCATAGTCACGGTCTATTTTATTATGCAACAATAATGGGGGAGAGTGTAACCTAATGGGGATCTAAAATCATGTCGCTAAAACTACTCTATCTTTACCAGCCAGATCCTTCCATACCTTGATATTGTTAAACCCATAGTAGTCCAATTGTTCTTGTAGCACTGGAACTTGATGCTCACCGCCAATTTCCATTACAATCGTCGGAAGATCACCATCCGATTGTTGTTGTTTGTTGCGTGAGACCAATTGGATAAGACGTCGATGAAGTTGAGTACCTTGTAAATCCGCCACCAAAGCTTGTCTATCTTCCCATTGTTTGACATCAGGATCCAAAGAAGTATATTCATCATGTGTCACATACGGTGGATTGGACACCACGAGATCAAAGGAAGAGAAGTGTCGTTCGACTTGAGGTTCATAGATATCGTCCAGTTGGAATCTTACCTTGTTGCCGCTGTCTTTTAATAAATGTTGATGTGCCACCAGGTTGTCGTTTGCTAGTTGGATCGCCTTTGGTGATATATCCAGACCAGTGATGTCCGTATTGGGTAAATGGGTGGCCAGTGCCAAAGCGATACACCCAGTTCCGGTGCATACATCAAGAATCTTGCGTCGGTTTGAGCGAGTCCAGTTAGGTCCAAGTAATTCAACAAGTCGGTTGGTCCACTCTTCTGTTTCCCACCTTGGTATCAATGTAGGCGGT
The DNA here is from genome assembly GCA_025330725.1 of Chlamydoabsidia padenii. Lineage (NCBI taxonomy): Eukaryota > Fungi > Mucoromycota > Mucoromycetes > Mucorales > Cunninghamellaceae > Chlamydoabsidia > Chlamydoabsidia padenii. The sequence continues at coordinate 1,235,857 of JAIWND010000004.1, read as the reverse complement.
CTAGTTATAATGTCCAAGTCATAAAACGGTTGGGTGCCTAAAAGAATCTACGAGAGGAAAGGTTAGTCAAGAGATCATGTTCTTTTTTTTTTCATATACTGACCTAGTATGTATTGTAATGGTTTATGTTGTTCGACTCGTTGAGTGATAAAGGTATCCAAAGTGCCGAGTTCGTCCACAGTAAGAGAAGAGGAAGTGTTTGTTGAATTAGGTGTCCTGTCCGAAATGATCTTGTCCTTCATCCAACCAAGTTGTCTTTTTGCCAAAGAGATATCATATTCACAAGCTGGTAATAATCGTCGTATCAATGTCGAGTATTTATTGAGGGACTGTCGAACCATTAAAAAAAAAAAAGTTTGAATTCAAAAAAGAGAAAAAAAAGAAATGGAGATTTTTATAATGAGAAAGGGCAGCCACACTCCATGAAATTATTCAAACGCCGCTTCGTGTCATTTATGTTACGCTGCCAGATTTAATTTTGCTCCTTCTCTCTTTCCACTCTTTTTTTTTTTTTTATATATACACATAGTAATATGGAAATACCAAGACAAGAATTCGGCAAGAAGTTACCTTTAATAAAAGAGGCCATTGATGAATGTGACTTTATGGCCATTGACACTGAATTATCAGGTAACGTATTACAACTTGAAAAAGAATTATGCTCTTGAATCTAACGTTTGTTACCCTTTGACAATCATAGGACTTCATCGACCAGGTGGTGGGAAAAGAATCGAAACACGAGATTATCGATACAACGAATACAAGGAAGCCTCTGAACGATTTGCTATTATACAATTTGGCCTTTGCACCTTCAAGTGGGATCAACCGTCTGGACGTTATATCGCCAAACCCTTCAACTTTCCAATCTTCCCCACAAGTTTTGCTGGTGGTCGATCTCAACCCAATCGTGTATTCCATGTCCAAGCTCAGGCTTTTGACTTTTTGGCCAAACAAGCATTTGACTTTAACAAGGTAAACTATCATCTTGGAAAAAGAAACCTCGCTTATTCACTCTTCTTTATTGTAGTGGGTCTATCAAGGCATACCGTTTATGAACCTAATTGAAGAAGAAAAGTTTGTGGCTGAAAAACGAAAAGTGCTTGATGATCAAATGCCGGATATTCCTGTCGATGATAAAGATCGTCCCTTCTTGGAAGATGCTCGGTAATGAAATCAATCATATTTTCATATTATATTTGGACTCTAATTGTTGCTATAATCTTTGATTTTCTAGGAAGAAAATCAATGACTGGATAGAAGAAACTAGTCAAAAGAAACCTGTGGACAAGGATGGGATCAACATTCCTACTATGAATGGATATCACCGTCGTCTTATTTATCAAGAAGTTAGGAACAAGTAAGAATAACAATAATGACAATAATTATTAATTAATGAATGACACTTGGTGATTAATTATCTTTTTATGTCTCTAGGTTCGAAGGATTGGTCGCTGAAGGCAGACGTGGGTATATCAGGGTCATCCGCGTCACTAAAGAACAGGAACAGGCTCGGAATAAAGAACGTGAAGAACAATTCAAGGTAAAACTCTTAAAAACAACAAACAACGATTAGAATGATGACAATACTGACCACAAACATGCTGAAAAGCGCATTTGCCTCCCCTTTCTTAGATCGATTGTGACAATGCTCTTGGCTTCCGTAAAGTGATAGATTGGATCTCCGATTCAAAGAAACCACTGGTGGGGCATAATATGTTACTCGATATGTGTCATATCATTGGTCAATTCATGCAACCGTTGCCGGATACCAAGGAAGAATTCAAATTATTAGCCAAGAAACTATTTCCCCTGTAAGTATATAAAGGAAAAGAAACGAAAAAGAAATCATCACGTGAATGAAGCTCACTCCATTTTTACTCTAGTATGATTGATACCAAGCATATTGCCCTATCTACACCTGAAATTGCGGTAAGTCACTTGTAAAAAAACTATCTTATAAAAACAATGACCACTACAACAATGAAATACTTACCCCTCTTACCGTAGGAAATTGCCAATGGTGCGACCGATCTAGAAAACATGCGCTTCGAAACTAGTCGTGAAGCATTCAAGAACCCACGTGTTGGTAAGGAAGGAAAAAAAAAAGATTAGACAACAGACTCAATACTGACAACAATTTTTATTGTAGATATGGACTGGGAGTATCCTCGGTATCTTGAAGACAAGGCCCATGAAGCTGGTTATGATGCTTATATGACTGGAACAGTATTCATCAAAATGATATCATACCTAGGTAAAAAAACAGCACAAGATTATATAAAAAGAACCACTGACTGAACTTATATTGTATGATAGACTCTCATCGGAACCCTAGCCAAGATGTTGCATCAGTAAACGATACAGTGGTGGAACCAGAAGAAGAAAAACGACAAGATAATGTGCTCTCAGGAAGTGAAGGCGGGTGGGATGCTGAGCCCGACGATGATGTGGATCCCAATTGGACTCTTGAAGAAGACGAAGTATACAACTATGGATCAACATGGGTGCGTTTATTGGAAGACAGTGGTGAACCTACTCCTCTTCTCAATAGTATCGCCAACAAAGCAGCACTTGTCAGATCAGCCTATCATTACTTTGACTTTACAAAAGAAGAAAAAGGTAAAGAATGACTGATCATCACTTTACAATACTTACTACTGGACCCCCCCTTTTTTTTTTATCTAGATATCATCAAACAATCAAACACCTTTGTCATTCATCTCAATCAACAGGCGTTGTTGGACAATGAAACGGCAGTAAAAGCGATATCTGAATTCGGTCAATTCATTGTGGAATCCATGGACGACAAGACTACTTTAGTGGTATACGACCGTGCCTTGATCGACAAAAACACCATAAATCAAACATTGACAGAAAACCTTAAGACACTGGCAGATGGTGGCATCCAGGTGGACTGTATAGTAGACTTAGTTTAATTCTTCTTCTTTTTTACTGTTTTAACTCAATGGATATGTTTTGTGTATTGGAATAATAAACTATAATGAACCATGTATGTGATACTATTGTTATTGGATGACTTTGTGCGTGGGGGGGGGATATGTTTTGATCTATAAAAATGGAAACCACTCTTTTTTTTTTTTGTCTTCTTCTTTATAGATTACAAAATACAACCATGGTAAACCCTTCAGTGGTGGAAAAATTGATGGAGATCGCGAACATGACTTTAACAGTAGCCAAGAAAGAAGAATACAAGACCCGAGTCTCAAAGGCAGCACTTGATCTTCTCCACCAAATGGTCAACTTACCAGAAAGTGATAGAGACAATGAAACACTAACCGATCTTTCACTATCATCAAGTATCACCAGCAGTTCTGATACCACTAGCATGATTGGCTCTCGAGAACCATCACCCGATCCTTTTTCTTTCATCCATGTGTTACATTTCGTTTCCACCAGTCTCCCACCCTTTTCGAGCAACCATCGGCTGAGGGAGATAAGGGACATTGCGTTAGAGGTGGAAGCCAGTATTATCGAGACAATCAGTTATATCATGGACAAATATGGGGTCATTCATGCACCCTTTCACCATCTTTCAAAACCCGCCCAAGAGCTGGGTGTGAATATTTTATATAGGCAACTCTCTGACCTCCGTCTCAACACGAATAATCACTCGTTCATCAAGGGTCTCCTCGCTCATCGTTGGAATCAATTCATGCACAATCACGACTCGCTATCTTTCTCCTCGTCTTCTTCCAGGACGTTTTATTAATGGCCTTGTCGGAGCGGGATTTGAATATTTTATGTTTGATTTCATAGAGTGGGGTACTCGCTAGAAGAATAAAGACAAAAGTGACAATAGCTTCCTCGATCATTAGAAATCGTTAAAGGGAGAGTATCTTTATATCAGAAAGACTAGAGCGTGTGGATCTTCTTCCTTTGGGAGTGGTCTCCTTCACTGGTGGCTTGGTTTTGGTCACCTCCCCTTCCAATCAGTTCTCACCAAAATTTTTTCTTCGGGATGTGAAAAACTTTTTTTTTTTTTTTTTCTTAAAAGAAGGGGATGAAAACAATTTGCGGTTGTTCTTTCTCTTTCTCACTTTATTGAAAATGTCTGACCAAGTAAGTACACAATAAAGATCACTCTTATGAATCAACATACTCATGCCCTCCCTCTTTTTTAATGTAACACTTGTAGCTCGAAAAGGCCTACCAAAAGCAACCCCACGTCTTCCAAAACTCCAAGGTGTCCTCCAAGAACAAGCGTTGGTTCAAGGAAGTCGGTTATGGTTTCAAGACCCCCAAGGAAGCCAAGTATGGTACTTACATTGACAAGAAGTGCCCTTACGTTGGTGAAGTCAACATCCAAGGTCGTATCTTGACTGGTGTTGTCGCCTCTGCCAAGATGAAGCGTACCATCGTTGTCCGTCGTGATTACCTTCACTACATTCCCAAGTACACTCGTTACGAAAAGCGTCACAAGAACATCTCTGCTCACATCTCTCCTGCTTTTGATAACCTCAACATTGAAGCGTAAGTCTAAAAAAAAATACACCATGTCTAGTAATCGGATTGTATATATCAAATCTATTTCCTTCATGATCCATGGGGATATTCTTTGTCACGTCTTGTATTCGACTCTGATTGGGGTTGTTTACTCTTCTTTGATGAAGCTAACTTTTTGATCTTTATGGTATGTCGTTTATACTTGAAGTAAATCAAAATGTTGAAGGAGTAGCTCTTTGAATGGATGATGATTATGATGATGATAAATGAACGGATGAGGTAGTTGGTAAGGTGACGGCCTACCAAGCCTTTGATATCCAAATGCATGTTTGACTAATATGCACTTCGTCTCTTTGCTCTGTCTTTTTTTTTTTTATTTGTATGATAATATAGTGGTGATATTGTTACCATTGGTCAATGCCGTCCTCTTTCCAAGACTGTCCGCTTCAACGTCCTCAAGGTCCAAAAGGCCAAGAGCGCCAGCAAGTCCTTCCAAAAGTTCTAGATTGGTAGTTATAGCATAGTTTACTCTTTATTGAATAAAAATTCACATCCTTGGATGTCCTTCATCTTATTATTTGTCTTGTGGTTCTGTCTTTTTTTTTTTTTTTTTTTTTTTTTTTTTTTTTTTTTTTTTTTTTTTTTTTACTTTTGGTGGTGTATCATATGGTGCTTATAAAATGTTTAAACCCAGATCCCCTTCCATTTATAAAAAATCGCCATTCAGTTCTTTTTTTTACTCTTTTCTTCCCCCCCCCTTTTTTTTAAAAAAAAACTTCCCTCTTCCCGGATTGCACGGTCTGTGCTCATACTTATTCCACCAACTCCTTCCTTTTTATGTGCTTGCATCAGTATTTGCCCTTGCACTTTACATGATATGTCATTGGATAACAATTCACCACCACCGTCACCACGACCTGACAGCATCACTCCAACGCCAGATAGTGAAACATTACGTCGATACGATCTTACTCTCACCAACACTTCTTTGTCTTTAACAGTCAACATTACCACTATATTAACATGGGTGAACGATGTATTGGCGGGATATATTAAACATGGCAAGTTACCCACCATTAATGACCTTGTGGCGGACTGGGAAGATGGGCGTGCTTTTTTATGTCTGGCGCAACGCTTCTATCCAACTTGTATATCTGATCCGACTTTCGATACTCTCATGACTCAAGATACCACGACACGATGTGAAGTTGCCTTTGGTCTATTCGAAAAGGAGCTCGCCCTTGTTCCTCCTACTGTTGTCACGACTCCTCTTTATATCGCCAGGCTCCGACAATCTCTTGCAAGTGATGATGATCCATGGAAGCAGCGGACACAGACCATATTACATACCATTCAACATACACGGCAAGCACTGGGATTTCATGCGACTACTTCACGTGATGACGGCACCCTCAATTCGGCCGCTGCTCACCCGACCATGCATGATTATTTGGACGGTGGAAATTCAAATGGACGAACGATGGATGGGTGGGAAGAAGATCTTGCGGCGATGGAACAAGCTTTATCGAATTTGAATGATACCTTGGATGAATATCACTCTTGGGCTAATGCCAACATGGAGGATGGATTTCCAACTCTGATGGAAAAAGATAGGCGGCTGGCTTTAGTGCAGGTAAGAAGAATATTTTCCCCTCTCTTTAAAATTCATTTACTAATCCCTCGTCTTCTTCTTTTTTATTTTATTTTTTATAATGCTAGTCCGTCACTGATGCCCACCATTCTCTGCAAAAGTACTTGGATCATGATCAACAAGCTTTAACTGTCTTCCGAAAACGTTCTATCTTTACTAAAGCAACTGCACCGATTCGACGGGATTTGGATTGGGTCCAAGCAGAAATGTTGAAAACGACGACTACCGATACTGGCATCAAGGAACTCGAAAACCGTATGGCTCTTGCAGGAACGCATTTACAACAACTGATCGAACAATATAGTGGTACAGTGGATCAAGAACAACAATCTCTTTATCCTAACGAGGTCGATGCTTTGGTGAAAAGATATCATTTGGTGCAATCATGGGTGGAGGATGTTCGGGTCTGGTTTGTGGAAGCGCAGCGTATTCGACAATGGATTGGTGAACGTATCGATATACTGGTGAACGCAAATATACCCAATGGCGCCTCAACTGAAGTCTTATCAATCACTGCCGATCAAGTGGAGGATCTCAACACCAACCATGAAGCAATGGAAAAGGAAGTGGAACTCTTTAACAAGCAGGATATGTCTCGGTTGCGAACTCATGTCAAGGACTTGACGGTGGATGCTACAAAGGAAAAGGACTTGAGGTAAATAAGCATAAATACCAGGATAAAAAAAACCACATGATACTAATTTTTTATTTTTGATACCTCTTCCTATATAGCCCTGCTGATACGACAACCATCGAAATTACTTTTGCAACATTAACGGCATTGGACCGGCTCTTACATCTACTCAAACGGCACTCTCATGGTTTACAAGTCTTGACACTTCGAGTCTTTTGGGAAAACGAATTCGCAAAGACAGTCGACTGGGTCAACACCAAAGCACAAGAATTGGATCTCTTCATACAATCCAGGGCGCGATGGCAAGACGGGACTTACCAAGGAACCACGGTTACACCGGAATCGAAATCGGCAGTTATTGACACACTTTTGGATCTGGAATTGGAAATCTCTCGCTTTGATCAAGGTCAGTTCACCACCACTGTGAATCTCTATCAAGAAATGGACGACACTTCTGATATCGAATTGCCTCAGTTTTTGGAATCCCGACAAGTGGGTGTGGAAGAACAGTTTGAATCATTGGTGCATCGGGTGTCCTTTGCTCGTCGGGTGGTCGAACAATATCTGATCATGGTGGATTTTATGAACTCTGGCAATGATTTGATTTATCGTCGTGGGTACGGTCTCATTGAAAAGCTCGTGCAACAGACTGACAAGATGTATGCTTTATTCCTGGATCAACAAGGGGCTCCTCATGATGGTGATACGAATGGCCTCGATAGGATGGAAAAGCAACTGGTGGACGAAAATGCCGACTTTCAAGAACAAGCTGTGCGTCTCATTACTGACACGGCTGACCGCATCCCTTACACAGAGACAGCATCTTCCTTGGACTATGAAGAAAATGAAGCTGGCAACAAGCGGGTGAAAGCGGCGGTGGAATCAAGATCTGCAGAACTGATTTTACTAGGGGAAACTCTGGAACAAAAGCTCGAAATGTTTAAGGTGGCACTTGGATGGTATAAACAACTTGATGCAGTACACACCACACTTCGAAATATGCACAATCAACTGGCGCAAGACATATCCTCAGCAACTCACTTGATAGGCGACATGGAGGAAATGTTTGGAGATCGAGTGCCTCAGCTATCAGATACGTTGATCAATGACGACGGAATAATAAGCAATTGGGACCAACAGCTATGTCAACAAAGCAAAAAAATCGACACTTATCAAATGGAACTCGCAGCAGTGGAAAGTAGCATTGATGAACTTAACCAACCGTCAATCAACACAGCAAATCTAAATACTACATCAGACACCATCGACTACCTCAAGAATGATCTCGGAAGGGCGGCTTCTCAGATACAATCACTCACATCGATTTTACATCAATGGAGATCGAAGCTCTCTATGGTGAAGGATCGTCAATCATGGGAATATCACCAATCAAAAGTCACTCAGTGGTTTGCGGCACACGAACAGAAATACCAACATACTCGACTCGAATCAGCTTGGTCACCCTCGTCGGAACTACACTGGATAACTCTTTGTAACATTGCTACGGATCTAACACAAGAATGGAATGCCTTTAGGGATCAATCGGTGTCACCTCTTGTCAAATCATTCGAACAGCTGATCAATCATGGTGGACAAGAAACCAGCTCTGATGACATACATTGGAAATCACAGAGGCAACGGCAAACGGAGCTCCTCTCCCGAGTGGATCATATGACCAGTACTATTTTAATGACGACTGCATTACTGGACCAATGGAGAGCGATCACACAATATATGGATGGGGCAGAGGATATTAGATCTCAAGGCGCACAATGGCTCAATCACCTGAAATGGATCACTTTGCATCAAGACATGGAAGAAATGGTGTCGCCCACAGACAAACCTCGACTCAATTTGGATACATACAACTCAATAGTAGACGCTTTATGGAAACAATGGCAGTCTTATAACAGCAGTGTGGCTTGGGATACTCACGATGATTTGATGGATGAATGGCAACGACAATGCGACTTTGTGATGAAGCAGTCCACTGATCAACATGGTATCTTGTTCTCACTGGGACAGACGCTCAAAAAATGGTTATCGGTCGCCGAAGAATCAAAAAAAGTACATGATGGTGTCAACATTTGGCGCGACAAAGTATACTCCTTGGATGCACGTGTGGTCGATCTCCTGGAATCTTTGATGGTGAAGAAGGATGATCTTTTGGATAGATTGTCTCTACATGGTGAACCTGGGGATATGTCTACTTTGACCCTCAAGGATATGGACCTGCAACTACAACAATGGCTGGATCATGACTTTGATGCTCTTCGTTTAGGTAGATCAGGGTTGAATGACCGAGTCGAAAATCTCAGGGAATCACTCAAGGTCTTGGGTGGAACTCAAGACTATCAGAACGCATTGGATTTCTTGATGGCAATTAACAATACTGCAACTCATTTGGATCAACTGGAAACTCAATGTCGATCCCAAATCAAACCTCTATTGTCTTTTGTCTCTGGCCTGGTGGAAACATTCAAACGACAAGTATCTTGGGATTCAACTTGTACGAATCTATCTCTGCTATCACAAGGATTACAAGACCGAATGAAGGATCTAGTGAAGGACAAGGAGGTATGGTTGGAAGACCACGATTACTCTTTAACAAAAGTGCAAGCTATCTCAAGAAAAGTGGTGGCACTTGGCGTAGAACTCGATCAACTATTCAACCCTGGCAATTTACTTGACTCTGAAAACGAAGCCTATATCAAGATGGAGCAAGCTTATCATGACCTCTCCTCCCATGGATTCTCAGACACTATTTGTGTTTCATCATCAATGCAAAACAAACACATTGAATACCAGCAATCTATACCACACATCATGTCAAACGTAAAACAATTGGGCGATGTGATCAAATGGCTTGAAACTGGTGCATCTTGGCTACATCGAGCGGATAATCAACTTGGTGAATGGAAATCTTTTATGGGTGATCTGGAACACTTTACTCAACAAGATGCAAAATGGTCGGTTGATGATGGAGGTGCACAACAAACTCTAGCCCTCGGTGCTACGCTTAATGAATTGCATAAGAACAAAAATGATCTGGTCGCCAATCTGGAAACAATGATGGATGCTTTTAACGATTGGAAATCAGAATCGAATGGTGTTGGTGCAACACTGGTTGGATTCATGCAAAAGAAGGTGGCGGCGCTTGAAAATTATCGTTCTGATGCTGGTGATTACTTAATATACACGTCAAACATGATAAATCATCAAAACACAATGCAACAGTGGTCTAACAAGGTGTCTGATTTGGAATATCAAGGTGAAAGGGTAAAGTCGGCATTGCTCGTTGGAAATGGGGATCTGGATGGCGAATCATTACAACTTTTGCATGATTTCGACCAGTCATTGGCCGGGATACTCAACAGCGATCAGAATATGGATTATCCAGCACAACCATCATCAAGCAACATCTTTGACAACAATACTATCCTCCACCAATATATCGAATCTCGGCAGGAAAATCTTGAAAATCTGTCCATATCATTACATCGAATCTTGAACACAAAGGAACGATCGGCTCGCTTGAAGGCACTGGTGGATGGTTATATAAACAACGCTATGGAAGCTTCAACTTGGATCAAACATGCATACGACAAACTTGAACAGGAAATGGCAACTGATGATGACAAGATGCATAAAGTGGGAACTATTGAATCGAAACTGGGCATCTTGCATGAACTGGAAGACTCGATACACCTTCATGCGAATATGCATTACAATGGACTCAAGGAATCGGCAGATAGTTGTGTGGCGGCGATTCAAATGGATGCCGACAACGACAATGGTGACGATGATGCATTGATCAAGGTGACAACTCTGCGGCAACAATTGAATGATGAATGGAAGCAACTGTCTGACTCTCTTCAACACCACAAGATTGATCTACAACAAGCAGAACGCATCTACTGGAGTGATCAAGTAGTGGCAAAATGCAAGGCGATCGATGATCAGCTCAACAACATAAATATCTCTATGGCGGATGACAGCACTCTCGACCAATGGCGACTTGATCTCGATGGTATAAAATCTAACGAACTGGATCGACTTGGAAAACTATGTGGATTGGACGACAACACTCGAGGGATCGTGGATCATGCGACAGATATACACCAACAATTGGATAAGCGTTTGGCGGCAGCTTGCCATGATGTACAATGTGAACGACAAAGATCAGACTATGCAGACTTGGCAGGAAGACTACTCACTTTGATGGTGGATATCAAACCAAGACTAGAGAATTGGCAATCAAGTATTGGGGCTTTTCCTGTTGAAATAGATGCATCAGCAGACGAAGCTTACTATAATAGATTCAAGGCGCATCGAAGCTCTTTGCTTGATGATTGGTCGGCTATGGAACAAGTATACAAACAAGAACAAGACATGTATTTATCGGTGGACAACAATGCGAATACAGAAGGATTGAATCAAAAAGTGGTGACTAGATGGATGAAACAGCAACAGGAATTGAAGACAATAGATGAATGCTATCACTCTATGACTCGACGACGTCCTCTCTTTGACAAGTTACACCAAATAGCTTCTCTCCTGGACAATATTGATACCTCATTGCATGCCATTGGTGAAGGTGGCGATGAAGATGATATTTATGTTGCACTCAAGCAGGTGGATCGAGTCCGAGGAATGATGGCGGACTCTTCAAGTAGTATGGATCAACAGCAACAACACGATGAAGATGGTGGGTACAACGCCGCTATATACGACATTTATCAACAACGCCGTCTTGTGCTCGGTGATCGTTTGGATACATTGGATCATCAGTTGGACATGCATCAAAAACAACTACAGATACGTCGATCTCATCAACAACTACGACAAATGGCAGAGGAAATCAAACTATCGGCACAAAAGGAATCAGCAACACTCGCATCATCACTTACTAAAGAGGAGGACTTGACTGGATTTCCTTTGGATACTCAGCAATATCATGGATGGGGCAAGTCTGTGACATCAAGTGAAAAAATCTATCAAGATCTCCTTCATGAAACAAAAGTCCTGGTTGCTTCCGTGTCAGAAACAGAAGGTCTTCAACAAACTGATGCGGATCAACTTGCTGCTATCTGCCAGGGGCCATTGGATGATCTCAAAAACAACATTTTGAAACAACGCAACATGATGGATCTTGCTCGTCAAGTTTTGGGACACAGTAAAAGTGCAAAAGACATCAATATTTGGTTGGCCAACTTTTGCTCGGCGGTGGATGAACTCATGATGGATGATGGATCAGCACAAGTGTTGGGGACTGGTATTGATACTTTGAAAACAAAGCTTCTTGGGTTTGAACCGACTGTCACCTCTTTAGAGACCATGAACAAGGGGATACAGGGAACCAACATAATAGGGAATGATCAAGAAATGTTGGCAGCATCATTATGGAAACAATCAGCACAGCAACAACATGACCAAACAACTATGCATTGGAAGGAATCACAGCGCGCTTTGGAGAAGGCAGAAAACATCAGACATCGACTACTTTACTCAACAACACTGGCACGCAAAATGGAACTAATGGTAGCGACAATAAAGCATTCTAGTGGCCAGATCGATCAACTACAGAGATCACTGGTGGCGATAGTGTCATCTACTACAACAAATGGCGACGATCAAGATCATGTGAATCTATTCAAATTGGCACCCAGGGAACCAGATATATTACAAGCACAGCAAAGTCTAGAATCATTGGAACTCGGGTTGGTGGCACAAGGACGGGATATGTGGAATGAAATCAATCGACTCATTGACCAACAAAGTGACGATATGAATGGCGGAATCGTGCAACAATGGGAAAAAATCGAACGCTCTTGGAGCAAGCTTAACGAATCAATCAAGAACATCAAGGATACTCTACACACTGCAAAATCAATGGTTAAATGCATCAGCATGATGGACGGTGTAGATGTATTATTGGACTCTATGGATGATGTGGTTTTGAAAGCGGCTCCTCATTATCATGCAACTATGGTAGACAACAAGTACAGCAAAGCGGAACTGGAGGCAAAACGGATTGAACTGGATGCTCGATCTAGCTATTACAAACACAACATTAACGAAGGCTTGCGGAAAACCGATGAAGCTTGGACGGAGATTGGCAACAACAACAACAACAACAATCAGATACTTAATCAGCTATCATCTATAGTTGAACAACATAAAGCAGCACAACATACACGATACATGGACATATTTAATCGACAGGCCCCTGCACGTCAACTGGATTTGGAAAAAGCTTTAAAACTGCACCTTGCGGACGCTACTGAAAAGCTGACACGACTTCGAAAATCTTCACTCCCGACTCGAAAAGCTGCAGGTACACTTATTCCCACTCCTCGACCTACTTATCATACAACATCTACCGGACTACATCCTTCAAGTGCATTACAAGGCGGGCGACAACGGCATTTGGCGGTGTCTTCTTCTTCCTCTTTGATTGGTGGTGATAGTCATTTACCTCGACCTCACGGGTCAACAACATCCTCTACCCTTCGTAAAAAGTCCAAGACACCTTTGATTGGCATCAAGAAAACAAATGACTATGTAGCGCAGGATGGCAATGACTTGGATATTGAAATTGGTCGCATTGTTAACGATATGCCTTATCGGGTCAAAGTCAAGATGGTGCCTGGAGAAATAGGGTAAGAGCACGCACAAAAAAAAAAACAAGGAAAACTGACTAACACTTTGCTCATTTTAGTCGCTACTGGTTTGGAGATATCAATCCAAAGCTTGTATACTGCCGTGTCTTGAAAAGCAAGATGGTGATGGTCAGGGTGGGTGGTGGTAAGTAATAAAAATAAAATAAAAAGAAGAAGGATGGGGGTCAAATGTACTTGACTGATGCTTTCATTTCTTTTTTTTTGGGGGGGGTGCTTTAGGTTGGGCCGAACTATCACAATTCCTTCGTGATCATGCAAAATTAGAAGGCGAACTAATTATATCTAAACAACAAGATCAACATCTACTTCACACAGATATGCAGGAAGGATACTTGGAAACAACAACATCTTTACAACGTCAACGAAAGCAACTCCTGGAACAGAACTCTAACCCATTATCAGTGAAACCTACCACCTCATCTACATTACTCCCGACGCCACGAGCGACATCCTTATCATCATCCATACCCAAGCTAAAATCTTCAAGATCCTCTACTTCTAAAAGCACCACGATCCACGATCCTTTGGAAATGAAACTATCCCGATTTGGACAGAAAAGTGCCTTACCGACATCAGCCACAAATCGACGAAGAAAAAACTTCCAGGCCATAGATTAGTTATAGTATATAGATTGTAGCTTTGTATAGTTTAAATTATTAGTATTGTTACCCCACTTTTTTTTTGATAATAAAAACCTTTTTTACTTGAATTGACTTTGATCTCATCCCTTCCCCAGAAATCGCCAGAAATTTATGGCCAACTCTTCGCCCCGCCTAAATTCGGGGTTTAAAATTCAAATTCAGGTACTGCATGAATGTCTTGATAAGGCGAACTCGCTTTCACGGTCAGAGCTCATCTACACGGCGAGCTATTCACGTTTGAAAAAAAAAAAATCCAAAGTCTTTTCACTCTAATTGGTCTGATTTCTACGCCCAACTTTGGTCAGGGTTTACATTATGTAAACGCCGACCGAAAAAGGAAAGATGTGCGCAAGTGTTCGGTTTAACAAACATGGGTTTCAACAAGGAGAAACTTGTGAATACTTTAATGCTAGTAACTTGACATCTTTCTCTTCTTGCCATTAAATAGTTATCATGTCATCATCACATCAAATTAAAGCTTTTGCCAATGCTGATCAACCTGGAAAATTCAAGATTGAAACAAGACAAGTGGGGAAACTAAATGATTCCGATATTCTTATTGATATCAAAGCTTCCGGTGTCTGTCATACGGTATTGTCTACCTTTTTGATTTATTCTCTTTCACCTCACATTAATTAATATTGTACTTAGGATTGTATTTATCTTGCAAGGAAGGGTAAAGTACTCGGTCATGAAGCTGTAGGTGAAGTCATCGAAATTGGTCCCAAAGTGAAGGGCATCAAAAAAGGAGATTATGTCGGGTACGTGAAAAAAAAAAATATATACTTTTTGATCGAAATTGAATCCATTATCATTGGATGTAGTTATTCGTACTTGAAATCAAGCTGTTTGAATTGCGATTTGTGTGTTAGCGCAAAAGACGTCTTTTGTCCCGAAAGAGTCTTGTTTCCGGGTGATGATAACAATAACGGATTCGCAGATAGTGTCGTTGTGGATTCTAGGTGGGTCGTTTGAAGGGAAAAAGAAAAATCGGGGGCTGAAATCTAATTTTAGATTTTAGATTTGCATATCACATCCCCCCTGAAATCGAACCATCAGCAGCTGGACCATTAATGTGTGCAGGTGTAACTGTCTTCAATACTTTGTATGCAAACAATGTTAGCCCAACACATTCCGTCGGCATTGTTGGTATTGGAGGATTAGGTAATAGGACAATAAGAGTTTGTATCTTGTCCCCTAACTTTTAAACATTATAGGACACCTTGCTCTGCAATTCGCAAGCAAATGGGGGTGTCATGTCACCGCTATTTCTAGCAATACATCCAAAGAAAAGGAAGCGAAGTCTTTTGGTGCGAATGAATTCCTTGACTCTAAGAAACTGGGTGAATCTGGTTTTATGGAAACGGCGCCCAAGTTTGATTACATAATCAACACCACCAGTGCTGATTTACCCTATGATGATTATTTAAAAATGTTGAAACCGTAAGTATATTATATGACAAAAAAAAAAAAATGAATTTGTTGGTGTTGATTTACACTCCTCAATGACTATAGACAAGGTAAATTCCTGATTGTTGGTGTTCCTTCCAAGCCCATTGAGGTTAAAAATATTGCCGGTGTGATTCAAAACATGTGGGCCATAGAGGGCGTATTGACTGGCGGAAGAACAGTCTATAGAGAAATGCTCAAGTTTGCTGCTCGTCATAAGATCAAACCACAGCTTGAAGAGTATCCATTTGTAAGTTCCTAACCAAGGAAAGGTTCAAATTTCTCTAACAGCACTCTTGATTTGATTTTCTTTTAGACTATAGAAGGATTAGAGGCAGCTATTGCCCAATGTGAAGCTGGTAAAGCCAGATACAGGATTGTTCTTGTCAAAAAATGATTCATGCAGAAATGCAAAGAAATTAAAAGCGGCGTTTGAAATAATTTGAAGTCATCATTTTTCCTTTTGTAGTTTAAAAAAGAGTGTTCAAGTGATACTCTTGGTTAGAGGATAGAGTCAAATTAGGATTAAGCAACTTGAAATGCCAAGAACTTTAATTATATGCTTTTCATCCCATGACTTGACGAGAAAGGTCATAGAGGAGTGTGTGTGGAAGGTAGAAGTTGGTCCCATAAAAATGCGGGATTTGAATTGTCTTCCAAATAAAACCAGCTGTCCTATTTTTTTTTTCTTTTTCTTACACCACTCTTCTTATCTTTTTTTTTTTTTTTTTTTTACTTCAGGAAAACAATTATTGATGCAAGAAATCCAAATACAACCAAGGGACGTATACGAACACTTTATATATGTCCAACGACCTGGAACTACTCTTCGATGGACATTTACAACAAGAAAGAAGAATATTTACTTTGGATTATTCTTTCGGGCTGGACCACCCATGGCGACAACTTCTACACCAGGTAACCATAGGTCAAGCAAAAGTCCTGCGCCAATCTCTGAACATAGGTACAGCATCACTTCTTTATCATCGACAAGAACAATGGATACCTATAACACAGATTCTGACTGGCAACATTACAATATCTGTGAACCAAGCTCAAACAAACCTGGGGTCGATATCAACAAGGGCAAACGTGGCAGTTTGACTCAGGTAGCACTACACCAGCAACAGCGAAAACATTCAACAGCCTCAGCACACCTAATTGAAAACCAATTCCAACAAGTCATCCCTATTGCTCATACTCATTCATCTGAAGAACAAATTCATGGCTCTTATACAGTCTCTGAACCTGGTAACTGTGTTTTAATATTTGGTGAGTGTATAAATAAAGAATTATGTAAAGGGATACTTTTACTAACATTATTTGTCTCCTTGATATGATGATTTACTGCTATTTGCAATAAATGGTATATAGATAACACAACTTCTATCAACACTTCCAAAATATTACGATTCTCAGTAACCAGTGATGAATCAATACAGGATGTTACTGCTAAATCGAATGGATCTCAAGAAATGACTGGGTATTTATTAAAAAAACGACGTAAACGGATGCAAGGTAAAAGAACCAATTAGAATAATAATAGAAAAAGGAGAATCACCCCTTTTGTGTGTGTAAAGGGCTATGTACTAAACGTGTTTATTTTGAAATCTTATGTGTCGGAATCAAATAGGATGGGCAAAACGATGGTTTGAACTACTTCCTGGCGGTGCTTTGTCTTACTGTGTTAGTCCTGGTGGCATAAAGCGGGGGTCTATCCAAATCACAATGACCATGATCACTATCTACCCAAAACAACGAACAATCCATCTTGATACTGGAACTACTGTGTATCATCTCAAGGCACTCACAAAACAAGACTTTGACAAATGGGTGGATGAATTCCGGCGTCAGCGTGCTATTTCTCATCGGGATCAAAATGACGGAATTATGGTGGACGGTGCTTGGCTCTTACCTGACAGTAGATATCGACTCACTCCAGGATCATCAACTAGTCAACGACAAACACATCCTCTTAACCCTATTGACAGCGACCCATATGACGATGAAGAAGATGATATCTTGGGTGATGGCCAGGAAATAGAAGACCATGAACAGAACCAGACCCATTTGGAAAACGACTTGAAGCAAATGTCTTTCGACTTGGATCATCTCTCCCTCAGCTTACAACAACTAAAGAAATCATCGTATGTTGGTGGTTACTTGGACACAACGAGTAACAATGCACCAACGACCTCACCAACTATATCACCTTCAGCAGCAAACAGCAAAAGAAGATTTATCTTCCGGCGTGGATCTTCTCAGTCTACTGTAACACATGCACTTAATACCAACCTGCCAGCATCATCAAATCAATCTCAAAACGATCAAAGCGACCCGCCATCATCGCCCACATCAACAAACTCCATCACTACGTTGGACAACATGATGGAGGTACTGCAGCGTATAATCGACACACGCAACCATATGGAGATGGAATACAACAAACAACAGCGATACTGGACAAGAGTAAAGGAACGTCATCTCAATGGATCTCCACTGCACCATCATACCCAACAACAAGGATCGGAATTCGGAACACCAAGGTCACTCAGCTTTTATTCTTACCACTCATCTAATCACTCGGACCTTTATTATGATGCTGAAGAATTCGAATTGGCTTTAGACGAAGATGATGATGCTGATCTGGTGCAAGAAAACTATGATCTTGACGATAGTAGCTCTGTAGAAGGTAAATGGGTATATATATATATATATATAAATACTTAACTAATATGTGATCATTTATATAATCAAAAGATGAATTATCAGATCTTCCTATCAATGATGATTCCTCACTGATTTCCACCAGCACAACTATCAAACCTCAATTACAACCACCTTCACCCATACCTGGATTTTCAACATCGGTCATCAAACGTCGAACGATTTTACCTCACCCTGTAGCTGGCAAAAACGTCAATCTCCTCAGCCTTTTACGGAAAAACATTGGTAAAGATCTGTCTACAATCACCATGCCCATCAGTCTAAACGAACCATTGAACTTGCTACAACGACTATGTGAAGAACTGGAATACTCAAGTCTATTGGACAAGGCAAATACACTGGATGACTCTTTGGATCGATTGATGTATGTGGCTACCTTTGCCATTTCTGGTTATGCGTCTAGTCAGTACCGTATCGGCCGCAAGTTTTGGAATCCTTTGCTCTTTGAAACATACGAATGTCTACGTCCCGATAAAGGTTTCAGGTTTATATCTGAAAAGGTCTCTCATCGTCCAAATATCATGGCGGTATGTACAAAATCACAATCTCTCTATCATACTAATCTCATACCACATTCTATCTCTTATCCTATAGTGCCATGCTGAATCAAGGAACTTTACATTTTGGCAGTCGACAGAAGGCAGCACAAAATTCTGGGGTAAAAAAAAAAAAAAAACATGATGGGAATAGAGGTAGCAAAAATATAACCACTAATCTTTATTCTGATTACCTAGGGAAATCTATGGAGTTTATATCCGAAGGCACGGTTAACGTCAAGCTTCCCAAACATGGCGATAATTTTACGTATACCAAACCAAGCAGCCATATGCGGAACATGATCTTTGGAACGCGGTACTTGGAACATTTGGGTCAAATAAAGGTGACAAATCATACAACAGGGGAATATGCAGTGGTAGCCTTTAAAGAAGCAAGACGTAATGGAAACGACAGCTACTACTTTGGCGGTGGAGGTGGGCAATGGGAACGAAACGAAGTGGAGATTACCTTTTACACTAACTGCTCCTCGGCACATGGAAGAAAAGTGATCGGCAAATGGAGCGAATCGGTATCACAAGATCTTGGCGACCAACAATACAAATTACTTTGGAAAGCCCAACCACCAACTGTCGATCGCCCGATGGATTATTATGGATTCACACAGTTTTGTATGGAGCTGAATGAAATAACGGCACTGGAAAAAGATCATCTGCCTCCCACTGACACTCGATTGCGGCCAGATCAACGGTTGTTTGAAGAGGGTAACGCAAAATGAACAACTAGAATACGAGTAGAAAATGTTATTAACTTGATCTTTATATTTTTGATTTAGGTGTTGTGGATCAGGCGGAATTGGAAAAGGAACGTGTAGAGGTTATGCAACGGGAACGACGAAGTCAAAACGAGGAATCTGGAATAACACCAACCCCAATGTGGTTCCGGCGAAATCCAAACGACTCAAGCCAATGGGAATATAAAGGTGGTTATTGGGAAACAAGGTCAAATGGAACATGGCCGGATGATATACCTACTTTATGGTGACATCGATGTCAAATTTCTTGGCAAACAGCACGCTTACTCACTACATATATACACAATCTCCCTCCCTCTAGATTAGAAATCATCGTTTATAACTATAGCTACCTCTGTTTATTTTATTTAATCCTTTTATATCATGTACTGTTTGTACACAATAATAAACAACATCATTATCTCTTAATTTAACATTATCGTATTCACTCCTTTTGATATTGATGATGAATAGTGGAACAGTATATGAAAGGCATGATCTTTCTCTAAATAAATGTCTTTTTCTTAGCAATGTATTTGCATGTATCATTCAATGTGAATAATATTAATAGAAACCCTTTCAATACATTGCATCCACTCAGGAAGTGGGTATATTTAGCCAAGCTAATATGATCGGGAAAGCATTTCTTGACCGCATGATAATTGACGTATTTTCCAGCGCCGCTTTAACTTTGAGCCCTGCAGACAGAATTAACATTTGTCATTATCAAGCACGGATCCCTTGGGTTGCACAAAAAACAGAAGAATGTACACAAAGAAGAAAAGAACAACCCTTCATTATGGTCTATTGTCAGATGAAAATGATAGGTTGAAGGAGGCTTTACTTTTAGGAGTTAATTGCGATTGTGTCAAAGCTCTTTTACCATATCAAGGTGGAAAGATCTACATCAAAAGAAAGCCGAATTTCAATACATGCCAAGCTCAAGTCCTTTTTTTTTATTTCCCATAAATAAAATTCCTATAAAACTGTAATCGATTGAAACACTTTCATGATAGGTGTAGTATCATCTTTCTACTTTTCATCATTTGAATAGGTATAAATCGTTATGCCACTTTTTTGCAGCCCCGATATGGCGGCATTTCAATTTCAATTTCTCTTTTTTAAAAAAGAAAGCCCGTGCCCCATTTTTTTTTTTTATCGTCTCTTTCCCTTTTATTAATTTTTATTTTTTTTTTTATTTTACACTTACAAAACCAATGGACTATATACAGTTGTTTAAAGATGGCGAACGTCTTACTCTGAATCCACTCAACTACGTTGCTACTTTCGCCATTCCAGCCGGCGCATTGGCATTACTCGTCGCTCATCCTAAAGTACCGGGTGTCATAAAACAACTTGTTGCCATTCCATTATTGATTGCCAATATAATTTATCCTGTATTATTCACAAGTGAACCCAGTAAGTATATTGTAATAACCTCACATTCAACTCTAATACTTTTTTTTTTTTTTTTTTTTTATTATGTTTATCTAGTACTTGATATTATTGGCAGTGCGTTTAACTTTACAGTGAACCTTCGATTTCTTGAAATTGTCTATATTGGTCCTTGGTTGCAAGATCGTCCTGTCTATACTTCAATCTATAGTCTCTGGGTAGACTTTTGGTCATGCATTCGAGTCTTCCCTAAACCTGCCAAGGAAACTACAAAAGATGTCAAGAAAGGTGAAATCAAGGTATACACTAAAGACAAGGTAAACAATTAAAAAAAAAAAAGCATGATATGATTACCTGATTGAGAAATAATAGAAACACTTATCATGTATGTCTTCTATATTAGAAATTCTATCACATTTTACCTCCATTACTCCTCTGTACGGTCACTATGGATATCATGGGTGCATGGTTAGGATCATTCACGGTGCAAGACATTATGGCTTTACGACAAGAACAACCTGTCTTTTATTCAATCTTCTTCTTACTGGCGGGATTATTCATGACTGCTGCATTCAATGCTGCTGGTTATGGATTACATTTGTTTTATTGTATCTTTGTGGAAGGTGGATCGTATTCATCAGGTAAAGTCTCCTCTCTCTCCTTTTGGATTCAATCTCACATCTCTCACTCTCCTTTTCTTATCCCTTCTTCTTTTCCCCTAGAACAATATCATATCTTGATGAATCATCCTCTTATAGCCTCTTCTTTAGATGACGTATGGTCTCATCGCTGGCACCAGCTCTTTAAGACCACTTGGCTAGCATTTCCCTTCCGTCCTGTCCGTCTGGTGACTCAACGACTTTTGGCCAAACATACCAAAAATTATGTTGGTATCTCCATCTTTTTAGCCATGATCTCTGTATTTGCCATTTCGGGATTAATGCATGAATACATGATATTATGCAACGTGGGTTGGCCGGTCTTTCACAACATCTTTGCTGGTCATCAAATTATCTTCTTCACCATCCACGGCATCGGGACTGTCTTTGAACGCATGGTCCAGACCATCGCCAAACGTGTCTTGCCTTCTTCTGTTTATCACTCGGTTGCGGTGCGTGTGTTACAACATGTGTGGGTTTTGACTTTTGGTGCGGCATTCTTTTCTTACTTTATGGAAGGATTCGCTCATTGGGGTATTCACAGCACTCAACCCATCCAATTCACAAGACCTATGGTGTATGACTTTGTCAAATCCCATCCCTCCATTCAACAATGGTTTGGTAGTAATTACTAGATATAGCTTTTATCTGACTTATCATTGTGTCATTATTTACCCCTTCTGCTAGCTGTACTATCTACATATCATATTTTTTTATTCCCCTCCCCTCCTTTTTTTTTTTTTTAATATTTAGCATTACAGTACAGTATACAGCATTAATCTAATAAAAAACACATCTTATAACATCAGTAACATTTTTATTGTATTCATTCTATTCGAATTTAATTGCTTTATTTCAAAGTCTTTGTTTTTGTTTTTGTTTGTCAATCCATTCCCGCAATAAATGATGATAATATAATAGATAGTAAGGTGAAGGATTGTGTGTAGGATGTATGGAGTGAAGAGCAAAAGGGGAAAAAAAAGAGATCAAGGAAATTAAGCCACTAAATCATGTATATAAAAGATGGATGGATGGATGTGAAGGGAAAGGAATAAATAATATACTAGTCAACTACAATACTATATGTTTAGAATCTGTTGTAAGCCATGTTACCGCGGACACGAGTGTAATCGGTCAAACCTTCGACAGGACCAACACCAGCAACGACGACTTCTTGATCCCAGAGATACTTGTTACCAGCGTTGCGGACATCAGCCAAAGACACCTTTTGCACAGCTTGCTTGATTTCATCAGCAGACAAACGCTTACCAGTGGTCAAAACTTGAGCACCGATATCTTGAGCAATGGCTTGGTTAGAATCCAATTGAAGCAAGAGAGAGGATTGGAGTTGTTGCTTGGCACGTTCGACTTCGGAGGCAGTGACGGTGGTAGAGAGACGGATCCATTCCTTTTGAGTAAAGTGGACAAAGTCATCCAATTGAGTCTTGTTGTCGCTGACAAAGTAGAGACCCCATAAACCAGTATCCTTGTAACCCTTGTTGAAAGAGACGAATGAGTTGGCGAGATGGTTGTCGTGAGTGATGGTGGAAAGACGAGAAGACAAGTTGGCGGCAGCACCCAAGTTTTGATCCCAAGAGCCAATCAAGCTAGACATGACGGCCAAGGTGAAGTAATCGGCAGACAAGTAAGAGGCACCTTCGACAGCCAAGGCAATGTGAGCTTGAGGGAGGAGATCATCACGGAGACGGACTTCGGAACCAGTGAAGATAGGCTTGGAACCAGAAGCAACAGCACCAGTAGAAGAAGACAATTGACCAAAGGACTTTTCGGCCAAACGAACCAAAGCATCATGATCAATGTTACCAGCACCAACAAGCACCATACGGTCAGCAGTGTAGTTTTCCTTCTTGAAGGCAGACAAATCATCCTTGGTCAAAGCTTCAATGGTTTCCTTCACACCAGCAACAGGACGGCCCAAAGCTTCACCTTGATAGGCCATGGCGTGCAAGTGGTCAAAGGTCACTTGTTCCAAACAGTTGTCATTAGCAGCTTGTTGTTTCAATACTGATCCACGGACACCTTCAATATCGGAGACATCACCAGAGATAAGTTCGGACAAACCGGCGACAGTAGCATCGAGGTTAGCACCATTGGCTTGACTGGCGAAGAAGGTTTGTTCACGAGAAGTGTTGGCGTTCAATCCACCACCCAACTTTTCAAAAGTGGCAGCCTTGTTCTATTTCCCCACCCCCATACACACACCAAGAAAAAAAAAAAAAAAGCATTAGTCACTGGCTTCATTTCCTTCATTCCAATATCACCGAGCCTTTTTTTCTTTATGTATGCGTATATACGTACCTTGAGAGCGGCAACTTCCAAAAAGTTGGCAACACCATTAGTAGAGGGAGATTCAGCACGAGAGCCAGCATTGATCCAGACACCAACAGTTGAGGTACCAGTGCTACCGTGTTCTTCAGTGGCAACAGTGAAACCGTTAGGAAGGACAGTGGTACGAGTGGTTTGAGTAGCAGCGGTGGCCAAAGGACGGACAAACTAATAATGATAACAAACAGTCAAGTCAATGGTTAGTACGTTGTTCATTCAAGTCGTTTTTATTCGTAGTGGTGAGGTCGTCTAGTTGTTTATCGATGTCATAATCATTGGTTTTATCAATATTACAAGTAATCATTACCTTGTTGCCAAAGGCAGCGCGGGGAAGGGTGTTGGAAAGAAGCTTGGAGGCCATGATTCTTTTTTTTTCTTTTTCAAAGAGAGTGTGTGAAGAGAAGTAAAAAAAAAAAAAAAAAGAAGGAGGGAGAGAGTGGGGAGAAAGTTAAAAAGAGAAGAAGACTTGAGAAAACAAAAACAAGGGCCGCTCGATTTTATTTATCTAGGGTGGGTGCCAGAATGAAAAAAAATTGCCAGTGTCGGAGCGCCACTTGAAGTCACACTATGAAAATGACGATACAGGGTTCTTTTTTTTTTTTTTTTTTCAAGCAGGGGATAGTCGGAATTTTAATCATCAATCATAAAAGGATCTTCGCCGCCTTTCTCCACTTTTTTTTTTATATCAATTACCAACATTGACTGTATCCACCTACAAAATGGAACTACCGGCTCTATCATAAAAACTTATTCTACTATTCTCATGAAAAATCATAGTTTGGTGCACCACCTACAACCAACTCGGCTCATACAAGGTCAGTCATCATAAACAGAGCCAACGAATTTTTTGCGTAACAGTAGTGACTTGGGACAATGGATCGACGATCGTTTGGAGGGAAACCAAAAGATGATTCTTCTCACATATGGACAAAAGGGTAAAAGAGTAAATATAATAATAGGTCATATGCATGAAACAGGACAGGCCGTTAACCTAACAGAACAATCACTTTTTATGATGCATAGGCACTTTGGTAGTAGGGGGTATAAACACAACACAATTGGATAGATGGTAATCTTGTCAACAACAACAACCCTCAGCACTTTTGATACAACATAGTCTGCATGATAGATATCAGCTTAATCTACACTCAGGCAACTCCATTTGACGTAAACGTAGAAACAATACCATCATTATCATTACCTACAATCAACCCAACTCCTACTACCTTATATTTTGTAGTCCAAACAACGGGAAAACATCAACAATTAGTTTATATTAATCATTGCCTTATAGCTTCAGTATAGTATTATTCCATTTGATCCCTTCTATATAACCAATAAAATTAACTTTTTTTATAATTTGACAGTACTCTTCTCTTGTCATAGCCACCTTTATATGTATATGTGTATAGATCTTTGGGTTTGATTGATCGTGGACCATATGGGACCATACCATGATAAATGACTTTTTTTTTTTTTTAAGGTCGGATATCATCTCCTTTAGTTAAAAAAGTTATTACTAATGACATGCGTCATGCTTTTTCGTTTATCACAGAGTCCTATGTACATACAGTACATAGTGTTTGATATGTTTTTTTATTACATCCAATTAAAAACAAGAATCATTTCTATACTATAGTGAGAAGGAGGGGAGATGATAAAAAGAGAGTCTAAATTATGTGAGTGAAGGGATGAGAATAAAGAATGCCAGAGACCGTCACCACTTTTGTTCATCGTCCAATCCAACCCAATGTTAAACAGTGAGCCACTCGTTTCTTTCCTGTTATCTGATTGCTCTGCCTTTTCCCCTAGATTGTCCATCACCAGTACGTAGTCCATACACAAGGAGTCAGTATGTATCAATTCTACCTAGGAAGAGAGAAAGAAAAAAAGAGCTATTAGTATTAAAGTCTTGATGAGGGTGTTGCCCCACAAGTAGAATGACCCAGTCAATATTACTACCCAGTTCTTTTCTTTTGCTTGTTTTACCTTCCTCTCCCCCAAGTTGTATCGGACATAAGAGAGAGATTTGTATACCCGCATTACCACAGAGCCAGTTGCTTTATCATTGCATTTTCTTTACCTCCACCTATTCGTTGCAACCAGTGTGAGTTTCATATTGTGAAGAAGACCAGTTTAGATCATGGATGAATTATTCACCGTCATCGTAATAAGCAGGTTTTCAATCCATTGTCAATAATACAGTACATTCATAAGGCCATGTTAAAGGTGAGTAAATAAGAGGATCAAGTCAAGCTGGAAAAAAAGAGGAAGAGGGGAAGCAAAGAAAAAGGAGTGAAGATTTCAATTTTTGGCCACTTGATTTTATTTCTAATCCCCGCCCAGGGCCCTTCATCTCGTTTTTTGCAGGGACATCAAACTTGAAAAAATGATAATCGCTGGTTTGCTCTAAAATTTTAGGAATCCACTGAATAGTATTTGAAGTATAACGTGAAATTTTAAGTCAAATCATCTAAATAGTTCGACCTGGACACATTCTTTTTGTTCCTGAACCTGATTTGATCTCTATTGGCGGGAACGAACGAGAAGGATTATGCCCGCATATGCGGGGTGTAAAACATATCAAGTGGCGTGCGTCTATTAAAAAATCTTTTGTCTCTTCTTCTTTCTTCTTCTTCCTTCCTTTCTCTTTTTCCTCTTATTTACTCACCCCTAACATGGCATTACGACTGTACTGTACCATTGACAATGGATTGAAAAACTACTGATTACAAGCCAACTATCGCCAACTACCACCACTTACAACGAATACACAACTTTATCACAAATATGAAACTTACGATGTTTGGGAACGAATAGGCGAAGATGAACGAAAGTGGTGACCTAACAACTGACTCTGTGGTAATGGGGTATGTTTTACTAATGGCGATGAATCTCTAACGAAGGGAAAGTGGATGGTAATGTTATACTGTCTGCATCCTTCATCAAGTCTTTGACACTAATACTTTTGCTTCTCTCTTCGTCTTTCTTCATGTTTAGGTAGAATTGATACATACTAACTCCTTGTGTATGGACTATGTACTGGTGATGGACAAACTAGGAGAAAAGGTAAAGCAATCAAACAACAGGAAAAAAATAAAATAAAAGAGGAGATGCTGTAAAATGGGCCTTTCTCTTTTGAGTTAACAACTTCATCAAGGCTCTGATACTGATACCTCTCTTTTCTCTCTCTCCTAAATGTGTCTTTATTCAATAGGATTAGATGACCAGACAACAGGAAAGAAACGAGCGGCTCACTGTTTAACATTGGATTGGATTGGACGATGAACAAAAGTGGTGACGGTCTCTGACATTCTTTATCTCTCATCCCTTCTTCACTCATATAATTTAGACTCTCTTTTTATCATCCCCCCTCCTTTTTACTATAGTATAGACATAGCTGTAGATATAGTATAGACATGATTCTTGTTTTTATTTGGATGTAATAAAAAAAATCATATCAAACACTTTATACATAGGACTTTGTGATAAACGAAAAGGTATTAGATACGTAGTTGATTATCTGTTGGCTTAATACATATGGTAGGAATGACAGGTACATATGACCTTACAGTTGATTCGATTGGAATGAATGCCTGAAAGCTGGACTTTTTACTGAGAATACAACATAAAACTACATACTCGGTTTATTGACATCGGCTTGATAGCTGGGTGTGGCTTGATACTCCCGAGTCAGTCTGATTCTGCGCCCAACATATTCCCTTGCCCAAAGTCGGAGTGTGTATTGCAAAGTCAGATTCTGCATGAATGTCTTGATTAAGTGAACCCTCATTCACGGTCAGAGGTGGTCTACTTGACAAGCAATTTGTGTTTGAAAAAAATCCAAAGTCTTTTCACGATAATATATATCACGATAAAAAAAATCCATGATTTTTACATGATTTGCCATGATTTAAATCATGTTGATCATGTACTGTAGATCACGTAATTACATGGTCAGAAGACTTGGCGGGATTTGAAAACATATTAACGATGAGACATGTGCATAATCCTTCACCCTCTCTAAACAAGGCCTTGAGTTGTGATTTTTAGTTCAAGGCAAAGTATAGTTTATTGGTTTAAATAACAAACAGATATCAATAGGTAAAATAAAAAAAAAGATACTATAAACTAACTAAAACTAAAACTGGGGGGGGGCGATTAAACTAGAATAAGCCAACCACTTGGCCCTGTTCATCCAAGTCAACATCAAAGAAGCACGGACGTGTGGGCAAACCAGGCATAGTTTGAATGGTGTCACAAAGCGGGTAAATAAATTGAGCGCCTGCAGAGAGACGTATATCACGGATGGGAATGGTGAATCCAGTAGGAGCCCCTTTCAGTTCAGGATTATGAGAGAAGGAGTATTGTGTCTTGGCCATACAAATCGGAAGATTGGCGTATCCTTGTCGAGTATATGTATCCACCTTGCGCTGAGCCTCCACACTGAGTTCAATCCCATCGGCTCGATAAATTTCTTTAGCGATCGTCGTGATCTTGTCCACAATCGAGGTATTTTCCAAAGGATACAAGAATTGAAACCCATTCGTTGTGTTATCGCATGCCTTGATCACGGCTTTTCCAAGATCCACTGCACCCAAACCACCATAGGCCCAATGTTCACACACCACCGCATCGTTTGCGCCTGCATCCAAAGCCAATGTGCGCACCAGATCCAATTCTACTTGAGTATCAGACGTAAATCGATTGATAGCCACCACCACTGATAAACCAAACTTGTGGGCATTTTCAATGTGTCGGATCAGATTGCTGCAGCCTTTTTCGAGATAGTCAAGGTTTTCTTCATTGTATGCTTCAGGCAACGGTTTTCCAGCCACCACGTTCGGACCTCCTCCATGCATCTTGAGTGCTCGTATAGTTGCGACCAGTACAACACAGTCAGGCACAAGTTGCGATGTGCGGCATTTGATATTGAAGAATTTCTCCATACCCATCTACAAAATACATAATCATGATGAATCATACCATTTTTTTTTCCTTTAGCAAACTTACATCAGCACCAAATCCTGCTTCAGTGACACAGTATCCCGCTTCATTTTCATTTCCAGCATCAGTCCCGACCAACTTCAAGGCCACCTTATCAGCCAAAACAGACGAGTTCCCATGAGCTATAAACAAACAAGTAACGTGATGAGTATATCTACATGTGTGTTTCATACCCTTTTACTGCATTTACCAATGTTAGCAAATGGCCCGGCATGCACCAGTACGGGAGTCCCTTCAAGAGTTTGCATAAGATTAGGTTTGATAGTATCCTTCATCAGCACGGTCAAAGCACCTCCGATTCCAATATCATCCGCAGTTACAGGATCACCTTGTTTCGAACTTGCTACCACCATTGCGCCCAGACGTTGCCGCATATCTTGTAAATCAGTCGCCAAAGCCAAGACAGCCATGATTTCGCTTGCTACAGTGATGTCAAAACCCGTCGATCTTGTCTGACCCTTTTCGGTAGGATTTTCACCAATAGTTATCTTTCGCAGGAATCTGTCATTGGTATCGGTCACGCGCTGCCAAGTGATGGTGTCAGGATCGATGTCGAGTCTGGCAAATCGAGCGATTTCATCAAGAGTCAGTTCGTCAGGCTGTTTTGTATCGTCTATGCCGAGTTTTGCAAGGCGTTTTAACATCACAGGTGCGAAGCGTCGGATGCCCTTTTTGGCGGGGCAAAGTCGATTGAAGAGAGCCTTGTTGGATTGTGTTGCTTCGTGGAACATGCGGGCATCGATGGCAGCAGCAAGTAGATTGTTGGCGGCCGTCACTGCGTGTAAGTCGCCAGTCATGTGAAGATTGAATTCATCCATGGGAATCACTTGGGAATAACCACCACCAGCTGCACCTCCCTTGATTCCAAAGGTTGGACCTTGAGATGGTTGACGGACACACGCAAAAGCAAACTTGTTGAGATGAGCACCGAGAGCTTGGACAAGACCAATCGTGGTAGTGGATTTACCTTCACCAAGAGGAGTGGGTGTGATTCTAACAAAAAAAAAAAAAAAAAAAAAAAAAAAAAAAAAAAAAGTGAGTGAGTGGAATGTTCATGCAAGAGTATAAACTACATTCTTACCCAGTTACCACCACGTATCGACCATTCTTGCGATGTGAAAGACGATCCAAGACGTTCAACCCAATCTTTGCCTTTGTAGCACCATAAAGATCATACTATATATAAAAAATAAAAACATCATGTAAATCAAACGAGTTTTCCATAGTATGCATGTTACCTCGTCGGGATTCAAACCAAGTTCCTTACATAAAGTGGATATATGTTTCGGTTTTTGAGCCATGGCAATGTCGATATCAGAAGGCACAGGAGATTTGAGTTCCAGAGGTAGAGGAATCACTTTTCGTTGATGATCTTGTTGGAAGAAGCGTTGAGCGCTAATGCTAACATTTTCCATGAGCATGGCGACCTGTAAAAGGACATGTAAAAATGAGTATTATGTGTCTCAAAAAAGGTTGAGGAATCGATTATTTTCACTTACAGTGAGAGGACCCACACCACCAGGCACAGGAGTAATCATGCTGGCCACCAATTTAGCATCATCAAAGGCTACATCACCCACCAATCTAGTCCCGGACTTTTTTGTAGCATCAGGAATTGGATTAGTACCCACATCAATAACAATGGCACCAGGTTTGATCCAATCACCTTTGACAAATTGAGGATTACCAATGGCCACCACGAGAATATCCGCAGTTTTCACAATCGAAGCAATGTCTTTTGTTTTGGAGTGACAGATTTGGACTGTTGCATTGGCTGCAAGTAATAAATGAGCTACTGGTACACCCTATAAAACAAGGTTAAAGTTAGAAACAAGCGAAATTAAGTAAAAATATCTTTCATGTTGTATCATTTTACCACGATATCACTTCTTCCCACCACCACAGCCGATTTGCCTTCGAGAGAGATATTCGTCGACTTGATAAGTTCCATCACACCTTTTGGAGTACAAGGTAAAAAAAGAGGTTGTGCAGTTCTTTTGACCATATTACCCACATTCAGACAATGGAACCCGTCCACATCCTTTTGAGGATCAATAGTTTCGAGTATAATGGATTCATTGATGTGACCAGGTAGAGGCATTTGTACGAGGATTCCATGGACGCGATAGTCTTGATTCAAGTTTTGGACACTTTTCAATAAATCTTGTTGGCTTGTGTTTTCAGGTAGTTTTACCAGTGTGAATTGGATTCCCACCTAAAGGTCGGTTAGTAGTGGAACTTTTTTTTTTCATGTTCATTTTACCTACCTCTTCAGCAGCCTTTTGCTTCATTCGGATATACACAGACGAGTCTTCACGTAGTCCCACCTGGACCACAGCTACATGAGGACAATAACGAGATGAGGTGGCCTTTCTGGAAGCAATTTCAGACTTGACTTTATCGCGAATGGTTCTTTGAATTAAAAAGATAAGGAATGGTTAACGTCAAGAGATAAATAATAAACGTAGTTATATACTTACTGTGCAAGTGCTTTACCATCAAGAATATCGGCAATGGTCATTATGGATTGTTGTTAGAATGTATATTAAAAAGGAAGAGAAGGAGAAAAATGGATTCCTGCAATTGTGGGAATAAAAAGGCCAGAAACCTTAAAATGGAGACATTATTTTAATACCCGACAATGAGAAGACAATCATGGTATAATGACTTTTTTTATTTATTAAAGAAGGTATTGCTACTTTATGCGGTTGAGGTTATAATTCATTATGAGGAGATGCAGGTGATAGTTCCAAGTATTCACATACAAATATTCTGAATAACATATCCAGATTCCAAATAGAAGGAGGATCAAGACAGTCAGCATTATCCTATGGTATAAAAATCATGTTGTTAGCCATCATTCATGCAGGATGTACTGTATATACATTCTACTTACATGAGGAGTATGCCATTCTTTGGGAAATGGAACTGGTATCAAGTGAAGGATGTTAACACCACGATCCTTGAATGGAATATGATCATCACTCATCGCATTACTGTGATAAGTGAGCATCGTACTTTCAGTGGGAAACATGGGTAAAAGAGCTTGACCAAATCGATCCACTTTTTTCCATGATTCAACAGTCCCTGATAATCGTTTTTCCAAATTTGCCAAATGATGATATAAACTACTTGTTGCAGGAAAGAAGTTGTGGAAGGTAGGATTAGAAGTCCCCATCAAATCCAATAGCACTATCACATCAATCATGTCCAGTCGATTGCCTCGTTGTCCATTTCCCACCCTTGTCGTTTCCCATATTTCCGCGAGATGTCTTGCTCCATAGATAGAATCCGTATCAGACCACTCTACAAATGCTTCTTCCCCATCAAAGAATACCAATTCCAGTGTTGTCAAATCGGCGTCCGCTGACCGTTTCCTTTTGCCACTGGACCAGTCAGAGTCACTGCCCAGTTGATCATTCAGAGTTTCCGCTAAGGATAATAGAATTGCACAAGGTACCGCCGAATCAGTGGCACCAATGAATTCAAAGTTGGGACTATACTTGGAATCGTAATGAGCAGCCAGGACTAGTCGATGTTGAGCTTTGGGTTGCTTGGTGACAATAATGTTGGTAAAGTTCTTTTCCCCTAAAGGTGTCATGGCGCTAAACGTGTCGAGTTCAATATGCCACTGGAGTCGTTCAAAGTGTTGTATGATCATATTTCTTACTTGAACACTGGCCGCCGTGCCCGAGACACGTTCCACCAGGAGGGGTTTGAGTAGTCGTCCATTGTTAACATCCAAGCTGTCAGGTCGACCGCGTTGAGCGATTGCCTTTAGTGAATCTTGACTGAGTGTACGATATCCATTGATGATGTTGATAATACAGCTGAAAAGTGTGAGCCATGTCAGTGAGATCTTCATCCTGCATCAATTAAAATAAAAGTGATAGAAGAAGAGAAGAAGGGTGAAGGGAAAAAAAAAAAGTAACCCAATCCTGAAAATATTTAAATCCCGCTCTTACTCACCCCTCGATTTCATACAGATCTACGCCAAACCCATGCATACAATCCGTAAGTCACCATAGTATAGACACAGATAGTCAATCAGCTTCCCATGTAAAACCATCTGGGCATACATATAGTTATCCCCAAACACATAAAGATCCCGTCACACAAGTAAAAAAAAAATTATCCTTTTTTTTTTTTTTTTTTATATATGTAGGCTTATCAAAAGTAAGGTGATACAGTTGTAACATCACCCTTTTGATGCCCTTGTTTATTAGTTTTTAGTTTGATGAGTTACTGTTTTATTGAGATATCAAAAAGATGACATAAGGTAAGATAATAAACTAAAAGGTGGGGAAAGGGATAAAAAGGGAGGGTGGTAGGTAGGTAGTGATGTGATAATGTGTATAATCTACTGTTCTACTTCATCCTTTGCTTTGTCGGCCTTGTCGCTTTCTATAAAATATAAAAACAAAATGAGATCACCAAACTAAAATAACCCCCCCTCCTCCCTCCCCCAGGTGGGACAGAAAGAGTAAACCCCTATTGCCCCGACTTACCTTCTTGAAGATCAGAGGTCCACAAAGTCAAGTTATCCCTCAACAGTTGCATGATGAGAGTAGAGTCCTTGTAAGATTCTTCACTAAGAGTATCCAATTCAGCAATGGCGTCATCAAAGGCTTGTTTGGCCAAATGGCAAGCACGATCAGGAGAGTTTAAGATTTCATAGTAGAAGACCGAGAAGTTCAAGGCAAGACCCAGGCGAATAGGATGAGTGGTGGCGAGATCAACTTGTGCAACATCAGTAGCGGCCTTGTAAGCATCATGAGCAGCGGTGGCAGCTTCCTTGCGGTCTTCACCAGTGGCGTATTCAGCAACATAACGATGATAATCACCCTTCCTATAATATTATATTAATAAATAAAACGAGTTAGTAAAGTAAAGTGACACCAACCATTCCCTTTTTATTACAACTTACATCTTGTAGTAGAAGACCTTGGCCTCACCTTCCTTAGCGGTAGGAATCAAATGATCAGTCAACAAACCCAAAATATCGTTACAGACATCATATAGTTCCAATTCAATCTTTTGTCGGTATTCCTTGATCTTGGTGACTTGAGCATCATGGCCTTTGCTTTCTTCTTTTTGTTCGATAGAGGACACGATTCTCCAAGAAGCACGACGGGCACCAATCACATTCTTGTAAGCCACAGATAACAGGTTGCGTTCTTCCACAGTCAAATCAACACCCAACTAAAAACAGAAAGAATTAGTATACAATATCATTAAATCACTTTAAGATGTTCATGATTATCTTACCTTGGCTACATCTTTCATGTAGTTGACCATTTCTATAATAAAGTAAAGTTAGATCACATCAAGTATCACACGACTTGTCACAGCCATCATGACAGTCTCCATGTTTTATCTTTCTTCTTCTTTTTTTCTTTCTTTTTATTTACCATCATAGCGTTCAGCTTGTTCAGCAATCTTGGCCATGTAGACCTATCAAGTAACAAAAGATGAGATGAAGAAGGGTGAGCAACAAGAGGTCGGTTCATCTTGAGTGTTTCACACCCAACAAGGTTAAAGTGACATGCACGGCTTTAACATACCTTATCTTCGCGTTCCTATTAAAGAAGTTCAAAAAAGAAAAACAGATGAGTAAATAAAAGGATGATAAAACCACGTAATGTTCGTTTCAAAGAGACCCAAACACAAAAAAGGAAAACAAGTATTAAAATACTTGTTTCCATTAAGGAATCAAGATGACAAGTATAAAAGTATAACTTACAGTGGACATTGTATAAGTGTAGTGTATTGAGTAAAAAAAAAAAAAAAAAAGAAAAGAAAAGTGATAAAGAGAGAAGGAGAGAAGGGAAAAGAAGGAAAAGAAAAATAAAAAAAACCGAGTGAGAAAAAAAAGTGTTAGAGAAAGAAACTCCGCCAATGAGGGTCATCGCCATCGATAGTTTAATCGCCGTTTTAAAATTCCAAGTGGGTCGTAACGCATGATAAGGATGAATATGTTTGGCTGATGCCATTTATAGTACATGTCATTCAAACAAGCATCATACGTAAAGTCAAAGAATACATGGTTTATTTGGTTTATATAAAAGTCAAGTTGATAAAATCTAATCTATTCTAGAGAAAGGAGACAAATAGAGGAAGAGTTTTTTGAACCAACAAGTGGAATAAATAATAAAACTACATAACATTAAACCTATCACAAAAACCCACATTGTTTTCGCACCCAAGGTATTGTAGATAACCCCACCAAGAAGAGCACCGAGACCAGCACCCAAACCATTAAAGACAGCATTCAGTAAGCCTTGTGCACTATTCTTCAAGTGAGGAGGAGCAATACGATCTGATTGCAGAGCAGCAGCACTCCATGTAATCGAATACCCGGCACCTAAAATACAATCATTCAGTTCATGCCCTTATTAGTTTTAGCTCCCACCCCTTCTTTACCATGTAATAACTGAGCAATAGTTGCTACCCAAGCACCATGTTGTTCGAGTCCAAGAGCCAAAATATAAATCAAGCACCGTATGATAATGATCCATTGAGCCACCATCAACATTTTCTCTGGCCCCAGACGATTAAAGATCTATGGAAATAGTTTTAAAAAACAATAGTTTCTTTTTTTTTGTGCTACTTGCCTTTTTCGAGAAGAAGAAACAGACTATTTCGGTACTGCTTCCCAAAGGACCCAATAAACCCACCATGGTAGGAGATGCATGCAAGTCATTTCGCATGAATAAAATCAAAAAGGCCTGCATCACTGATGTTGCGAACCCCATCATGATCATCACCAGGAAGAACTGACAGGAGTCTGGAGTGGCCATCAAGCTCCAGATAGAGGGCAATGGTTTGAGTTTCGTGTCATCATCATCATCATCGTCGTTTTCAATCGCTACAGTATCCATGGATCCATAAGTGTTGTCATCGTTACCTAGTATCAATTTCTTGTGAGGTGTAAAATCCAACAGTGCCACATTAATGATAAAGCATGATGCAAAGAAGGTATAGACGGCAAATAAAGCATAAGGACCAATCCATTCCATTAACAAGCCTGTCAAGAATACTGAGAGACCAAACCCAATTGGACATCCAGTCTTTTGTTGTCCATACAATTCTTTATAATCACCCAAGATCAAGAAGGTAACTACATGAATCGCCAACAAGTAAAAAAGAGTTGGATAAAGTAAATCAAATGAAAAAGACTTGACTTACCAGAATCAACCACAGCTACCACTACAGGATAACCAAACCAACTGAAACCAAAGCACCCAAGTGATACTAGGACCATGGTCATTTGTATTTCATCCGTCAATAGTGGTACAAAGGCTATAAACAAAATAGACTATCAATCAATGGTGAGAAATTATACACAACATCCCGATCATCATGCGTTTCAAAATATAGATATGTTATATATTTGCCTTACCATGATAGAAAGTGCTGCATTGACAATCATAGTACGCTTGTATGCTTGAGTACGATCCAAATAAGAAGTCCAATAGGGAAATGAAATACATGATACAAAAGGTGCTAAGTAATAAAAAAAAAAAAAAAAAAAAAAAAAAAAAAAAAAAAAAAAAAAAAAAAAAAGTTGGTCAAAGGTCAGTTCATGTTAACTAGTACTTACTAATAGAGTATAGGAATCCAATCTTATCAGTACTTAGATTCAGTACACTTTTAAAGAATGTCGGGAGGTAGATTAAGGAAGAACCAATACAACCAATACCAAACACAGATAACAATTTGAGTCCAATAAACCAGGTATCATTGTGCCCCATGGTGATATAAAAGTGAGAGGAGAAAAGAAAAAGAGAAGGAAAAAAAAAAAAGGGGGACGGGGAGTTATAAAAAAAAAAAAAAAAGTCGGGGATTAAAAATATCCCAAAAACTAAGTATAAATGTAAGAGACCTGTCAAAGATGACGATTTGTTCAGTAAAACATGGTTTTTATTAAGATTACATATGGGGTTAGGGAAAGAGAGATAATGTATGTGTATAATAAGACCCGGAGAATTAAAAACAAAAAGGGTTATGGTAGTAAGGCATAAAAAAGTGGGCATTAAAAGGACGAATGTAAACCAACACCTGAAGTATCTTGTGTATAGAGAGATTCCATTGTAGAAGCAGAATGTTGATTAGTCATGGGGTAACGCTGCATAGGCATGAATCCACTACTGCCAGTTCCACTGCTACCCTCCTGCGAAGACATGGGGAAGCCTTCTTTATTGTGATAACCAGATTCATAATTCCCAAAGGATCCAGACGGTTGATGAGAAGGATGAGACAAGGGCATAGATTGTAACATTGGATGTTGTTGTTGTTGTTGTTGTGCAGAATCATCTTGAAGAGGATGTACCGGGTTCAACAATTGACCAAGATTGGCTGCATGATGTGGCTGTTGTTGTTGCTGTGGTGGAGGCTGATGGTGATGATAAGACTGATGTTGTTGATCTTGATGTTGTTGTTCATAACCATCTGACATGAGTTGTATTTGGTTTAGATGTTGTTGTTGTTGTTG
Source organism: Chlamydoabsidia padenii (assembly GCA_025330725.1). Lineage (NCBI taxonomy): Eukaryota > Fungi > Mucoromycota > Mucoromycetes > Mucorales > Cunninghamellaceae > Chlamydoabsidia > Chlamydoabsidia padenii. The sequence continues at coordinate 1,198,419 of JAIWND010000004.1, read as the reverse complement.
TTGATGCATACGATCTGATTTTAATGCCAAAGTCGAGTAATCAGTACTGTAATGGCGTGGATCATACCGAGGGATAGATGATGAGTGTGAAGAAGCCGAAGAAGTCGAGAAATGTCGTTGATGTTGGAATGATGCCCGAGCAGGTGAGAGCATTGGTGTACTTGGGGAAGACGACATACTGGTTGGAGATGGGACGGCAGAATATGTATTATACAAGCTGGTAGGAACCGGTAAAGGTGGTTGTTGAACAAAGGTGGTTGGAGATTGTTGTTCTTGTTTCACTGAATCCATCAATTGTTGTTGTTGATAAGAATAGACACCATGAGATGTGGTCAAAGGAGGGCGCACGGATCCTAAAGACATACTACGTAAGGGGTGCATACGTCGGTCTAGAAGAAGAAGAAAAGATAGGAGTGTTAATAAATATACCCGGAGATAAATTGTGTAAACCAATCAAAAAAGTTACCTAATGTACAAGATAAAGAATCACCATCAGTAGTAGAAATAGAATCAAAAGTTGATTCCACCATTGGAGGAATTCGAAAGTTTTGCTTGACCAAGAGTTCAGGGGAGATTTCCAAACTGGCCAATTCAGGTACTGAAGATGGTGTACGCAATTTCTGTTGAAGGACATCACGAGGATCATAATAAGAGATTAAATGTTGAGATACACCATTGACGACGATTGACATGGTTTTCTTGATCAACCCATCCTGACGAAACTTGTAAGTATCCGAGAGACTGCCCACCAATTGCCGATCACGATTACGATCTACAGATCCAGCTGTAGTTGGTGATGAAGGTGTGTCTGTTGTAACATTTTCCATACTATAACTATATCGTCGTCCATCCATAGATCCAATTGATGATGCTGATGAGATCGACATCTTTTTATCCCCAGGGGTACGTTTATCCAATTCACGGTAAATGAGAAAGTTGCCCAAGATTCTTGAGGGACTCCATACACGACCATCAGTCCATCGTTTTATACCTATCCATATATAGTTATAGTTATATACCTTGTTAGTCCTTCATGTCATCCTTATTGCCCTTTTTATTATTATTGTTACCTGATTCACGTTGGTCAAACACAAACACAGAGCCAGACCGTATCATTTTCCTTTCCCGTTCTTGTAATCGTCGACATATTCTTGGTAATAGTCCACGGCGACAACCTTCAAAGATGAGTAGGACGTCTTGTGTTGTTTCAATAAAACCATGAAACGATTCAGTCACTAGCATGATGGTGGGAGGGGGTGTTGTATATATAAAAGAATGGAGGAAGGTAGTCTTTTGTGTATAATACAGTAAAAAGGTTTAACTACTTAGATGTAGATAAACCAAGTAGAATGAGGAGGGGGGGGAGGAGAAGAAGAAGAAGGGAAAAAAAAAAAAGATAATGTAGCAAGAAGAAGAAAAAATAAAAATAAAGTAAAGGAAAGAGAGCGAGCGAGAGCGGGATTTGAATACCGAACCCTTTTTGGATACTAGTTTCCTGAATCGGCCGTTTACTCAACAAATTCCGCGACCCTTCCCAAGCGCTGGGATCTCATCTTGGATTAACATGACTTGATTTGATTGGTCGATTCATCTGATTTTCTTTGTCATAACTGTCAGATGAACTCCCTTCCTTACGGTATAGATGATGATGATGATGATGGGGTATATAAAGTATAAACACCCGCTCTCTGTACTTGAGTAACATGAGAACGTTGGACCGACCTTAGATTTTTATTAACTAGATACACTTATGGGCCCGTTCATCATGGTACCACCTGTGCTCAGATCAAATGAGGTGCACATATCCCCTCTCTTTAACATGGCTCATCTTTTCTTTTTTTTGCTTTTTGGATGTCTTCCTTTCCATTAAGGTTAACCCTATCAAAAGTAAAGAAAGTTTATACCCTGTTATGCCCCATATTCCTGCAACTTTAATCTAAGTAGGAAAGTAATGTACCTTAATCAGCATGTTGATCCTTTTTCTTCTAATCAACACTGTGTCATATAATCCAAACCCAACTGATATATGGGACCGAATTGTAATCCATTATTACCTATAGACAAACAAACAAACAAACAAAAAAAAAAGACCTGTGTCGGGATTTCAATTTTGCATTGGTATTTTGGAAGAAGGGGTTTTATTTATTTATTGATGTATTATATAATGAGGGAATGTACTATAAAATGTGTATGGAGAAAACAATAACTATAATCTAAGTGAGAGACTGGCATCAGGGTTCTGTAGTAAAAAAAGAATCATTAGTCATAATCATCTTTATACTAGTTAACTTTTTTCCCCCTTACTTACACATCATCCAATTCTTCCATGCTTTGTTTTCATCACTTTGGGTTGGTCTTTTTACATCATACCACCCATGCCGCCCATACCGCCCATACCGCCCATAGGCATGGAAGGAGCACCACCAGCAGGAGCAGGAGCATCGACGATCATGCATTCGGCAGTAGTCAAAAGAGAGGCAACACCAGCAGCATCGACCAAACTAGTCTTGACCACCTTGGCAGGATCAATAATACCTTGTTCAATCATGTCGACAAATTGGTTGGTAGCGGCATCGTAACCCCAGTTGGGCTTGTCGAGGTATTCATCCAAAAGCTTACCAGCCACCACGGAGCCTTCACCACCAGCATTGTCAACAATGGTACGGCAAGGACGTTGAATGGCTTGACGAATAATGTTGATACCGAGTTGTTGATCAAAGTTGGCAGCCTTCAAAGAGTCAAGAGCCTTGGAAGCCTTCAAGATAGCAACACCACCACCAGGGACAATACCTTCTTCGACAGCAGCACGAGTAGCACACAAAGCATCATCGAATCGATCCTTCTTTTCACCTACTTCAACTTCAGACACACCACCGACCTTGATCACAGCCACACCACCGGACAACTTGGCGAGACGTTCTTGAAGTTTTTCCTTTTCGTATTCAGAGGTAGAAGGTTCGGCCATGGCACCACGGATTTGTTCACATCGTTGAGTAATAGCATCCTTGGAGCCAGCACCATTGAGGATGATGGTATCTTCTTTGGTGATAGTAACGGAGCCAGTGGTACCAAAGAGATCAGGGGTAGCCTTTTCCATCTTGATATCCATTTCATCATTGAAAACCACACTGTTGGTCAAGATACCAATGTCACCCAAAATAGACTTGCGGTTGTCACCGAAACCAGGGGCCTTGACACAGGCCACTTGTAATTGACCACGGAGCTTGTTGAGGATACAGGCAGCGAGAGCTTCACCATCCACATCTTCAGCAATCACCAAAAGAGGACGACGTTGAGTAGCAGCAGCTTCCATGGCAGGCAACACATCAGACAAGAGAGAGATCTTCTTTTCGGACAACAAGATCAAGGGTTTTTCGAATTCGACCTTTTGGGCCTTGGTGTCGGTGATAAAGTAAGGAGAGGTAAAACCACGGTCGAAACGCATACCTTCAGTCACTTCCAATTCGTCGTCAATGGTCTTGCCAGCCTTGACAGTGATCACACCTTCTTTACCCACACGTTCCATAGCTTGAGCAATCATACCACCGACAAGTTTGTCACCGTTAGCGGAGATAGTAGCCACCTATTGATTCACCCATTAAAAAAAAAAAAAAAAAAAAAAGGATGAATCAGTTTATCTATTTCTATATATATATATATATATATATATATATATATATATATATCATCAACATCACATTATTAAACAACTTACTTGAGCAATTTCGGCAGAGGTAGTAATGATCTTGGTACTGGACTTTAAGTATTCAATGACAGCATCGACAGCGAGGGTCACACCACGACGTAAATCCATAGGGTTACAACCAGCAGCGACATTCTTGACACCTTCGGTAAAGATAGCACGAGCCAACACAGTAGCAGTAGTAGTACCATCACCAGCCAATTCGTTGGTCTTGTTGGCAACGTCTTGAACAAGTCTATCATTCAAAATAAACCAAGTTAAAATGTCATTATAAATATTTCCAGTCCCCACATTAGTGTCATTTGTTATTACTTACCTAGCACCCAAGTTTTCAAACTTGTCTTCCAAAGTAATAGACTTGGCAACAGTGACACCATCCTTGGTAATCTTGGGAGAACCATAGGGTTGATCAATCAAGACATTACGACCCTTGGGACCCAAAGTAACAGCGACTGACTTTGCAAGAATGTCAACACCACGGAGCAAGGCAGCGCGACCTTCAACACCAAACTTGATTTCCTTGTGAGTAGAGTAAAGACGGTTCAAAACACCGGTAGTGCTGCGAGACTTTTGAAGGGTGCGGGAGACCAAGCGATTCATTTTTTTTTTCTTTTGTTAAAAGAGAGACAAAAAGGAAAGAAGAAAAAGAACCAGGGGGTTTAATCCTTTAATACTTTTCTGGGTGGAAAACAAAAAAAATGGCGGAATTGAAATCCCGCTCCATCTGGAAACGCCTGGAAGGAAAAACTAGGTGGCTTACTTTGATCATCTTAATACCTGGCTCGTTACTTCACTTGAGCACATGGAACATACTCATTCAAATCGAATGGATTCATTGTCATTCATTCAAATGTCATTTCGTCTAGTTGGGAGTTGATCGTGCGAAAAAAAAAAAAAAAAAAAAAGTAGAATCCCATGCCCATGTGGAAGGGCATGGCTTTGAGATAGGATACTATTCACACCCCGATCCATTGACAAGATCTGTTTGAACTATTTGGGTAATAATCATGGGTAATAAAACATATTAATTTTGTATGTATAAATAATAGTAGCAGGAAAATAGTGATTCGAGGTTGTCCCCATTCTCTGTGTATTCTTACTGGCGTGCAAGCGTGTGCTGGTGAAACATATTTCAAAACCCGCCTCTACTATTCGATTTTTGGCAGATTTTTTGGAACCTTCGTTATACGGTTTTCTTCCCTTTATCTTTCTCTTTATTTTGTGTGGGCTATTTGTACATCACTCTTTTATCCATTCTCTCACCTTGACAACATAAATAAAAAAGGAAAATAAAGAATATGACTTCTCCACATCGTAAAAACTCCATCTTTAATATGATGTCATTGTAAGTTGACTTTTTTATTTATAACAAGAAAAACAGAAATAAACTAATATGATGATCCTTTTTTATATATAGCTCACCCACACTTAATATGCTTGCTTCCTCCCCTTCCTCCTTTGCCACACCCTCACCATTTGCTCTGCGTCATCGGGATAGCTATGTACACCAACGTGAATTGGAGTCCCAGTTTTGTCAAGACCTTGTATGTTGCAACCAACCTATCGCCGATCTTCACGAGCTACTACAACATTACGAAGAACAACATGTGGAGGTACACTCAACTGACGAAGCCAATCAGTCCAAAGGCCTTGACGACGAAGACGAAGACGAAGAAATGGAAGAAGACCAAGACGATACGAATGGAAATCTGCCCATCTTATTATCAAGTCAAGATATGTCTGCTTTGGAACATGAAGGAGGGTTTGGTAATACCACATTGGTGGGTGCTATTGGTAACAGTAATAATGGTGGTGTAATGGGCATGGATTACCACTTTGGTGCTCCCGGGTTAATACATCCAGGTAAAGAATCACTCTCATCTGATTAATTAAGATGATTACTCATCCAGCTTTTTTTTTTTTTTTTTGTATATGTGAAATTAGATGCAGATAAACCTTATCGATGTGATGTACCAGGATGCGACAAGGCTTACAAGAACCCGAATGGATTAAAATATCATCGTATGCATGGACATTGTGAATCAACTGACTCTGATAACGAAGCCGATGCACTTCAAAAACCATATCAATGCAGTGTAATGGGTTGTAGGAAACGATACAAGAATATGAATGGACTCAAATACCACATCGAACACTCTCATATCAAGAAAATGCAAACTGCTTTACCACCTTGGATGGCCTCACCTTGGCAACAACAAACACAGACTGATCCATTACAGCATACACCTTATCATCTTTTACATCCCCACTCACAACAACAACAATCATCAATACAGCAGCAGCATCAACAACAACAAACTGAACCAATACAACGACCTTCTCAACTTCTTCAACTCTCACATCAACAACAACAGCAATCTTTACCCCATCCTCAATCTCACCACCCTCAAACATTCTTGTAAATATAGTCTTATTGTATATTCATTCCCCTTTATAAATTGACACCATTTGTCCCTTAGTACTTATATTATTAGCATCCCCTTCTCCTCCATTATCATATATAAAATACATGAATAAATAAATAAAAAGGGTGAATTGATGTTGATACTCTTTTGTTTTGCATTTGATGGTTTAATGCGGAGTTGGAACTCCCAATTTGGTAGTCCTACTGTTTGGAAAAAAAAGAATGGGCCTTTAATGAAGGGAAAAGCTAAAGTCATATTATAGTTGATGCATAATTTGTATTCCTTTATTGTTCCAGATTCCTTTTATGTCTCTAGTGCAAATCCACCGTCATAGGCCGGGCCGATTGCTTGGCAGAGGTCAAGGAAATCCCGCTTCTTCTTTTTTTTTTTTTTTTTTTTTTTTGATTTATATCCCGAACCCCATCTGTCTTTTTCTCTTTTTCTTTCTTCTTTTTCTTTTGTTTATCCATCTTTTCGTACTTCTCCCTTTTACACAAACATACATTCTTCTTATCTATTCTGTTACATTACCACTCTTTGATTCCCCTTATTACTACTACTTCTTATCATGGAAGAAGTCCAGTCTTCTCTCTCACATGCTCACCAACTGGAAGAGAATGGACAAATAAAGGTACTTATTTGATACTAAAAGAAATACCTGTTTTTTTTTTTATTTTCCTTACATGTTTTTTTTTTTTAATACTGTTGTTGTTGTTGTTGTTATAGGATGCATATATGGCTTACATCTCTTTGTCTCAAGATTCCTTGTCCTTCCTAAAGGAAATCAAGTTTATACAATCATGTAAGTAGACTTTGGAGGGGGGAAGGGAGGGAGAAAGGACTAAAATACAGTAACAAACTAAAACGATACCTTTACTATTTGATCAATAGCCATTATATCACAACCAAAACAATATGCTTCATTGATATCAGCACTACGCATCTCTTTGTCACACATGGAACACATTATCGAAACCCACTCACCGGGAGCACCGACAAGAATACCAGCTCAGCATACGGGTGATTCAGTAAAATTCCCAAAACCACCATTACCACCAAAACCAACTCGGATTCATAACAAGCCAAATTTACCACCGAAACCTACTAGGAATGCTCTATCAAGGCCATCTTCTCCTACCAATGATGATTATTTGCAGGGTAAGTAAACTTAAATGTCAGAAGACAAAGAACCCTTCTTGATTATCTAGCCAATTTGTTAGTGCACGTGTTTTTACTAACTTGTAATTCATATTTTATCCATTATTAGACAAATCTTCTGAACAACAACAGCAACATTATAAACCACAAATACACTCTACCACTAGTACGGATCCTATCATCAGACCAAAGCCACCTACACCCAACACAGCTGGATCATCAAGACCTTATAGTGTACCTTCTCCTGATAATCGACATTTACAAAAACATCGACCATTTACGGAAATACGAGTACCTTCTGATGACTCGTCTATTGTATCTGAAGGTGAAGTGGATCCAACTCATCTTGTACCAGCACAAACAATCGTCGATGGTCTCAACTCTTCAATCTCTGGTCAAACATCATCTGATCATGTCCCCTTGATTCCTGCCCCACCTTTACTCACCACTCATCGAATATTACAAGCAAAACTCGACGATCTGGAAATAACACTAAAGACGACTAAAGCACGGAAACAGCAATTATTAGGTGATCATAATGTACTGGATCCAATGACTGAAGACGATATCAACCACAGGATTCTTCAATACTCTCGTCAGGTTGCCGACACCAAACAAGTCTTGAACAGGGTCCGTACCATCTACATGAATGCATCCACTATTCCAACTATTATGCACTTCAAGGCTCATGTCTCTGCTTATCAGATCACTCTCATTGAAGCAGCCATATTCAACGCCATTCCAACTTCTGCTCTCATGTCTCACTCGGCTAAGCACCCTCACCCTCGGATTGTGGCTTCTACCGACTTTTTCAACTATTTTACAAGATTCATCGAACACTCCATCTTGTTTCCTCAAGAAGCTTCGGCTCGTGCTCAACTCATACATTATTGGATCAAAGTGGCCTCTCGGTGCTTGGAACTGAACAATTATCAGACTTTGAAAGCCATTGTGTCAGCCTTGGGTACTCCTCCGGTGGAACGACTGCGACGAACTTGGGCTTATATACCAAAGAAAAGCATGACTAAACTTGACAGTCTCAGCGAACTCATGTCAGAGGCCGACAACTATGGTCGATATCGGGAACACATGGGGATGGTCAACACAACCGTAGTCAATGGCAAGTCTGTGGCTCAAATCCGTGCTGAACATTATACAAAGCCAACTGTCCCTTTTTTGGGCACTATTATTCACGACATTACTTATCTACTGGCCGCTTTTAAATCATCCAACAATGCAACCATGACTGCCGAAAACGAACCGAGAATTCGCGAAATCCTTGACATGATGCGCCGATTCCAACAAGGACCGAAATATCCAACATGTCTACCTGGGACCTACAACAAAGCACACCAAAAACACCATTTTAGGCCTTCTCTGTCTAATGCTTTACATCGTGGGGCTTCAGGTATTGGACGAATCAGCAGCAATGGGCTCTTTGGGTTTGGAAGCAGCAACGTGGCAGGAAGGGATAGCACGGGAACCAGTATCACAAGTGGAGACGATGACGATGACGGCGGTGGCGGCGATGATTCTGAAGACGGCAGCAACATGGAAGAACAACAAGAAATGGTGACTCAATACCTTTTAATGCGGCATTGGGTGAATCAAGATACTGTGGATCAGCTCAGCAACTTGCGTGAACCTCCTCGACAAAAATCATGCAGCAACAATACTATGAACGGACATCGAAGCAGTGGTGGTCAAACCACCTCATCTATCCTCAGCAACTCATCCATGATGCGTAACAGTAACATATCACTCAACACAAGTAACAGTAGTGGTGCCAGTCGCCCTACCAGTGTAGATGATGAACAACAGTATCGTGCATCGGAGGACAAATCTGGCAGTGGGGCAAGCAGTGGCAACAGCAGCAGTAACAACTTTTGGTCGTTTAGGAAAAGTGTCGATCAAACACGACCATCGACTATACATGATCCGACGGGTCTGTCATCCCAACCTTCTCCAACAACATCATCACCATTATCAATATCCTCACTTACTACAGCTCCCATCGTGCCTCCTCGACCACCAAACATCACAAGACCACACAACCCTTCTACCACCAACAATGATGAATTCAAATCGGCTCTTGCTCAAAGATTAGCCAAGGTCGCCTCGGATACCTCTTAACATAGTATAGTAGTCAACCCCCCTCCCCCCCCTTTTTTTTGTACACTTTGGTTTACCTTTTTTATACCTCATCTTACATGTCATGACTTTCCCCTTCCACCATCTTGTACTTTTATATCATTCTCATTCTGTATATCTACAACCATCCCTCTTCCCTATTGTTTTATCCAATAAATAAAGAATATGTTGATTAAACCAGATAATCTTGTTTTTTTTTTTTAAAAAAAAAAAAAAAAAAAAAAAAAAAAAAAAAAATTCTATTCAGCCATATATATATGCATGATGAATGAACCTCGTTTAGATCCATCCACGTTTAATCCAGGCTTCCATATATAGAGTCTTAAATACAAACACAACATAATTTTGTTTGTTTGTTTGTTTTTCCAGTAAAGAGTCAATATGGTATGTAAGTTTATTATCAAGTAAGATTGTATAATATAGTAGGAGTGGAAGTGTCTATATATATCAGGTAATCTATTTTAATACCACTCTAAACTACACCTAATGGTTATGCTACCGCCAATCCAAGAAGATCCGACCAAGTGAGTGATCCAGTTCCAAAAGTCAACCCGTTTTCCCTTGTTCGTCATTGATTGTTAAAATCATAGAGATACAGTTAGTATCTGTCGAGAATCGATTAAACCTTTCCCACCCTCTTATATATATATATATGAGCTTACCATCTTTGACTGTAAAAACCCAAAGTAAGATAGGCAGCCAGGTCAGATGTTGTAAGGACAATAGTCATATGCATGTAGATACCTTTTTTGTTTTATCCACGGTGCCTCCGGAAGATGATCTTGATCTAGCCACATTTTGATTCTTCTGTATATTTTATGTAGTAAAGAATGAAGAATGGTGAGAAGCATATCACTCACAAGTATCCATGTATTCTGACTTATCTTGTTCTTCTGTCCTCATATCAATAAAAGTAGCTAGTAGAGCAAAGCATACAATGTCAACTATCAGTGTCATAAAAGAGAGACGTTAAATGTTAAAGTGAATGTGTAGCAAAAAGAGTTTCTTACCTTCGCAAGCAAAGATGGTTATAAAAGACGATCCGTTCCGTCATTTTTATACAATCGTAAGTTGATTACCTAAAAATCTACTTTTAATAAAGAAAAGCAAGTTGACTTGAATCAATTGCAAGTTTATGTGGAGGGAAGAGACGGGATTACCTGTTTGCTGGAATTATACCAAATAGTGGTAGCACCAAGTAGTTGTCAAAATGACAAAGAGCAGTCTTTGTAGAATAGTGATGAGTAGAACTGGGTGCATTAGATTGTTGGTAATGAGGGGAAAGAAAAGTATGTCTATTTTCCATCCCCCCTTTTTTTTTTTTTTTATCGATTTGACAGACAGGTAAAATTCAAATTCCGTCTACTAAAAGTCTATGTTGAGCGGGAATTCACTTCAACACTTTTTATTTTATTCTCATACACACACCAATACGAACAATCTACCATGGCTATTGTATACCAATGGTTGGCAAAAGTGGCAACAAGGCAATGAAGACGAACAATCGGATGACAAACAACGACATGATCTTTACATTACAAAGAAACGGCTCTTTAAGGAAGACTTGACAGTAAGTAAAGTTGCTAACGTGTTATTCCTTTCTAATCTTTCTATATTGCTTCTAGTGCTTTTTTTTAGTTGCTGGCAACATTTGCTTGGTGATTGGAAACTGTATGAAATATGGCATACTGATTCGACTCACACACAGCGACCTTCTGGTAGAAGACTATAGCTTAATTGTCTTGGCTTGGCTCAGCATTCCGGCCCATTCAAACTAGATGGTCTCTTTTATAATGGAATACAAATCTCGTGAAATTCCTGGTCACCTTCCCAAGCTACAATGCCTGCAATTTTATCTATCATTCTTTAGGTATGGGGTGTGTGGATTGGGATGACTATTTATTATATCTTGTTGGCTCTGTGATTTAGGTATTACCTCGTAGCCCTCGTCTTGAAGTGTCTTGTCACTCTGTCTCTCCTCCTCCAACCTCGTCGACATTGCGATAGGACAAAATCTATCACTGGTACAGGTAAATGAAATGACCAAGATGGGTGGTGCATTAATTGTCCTATTTTGATCGCCGACTTTGTGAAAATCGTGCATAGATAAATTCGCTTAAGGGTGGATTACATGGTTTACAGACTGTTGGGCAGGCAATAGTTATCATGTATTGGTACTCTCATCAAAACATATCTGGTGAAAAGGCGACATGAAACGATGGAGTCTCAAGGTAGGAAGGGAATGTCAAATGGAAATCATTGTTTAATTCTTCTTTTTCTTCTTCTAGCAAGTAAGGTTACACGCGTGAAAAACAAGGTATATCAATAGATCATCGCCGACATTCCGATCGACGAATTAAGTAACCACTCTACTACTATTATCAACAAGTATTTTCCATGGTGAAATGATGGCAAATGTAAGTCATTGATGCAGAAAAAAAAAGGGGGGGGAGGTTTGTTAACTGATTCTCATTCTGTTTTGATACTTTTAGTGTGACATTGAATGGCTCTATTTGGCATGTATGGATTTAAAAAAACTGTCCCTGCGCTGGTTAGCTGGTAAATCTAAACGGCATACGAATGAAGATAGGGGCGTCAGATAACATCATCATGCTGGTTACATATATGTGCGGAGATGGGAATGGCTTGGTTGGATTTGCGTGATTGTTGGAAATAAAGCAATCTCATTGGCTCATCTAAATCTTCCCCTCTCTCTTATCCAAAGCTATAATTTGGTGGGCGGTTTACCATCGCCTGTTTTCCAGGTAATGTTAGTAAATGAAACAATAGGTAGTTTTGGTTTATGATATGAATACAAATGTACTAATCTTCTATTTGATATTTAGTTAGGGTGTGATCATTATTGTATCGGATTAAATATAGGTAGGGGAAATTTATGCAAACCAAAAAAAGAAAAATAGAAAAAGAGATGGGAGATGGAGATACTAACTGTATAAATGATATGATTGGCTCATATTAACGTTTAGTGGGCGGCAGGTCATCACATAATCCCTTTAAATCTCTTCTGGCAGGTAATATAAATTGCTCCCGCTCCCCAAACAACTCTTCCCCTCTTTTCTTTCTAACTTTTTTACACTTTTATACTTTTTACTCTTATATATAATTTGATTCTACAACATGAAGGTTATCGACAAAATCAAGAAGGCTGAAGAAGAAGGTCGTATTTACTGGTCTTTTGAATACTTCCCTCCCAAAACTGAACAGGTAATAAACATACAACTGATGAATGATCCTTTACAAATACTAACTTTGTCTTTTTAATTTTTATCCACAAACATAGGGTACTAAAAACTTGTATGACCGTATTGATCGTATGAAGCAATATGGACCTGAATTCATTGATCTTACTTGGGGAGCTGGTGGAAGCTCAGCTAAACAAACCATCGAAATCGTGAAAACTGCTCAATCTGTGTCCAAAGTCGAAACCATGATGCATCTTACTTGTACCAACATGCCTGTGGAAATGGTGGATGAAGCTCTCAAGGTAAAGAGGAGAAAATGATTATGACATGTATTTTACTAACTGCTTGTCTATAGGCTGCTAAAGATTGTGGATGTCAAAACATTTTGGCTTTACGCGGTGATCCTCCTCATGGTCAAGACAAATGGGAATCATGTGAAGGTGGTTTCAACAATGCGATTGATTTGGTCAAATATATTCGTCTCAAGTATGGTGATTACTTTGGCATTGCTGTTGCAGGTAAAAAAAAAAATGATTATAATGTAATAGCAACCAACCCACTGACTTTATTATTATTACCATAGGTCACCCTGAAGGTCATATTGACAACCCTTCCAAAGAAGATGACTTGAAACACTTGAAAGCCAAGGTGGATGCTGGTGCTGATTTGATTGTCACTCAATTATTCTACGATGTCGACATGTTTTTGGACTTTGTTACCAAATGCCGTGATATTGGTATTACTTGCCCTATTGTACCTGGTGTCTTTCCAATTCAAAACTATCAAGGTCTCAAGCGAGTAATTTCCTTCAACGACAACTATGTACCTGAATCTATTTGGAATGATTTGGAACCCATCAAGGACGATGATGCTGCTGTCAAGGAATATGGCATTCAATTAACAATCAAGTTTATCGAAAAAATGTTGGCGGCTGGTATCAAGGGTATTCATTTTTACACCTTTAACTTGGAACGCTCTACTAGATTGATCCTGGAACGTTTGAACCTTATCCCTACTACTACTACTACTACTCAACAACAAGATGCTGCTACCGTTCCTCCTGTCGCTGCTGCCCAATCTACTACCGCTTAGTTATATATATATCTTTTATACACCCATTCTTGTTTATATTCTCTCTTCCCCCTTCCCGACTTTTTTTTTTTTTTTTTACTTTGTATGTTCAACCATTCCCTCTTTTATCTTTCTGGGGTTCCATCAATCCTGAAGAAAATACCTTATACATAATATCTTAACATATTACTTCTTCATTTTAATAAAACTCATTCTCTCTCTCTTTGTTTGTCTTTATTTGGTGTTAGTGTGCATTAATGTAGATGTCGTGATTTGTTTGACTCATTGCATATCATATAAAGTGTTGTTTTTATATAGACTTTTTGGGATTGTTGTATAATGCACTTAAAAAGTAGTATGAAGTGGTGTTAGTTGAAATCTTATATGCATTTGACCCCTTCTTCATGGCGGAATTTCAACAGGATTTATGCAGAAAAGAGGTATTTTAAATCCCGTCAGGCAATGTCACTTTTACATTAGATGATATCACATAAAGTAGTACCGTATCATGACACTGAAACATGGTGACAGCAGCAAGTTTCATCATCACGATCGTTTTGTCCAATAATTTTACCGTTTTAGATCAATGACACAAAAATGTGTCTTATGCTACCATCCACATATTTGGAGTTTCGGGTTATATGTTAAAAGGACATTCATGCAAACAAAATGTACGTCATTAGTATGCTTTTAGTGTTAATTAAAGACAAAGAGTACATAATGTGTTTGATAAAGTGATTGTTTTATTATAAAAAAGAAAATGTGTATTATAAACTAGTATAAGGAAGGAGATATAAAATAATGCTAATAGACTAATTGGACCAGGGTAAGCCAGGCCAAAAGGGGATCCAATGAATACAAAATCAAACCGGGAGAGAGTATACGATTCACCCATACTACCTACCTACCCCCAACAAAGAAAAAAAAAAAGATGCTATATACAGTGAGATGTACTTTTTTAAAAAGAATGTATTCTTAACCACCCTTCGCATATACAAGTTCGCTTGTGTCAAAAGGTCACTAGTTCCACATGTTTACCAATTGATTTAATTCCAATAAGACCAATAGCTGAGAAGAAGAATAGAATTGTGAGCCAAATGTCTTTATAGGTTGTGTCGTCTTGCCATCCATTAGTACACCTGCCATGACACTATAAGTTTAAACCAACCGAGCCCTTTGGTACCCAATTCCGTGTTTTGTGTATCTTGTATTGTCCAATGGGATAAACAGAAAGTGAGTAAGGGAGACGTTATCTGTGGCGCTGGTTATGGCTTTTTTTTTTTTTTACTTACCGACTAACAAGTTGGGATTTCCCACACATCAATCTCTTCACGAAGAGCATTTCATCAAAAGCATAACAAGAATTGACCGTGTGAGACAGTGACCAACCACTGTAATGAATTCGTAAAATGTTAAAAAAAGAAAAGAGGTCGCCTTTACAAAAGAAAAAGATAAACCTGGGCACCAGCGGGATTTCAAAATCGGGATTTGAAAAACACAGATGAGGGGTTTCTGCAAAGGGCGAACGTGTGATCCTGGGATTAAGAGTATAGATCAATGGAAGAAAACTTTGCAGCATCGTGAAACAGGTACAGACCAAAGAATAGATATGTCAATCATCAGATCACAAAAATGTTTGATTATCTACCCCTGTCGTCATCTACTCAATAAAAAATAAAAAAGATCCAAATTTGGATTAACCTCACTCCTCCCAGTGTCACCTTTTTCCGCCAAGAGGCTGGGATATGTATCACATTGCCTCTGTGGTCGGCGATTCTACCGAATCATGGAATCAAGGAAATGCACCTGACTGTATTACCCCACCAGCCATTGAAATTTTCAAACCCCGGCACCCGCAGATCCTTCTCATATTCCAAGAAAAGGGGAGTTTTTTTTACCTTTTTTAATGAATTGGGACCTCAATAAACTGATTGATTCCCCGATCTTGTGGCTTGAGAACACAAATTGATAAAATAAATAAAAAGTGTGATACACTATTGCGCTGAAATCGCCATTGAAAGAATTTTAAAACAAAATTTACCGCCCAGCTCGCGAAAATAACGCAACCCTGTCCTTTGCAGCGGAGTTTTTTTGGATGTGTGCCTGGATGAAGAGGGACTGACATGGAAGGAGAAAAAAAAAAAAATTTCTTTGTTGGTTTGATATGTCTTCCACATCCCACCAAATAGTCAATCAACGATATAAAAAGTCAATCCCCCATTTATTTACCTCTCTTTCTCTTTTCTAATTCTTTTCTAGTTCCCCTTCTCACTTTCTTTGTATATTCTTTTCCCTTTCTTTTTTGTATTATATATACACTTGTATAATTCCTTTACCCCCCCCATTGGTGATGATCTATTTGTTTAATCAACCGTCTCCCATAGTTTTTGATTTGTCCTTCTTTTATAGTTAACCCATCATCTTCAAGTTACCCCCCCTTTCTCTCTTCTTTTACTTTTTATCATCTTAATACATATTATTATTGCTTATAAATACACACATATATATACTACTATTACTATTACTACTACCTTTACTCCCACAATGATTTACAAAGGCGTCAAATATGCTTGTGGCACTTGCATAAAGGTACTTTAAATTTTGATGTGAAGTGTCGGAATTTGAAAATACTGATAAAACGAACCTACTTTTTTTTTTTTCCCGCTCTCTCTTTTTCTTTAGGGTCACCGCTCATCCAACTGCAACCATGTTGAACGACCACTATTTGAAATCCGTAAAAAAGGTCGTCCTGTAACTCAATGCCCCATTTGTCGTGATCTGCGAAAAACGAAGCAAGTCCATATTAAATGTGCCTGCACTCATAATAAGTCAACTAAAGGTACGAAAAAGAAAAAGATAAGGCAGAATTGAACTAACAGTTTCTTCTTTTTAGAACAACAACCTATTCTCATTCAACAAGACAGTGATGGTGTTGGTACTGCTTTTAGTCAAGTTGATGGTGAACTTCAACTGAACTCTGAACTTGGTAACGGACTCTCTTCAAAAGGGACTTCTCCTTTCTCTTGGGCTGTGGTCACTCCTTCCTCTTCAATGGACGACAGTACTTCTGGAGATCATCTTGGTTTTATCTTCCATAAATCATCCAGTCAACGCTTCCTTGAAGGTCAACCTCGCCCACCAAGAAAGAAAAGTGTCAAAAAACAAGCTGCTCCTCCTCCTCCTCCTTCTTTGTCAACTAATGTGGTATTGCCCTTAATGGATACAAGCTCCTCATCTTCGGTTTGCTCTGATAATGGTGACTTGTCTGACGACTTGACAATGATTCTCAATAGTTTACTCCAACAAGATCCACCAAAAGAAGAAGACATGATGAATCAAGACTTGGCCAATCTGGAACTGACAAACAACAATAATAATAATAATAATAATAATAATATGATGATGTATCCTTCTAGCCCATATCACCCACCCAATTCTTATGTGTCTCAACTGTTGATGGAAACGACTGATATGGATCCTTATGGTAACAACAATAACAATAACAACAGTAGCAACAACAGTAGTCGAACAGGATCCTTCTCAATTGAATCTCCTCCATATATGGTGGGATGTTGTGGTAGTCCTCAATCAATGTGTCAACCTTCCGACAATGGTGGTGAATCCGTCGTGATTACTATTGCTCCTTTATCTCCGACGACTAAACTACCAAGTTCCGATAATGTTAGAACTAGGATCGTGACATGTTATTGTGCTGGAAACTGTACTTGTCCTGGTTGTTTGGTCCATCCTGGTAATGTCTTGGTGGGTGATCCTCTGATGGATCCTTATGGTTTCTCTATGGATCCTGCTACCTTTTGTCCTTCATCGACGGCATCAAGTATCTACTCCACTTCTGACGATGAAGATCAACAATCGCCTTATCCTCTCCTTCGTTAATATATCCCTCCCTTCCTGGGTCTTCTTTGTATATAGCTCTTTTTTTGATATTTCTTTTTTAGTTCATGTAGTTAGAGTAATAGATTAGTTATAGGGGTTTTGTTATCGTCAATAAAAACTTGGTCTAAACATACATTACATATACTATTAAAAAACGGTTTTACTTCTCCTTGTTCATATGTAGGGTGTTGCAGGTATGTACGATTGATCGTACTCTATCCTAACAGGCACGGGCAAAATATAGGGGCTATCCAACACTTTTATTCTATCAGGTTCGTTGAGGGGGGGTAGGGCTATAGATAAAAAGATGACGGGGACATGGACAAACACAATGTTTACGTAAACAATCAATTTATTATGTATTTTCTTTTTTTAAATAAAAAATCAATTGATATAATCAATAGTATAGTAGGGGTAATAAAGAGGGGGGAGGACTAAGCTAGAATCCAACAAGTTTCATCAATAAATAGCCAAGTGTTGTAACACATAGGGTGGCATACACACTAGAAGGCACACCATTTCGAATAAAGTCTTTGGTGGAAAGGTAAGGTTTTCCGAGATCATTTTCTTGAGCAATCGCATTCATATTGGGGAATCCTGACACTGGCAACCCCATAGCACAAGAACAAACAAATGCAGTTCCCTATAACAATGATGATCAGTGAATGTTCCTTTTTTTTTTCCCATGACATGACAACTTACCATCACCAACAATCTAGGTTCAGGATGATCCAAACGAGCACCTACTTCGGCCACAATAGGTAAGACGATCAAGGCAGCAACAGTATGACTGATAAAGGTAGCAATGATCAAGACCAAGAAGCTGAATACCGCCAAGACTTCAAATGCAGAGAATCCGGTCACCCAATGTTCAATGCCTTGAGCAATCGTATGCAACAATCCAGAGCTTTCCACAGCCTTGCCCAGCGCGATCCCACCCATAGCCAACATGATCACGTTCCATAAAAAGTTGTTAAAGTCATCCTTGGTCAAGAGCCCAGTACCAAAGAAAGCAATCAAGGGCACGATCGCAATCACCCCCATATCACCAAACAGATCTTCATAGGAATGAGCCAAACACCACATGACAATCGTTGCCAGAGTCACCAAACACACATAGATCTGGGTCCAACTGATAGGTTCTGATGACGCCCTGATTGGGTGGATATGTGTGATCTGCTTTTCAGGTGCATAGTTCCAAATGAGCCATAACCAGATAATACCGTTGCCGACCAGACAGAGAGGAATCGAGATGATAAACCATTCACCCCAAGATGGTGCAGGAGTCATATTTTGAATAGCAATGATGTTTTGTGGTGAAGAGATCGGTGAAGCCATTCCACCAAGATTAGAAGCAAGAGCAATACCAATGATTAAGCATGGGGCGAATCGAGCATCCACAGGTAGGGTACGTAAAATAGGCTATCAATCAATCAAAACCAAAATCAAAAAAAAAAAAAAAAAAAAAAAAAGTAAGCATGTCGATCTATGTAATGTATAAATGTTTTTGTTTGTTTATGTATTCTTTTACCTGGATTAAAGAGAAACAAAGGACAGGTGCAGCCACATTACTGATCCACATACTTGCGACTGTAGCCACTAACATGTTGACCAACAAGACCCGATTCGGTTTGGTGCCAGCCTTGGAGAGGACAAACGTCGCCATAGCCTTTGCGATCCCAAACTTGCTTAAAGCACCAGCAATAGAGAACCCACCCAACAAGAGCATGATGACAGGCGAAAACATGGCAGCAAATACACGTTTTGTTGCATCCGGGGCTTTCAGTCGAGTGAATTCACCATCGTCCGAACGCATGACCCGCAGCGTCACAATTAAAAGAGGCACCATTAAAGCTGTAACAAATAGTGGCATCACCTACATTACATACAAGAAAGGGAGAGGATCAGTTTCATATTATCAAGTTTCTTCTAAATAGAATATAACCTACCTCGCCAGCCCATAGCATACTTGCGAATACCAAAATTGCAAAACATCTATTCTGTTCAATATGACCAAATATATCCACCGAGAGCAAGAGAGCAAACACCAAGACCGAAGCGACCAAAAAAAAGCCATGAACCAGTTGATCTCTATCGATGATAAAAGAGCCACAAGGCGTACGAAGCACCGCCTGTTTACCATCACCTAGACCGACACTTTGCGTCTTGCGTTCTTGACCCACCATATCACGCCACACCGTATTACGTTCCCACACAATATGTTCACGCAGATGAGTCTTGAGTTCATCAATAGCCAGATCCAAATTGTTGTTATCCGTCACCAAAAAAGCATACCCCCGTTCAGTTTCCTGGATCCTTTCGTTCAGACGTGCTTTGGTGGCTGGTTTGAATGGGTACGCCTGATTGACATGCTGAGTTAGATAATGCCGCTTGAGGTTGTTGGAGGTGATCTTATCGTACTTTTTGAGGATCTTGGAAAAGGCGGTCATGTTGAGGGCGACAAAAGATTTGAGTTCGGATAGCAAGACAAAGAGATCCACCGTTCGTTTCTTAATTTCCATTCCATGCCATGATGCTGCTTTACCAGTATTGTTCCTGTTGTTCCTGTGGCCATCTTCTTCATCTGGTTGGCGACGCTGTTCTTCAGTGATATTGTCGTTATCGTGATGGAAATCCATATCGCTTGTGTTCTGTGTGAGGATATTCGGAGGGAGTGTGTAAGATTCTACATCGACCAAGGCTTCACGACGAGGGAAATCATTACCACCACCACCACCACCACCACCACCACCATTAGCATTGATATCACCATCTTCACCATATCGAGAGGTCAAGGTCGTAGGACTTGGTGGTTGAGTTTGTTGAAGTGCATCCAGTCGGTCATAGTCAAACAATAGGCGGTCCATTTCTTCATAAAGTTCAGTTTCCTTCTTGGCGTAGAATTTAACAATCTTGTCCAAGGCCTTGTTTAGAGCTTCAATAAAACGACGGTTGGTTTCTTCCACAGAGGAGACATCGCTGTTGTCCATGAGAGCTGTCCGTTCACTAGGGCCAAATTCTTCATCCGCGCCATGATTCTGCTTTGATGCCAGTTGATCCTTTTCAATAATGTAGATGAGTTTCTTCAAATTGGAGTATCTATCGCAATAAAATAGATAAACATTAAAGTGAGAAGAAGGCACACGACACCACTTGAGTTGCTGTTTTTGTTTGTTTGCCACAAATAACAAATAGTAAACAAAAAATTATATACTTACGGTAGATAGTAGTCGGCCCAGTCTGGAACAGCATTAAACTGTATCTGATGTGAGAACTTCATGTTCGTTCGTGAAGAAGAGAATGAAGAAGAAAGAGAAGAAAAAAGGAAAGAAAGAGAACAAGCGGAGGGAATTAAGAAGGAAAAAAAAAAAAAAATGAAATTCAAATCCCGCCCTGTACAGTTTACCCTACACATTCACTTATGATCCATTTATCATCACAGGTGCTTTGCAAAGAAGAAGAGAAGAAGAGGTCAAGAGGTCAGAACTCACCCAATCCTGTTTTTTTAATACTTGGAATGGGTCAACCACTTTCCTCTTCTCGCCCTAGTCACAGGCTCTCACAAGAAATTGACGCCCAATCAAGTCAATGGATGACTCCATCGTGCTTGGTTTATTTCAATCATCGACTGCACCACATCATCAGTTCCTTTTGAGCCAAGCAATCATGCAATGCAATGATATGCTTTCTTTTTTGAATCGATTTTCTCTAGGATCTCCCTCTTCATTCGGTCAACACTCATTTATAATGAAAACAAAAAAGTATTTTCAATCGCCGATTTTTGGGAACAATAACCGTAGAAAACTTTTCTCGGCGTATCTTTAAAGTTTGACTTGTCTTTCTGATTGGATGGGGCTGATAAAGGAGAAGAGACAAGCGAACTCAGCGCACCTCGTTTTCACCTTGTTCATCAATGAAGAAAGAACCTACTTTTTTTTTTCCTGAATGACACCACCATTCATTCTTGTTCCGATCAATATGGCGATGGGGATCTCCTTTACGAAAAGACCGTGGATCAACAAGTCTGGGTCTCAAATCTACTTTACCAAATTCAGGTGTGTCGGACTTGCAACCTGCATGAATGGGACTAAAAAGTCGACTCAAGTAGATGACAATGACATAGCGTGATCGAGTTTAAGGAGAGAAAAACCAGCAAAGAGCGGGTGGGTTAGGGAATACTAAATCCCATGTGGTCGAGTGCTTTGAATACATAGATGACGGAGGAGAATGGTCTCAGTTTTCTATTTCTGATCAGCGCGGGGTTTGAACTCCTTGATCTTTAAAAGAAGAAAAGCTCGTGCCCGCCCCCCAGCTATGTATCCTTTGTGTCAATGGATGAAAAGTCCTTGTCAAGTGAACCAGATGAATGAAAAGACAATAAATACAATCAAAGCAACAAATGAAATTGAATTTCTAATACATAGACGTACTAAAAAAGGGGGGAAAGAAAGAGAAGGGGTCAGATTGAATCTGATTCCTTTTATCAACCTACCTATTCTTTTTATTTCATCCCCATTGCCCAACATCATTGTCACTAATCATTTGTATGGAGAAATTTTTCGTACCCCCTCCCCTATTTTTTAGGTGGGTAGAATGGAGTGAGTATTTTCGCTTTTGAAACAACTAGGAAAGCATTGATCGGGGTTCGAAAATCCCCCATGCTATGCCTAAAATTAATTTCAGGGACCTCTTTCCAAAAAGAGACACCTACATGCATTAGAGTGGAACGAATAGAAGCACAACCTTCACAGATAGAAAGTAATGATCGACTATTTACTTTCAAGTCAATATGAAGGGCGTAAGGGATTGTAATCAGCCCTAACAAAAAAACACCTTCCTTTTAACAATCTACTGTACCTTTGAACAAATCATACTCACACATCTCATCGAATGCTAGACTAAAAGTCATACCTCCTTTTGAACTTGTCAGTGTCTCTTTCCAAATTAGAAACTCTCATTCTGCTTTTTTGGTCGAGGAAGAAAAAAAGTCGAGGAAAAAAAAAAAAAAAAAAAAAAAGTAAAACAAAAGATGAGCTCCTTGAAATCATGGTTCTCCTAGCCTTCTCCTTTTTTGAAATTCATCATCATGAACAGTTTCAATGCATGTCTGTATAAAAACAAAAAAGTAAGTAAAAGATCTGGTGTTTTAATTTTTTTCTCTTTTTCCCTTCTTATATTTTTCAACTTTTTTTTACATCAATGGATATCGTTTATGTGATCCATCAATTTGAAGCGGAGAATGAAGATGAAATAACTTTACGCATTGGTGATCCAGTGATCGTCTTGGAAAGAGATGATGGTTTTGAAGATGGTTGGTGGAAGGTAAGAAGATCACATACAATCATTTTACTGCTGACTTATATAGATTTCTGTTTAGGGAAGGAATGTGGATGGTCAGCAAGGGTTGTTTCCTGTAAACTATACCTCGGCGGATCCGCCCTTATCTGATACAGCTGATCACGACGAAGCGGAATATGAAATGACAGAAGATGATGTTTCAACTAGCTCACATTCACTTTCAACCCCATCAGTCGCAACCACCAATACAAATACTACTATTACTACCACTAATACTCATCGACAGCATCGTCAGCATCGTCAGCATCATCAGCATCAATCGCTGTACTCGATGAGAACCGATGATAGCGATGAGGATGATGATAATGGTGATCGGATCAGCAGTCGTAGCAGCAGTGTAATGATGTTTAATCCCCCTATCTTATCCCCCAACATCACCTTTGTATCAAAGAACCTACAGAAAGCTGTCCGTGCCACTTTGCTTTCCACCACACTTAGTCATATTCCTCCAGAACAATGGGAGGCCGAGCAAGTCGCTGATTGGCTAAAACAATTAGGGTTTGACACTGTTGTCGATCAATTTATTGGTAAGTTAACAATAGAATTTATATCATGTTTTCGTTCCTTTCATTCATGCTCCTTTTTTAAAAACAATTCAAATCCCGATTATGCAACATGTAAACCCCGATGGATATAAAAAAAAAAGAACAAGAGATTACAGGAGACATTTTATTGGAACTATCGCTTCAGTCATTGAAAGAATTAGAAATTAGTACTTTTGGAAAACGATTCAAGATACATAGTGCTATTCTTGCCCTTCGTGAAGAGATCTTTCGACAAGATCCGTTTTACTTGCACCCATCGAAATCATGTCTTAGCACCACAGAGGTAAAAAGTGGGATCCTCCTTTTATTCAGCTCTTTGATTTTAACCCCCGCTTTTTTTTCTTTTGTAGGATTATCATTGGATGCTTACCGGTCAAGGTCACCCACCACAGAAATATTCATTACATCGAAGCTCCCTAGAGGAAATCACACCACATAGCTATACTTCGATTGGGAGGAAAAGCAGTATAGCAGATCAACCGTACCAATATCATTATATTTCTCCTCCTCAATCACCCATGTCAGTACAACCTCATTCATCTATTCGTCCATCCAACTATACTTCTTCCTCTTCCCATCGTCGTAAGCTGTCGGTGGAAAGTCAAGAGGATCATGTAACGCCCGATATGGAAGGATGGTTATATAAGCAAGGTGATAAATACAAGACCTGGAATAAGCGCTGGTTCGTTTTGAAGGGATCCAATCTATTCTATTTTAAAAGTCCGAAGGTAAGTTTTTCTTATTTGCATGAATGATCCAAGGCTCCTAACTTTTCTCTTTATTATTATTGACAGGATGTTCGAATGAAAGGTATTATTAATCTACGTGGATATCGCATGGTTTGTGATGAAATGATTTGTGTTGGTCAGTATTCATTCAAAGCACAGCATGAATCGGAACGCACTTTTTTCTTTTATGCCGAATCTGATGTCAGTATGAGGGCATGGATTCAATCTTTGATCAAAGCAACCATTGCCCGAGATTTCAATGCCCCTGTCGTTAGTTCAAGTACGATTCCAACCGTTTCATTAGATATCGCTCGACGCATGAATCCGCGACCTCCTTCGACTATTCTCTACTTGAATCAAGCAAGCGCTAAATCTTCTTCCTCTACTCGCGATTCATCTGATCCACCTTCACCCACTCTCTCTTCTCCTCCTTTGATGATATCTTCCTTTTCAGATTCAAACACTGACACTTTGTCTAATACAAGCATCCATGACAGTTATTTATCGGGTGACCAGGAGGTACCAAATTAAACCCCAGTTTTCTTTTTTTGGATGGATTTTTTTCTCTCCCTCTCTTTTCTTCCTCGTAATGTTAATAATCCTCTATCTATTCTTCATAATCTATATCGTTTCATCTATAACAATTAAAGATAAACATCAAATAAAATACCTACAAACCGAGAGGCAGGCGCTGATTCTTGTCTCTGTACAATATGATGATGGGAATTACTAGGCGCACGGGATTTTGGAAAAGCACTACTCGCTCAATTGTTAACGGATGCTAATGATTAAAGTGGCGATGTGGATACTATGACATATTTCCAACATACTTTACCGCAATGATCAAGCTTCAAGACCCTTGTGTCGCTCAGTCCAAGCTTGCGATGACTTTTATCTGTCATTTATAAGAAAAGAAAAAAAGGACGAAGAGGAACCTGACTTCATTTTCAGACCCCGCCTGTCTCTACTAAGATTTGGAAAGGGCTCTACTCGCTCCAATTGTCTACAGATGCTAATAATTAAAGTAGCGATGTGAACACTATGGCATATTTTTAACATAAGTCATAGCAAAAGCCAAGCTCCAGGACCCTTGTGTCGGTTAGTCCAGACTTGCGATGACTTTTACCTGTCCTTAGACGGAAGGAAACTTCAATTTCAAACGCCGAACACCAAATCCCTTGCACCTAGCAATTCCCATTATAATGAGTACATAACTTTGAACTAGGCGCTTCTTTCATCTTCATCTTCTTTTTGTAATTGACTCATTGCCGCGAAAGTATCTTTGTGCCTACTAGCAAGTTGAAGTTTACCCTTTATTTGAACAAGCGGGATTTGAATGGGGGAAATAAGAATGGATTTTTTCTTTTTTTTTCCCCTCTTCTTTCTTTGCTGCAACAACAATTAACATGGATAATAGCGGCTACACTTGACTTTTTTTTTGGTGGGAATCTGTAAGCATCACCAACATTAACAACTACACTCTGTACTAATCTTCTCGTATCCTTTGATAACTTGGCACTTTCCACCAACACCAATCACAGTTGTAACTTTAGGACCCTCGTTATGAATGCAAAACTATCAAGACAAGATCTTGCAACCCGATTGATTTCACCTCGCATTTACAGCAATGTTTCAATATGGACCAGTGAACAAGTTTGCTTTTGGCTAACGACACTGATCAGGAACGGGTATTAGCGGCACCATAAATCTTGTCGACGGGCGGTTGGCACTCTTGACACTTGTGAATATCTGTAACGGCAACTGTGGAAAACGATACGGGTAGATGACCACTAATGTATTGTACATGGCCACTCTTTTGGTTACGGTACGTTGGATTCACACGAAAAAAAAAGGGAGGGCAGGGCAGATCACTCAGTTTCTTTCTTAGCATCACATAGTACACATAACCAATCAACCCACTTGATGGAAAACAAGGCACAAATGGTAAGGAAACATGCAATCATCATCATCATTATCATCTCATTCTTCTTGGTTATTATAATCAACAGGTACATTCGACCATACCAATCCCGACACACTTACTTGGATGTGACAAGATTGGCTTTGGTGCAGGATTTGGTTATTCTGCGATGCTCCACATGAACAAATACCTCTTCTTTACTTGATATTAAAACATGGACTTGGATAGGCAGCTTTTTTAGGGGGGGGGCTACAGGATATTCAATTATGACAGGGTGGAATGGTAACAACAACGACACTATTGGGAACGGAATAACTTGCGACGAAATGACTTCTACCGTATCAAACTCTCTTAATGGTGGCGTGCAGGAACTGTAACTGATATGATTGCCTTTGTAAGTTGTACTTATCAAGCTTTTCTTCCTTGTAACTCATATACTAAATGATTTTTTTTTTCTGGCCGTCCCATTAGATCGGACTTGTTGGTGCTTCTCTATGGCGTGGATCTGGTAAGGACCTTGGCAACCTCTCAACTATATCTCATTGACACAATGGCTCTTGGTAATAAAACATCCAATCATCATCAATCACAACACGTCTAACATACAGATAGGAAGCCACCCGTAATGAATGCACTTGACGACATCCACTTCTTCCCAATCACTACAACACAAAACTAGTCAAGCATGATGAAGACCTGATCAAGCCCCACTACTCTTATTATTATTATTTTTTAGCAATAGCATCACTTAAACCTATTGTGAATTTAATAAAAGCAGTATATATAAAACATATCTGTAGCAAATCAAATAAAGTGTTGGTTATTATTACCAGTCTTATCTTGGTCGTTTTTGAAAGACCGCAATTATGCAAAATTCGGCTCTTTGTTTAATACCTTCTTCAATCAGGACAAAACACTAGGTTTGCAATACCACCCTTTGTTTAATGTTCTAATCCACAATTTACATACCCACAATAGCGTGACAAGATAGTGCAACATGTTTTATTACAAAATAAAGTAAACTAGACAAACCATAAAAATACACAACTGCATAAACCATATAAAATCTATAGCTAATGACTAAGGACTAAAAGTAAGTTATACATAATCACCCCTTTTAGAAGTACCAGTGGCAGCATGAGCAGCATAGATAACATGCTGTGGGTCAAACAGTGTGCTTCGATGTTTTAAAAACTTGTATCCGGCTAATGATGTCAAGATAGCAGCACCGGCCACCAAGGAGATTGTGATGAAAGGTCGTTGGAGCCATGATTGATCCTCCTTTTCTTTTAGGAATCCAGGTGCAGCATTGGATCTACACAGGTCCAAGTGAATAAGATGTATTACCCATAACTTTTTTTTTTCTTTTTTTTTTTTTTACTTACGGATTTATAGCAACACCAGCTAGTTTGTGGAAGATATCGGCCATTTGATTCTCCTTGACAGATACGTTTAAAGGTGCAGATAGTTTCAAGTCCCGACAATAGAGATCAGGTTGCATTTCACACCTTTGAGGCACCAGGTCCAAATCGGATTTTGTAGCAACATAGACAATTGGGATATTATCTAGATTGTATTTTTCCTAAAACAGACCATATATAAAATTAAAAAAGTGAAGCATGTTAGTATCGATCATATAGCATTCATTTACAAATAGGTGTAGGCTTACGCGAAGGTTCACCAGGTATTGGAAGGAAGTTGCATTACTTGTGTCATAGACAAAGCACAGGAGATCACATGCTTCCAACTTTGATTTACTTGATAGTATTTCTTCCTCCCTGTTGGCACCTACTTCTTCCATCTATCGAGTTGACACCAAAGTAGTGTTTAATTAGTCCTGCCAGTCAATTATAGCCCTATTTCTGCACTCTTCACTTACCACCAAGTATTTCTGTTTGCCTTCCAATTCCACAGAATTGACAACACTGAAGGAGCTTTTGCTTGGTTTATGAGATTTGTAGAATGGCTTTTTGACAAAGTTCTTCAGCAAGGATGTCTATGATAATGAGATTAGTAAGTCGCATGTATACTTTTTTAACTGTTACCTAGATGTATGGTTTACCTTTCCTGTACCGGGAGCACCAAAGACATAGCATAAAAATACCCCTCGTTGAATCTTTCCCTTTTTACGATCCGCCTTCCTGGGTCTGGTCACTTTTAAAGCTGTCCTTGCATCGCCTTCAAACCCAAGATAGGCCAAGTACTTCAATGTGGTCTGATGATCTAATAAGGTTGACATGCTAAATATATAAAAGTAGATATTATCATCATTTAGCATAATCACACATCGCATTTCTTTTTCTTTTCTTTTTTGTATTACCTCCATTGAGCTAACCACCCTTGTAATGTTACAGAGTCAGTTTCTGTTGTGATCGTAGTATGTGGAAACGCAGTATGTTTCCATGGATTTCCAGGTGATGTGCTGAATAGTTCGTCCAATTCCGCCATGGTCAAAGTACCGTCCTTGTCCTAATGATAACGATCAAATTAATACCCAACCTAAGCATTTTTGTTTTATACCCACCTTGTGAAATGCTTGGAAAAGTTCAGTAAAGAAGAGATTTCCAAGAGGACCAAGTTCGACAGAGCATTCAGGAGGTACTTGGAATGGCGGCAGTAAAAAGTCTTGTCGTAAAGAGAGGTCGTCACCATAACCGAATTTGCGTAGTACCGTCCATGTCGTTTCCGGTCGTCCTTTTCGAATAAAGAGAGAATGTAGATAGGCAAATCCAATTTCTGTCAGACCGTCTTCATTGACACCAGCAGCTTCTTTTTCCCGCACTACTTCCTTGACTCCATCCAATTCGTGTTGTTGCAATGGTGCGTTGAAGCATTTTCGCTATATAAACACCAAGAGAGAAAAAACAAGTTGGTCAATTCTTTTCTGTATCCTATTTCAGGGCCACCTATTTCCTTTCACATACGTTTTTTTTTTTTTTTCTTGATTACATACCTGGAATTCATTTAGTTCCATATCGTTTAATACACTATCCTTATCAGAATCGCATAACTTGAAGATACGACGCAAAGCATCCAAGCATTCAGGTTTCAACACATGGTCCCTTGAGTCATATAGTGGCGCCGTTGGGTGTAATACCGCCTTTTGAGCAAAATGGAATATTTCGGATATGTTTAGCAGATGTTTTGATGAGCATTCGACACAAGTTTCTACTTCCTACAAAAGATCATCATCGAAAGGTGAGTTACACAAAATTATGACATTGACAAAGTGCAGGTTTACCTTGAATTCGTTCATAATGGGTATGACTTCATCTTCAAGACTTTGGTTTGTCACATCATCACCACGTAAATCAATTTTATTGCCCACCAGAATAGAAGGTACCTAAGTAGACGGTGTATATATCACATGCGCAAACAAAAGTGAGTTTAGTCGAGTCAGTGGATGTGTCTTACCCATTGTAATAGTTTACTTACATTTACACCCAAGGATCGGATATATGGTAGCCAGTAGAGTGCCAGTCTATCAAATGTCTTTGGATCGTCAATAGCATAGACAATACATATTACATGTGCTTTTTTGATTTCAGTTTCAAGGTGTTCGCGGTTTTCGGGCCGTGCTACATTTTTTAAAATGGAAAGAGATGAGTGAGTGTTATACGTACCGAGGTCTTTTTTTTTTTTTTTGGTTACCTGAGGAATCCATGATATGCATTGCAACGTTTTCTGGAGTGACTTCTGGTGGAATGGTTACTTCAGGTACTAGATGTTGTACCTACATTACCGATTGATACGCCGGGAGAAAGAAAGAAAGAAAAAGCAAGTTAGTTCAATTCATAGCATAAACCGCAGTAACTTACGTTGGGTATGAAGGTTTCCTTGATCAATGAGGTGATAATAGTGCTTTTGCCTACACCCTCTATACATAAAATATAAATATAAATAAAATAAAATAAAAAGACTGTATCAGTATCCCAAGTAAACATATTCGTAACCGAGACGTTATGAAACACGTTCCCGGAAGTACAAAAGGCCCCCTCACACACACACACACAAACACTTGGTCAACCCAGTTCCCGTCTTTTTTTAGTAGATACTTACCATCGCCCACGAGAAGAATACGTACATCGTGTCGCATTGTATTGATGGTGTTTAATCGAGTGTATGTAAAAGAGTTGAAGAGAGCCTATGTATTTTTGTATGTATAAAGATCTAGTCTACTGAATAAACAAATAAGCATAAAGTGGGTTAGTAAAAGAATGATAACAAGACAGGTAAAAGATCATTATTACTTACTTAGGAACTTGATTAAAGCAGGTATATTAACAAGATAAATCAATAAGAGAGAGAGAGGAGGGGGATGGATGGTGTCCAAAGTTGGATGGTTCTAAGTATGACAGTAGTAAGAAAGAAAAAAAAAAAGAAGAATGTACAATCTTTCTTTTCCGTTGGGTGCAAAGAGAAGAGAAAAGAAGCGCCCAATGCGGACTTTATAAATTGACACAGAAGGCGGATTTTGAATTTTGACATTGGGAGATGCTGTATAAAGTACACATTTTATTTCATTGATCAAGTATTTATAAATGACTATTAAATACAAATCTATCCTACAGTGGAGATGGGGGGGGGAAAGGTATTTGGATTAGTTTTGCTGTTGATTCATTCGGTTAAGGTAATAAGTCCATTCGCTGACATCAAAAGAGGAAGGCACACCAAAGAAAGCCGTGCCTAAAGGATCAAAAGGTCGATCATTATCCAAAGTAGCATTCGCTTCCATGGTCGGTTTGTCAAATAAGATGGAAGATGTAGATGGTGATTGTGAGCTGGTGCTGAGCCGATCATCCATGCTGCCCCCATTATCCTGATATGATGTCTGAGGGACTCGGTATTGTTGCGCCTTGAATTGTTGAGGTGATTGTTGCTGCTGCTGCTGAGTGGATGGAAATGGACTGGCCTTGAGAATAGGAGAGTTTGGCATCACCATAGATGGTGCATGTTGCTGGTGTTGCTTTGGTCGTTTGTAATCGTCATTCACTGTTTCCAGATTGATATCCCGCAGTCCTGCTAGTTCCCCAAGGATATTGGAATGTCGTGCCGAAGTGATCCAGGTTGTTTCCACTGTATCCATGGCATGAATAATCTTGTTAATACTGATTTTAGCATCAAAGGCATCGATCGATTCCGAAGAGGTATCCGAAGCATCGCCAATAAAAATAATCCCAGCAGTAAACATAAAATACAAGGTGTAATTGTTCACATTCGCCAGTCTTTCTTCCTTCATCAGAGAAACCACAATGTCGAGAATCTTGTTGGCGGCATAAGTGCAGATTTCGCGAGAAGGGAATACGGATGGTGCTTCGGTTTGAGTGGGCCCAGGAATAAATGGCCGATGAAGAAGGATCAGAGTGGTATTGTAGAGCATATGGATTTGACAGAGTGCCAAGGACGGTGCCACCGATTCTTCAGCCATGCGTGAGTTGGGAGGTCGATAACGTGCAGCCAAAGGTAGTTTTGCCATCCAGTTGTTTAGCGCCTTGTCCAATTTCGCGATCAGTGCGTCCGGAGATGACATTCGTTTGAGTTGTTGTCGGCCCCTGACAGAGTAGATATCCCGTAGCACCGCACCCAGAAGATCACAGAGTTTAATCAATGCATGAAAGTTGTCCATAATCTTGTCGATACGTTTGCCTTCGTCACACTTGTCGTTGTCTTGAGGATAAGGAGTGTCGCAATCACGTTCGTCAATCACTGGAGATCGCCCATGCATAGCACATGCAAGTCGGTCAATGACAAAACAGCAGTAAAATACCCGTTTCCGTTCTTCTTTTTCCGCATGAGTTAGATCCCAACTGTCACAATTGCAATGTAAGCCAAGGTTTTGGCTCATTCTGAATGCCTATAAAAAAATAAAAAATATAGATAACAAGGCGCTGTTAGTATGACCATTTACCTTTTTTTTTTTTCTTTTCCTTTTTTTTCCCTTTTACCATGCCACTATAGATCCATCCACGTATACTTTTCAAAGCACCATTTTGATGACTGCTCATCAGCAGTAGAGATTGCACTGTAGACACCTTAAAGTCGTCATATTCAAAGTCCAATAAAATCCGAGCCCGTTCAAAGAAGACGTCACCTGCAGTAGTAGGTTGGTCAGGAGAGGTACGCACACGTTCATCAGAGCAGATACGAGAAGCAACAGCATAAATGGCATTCAGGAGCAATCGAGAAGGTGGATTGTTGGTGCTGTGATAAGATTCCCAAAATGAGTCTTTGTGTATGATCGGCAAGAGTGTATAAAAGTGAGTAAAATAGAGATCCAAGAGTTTTTCAGATAAATCCCTTGGTGGCAGTTCAAAAGGATCGATGATGAGTTGTTCCAATGAGTTTGACCTGTCCGAGTCACCACGGTATCCTTTAGAGTTGAATCGAAAGGCTCCATTGCGGAAATTCTGACTGTTTCGTAGCATGTAGAAGCCAGATGATTTACCATAATATCGTAGTTGACCGCTTTCGTCCACCGAGAGATTGCCAAGATTGTCACTTGATTCGGACCCTATTTGATCTTCATTGCCGCCGCCTATGGATGATACGCCCGGATAAGAATCTTCGTCTGCTTCTTCCATTTTCAGTTGATGAGGCTCACCTTGTTGCTGTTGCTGATGTTGTTGTGATGATGACTCCAGTCCCAGTAATAGTCCTGCGTGTTGTATATTGGAAGCCGAGGCTGCTGATGGCGATACTATTGAGTTATCATATGATGAAGTAACATTGCTTGATTTTCGCGGTCGAATTAGTTCACCAGACGCAGTTTGTAGTGGAGCCTTCAGTTCGGTCAAGATTGCTTGGAATCGAGGATCGTCTTCTTGTATAATGCTGCCAATCAATGCTTCCAGTCGATGTAGTCGTCCTTCTATGGCTTCTATGTATCCCTTTGGTGGTCCGCGCTATTAAAGTAATTAGAAAAAGAAAAGAGAAAAACATGATTAATTAAACAGTTCCTTTCAATGGTGTATGTGATGTGATTACAAATGATTCACCCATGCGTTGTTTTCCCTTTTTTTTTGGTTTTGTTTTTATCATTACCTTTCTTGTGATAGCTTTGTATGTGCATTCCATCTTTTGAGATATACAGTTACTGCAGCTTGGAAGTTGACCACCACACTTCACCTTTTTATTCCTACATTGTTCACTATTCCAAAGTTTAAAAATGACAGCACAAGGTTGAAGAGTATTAGTAATTGTTCCATATCAACTGTTAATAGATAAAACTTACCAGGCTTTGGAAACACGTTGACGTTTCTGAGGGTGATCAATGTCCATGGGTGGGGTTAAAAAAAGTAAATGTGGAGAAGAGTAAAAAAGAAAAAGAGAAAGAACTTTTAACCACCTGAAATGAAACAAATTTTTCAATCCCCGCTTTCTTACCGAGGCTCCACAAACTATTGGGTCAATAAAAAGAGCATACCCTGAAGTGATGTCACCGGACTCTAATATCAGGTCCCGCATAATACTTTATGAGCCCTGTTTCAATAAAGGTAATGATTCCATTGATTCGGGTCTGACTAGGTCTTGAGCTGGGAGAGGTTGTACAGAGGTCGAGCAGAGGTGGGAAGAGGTTGAACAAAAGTCTTATTTGATTGGTCAGAATGACAATTAAC
Source organism: Chlamydoabsidia padenii (assembly GCA_025330725.1). NCBI lineage: Eukaryota > Fungi > Mucoromycota > Mucoromycetes > Mucorales > Cunninghamellaceae > Chlamydoabsidia > Chlamydoabsidia padenii. The sequence continues at coordinate 1,164,642 of JAIWND010000004.1, read as the reverse complement.
TTCGCCTTGGTACACTCATGCTATGTAAAATCCGTTTAAAAAAGCATTTTCAAATCCCGATCGCATTAATTAATTTCGGATCATTCATGTTCGTGATGAAGCTCGGATTAAGAATGCTGCCTATTATTGATTGATTGATTACCTATGAGTTTCAATAAAAGGAATGATTATGCTGATGCAAAAATAAAACAGGGTCAGATTGTTGGTGTAATGTTTTTAGGCCAAGACTTTTCTACAACAGGTAAAGGCCACATTCGACAATATTAATCAAGTAATAGTCTAATATAAAGAGATACAAAATTAAAAGATTTTTATTATTTTTGATATAGCATATATAAATATAGAGAAGAGTGATAAACTAGAGGGAATATATTGACTAAAAGTACAAAGTGAGGGAGGCGGGGGGAGGGGATTTCTATCTATCTTCTTGATCCAGCCGCACACATCCACATGAATATTTTCCAAATAGCCGCTATAGCAGCCAAAGCAGCCACCACAATACCACCATAAAACATACCATCATGAACTACTTTATCACAGATCGCACCACAGGGTTGAACATCTACACCATAAGAGGCCGCCTTGTCAGTCGCTTCCCCACATTGAGTATTACACTTGTCACCGATCACCTTGGCGGCAATGATCAGAGCCACCCCAGCCGCCAGGAATGCCAAAGAGACGAGGAAACAAAAGCAAGAGCAGCACGTCATGGCCGGATTGTAGCAGCAACACCCTCGTCCATGTTCTTCTCGTGGATATACCTTGGGGCGATACGTTTCGGCTTCGTCTACGGGTGCTAGTATAGGTCCAGACTTTTTCTTGTTGTTGTAGGATGGTGTATAGTCGTCATCGTCGTCATTCATATTATAATAGCTGCTATCTTGATGTCGTTGTTGTTGTTGTCCATTGTATAGTCGTTCATGTTGTTCGGTTTGGTTGTACTCGTTCATTGTCACTGCATGAGGATCTGCACCGTGCTGTTGTCCATAATATAGCTTGGGGTCTTTAATGATGGGTACTGATTGGAAGGATGGGTCATCATAATGACCAACTGAGGTAATATGTGGTCGTTCTTGTAAAGGAATAGCAGGTGTTGGATAAGCGGCTTGCATGGGGGGTGTATATGTTTGTTGAGGTGCCGGAATAAAAGGTGGAGGTGTATAGCCGCCATTAGCACTACTGGTACTGTCTCGATGTTCTGAATTTGATAATGGAGGTGGAGGTGGATATTGATTCGCATATGGGTCTGGGTGAGGATCAGTATGTTGCATGGTGATATAAAGTAAAAGTGAATGTGGAAGAGAAGAAGGAAGAGATTTTTTTTTTTTAAAAAAAAAAAGTGGGTTTTAAAAAATAGTGTGATCTAAAATTAGCATATCCAGGTATAAAGGGGCACAAAACCCTCATGTGAGATAAAAATGCCAAGGCGGATATTCAAATCAAGCAAGTAGTAGTAGTGTTTATTGATTAAAAGTAAAAGTGGAGGGGATAAACTAAGGACTAAGTATATATATGTGTGTATGATTATAGTCTATGTGGAGGAGGGGGAGGAGGAGCTATTAAGTAAATAAGAAAGGATCTACTTTTTCTTTTTGATCAAAGTATCAGAGACAGGTTTGTCAGCTTCTACATGTTTGTAAATATAACCAACCATCCGTAAGGCTTCTGCACGCTTGTACCTGACTTTGCTTGGTACAGTCTATAAAAAAAAAAAAAAAAGAGAGAGAGAGAGAGAGAGAGAGAGAGAGAGAGAGAGAGAGAGAGAGAGAGAGAGAGAGAGAGAGAGAGAGAGAGAGAGAGAGAGAGAGAGAGAGAGAGAGAGAGAGAGGAGAGAGAGAGAGAGAGAGAGAGAGAGAGAGAGAGAGAGAGAGAGAGAGAGAGAGAGAGAGAGAGAGAGAGAGAGAGAGAGAGAGAGAGAGAGAGAGAGAGAGAGAGAGAGAGAGAGAGAGAGAGAGAGAGAGAGAGAGAGAGAGAGAGAGAGAGAGAGAGAGAGAGGGAGAAGCTTAGTTAATGAGGATCCACATTAGCCATCTGCCATCCTTTACCTTGTCCTGGAGCACAGTATCGCATACTTGTCGTAAAGTTCCTTCTACTTCGAATTTAGATGTTTGCCATAACGCTTTGTAAACCTATACCAGTCGTCATAAATAGATAACCAGTTAATATGATAACAATTGTATGAATATATACTTTACCTTATTACTGACTTCTTCTTCAAGTTTCAGTTTTTCAGCCTGATCCATTCCATCCTTTTCGGCCTTTTCCACTAATTCAGCAGCTTGTTGTATATCCATAGCTGATCGAATAGTAGTCCAGAGTTCCTTGACGATATGTTTCTTTTGCTTGATACTTTGGAAGATACTAGGCAATTCACCCCCCTTCAAACCAAGATGATGTCGACCTTTGCTACTATAAACATAACCAATCGCATGCAAGAGTTCCAATCCATAACTTTCTTCCTTGAGTTTTTCCGCCTCGACCACGATTTGTTCCTGGAATGCCAAGGCCGCAGCGGTCACATCGCCTTCACTGTCAGTGTACAAAGAGAGTTTGCTGATGAGGTTTTCCGAGAGCTTCTTGATACGTTCCTGTTGTTGTGCCTTGAGCTTTTCCATTTGTTCTTTTGACATTTGTTGTTTCTTTGTGGGGTCCTCGGTTTCCTGTCCAGCAGCAGTTTCGTCCATACTTTCACTAAACATTTCACCCATTGCCAAGTCACCAATCATACCTAAAATGGATCATAAAGAAGAAAATGAGTGTCAGTAAGAGTTTGTATATATACATATATTTGGTATCTTTACTTCGGAAGGCATCACCACCAAACATTTGAGCAAAGTATTCCTTGGGGTCAGAGAAGCCACCACCGGGTGCCAGTTCTTTGTCTTTTCCATACTTGTTGTAATAGGCACGAAGTTGAGGGTCGGATAAAACTTGGTATGCTTCTGATATCTCTTTAAACTATTGTTTCAGGAGGGGGGGAGGAAGTTGGTTGATCAGTCCTTTATAAACTTGATTCCTTTTACCTTTTCTTCGGCACCTTCGCTTTGGTTTTTGTCAGGATGATATTTCTACCAAGATGAATAACATGGTTAGTCTGTCTCTTCGGTTATAATGTATAGTCGTCGGGAGAGATGGATCTTACTATAGCAAGTTTCCTAGAGTAGGTTGTTTAAATGTAAAAAGAGACAGTGTTATTGTCAATGATCTTTATGTTCCAGGGACTAGACCCTTATGGTTGTAAATTAACTGTTATTACCTATAAGACTTTTTGATCTGAGCAGCATCAGCATTGATAGGAATGTCTAACAAGTCATAATAACCAGTTTCAAGAGGGTTTTCATCAGTGCCAAGACGTGACATTATATTATTTGTTTAAAAGAAAGAGAGAGAGAGAGAAAAAAGAAAATCGATATCAGCGGACTTGTATTATTGTACAATTCAAATCCAGATATCCCAAAACGGATGAATCAGAGTAAACTGATCAAAACGTTAGCTGTCATCACAAATAGAAAAAAGAAGCATCATTGCCAATATCATCATTTTATTTAAAACAATTAATTAATAAAAGTAAAACATTATAATTGTAAAGAACTTATTCTAATCACCATTAAAGTCTATTCCCGGGTATCACACAAAACATTAGCATACAGAAGAATGTCAATCCAACCATCACAGATAGTAAGACAATGGATCTTTGGCGTAAGATCTTCCGGACCTTGTTTTGCTTGATAACATTAAACTTAAAGGTAGTCGTTTCACTAATACACAAATGGAGAAAGAGAGGTTAGAAGAGACAAACATACATATATATTCCATTACCTTATATTAAAACATAACACCCAGATCGGATCCAATCCACAGATACTTGAGCAAAGACAATAGATACCAAAAGTAATAGGAAAGACACCCTAAATTATGCAAAAAGACAAAAAGAAAAAGCTAAAATTAAACCCCCGCCGAGCCTCCCTCTTTTTTTTTTTTTTTTTTCTTGCTTACCCATAACCGTAATGACCATGGAATGATATTTAAAAAGATCAAGGAAAATTCCAAAGAGAATCCCACCAAAAGAGCAAACAGGCCAGCTGCTAAACGAAGAATTTGTTGAGGTAGAGTCAAGTTCATAAACACCTTGTAGCGTATAAAGAGAGTAAAAGAGGATTGGAGCAAGATATGGACATACCGTTTGGCGTTCTGGAATACCTTGGGATCATCCATGCCATTGTTATTATAGGATTGAATGATCTTATCCCGTAAAGCCGCTGGTAATTGGACCAGTTCCTTTTCCGCATGAGGGACAATATATCGAAAGTAAATTCGTTCGTTCGTGTCGACCATTTCAGACTGTGAAGTATGAGGTGATTGTAATGAGAAGGAGGATGAAGAAGAGGTGGTGGTAAAAGTGGTGGATCGTTTAGGTGATGATTGCATGAGGAGCATATGAGTGAGCATTTCTGGTTGACTGGCAAAACTGGTGGCGGTGATACTTTCAATAGGTGACATCTTGTTGTTATTATTACTTGAACTTTTGTTGTTCTGTTTCTTGGTTTGTTGCTTTAGGTATCGGCGGTAAAGTACTTCGGCTTGTTGCACATCTAGCCAAAAGTCCAAAAGAGTTTCCATTTGTAATCTGTCACGCAATACAATATAGTAATTATAAAGACATACAGGAGGTCGGCTTTGTCGTTGAAGTACTTCGTCCAGGGATGGTAGTTGATCAAGAAGATGAATGATGTATTCTCTTGTAGGCATCGTCAATGAGAATTCATGCGGATCGGCGTGGTGATGGGCGAGTTTCTCCATACGGTCGTCTATAAGGTATAAAAGAGAAAAAAAAAAGTAATGGGAAACAAGAAGAAAAATGAAATAAATGAAGTTCTGTTTGTCTCCTTTAAATTTATTCAAAAAGTAGGGGGATGATGATCAAGAAAAAAAAGGGGGGGCTCTAAATTAGGAAGCTGGGTTTGACAAAGAAAAAAAGGTAGAATGGCGGGATTTGAAAATGTTAGCTCCATAAAACCAAACCTTTTCTTTCCATTCTCTTCCCTTCCTTTATTTTCTCATGGCCGAACCCCCTTTTACTTTACCAACTCACTCTTCATACCCAAGTGTATCCTCACTCTCACGGTATCATTCAAGTCATTTGGACCTTGATTTATTTGGAACCTCAGTGTCAAGAAACACAATACCAGTGCAAATGGGTAAGTAGGAATCATAAAAAGAACGAGGCTCCTTTATTAACTGACCAGTTTACAGGTTTTGTGGGAAAAGTGATATTAATTACTCTTGGACAGCTTTTGGTTATGCTTGCATCTACTATAGGTCTTCAACACATTCACCAATGGTCACTCATAAGGTTGGTCTTGATAAAGGAAAAGAAAAGAAACAGCATATCATATACCAACATATACTTACATACTTACCAGGTACCTTTTTAATTATGCTTACTTGAACAAGTATTTCTAAATGGTGGATTCCTTTGATTCCTTGTGTTTTGTTGGCGGCTCTGATCCTTTGGCAACTATGGCTTCTTTACTTTCAATTGGTAACACCTGCTCGTATTGTCCTACTGACCCTCTTCACTTGTTTACTATCGTTTATCATTGGTGATCTAGGTAATTATGAAAAAAAAAAAAGGTGTTCTTTTATGTAATAGCTCTAACTGTGTATTATATATTATAGTGGTAACCTTTTGTTATGACGAAGGACTATTGGTAATGAATCTAGTCGTGTCAGGCTTGATTGCTTTTTACTGCTACACTCTTCAAGAGAAATTCAAATTCTCAGGACCTAGTCCATGGTAAGTTCTAATGGTGTAGTATAATATAAGATGATCAAACTAATTCATTCTTTTTGTACATAGGTTTTTTGGAATAGCAACCGTTTGCTTGAATGCATCATGGCTTCGATTCTTATTTAATTTGGATGCCTTGGAAATATTGGCCCCGATCGGATTGGCAGGATTAATCTGTACCTATGTGCTACTGGATTTGTATTATATCATGGACAATATCTCGGCGGAGGATGTGATGCTTGCCACTACCTGTTTGTATGTTGATGTGCTATATCCTATACGGTGCCTACATCATTTATGCGAACTATCCGACAATTTAAACATGCTTGATATCCTTTATCCAGGTCAACCCCACGAAGGATAATAATCCCTTTTTTAGTTTATTATACCCTTCTTCCACTTTTTTAGATAGTTATTAGATCCATGTTTTTTATTTAAATAAAGTATAATATAGTAAAATGGTTTTGATTTGTGGTAATGGAGTAAAAATACATGTTGGGGCGACTATATAAATATATATACAACAGGATAACCATATGGAGGCGGGGAGGGAAAAGCTATATATAACTAACTAACGGAACCGAAGGTAAAAGTTGACAATAAGAGCACCAACTAAAAGGACACAAAGGACAGCTGGACCCCATAAATCGTCATAGCGGCCAGCGATTCGTCGATTGATCATCCTAAGCAGAAGAAAAGGTGAGTATTAAAAAGTGTAACAATGATGATCATCAACTTACCATGCCCGTTTTTCAAAGCGGTATAGAGCATATATCGCAACCAATGCAGATATGCCTAGGAATACCCCACCGCAAATTCTTGCCGAGTAATCACCAAAGTTGAGAAGATTGAGAGCCACCGTTAACAAGAGAGCACAGAATTGTAGCCAAGAGATAAAAGTACGTTCATTTGCAAAGAATACCTTGGGCTCCACCCTAACCTTGGTCACACCAATTTTCTTTTTTTCTTCATCTCCTACTACAGTAGCACCAATAGCAATCCTTGTCGAGTCAGTCCCAGCAAAAATAGGATTCTTCTTTTTGGTCTTGCTTTTTCCATCGTCCAGATAAGGTGCATCGATAGGTTGTTTTTGATCTGATGTTGCTGGTGATTTTGAATCCTCTGCTGCCTTTACTGCTTCCGCTGTCGCCTTTGCTGCCGCTACTGCTTCTGCTGCTTCCACTTGTCTTTCCAATAATTTTTCATTCGGATATATCGGACCTTCTTGTGCACCTGGATCCTGTAAAGTATAGTCACCATCCGCCTTGTTCGCATGTTCCGCTACCACCTTGATCCGATTTGATTCATGTTCCATTGCCCGACTGTAACGACCATCAATCAAAGGCCGAAATGATCTTGATCGGGTCAGTCCAAAGTTTGTCGCCCGAGGTTTCCGTATATCCAAATCCATCTCTGTCAACCACCAAGGAAGCAAAGGCATCCGATCACGATAAAAGTGAGAAGCACCGTGCAAGTATTTTGAGAATCGAGACACTTCATGCACCAAATGAGATTCCAATAGATTTGTTAACCAATCAGGAGGTTGTTGGCCCAGATGAGTTTGTAGTTTGGTTTCCAACACAGCATAAGGGAATCGCAGAATGTCACCTTCGTCCAAGTAGCTAAAGGGTGCATCGATACCCACATCCGGCCGTCGCCATTGAGTGTCGTTTTGTCGTCGCTGAACACCGTCCAGATTGTCTTCCCGAATAAAAGTCAGATCGGTATCCAGACTGACCCGCACACGTTGATCACCAGGTAATTGGAATGCCGTACGATTGTAAAAAGCGCGTAGCATCGGTTGCAAGTGTTTTTCAGAGAGAGAAGTCTGAATGCCATTTGCAATAAAGAGATTATCCTTGACCATTTGATCGTCCACCCCTTTTGCTGCAAGTCTGTTCGCATAAGCTGATGCTGTCAGTTCGCCCGAGACAAAGTCCGCCACCTCGTTCGCATCTAGTCGAAATCGATCCTTGACGGAGGCACCATCCAACCACCAAGCATGATGTGTTTTGCGTTCGATAAAAATAGAGTTGGAAGACATGGGACCATACCATCGGAATCGGATCGCCTCCGCACCTTCGTCACGCTGTAACCGTCCTGTATAAAGATCAAAGTCGGTGTTATCAAAATACACAGACGAGACGGCAGCATCGGATTGTTCGAACGGTTTATTGTCGTTGAAGATAAGGACAGGAAGATGAAGCATGATGATGGATTTGACTTCAGTGATGTTGTCGGGGTGGATCCAGTATTTCGCCGTGGCTCGTTCAAACGCATTCTGATCACCGCCCGCCGCTGCATTGCCTGATCGTGATTCACCTTTGAGTTGACAGAGATCGTGGAGAGAAGAGATAAACACAATGGCCACATCAAATCGTTGCTTGTCTAGTGGTTTGGCACGCAGTTTGGGTACGAATTCTTGTTGAAGGTTGAGCTGGGTCCACTTGTCGTGTTTCTTGATGATTTTTTGAAAGCCAATATAGTTGAGTCGTGTGAATTTAGCAAGGTCGTTGACGTCGAATAGAATCTCTGTTAATGCTTCGTCCATTACCGCCCAGTTTTGTTCAGAGGAGTAGTGAGGATTGTTCATAAAGGTTCGGATCGATCGTTCACAATAGCTGATGCGGGCTTCTACTTCACCGAGCTTGGCATTCACAAAGTCGTACACTTTTTCCAGTTCAATGTCCAAAAGAGCCACAAAGTCTTGTTCATCTTGTTTCGTCCAGTCGCCTTTTTGTTGTCGAAATTTTAATTCCACCTTGAGTACATCGTATTGGAGGTATGATAATCGCCAAGGAAGAAACGTCTCCTTGGATAACAAATCACCAAACTTCATTGTAGGTTATAAACAAAGTAAACGAATCGTCCAATGACAAAAGTGTATATAAAAGAGATAGATAAAGAAGAAGAAGGAAAAGATAAATTAATTTGCCACAAGGGTTATATGAGACGAAACAAAAAAAAAAAAAAAAAAAAAAAAAAAAAAAAAAAAGTGGGGTCGAAACTCCGCTCGAATGCGAGCTTGAGTCTAATCTGCCAGTCAGATTAGACTCCCCTAATTGAAACCACTAGATGTTTCTCTTTGATAAAATGGTAGATCATTTACTTTACATTTTTGTAGTAAACCTTTTTTATAGTTTTTTTCCTTTCACATACAATAAACGGTCTTTCAACTGAAGGAAGACATAATGTCAACAATACATTGGTCATTGTCACTACATCGATACAAGGAAAATGCTTCTCCTGGATTGCCCATTCATGCAGAAAGTTCAAGTCTCGTAAATCTCCGACAAGGATGCAGAAAAAAAAACTCAGCTGTTTAGGAATCATTTACTTTTTCTAAGACATGGCCTGAATATCACTTGTCTTTTTTCATGATCACATCTTTCAGTGATGCCTTTCGGTCAATACAAGCACGATTTTAATAATAGCCTAATCTAGTCAAGTCCGACATAATGGGAGTCTTCTTTTTTCCAGTATGGATTGTCTTCTACTATCCTATTAGACGGACGGCAAGTTTTGTCCTTTTCGTTATATACTGTATGTGAGACATATTACCGCACTATATGTTCAATCGGCGCTTTAATATTTTCAGATTGCATGAATCTCCTTCCTTCATTTTATTTCACAAAGTCAAATATAGTTTAAAAGCAACATCATTTTATTTAGGTATCAACAAGAACAATAAAACTATATCTAAAGGGAAGAAGTATGCCAAAGATATAAAGGGGAGGATGGTATACTAATGTTAAAAAGAGTTAAAGGCGCTGGAAGATCAAGTAGATAGCATGGACAATAGGCAAGTGATCAGATGATCTACCATCATTATCTCCGTCGACAATGATTACAGCTTGTTCATCTTCTTCTTCTTGTTGTTGATATTGTGCCATTGCTTCAGATATAGGCAGTTTTCGATTTCTTGAATGACCTTCAGGCACCGTTACCACCATTTCCTTGAGTTTGAGGATCGATCGATCGACAGCGCCTTCGATGTCTTCCAAAATGAGCATTGACATTGGCCATAGTTTCCCTGTGTCTGGGTCTCGGATATCCTGGGTTCCCACAATAAACATTCCCAATGGAGCCAAGGTGTCACACGCTTTCAATGCTGCTTCCACAACTGTTTGCCGATAGAGACCAATTTGATTCACCTTGATGACATTTTCTTCGGGGTGTTCCATGATGACAATACAAAGGGGTGCTTCTTCTTGACTTGGTTTGTTTATCATGTTGTCGTAATGGATGGTGTCTTCAGATTCTTCACCGAGTTCCGATACCAAACCCTGATTTACCATTACAATTGGTATAAGAATAAAGTTTTTGAGTGAGCTGATCGGGATTTAAAAAAGGTATATGCAAGATTCCACTCACCAATTTCAGCAAGATCTTGTTGTTTTCATCTATCCGCTTCAATCGTTCTTGTTCGTAGTTGGAGAGTGATGATTCATCTTCAGATTGTTGCTGTACTTCATCCGATGCCGCTAGATCAAAAGAAGAAGAAAAAAAGTAAATCCAAACGTCATATTCCTGTAAATACATGACTTTTTTTTTTTTTTTTACCCTCTTCGTCTGTCAACTCCACTATACAGCTGCTGCCTATCGTATTTTCCTATTAAAAAGAACCAATCGTCAAAATAGGAGTAAAATGTTAGTTATGAGCCATGATTTATGTTACCAGATAATACAATGATCTTACCTCCACTGCCGTAAACATAAACTGGACATGTTCCCAGTTACAATCGTCCTTTCCAAAGCGTTCCACCATGCGAGACATACAAAGTTTCGAGAAACTATGTTGTTCTTTTGGCCTGAATACCCATACTGTTCCCATCACCACACTTTTTCTTGATATAGCCGAGGAAGGTACACCGCGCAAAGTTCGAGTCACCTGGACACTATCTCCACACATCAAATTGTCTATCCCGACATGGAATCAGAGAGATGAGTTCACATATTTTTGCTTGATTACTTTTTTTTTTTTTTTTCTTACTTACCATCGCATCGCGCCATTGTATCTATCTTTTCCCGAGGAACTTTGCGGAAGGTGGCCAAAAATTCATGGGTGAATACCAAAAAGTCGAATTGTACGCAAAGATAAGTCCCTAATCCAAACGCAGAGCAGTAGCGTTGACGTTTTACGATCTATGTGTTAAGGTGAAAATTGTTAGGCTATTCGTACCAGATTACCGAGTCATATTGATTAATGATACTTGCCATTTCTTCCATTTCAAACCCTTCATTGATATATTGTCGCATCAGCTGGAATGATACAGGGATATAAAAGCAGTGTTCACGATTGTCACCGATCCCAAGAGTCAGTCTTCTACCCATTTTTAATACCCTAATACATCGAATTGGTGAGTACTATCATCACTTTATCGATATATAAATACATACCTCCAACTTTGTTTGACGACGTTTTCGTATTCCACTTTAAAGTCATCGATATTATTGAATCTAAAATCAAAAAAAAAAAAAAAAAAAAAGACCCCAATGTTAGTCGGAGTCAGTGATTATGCCGTATTTCATTACCTTGATAAATCACCTTCCAAATGTGTCGAGTATGCTACACAGTCCTTGTATGGGGGATGAGACAGTATGTGATGGAAGGATTCGTCGCCAAAGAGAGAGCCGGATAGGCTTCTTGCATCTGCTTGACAAACAATAGGTCGATATTTGGCTTCTGTTATTCCGATCGGGAGTTCAAAACAGCAATTGCGCTGAGATAAAGTAACGGCAGCCTAAAGAAATGGAATATTCAATAAAAGAGCTTCCAGATAGTCATTCATATTTGTACTTACCGGATTAATATCAATACCCGTGCATCTAGGTCATACAAGTGAGTGCAGTCAGTCATCATGTCCCCCTCCACATACATATTCACCTATAAGTATTGTACTTACCTTCGCTGTAATAGGAAGCATTCGATAGCATCAGTACCCCGTCCAAGGAAGTTTGATAAGATGCGTTCATTTTTCTTGGTGTATTTCAAAATAGATCTGAAGACAGGGGAATCAGTTAGTCAAATACACCTCTGATTTCTTCTGTGTCTTTTTAGATATTTACCTTCGCACTGTCTGTGGTAGCCATGTCCCTAAATGGATACAAGCATATGTTAGTTTGTTTGCATGTCACCACTTTTTTTAATACATACCATGATAATCAGTCCCAGAGTGAGATGCCCAGCGAGGAGCACGACCAGGAATATCGTAGTAAGTGGAAGCAAAGATCAATGAGAAGAGTTGGTTTGGTTGGGGTTCGTATGTTGCAAGGCGTGCTCCTGTCAAAGTGTCGCTGAATTTGGTCGCAGATAGAGCATCACGTGTAAGGTAAGGCTTGTGAGTGTATTCGTCAATGGAGGCAAGATACTGATGTGGCTGATCGGGATCAAATACAAGTGGAGGTTCGTTTGTAGTGGCTCCCCATGAGTCGTTTTCCATTGAATCGGCACCTTCACGATCTTCATTGTAGTTGTTATCACCAGGCCGTCCATCGTTGTCTACTAAAAGTGCCAGATTATAACATGTAACGCACATCAAAACGCCACCATCGTATCCTTTCCGCCATTCATCAGCATCCTGGATTCCACAGTAGCAACAGGTGATTGCCGTAGTTCCATCGGCTCGTCGGCGTTTTCGTTTCATAAAGGTGGGCTTTTTGCGGTTCTTGGCGTCTAATGACATTATATATTCGATTAGCATAAAACTAAGTATGCGTTTTTTTTTTTTTTTTTTTTTTTTTTTTTGTATACTTACTGTTTTCTCGGACTTCCTCCTTTGCACGAGCTGCTTCGGTCGCCTTTTGAGCCTCCATTTCCTTGATGATTTCAAATGCTATATGAAGAGGGAGAGATTAGTGTTAGTAAATCAGTATAATTGAGCAGTTTATGTTCTTGACGTTACATGTTTCTTCAAATTGATCTTCACCGTGAGCATGGTCTTGAGGGAAGTTTTCGTAGCACTATATAAAGTATAAAGTAAGAATATTAGCATGCTAATGATAATGATAATGAGGTAAGTGTTTAGAAGACCTACATCAGCGCATAAATCAAATGATGAGAAGTAACTTGACGCACAAGGTAAGCAGGTATACCATGAATCTTCTTCCAGTTTTTTGTTGCATCCATCACAGCTAAACACATTGACATAAGTATCTATCAAAAGAAGAAGGATTAGTCAAAGATATAGGGATCATGATGATTTAAACATCGCTTACCAATTTTGTTGTAATATGCTTCATGAGTAGGGCACCAAAAGATCACACCATTTTCAAAGTAGTTCACAGGCCGTTGTGCACAAGGGAGATGGAAGCTTTTGTTGCATTTCGATTCGAAACAACCAATAGTAGCACCTTTTTCTTTGCATCCAAAGCATCGCTATTCACAGTAAAAAGAAGAAGATTAGATGGAAGGTTTTTTCATGGAGAGGGAGGATATATAAAATTTTAAAAAAAAAAAATTAAAAAAAAAGTGACCTACCACAGCACGTCCGCGTCGCAATGCAAGTGTGACATTGTACCATTTACCCTCGGGAGTACAGAAGACTTCAGGACTGTGTCTTGCACAAGCATCATGTACCCAAAAGGAGCGCTTTTTCTCGGTGCCATTCTTGTTGAAGGAGGTGATAACAAAGGGACCAATGAATTTGCCGAGATCTTCAGAAGTGTCATCGTCGTCGTTGCAAAAAGAGCATACCTTCCGTCGTTGCCATCGTTTGAGATATTTGTAGCCTTGGTCTGATCCAATAGAGGTTTGTCCCGAAAAGATTTGACTTGCTTCCAGTGTTGTTGATCCTGTTTTCGTTGGTGATAATGGTAATAGATTGGTAGAAGAGGATTCAGGAGATGGTATCGTTGGTGTAGAAGTGAGTGGAGCCGTAATCATAGTTGTAGGTGGTGTTGATATAGGTGTTAAAGGTGCTGCTGAAGATGTTGTTTGATCCACTGTTGCCTCTTGATTTCCGAATAAAATGTCTGATGTAAGAACATTAGTGGGAGCCTGCATACTGTCTTCGTCGCCCATCACATCTTCTTCCCATACAGTAACCAGTTCACCTTTGATAGGACGTGGCCCGATATCTGTGTCGATTACTGATTGCACCGCAAAGCTTGACCGAGGATGTTCGTGCCAGAAAGGGAAGTTATGGTCAAAGCATCTGCAACAATGATATAAGACAAAAAAAAAAAAAAAGTCAGCCAATGCTGCTTAGTACAATTTACACAAGTTGGATTATTGGAGAGGAGGGTGGTTGTTTACTTACTGGAGACAGAGATCAAAGCTATTGGCGAATTCGTCTTGACCGATGGAGGATTCACAATACGTACAGTAGTACCTGAATTGTTTGATTACCACATTGCAGCGATGACATGATACTAGTAGATGAAATAACATGGTGGGAGTTAGTATTATGATCATACATTAAATATAAAAATTGGCATACCTGCGTTTGCTGGGTCTTCTTCAGGATCTTCATCACCCACATTGGCCAATGTAAGACGTCTGAGCTTGGTAGAATAAGAAGAAGTACCAGATGTTGAAGGTAATGTCCCGCACCTATGTTGCCCCTGATGAAGATGTTTGTTCTTGAGTATATCTTCATATCGAGTCATGTATCCTGGTTCCAAACATTCCACTTCGTGATCGTTTTCCACCACTTGAAGCCGTCTACTTCCCACCGTAACGTATTCGTCGAAAAGGTCTGGCCAACCGCAATAATGCACCCGTAGTCTGTTGCGATCCATTGAAATGAGTCGGCCTTCGTACCATTTTTTGTCCAGATGAAGAAGTTGTACATGCTGCATATAATCGTATCCATAGACATTGGCTACAAAACCATGATGAGGGTCGTCGTTTCCATCCTTGGTCGCATTTTCATCGCCACCACTGTTGCCTTGATCATCTTCTTGTAGTGCGTTAAGATAGTCATCGTCATCGTCTTCATCAGCATCGCCATCTTCTTCGTTGCTGTCCGAGAGATAAAGATCATTTTGTCTTCGTCGCCGTTGTTTGCGCCTTTGTTGTTTACGAGATTGCTGCGATTGCTTGGCTCCTGTTCCCGTTTTTCGTGCTTTGTTTGTTGTAGAAGGTTTCCCGTCCAAAGTTACCGAGGCAAGTGGTGCAGGTTGAGCATTGCTCGAGTCAGGATGTCCACCTACTTGTGCCAATTGTTCACTACGTCGTTTTTGCCGTTTCCGTTCCTTTTCTTCCAATTCTTCAATGCTGATCATCATTCCCAAGCGATGGTAGTCATCTGGACCAAGAATTTGTCGCTGCCTTTTTTTGTTTTTGCCTTGATCTTCGAGTTCCGGGTTGGTTTCCATCAGCAAAAAGTTGGTTTCCAATAAATGTGAGTTGTTACCGCCTTTATCAGTGGATACATTGTGTTGACTGGTGGAAGAGGATGAGACAGCACAGATTGAAGAAGATGATTGATCCAACGGAGATGTGTCGTTGGAGGAAGACGGTAACACTTTATTGTTGCTTTCATCTTGAGGTGTTTCTGTTGTTGATTGGACTAGCCGAATGCGTCTGCTTCCCACCATTATCCATTCGTCGTAGATTTCACCCCAGCCATCGTACCGAACACGCACCTTGCCCGGACGCATACCCACCAACCTGCCACGCTCCCAGAAGAATTGATGCTTGGAAGATTTGGTGTTCAAGATTTCTACCGCCATATCGTAGGTATATCCATAAGGATTCGGCACAAACCCATGTTCATCTTGAAGTTGTCGCATAGTACGTCGAGTCGCAAAAGCCCCTGTTGTCAAGAATTCTTGTTGATGTAGTTGGTTTTCATTGTTTTTTGGCTTTTGGCTGGTTTTGTTGGTACGTGCCGCTGATTTGTGTTTTCGCTGCAGTTTGTCGTTCTTTGGTTTCATATTACCACCACCATCCATTGTTGTGTCATTGATTCCGGCTAGATTGTCAGAGTTTACATTTGGCTGGGTTTTTGCTGGAGTGACAGTCGAATCAACGTCTGTGGATTGAGTTGTAGAGACTTTTGATGTTGATATGGGTGTTTGATGATGTTTTCGCTGGTCATTATTGTGTTCAGTAGCAGGAGAAGTTGATGTAGCTGCCTGAGGACATCGCCTACGACTTGGTTTTGCTGGTGTTTTCTGTTTGTTGATCCCTCCATCATCACCAGTAATATCGAATCCCAATGTCCGGTAGTCAGCATCTTCTTGTTCCGATAAAAGACGTAGCCGACGACTTCCACTGAGCATCCAATCCGATTGCTGAGAGGCGGGAAACCAGATGCGAACTTGATTACCACGCATTTGTCGAAGATAGCCAACCCATTCCATATGTTGTTTCTTCTTGTTTGCACCTTCTGTTTCATAAGTAACTGCCACCGCTCGACCATAGTGATAACCAAAAGAGTTTGGACAAAATCCATGTTCATCAACCATTTGGCGAGCCATCCTTCGGGTCATAAATACTTCATTGTTGTTGAATATCTTGGCGGGATCAGTATCAAGAGTGGATGTAACATAATCTTTGTCTGGTTTATTTTTGGATTCTTGTTGCTGATAGGACTGTTCGAGGAGTGGATCAGTATTGCTTGTAAGTGGTATAGGATATGGCCCAGGTCCCTCGAGAAGAGTGTCGGTATTTACAGCCATTGAGGATAGACCGGAAGTATTCTTGTTCAAGTCTATGAATTTAATATCCAAAGTTAATACAAGTTTTTTTTTTTTTTTGTTTTGTTTTGTTGTTGTTTTTTTTTATTAGTGTTTACCTTTATCATCATCATGATAATCTGACATTGTAGAAGATGAATCGTCATCGTCATCGTCATTATCGGTATTATTGGATGCAGAATCTTGACCAGCTTGATTGTCTTCATCACCTTTTTCTGGAGCACTTGTTGTTTTTGTTGTTGTTGTTGTTGCTAATGTGCGCAAGCGTTGGCTGCCCATTATAATCCATTCATCTTGATCGTCCCAGTCTTGATAATGTACCTTGATTTTACCCCCATCGGTTTCCACCAAAGTTGCAGCGTACCAGTGACCATTGATATTTAAGACTTCTACTTGTTGCTGATAAGTATAGCCATGAATGTTTTGACTGAATGTGTTGTTTTGCTGCTTTGCCGATACCATTTCCTGAAGTGGTAGTGAGGTTGTTGTAGAAAGTGCCATGGTGTCACCGACTGGAGTTGGTACCACAGTGTCGGAAGCTTCCACCGCTTGACTTGATGATGAAGGATTGTTTCTGTGAGTATTTCTTGATTTGGCTGGAGGAGGTGGTTTGGCTGTACGTCGTCGTCGTACTGTTGCTTTGGTTGATTTAGGTGTCGCTTTTTTGGTTGGTCCCGTGCTTGATTTATTCTTGGTGATGAGTTGATTTTCTGTTGTAGAAGGTGATTTTTTTTCAGAGTCCATATCATTTTGGTGATTTTGTTGTTGTTCATGTGTGTTGGTAGCAGCAGCCGTGTCTTGTAGGAGAGAGAAGAAGATCTTTGGCCACACAGTCCATTTTTTCTTGCATTGATCACAGAGTTCAATCACATCCAGGCTTTTGCGTTTCATAGCTTGTATATAACAGTCTTGACAAGAATCTTCATCTTCGTGTAAACCAGTAGGCATTGGCTTTAATGAATTAGTTTTGGTTTCAAGAGGTAGAGGTGGTGATGCATCTAATTCATTTTTTTTTTTTTTTGATTAAAAAAAAAAAAGAAGGAATGAGTTAAAAAGGTAAAGTTGAATCATTGCTGATATCAAAACACAAATAAACAGTTGTATTGGCATATATTTACCTTTATCCTGACTTTGCGGAACATCCCACCGTGTACGTTTGCCATTGTTGTGTCGAAATTTCTTGCCTTGAGGGGAAGGAGGAGAAAGTGAAGAAGAAGGGAGAGAATTGTCGGAATTTAAATTTTTCTTTTTTAAATCCACCTTTAACCAATGTGTGCATTCCGGCAAAAGAAGGTTTTCCCCTTTATCCGTTTCATGTTTACGCCGGCGTTCCGCTCGAAGGTAACCTGGATACAATGTTGTCGATGAAATAGACGTTGTTGATGCGGAAGTGGTTACTTTTTTCTTCAATAGCAACTTCCCCATGAATCGACCAAACTTCGCGTCTTTATCAGATGGCATAGGTTTTGCTGGTGGATTATTCACTGCTGAGGATAGATTTGACAGGTGATCATCATCATCATCATCATCACCCTTTGTTATTGATGCCAACGGTGAAGAAGATGATGTATTGCTCACTAGTAAGTAATCAAGGTTGAAATCATAAAGGATTATTATCATGTTTAAAATCACATATTGGGAATATTACCTTTTTCGCCTATTTGCCATGTAAAAGCCTTATTCAGGGCCATGGCTTTTTTCGTGATTTTCAAGAAAGAAGAAAGATTCTCCTCCCTTTCCACCCCGGGAAGTTTTTATTTATACTTTGTAAAAAAGAGGCTTACAGTTGTTTTTGTCTGTGCAACATAATGACACCATGCCAGTTGGGACGCCTACCCATTATAATTATGCGGGTCAGTGAAGGGCCAGCAAGATTCAAACGCCGGCGATCATTGGTAAAAAAAAAGGGGGGGGATTTTTCCTTTTCCCGCTTCTTCTCTCTTTCAAGATTCCCAACATTCGACACATACAATTAAACGGCACGTTATTGAATGGCTTTGTGTGTTAAAAGGTATTAACGGCTAGGCTAGTTTCTGGTACTAACCATTTCTTCTTTTGTAGGGGCATACAATTCATTCCGGATTGTACTAATCCTTCGACGCTCAAACAGGTTTATCATTAAATGGTAAGCACAGTATCTAACCTCATTTTGATCAATAATTCATGAAACCAACTTTTTTCTGGCTATTTACTTGTATAGAATCTGGTCCCTGTTACCCACGAACAAAGACGTATAATCGGAGTGTTCGTCTTCAAGTTAGCAACGTAATATGGACCCTTTGGCTTTATAAAAGGTAAATACGAGTAACAAAGACTTTTATATGGACTCTCAAACTAATACGTTTTTGATCATGGATAGGAAAAAAACAAGAATCAACAAGCTACCACCATGATGTCTATATATTCATGATACACCAAGGAAACTGGACGAATTAAGCAACACTGGGGTAATGATAATGTCAATATAAAGTATTTTCACACAAATAGACTAATGCTTTTAACTATATTTAGATCTGATTGTGTTATCTTGACAAGCTTTTGAACAATGAACATCAACGACAATGTGGCAGATCAAAAGGGGTCATTGTAATTCATACTCCGATGTTTTGACTGAAGATGAAAGGTAAAAAAGTATTCTAAAAAAACTTAAGATGACTCAAGTTTGTTTTTTTAATTATAATTATGGTGATAGAAATACAATCAAGTAATAATATGATGTATTAACATGAACCATTGTGGGAAAAGACTATACTGTTGACCGAAGATGGATATGCTAAAGGTAAGCTCATCACATCGATCTTGACTATTGATTGGCCGACTGTGACTTTTTAGGCGCCCCAACGCCTCCCGAAATTTTTTTTATTCTAACTCTCTCTCTCTCTCTTCTTTTTTTAAACCACACTCACCTCACCAATTAGCCAATACAAAATGAGTACTTGGCAACCTACTGACCAAGGTCTATCACAACTCCTGGAATTACTACGTGAAGCCTCCAACCCTACCACCAATCAAAATGTCCAAGAGGTAAGAAAAAAAAAAAAAAAGGAAGAAGAGGAAAAAGCATTGCACTCGTTACTTGTATGGTTTAGACAGGTGAAAAAGGACTCTGTTACTAACTTTAATTGCATTCTTTTTTGATTTTTTATCATGCCTAGCGCTTGGAATACTTTAACAAGGTCCCGGATTACAACTCATACCTAGTTTACATTCTCACTCAAATGCCTCAAGAAACCCATTACCTTCGGTCTGTAGCTGGTTTAACTCTTAAAAACAACATTCGATCTTTTTATCCAACAATCCCTCCACACGTGATCGACTATGTCAAGCAGTGCTCTTTGGAACATCTTGGTGAAGAAGTCATTGGTAAAACTATTGGTCTTGTCATCTCTGCCATCATGACTCGTGGTCAAGTACACAACTGGCCTCAAGGTTTACAAGTTTTATTGCAAAAATTGGACGATCCATCACCTATTGTAGTCGAGGTAAGATAAAAAGTGGGATAGGGTTGGCTTGGCTTGGCTTATCGACTTTGTGTATCTAATTTTGTCTATTTATATATTGTTATGATGTAGAATGCTCTGATCACTTTGCAAAGAATCTGTGAAGATTGCGCTCGCGACCTTAAATTTGAGATGAACGGTGTCTGCCCACTAGACTTTATGATCCCCAAATTCATCAGCTTCTTTGGTCATCCTAGTGCTGGACTTCGACTCTCTGCTGTCCGATGTGTGCAACAATTCATCGTTTTGCGATCTGATCAATTATTGAATCGCATGAACGAATATTTGGAAGGACTCTTCAAGCTGGCTACTGATGATAGTGTTGAAGTGCGCAAATCTGTCTGTCAATCCTTGGTTAATGTGTTTGAAACCTGTCCTGAAGTACTTCTCCCTCACATGCCCAACTTGGTCGATTATATGCTCTATTCTACCATGTCCGACGAAGAAGATTTGGCTTTGGAAGCTTGCGAATTCTGGTTGGTCTTTGCTGAAATGGATATGTTTAGAGAACAACTTCATGGCTACCTTCCCAAGATTATCCCTGTCTTACTCAAGTGTATGGTCTACTCTGAAACTGACTTGTTAACTATGGGTAGTGAAGATGATGATGCTCATGTGGCCGACAATGAACAAGATATCAAGCCTCGATTCCATAAGGCGAATGTGGTCGAAATTGAACGCGCCGACAAGGATGATTTGGAAGAAGGTGGCAAGAAAAAGGGTGGACTCTATGGTGGCGACAATGATGACGATGACGATGAAGATGATGACGATTATGATGACGAAGATGATGATATATTCAACGAATGGAACATTCGTAAGTGTAGTGCGGCCGCTTTGGACATCATCTGTACTTCTTATGAAGGGGATGCCATTGGTCTCCTGATGCCTTTGCTGAAGACTGAATTGGAAAGCTCTGATTGGCTCCATCGAGAATGTGGTATCTTGGCTTTGGGTGCTGCTGCTGAAGGTGGTGTACAGGATATTGCCCCTCATTTGCCTGAATTGGTGCCTTATTTGTTGACTCACTTGAACGATACCAAAGTAAGGAAAAGGAAAGGAAAAGGAAAAAGAAAAAAGAGGGGAAAGGGAATAATAGAATTTGTATAGACTAATCAACTCTATATCTTATGTATAGCCTCTTGTGCGATCTATTACTTGTTGGACTCTTGGTCGATACGCCAACTGGATTGCTCAAGTTAGTCTACAAAGCCCTGAAGCTAACAAACATTACTTGGAACCTTTGGTGGGACTTTTGCTTCAACGAATCCTTGATAACAACAAACGGGTACAAGAAGCCGCCTGCTCTACATTCTCATTGTTGGAAGAAGAAGCTTCAATTCAGTTGGTCCCTTATTTGGATCACATTCTGGCCACCCTGGTATCTGCATTTGAAAAGTATCAACATCAAAATCTGTTGCACCTCCTTGATACTGTTGGAACTTTGGCCGATGTTGTGTCTGAAGCTTTGAATGTACCTCAATATATTGACATGATCATGCCGCCACTCATTAAGCAATGGCAAGCCACCCCAGATGATAGCACTGATCTCTTCCCGCTCTTGGAGGTAAGAACAGCGATGAAAAAGGAAAAGATGATATTGATGGATCCATTGATGATTTTAATAATTAATCTCTCCATGTTAATACATAGTGTCTCTCATCGGTTACGACTGCTCTTGGAAAAGGATTCAAGCCATTCGCTGAACCAGTCTACATTCGATGTGTGAATCTCGTGCGCAACACTTTAGAAGAATGTCAACGCGCTGCTCAAAACCCTGGCATGGACGAACCTGACAAGGACTTTATGATTGTGGCTTTGGACTTACTGTCTGGTATTGTACAGGCTCTGAACACCGACGCGGAACCACTTATCGCCAATACAAACCCTCCTCTTGTCCAATTCTTGTCTATCTCTGTCAATGTAAGTAAACAAGGGTTTGTTATTACATGTTACTGACTACTTTATCTTTCGAATCATATAGGACGAAGTTGCAGAAGTGCGCCAATCATCTTATGCTTTACTCGGTGATCTTGCTATCTCTTGCTTTGAACATATTCGAGCTGTGGTACCTCAATTCATGCCTCTTATCATCCAACAGATCGACCCTCAAGCTGAATACGTGTCTGTATGCAACAATGCTACCTGGGCTGCTGGTGAAATTGCTATCAAATTAGGTAAGCTGGTTGACAAGAAAGGAAAAAAGATTTTGACTTCTGACCACATTTTTTTTTTTTTTTTTTTTTTTGTCTGGGACAATAGGCAACGATATCCAACCTTACGTAGAACCCATGCTACAAAGACTATTCCCATTGATGGTGAACCCTGGTATTCAACGCACCTTATTAGAAAATGTTGCCATCACTATTGGTCGTCTCGGTTTGATCTGTCCCACTGTGGTTGCTCCTCATCTCGAAAACTTTGTACATCCTTGGTTGATATCTTTGACTCCTGTTAAAGATAATGACGAAAAGTCATCTGCATTTAGCGGTCTTTGCGAAATTATCAAGGCCAACCCCGAAGGTGCTGTCAAGGTAAGTGGTCATCATCTCTTCTATTAACCGACTGATCAATATGATTACTAACCACCTGTTTAGGCTTTCGATCTCCTCTGCACAGCTATTGCCAATTACCGTGTTGTACCACCATCGTTAAATGCATCATTTGGAAACGTAAGTAAATAGGAAAAGCTGGGGGATCAATAAATGATCGGTACTAACTTGATAATCTTTCCTATAGATCTTGTCTGGTTATAAAAACATGTTTGGTGAACAACAATGGCAACAAGGTCTTGCATCTCTTCCTCAAGAAACCAAGTCTGTATTACAAGAACGCTATGGTATTTAGATCGGTGGACAGTAACAACAACAAGAAAAAGGAACTTAATATCAGCATATCTCCTTCTCCCTCCTATATTCTTTCCCTCATTACTTTTTTTTGTTTACCCTTCTACACTTGTCATTTATAGTCTCATTCTCTCCCTCATTCCTTGCAACACGTTGCTTCTCCCTTTCTATATATTCGCTCACTCTCTTTACTTACACACTTCCACAACTTGTCGATATACTTTTATTACTATTAAACAATAAATCATTGACCTTTATACAAATAAATACACACAGGTCGCCTTTAAACTATGCTTCCGGGACAAAGTGATGAAATTGTAATCCCTTGTCTTTGATTAGGCATGATGGCAATATATATATATATATATATTGAAAGGTACAAGTTTTTTTGTTGGTCACGATGTGCCTTATTATCCTAGACTCAACACCCTGATTCCGTTTATCATTTGAATCTTTCACCTTCACTGATAATAACTGATCACATTTGGTTTACTTTTATGCATGTAATGGATGAGAAAATCATCTTTTCCTGTAGAATTCATGCTACTCTGTATTACTTTAATAAGGTATTTAAAGGTGATGATTAGATACAATTTCTCGTCAAAAGAAAATGAAATGGCCAATCCAATACTGGTTGACGTGCATTTATAAACCTGATGACTTGGTACAAAAATGTTTGCATGATTTATCCAAATTAGGCAATCGGGCTTTCAAATTTGAAGGTCAAGCAAAAAGATATGCGCGGTCGGGGAATCGAACCCCGGCCCTTCGCGTGGCAGGCGAAGATTATACCACTTAACCAACCGCGCTTCCGATGAAGGTTAGACTTTAAAGTGCTATATAAAGCATATTCTTAATTTTAAATCACGTGACTTCAGGGTCCAGGTATTTTTCTAGTAATCTTTTAAAACAGGTTTGTATCTCGGAACTATATTGCGATCAAATGATCAAAGTGATGAACGCAATGCCATTACTTTGCAAAATAGTGTTTAGTGGGTACTGTCAACAACTGAAATTTTTTTCATTGTATGAAAAAATGGGTCACATTATATTCCCCGCTTGATTTTTTTTTTTCTTTTGGGCCGCGGTTAAAAAAAAAAAAAATCATATGCGCACAAAAATATAATTTTGTGTTTCCCTTTTCTCCTTCTCTTTCTTTCCTTTAAAATTCTTTTTCTTCTTTTTGCGTTATCATAATCCTTTGTTGTAATCTTGGTCTCATCCTTATCTTGTATATATGGAGGATACGACTTTGAAAACCATCAACACGGATGCGAAACGGCCGATTCCATTAATCAAGTCTTTATTGGGTAAAACAAACGGTCCTATATCCGATACCGTAAACAAGCACTCAAATGTCGATCAAAAGGAAAATCAACAACAACCATCCACTCCCGACAAGACTCTCGATAAAACAAAAGCACCATTGACCAAATGTACAGCACCCACCAAGGATACTAAAAAGCGGCAACCAAGTATGTTGGAATACCTCTTCCAGAAGAAACCAACTCAATCACCACCTTCTGGTCCTTCCAATGTAGCAACAAATTCCTCCTCCACCCAATCGACCAAAGGCACCACCACTTCTTCCTCCTCCTCTTCGACACCAACTACAAAATCAACCACTACAAGAGCAACAACTAGTCCATCTTTACGTTCCATCTCCAAGACACGTGGTAGCAGCGACAAGCGAAAGTTGGCATCCTCTGATCCTCAATACATGCTAAAACGATCTCACTCTGGACACTCTGGTATTAAAGCTGTTGACAATGACTGGTTGAATTCACCTCGACCTGTAAAGAAACCTCTTCAACGAATGGGCAGCGTAAGTGATATAAGCAATACATTCCCCTCTCCTTCCTCCCCCCCCAAAAAAAAGGAATATCTCTTACTAATACTGCTTATATAAATAATAGTATGATCGGTTTATTCCTCATCGACCCAGTATGGATATTCAATCGTCACAATTCAACCTCACCAATACTAAAGAACCCACCGATTTAGACCACGACACACTCGGCTACAACGAACGAGTCGCCCAGGCACTTGGCTATTCACGTGGCAAACGAATTCTATCCTTCACAGCGCCACCTCCAGAATTCAGCAAGATTGAAGATCCACGACACAACTTGATGCCTTTATATAAAGCAGGTGGCCGACTCGGTGTATCATCACTTGGCGAAGACGATCCAGCACCCAAACGACATATTGTGACGGCGCCCGAAAAGATTCTGGATGCTCCTTTTATGAAAGACGACTACTATCTTAATCTCTTGGACTGGTCAGATCAAAACGTGTTGGCTGTCGGTTTGAACCAATCTGTGTATCTCTGGAATGCCGATAATGGATCTACACAGGCTCTAAACTATGATGGAGAAGATCCAATCACTTCTCTTTGCTGGTCAGATGATGGGAGCTATCTTGCGGTTGGTATCGAGTCTGGTGACACTCAGATCTGGGACGTGGAGGCGAATACCAAGCTACGATCTCTGTTGGGACGTCGATGCAGAGTGGGTGTCTTATCTTGGCAAAAGCATCTTTTATCCTCTGGTGCAAAGGATGGGTCGATCTGGCATCATGATGTGCGGGTCAAGGAACACAAGACGGCGGAACTATTGAAACATGAAGATGAAGTGTGTGGACTGGAATGGTCACCCGATGGTATCAGCTTGGCAAGTGGCGGTAACGATCATTTGGTATGCGTCTGGGATGCCCGATCATCATCATCATCTACAGGACCTAAATTCAGCAAGGATATTCATCGGGGTGCGATTAAGGCATTGGCTTGGTGTCCATGGAATCACCATGTATTGGCAACCGGCGGTGGGCGTGAAGACAAGAAGATTCATTTTTGGAATACCAAGACCACGGCACGCATCAACAGTGTCCAGACATCAGCTCAAGTAACCTCTCTCCACTGGTCAAGGCATTACAAGGAAATTGTCTCCACACATGGCTTCCCTAATAATCAACTATGTGTCTGGAGTTATCCTAGCTTGCAAAAGATCGCCGATATTCCTGGCCATGATTCCCGTATCCTCCATTCTGCTCTTGCTCCTGATGGCCAAGTCCTGGCAACAACCGCCGCGGATGAAAATTTGAAATTTTGGCGAATCTTTGATAATGATGGAAGTCATGGTCTGATCCTACCGAAAGCTCAAAGTGAACGCTCTGCTTATATCCGGAAAACTACAAGTCTACGTTAAAATTAGGATAGTCCTCCCTTATACACACATCTTTAGGATAGTCCCCTCCCCCATATACACCCCCTCCCCTCATATATTGATAATATTAAAAATAAAAAAGAATATCTTTATACATACATATTATAGGTTGTGTTTAAAATTGATGATGGGTGGTCTTATATAGTGCTGTTAGTGGGTATTGTGAATCGAGAAAAAAAAAAAAAAAAGGTTCCGTGCATAAAGTGACAAGATCGATTGTGCAAAGCGGGGAATCGGAATAAAGGCGGGAAATGGATGCATTGATGATGTATACATGTCAAACAAGGAAGTTAATCATTTCAACCAGAAAATCACCCGCCCTTGATCAATGCAATATGACATTTGCATATACAGAAGCTATTATTAAAGTCCCGACAATCCCATATTGGGTCAGTTTGTTTTATTGTAGACAAAATATTAGTTAAAAGCGATGGTATACTATGTTAATAGGGGAAGGGGGAGTAATCTAGCATGACATATAATGGTGATATAAGCATTTGAGTTATATAAAAGAGTAAATGACGACAAAGTAAACCAGCCATGATAGGATGGATATAAACATATGCGTGTATGGTCTAAAAAAGAGTAGTAGCCTATTTAACATGAGTGGGTCGTATATAACTGTAAAGGGGAATAGAGGAGAAGGATGAAGAGGGATATACTGATAATGTGGAGGAGGGGGATAAAACCGGTGAGGGTGGTGAGTCCAACAAGAGAGATTGTCCTTCATGGAATGTCAGAGGACTTGATCCTGCTTCGGAATCGGAATGAGTAGGTGATGATACTGATAGAGGAGGTGATGCAGAAAACACCAAGACACTTGTGGTATTCAGTTAAAAAAAAAAACCAGATTAGTACTCCATGTGTTCCCCCCTCCGCCCTTCACATGCTTACCTATTTTCAACATGACAGGTCAATGTGTGTCTTGAGAGTGTGGTTTTTCTTGTAAACGCCTTGTCACATCTTGTACAAGTATAAGGTCTAGCTCCAGTATGAGTTCTTCGATGCCGCGCCAAAGAGGATGACTATATATATATATATATATATAAAAGAGGTTAGACAAGTTGAATTAGTTCCATAGCTTGCTTACATCACCAAAGGCCTTTTTACAAAAAGCAAGTTCACAGGTATGTGGCCGTTCACCAGTATGAGTTCGTATATGTACTGTCAAAGCCGACCGTTGTATAAACTGTTTATTACATCCTGGCCAATCGCAAGGGAATGGTCGTTCACCTGTATGAATGCGTCCGTGCCTGGCGAGATCAGATCGTCTTGAGAAGGATTTGGTGCAATTTCCCCATGCGCAAATAAAGGTTCGTTGTTTCTTGCTAAAAGATGGAAGAGATTGTAAGTGAGACCGTGTCAAATCTTCTTGGTTTAAAAGTAAAGTGATATTCATCGTATGTGTAATAGTTGAGGAACAAAGAGAAAAAAGAGAAAAAAAAAAAAAAAAAGGCGTCCCTTTATATGTCCAATGTCGGGAACAATATTTCAATCCCCGTCCCGTAATGATGGGCAAGATCATGGGAGGAGAAAATTTCAAGGACTAAAATAAAAAAGTTAGACGTTTGAGAATAATGGTGATGATATGGTGGTCATGACATGATGAGGGGGCACGAGCCAAAAGGGGTGAAAACAAAATAAACATGTCATGTGGGTAAAGACAGTGTATTTGAAACACAAGTAGGTAATTAATGCCAGTTTTAGTCTTCCCAAGGTCATCCCCACATCCAAAGACAATAACAACAAGTAGACCAATCATATACATATTAATATAAAATGAAGATAACATTTATTAAAACAAAATGAATATAACAAAGGGAAAGAGAGAGAGAGAGAGAGAGAAAGATGTATATAAAAAAAAAAGGGGATGATAACTATAATCTATTTTTGCAATTCTTGAATGCTGTACAATCTAGCAAGACTGGGACCTGCGAATTGGTTGAGCTGTTTGGTAAAGTTGTGCATTTGGGCGCTGAGGATCATGGAATCCAAACGACTAGGTTCAGTAGGAAGCTTGAATAAAGTGTTGACTTCATCTTCAGGTAATGGTTTTTGACCTTGAGCCACACGTTGTGCATTTTCTTGTTTCTATTCAAATAAAAAAGGTAAAACATAATGGATTAGTATGGTCATCCATCAGCATCAGTATCAGCATCAAACAAACAAATAGATTTCTTACCCTTCTTGTAAGCCAGGCTTGCATCTTGGTTTGTTCCCTAGCCACACTTCGTTGCCAATATTGATAGTTGTTTTGTTCTTGTTGTTGAGCATCCGAGCAATCCAAAAGATATTGTAAATTCTTTTGCATAAAGGGATCCAATTCCAAATCCAATACATCAAAGTTGGGAGCCAAAGGTCGAGAATCTTCAATTTCGGTTTGAGTAGCCTTTTGAGAAGC
Organism: Chlamydoabsidia padenii; assembly: GCA_025330725.1. Lineage (NCBI taxonomy): Eukaryota > Fungi > Mucoromycota > Mucoromycetes > Mucorales > Cunninghamellaceae > Chlamydoabsidia > Chlamydoabsidia padenii. Next base: position 1,136,233 of record JAIWND010000004.1, on the reverse strand, counting down.
AAAGGTGGATAATGATTCGAGTCGGTTGGCATCCAAGGTAGGCATTTCAATGTTATGGAGCATCAATGTCACCAAATGAGAGTTATGGACTTGGACAGGTAATTCTTCAAAGATATTGGTAAATGACAATTTGGCTTCAGCAAGACTATAATGATAAAAAAACCCCCCCCACTTGTTAGTATCCTATCATTATCCATCCCCCACCTTTTTTTTTAAACCTATACCTTACCTTTCCGTTGTGAATTTCTTGGCTTCATAAGCTTTCATAAAGTCCTTTTGTAACCGGAAGGCCCGTAAACTGAGGTTGCTTTGTGCCGTGCTCTTGGATACATCGTGAATCAACACAACAGAATGTTCACTAAGAGAGCTTTGGTAGTTGTATTGGGTTTCGATCAAGGTGAGGTCCACAAAATTGCCAAGATGAGCAGATCGATACCAGCCCACCGTATTGTTGTCCACATTGACTGCACGAAGACAGCGCATCATTTCCAATTGGTATTGTGCTATATAAAGGGAGGGAGGGTTTAGTTCATTGAGCTACCGACGTGTATCTACGTTTTTCTTACCATTGGCGTTTTCGTCATCGTCAGAAGGGATGGGGAAGCAGTTGGTGACTTCCAGAGCACCCTTATTGTCTAAACCAAGTAGTTGACCGGTCACATCGCTAGGATAAGATTCGCGACAGTGCTTGATGATTTTCAAAACGACCTATGGAAAAAAAAAAAGTAACAGTAAAGAATGAGTTTGTGTACAGTTAAATCATCGTAGAATCAATCAAAAGTAGATTGTATATTGCGCTTACCAAACCGTCGAGTTGCACTACTTTAAGAGGCTCAGATTGAAGGTTAGCCATTTGGAAGGAGTGATGAGTTGGAATGAAGGAGAAGAGAGAGAAGAGAGCCGAAAACAAAAATTTTCATTTTCAGTGACTTGCCACCCAAGGAGGCGGTGCTCACTCGGCGGGATTTGAATATCGAGATCAATGCTGCTAATGTTGAGCAAACACTATCCTAAAGCACCGACCGTTCCTTTATAATTGAGTCTATTCAAGCCCTTCTTTACTTTTATTCACTTTGTGCAATTAGAAAGAGTTCATCATAACTGGTAAAAGCAACCATCTTTTTTGTTCTTGGGATCCCGTAGCAAACAAAAGAGTGGCACATAATTCAAATCCCGCCTTATTCTTTCTGCATATCAATCATGCGTACGTGAAACGATGGTTCACAAGCATGATAATGCACAACTGCTACAACAACACATTTCACCTCCACCTAGTCAGATTTATCAATCCGTTTGAAGATTTTTATTACAGATCAAGTTTATACATTTTTATTCATTTGATATATATAAACTAAAAGAGTTATATAACTAATTCATCGGAGCCATCACCTATCGAGTATTTCCTTTTTGCCAGCCATTCGTTCAGTAGTTCGTCTTCCCATTCTTCTATTGGTACATCATTAGCCAAGTATTGATCCGCCTTGAGTCGATTTGGTGCATTGTTTCCGATCGTCCCCCAATCTTCATACCAAGTATTTATAGTAGATCTAATGTTAGTAAAGAGAGAAGAAGGATGAGGAGATTGCACAGTTCCCTCTACAGTATATATCCCTACTTACTCGTCGTGTAACCATATGCAGCTGCGTTTTTGTAAGTGTAGTGAGGAGTACTTTGCTTCCAGTTGAATCGCCAGTTCTATAGTCCGTTCGAGGTCCATATTTGGAGGTATATGAGTCATTTGAGAATGCAAGTATTCAGGGTCGGTTCCAAGTAGTTCGTCTTTTCGTAGTAGTGTAATCTAGAATATCCAGGGTAAAAATTAGAGAGTGACCATGTATTTTTTTTTATTTTTATTTTTATTACTTACAGCACTGGCCACATAGAGAGGCATCATGACGGAGCTAGCGATAAACAAGTCAAATAATCTAGTGATCTTTCGTAAATCCGTCAAGTCATGACTAAACCAAGTCAAAACCCAACTTAGCGCATAAAACGGCATGACATTGTACCTAAGTCATATCATCGTAACAACAACAACAACAACAACTATCAGTCTCCCCCCCTTTTTTTTCCATTCATGTGTTTTGCTTTACCGTTCCATAAAAGCCATCAATTCCAAATCTTCATATTCGATGATAGACATCATCAAACGTAATTGTTTCGATATCGGATCAAAGGAGTCAAGCATCGCATCTGTAATTAAAAAAGGTAGCAAGTTGAGGGCAATATAAACAAACAATGTGACCCACCCACGTGAGCATGCAGCCAATCAATCAAAATAAAAAAGGATATCTGGTGAAGAAGAGTGCCACATTTTCAGCCGCAGGAATGGCGGCCTTTTTTCCAAGAACCAATAAGAAGACCGTGCAAATATCATGGAATCCCTGAGTAAATAAAGAGACAGACAGACAGACAGATAGACATACAGAGAGAATGAGATCAGTAACAGCATCAAACATCAATAACAAACATAACCCGCACTGACCCTTATTTCCTTACCTGATAATACTTTAACCTGGGATTCCGCCATAGAATTTCAACCAGCATACTATGGAGCTCTTGTTGTTTGTGAGCCTTTAGGATAGGAGTGATATCTACACATAAAAGAGAGAATAATTAAGAACGCAAGTTGATCACAATGTGTATTTTACCTTGTGGATAATAGTATAAGGATCGTTCGACATCTTTATATATTTGTATCGGGTCGGCTATATCATTGGCTAGATACAAACATTACAAGTTAGTATCATTATATCGTGGACCGTCTCTTACTTACCACTGCCCTTTTCATCGATATAGGATCCATGATGAGTTCGTAATAAGATGGGCCTAAAAAATACATAATCTTGACTAGTTAGTTCTCTTCTTTTACCCACCACAACCTTCTTCTTACCATATCCATCGTCTTAATTCGTCATGGACAAATCCTTCAGGTTCACGAGCCATCTTTTTCAAAGTTGTAAAGTCATGGTGGAGGATAGCTTGTCGTATGAGATCTAATCGTTGGGCGCGGAGCACACTTTTAGCTAGTTAAAACAAGTAGATGAGTATTTCTTCATAGTGGGGGAGGAGTTTTTTTATATTACCTAGTGACATCTTCACACCCAAGGCAAGATTCTTTTTCAAGTCATGCATAAGTGTATATACAGTTAACAAAAAGCAGTAAGACAAGAGGAATGCTTTATGAAAGAGCTTGTTTCAGTGCATAGACCAAATAAGAAGCAGAGATATAGAGATGCTCTTATCTGATGGAGTAGTCAAAAAAAAAGTAAAAGTTGAGGGAAAGAAAAGGAAAAGGGGAAAGAAGGAGACGGGGCAGGTTTTTTTTTTTGGAGACCAGTCAATCAATGTGAAATTGAAATCCCGCCTACCATTATCTTGATTTACTAGTTTTATAATCCCCCTGCTGATACCTTAGTTTTGGATTCTTGGCACATTTTATCAGATGAATGTTTATTCAAGAAAAAAGTCTATATGACTGAAGGGGATGGTATTCGTGCTTATTATATGTATTTATATGAATTAAAGGGTGGATAAATAAACCCCGATTCGGAAAAGGAAGGGAAAGGGAGGACGAAAATGCTGAACCTGTTGGTAGGCTTTTGATGAGTCATCAGCCAATCCCTGCTCAAGTTCATGCAAAAAAAAAAAGAAAGTGGCAATAATGTAGACATCCACGTCAGTCATTCAACACGTGATGGGGGCAAAATATCAAATGATGAACCTAGTTCAATCAGAAAAAAAAAAAGATAGAGCCAGTTCACCATCAACTGAACAATCAAACTCGAGTTATAAGAGCCAGTTTTACTTTATGCATATCGAAAGAGGACAATGGGGCGGAAGCTGAAACACAAGTTGCTATGGCAACAGGTAGGGTCTAATTTTGACTCATTGTCATTCGTGGAACATAAAATTTTAAAACAGCGCATTTGTATATAAAGGCGGATGGGGTTTTTTGCATTTCTTTCTTTTCTTTCCACTTTTTATCTTACTTTTTTCACTTTTCTTCTTCTTCTTCTTTATTCTCTCTCGACCTTCTGTATTCTGAACCTACACTTTACAAGTACATACCGACATGACTTCATCCAACTACCATGATCTTAATTCCAACAAATGGAGTGGCACAGCTTATCAGGAAAAAGGTAACTGACATTTAAAACATACCATTGATGTATCAAAAAAAAAAAAAAAAAAAAAAGAAAAACGACTCACCTTTCTTTTATGATTATTAATAATAGCAGGAAACACTTATTCTTTTATGCCTTCACATTTAGACCACTGGCCTTTATCCTATGATAACAAGACAACAGCAGCACCTGCGGTCGGTTCAACCTTCCAGTCCATCAATAATAACACCTCTCCTGTCATCTCTACTCCCTATTTGGATTCCAGTGTGGACGATATCTTATCACCAGCTTGCTTCTCACCTTATACAACCTTGTCTCCTCACTTGAACAACATGCAACATCAACAAACGACGGATATCTCAGTAGGACAATACATCAATCAGGACCACAGCATCAAGCAAGAACCTATCTTTACTGGGGACCCTTTGGAACTATTGATTGACAAATCCAAAGCTATGAATGGCAGCCCTAGTTGCTCTTCTTCTGAACACATCTCAACACCACTCTTCATGCCTATTCTCTTACATAATGACCAACAACAACAAATGGATAACGGGCAACCATTGATGATGGGTCAAGAATCAACAGATTGGCCTTATTGTAACGATAGTAATCCTCTTTTATTCCATGCATTGGACGGCCTTTTGGATCCCATTCCACAACACGATGATGAACAGGCACTTTACCCATTGACTAGTCATCAACCATTCGATCAAAACCAACCATCCTCATCTACTTCAACCAGCAACACCACAGACAACAACAAACCAGTAGAGGAGGAAAAAGGCACCAGCAACAAGAAAAGAAAACGCACCGATAGCCAAGATGCCAATTCTGACGACAATAGCCAGGAACGACAGACCTCCCGCGCCAAGAAAACCTCCTCTGATCAAAAGAAATATGGATGTCCTATCTGTCGACGAAAATTCTCAAGGCGATACAATCTCAACACTCATATTCGAACTCACAATGCGAATCGGATCAAGGAATTCAATTGTGATCACTGTGGTGCTGGGTTTGATAGGAAACATGATCGTGAACGCCATATCTCTTCGGTGCACTTGGGTAATCGGTCTTATTCATGTACCGGCTGCGATGCTACATTCTCTCGACGGGATGCTCTGGTGCGCCATAGAGTCAAATCTCATCCTGCTCATTAAATGCCTTGGCTTGCCAATATACCAAGACTTGGCTCTTGTACTACCTTGTATCTTTTTTACCCCGAGCCCTTCATGCTTTTTATTTTTAATTCTTTATGTCTTTATGCCCTTCATCTTCTCATACTCTTCTCCCCTATACATTTATACATTTATACATTTAGTACTTCATTTCCCCACCCATCTAGTTTATAGTTTTGTCTTCTATATGATTTGTAAATAAAGATAAATAAAAAAATCCTAATCATTCAAATATCATGTATGCATATAAAGTCTTTATTCTAATATCAAGAGTTAAAACAGGTGTTTTATTTATAATAAAAAAAACGGATGCTATTCATACCGCTGAACCACTACGCTATTCAATAATCCTGCATCCTTTAGTGTTTGTCCTTCGTCACCGAGTTGTTTGACAGGGAAGGTTGTTTGCAAAACATACGATCGTTGTCCAGGCCGTTGGCTACATGTGTTATAATAAAAAGATAGGATGAGTTATCAAAGAGTAAGTAGGCCCTGACCCAATCATCTTACCTATCAATATAACGTCGAAGATCACCTACTGTATGAGTATGATTAAGCTTGACCACAAGTCTATTTCCACCCCCCCCCAAAAAAAGGGCCAGTCAGTCAATCTATATCATCCCATAAGGCATTGAGTGTACTTACCGGGACCCATCACCAAGACGGACCTGAACTGATGTTGTAGGTTGACTAGCATCAATTTCGGGTGCAGGAGCAGATACAGAAGCAGGCGTGGTTGTCGTTGTCGTTGTTGGATTGGAGGGAGGTGCTGGGCTACCAAGTCGATTGCCACTACCTTCGAATGGTTTAGGAGGTGCCTTGGGAGGAGAGACATAATCTTCATCTTGCCTTCTTGCCACTCGGACATCAACAGGTTGTCCATGTTGCACATTCAATAAAGACAAAGGTGCGCGACTATGATGGTTAAAAAAAAAAAGAAGTAAATAACCAGGATGAGTAAATGTCCAATGATTTCCATTTTTCCATGTACGTACCCACTATTGATGGAGTCCAACATGGCCGAATTGGCAGGATCGTCATATCGTAACAAGGGTCCATCGTCAACACTAAATCCATTTCGCCAAAATGTCAAGTATCGGGTAACCTACATAAAAGAGAGAATTAGATCAGTGCTTGTTTCTTCTTCTTCTAAAGGAGTTACTAACTGATGGAAGCGATTCTGTAGATGGTCCAGCGGCAGCAGGATCATTCACCAACATCGAAGGTTCTTCTTCGCTACCCAATGTATATCCAGATCCAGTAAAGTAAGAAGGTTTTGATGGTTTATCTGTATCAGGATCTTCCGGTGCAGGACCTCCACTATAATAGTAAAAAAGAACGGTCAAGCTAGTCTGATATGATGATTCTTTTTTTTTTTTTTTTTTTTTTTTTTTTTTTTTTTTTTTCCCTTCAACTTACGCAGCAGCCTTTTTCAGAATTTCATCCACGAGACTGTTACCTTTACCACGTTTCGAAGGATCCTGTACAAGCATACCACTTGAAAGAGACAAGGCTAAATTAGTACATATTCCATCTACTCCCCCCCCACACCAACTTACGATTTTTCACCGCCAGCAAAGAAGTTTTGAGGTTCATCGTCACTATCACCGCCTTGAGCAGTAACATCGTTCAAGGTTTTAATGTTGGATCTATCAATCAACAAAACAAGGATAATATTAAGTATCAACAGTCTTTTCCTCCTCCTCCTCCCCATCAAAGACTTACGATTTGGATGACTTTGACGTGTTGTTTGATCGTTTGGTGGGAATAAAAGCAGGTGCACGAGGAGTAGTATCGACCACGGGTACAGCACTTGAGCCAACATCAGAAGTAGCAGCAGTGGAAGGAGTAGTATTTCCAGATTCTTCATTGTTTGTATCGTAATATTGAGTGACAGCCATCTACAAAAGCCAAAAAAAAAAAAAAAAAACATACACGTTACTATCAGTACCTTGACCTTTTTCTTTTTGACTTACTTCTAAATCCCAGTTTGACATTTCTAAAAAGAATTTGGCTTGATCCTTGGTCACATTGGTCATACCAGAGAACTGGTCAATTAGTTCGCTATGATCAGACATTATAATTTGGAGAGTTTAGAAGAAAGAAAAAGGAGGGGATGTGCGCAGGAAAAAAGTGCACGTAATATATTCATGATTTTCAAATTCCGACATTCCGTCCGTCTGTAGGCCTATTAGTCGAATACTAGAGTAGATTTACTAGAATAGAAACCCCCGTATCAATCAAAATCACAAACACCAAATTATAAAAGTATATACTTATTACGAGTTTTTCGTACAAGCTTAAAATTGAACACACTCTTTTCTGATGGCCATCAATCCTCCCAAAAAATGAAATATATGAAACTCCGCACTTCAAGATACAGTACTGTAGAATAATAGGATGAATCGCTATTATAATCATCTCATCTCATTCGCTCCGGTTGTGGAGGGGAGGAGGAGATAGAAAAAAAAAAAAGAAAAGGCCAATGAAATAAACACATTCATTTGAATGGTATATGATAAAAAGAGCATTAATGCTATACAAAATGTATCATGATGATGATTCTGAAAGCAGGACACTTTTCGCCTGCTTCAGCCGGGGCTTGAAATTTACATCCCTCCGATCCTTATTTCACCCTGCTTCCTTTTCTCCTTTGTCTTTCCGCTTCTCAACACTTTTCTTAACTTTATGACGACGACCATGGAGTTTTGCACTCCACCTATACCAGGCGAAACTCATAGATTTTATGGTGATGCTCACAACCATCTTATCCACCTGCCACACTACAAGACAACAACGAATTCTTCAGGTACTATCAAGAAAAGACCAAAGGAACAAAAAACTCTACATAACCTTGCTGCCATTGGTAATCTTATTCTACTCAAGCAAATCCTTCTCTTGTTACCTGATCCAATCAAAGCAGCTCATGATCCTCATCCTTCTACTGGTTTGACTCCTTTACATTATGCTGCTACTCGAGGTCATCTGAAGGTAGTGGAATGTCTTGTCGAAGACTATGCGGCTGTGGTGGATGCAAAAGACAACGAAGGCGAAGTAAGATAAAAAAAAAATATCTATTACTATTGTATAGATACTGACCTCTTTTTTTTTTTTTTTTTTTTTTTTTTTTTTTTTTTTTTTTTTTTTTTTTTTACTTGGTTTAGACTGCACTTCACAAGGCGGCGTATAATGGACGGTATCACATAGTCAAGTATCTTCAATCGAAAAACGCCAACATACACCAACAAGACAAGGATGGATGGACGGCTCTTCACAATGCTTGTGCCCGTGGCTATCTCCCTATTGTACGACTTCTCGTTAATCATGGTGCTCGCGTTGACGTACGTAGTAAATTGGGACATACTCCTCTCAGTAAGTAATATATACGGGGTAAAAAATGATGCATGACTGACTTTAGATATTTTATTTTATCACGAACTAGTCAACGCAGCATCAAAGGGACACATTTCTATCGTTGAATATCTTTTGGATGAAGCACATGCAAACCCCTTACTGAAGAACAATATTGGTGAAGCTGCGTATGATGCAAGTGCTGCCTCCCGTGAAGCTTATATTTGCGAACTATTGGAAAAGGCTGAAAAGAAATGGTGGCACACACAAGGTAAAACAAAACAGAACAAAACACATAGATATAGACAAGGAATGGAAGTAATTGATATATATATATATATATATAAATAGGTGGTCTCTCCTCTACAACAAGGAACTCTCAGTACGATGTACTTGATTATCATGTCACGGTGATGGTGACTCTTCATGAAAACCAACGCGCTACTTCTCTCCTCGGTCTATCTCGTCCTCAATTCGATTCAGCCTACCTGACCAAGCAAGATACTCGAGGACCCTGGTCATTACATCCATCCGGTCTACCCTCCTCCAAGGATAAAGTAGAACCCCCTCGACAAAGTAACAATAGTGGTAAGGCAAACTGGTTTTGGATTACTGACTGGCAAATCGACCAAAGTGATCCTCGTGTCGATCCTACCTCGGGGTGGCAGTATGCTCGCTCTTTTGAAAACGAAATGGATGAACAGTGGACTCCGGTGGCACCGACCAGTGGTAATGGATGGGTCCGAAGGCGACGTTGGGTCCGTGTGATGAACCGACAAGTGGATTTTGCAAGGAATCTCGAACATGAATCAGAGACTCACGGTGATTATTTATCTGCTGCACAAGACATGGTGGTTGGTGCCTCTTATGATGGTGTTGAAACTGGACAACGTTTACAGGCAATGAAAAAATTATTACGAATTTATGAAGAATCTGTTCAATTCTTACTGGCTGGTATAAAAGGTAAAGAAAGATGAATCCACAAGAACACACCTCACTTATTCACATTTAATTGCTATATAGATGATACGAATCAGTCACGTAAGGAACGTGCCAACAACTTGGTCAAGGTCCATTCAGCTAAAATCGATCACATCAATGCGGACATTGCCATACTTGCACCAATCTCACCAACACCCATGGAACTTGTGGATAAAATCAATCTTGATAATGTGAATCCAGGAGTCCGCAGCCATCGTCATTCATTTCAGCCACATCCTGATGGTGAAGGCGATGATAACACCAATACACAGCAGGACGACGAATCAGGATCATCATCAACCTTTATATGGGAATCCAATCTTAATGTCAAGGACTGTCGAAGGTGTAACCGACGGTTTGGGTTATTGAATAGGCGCCACCATTGCCGTCGATGTGGGTTGATTGTATGCGACCGGTGCTCTCCTTCTCGTGCCTTCTTGCCTGCCTCTCAGGTCCTTCAACATCCAAATGGACCAATAGAGCCTCCACATGTATTGGAATCCCAACAACAACGTATTTGTATCAAGTGCCATGTCGATTTGGATCCTGCATAAAAAAAAAATGGCTCATTGCTCGTCCTCCTTAGTATATAGTTTTAAACCCCGATATTTCTAACATTACATTATGATACCTTTTTATTACTTGCTTGAACAACAAATAAAACCACTTTTTATACCATTGCTATTTTAACCATATGACAACAATGTAAAAGGAGGGATATAAAGGGGGTGATGGAAATGGGAATCGTTCATCCAAATCAAGAAAGTCGCATGAAAACAAACAGACGAAAATGGGGCGTACTGAGTTAACTTAAAAAAAAAAAAAAAAACCAACAGAAAAGCTTGAGTTCTCTTGGTTTTCTTCTTCTTTTTCTTCTACTCAATCCACCTTAAAAACTTGAATGTCATCATCAGTCTATACTCGTCAACCATTACAACAAACTCATCATCATCAAGCACCCATTATGCCTGTCAAGCGTATGGTGACAGTAGAAAGTGTCCCTGTTCGACCTACCGAGGCACATGTATTCCAGCTCTCCCTGGATGATAGTGATGAAGGCAGTGATGGTGAATCATCATCTCCTTCATATCAAACCGCACCACGACGAACATTACCCACCCTACCCACCACTACTCCATCTTATTTTACTCATGGTGGTTTGGAGCCCATTGCTGAACAAAGTGATATTCCACCCTCTCCTCACCCAGAAGATGAAGATGAAGATGATACCAGCACTGATCGCCCCAGCACTCCCAGCACATCAAATGAACAACAAGATCGATTCCAGGCTATCATCGAACGATTACTAGAGGATCAATTCGGCCCTGATCCATCAACTCCGACCCCATTAAAGGCAACCAAAACAAATACATCACCACGGAAAGAATCAACACATGATGATGTTGATAAAAATGACGGTAAAAAGGGTGATGATAACTGCTCAAATATAAACAAACCATCACTTTACTTGACTGAAATCATTGAACCATCGCATATGTAAGTGGGCAAAAAAAAGGAGGGGGGGGCGGGAAACCGGGATTTGAAATTCAATCTTTTTTCTTTTTTTTTTTTTTTTTTTTTCTCTCTCTTCCAGATCTTCTTCTCTTTCACTTTCTCAACAACATTCAACACCCAATCACCAAAATCAACAAGGACAATCAAAAGACTGGCGTATTAGCAAACCACACGACACGAGTTCGACAACCACCTCTAATGACTCACTCACCGATAAACAAGCAACCTTGGCAGCAGCATTAAATATCAAGACTCATCCTCACTCATTACTCAAGGCGGACTCAACAACACCAAGTCCATCTATTGTGACTCAAGGATCAATCTCTTCTGCTGCTGGTTTGCAACACTTGGGACCTCATGATACGGGCTCCATTCGTAGCATGTCCAGCATCAACAGTCCTATCACCATCAACAATAAACACCATAGTTGGTCATCTCAATACCGACCAATGCAACCATTCCATAGTCTACGACGCCGGTCATCCAAAGAAGAAATGATTAGTGATACAATGTCTGAAGTCACCAGTAGTGTAGGAAGTGGTAGTTCTTACCTACAACCTCATCGATCTCGTGGTGGTAATGGTCCAACGTTTACTTCATATAAATCTTGTAATGATCTCTTTGTGGTCCGACATGCCTTGGAAAGCAACAACAACAACAACAATCCTCCTCCCTCAACATCAAGTGAAAGGCAGCAACGCCAACAACAAGGTTACTTGCGGTCTTCTGCATCATATACCACTTTGGCAAGCAACAGTATCCACTCTTCTATGTTTCAGGAACCCTATCAAGCCATGTCTTATCGTCGGATGTCTGATCAATTATCGGTGGCTAGTCGCCCGGATCTCCTTCGTGAACCTTCATCTCGATCATCAGTAGACCATCGACTCTCCACCCTATCATTGAATCACACCAACAGCAACATCAGTTTTAATAGTGGTAATAGCAGTATTCATGACAATAGTGCTCTACCCCCAGCAACAGCAACACTCGGTATGAACATCAACAATAGCATGATCTCACTACAACATCCACTTCCACCACCAACAACACATGATGTCAACTTTATGCCACCGACAGCATCCAAATCCAAACTCAGCATTGCCTCCTTCAGCCTGACCCACGATAAGGATGCCATCAAAACTTATCGACGTATGGCCAACAAGACAAACAATAAGGATGTACAAATGACGTATTGCAACTATCTTTTGGAGGTGGCATCTCTGTACGAGGTGAACAACAAGACCACCGAGGAATCATCATCACCAAAACGAAAAAACTCACCAGGACCGGATAAAACCAGGCGACGATTACAAGAAGAAGCGGAATACTGGATTGAAAAATTGGCAGCGGGCGGATATCCTGAAGCACTGTATATCAAGGGAATGTGGCATGCAACGAATGATCACGACTGTGTGGGAATGATATATCAAGGCATCAATCATGAAAAGGCATTCAAGTGTCTTCGGGTGGCTGCAAAACATGGTTGGATCGATGCGTCTTATCAGGTGGCTAGGTACTGGAAGGATCGTGGGGATTACAAGAAAACATTGGTCCATTACAAGGCGGCAGCACATAAAGGTCACGTATTAGCAAACTATGTAAGTAACCATTCATATTCCTCCCCGCAACATACATATATACATACTCACTCTTACCTCCCCTCCTTTTGTGTGTATGACAGAAAATGGCCAAGATTTTACTGCGTGGTCAACTCAATCAAAAGGTGAACATCAAACAAGGACTGGAATACCTGAAATCAGCTGCCGACGCTACTTCAGACGACAGTGCTCAGGCTGCCTATGATCTCAGCTGTATATACTCGGACGACATTGAAGCCTTGGGAATGGAACGCGACTGTTTGGCCTCACGCAAGAATGTTGGGATGGCGATGCATTACCTTCTCAAAGCACATCACTCGGGTCTGGTTGGCGCATACTATCAATTGGGCAAGGTCTATGAACTCGGCTTGTTGGATCAACCTCAAGATCTACCTTGTGCTTTTGAACATTACAGTAAAGCCGCAGAACAAGGTCATGAACTGGCCATGTTGGCTCTCGCTCGGTTTTATCTACAAGGCGTTCCTGGTATTCCTGCTAATCTCGAATTGGCATTCAAATGGTGTCAACGATCGGCAAGTCATGGATTGGCCGAAGCAGAATTTGTGTTGGGGTAAGTTCCAACTTTTTTTTTTTTTTTTTTTTTTTTTTTTTTTTTTTTTTTTTTTTTTTTTAAAAAAAAAAAAAAAGAGAAAAAGAGAGGGGGAAATGATGGATGAATGGGTTGAACTAACTCTTTCTCCCCCCCTTTTTTTTTTGTAGGACCTATTATGAAAGTGGGATTGGTGTGGAAGCGGATTATCCTCGGGCTTTGGAATACTTTGGCAAATCTGCCTCAAAAGGCTTTGCACCGGCGGCGGAACGATTGAATCTACCTGAAAAAAACAAGATCAAGGCGACCAAACCAGTGACCAATAGCTCTGTAGATTGTGTTATCATGTAGAAATAGGATATAAATTTATGTATAGTCATCAGTTATATATATTTATTCATTTTATTATAGTTATAGTTATAGTTATATATTGTTGTATACATCTTTATTAAATTAATAAACAGGGATTCTGAAAAAGAAACTATGGGTATTACTATAAAACTAGTGGATGGGGGTGGGGGGAAGGGACACTACATCCAGCAAATGATATATAAAAAAAGTACATACAGTCATTCCTTGATCAATGACAGAAACCACCAATCGGTAAACAAGACATACGTTTACAAAAAGGACAAGACTATTGTATGATTAGATGATGTTAGTTGCAATGTTTTAACAAGTATGAAATCATGTTTACCTGTCCAGGATCATCCGACGTGTAAAAAATCCGCCACAAAAGGATAGATAAGGCCAAGTAAAGAATCAAAGCGACAGACCGAGTACACCAGATCATGATTTGATATCGTCTCGAGTAGTAAATCGTAGGCATTGACACCACACCAATAATTAATCCACCAATCAAACCACCTGCAAGTGTAAAGTTATCCACACTATCGACAGTAAGTTAGTATATTCATACACACCCCGTTTTGATTTATTCTTTACCCTGGTAGTAGTCCCAAAACAAAACTGGACACTATATAACACAAAGCCGATGATAATTTAGTAGTTAGTATTTAAAGGGAGACATCGTCTATACTTGCCAACAAAGACAAAGATTTTCACCAAATGACGACAAGGTTGATGCACAAGTGGCCACATGAAAAGCACGTCAATAAAAGAGCAACCAAAAAGACCCGCGATAGAAGGATGGCAGCCCATGAATGCTAAAATTTAGTGCATAAAGATAATGAGTACCAAGTATGTTTCCTATTGTATAGGTATAATAAAAGTACTTACGACTGGTTGGTATAGCAAAGTTTGCACCAAAAGCATTTCCAAACATACCCGAAAGTATATACACGGCTAATCAACCCCTCCCCATAAAATAAGTCGTTTTTAGTACAAGTGTCAAAGGCATAATGTATATATATATGTATTTACTTACCAGTAAACCGAATTGGATTCATCACCCGTTCCAAATCCTTTGCCACAAACCAAAGGAGACAGGCATTGACCAGATAATGAAGGACACCAGTATGGATAAACAAAGGAGTAAAAAATCGAAAGGATTGATCAGGGATGGAAGGATAAGCAAACCCACTCATTCCACAAATGTCTTGTAAAGAGCAAGAGGTGTTTTGAAGCAGACTAGTAGCATCACCAATGGGATCTAAAATATCTAAGGTCTTGGTAAGAGGTGAGGTTGTCTTGTTATCGATTTTTCGTATTGTTGTCCAAGTTGAATTCATGGTGGAAAGAGTCGTATTTAAACACACAAAGCGTCCATCTGGTTTCATCACTTCGGTCGGTCGCATGCATGGTGGGAATCGGGCACCTGTTTGAATAAGTATCTTGATCCAAAAGAGAAAGAAAGAAAGAAAGGTAAAAAAAAAAGAAATGAAATTGAGTTTTATGAAAAAAAGGAGGAGGGCGTGTATTTTAAACCCCCGCTCACCTGAATCGAAGGTCCAAGCATGATATTGAATGGATCTAGTTCCATGAATTCATCTAAAAATACAATGGATGAATGAAGATATTTAAATTTTATAATGTTATCTTACTTGATGTTTGTTGGCTCAATAGTAGTTCACCAGATAAGATCAAGAACATCACGGCTAGTAAGATATAGGTCGCCACCACCGGCCATCTTTTTACCCCAAATGGTTTCAACCCCGATCGAAACACCATGAACCAGCTTGATTGTTTTTGATAACCAGAATCTTCTTCTTCTTCTTCGTAATCATTGATGATGGTGTTCTTCTCGTTCTTGTGTTCAAAGTTATAACAAAACTTGTCATTGAAAATCGAAGGGATTGTAGACCAATGATGCTGATCTTCTTTCTTGGGGTAACTGAATAGGGTCATCTCTTTCTTTCTCGGTGCAACCGATGAAGTCTTGCTCTTCTCGTCATCATCAAAAATCATATATAATGTTGATGCATCTTTTTGTTGTGGTGAAGACACTGTGGTTTCATTCAATCCATTCATCATGTTGGGAAAAAAAGAAGAAGGAAAAAAAAAAAAAAAAGGGATAGAGGAACAAACAAACCTCCCTTTATCCCGAAATCACTCTCTCCGTCCTCTACCCCTGAGTCTTTCATTCATGCATGAAACTCCGCATTATCATTTTGCATAGATGCAGATTCAAGATCTAGTGGACAAAATAAAAAACAAACAATTAAAATACCAACCTCCAACTTTTATGCAGGTCCCCACAGTCTCCATACTGAACTGTGCTATTCTAACCGGGGGAGAGGATGAGATTCTATGGCCTTGATCCGCATGATGGTCCAAGTTTCACTCTAAACAAGCAAAATTTCACCTTAATATAATGAACAAAGTGGTATACTGGTCTAAATTACCTGCTAATCTAAAGTGTCGGCTAGTACGAGAAGCCTAATCTTCAAGCCAGGCCACTGTTTGAAATCATGCATTTTCAAATCCCGCTGATATGCATTTTCATATTTTAGTTGAAATCAGGTGTAAAGCAAAAATACTTTTTATGACTAATGACTTTTTATTTAAACTTTTTCTAATGGATGGGACCTCGCGATAGAATGTGACAGTAAAGACTTTTTCAACTGGTCGTTTTCTTCACAAGAGTCCTACATCTCGAACTATCATGCATTTTTTCTTTTTCTTTGATTTCTAACAAAGAATCTGGATACTAGACCTCCCAAGTAAATATGATTGGGGGATGGGGGTAAAAACGAGTACCATCATAGCTAATTCGATCAATAGCATTGGTAAAGAAGCGAGCTATAAGAAGTGTAGGCGTAACTTTAATTTTGAAGTACTGTAATTAGTCGGCGAATGAAGATGTCAGTTAGCGATAATACATATATGAGGGATTCATGCAACTTACCATTATTACATTTTACCTTGCCACTGAATAAGTGCTTAAGTAAAATTTGCGCTGTTGCTGATGTAAAAGCGGGATAATCGATATTGGTCGCCATTTTGTAAACTCCTTTTTTCAAAATGTTCATTGCTACATTTTGATCCCGCCCCCGCGAATCAAGTCCATTTTTTTTTTTCATCCAATGCAATCAGAGTTGATACAGACCACGATTCCTGAATTCAGTTTGGTGCTATCCCGCTGCCGTGGGTGAACAACCCGAGAGTCACAGAGACAGCATAGTTTCAATGTAAGGTTTCATGGACTGTTGCCTTTTCCTCGAGAGATTGTTATAACTTGGTTGTGCTTTGGCGCTGGTATCCTTTTATCCTTGAACCATGGTCTTGACCAGCATTCCCATAAAACACAACTGGTTTGACTTGACGGGGTTGCCGTTGAATCTTTCCACACCATAGTTTTGCTTCTTAGACCATGGAAATTGGTGGTAGAATGTGTGTGTCTGTATTGCTGACTTTCACGCAAGGTCCCAATGTAAACACGGTGCGGATCATTTTGGTTTTTATGCACTCGTTCAATCTCCGGCAGATATCCTTCAATGGTTTACCCCCCTTTTTTTACTTCATGATATGGCGGCAAATAGTCGGTTCTTGGATGGCTACTGACCCTTAGAGCTCTAGTATCATTGGAGTGAACCTGTATCAACTTGTGGCTTGCTTTGCATCATAATTTTCCATGTCTTCTTCCAAGGGTACGTGCAAAACAATGAGATTTGATTCATGCAAGTGAAGGCTGTGGTTAAATTTCAGATCCCGATTCTGCATGAATTTCCCAATCCAACAAACCAAGTGTCGTTGCCAGGGGTAGCCTAGGAGAAGAGTAATTTACGTTTGAAAAAAAAAGCCAGAGTCTTTTCATCATGATATGTTTATTATCTGGGTCAAAAACATTAAAATTCCAAAATATCAAACAATGTTATTTTGGCATCAACATAAAATCATTGTTAATTTTACCAAATCTTTATTAAGTGTTAATATTTCTGAATTCCGTTCAATAAGAGGTATTATTTCTGACGTATGTTTATTAAGAGTTATTGTTTCTGACGTATATCTATTTTCATCTTTCATTCTCAGTAGAATGAAAGACCAAGCTTATTTTAAAACCTCGCTTACTCTCGCCTGAAATCTCAGGAGGGCTCTATCGTCTCAATGAACAAGTGATACTAATGACAAAAGTGACCATGTGCATTCCTTAGCCTATTTCCAACAAACTTTACATAATGGCCAATATACCAAGTCCACTGTATGGAGCAGTATAGCCTCAAGATCGTTTTAACCTAGCTTTTGTGAAAAAAAAAGTGTAGCTCACCATAGAAATTTTTGGCTCGTGTGGACAGGCTCCACTCCATGTGGACGGGATTCGAGTGCCTCCAACGGGCCCTCGCCCGTCTACACAGGAATTTGGGATTTCAACATTCAACATCTGTTACCACCCCGAAAAGTTTATTTCACTTCCTCACTTTCAAATAACGGCGTTTAAAAAAGAGAGGGGCAAACGATTTGTTTTTTAGAGGCGTCGTGCCACTTTAATCTTTTTCTTTCTTCTTCTTCCCTCCTTTCTCTTTCTCCTCTTATTTACTCACCCCTAACATGGCATTATGACTGTATTGTATCATTGACGATGGATTGAAAAACTACTGATTACAAGCCAACTTTCGCCAACTACCACCACTTACAACGAATACACAGCTTCATCACAAATATGAAACTTACGATAGTTGGGAACGAATAGGCGAAGATGAACAAAAGCGGTGACGAAACAACTGGCTCTGTGGTAATGGGGTATGTTTTACTAATGACGATGAATCTCTAACGGAGGGAAATAGGATGGTAATGTGAAACTGTCTGCACCCTTCATCAAGACTTTGATACTAATACTTTTGCTTCTCTCTTCGTCTTTCTTCATGTTTAGGTAGAATTGATACATACTAACACCTTGTGTATGGACTATGTACTGGCGATGGACAAACTAGTGAAAAAGGTAAAGCAATCAAACAACAGGAAAAAATAAAATAAAAGAGGAGATGCTGTAAAATGGGTCCTTTATCAAGGCTCTGCTACTAATGCCTCTCTTCTCTCTCTCCTCTCTCTTTTTCTTTCTGTCTAGGTGAATAGGTGACCCAAATACCAGCAAACGTAAGCAACAACTTGGGCGACTGATCATTTATTTACCTGAATCGACGCCTATGGCCGGGCGCACGGTCAAACTGGGTACAAATCATCAACTGTCTCATCATGAAAACTCTCACCCACTTTGCATGAACGTCTCAACAAAACTCCGCCTCGATAGATCTGGGAAAAGTAAAATGATCAGCTAAATATGTCTTTATTCAGTAGGATTAGATGATCAGACAATAGGAAAGAAACGAGCGGCTCACTCTTCAACATTGGGTTGGATTGGACGATGAACAAAAGTGGTGACGGTCTCTGACATTCTTTATCTCTCATCCCTTCTTCACTCACATAATTTAGGCTCTCTTTTTATCACGCCCCCTCCTTCTCACTATAGTATAGACATAGCTGTAGATATAGTATAGAAATGACTCTGGATGTAATAAAAAAATCATATCAAGCACTTTGTGTACATAGGACTTTGTGATATATGAAAAAGTATTAGGTGTTGGTTGCCTTTTGGCTTAATACATGTGATAGGAATGGCATGTACATATGACCTTAAACTTGGTTCGATTGAAATGAGTGCCTGGATGCTTGACTTTTTACTGAGAATACATCATAAAAGTACGCATTCGGTTTATTGGCATCGGTTTGATAACGATACTCCCGAGTTGGTCTGATTTCTACGGCCAACATGTTGCCCTGTCCAAAGTCGGGGTTTACATTTCAAAATCAGATTCTGCATGAATGTCATGATTAAACGAACCCTCTTTCACGGTCAGAGCTCACCTATATGACGAGTAATTTGCGTTTAAAAAAAAAATCCAAAGTCTTTTCACCCGAATTGGTCTGATTTCTACGCCTCACTTCATGCCCAGTCTTTTTTTCCCCCCTCGAGCTGGCCTGATATTTACGCCCAAGATAAAGCTGGCGACGACATTCCATTGAATGAACATGTTGCTTTGAATAGGACGAATGGATCTTTGAAAGAATGACAATGACGATCTTGGCTAACATGAATGGGGAGCACCTCGACTAGACTTTGGCAATAAAGACACACAATGGACCAACCCGCTTTATTTGGTATATACTAATTATATAATAGCCAACGTAACATCACCCGGGGTCTTTTTGTTTAGTATACGTACAATTACATCGCATAGTATGGTTCACAACTCCCATTTATATATTTTATCCCAGTAAAAAGCATCCACCATTTGAGAATAAAGACAATTGATTTTTATTAGTTACTAATACATAAATCTAATTCTATAATAATGTATGTGTGTGGGGGTGGACTAGTTTCTTCTAAATGACTTTTTCGACTTCCTTGATCAAGGCTTCATAATCAAAATCTTGTGGAGACTTGTGGAAGGTTTCCACCATATCAAACTTAGTTTTACCACCGGTTGCATAAAATTGTTGTAAAGCAAAAGCCAAGAATTGAGCATTTTGAGTATCGATCATACGAGGTTCATCAGAGATTTCACCACGCATCAAGACAATATCTTTGGTATCGGCCAGTTCGGGGAAGTGAGTGATGGTGAAGAATGGTCGAGCTTCGGATTGTTTGGCTTTGTATTCCAGTAAAGACGTAAAATGACATTGGTGGAAGTTGAATTGCATCACAAAGAATTCGATCCCTGATTCCCGAGGCATAGGAACGATAAACTAATAAAACAAGTAAATCACCCATTCGTTCTTTTATTTCCCCCCCCACCACTATTAACCTACCATTGGATAGGCTTGGCTTCGTTGGTAAAGAGTATCATATACTTTGCGAGGAATGACAGCAGTGATACAATCCTTGTCGGCATGGTATTGAGTCCAGATCTTTTCGATGGTTTTGGTGTCTTCCTTTTCAAATAATTCCAATTTGACAATCTTATCCAAAGTCTAGTTATAATAAATTAGAGAGAAAGTATGTGTGAGTATGACCCAGTCTCATTCTAGTATGTTACTTACAGGTGCTGATGAATCGTAAGGTTGTTGAGCTTTCGCTGTCACCGTTTCCACTACCTTGTCCGTACTGGTTTTCTTCTTGGTCGCTGTTGTCGAAGTCTTTTTGATCTGTTTACTAGCTTCGCGTTGTTTCTTGGCTTCTTCCAATACTTTGGCCTTGAGTTCTTCAACAGTGATCCCACGTCTAATTCCAAAGATCAAATCATAAAAATAAATCAAGTTGGCATTGGACTTTTTATTTTATTTTATAAATGCACTTACTCTTTAGCCACTCGTTTTAACTTGTCGGCATACTTGGATTCAATGTCAACAGCGTTCTTTGCTTCAGTAGCAAAAGTACGAAGTCGTTCTATGGTACACAAGTTGGTTAGATCAAACGTTTACTTGTTGCTTTTTTTCTTTTTACCTTGTAAATTAAATCGTAAGGGGGTGGCGGGCTTCAGAAGAGAGGGAGTGACAAAGGAGACGGAAATTCGGGTCGTCAAACAACGTTTAGTAAAGGTGGACAACATTAGGATAGTGACAATTGAAAAGAAAAAGTAAAGAAGAAAGGAAAAACAAGAAACAAAATGGGTACCCTTTGACAACAAATTTTCACATCCCGCCGTACATTCAAATTCCGCTTGTTCCCCTTTTTTTTTAATGCAAGAACAAAGAGTGATGGATTCCCCATTGACAAAGTGAACGGTAGTACTATTGGCAACACTTTTACATTTGCTTCTTTATACATTAAAATAACGACAAAGACAACAAAAAGAGAACAATGATTCATAGGATGAATACATCAATATAAAAAGGGATCGATTATACTGGGAAGAGAAAAGTATCAACAACTCTTCTTTTAACAAAAACTTACTCTATTACCAACTATTTTCTTAATATGGCCAACTCTAACAACAACCTTCCAGTCAACCAAGCCATGCCCTGTATGTTCTGTGGAAAGCGAACTCATACCTACTCGTAAGTGACACATGGATTCCATTCGATTGTTTCGATACTGATCCCCACCTTTTTTTTTTTTTTTTTTTTTTTTTTTTTTTTTTTTTTTTTTTTTTTTTGTTAGCACCTGCCCCTATGTCTACCGTGGTCCCAGATATTAGATAGTACTGCATAAATACAAAACATAGACAACCCTTATTGATGTTATAAATCCCCCCCACCCATCTCTTTATATCACAGACAATGATTAAATATATAACATATAGTGTTTATTAAGATACATGACAGAATAAACGAAACAAAGATATCCTATTAACTAATCATTCTTTTTCCCATCAAGTCGTTCAGTAGCAGTTCCAGGAGTTCCAATGGTAGTCGTAGTTGATGGTACATCCTTGTTAAATTGATTATGCTTGTTGAGTTTGGTAATATAAGATTTGTAAACCAGACCAGAAGAGACCAAGAGGGCACTCCATGCCTGGGCTTCAGTAGGAGTAAGAGCAGACAATCCAATAATATCACATAATTCGGTATTGGTGGACACCAAATAAAACAAAGTAGACACAAAACTGACTTTCATATCCACTGGTGGTTCTTGAAGGAATTGAGGAGTAGAGAAGGTCCAATGTTCTTGAGTCAATCTAAAGGTATCTATTTAAACACAAAAGTCTACTTTAGTTCCTTTCCATAATATTTCCCCTTCCTCCTTATCTTACCAATCCAAAATCCACCACCACATCCAGCTAAAGTACCACAAATCAACTTGGCCACCCATTTATCATTTCCAAGAAGTGGATTCAAAGCAACCCCTTCAATACCAATTTGTGTAATCACTTTGTTTCGCAAGATTCCATCCGCCAACGTCAAGAATTCTTCCATCACAGGGATTTTGAATAAAGATTGTACCAAAGGATAGACATATGGATTCGAAAACATTAACCAATAAGTTGTTCTATACCAAAGATAAGAGAGAGATCAGACCATATACCACGTGAGCCCTCCTCCTTTTTTGTGTCCTTACCCATAAATACCCCAGAATCGATTGGTTTTCAAGATTTCTAGAGGTTCACCACGTAAGAGAGTAACAGTAGAGACACCACCAGCACACATGACAATGGTTGCCAAAAATCCTTGACCCCAACCAATAGTAGAATGAGCACTACGTAGAGCTGTGCGATAAGCATAGGTGATGAGGACGGCGTGGACCAATTCCAGTACAGGTAATGATATATTCAATTGAGGTACAGTCACCGTCAGTTCAGAGAGTCCAGATACAATAACCACTAGTTGATCAGTAAGTGATGTCATGAGTGTCGTATTTTGATAAATGAAGAAAAAGAAGAAGAGAAGTTTTTTTTAAAAAAAAAAAAAAAACGATGGCGCATCATAAATGGGGAATTGTTCAAATCCCGCTTCTTGTTTTTTTCTCACACAGGGCAAACGAATACGGATGCATGAATCACCCAATCATGAGATGGTACAAGATCATTACTGTAACAAATGTTTATTATAAGACAAGTCATTTTAATGGTGGTTGCATAATGCTTTGGTGGTGGTGGTGGTGGGGGTCTTTTTTTATTTGATGGGTAAATTGTTAAAGTAAGAATGTAAAAGGATAGTAATATGAGTAACAGTAAGTAGATAAGTACTAAAACACTATAAGGATGGTAAATGATAAAGATGATAAATGATAGACCTAAAGGTAATGGGAAGGGGGGAGAGTAACCAACAAAAAAAGAAAAAAAAAAAAAAAAGAAGAAAAAAAAAAAGTAAAGAGCATTAAAAAAAAAAAACTATTTACAGGGCATAGGTAAGTATAGGAAAGTGATAAGCACCAGTACTAATAGCAAGAGACTTCATTTGCTAAAGGTTCTTTTTTAGTTCATTGGCACATGAGGTTGTTGTTGCTGCTGATATGATTGGTTTGGTCTTCCACGTCCATTATAACCACCTCGGCCACCGTTATATCCACCACGTCCACGTCCACGGTGATAGTTTTGTCGTTGTTGTTGCTGTTGTTGTTGATATTGTTGTTGAGGGTAAGATTGCTGTTGTTGATTTTGAGAAGGATACTGTTGTTGTTGTTGTTGTTGTTGTTCTTGAGGTCGAGATTCTCTTTGTTGTTGTTGTTGACGAGTGGCAATAGCAGCTTCACGATCAGGTTGTTGTACTTGAGCATCATCTAAGGCATTGGGGGCCACATACAGTTGCTTATCGATGGTAGGAGGAATAGGTTGGATCTCGGTACCTAGTTCACGTTCGATCTTGTAAAGGTTAAACCGGTCTTCATAAGTGATCAAGTTGATGGCCAAACCCAAATGACCAAAGCGTCCAGAACGACCAATACGATGAAGGTAAGTTTCAGCATTCTTGGGAAAGTCAAAGTTGATGACTACATTGACAGCTTGAATATCGATACCACGGGTCAACAGATCTATTCAAACAGATATCATTGGTATTAGTATATTCCTTTTTTTTTTAGGGGGTTTCTTTATTCAAAGCCTAATCTTTGCTTACCTGAGCACACCAAGTTTCGACAAACACCATTTCTAAAATCATGGAAAACACGGTTACGATGACTTTGCAACATTTTGGCATGAGAGTAAAAACAAGAGTATCCCAGTTCAGTGATCTTTTTGGCCAATAATTCCACACGGTTGGTCGAGTTACAAAAGATGATGGATTGATTGATTTGTAACTATAAAGACAATAATAAAAAAAGGTTAGTGATTGCATCCAAATTAATATTGATATAATCTATTACTTTACCTTTGAGAATAAAGTGTTGAGACAATGAACCTTTTGCTTTTCTTCGACAAAGGCATAGTATTGAGTCACCCCACGCAAGGTCAATTCGTCCATCAAGTTGATTTCATAAGGCTTGACTAGGTACTTGTCCTTAAAGTGCTTGACGATCATAGGGAAGGTGGCACTAAACAGCATGATTTGTCGATCGGTAGGGAAGAAGGCGATCAACTGATCAATGATGGGAGTGAATTCAGGTGACAAGAGTTTATCCGCTTCATCCATGACAAAGGTCGATGCTTCACTAAAGTCGGCCACACCTTTTGAGGCCAAATCCAGAATACGACCAGGAGTACCCACCACAACGTGCACAGTTTCGGACAGACGCATAATATCATCCTTGAGAGTCGTACCACCAGTTGTCACCATGATTTGAATACCGAGATGTTTCCCCAAAGTTTTACATACTTGAGATGTTTGCAGAGCCAATTCACGAGTAGGCACCAACAGTAAGGCTTGAATTTTCGATTTCTTGTTGTTGATCTTTTCCAAGGTGGGGATCACAAACGCCGCCGTTTTGCCTGTACCGTTCTTCGCACGTGCAAGAATGTCCCGACCCGTCAATGCGATAGGAATGGCTTCTTCTTGAATAGGTGAGGGGCGTTCAAATCCTGCTTCAAATATACCCATAAGCAGTTCCCGTTTTAAAAAGTAGTCCTCGAATTCGTTGCCTTTGGTTGCAGTGACATCCTAAAAAGAGAGAGAGAGAAGAGTAAGTAAGTATTAGTTTCTATATATATATATATATATATATTATAGTTTGAACTTACTTCGGTTTGAGGTCGAGTATCCTTTGGTGGAAGGTTCATGGTTTTCTTCCAGTTGTCGTTTTCATGACTATCAAAGAGATGTAATAATAAAATGATTTAGTGTCAACCCAGTATATTAGTTTTCCCCTATTTTCATCCTTGTGTATATGAGGGTACACGCAATAAAATGTACACGTATACCCACAATACTTTTAAATATGCCCATCTTCGTTCCATAGACTACATACCTTAATTGTTGATTGTTGTAAGGTGCTGACATTTTGTTTGTGTGTCCAAAATATGAATGTTTCAATAAAGTGTAAAGGGATAGGTGTAAAGTAGTAATATAAATTTTTTTTTTAAAAAAAAAAGGAAGGGGAAGAAGAGTTCTAATCAGATAAAGCCAGTTAACTGGATGATATGAGTAAAAGGATGAATAGTTGTGTTATGTATATATGAATTTATAAGAATGATGATAAAAAGAGAGAGAAAAAGGGGATGATAAAGAGTTGGGTCGAATTGAGTAATATTTAAAACGTAAAAAAAAAAAGGAAGAAAGAAAAAGGAGAGTGGGAAAACAACAGACCAGCATACTTTGGAATTCAAATTCCGACTTTGAGTGGAAAGCATTTTGCTGACGTTATTACCCTTTCGTACACCAACGGCATGACTTTTTATTATCAGGGCAAATCATACCCATTCCATCGATGATTCCAAGTAAAAGCTGCCAAGTTTGTTACTTGTTATCAGTTTCTACGCACTCAATGCCTTTTTTTTTTTTTTCATAGACCAACGGCTCAAAGTGAGCGAGACGATACGTGGATTGATGCAACTATTTCAAATCCCGATGTGGCTTTTTTTATAGAGACATTTGAATAAAGACAAAACTTTTCCCTCTCTCCTCTTTCCTTTTTTTTTATTTATTTATACTAATCACATTATGGTTGCCAAAAGTAAGTTACCAAGCTCAATAGTAAGACTTATCCACCTTGTCATGTACTAATCCCTTCTTCCTTTCTTTTTGCTCCACATAGAATACAAAAGCAAACGAGGTACTGCTAGAGAAAAGTACAAGATTGAAAAACGTGTCCGGGAACATCATCGTAACTTGCGAAAGGAACAAAAGAAGAACCCTCACCTTAGAAGTAAGTAATTGTAGGGGAAAAAAGGGGGGGTATTGTGTAGGGGCGTGGATCTCGGGAAGAAGTAACTAACCATCACTCTCTATAGGAAAACCCAAGGATCCTGGAATTCCTAACAGTTGGCCCTTCAAGGAAGAATTACTGAACGAAGTCGAACGACACAAGCAGGATGTAAGTGATTAGAGGGAGGGGGGAAATGAAAAAGAAGATGGTATTTATACTAATGATCTTTATATATTAGTTGGAAGAAGAAAAGAAGAAACAACGAGCAGCACGACTATTACAATCAGCAAAGGACAAGAAGACCAAACCCTTCCAAAAGAAAACTAAATCCGAATAGACCATCTCATACACTTCCTTGGTACGCAGCAATATCTCATCATCATCATCATCATCATCATTTGGTCTTCAATTTGATCCACATACATCCACCCCGTAGCAGCTAGGTATAGATACTATCTCCTCTTCGATCTTGTAGCATTATTATCATCATTATCATCATCAACATTGCCCCTGTGTATCCATTCTCACTTCTTTATATGTTATTCCCCTTCAATTCTTCAATAAAATAAATCATCATTTGTAAAAAACCAATAACAACAATACTTGTCATACTTCAGTAGATTACATCTTGGCCAAAAATGCCTTTCGCGGGGTTTAAATTGCATGAATGTTGATCTGAAAAGGGAAAATCCATGGTTCTTTATAGTGTCTAATAGTATGATGTGTGGCCTTGATCCCATATTACACACACCAATTAGCGATGGGGTTAAAAGATTGTGGATATTCAAGTCCCGAACTAAATACTAGTTCACAAAAACCATAAAGTTACATTAACATCAACATCATACATACTATGGAAAATCAAGTTTTATTTAAATTGTTTATTTATAATACTAGATGATAAAAAGGTATAAAGTATATATACACATGTAGTTGATAGCATTTTTTAACTATACTGATAGGGCTGTGGAGAGGACATCAAACCATTCTAAACTACCTTTTCTACCCAGGATGGATAGACTCGTTGCAATAAAGTCACTTGTTCGAGTATAATCCAATTCTAGTGTATCCAATGAGGCAGAGATATCCATTCCGGATTCATTGAACATATCAGCAAGCTGTTCTACCATATCCATAATGTGAATGATCGCTTTTTTAATCGGCACCGACTAATCAAAAAAAACTAGTTAGTTATCAGCTTCTTTTGTTGTATAGTTTGCCTGATTTACCTGTTCGTTAAGTAAACATTTATCTGTGATTTGCTTGAGATAACATTCGTGAAGGATGGGTATTTCGTCAGCATCTTTAATCTTGGTCAGTTGGTCAGTGAAGAGTTTGGTGTCGGCATGTAAGACCTATGGGTTGCCGTATTCATCACAAAACCAAAAAAAAAGGAGTTAGTCTTGTATGTCCCTACTATGTTTTTGTTTCAACTTACCGTAGTCATAACATATCTCCAGAGAGCATTGACGAACCAAACCATGCGCATTCTTAAAGCATACAACCTTGCCACACCTGAATCTTGTATATCATTAATAGCTGGTGTCATGTCCGTACACTTGTTCAATAACGTTTTCTTTTCCAGGATATATTTCGCCCTTTTAATTCGTATTAACAGATGCACCAGTTGATTGTAATACTTCATAGTATCAGGTTTAATAAAGTTATTGATTGGCCATGGGATCTACATATAGACGCGAAAAAAAAAGATCATTAGGTTCGAATCGAATCAACTACGGCTTGTTACCTTATAGTCGATATTAATATGATTCAGATAGGTTGCAATTGTCAGTGCCTTGTAGCTTGATGGTAGCGATGTTTTCCGGCTTTGGTTTGGGTCGTCCTTGATCACTTCCATCTTGAGTTTTACCTTGGTTGAGTCTGTATGAGAATGGCTGATTTGACAGGCTTCGGCAAAGGCATGATTGATAAAGCTATGATCGTACCAACGCTCCTTGTTATCCATCTAGATGAAATACAATTCAAACATAAAAATACATTGATTAGTATCCGTGGCTATTTTCTTTCCCCTTTCCATCTTCTACCTGTATAAAAACACGTTCACAGAAGGTGTGCATCAAATCATTATCTAGCATAAGATATATGTTTGATAAAGTTTGTAGATGAATCGGTATGCATTCATGTTGTTGCAAAGCGACCAACAGCATCTTTGCTGACACTTTGTATGGTTCGTCAATATAAAGCTGCAGACAATCTTCGAATTCGTATTTAAGCAGTGCTTGTTGGTCGAGTTGGTGTCCATCCTGTCTGGGTTTCATTGGAAACATAATGTCTCGTTGCTGGTCCAGATGAGGGATACCATATTGGAGAAATGGATTGGACGGTCTTGCTGAGTTTGTTGATGAGTCAGTGCGATGATTGTGGATATGTTGCACCGATCGGTCCACTATATTGTCATCAGAAGACTTTGTCGAATTCGATTGGAACCGGTTACCAAAGATGGATCCAAAAGAGACTTGTTTCATAGTGCTATTAGGGTGCTATGGCATTAACATATTAGTAGATGATTCTTCTTCTTCTTTTTCCAAGTACTTACCTTTGTGGGATTGATTTTATTGACCACATCAGCAGTTTTTCCAGTCAAAAGAATACGGTGTGTAAAGTCAGGTGTAAATAACGGGCAATCCGGAGTGTTTGCTTCGATACCATCAACATAAAATCCTTCTGACCAGTAAAGAGGGCTAACTCCATCGATACCTGTGTTTCTGTGAAGAGAGAAAGAGGGAGAAAGACAATTATCAGTAAAGAGTCAATGTCAAAGACAAATAATTTACCTTTTTACAAAGAATTCACCTGCCACATCACCACAAAGTGATCCATTCCAAATCCAGTCATCCAGCAGTCGACTATAGGGTACCAAAGTCTGACTGAAGACAGATATTAGTGTTTCGTATTTAAGCGCGCTTCCATCCATTTGTGCGTTTGCTGTATAATTGAATAAAGTGGCCAAAAGATAAGTTGCTACAGATCGCGCATTAACTGATGAGGATGCAGAGGAAACTAAAAATAAAAAGGAGATGATATTGCCTGTCAGTATCCTGGTTGATCATTAGACTCTGTTGTTCCCTTACCTAATACCGAGCAGTGGTTCAGTGTGTCGAATATAGCAGCGAAGGATGATAATGATTGTCGTAGTGTTTCTTGTAATTGAAGTAGTGAGACTATTTCCTGAGGACCTATTATCAATAGAGAAGAGTTTCTGTTAGAAAGTTGTATGGGTGATGTCTATGTCCTTACCAGGTGTATACTTCGCCATGCATTTTGCTTCCAGCTCCGCCAAATACTCTTCAAAAGTATCCAGGGCAGAAGAGATGGCCACAACGAAAGCTTGATAAACTTGTCCATTTCGTCGTACAAACACTGTCCTAATAAAAGACAAAATTTTAAAAGAGTGAGTATGTTGTCTCTTTATTGATTTTATTATTACCTTTTCGTATGACGTTTCAACTTGTACAAGATAGCGGCATGATGACAAAACGTATCCATGATACCCTTGAAGGTCTGATCGCTGAGATGGTTGATCGAATAAGTAGAGTCAAACTAAACAAGTAAGATAATTCAACTATTAGATCCTTTATGATAATTTCGATTGATATATTACTTACGTAAAAAATTGTATCCGCCAGACTTCCATTGTCATTCCTGGTACGTTTGAAGACCACCGTTTCATACCCACGCAACAAGAATAGGACTTCACGCATTGCATCTATTTCCTTCAAGTATCGACGTTCACCAGGAGCGTTTGAGCAGAATTGAACTTTCCGAAGTGCAATATCTAGATCAAAAAAAGATTAGTATAGGTAAGCTTAATTCGTTCATAAGACTTACTAAGGTGGGTAGGATCGTGAAGGATTGAGTCAGGTAATTTAAAATCTACAAAGAGAAGAAGGTGAGAAGGTTCCTCGGTCCTCGTTGTCGCCATTGTTCCATTACCTGTATCACTAGCAACAGATCTATTCCAATATTGTCGTGTTTTCAATTGATCCAATCGACCGGTAACTGTGCTGTGTGATACCAATTCATGTGTCAGTTGTTCGAGATAATTGGTGTTTCGTTGGACAGATATTGACTTGGGCTGATTCTTCAAGTAAAAAATTATACAAGGTAAATCCAAAGGCTTTGAAAAGACTTTATTTATTTATTTTTATCTTTACCTGGTGTTGGTGAGCTGACCATTCGTCCATATCAATATCCCACTCGTCGTCGTCTTCGTCGTCCTCCGAAGGAATATCAGTCCAGGATTGCCAATGGGAGCCTTCCAGAGGTTCTTCTTGTACCAGATCGTTCCAGTCCTTGATGGTGTGCAGTGCTTCCTCCATCCTTTGTTGTTTTCGTTCATAAGTCTGTTTTAAAGGGGATTCCGATAACGCCAAAAGAAGAGACAGCATATCATAAGAAAGGATACGTTGCTAAAAGAAGGACAAAAAAAAAAAAAAAAGAAGAAAGACTGCGGGTGAGATATAAAAGTATGGTTATTCGTACTTACAGATGGATTGACATGTCGCAACTTGTTCAAGTACTTGTCCTTTGTCTTGGTAAGATCTTGTGCCAAGTCGTCGTGTCCTTTAATCATAAACTTGTTGGCAAGACTAGATACAAAAAGTAAAATGTTAAAGTGTTAAATCTAATTATACCAGTGTTGTTGTATCTTACTTTGTATAAATTTCGTCAACAAGGTATTCTTCAGTACTTGACGATCGATGGTTCTTCAGTATCGCTGTTGTCTGTTGCCACTTAGACTCCCAAGCTGGGGAAGATTCCTATGTCAAAACAACAATAAAAGTTAGTTATAATCAAGTCTTTTCAATTTACCAAGTTTACTTCAAGACCAGTAACATGATGTACAAGCTGCTGAAGTAATTGCTCCACAGCGGATTGTGTCATGAGAAAAAGAGGGGGAAGTAAGGAAGGAAAGAAGAAAAAAGGCACTGACGCTCTTGAAAGCGCGCCCCTATATCGGGATTTGAATTTCGGCAGTTGCCTCATGAGATAGATAATTCATGCAATCACTGTAGCGCAACCCTACTTGAAAAACAGTATTCGAATCGCTTTTCGTTGGAACACCAATGATGAAGCCATGTTATGAAACCATCTAATTAGTCTCACGGTGAGTGAGCATTCTCCATTTGTGTAAATGTCAGTCTATATTTGATAATCATTCCATTGTCTTTATTTTTATTCAATATTGAGATTATAGATATAAAAAAAGGAGGGGTGGGGGTGGGGTCAAAGTAAATACATGCTAACTAGTAAAGTATATGGGAAGGTGATGATCTAAGTAGTGATTGAAGGAAGAGGGGGTAAATATACATGTAAAAAAAAAAAAAAAAAAAAAGAATGGTGTAGTGATAGTGTATGACTAGATCTTGCTTCCAATAACTTGGTATCCACGAGCAGGTTTGGCGGCCAACAAGTCTTGTCTGGTTGGAATGCTGTTGACGTTTTCGACTTTGACGAGTTCCTTCAATTTCAAAATACTACCGGCCGTACTTGCGTTGACAGGTTGATACGATGTTTGGTGAAGACGGTATAAACCTAAAGTGTGGGCAGCCGCCTTGTAATCTTTTGATAAACCAATAGTAGATCGTTTCAGGGTGATTTTGTAATAGTTTGCTGCCGCTGTGGTGGTGGATAAGAATCGTCGTTGCATGGTGGAGGAAGTGAAGTAAAGAAAAACAAAAACAATGGGAGGACCCCCAAATTTATTTTTATAAAGGTACTGGTAGTAGTGGCTTGGTGGTATTTTAAAATTCCGACAATGGAGAAGTTCAAGTTTGACAGATGATTTTTATTACAGAATGAGTACAAGAAGATAAAAATGATGTAGAGTGTATGAGGAAGGGGAGAGACATGATGATGATATCTAGTAAGAATAAAAACAAAAGGGGAGGAGAGGGGAAGGGGAAGTATTTATCTTCGTCCACCACGTTTAGCACCACCAGCACCGCCCTTCTTGCGATAACCACCAACATCAGCAGATGATTCAGCGGTATTTGATTTATGATGTTTGCCACGCTTGCCACCAAAACCATACTTGGTATCCTTGATTTGTCGTTTGGTAGGTTTTCCAGCAGTCTTGCCATCCTTCTTTGGTCGTTTTGTATCAGCGCCTTCCAAAGCAACATCAAAGTCGTTGTCCAATGTAAGAGTTTCATTGCTGCCATCCTTGCGCTCTATTGGAGAGAGAGAGAGAGAGAGAGAGTCAGTTAGTGGGGGAATCAATTACCCTTTTAGTGATTGTTTTGACTTACTTCGCTTGAGTAGTTTGATCTTATCCAAAGTTTGTGCTTTTTCCTTTTGACGATCCAATTGTTTCTGTATTTGCACTTTTTTACCAAACTTCTTGAGGTTTCGTTGTCGCTTGGCTTCTTCAGATGCCTTGTTTCGAGCAGCTTCATCCAGTAATCGTTGTCGTACCTATATTTACCAAAGTTAGTCTCATCATCTAATCCCCCCTTAATCCCATCACTTACCTTGGCCATGTGTTCATCACTCTTTAACATTTCCGCATAGTAGTCATCGGGACGAGTGAAAGGCACACCCAGTTCCTTAAATTTGTCACGAGCGATCCGAGCAGCTTCCAAGGCTTGTTGGTAAAAGGCGAGTTCCCGGACCATGTTTTCATCTTGATGTTCGTCTTCCTTGATTTCAATCGCCTTTGAGGAAGTCACTTCCATCGTTTCAATCCATGGTAGGTTCTTCAACTTTAATGTTTCGGTCAGACGTAGAAGAGCAGCCTATAAAAAGTGTATACATAAGCATTAGTTAAACGTATATTATAATTCGTATTAACTTACTTCGTCGTTTTTGGGAATGTGTTGCTCTCGGACAACTTGTTCGTCTTCAACATCACTAGAGGCAGCGTCGGATTCTTCTTCTACAAGACTGGGTGCTTCGTCGTCGTCTTCGTTAGATGATTGTTGATCGATGATTTGTTCTTCTTGTTCAACAACAGTTGGTTCGATTACTGGTTCTTCTTTAGCTGCTTTCTTTGCAAGTCGTTTCGCCTTTTTAGAGAGCAAGTTGGCCACCATGGTGTAATAGAGAGAGAGAGATCAAGATGGTGAGAGGAAAGAAAAAAGAATTTTATTTTATCCATCAACGCCCGATTTTATTCAAAGCCACTTGGCCTGAGGGAAGAAATGGATTTGAAAAAAAAAAAAAAAAAAAGCATGAATCGAACATTTTCAATCGCAGCCGCCCTGTGACTGAGAGGGGAAAAAATAGAAAAACAATCCCTTGTTCTTTTTTTTTTTCTCTCTCTCTTTCTTCCTTCCTTTTTATTTTATTCATAGTACCGCCATTCACCTAATGTCCTTGTTGAATCGCTCTTTGACCAGCACTGTAAGGATGTGTCAATGGACATCCACCGTACGTCCAATGACCGCCAATCAACCTACTCTTGGTATGTGTAATCAGAAACACTCGAACGAATGCGACCGACACCCACGATTACTAACACGCTTATCTTTATATTGCATGTAGTATCGAACCAAGTAAGATGGGCTTCCAAGAAATCTGGTGGGTCATCACGTAACGGCCGTGATTCAGCAGGTCGACGTCTCGGTGTCAAAAAGTTTGGTGGTCAAGAAGTAGTACCAGGCAACATCATTGTCCGTCAACGGGGCACCAAATTCCATCCTGGAGATCATGTAAGTATCCAAGGACACAGTCCATGTACCTTTTTTTTTTTTTTTTTTTTTTTTTTTTTTTCGACTAAATATTGCTTCTTTTAATTGGGGATAGATTGGTATGGGTAAAGATCACACATTATACGCTCTGGAACCTGGATATGTACAATTCTACAAAGATCCTTCTCAACCAAAACGTCGCTTTGTTGGAATCGTCTACAGCCGTGAAGATACACTTCCTATTCCTGAAGGACAACCAAAACCAAGACGATTTGACTTGATTGATTTGGCGGCTTTATAGATTCTCTCTCTACCACACACATACACATACACATCCCCCGAACCCTCCCTCTAACCATATAGACATTTGTTGTATATATATCAATAAAGAAGACTTGTTTTTATATCATTTTATCAAAAAAAACAAATAGAATTCAGGCACAATTTACGTTGATTCCTTAGCTTGGCTCAGCATATCTATGCGTAACCGATCATGCCCAAATTAAACCCCCGCCAAAACCATAAGAGCAACCTTTTTTTTTCTCACTCTTCTTCTTCTCTTCCTCATGCTTGGATTCCCTGTTTTGATCGTCATAATTGCTGGTGCTGTTTTAATTCTCATAGTTGCCTTGTATTTGTCGAAGCTGAACGACAAGAAAGACAAGAATAACTACACACAATACAGATTAGGTAAGTAGAAAGAAAAAGGGGGTGGGGGATCAGGGATAACTAATAACCTATCTGTAGCTCAACCATCTGACTATCCTCTTGGTCCTATTACACTACCACAACCAGGCACATTACCATCTCTATCAACAGAAGCATTTCGTGATCGGCGACATCCTTCCTGGGCAGCGGCTGAAGCTGAAATTCTACAGACACGTCCTAATAGTCATCGTCCTACTAATAGTCATCGTCCTAGTAGCCATCCCCCTAATAGCCGCCGTCCTAACCATCACCGATCACCTAGACCAGCCTACATACCTGATCCAAATACTGCTCGTCATCCTACCTGGGTTTTGGCAGCCGTACAGGCAGAAGAAGAAGAAGCGGCTCGACGAGGTGAACCACCACCATTTAAACCACAAGACCTCTCTGCGCCACCACCCACCTACCACCAACACGCCAATGATATCCGATTACAAATGTCCCCATAGATTCCCATAGTATAGTACATATGTCCCCCCCCTTTATTATATAATACAAAACACTTTTTTTTTTTTAATAAAATATAAACATGTATAAAACAAAAGACTAGGGGGTTTATTGATACAACATATTAAAGTTTGTGGGGATCATCCAAATCGGGGAATAGAGCCATGACCATTTCATCAAGAAGCACATATGCTAAATGCTGATTTAATCGTTGGTTCTGTAAAACACTAAATAACCGTCGAGCACCTTTTCGAGCATTCTGTCGTCCGACCATGTTTCCAAGAAGATCTAACGGAACAAGTTAGTAAAACATGTACCCCCGACTTTTTTTTTTTAATAATACCCTATTACCTGGTAACCATGTAGAGAGTTTTCGATTGGCTTCTTCTTTTGTGTGTAGTTTTTCATCTTGTTTTCTTGCTGGTTTGAATGTCAATGTCGCACCACCGGGCCATAGACTATCCATGATCTTGCGGAAGTAATACACCACCATGGATTCATTAGACAAGTAATTGACAGTTTCCCGCAATTTCCTAATCCATCAAATAAAGTTTAGTATGCATGCATGAATCATTCCTTGTTTTATGTACCTTTCTATAGCACCACCAAGGATCTGTTGTAAGATGATCATCACAGCCTGTCGTCGTAACCAATTATTCTTTTCCTTGAGTTCAAACATTTCAATAAACAGATCACATAAAGGTTCAGTGAATCGAGTCATCACTTCGACATCCACGTTTTTAAGATCAGACTCGCCAAGGTCGCTCGAAGACAAATAGTCATCGATAGGGGGCTGTTTTCGATCATATTTTGCTGAATTAGGTGGTGTACGTTGTGGTGTGAATTCAGTGTCGTCGTCATTAGAGAATCCTATGACTTGTTCCCCTAATCGTTGTGTGATGAGATCGAGCATGGATGGTGTCACAAACATATCATCTATTCCAGCCGCCACCGTATTGTAGATATGTCGCATAAATCCTTTCTTCTTGTCCGTATCTTCCAAAGAGCGATGGAGATAGTGACGAGCCGACGGTGATGATGAAGATACAATAGATGACGTGCTGGAGGAAGATGTGGGAGCAGGCATGAATGGTAAATAGCCAAAAGAGGACCCATCGCCGTTTTCAACAGGATGAGATGGACCAGGCACAAAAATGTTTTGTTGTGATAAAAAGATCCGAAGGGCTTCGCTTTGACAGATATCCGGGTGTTTCAAAAGTCGTTTCAAGTAGCGTTCCAAATTGATCCGCCGAGCTTCCACAAATGATTTCTGGAGTTTCAGCAGTGGCCATTTTGCGGGGAAATCAATCAACTTGACACTGGGATAGGCTGATTTGAGTTTTTGATGAAGACCAAAAAATTCGCTGTATCGCCTGGCCACAATCCAACCAGAAGCATAGTTCCCATCAAATCCGACTTGTTGTATTTCGATCACATAAAGAGCAAAATCACTGTGTTGATCCGATCCAATAGTAGAGCTGGTTATACTAACCTTGGTTCGTTCCTGTAAATCAAAGAAGTTAATCAACAGTTTTCTTTTTCTTTTTCTTCGTCTTCTTCTTCTTCTTTATCTTACCGGAGTTAATACATTTTCAGATTCTTGTAATTCATATTGGCTTTTTTGGTATTGCATTTGTTCCAGATCCCGCCTGAGCATAATCTTGCCTTTCATGAGAATCCGTAGTTCTTCCACCTTATCCTTCAATTCGGCCTTCTTGATCAGAGCATCCACGATTGATTCTTGTTGTGTCAGTTTTTCCATTTCTTCAGAGAGTTTTTCCACCTTATCAGATAACATGAGATCGCCAGGAGGGGCTAAATGGACATTCTTGATATTGTCGGTTTCACTGTCCATGGTTGATTCCGTTTCGACACCTTTACCTTTGGGACGATGTGGTGTTGGTTCTAATTCATCATGCCTGACCTGATTGTCGCTAGTTGCTGATGTCCAAGATGGTACAGGATTCGCCATTTCAACAGGGTCAGCAGTGGAAGATTTGATATGGATACCAGTGCCGCCTAGAAGAATGGTAGGTGATCGGAGAGACGATGTGCTGGTGGTGGATGAATAAGAATTTGGCCGTGTTGTCGAAGGTACTGGTGGTGGTGATGATGCTGATGCTGATGATGTATCTTGTTCATACCTGTTCCCATTTTCTTTTCCATCAATGATAGATTGCAATTCCGCCTCTACTGCATCCACCGTGTTTCGCCGAAGAAAGTTTCGAGGTGCTGGTGGTGATGTCGTCAAATCTTCATCAGTATCAGGGTATTCAGTATCCGTGGACTTGACAGAGCCTTGAATAGAGTTCCGTTTTATGCTTGTTGCCTTTTCTGTTTGTTGATGAGATGTATCTGCTGCCCGCCACCAATCATTAGCAGAACCAAAGACCCTACCAAAGGACAAAAATCTAGAAGCTCCACCATGGCCTGTATCAGAGTATGTTCGTGCATGTGTTCGTTGGTGTGTGGTATCAGTGTTGGTATTGCCAAAGTTATTGCTGCCAGAATCGCCAGAAGGTCTAGGGTTGATTTCTGTATCCGATTCTGCCTTTTGAGATGAATCTCGTCTTGTCCATGATGGTGTCCGTTTTGTTGTCATTCGTGCCGAAAGAGAGCGTTCCATTCCTTGAACGAGAGTAGAAGTACTGCTGCTATCGTCTTGGTGATGATAATGAGGTTTGCTGCCATGACTTGAGGGTCGATGATGATGTTTCTGATCTACCGAAGAAGACCGCCGATAGAGAGTAGTATCATCCATGCTTCGCCGTCCGGGAGTGGGAAGATCAGGTGTAGGAGAAGAGGCCAAAAACTTGAAATACAAATCAGAACGTTTAAAGTAAGGAAAGTGTTCCTTCTCCAGTTGCCAAAGGACGTGTTGCTGTATGCGATAGAGCTGTTCCCGCATTTGTTGTATAGCTTGATTACATTGTATAGTGTCCACCCCGTCGGCCACCCATTGTTGTGCATGCTGAATAGATTGGAGTAGATCTTTGTCAAGATGTTCAGTGATAGATAGACGATGTGGTGAAGCAGTTGCAAAATACATGTCGTAGACCATTTTTACATCTTGAAGAAAGGTATAGTCATCGCGTTTTGCACCATCATTGTCAGAGCTCCGGAAGCCTTCAACAGTAAGCCAGAATTGAAGTTTAACCATGTCACCCCGCCGATCCATGAATTCCATAAAGTAAGATAAGCCAGCCGTATTGGTCAAAATGTCTTGCAAGGTGAATCCCGATATTTGAGGCAGTTGGTTGGATCGTTGTTTCCGGACACCAAAAAACTGGGATGCTGACGTTTTCTAAGTGATCATCACATGGTAAGAAAGGTCAGTTGTTGTCTTTTTCTTTTCTGTGATACTTACAAAATCAACATGTTCACCAGATAATGTTGCAATCCGTTTGTCCACTCGTTTCTTCGCCACGCCAAGTCGGTTGACATAAACCATGAGATCATCCACCTTTTCGCCATCAACAACTTCTTCAGGGTCCCTATCCACTACAAACAAACAAACAATTAAAAAAAAAAAAGTATGTGAGTAAGCATAGGATAAGAATTCAAATCTTTACTTACATATGAGAGCCTTTTTTTTCCGTATTTGAGTCACCACATCATTCCGCACCCGTTTGAGATCCAGCAAGTTCTTTTCTTCTTCAATCATTTTCAAAAATTCTTGAAAAGTCCGCCTGCCCATCCTGGAGCTGCCAAAGTTGTGTCGCTTCTTTATTTTTTCCGGATCAAAGTCTTGATCATCCCATGCCAAATCGTCGTCCATATCCATACCTAAGAATGCTGATGAGAATTGACTAATAGGCCCCATTTTACGTTGCTGTTTACTGGCAGTGATGGCATTAGTGGGATCCGAGTTGATGAATTCGTTCAAAGTGTCAAGATCGTTTGAGTGTCTGTCCAGTGCTTCACGTAATTGGCGCACCATTTTCCTAGTATGATTAAAAAAAAAAAAGAATAATTGTTAGACCCCCCATTGCATAAAAGGTCATCCGATCCATGTTACTTACTGTTCCCTTAACGCCATTCCCAACTAGATAACAACAATATATAAAAAAAGGGGGTAAATAGTTGGTCATTTATATCCTCCTCCCGCCTTTGAATATTTGTATACCTGAGTATCAATTGTTTGATTCCAAAAATCAGGATCTGCTAACATATTCATGATAGGTTGTAATAGAGCACAAGTAGCGATTTCACGGACAATGACACGGACAGGCGCACACCCCAATCGATCAGACCCCACGAGTTTTGGTAGCATCCGATCCATCACTTGACGCAAATAGGCCACTTCAGTTGGTTTAGTAGTGACGGCGGCTGTGGTGAGAGCGGGATGAAGTTTGCCACCCAAATAATGCGACGCCAACAAGATATCCAGTTCATCGGATTCGGTCACCGAGCGTTCGAGAAACCGACCACGCAAAGCTACTTCGGCAGCACGGAATTCAGACAGATGAGCAGTGATGCAAGGCACCAAACGATTCAGGATGAGCGACATTGTATCGACTTGAGCCAGCCGGTGTTTCAACGCCGAGGCAGCTGACCGAATGAGACGATCGACCGCCAAAGGAAAAGAGAGTTCATTAGGAGTAGCAACATTAGTAAACCAAGACTGGATAAAGTCACGAATCACATACGAGACCAATTCGTCAAAAGCAGCAGAGATGGGTTCATTGTCGTGACAAAGTGGGGCCGAGTGAGGGTCGTTTTCTTGTTGTCGTTGTTGTTCCAGTCGAGACCAGGATTGAGTGAATCGTAAGGGTCGAAAGTCTTCCAAATCTAGCTTGTTACGACTGTCTTGGCCGATACGAGTGGGTGAAATGAAGTACTTGACGTAGATAAACAGCACCAGGAGATTAAGTAGGAGTAGACCCCATACGAGGAGAAAGCCAAGTCGAAGTATGTATAGGGTATATGTCCAATGGTATTCAGTTACTGTATAAAGTAAAAAGAGTATAAAAAGAATCCTTTTGGTTGAATAAAGACTTGATATCATAATAGTGTCCTAATCGTTTGAGAGCACATAATTATATAAAAAGGTTAAAAAAAGTGTAAAATAGAGGGAAGAAAAAGAGGAAGAGCGGGAATTGAAAGTGACCGAAATACATATATCTGGGTTCTCCCACTTTTTTTTTATTTTATTTTTTATTTTATTTTTGTCTCTCTTTTAAAATAACCATGTCAACCAGTAATAACGACCAAGCTACGAACCAACCTACTGGAGCCCAGGCTGCTGTGTTTGTCGAATCGGTGGAAATGCCAACAGACGCTTTATTGATTAAAGGCCCTGACTTTAATCAACCATTATCTTTGACCGATCTACTCTCCTCTTATAAAGCCATGGGCTTCCAAGCAAGCAGCCTAGGTAATGCTATTGAAATTGTGGAAAAGATGGTAAGCAGTGTTATATATTGAAAAATAAAACCAACTAACGTCAAACCTGGTTAAACTAGATCCAATGGCGCCTATCAGACGAACCAGTGGCAAACGACGAACCTGAAGAATACCGTGATCCCAAAGTCCGTGAACAAACAAAGTGCAAGATCTTTTTAGGCTATACTTCCAATTTGGTGTCTTCTGGTGTACGTGAAATAATCAAGTTTTTGGTGCAACACAAGATGGTGGATGTGGTAGTAGCAACTGCAGGTGGTGTGGAAGAAGACTTTATCAAGTGTCTTGCTCCTACTTATCTGGGTGACTTTAATCTCAAGGGCAGCGATCTTCGTAAACAAGGTTTGAATCGAATCGGAAACTTGTTGGTGCCTAACAACAACTATTGCAAATTTGAAGATTGGGTGATTCCTATTTTGGATAAAATGTTGGAAGAACAAAAGACAAAGGTAACTAGGGAAAATGGACACACGTGTCATCATATACTCACCCACATGAACCGCAGGATACGATCTGGACTCCTTCGAAAATGATCAAGCGACTTGGTGAAGAAATCAATGATGAATCCAGTATTTACTATTGGTGTGCCAAGAATGATATTCCTGTCTATTGTCCTGCCATCACCGACGGATCCTTGGGCGATATGATTTACTTCCACTCTTACAAGAACCCCGGTCTGATTGTGGATATTGCTGGTGATATTCGAAGCATGAACAATGAAGCGGTATTTGCTAAAAAGACGGGTATGATCATTCTCGGTGGTGGGATCATCAAGCATCATATCTGTAATGCCAATCTGATGCGTAACGGGGCTGACTTTTCGGTGTTTATCAATACTGCTCAAGAATACGACGGAAGTGATGCTGGTGCAAGACCCGATGAAGCCGTCTCGTGGGGTAAAATTAGAGCAAACAGTGAAATGGTCAAGGTTTATGCCGAAGCTTCCCTGGTATTCCCTCTCATTGTCGCTGCTACATTTGCCAAAACCCACCAACAGCAGCAGCAGCAACAGTAATAGAATTAGATTTAGTCACATAGTATCCAATCCACATTTACAATAAAATAAAAACCCTTGTATCATATTTAATATAAAGAAAGATGTATTTTATTGATTCCATTATAAATGATCTAAATTGGCTATTTGTATATAAAGGGGTTGGAGTGGGGAGGGGTTAAATACACGATTCTAAACTAACAAGCACATCCACTGGCTTCGTTTGATTCGGGATTATGAAGATCCACTTTTTCCACTATGATGATAAAAAAAAAGTCAATAATGTTAAAAGAGTGTATGTGTTTAGCTAGAGGCTTACTTTGGTCTTTATTGTTGCCTTCTGTAGTGTTTGTGTTGGCACCAGGTAAA
The DNA here is from genome assembly GCA_025330725.1 of Chlamydoabsidia padenii. NCBI lineage: Eukaryota > Fungi > Mucoromycota > Mucoromycetes > Mucorales > Cunninghamellaceae > Chlamydoabsidia > Chlamydoabsidia padenii. The sequence continues at coordinate 1,094,285 of JAIWND010000004.1, read as the reverse complement.
GCTTGAGCGATGCGTCGGAAGAGAGCCTTGACCTATAAAAGTAATGTCATGATCAAAGTGAGCAAGTCTAAAACATGATCCTTCATTTTAAAAAAGAAAAAAGAGTACTTACATTATGACCTGCCTTTGCACTTGTTTCAATAAAGAGGATTCCATGTTCCTTGGCTTTGGTTTCACCTTCCTCTACAGACACTTCCCTATAAAAGTTAAAAAGAGAGTTAATCATCATCCATTCCATCATGCCGTTGTTGTCTTTTGGGTGTTACCTTTTTTCACTGAGATCTGTTTTATTCCCAACCAAGACGATGATCACATCAGTACCTCTTTCTGCCCTGACATCTTCAATCCATTTCGCGGTATTCATAAAAGACGCTCGATCTATGTCATAATAAAATCATGTCAGTAAATGTGTTTTCTTTTAAATGTATTCGTCTTACTTGTTGTGTCATAAACCACCACCGCCACAGAAGAGTCTCGAATATAACTTGGAATCAAAGATCGGAATCGTTCCTATGCAGAATGATACGTTGGCATATACACCCCCTCCCCTCCTTTTTAGATTCGACTTACTTGTCCAGCTGTATCCCATAATTGTAAACGTACTGTTCTTTCGGAGAGGTACCTACAACCAAGTATTAGTAAAACAAAGAGATGGATGCTTGTTTGGAGTACTTACATTGTTTTAGATAAAAAGTCGATACCAATAGTAGCCTAAAGAAGAAGAAGACCGGTGAGCTAATCAGCTATAAACAATACATCTTTCCACAACACTACCTTACCTGGTAGGTATTGTCAAAGGTATCATACATGAACCTAGTGATGAGAGAGGTTTTACCAACTAGAGGAAGTTGAAAGATGTTTGTCATTAGTACTGCTCCTTTTCCTTTAAAAGAGGAGTCTACTTACCACTTTGTTCTCCTAAAAAGACAAGTTTGTATTTTCGAAGAGGATTGCTGAATTCAGTTGTGGAGGCCATGGTATATAAAAGATGGGAAAGTGGGAAGAAAGGGAGAGACAAAGAATTTGTAAAAGTCGGGTCCTTTTTGGAAGGAAGAAAGAAAAGTCGGGGCTTGAATTAACGTGGTACGAGTAGTTGACAGGTTTACAGGAGGCAGTTGACTGTGTAAAAAGGATGATTTTATTAGATAAGATGTTATTCAAATAATGGATTGATTTTAAAAAAAAAATAAAGTAGGGAGAGAAAGAGAGAAAAGGATGGTGATATGCAAATAAAAAGCAGGGGAGGGAGATCTAATGATAGTAGTAAGCATCTATTCTACAATCTGAGCTTGTGTCAATCTTGTTTCCAGGTTTCGTAAGGCTTCTTCCTTGTTCAAGAGTTCCGCACGTTTTTCTTGAATTTCCCGTTGTACCTTTAGTTCAATATCACGTAACTAGATGTTAAAGATTAGTAATCATCATGCTTTTCTGTAGTTAGCTTACCTTTTCTTCTTCTTTGCGAAGTTGTTCTTCTTTCATGCGCACATTTTGATTGGCTGTGTCTTCAGCATTCACAGCAGCAGCAACATCCCTAAATATCATAGAGTAAAAAGTAAAAACAGTCAGTATCAAGTTCAAGAGAAGGAGGAGGCGGGGAGTACTTACTCTTGTTCACCACCACCATTGACGGTTCGGCTAAGTTTTTCGGTACGATAGTTTTCATACAAAAAGTCATGGGTAATTTCCTTGAGATCCTGAAGATGAGTACTGAGTAAGGCCGACCGCAACCGTGCAAAATCAGAATGTTGAGGATTGTCCACTACAATAAATAAATAAAGTTAACCATTGTTGCCCCTACCTACTTTCAAGTTACCTTCTACTGCCCCCCAAGGATATTGTCGGCCACGCACAGTACGTCCACCCACCACTATTTCTTCGTCACTACCAATGATGGAGAATGGTAACAAGGCACGCAGTTCACTGTTTTCTTCAATTGTATCTTCGTCGTCTTCTTCCACGTCATAAGGGAAGTTGTAAATAGGGATACAATAATGTTCAATGTCTTCCATAACCTAAAGAGAAGAATAAATGAGCATCAAATCATATATTACCCTTTTCTTTCAGCCTACCCTTCTTTTAAAGTCCTTGAGTTCTTGAGGAGTCAAAGAATCCGCACGACCCACCACTGGAATGACGTTCACACGAGGACTAAGTCGACGCATTAGTTCGATATCGATTTCACGAAGTCTAATGGTTGATAAAACCAATAAAGTGTTGTTAGTAGTCAATTTAGTATGGATTACAATGGACTTACGCATGACCTGTAGGAGAGATAAAGTAAAGCAAGGCATGAACACGATTATCCCGGAATCGAGGGTTACGTTTAATACGGGATTCTTCAGCCAAAATATCATCGTATTGTCGTTCCAAATAGCCAACGATTTCTTGGAAACAGAATTCATTGTCAATATTGTCACCAAAACCAGGTGTGTCCACAATTGTCAAGGATATTCTACTCCAAACAGTGTGGAGAATGATATAATGTCGAGTCGGGGAGGAAGAAGAAGAAAAGAAAAAGAAAAAAATTGGGGTCCGCGTGTGAAATAGTGTGAGTTAGTCGGGATTTGAAAAAACAGTTACCCCTGAAGACGAACTGCATGATTTTCACTTTCTGTCCCAAATCCAGTTCTGAAATGACCTACCTAACACCATCTTCGTCCAATTCTATATAGAAGAAAAATAATTAGGAAAGAAAAAAAGCCAAAAGTGAGAGGGGTATAAACAGTCAAAGAAAGATTCAAGGAGAGGAAGAAAGGGGAATAAGGAGACGATGTGTCTTTTTTTTTTTTTTTTTTTTTTTTTTTGAAAGCCGTATTCCTTACCTACTGATATCGGCTTGATGGTTATACCTTCTTCATTGTGGGCTTCTTCAGGATTATCACATACTTTTTTTGCAAGTACATTGGAATCACAAAGTGTGTTTACAAAGGTAGTACGTCCTGTTCCCGAAGTACCTGAAGGTAAGATATAAACGTCAATTGTCGGTACTTGAAGTCTCATCGGATCTTACCTACGACCATCAAAGTGAATTGAAAACCCTTCTTCACGTTTTTTCTGCGTCCACCAAGTCTCTGTATATGATTGAAGAGTATGTATTAGCAATGAGCGATAATTCATAGAGTGAAAAGTGCTACCTACATGTGTCATGATAATGATATACAGCTATCTAGTCTATGTGTCAAGATTAGAAAGATGAAAGGAAGGATGAGAGAATGAGAAAGAGAAGCGAAAAGCTAAATAGTGCTTTGAAAAATAGGAGTTGCAAGATCATTGATAAAAGTGGGGGAGAAAATCACGGGGAAAGGTACAGTTACATAGTAAAAAGGAGTCAAACCTTCTTTTGACACCCTGGTAAGTTTATACAGTATATATGTATCCATTGACCCATTGGGAAAAGTGTCATTTTCTAAACCATCCTCCTTTCTTTCTTCCTCATCCCAATAGAAGAGTAAAGTCCTAGTCATTTTAAACTTTGCTAAACTCATTGTCTTTTTGATTATTTAAAGACCAATCTACCTGCTTTCCATTTTGAGAAGTTTCAGGCTCCAATGCGATCCGACTTTTGTACATAATAAAACCCATAACTTGGCCACATTATACTTTTCCACTATTGACTATGTTTTATTCATTCTACTTTCCACTTACACCTACAGACAACAGGTAGCACTTTGAAGTGTCGTCCTCCAATCAGGGGATCGACCTGGGCAAACGTTTCATGCACGCGGGATTTAAAATGTGGGTCAGAACCATCCAATCTCACCCTCATTAGAAAACAAGCGAAGGAGTTGATCTATTGGTATGAAATTCACAGGATTGTTTCTACTATTATGGGGACCGTTCTGTTTGAATATGGGACACATCATTTCGCTATTACGACGTCCATAACATTTTCTGTGTCAAGTTGATTCAGGGCAGGTGTCGGGTTTTGAAAATATAAACAATGGAATTGGATTTTCTTTTGAATCACCTCCTCCCCCCCTCTTTCTTCTCTCTCTCTTTTTTTTATTTTTATTTTTTTTATATCATGTAGATGCCACTCAAAAAGCCTGCTGAAGCGAATATATTCAACAGACTAGTGAAGTATAACTACGACAAGGTCAATATGAACCCCTCTTTGTACCATTGACTCTGGTCTCCCGGTTGTCTCTTACTCATCAAAGGTAAAATATTTTTAATCCAACCCGGCAAAACGATAATGACTCACCGCTAAGCAATATTTTTTGTCTATTCAAGCAGGCTAAATACTCTTGCCTGTGTCTATGTCAGCAAACAGTTGCACAAGGTATTGGAGTGTAGCTCTGGTGGTGGATGTAATTCAAGGTACAGCAGATTAAGAAGAAGAAGAAGAAGAAGAAAAGGACGGTCAGTGGTGACATGATATACTAACCAATTGTTGTTTACTTTGTCTCCTTCGCTAACATTATTGACTGTACTGTGGATTTGAAGTATTGGATCAGATCTTCTCTGATGGCCTTCCTAAAAGAATACGTATTTGAAATGTGGAAACAAGGTAATTTACATGTACAATCTAATAGAAAAAAAAAAGTTAGATGATCAGAGTCCATAACAAGATACTAAAACTCATACTACTCGATTCACGGGATTCTTCAACATTGAAGTTACATTGATTTTTGTGCAGCATTAACGACGATTGGAAATCATTACGGTGGACCCACGAAATCGGCTCGATTCTTTAGCTATGTAGCATCACACCAGTTGAAGAGAGCATAATTGATCTTCTATGCCTCTAAAGTTCATACGTTTACGGGGATGTGGATAACGTGGACTTGGCTTGGGTGGTCGAAGGACAATATACCACGGAAAAGCATGGTGGGTAATGCTATTTAGATGTTTGCCACTCATCAAAATGCCTCCCAAATTGAATATATCTTGTCTCATTGAAGAATCTTATGCCGGTATAAATGTCATCGACGATCAACTACTCAGCAAATGCAACAATCTGGTCTTATATACTTTTTAGAATAGTCCTTTTTACTTTTTATACCAGTTGTATTGTGTATTATGTAGCTTCACTTGATAACAAAATAAACTTGATTGAATCCATCTACACTGAAATCATGCATTGATTTTATGGTTGGACTATAACCATGTCCTTTTTTGGGTTATCGGTCTAATACATGCTTTGATACTCTTGTTTTTGCATTAATTGACCAATTCAAACCAGAATGCATATCATATGTATCTTGTTAAAACCTGTCAACCTATTATATACAGCGTAATTATATGTATAAAGGCATACACACCCACACATCCTGAGATATAGACACACCTATATATACAGCATTAAAAAAAAAAAAAAAAAAAAAAAAAAAAAAAAAAAAAAAAAACGAATGGATAGGAGAGTTTATTTTTGCCAAAGTAAGAATAGTAAAGAGATGCAATGTAATTAAAAGAGTACCTAAATGCCAAACTACGTAAAAACTAAAAGTAAGAATAAAAGATAAAGCTATAGAGGAAGATATACTATACTATTACTTCTATAATCCATTTAAGAGAGCTTGTGAAGAAGTGCTTGCTACTAATCTGATCGTGGAGGTCTTGTTGTATTCCATCCTATAAAGATACAAGGGAATATGTTAGTGTATGTTACTATTCAAAAGGAAGAGATGACTTACCCGAGTTAGTAGACCCTCTTCGAGGACCACCACCACCACGACCACGACCACCACGGAATTCATCGCCTTGAGACCGATAGTTTCCTCGACCTTGACCACCACCACCACCACCTCGGAAACCAGATGACCTACCCCGATGACCACCACGTCGTTGATGTGTCGGATGCCAAGGGCGATCAGATACGCCCCCAGATCTCATTTCATTCCAATCATCAGGCGGCCTTCCATCCCATACCTGTGGTTTAGCATCACTGCCAATCGAAGGTGATCCCCATTCATCGTCCTTGGTTGTGTCGCCTGTCGTTTCATCCAATTTTCGTTGATCTGTGTCCCCTTGTGACCATGAAGAGGAGGATGCTGTTGATGTTGTTGCCCGAGTGCTTTCCCAGCCTGATGGAGATTGCATGTCTTTGGATAATGTTGTGTTGAGTTGTTCAGGGTCGTTTGCATGGGTGATGGATGATTCTTTGACTGATGGGGTATTGGTGTCGGAATTTGAATCGTGAGAAGTATCCTTTTGTTGTTGAGTCTTGATTTCATCGTGGTCCATAGTGTTACGGGTATTTGGTTCCTTTTCCTCGGGTGTTACTGATCCATTTACTCGTTTTTCTGTTCCGCTATTGCCTATTGATGATGCTTTAGTGGTGTTAGTAGTGTTTCCTGTTGTGCGCCTTGGGTGAGACTTTTCGTCGCTTTGTTCTTGAGAGCCATTCTTCGGTTTCTGGTGCCCTGTGACTAGTATATAATAAAATAAAATGAGTGTTAATAATAGGTGATGATGATTTGACTGTATATCATTTTGACACTTACAGTTTGATGCTGGAGATGTACTTTGAAGATGTGATTCACCGATCATGCCTTGAAAAGGCACCATTACCCAAACAGGATATTGTTGTTGTGGCTGTTCATTCATATTATCCTTGTATCCAATACTGTTGTCTTGATAAAGATTACTTTGTTGAGTTATGAATGGTGATGAAGAGGAGGTTGTTGAATCAATAAAATCGAATACCAAATGACGCACTTGTTTGAATGTTGTTGAGAAGCCATCAGCGATCGATTCAGGGGCACCGTCGTGTAGTTTTCGTAACAAGTCAAACACCTGTCCACGCTTTTCTGATCGTACTTTTTCTACAGGATCCTTTACCACAAACAAAGAGCCACCAACCAGTTTGTCGCATAAATGAACCAAAGCGTTCGGTTCAACCTCCGGATAGCTTTGTGAGATGATATCGAAGAGACCCTTTTGAGCCAGTCGGACAATGTAAAAGAAGTGTAAAAGTGTCAATGTTTCTTGTTCGAATCGTTGTGTCAGTTCAGTCGATTGTTGTGTGTTGCAAGGTTGAGTATAATGATCTCGATCACGGCTGGACTTTTGCAACATTTCCGGTGTAGACTATAAATATAGGATGAATCGAGTTAGCAAGCATATATTAGGAGTATGGTACGAAAGAAGGAGGTAGTTAATAAAAAAGGGAGGATCATTGTCTTACCAGTTTCAGTTTCAGTTCTTCCAGTTTGGTGATCATTGTTGATGTAGATTGTCGGTTTTCCAATTTTGATTTTTCATCCTTGTCAGTATCCAGCTTTGTATCTTGTCCGGTCTATGTTTCAAAAGAGCATCGTTAAAGGACATTTATAAACAATAAACGAATAAAAAGATTAATAATGAGTTGTAGTCAATCATACACATACAAGACTTACCTCTTGTTTCTTTAGTTCATCAATTTCTTGCTGAATGGCATCGAGATATGCTGGTCTGTAGGACTGTTTCTTCTTTTTGTTTTTCGCTTGAGGTTTCTTTTTACTGTTGCTGCTGCTGCCGTTGTTATTGCTGCTTGATTGTCTTTGTTTCGATTGGCTGCGGCGGGTTTTTTGAGGAGAATCATCATCGTTCGTCCCTTCAAGTGGTGGGGATGTACGAAGATTTCGTTCAAAAGTAGGTGTATCCACTATAGGTCCAGAAGTCATATATGGTTTGGTATTATTATTATTATTATTATTATTATTATTTTAAAAAAAAAAAAAAGAATAAAGGTAAAAAAGATGAGAGGGAAGAAAAAGAAAAAGAAGAATGAAATAGGTGGGACGCGTCCGAGCGGAATATGCTTGAAAATATTGACGGCACCTGATTGGCCAAATAAGCCACTCTACAAAAGGTAAGGCAGGAAACTGGCAGCTTTCCTCCTTTTCTTCCACTTTTCTTTAATCACTCTACACCATGACGATATACATGTCTGGACAACGCATGACTCTATCAAACAACTAGAGTGCCTCATCAAGACGAACTGATATCTATTGGTACAAACTATCTTTGGTTGATACACACAAAAAAATGGCCCTACTTATGATGCTTGAGACTTCTTTTGCTGCTCGCCCCTGAATATATTTAATTTGCTGGAAAGAATAAGGTATCAAGCAAGAACAAACACAATCAATACCAAAAAAAAAAGATGTGATATGTAATATGCTTTATACTTTTACTATAGTTATATGATATGTATCAAGCTAAATCATATCCTCGTCAAAAAGATGACCTGACCCTGACTCTCCTCAAAATCAAACCAGATTATTGGCTTTTTTATCCTTACCCCAGCGGTAATATCTCTATCACACTTGGATGTCATTATAGTACTATTCCCTTTTTTTATATATATATATTTACCACGTTATATAGCATCATTATCTAAACAATAAAGAACTCTTTTTGCACCCTACTTTTGTGATACATTGATTACATTGCAGAAGCATGTAAGGTGCATACCCTACTTCTCCAACTGCTGACTCAAAACGGAAATACAGGTATGTGTGATGGAGCTGTGTCACCAGCAAGTCAACGTAAAACAAGAGATAGCACCATTCTTGTAAAAGTAAAAAGTGTTAAAGGAGAGGGGTTTACATAATGAATAGGAGACCTTGCTCTTTCTACTGTCAAACCTCATTGTTCACCTTTTATTTATTGGCCTCAATGATCGGGCGCCAGGATTTCCTTCTACTGTTTTATTTAAACCCCGCTTTTTTCTCCTTTTTCATTTTTGAATCCTTCTCTCTCTCTCTCTCTTTCCTTTTTGTTTCTTCTTCCTCTTTGTAATTATTTATCACCTCTATTATAACAATTTAACTTGTCATATACACACAGTCTACATTCGTATACACAACTGGTTACTTTCACACATACACTTCCTCAGTTACATTCATAAAATGAGCGACGACCCTACTTTGATGGAACCTCAAACTACCATGAACTTGAATAACCGTCGCCGTTCTGGTTCATGGTCTGGATATCAGTACTGGAAACCACAGCAAGAACAACAACAACTACAACACATTCATCATACTCAACCAGACACTAAAGCGCCAAAATCTAGCTTTTTAACAAAGTTTATTCAAAAAAGAACAATAGCATCCACTGATGGCACCACCACGGACGATCCTTCTTTTACTGTGCAGCTGCAACCACTTGTTTTACCTGATCCTCAACAACCCATGCTGTCAACTCCATTATTGAAAAAAACTGGTCAAGCTACTACTAAAAAGGTATAGACGACAATTGGAAACTTTTGTTATTGTCCCACTAACCTCTTTTACTTGATTATTTATCTATTGTAGAAAGGAAAAAGTCTGGGTCGATTCTTGAAGAAACTGGGCAAGGTAAGGAAGGATACAAGAATTGGTTTGATATGTAGACTAAATGATTTCTTATTTTTATTATAGAATTCAACAACAGGCGATAAAGTAACCGATTTGGGAATCTACAATCAAACCACTCTGGACGAACCTCCTTCACCTCTACTTGGCAGCTCCAATAATCTTCAACAAACTGTGGCTGATAATTTGGCAAAAACACCTATTTTGATAGATTTGGGGGAACAAGGTATAGTGAAATGAATATAATCATGCTTGTTTGTTTGTTTTTAGTGTAGAAACCCCTATATCTAATACCATTTATTATATAATAGATCAGTTAGCACACTCAGCAAAGCAACATGAACATATAACCACGACGCCAATCGATACAGTTGCTGTAATGGAACCATCACGACCAACACTATTCCAAGAATCTCTCCGATCACGCTCAGCCAAAGATGATTTACACCTTCAATATAATCGAATCAGGGATATAGGCGCCACACCATTACCCCGATCGTCTTCCTTTGAAGGCTATCGATCCCACATACCAACATCGTCTATGCATCCTGAATTACCATCATTCTATTCCAACAAGTCGAAACTACCTTCACCGACACAGTCTTTATCAAACCAATCGTCCAGAAATGGAGATACTTTCCAGAACGAACCCACCTCCACAGTCTCCGAGGATAATGTAGATATATACAACAACAATGGCGACGACGATGACGACAGGGATTCAACAATCAACTCTATGGAAAGCGACCTGGAGGAAGAACAAGTTGCTACTGGTGTCGATTTAACAAAACGACTCAGTGGTGGTCATTTCGGATCTGCGGGCGGATTGATCATCAACACACTATCCTTATCCGACCTATCAACAATTAATAGTCATGCATCTCTTCATATTAATGATCATCATCAAGATATAAAACAATATGAAAATAATGATCAGAATCCTACATTTGAACCTACTCCCACATCAACACCTCCAATTATGCAACAAAAACAGCAAGAAGATGAAGGTGACGATGTACCATTGGTATACAAATTAAATACTGACTGGACAGATGATCGGGAACTGGGCTCAACTGGATTAGCAACACCACCTCGTGGAAACAGCAATGACATACGAAAAGATGATATGGAAGTTCGGAATGACGACAACGACGACAACGACGACAACGGTAACGGCGACAATGATGTTGATCATGTTATTGAAAACGATTTGGACAACTTATCCGTCCTCTATTCACAATCCTCCTCTATGGTAAACGATGTGTCGACGGCAGAAGATTATGCAAGAAGAATCTGGGAACAAGATGATACGGTTTATTCAAATTTGGAACACGTGGCTGAATGGATCGGCAACGGGTAGGGGGAAAAATAGAAAAATACAGTCTACACAGGACACGTCTAACCTAATTTGCCTGCTTAACGTAGGTCTAGCTCAAGCCGACACATCCTAAAATGTTATATGTCTTACTTTGACTTCTCTCATCAACGACTGGAAGATGCTTTTAGGTAAAGTATTACAAAAAAAGTGGTGTAACAACGGGGATATCTGATTTATAGCTATGGTATTATTTATAGACAACTCTGTGGAAAACTATCGATGAAGGCTGAATCTCAACAAATTGATCGTATCCTGGAAGAATTCTCGAAACGATATTGGGAATGTAATCCACAAGCAATCTTTGGAAACGCAGGTAAGTGACTCATTTAGTCTCAAGATCAAGACGGATGATTGATCATGTTTAATGCAGACTAATGATTATATCAACTTTTTCATAGATGTCATCCATGCCATTGTATATTCATTAGTGCTTCTCAATACTGATCTCCATATTGCCCAAGGTGAACGGAAGAAGATGTCTAGACCAGCTTTTATTCGAAATACGATGGATGCCATTCGATCTCAATTAGATTACCCTCGAACCAACTTTAATGCCACCACTGACAACTTGAATAATCACAATGACGATGGCGCTCGATCTTTGTCTGATATCAAACATACAAGTACAATCTCACTTCAGTCACAACAACAAAAGGACTGGAAGGAGCTGAAACGAACCCCAAGTGGCCGAAGCAACTATAGTCAAAACAGTGGTTACCGTGGGAAGATGTCCTCCTCATTTGACCTCTCTTCTCCAGCTTTGGACTCCACGTTTGGATCGTATATATGGCAATCTGAAATGGAACTACTTTTAAAGGTAAACATACTTTGTGTTTTATACAATTTGGAAAAACATCACTCACTCATTTTTTTTTCTTTATATATACATACCACCTCGTCAGCAATTATATACTTCTGTCCGACATAGACAAATCATGCATCCAGGATCAAGCCAAGATGCCGCTTGCGATACTTTTGGTCCGACACGGAAAAGCAATGGTGCTCCTAAACGGAATGTTGGAACAAGGATGTGGAAAGCTGCCCGGGAAAGCCTGTTTATAAGTGACAGCAGTAACAATAATGGTGTCGATGTAAGTGAATAAAAGGTTATCATCATCATCATTACTCACCTATCAACATCCTTATATTACTAGGTGGATTTTTTACAACCATTAACACCTAGCTCTACCATATCATCAATGTCGGGAAAACACTCAAGAAGACGATCTATCTCCTCCATGCGGTCAGGGACATCACAACACTCACAATACACAAGAAGCAGCACCAACAACAACGGCAACGGCAATCATCATTACAGCGGTGGCACCGGATCAGTTAATTATCAAGCAGTGGCATCGTTACTTCATCATTCCAATCTACCGACATCCTTCACCAGTGTCGCACCCTATTACAAAGAAGGTATGCTTGTCCGAAAGCATTTGATGGAACAGGCAAATCAAAAGGCACGACAGCGGGATTGGAAAGAATGCTTTATGGTGGTGGATCGTGGTGAAATACGTATGTACCGATTAGAAGCACACGGACAACGGCGGAAAAGTATGGTGGTGGCCAATCGACATCCTTTACATGGCATGATCAGTCGTGGGGCAAGTTTGGCTACTGTATCCGAATCCATTCTATCTAGTGATCAATCTTCCATTACTTCTGGTATAGCACTTGGTGGTGGCGATTGGCTGGTAAGTGACATGAAAAGAAAGAAACTTTAAATTGGTGGTACTTATTCACTCTTTTTTTTTTTTTTTTTTTTTTTTTTTTTTTTTTTTCAGGCACATGCACAAATGATAGGACGCATTGATTTGAAACATACACTGTCCAACGCCTTACCCTCCGGATATAGTCAACAACGACAACATGCCTTTGCGTTACAACAAGCTAATGGTGGTGTCTATCTATTTCAAGTAGGATCAACAGAACAAGTGATGGAATGGGTCACAACATGTAATTACTGGGCGGCTCGTGAAAGTAAGGAACCTTTGATGGGTGGTGTAGGCAATCTGGAATATGGGTGGGGGGCCTGTTTGGATGGAATGACGACCGATGATGAAAATAACCATAGCGACAAATCAATTATCACTTTACATCAATGGCAACCTCCTACACCACCTCTCATGGCAAGCGCTCTTGGTGAAATGGCTCAACTGGACACTTTATTACAACATATTCGAACCTTAAATGACGAATTGGATCGACATCGGGATTTGAAACGGACAATTGAACGAAGGGTAAAATGGGCGAGTGATGATAAATTACAAGATACCCTTTACTCATTGCTTTTCTTTTTTTTATTTATATATCAACCTAGTTTCCTCGGAAAACATCAAACCACGTCTGTGCCATGTCCAATTTTGAAAACAAGACACAATATCTTCTCCATGAAATCATAAAGTATCAAAACTATTGTGATTCCATTGAAAACTCTTTGGCTTTGCAGGACAAGGCGATTCAGGACAAAAATCCGGAACAAGTCGAACTGGTTGGTACATAAATAGTCCCCTACCACCTAGAAATAGTGTATTAATCAATCAATCAGTCAATAAAGAACATGGCTTTTATATATTTATTATCAGGATCTATTTTGGGTGATGCGTTTGTGTGACATGATGGATGATGGGTAATGGGGACGACTGGCCTAAAAAAGGTATCCTCGGAATGAATTACAAATGAAAAAGAAATGATGTGGCTCGTCGGGGTGTGAAAACAACATGATGTATGTCTCTACATATGATGATTATGCTTCATATCAAATCGTAGAAAACATCATTGGGAGTTTATGGTGTCGATAAATTCTTTTTGTGATACGAAAATGATTTGGAACAATCAAAAATGATATAAAGCTTTGTACATAAACGAAGATAATCCTTACACCTTGGCGATCAAAGCGCAGGTGTTGTTGGGGCTGGAGTCTATTTTTATACGCTTACTGATTTGTATCAACCCACTGTTGTATATTGATTGTGATCGAAGAAGCCCCATATTGATTAATGAGTAAGATGGTTTGCCTTTTAAACGACAAGCAAGTAATAAATCGCTGTTTGAATATATCTCGATGCACCCCCTTGGTTTTTTAAATCCCGATATTCGCCCCCCCCCCCTTTTTTTTTTTCGTCAAGCTGATGTTTGATGCAAGATATTTAAAAAGCCAACTTTTTTCTTTCTTCACTTGCTTCTTCTTCTCATCATCATCATTTTGAACATTATTCCTTTTTTTACACCCAACTTGATACATCTTTAAAGTAAACACATACCATGACTATCAGCAACACCTCTTTGTCTCCTTCTGAATTCTCGGCCTTAAAAACCAAATATGAAGAATGTGGACAAGGACATGTCTTTCAGTTTTATGATGAACTAACGACGGAAGAACAAGGCTCATTTGTGGAACAGTTACTGGCAATCAATGTGGAACGTTTGAATGACATTTATGCCAAGGCGGTGCAAGCGGCTTCAAACTCTCATAATGGTGAATCGGTGGAACCTCTAGGCAAAGATGTATTTGACACGGTTTTACCTGATAACAACAACAGAAAACGCAAACACCAAGATATTCAAGATTGGGAAACTTTGGGGTTATCATTGATTGCAAAGAACCAGGTGGCGGTGATTCTTATGGCTGGTGGTCAAGGTACTCGTCTGGGCTCCTCTGCTCCCAAGGGATGTTATGATATCGACTTGCCTTCCAAGAAATCACTCTTCCAATTACAAGCTGAACGAATCCTTCGTCTTCAAGAAGTCGCACAACAATACAAACTTCCTCAATTCCAGCAAGAAAAGGTGGTGATTCCTTGGTATATCATGACTTCTGGACCTACTCATCAACCTACCGTGGACTTTTTCAAGAAACATCAATACTTTGGTTTGGATGAAAAGAATATCACTTTCTTTGAACAAGGTAATAGGGGGGGGGCAAAAAAAACGCCAGGGATAGAGGGGGGTTGATCTACTCCAAATATGTACAAATAGGACTCCAACTTTAAATGATGACTGACTTTTTTTTTTCTCTCTTTTGTGTATATATTAGGTACATTACCTTGTTTAACTATGGAAGGCAAAATCATCTTGGAATCTAAGGGCAGAGTGGCTATTGCTCCTGATGGAAATGGTGGTATTTATGCTGCTGTACAAAACAAAGGTGTCATCGATGATCTCAAGCGCCGAGGAATTCTCTATACCCATTGCTACTGTGTCGATAACTGTTTGGCTCGGGTGGCCGATCCTGTCTTTATGGGCTACTGTGCTTCCAAAGAAACGGATTGTGGTGTCAAGGTGGTGCGCAAGACTGAACCTGAAGAACCTGTGGGTGTGGTCTGTCGTCGGGGTGGACGTTATGGTGTGGTCGAATACTCTGAAATCTCTCAAGAACTCTCGGAAAAGCGTGACCAAGATGGCTCCTTGACCTTGCGTGCTGCTAATATTGCCAACCACTTTTTCTCTACCGCCTTCTTGAACCGGGTGCCTGAATTTGCTGGGGAACTGGAATACCATATTGCCAAGAAGAAGATCAAGCATGTGGATTTGGCTACCGGTCAACAAGTCACTCCTACTTCCAACAGTGGGATGAAACTGGAATGCTTTGTGTTTGATGTGTTTCCCTTTGCCCATAACTTTGCTGTATTGGAGGTCGATCGTAAAGAAGAATTCTCGCCGTTGAAGAATGCCCCTGGATCTGGTGTGGATTGCCCAGAAACATCAAGACGGGATATTATTGCTCAACATGTTCGATTTATTCAAGCTGCTGGTGGATCTGTTAAAGGTGTCCCTCAAAACATTGTCGAAGCTAGCCAGGTGCCTGATGATTTGACCTTTGAATTGTCTCCTTGGGTCTCTTATGCCGGTGAAGGTTTGTCTGATGTGGTCAATGGTAAGGTAATCCTTCCTCCTGCTGTTATTGAAACTCGTCAAGATTTGGTCAAGCTCACTCAATAATGGAATACTGGACCGGGGAAGAGGGGTATTTGTTTGTAGCAAGTTTTTGTATGTAGTACATATACCTAGCGCTTTTACATAACTTTTTGTATATCCCTTATCATTTTTATTAGTATCTTTAGAACATAAATCATCACTCTCTCTTTCCCTCATTCACAAATCTTCTTTTGTCTTGAATAAAAAAAAAATTTTTTTTAACTTAACAATTGGATCATCTAATGGAAAACGGGGTAAAGTGGAATAAAACAAATAATGTATGTTTACTCGACTGGTTTTTGTGTGTGGGGTCATTGTTTGGGACGTTATGTTGTTTATTTGTCCATTCGATGCTCATCATACAGGTGGAAAAAAGGAACGGGCCTGTCGGGATTTAAAATGCATTAATGCAGGGCTGGTTGGAAAAAAAAAGTTTATGTGTGGTGAAACCACAATATGTAGCTCGGTAGACTTTTAAAGAATCGTCTGGCAATTTTTTTTTTTTTTTTTTTTACATTATCGTGGCTCTCTTTCAAGCATGTGTAAATCGATGATTCTATGTTGCCTTTTATTTTACAGACCGTACGGCAATAATCAGTTGGCAAAATATGATAAATAGTGTGATTACATTCTTAATTTACATTGATGCATGTGTTTTAGGCGTGTGCACACATCATGAGATCCCAGCTACTTATTTTACTAGCCGAAATTTAAATGCCGATTTGCTCACATTGCAAGAATTTACTCGCTTATTTGAAAAACGACGAGTCCAACTCAATCAAGGTACCAAATACTAGGCTTACCATTCTAAAAGTTTTTAATCATATATTATCCAATTGCTCATTCTTTGATGGTAGTCATACCAGTTTTTTTTTTTTGTCAGTGCCAGTAAAGCGGCATTTGAATATCGGTTAAACTTTCACACTGTCAAAATAAGATCTGTTAGCGGGATTTATATATTCAAATGCCGCTTCATGCGACGCTGCACTTTGGGTGGCCTTGGTATAGAAGAGGTCGATGTAAGGATTTAGATGATGTAAAGAGAAGGACTAGAGAAAGCTGTGTTTATGGAAAAGCATTGACTCCTCCATTAAATCTTGTGAGAAATCCTGATTGGTCATTTGATTGGTATTTTTTATTTGTCTGAGCCTGTCACTAAATTACAACAGTAAACTGCTTCCATGATTGGTTTAGGATCAAGTTGACGCTTGACGGTCAACAGCATCAAACAAATTCTAGACTTGCTCATACAATTTACTCAAGCGTATGCAGGTACAGTTGTGAGCCGAGGCGGAAAAAAAAGTCTTCAGGGTGTGAAATCTGTGCCTTGAAATGCAGCATCCTAAAGTAATATCTCCCCAATCATCAGTATATAAAAGTCTTTTTTGAATGGCCAACCTTTATTGAATTGAACCACACCCGTTGAGCTGGGAAACACCTGTCAAAAAAAAAAAAAAAAAAAAAAATTAAGGTGTGGGGATAATTCACACCCCGCACTCTATTTTTTATTTTTTTGGGCGTGACTGATTTGATACACTTCTTTTTTTTTTTCCAACTTTCAACATGCTTCGACGATTATGTACACGACTCCATCATGATACTTGCCGGTTACCAACAATCACAACACGACCACCAACAACCCAATGGATAAAAAGACTATCCACTAAACCATCTACAACAACAACAAGTGTAATTATACCACAATTAGTCCACGAACAAAAAACAGTATCTTCGGTGTTGGCACGACTGAACGAAACTAATGCTTTAAAAAACACCACAGGACATGAACTTTTAGCGTTTTATGCTACTCAAGGACGATGGCAAGAAGCGCAAGAGGTGTACGATGAAGTATTCCGATATGCCAGCAACAATGACGTGCGATCGACCATGGCGACCTATGGATTACTAATGGAGGCGTACATTCGTGGCAACAGTGTGGACGAAGCGATCGATATCTATTACAGTCTGAAGGATTACGTGGATCTACATCCGGTGGCAGCACAACAAAAAGGTCTTGCATTCGGTATCGAACTTTATACCCAACTAATCACCGCCTTGTCAAACAGCAACAGTACTCTCGCCAATACCACGGTCTCTCCTCACCTGGGCTATACTGTCGATGATGGTGAACATGAAATCAAGAATATGGACATGGACTGCTCGAGCGAATTACGAATGGCGATGATCTTATTCCAGGATATGCGACAACAAGGTCTTCAGGCGGATCCTTCCATCTACTTGGCTTTAATGAAACGATGTGGGCAAGAAAAGGACGGGTACCTGTTACAACAAGTGCATCAATATTTACGCATGGATGATGGGATCGAGCTGGATCATGCGATGGTGTATGGATTGATGGATGCTTATCGACAGGTCGGGGACGAAGACGCTATGGTGTTTGAAATCTGGGAAAACGCAGGTCAGGGGCATCACGATCTGGTGGATTTGGTATTGGATATGTGCCGGGAAAAGAAATACAAACAGCATGCCGTGCGGGTATGGGCACAACTGTCACCGAATCTCAAGGTCAAGTCGGGTTATCGCCACATGGTCTCTTGTCTCTGTGAAGCAAACGAATGGCATCAAGCAAAACAACTAGTATTGGATATGGGCGGCCGTGAAGATCTGGCGTACTCGGAAATGGTGGATCTGTTGATTGGTTATGGCAAGGCGCAAGGTATTCAACCTGATCAATGGGAAAAACTAGTATAGAAATTAGTTATAACCACATTATACTTGATAACTTTTATAGATTGTATAGAATATAGATTCGTTAAATGTTTTTACGTCGACAATAAACACTTTTTTTTTTTTTTTTTTTTTGTCTATTTACCATGGGTGACGATACATTATTGTTGTTAAAGGGATGAGTGCGTTGTGATCAATATACTGTACATTTGGCTTGATTTTGAACTGGTATGTTCATGCTCACGTGGGATTTTATGAATAGGGATTTGGCATTTACGATTATCATGCAGCCTATGCAGGATACATATCTACAAAGTTAGCTATATTTAAAAAAAAGTTTTGTTTTTATTATCATAATCCAAATTTTATTTGGTCAATTATAAACTAATAATCTATTGTCAAGTTAACTATTACTATTCTAATCTATTCGCCATCGGCAAACATGACAAGAGATTTATTTTCTTCCACCAGGTCACCAACGTTATAAAGAATTTGATCAATTACACCATCCACAGGAGCACGGATGACATGTTCCATCTTCATCGCTTCCAATACAATAATAGCCGCACCCTTTTCCACTTTTTGGCCAGGTTTAACCATGACTTGTGAGATCTTGCAAGGCATGGGTGTTTTTACAGATCCAGCACCGTCAGCGCCACCAGCGCCACCAGAAACATATAAAGGAACAGGTAATTTCAAGTTGGTACGGCCATGCTAGTGGTAAAACAAGTGTTAGTTTCCCTCTGTATGTATCCCCCCTGTCTCTTTTTTTTTTTTTTTTTTTTTTTACCTCGTCAAAGACCACCACATCATTATCATGTAGCACCACGTTAGATTTGTTTTTCTTATTGTCCAACGAGGATACTAGTAAACCTTCATCATCCAAATAGCTGTCGACACCTTCAAAGGATTTTATAGATTCGTCGGAACCGGACTTTTTGATTTTGACATCAACCAGGTTAGATGAGGTAGCATTCGCCTTGGGTGAAGTGGTGATATAAACATCGTATGATTCACCATTACTTTCCAATGTTGTCTTTGCTGTTTCCAAAGAGTTCAATCGCAAGTTATTGCCCACTGTTTGCCAAGGACTTGAAGGATCTTGCTTGTTGAATTTCAATTGTTGTTGTTCTTTTAATCGAAGAGCCGTGGCCGCAATAGCCAAAGTTTCCGCATTAGGTGCTTCTGGTGCTTTTAGCAAGTCATTTTCGAATTGCTAGTATTAATATATAAAGGTAAATTGTGTCAGTCCTTCTACAAGCTTTGTGTATATATCTTTATCATTATAACTAATTTATTACCTGAATAAACCCAGTTTCTACCTCACCCTTGATGAATTCTGGATGTTCTGCCACCTTTTTGATAAAATCAATGTTTGTTGTTAATCCCACAACTTGATATTGTTCCAAGGCACGGCGGAAGCGGCGTAAAGCATCGTTGCGATCTTCACCACGTACAATGAGTTTTGAGATCATAGGGTCATAGTGCACACTGATTTGATCGCCTTGAATAAATCCAGTTTCCAAACGAAGGTCTTCCGAGGTTTCAGGGGTGCGGACGCTAAACAATGGCCCAGTATCAGGAAGGAAGTTGCTATAGATAATCAAAAAGCTAAATGTTAGTACCATCAAGTTTCAACCAGACATACCAACTTACTTTAATGGGTTTTCAGCATAAACCCGAGCTTCAAATGCATGACCAGTGAGTTTCAGTTGATCTTGGTTCAGCAGCAGACGATTTCCAGACGCTACTTCAAATTGCCAGTGGACAAGATCGGTATTGGTGACCATTTCAGTAACAGGGTGTTCGACTTGTAGACGGGTATTCATTTCCATAAAGTAGAATTGCTTGTCAATGTTGTCCATGATGAATTCTACTGTACCGGCATTTTCATAACCAACCGCCCGAGCAGCAGCCACCGCCTTGGCACCTAGTTGAGCACGAATTTCTTCAGATAGACCAGGAGCAGGAGCTTCTTCAATCACCTTTTGATGCCGACGTTGGACCGAGCAATCACGTTCAAAGAGATGGACCACATTATCGTGTTTATCGGCAAATACCTGTACTTCCACATGGCGAGGACGATCCAGATACTTTTCCACCAACACCTTGTCGTCCCCAAATGATTTGATAGATTCACGTCGAGAGGATTCCAACATTTCTTCGAATTCACCAGCGTGTCGCACAATACGCATACCTTTGCCACCACCACCTTTAACCGCCTTGATCAGGACTGGGTATCCAATCTTTTGTGCTTGTTCCTTCAAAAACTTTACATCTTGATTTTCACCATGGTAACCAGGTACACAAGGTACACCCGCCGCTTCCATGATGAACTTGGATTCACTAATAAACAACATGTTAGAATCAAATAACCTTTTTCCTTTCTCTTTTTTTATTTGTTTACCTTTTTGAGCCCATAGCGCGCATAGCATCACCAGAGGGTCCAATGAATGCAATTTTTTCATTCTTTACACGATCGGCAAAATCAGCGTTTTCAGACAAAAACCCATACCCAGGATGAATTGCCTATTCAAACCAAAATAGAGAAGAGTTGAGTACAGGTTTAAATCGAATTGATGTTTTTTTTTTTTTTAATAGACTACTTACTTGAGATCCAGTCAATCGAGCAACATCAAGAATCTTGTTGATATCCAAATAACTTTGAGCCGAAGGAGCAGGACCAATCAAGTAAGCTTCGTCAGCCTAGAGAAGAAGCGATAATGGTTAGTTCTTCAAACCACTGATATATTTCCAAATGCCTATTCTATCTACACTTACCATCTTGACGTGTTGTGAATGGACATCAGCTTCACTATAAACAGCCACCGTCTTGATTCCCAGTTTTTTGGCAGTTCGCATGACACGACAAGCAATTTCACCTCTAATCAGGACAGTCAAAAAAAAAATGAGAGAGTATTAGTAAAATGATTCTTTCCTTTCATTATCACTTACCGGTTTGCAATCAAGACTTTTTCAAACAAGGCATTTCGTTCTATGTGGAAACATAAAAAAGGTTAGAAAGACGTATAACATTTGCCCCTTTTGTTTTATTTTACAACGTTACCTGGTTGGGAAGAATAGTAGAGTTTTGTGATTGTGAATTGTGAGGAGGAGAAAGTGGTGCGAGTACTCTTTGTAGAGAGTGCCGCGTTTTTAAATAAACGAAACATGAAGTGTGGAAGAAAAGTGGGGAGTAGGAGAGAAAGAAGGGAAGAAGAAAAAAGGAGCGGAGTGGTATTAACAAAAAAAAAAATCACACAATCCGTGGGAAAAAAATCCAATTTCACTCCCCACCCCAAGCGGCGCACTTTAAAAAAGTGATACCTTGTCTGATTGGAAGGCAGGCAACGATGTTCCTGGAAATAAACCTTCCCCGCATTTTCGGGAACTGAGCGTGTGTTCTTCAAAGAAGGATATACAGTACAGTAAAAATATAATCAAACATGTTACTGCATCATTCGCATAGTTAGTAGTACTGTATGACATGTTATAAACAATTTTTTTTATTAGATTATGTTAACCTTTTACATTACGCTAGGTTATAACACTATTAAAGAGACCACCCGATATTGTAGATTTGACATGTAACTAATCATACTTTAATAAAGGCATCGTTGGTTTCAATCCATTTTGGTCTTGAAGGCACTATAAACCAATTCAAGTCAGCAGGTGATTCGATAGTTTACCTTTTCCTATTCCTTCAAACTTATGCAAGGAATCCATTCCACTGTCTTTGGCGATCTTTTTTTTTTTTTTTTCTCAGTGTTGGATTGAGGGAGATTGAAGAGAAGAAGAAAGGAGGTCAAAAGAAGAAGGGAAAAGAAAAAGGTGAAGAGGGGGTTTGAAAGTCCGCCTCCTCAACAATCTGATAGACACAAAGGGAAAAGACTCTCTCCTATGATGGTGTGTCTGTGTGTAGAAATCTGTTATACTCCACAAGATAACATATTTAGTATAATTAAAATTTAGTGAAAGTAAACTGACAAGGTTATGTAAAATTGATATCTATCAATTTTAAATGATTAAATGACAATGCACAGTGAAAGATCGCAGGAACATGGCGGGATTTAAAATAGTTTTATGTCTTTGCTCTTTCTTTTTTTATTCCTCCTTTTCTATCTTTTTCTTCATTCCCTAAAACGATAATCAATCTCTGCAATTTCACAATTTGTATACAATAGGCTCAAGATATATGACTGTTGTAAAAGAATACCAAGGTAAGGTAAACGAAAAAAAAAGATTAACTGACAAGTAATGCTTGAATGCTGCCAACACGATCTTTCAATGGGTGGTCTAATTGTGATTGAATAGCTCTTATAGATAATGAATCCACTTCATTTCAAGAAACAAACGTAAATGACTCTAGTGGTAAGTACTTATAACCTGAATCACCTCAATTAAAGACTAATGTCAACTTTGTACTAATCTTGTTCACTCATTGACTTTTGGTACCACTACAGACGAAACCTTGACCAATACGAAGCCAATAAAAGATTCAATTGTGGAAAAAGGACCAGACCAGTTCTCATCAGGTAAAAAGTGAAACCTTCTAGTAAACTAAAAACAATGAACTGACGACTTTTTTCTTATTATTATAAACCAAACGATTTTAGAACTACCGATTAGAACAATATCTCTGCGTTTGAGCGATATAATCATAAAACCTCCTTCTCCTCAAGTAGATTCCCAACATACCATCTATTGCAAGATTCAGGATTTGGTCGTTGCGGCACCATGTGAACTGACACTCGAAAGCATAGAAGATGGCGCAACAACTTATCGCTTTGCACCTACACCAAGGAACAACAACTCGGTGCAACAAGAGAACCGACCACCACCACAGAAACAACAGCAACGCAATCATCAAAAGATAGCTTACAGTCGACAGGAATTGGAAAGCTTACGAAATTGTCAGCCATCGTTATTTGACATTGATTTGGGTGTCCTGGCTTATGGATGCTCGAAAACTGCCTCTGATCTATTATTATCTTGTGATAACAACAAACGGTCTGCAAAATCAAGAAGATCTTCAACAACATCTCGACACTTTGGAAATCAGAACTCAACAAACCTTTGGCATACTGGAAACAATGGCGAAAAGCGTTTACACGACAATACCTCTGTGGATTCAATATTTTCCAATGACAATGTACTGTCACCATCATCTTCTTTGTCATTGGATTCAACACCATCAAAAGCGGTTTCTCTTTCGTCAGATCTACCGGAATCGACTTGTCCTCCTCTCGATTTTTCAATGGCAACTTCTTTACAAAAGGATTTTACACTGACAACTTCTCCACCTGCAACATCTCCATTATTAACTTTGCCACCATCACCACAACCATCGCGGCTCTATACATTATCACCACCAGTACCAAGTTTACCTACCAAAGCAACCTCAAGGCATCATCAAATGAACAATCCATCATCTCCTACATCATCAACATCACGATCATTGCAGCCTCTCGATTTACCCTCTGCAACAACAAAGGAAGCGCTGTGTTGTCATCCTTCCTACATCAGATATTCCAAAACATCATTTGATCGACCACCACCCAGGACAACCATAGTGATGCGACGCCCAATGTGAACTCTTAATTACCATTCTAATAAAACAGATGCACATTAATCTCTTGTATAAAAACACAACAAATCACATTATGTATATAAATACCTCGATGAAGACATCAAACTTGGATTCCCCTTACCCTTAGTTTAGCTTACAATCCGTCATTAGTATAGTCATTCCTTCTTCATATATATATATATATATATATATATCAAATGGAAATAAACATAATATTATTTTATCAAATTTGATTTGTTTGTAATGGTTTATGTCCACATTGATGTTGTTTGGGGGGGTTATGGTTCAGATAATTAGATGTCTTGATCTATTTATGCAGATCGGATGATAAGGTTCCAATTCACGTCCCGATCGTACTGGTTCTTTTGGTGAAGGGTTACCTCGATTTGGGCCGGATAAAGAACAATGTCAACTCTTTTATATAGGCATAGTCAATTCAGGATAGTTGATTATTAAAATATGATGGACTCACTGTACTCGATCAAAACTTTGCATGCGCTGTTTTAATATTCACATCCCGATTTATGCGACCACCCTGATCAATGATAAAGATCTATTTAAAAAATACCCCCTCTTCCTTTGTAAGCACATAGCACTAATTATAGTCACTTTGATAGTAGGCGTTGTACATATCATAAATAAGTTAGATAGAATAGTCAAGGTAAAAAAAAAAAAAGTCGAGTCTTTATTAGGATAACATGTAAAAAGGGTAAAACAACAATGGTATATTATTCTAGTAAAGGAATAGTAATATAAATAACAGACTATTAATGCTAATTTAAGGACATGCCAAGATGGTAATATGCACCAATAGCCCACAGAGAATATACACCCAGCAAGACATTCTCTGTTGTTATTGCGAATGAGTGCCACGTAAAGGTTGCCACATGTGACGATTTGCGCAGGACAACGTTGATCGACGTAATGGAGGATCATAATAGTCGTCGGATATTGAATAACGAGCGTGGTCATACCATGTCGTTCCAAGAGATGATGATGATGATCTGTGAGAGATACGGTTTCGTTGCGGTGGTGAATACTGGTACCTTGTGTCCTCATAATCTGTAGACGGGTGGACTTGTTGTTCATATTGATCTTCTTCTTCCAAGTAGATGTCATCATTTTTGCCTTCGTCATTGTAATAATAATGCTTGTCGTCGTCGGTCCATTCGGCATCATAACCCATCCCATTGTAAGTCGAGTCCCAATAGTCCACTTTATTGTCGTCATCATATGACGACTGGCGATGTTGTGATTTTCTTGAGGTGTACTGATAATCATGGTTATTGTCTGATTCCTGATAATCTTCGTAATCATCATAATCATTGTTTTTGTCGATATAATAGTCATCCGGGTAATGATGTTGATCATATACATATTCACCACTGTAATATCCAGAAGCATCCCTTTGTTGTGTATACCCATAATCATCATCGTCGTAATATTGATAATCCTCGTTGTTGTTATAATCCATAGGATGTCGATAGTACAGATCATCATTTCCATCAGCATAATATACATCTTCCTGTTCGTAAATGTCATGTTCCAATCCATCCACCCAATGTTTTTCTGAGTCAAAAAACTTTATTTCTGGTTGATCTTCTGTGAACCGTACACGCCGCTTTTCCAACATTGATTTTACTTTTTTCCGTGAGATTTTCGCTGGTGTGGCTGAGGCTGAGGATGACAAGGATGATAAGGATGGTGAAGATGTCATGGATGATGATGGTAATGAGTGTCGTTGTTGTTGATTTTTCTTCCCTTTGGTGCGTGCCTGAGATGATGATGTGGATTGTAATTGAG
This sequence comes from Chlamydoabsidia padenii, assembly GCA_025330725.1. Classification (NCBI taxonomy): domain Eukaryota; kingdom Fungi; phylum Mucoromycota; class Mucoromycetes; order Mucorales; family Cunninghamellaceae; genus Chlamydoabsidia; species Chlamydoabsidia padenii. The sequence goes on along the minus strand of JAIWND010000004.1, from coordinate 1,068,622 downwards.
GAGAAGAGTTCATCAAAGGTGTAGAGATGATGATTGGTTTACGCTGTGTAAAAGGTGATGACGAAGGTAAAGGTGGCTGCTGATATTGAAGTTGAAGTTGTTGTTGTTGTTGTTGTTGAAGGAGAGGCGACATCATAGGGTGCCCCATCACGAAAGGACCAAGATTGTTTCCACCACCACCAAAAAGAATGTTGGGTTGATGTTGATAAAAGTTATTGGGTGACATCATTCCATTGGTAGCCAAAGGAGGAAGGATCGCAGAGGAGGGACTTGCATTACGATCAAACGGAAGACTTGATACCATTTTGATAATATTGATGGATTCAGGTGTTAATGGATAGATACCAGGTTTAGACCAAAAGGGAGGTAACCATGCAGGAGGATCACCATGATGAGTACGTCGATCCAGATACATTACTGCCAAAGCACGGTTCAACCTTTGATCATCTATGATAGGTTCGTTTTTGGCACTATATGGTCCCGTCACTATAAATAGAAGATATTGGGTGGCATGAGGTGCATTCATCACTCCATCATTTTTTAAAAAATGGCAAATACCATTTGTCTTTTATATATATTTACCTAGTACGATAGGAACTTGTCCGTCTGGTGTGGTTTCCTTCTTGATTTGGATCGTTGTGGTATCGTCGAGATCGCAGACGAAATGGAGAAGTATAGGACTTTTACCATATTCGTTACTGTTAAATACTTTGGCCGCCAGTGTATGGAAGTTTGTGGTGTAAAAGATATTAATAAATATAATTGTAAACGAGAATGAATGTCTCGAGTGTATAAAGTAAAAGAAAGTAAGTGGGAAATAAAAACTTTGACCTGCCCTTATTTAAAATGCATTTCAAATCCCGCTTGACTTCCATTTTTGACGCTATGTTTTTGCCCACTGTTCCTTTTGCAGCATTACTATCTCTAATGACTTTATGAATACCACTCATATTTCAAATAGTAACCTACTCCCTCATTAAGTAAAAAAACAAAATAACTAAATTGTATGTACCATCATACTGCATCCGTTCCTGTATGACAGTGACAAGTTGAAACTCCTGTAATCTTCTTTTCTTTGCCACTCTAAACTTTATGCATAATGTTTTTATATATCTACACAACGTAAAAAAAGTATCCCATTGCAATCGTTCACTTGATAACATGAACCCACAATGCATTTCCATGATTAAATCCAAATCGAGATTGAATCCCCGCTTATGGGGTTTTTTTTTCGTGCCTATTCTGCAATTTCGAACTGACAGATGAATCCTTCTCTCTACTAACTTGATACAAGGTAAGAAAACACTAGATCATCATGATAAGATGAATACAAATCCTGCACCACCATGAAAAAGACAAGTGTGTCTCAAAAAAGCGTGTCCAAAAAAGAGCACAAAAGGGGGAAAACAAGAATTTCAAATCCCGCCTCTGTGACTTTCCACGTGCAGCGTGCTCCATCAAAAAAGACAGATTTGACATTTTTGACATTTTCTTCATCCTCTTTCACCTTTTTACATTCATCATCTTGACACAATGGTAAGTTGCTTATTAAAGCTACAATGAAATATAAATACATAACGTCCAATACTCTTACTAATGATTTGTCTTTTTATAGTCCTTAGCACCAGTACAGATTTTCCAAGATCAGGCAACTGAAGAACGTGCTGAAAACGCACGATTGGTAAGTAGATCAACAAACATTACTGCTGAATACTAATACTTTTACTTTATTATATTAGTCATCTTTTATCGGTGCCATCGCTGTCGGTGATCTCGTCAAGAGTACCTTGGGTCCAAAAGGCATGGTAAGGAACCACACTTTGGTGTCATCATCTGCTTGATCCTCAACATCAAATTAACTCGCTCTTTTTTTTTTGTGTGTGTGTGTATGTGTGTTAAGGACAAAATTCTTCAATCGGCTACTACTGGCGAAATCCTTGTGACGAATGACGGTGCGACCATCTTGAAATCCATCGCCCTCGACAATGCTGCTGCCAAGGTCCTGGTCAACATCTCCAAAGTACAAGATGACGAAGTCGGTGATGGTACGACATCTGTGTGTGTGCTTGCTGCTGAATTACTTCGTGAAGCCGAACGACTTGTCAATCAACGTATCCATCCTCAAACCATTATTGAAGGTTACCGTATTGCCTCCCAAGCCGCTTACGACACCTTGGCGGCCAGTGCCGTCGATCACAGCCAAGACAAAGCTTTATTCCGTGAAGATTTGATCAACATTGCTAAAACCACTCTCAGCTCCAAGGTATTATCTCAAGACAAGGAATACTTCTCCAAATTGGCAGTGGATGCTGTACTTCGACTGAAAGGATCTACCAACTTGGAAAATATTCAAATCATCAAGAAACCTGGTGGTAAATTGATGGACTCTTATTTGGATGAAGGTAAGTTTGATCAAAGGGGGGGGGATGGAATGGTTATGTGGAACTCACTCATCTTGTTTTATAGGTTTTATTCTTGACAAGAAGATTGGTGTCAACTGCCCGAAAAGAATTGAAAATGCCAAGATCTTGATTGCCAATACACGTAAGTACTTTTTTTTTGAGGGAGGGTTGGGATATGATGACACTGACCTTTAATCCTTTTGTTATAGCTATGGATACCGACAAAATCAAGATTTTTGGTGCCAGAGTTCGTGTGGAAAGTACTGGCAAATTGGCAGATCTGGAACGAGCGGAACGCAACAAAATGAAGGCAAAAGTGGAAAAGATCAAGACACATGGAATCAACTGTTTTGTTAATCGTCAATTGATTTACAACTGGCCCGAACAACTGATGGCTGATTCTGGTATTGCTAGTATTGAACATGCTGACTTTGAAGGTGTGGAACGATTGGCTCTTGTCACTGGTGGTGAAATCGCATCTACATTTGATCATCCTGAATTGGTGAAATTGGGACATTGTGATCTTATTGAAGAAATTATCATTGGTGAAGACAAGGTAATTAGGGGAGCTCACTCATTATATATACACAAAATTCATACTAATATATTCTTTTTAACTAGTTGATCAAATTCTCGGGGGTAGCTGCAGGTGAAGCTTGTACGATTGTCCTCCGTGGTGCTACACAACAAATTCTCGATGAAGCCGAACGCTCTTTACACGATGCTTTATCCGTCTTGTCACAAACTGTTAAAGAACCTCGTACGGTATTGGGTGGTGGATGCTCAGAAATGCTCATGTCCAAGGCGGTGGATGAAATTGCGACCAAGATTGCAGGAAAACAAGCCATTGCTGCCGAATCTTTTGCCAAAGCTTTACGTCAAATGCCAACTATTCTTGCTGACAATGCTGGTTTTGACTCTTCCGATCTGGTTGCTCAATTGCGTGCTGCACAATACAAAGGGGATGCGACGGCTGGTCTGGATATGGTGAAGGGTGAAGTGGCCAATGTACGAGACCTGGGTATTACCGAATCCTTCAAACTCAAGAAACAAGTCCTTTTATCTGCCTCTGAAGCTGCTGAAATGATTCTTCGTGTGGATGATATTATCCGATGTGCTCCTCGGTAAGTTTTTTGGTGGGATCATCATGGGGGATAACAGTATGACTCATTTTTTTTTTTTTTTTTTTTTTACTTATTTATAATATAGACAAAGACAAGGATAAAAACTTTATAACAAAAACCTTTTAGTATTAGTTGTAAAAGTCTTCCCACACATACAAAATAAAAAATGATATATCTTATACATAATCTTCTTTTTATAATAAAGCATTTTTATCCATTGATGGAGTGCCTTTCGTGAACATCTCCGATGATGGATATCAACCAATACCCTTTGATCTTCAAGGTGTAAGGGTTCATCGGGGTTTTAAAATGATGATTTTTGATCGTGAGCAAATCTCACACATTCTATTTCATTCCTTCTTCTTCTTTTTTTAATTAGTTTATATTCTCATCATGGAAAATGTCTCTCCTCTTCCAACTCAAGTAGGTGCTGCTATTCCTGCTCATACACCACATGCTGTATCCGTTACTCTCCCAACATGGCAAGACAATATCTATTATGAAGAAGGTGACCCTCGTGTTACAACCAAAATGGAATGCGGTTACCCTCGTTTCTTCATTCACCCTTATATCCAAAAGGTAAAACACACTTGACACTTGAGTCATAAAAAAGTACTAATATATATATATATATATATATATATTTAATATGATAGCTCTGCACTCGACTTTGTCAAAAGTTTGGTAAACCAACAGAAAGCGGAATGCTCTTCCCCTCACGTAAAGTAGCAGAACGGTGCCGGTCATTTATGAAACAGTACTACACACCAGCCCACGATCGTATGGGTATCATTCGTATTGCTCAATGTGAAATTGGACCTTTGGAATCTTCTTGCGAATTACAACCTGTACCGGTGTTTATTGTCTTGTTTCCCGTTGATGCTTTCTCAGTGGCTAAACAATTCTGGCAACATACTGGTGATATTATCTCTTCTCGATTGGCGGAATACTGTCTTCGTATCTTGGATCAAAATGAAGCAATCACTAAAGCCGCGGTTAATACGACTGTAGAACAACCGATCAAATCAAGACATGGTGCTGGGCGTTACGGTAAAAAGACAGCAACAACTGAATCGGTGAAACAACAGCAACAAGGATCAACTACGACACCTAAAGAAGAAGAGGATGAAGATGTCGATCATCATTTTTATGTAGAAGAACGATATGGTCGAAACCTGCCAGTGGAATACTCACATCGGGCGAAGCGGGCTCTGAAACGTCGCATTGCTGGCGTATTGACTGAAGCTGAACAAAACAACAACAATTACAACAATACTACGACTGAACAAGATTTGGAAAAGCAAAGACAACTAAAAGGTGATCGTGGTATTAGTGGTCTGTCAGAAGATGATGTATACTTATTCCCAACTGGTATGAGCGCCATCTTCCATGCCTATCGAATGACCTCCATAGTTGGTGATGCTTCTAGACGAAGTGTATGTTTTGGGTAAGTATCACCAAAGAAAAAGGCAGTTTTATTTGTAAATGCATAGTATCTCACCTATTGCTTTCTTCTTCTCTCTTAGATTCCCATATACCGACACTTTGAAGATCCTACAAAAGTTTGGTGCCGGATGTCATTTTTACGGATTGGGTGAAGACGAAAACATCGATGAACTAGAAGCATTCCTACAATCTGGTGAACGTATCCTCAGCTTGTTTTGTGAATTACCCTCCAATCCTTTATTGAAATCTCCTAATATCAAACGACTACGTCAACTGGCTGACACTTATGGCTTTTATATCGTGGTGGATGAAACTATTGGTAACTTTAGTAATGTCGGTGTATTGGAATGGGCTGATATGGTGGTTAGTAGTCTGACAAAGGTCTTCTCTGGTGACAGCAATGTGATGGGTGGAAGGTAAGTAAATATTACATTGTGATAAAATGAAATGCAATCTGATCAACATGATTATGTGTTTAATAGTATGGTATTGAACCCAAACCGTCGTCATTATCAAGCGTTGACCGCTGCCTTGGCTTCTGATTATGAAGATCTTGTCTGGAGTGAAGATGCTGTGTTTATTGAACGAAACTCTAGAACTTTCCGTGCTCGATCCAAGATCATTAATGCAAACACTGAAGCTTTATGTGAATTCCTGTCTGCAAATCCAAAAGGTAAAAAATCTCTTTCCCCCCCCCCTCCAATGATGAATATATGTATTATTATAAAGTTGGAACCCAGTGACTCTGATCTAATTCTTCTACTTTTTTGCTCAATTATTAGTGAAACACGTTTATTATCCAAAGTATACCACCAAAGAACATTACCTGGCAGTCAAGAACGTGGATGGTGGATTCGGTGGACTGTTCTCAATGATGCTTCGCGGCGAAAAACAAGCAACTCAATTCTACGATAATTTACATTGTGCAAAAGGACCCTCTCTTGGAACAAACTTTACTTTGGCTAGTCCTTATACTATCCTCGCTCATTACACTGAATTGGACTGGGCCAGTCAATTTGGGGTGCAACGTCATTTGATTCGTGTTAGCGTTGGTTTAGAAGATCGTGATCGTCTCTTGTCCTTATTCAAGAATGCATTGGATGCCGTCGATGATGATGATGTTTGATAACCTTTGGTGGACTTGTATACATAGAATAGTTTTAGTTTAGTTTGTAGTTTGAATAATGTATTTTAATAAAGAATATCGTTTTGTCTATTTGTCTCTGGCTGATGCATTGGATGATTTTTTTTTTTTACTCTGGGTAACGATGATGATGGGTGATCAGAAATGTCGGCTGCTTTATCACTTGACTGATATTCTCCTTTACCTCCGCTAACCCCCCCCCCTTTTTTAGCGCTTATGGGTAATTGATAAGTGTCCCTGATTTATTGCAAAAGTCCGCTTGTCTTTCGACAGATGACACCACAAAAACATACTATACACATGTTCTTCATCATTATAAATAATGCCTGCACTCTATCCTACGCTACTAGAGGGTTTTATTTTGATTCATGAAAGAGTCTTATTCTTAATGCGCTTTGAAGATGGATTGTTTGATAGGTCTTCTTATGGGTTGACTAAAAAAAAAAAAAAAAATCGGGATTTGAAAATCGACGGCTTCCTTTTCTGAGACTTTCATGCATCTGTACCCATCTTTCATAGAAATGCAAAAGACTTTTACTCTATTTCCTCTCGGACAAAGTTCCTCTTTCTGAACAAACAAAAACAAATCATGGTTTTCAAAAAAAAAAAAAAAAAAAAAAAAAAAAAAAAAAAGATATAAAAAGTACGTAAAAGGATAATGAATTGAGCCGACCTTCCAATCATCAAGATTTTCAATCACCGCCGACTAAAACCCATTTAAGGTTTTTGGCACTCAATCATTTTCATTCAGGACAACGATGACGAACGACCAAAGATACAGTTTCGATAGTCAATGCGTACTCGACGGATTACTTTTTCCGACCCAAACCATCGTTATCTGCCGTGTTACCATTATCATATGTATCAAAAGGCAAGGAAAAAAAAAAGGCATACTCCGCTCGGCTTTGATTGAGTACTTTCACTAGTGGCTATGCACTAATTTAATCAGCTTTTATCAATTGGTGGAGATAGTTGATTGTTATCCATTCATTTTGAGTCTCCTTTTCAAATGATCTTGAATATGATAATAAGCAATATTGTCCCTTTATGTAGGGATAAAAGCGTGGGGGAAGGAAGGATAAACAATGGGAGAGACAACCTCATTCATGCATGAATATGTATAAAAGGAAATCATTTCTTCCTTTTATTTGACAGGTTCATGACACAGTGAGTGCATCAAGAGACATCAAGAGAGACCATGACAAATTAGAAAAAAAAACCTTAATTCTATATGATCCGATGATGATACAACTTGCAGGAAAAGGAGGCCGTATATGATGATGATGACGATGACGATGAGGATGACCTATGCAAGTACCCATGATAAAATAATAAAAAAAGAGGAGTAGTTGTATGCTTTGATTGATAATGATCAATGGTTTGAATTGATTAGTTTAGTGATAAAAAAAAAAAAAAAAAGTCAAATGGCAATCTCAGCGGGTGGGGTTGAAAGATTAAAGTCATAGATTAAGGGGTCTCATGTCAACAACGACGTAATGGGTACCCTTCTTGTCCTATCAATCAAGAAATCCGCCCAACCAAAACTAATGAACCCAAGTCTCCAGTTCAATCGGCGATTGAATTGGATTTCATTATAAATTATCTTTTTCCGCCCACTCATTTCTTCCTTTCTTCCCTTATTCTTTTATTTTATCTTAATCATTGATCTATACCATACTTTACTCTCTTGTTTATCTTATCATATTACAATTACACAGCACACACTCACTCAAAAATAAACAACTCGACTATTATATACAAAATGGATCTTATCAGCAAAGGAGTGGATATGCTTCGTCTCTCAAGAAAGGAACACAATCGATCACCACCACTCTCTCGATCATCAAGTCCCTCAAGTAGCTTCACAAGCGACGATGGTAGGTAGATAAAGAAACAAAGAAAAAGGAAAACAGTGCAATAAACTCATTTTACTTTTGTTGTTTCTAGGAACTAATACTTGTGTCAGTTTAACACCCATTCGTACACCAAGCACTGCGTCAGATCTGGGTTCTGAAGGCATCACCATCTCTTCAATGGAAAACAGCAAGGACAAGATTATCAACCAACTACCACCTCTTGCCATCGATTTGCCTGTATCGGTGACACCCTTCAAGCACCAACAATATCTTTGTGTCTCTCCTTCTCATCCTTCTCCTCTCTCACCTTATCCACAACCCAATGAATTATATCCTCCTGTGACATCTAACAGCGACAATAACATTGAACCAGTCAAAGATTACTTCTCACAACCAATCATCAGCTCAGACTTGACTACTACCAACCTATCATCATCTACATCTACACCCATATCAAATGTTACCACACCTGAACTAGCCACACCTTCCTCAGTCGTGGTCACACCGAATACACCAGCACTTAAATCACCCAATCGAGTCGTACACACAGTAGGATCCAACAGCAGTAAAAAGTATGGCACACACGCCGTCTTTAATGGTTCGGCAGCTCGTAGACGGTATCATCAGGTGAAACGGAACAAGCATCGTAAACTCCGATTGGACGACTTTCACTTTAAACAAACCTTGGGAACTGGTGCCTGTGGTCGTGTGCATCTGGCTCAGAGCAAATTCAACAAGAAACACTATGCGATCAAGACCTTGAACAAGTACGATGTGGTGCGGAAAAAACAGGTCACTCATACCAACAATGAATTCGCTATTTTGAAGGACATGACTCATCCCTTCTTGGTCACTTTGTGGGATGCTTTTCAAGACGACAGTCATCTGTTTATGGTGATGGATTATGTCCCTGGTGGTGAACTTTTCCGAATCCTGCGGAGACAAAAGGTAAAACCCCCTCTTTCTCTTTATTTTTTGATGTGATAGATATTAACCCCGCACTTTTTTGTATGTGTTAATTAGAAATTCTCTGAAGAAGCCGTGCGTTTTTATGCAGCAGAGGTGATTCTTGCTCTGGAATATCTACATGCAAATGAAATCATCTACCGTGATCTGAAGCCTGAAAACATCCTACTGGACGAAAAGGGTCATGTCAAACTAACTGATTTTGGGTTCGCCAAGAAGGTCCCTACTTACACTTACACGGTGTGTGGCACTCCTGATTATCTTGCACCAGAAATGATTCGATCCCAAGGTTATACACGTGCCGTCGACTGGTGGTCTTTGGGTGTGCTCATCTTTGAAATGCTTGTGGGGAAACCTCCATTCGAAGACAAGAACCCGGTGAATCTCTACGAAAAGATATTGGATTGTCGTATTGACTGGCCCGAGGATATCAACCCTGTACTCAAGGATCTCTTGCTCGGTTTATTAACCCCGGATGTGGAAAAACGATACGGAACGACAACTGATCGGGATATCAAACAGCACCCTTGGTTTGCCTCCATTGACTTTGACTTGGCATTCCAACGACAATTGGTACCTCCTTATATACCCTCGATCAAGGATGATGGTGACAGTAACTGTTTTGCAAAGTACAAGGAACCTGGGTATTCTTATGGATCAACAAGTCATCCTTCTTTTGTGGACCCTTACCGATCGAAATTCCCGGCCTTTTAAATCTCGACAATGGATTCTCTCATACATACATACACACATACTTTTTTTTTTTTTACATATTCATTCATGCATATAGTCCCCCTTCCCACCATTATATATTGTTTATAGTATTATATCATTCATTCCCCCTCTACCCTTTTATTATAGTTACCCTTTAAAATGAAAACAATAAAAGACAGGTGTATTATATAGGAACTCAATTATGATTGGCAGGGTTTTGGAAGGTTTTTCTTTTCTTTTTTTTTTTTTTTTGTTAAATTTCCACTTGGAAACATAGAAAGAAAAAAGCATCGACGGTGTGAAAAGGTGGCGTTACTTCGGGTGTGTGTATATTGGAGCATGTGAGAGAGGTTTTACCTTGACCAAACAGGTGGGAGAAGACATGCCACTTTTTTATTTTATTTTGAACAATCCCTTCCGTGGACTCTTTTAACTGTTGGGGCCAGTCGGGCGGAAAGGGAATTCATGGAAAAAAGGGAAAATGGAGGAAAATGGGGAATGATCGGACAAGGGGGCATGGTTTTGTTTTGTTTACGTCTATCACCAGGTGTAAAATCCAATTTTAAGGGTCCAATTTATGATAGTGTAATAAGTATTTCAGGTTGGAAAACGTGGGTCACTGGTTTTTCCCGTTTGCCTGTCAAAATAAAAGTGGGTTTCCTTTTTTGACCCTTTTTCTCTTTTGACTTTTCACTTTCCCCTCTCTCCCTTGGATGGTTTTTTTTTTTTTACAAATGTTTTATCTTTCCTTTGTTTCCTTGAATGCCAGAACATGTTTTTTTTTTCTTTTCGAACCACGAGAAACGGGTGATACTTTGTATTATGCCTCCGACTGAGTTGACAGTTGAAACATTCAAACCCCGCCACCTGTCAGAAAGAAAAAAAAGTTTTTCACTTTCCCACTTTTTCCCAGAATGCAATTGACGAGAATTCATCTCCGATAGTCCCTGTTTGGTTCACTCTTTATAAACAAAACGATTGTTGGTGATCAACTGCCACTCGATGAAAAAGACATTTTTGCATACATGTGGATGAGACATTTTTTATTTACTGTTATTTGCATGAAATAAAGTTTAAAGTTCTTCCCTTTCCAAGGTGATGCTCTTTTTGGAACGTTGCTTATGTTCCAGGGCATATCCGAGAAACATATCGAAGGACATTCGCGGAGAATAAAGAGTGGTTCCCCTTCACTTTTTTTTTCCACAACCATCTCCATCTCCCCACTCCCACAAATCTCCCCGCTTAACAAGAAACCTCCCCATTTTTCAAATCCCGATTGAATGATTTTTTTCGGCGGACGTGAAAACTGAATTCCTATAAATACTACTCATGTTACTATTCCATTTTCTCGCTTTCTTTCTTCTTCTCATCACTTTTATTAATCAAACTCTTTTTTTTTTTTTGACCTACTCTCCCACATTCTATACATCTCTTTATTCTTATGGATTCGAGGAACAGCAATCTCAAGCCTATCGTTATCTTTACGGCAATGATGGCTTCTCTTGGTGCTCTCAACTCTGGTTTTAACACTTCGGCACTAAACATTCCTGGTAACAATGTGCGTTATTGTCCTGATGTGCCCAAGGGTGAACAAACGTACTTCCCCAATTCTCCTTTCCCTCAATGTATCCCTATGTCTGACTGGATTTGGTAAGTAAAACTAGAAAGAAAAAAATTATACATTTCATCTAACTAACATCCTTTGTTCATCTTGTGATCTTTTTTTATTTATCATTGGTGGCCATTAATAACAATAGGGGTAAGTTGAATGAACCAACAAAAGAAAAAAAAAAAGGCTGAGTGAACGACCTACCTGTATCTAACATGTCTTCTTTTTTTTTTTTCATCAGGTGTCACTACTGGTATGTTTGCTGTGGGTGGTCTTCTCGGTGCCTTGCTTGCTGGTCCTATGGCTGAAAAGCTTGGTCGTCGTGATTCCATGATCGCCATCAACTTTTCCTTCTTCATCGGTGCTATCCTCTTGTCCTTGTCCACCACTAGTGCTCAATTTGCCATTGGTCGTATCTTTGTTGGTATCGGCTCCGGTTTTATGACAGTGGTGATCAGTATGTACATTGCTGAAACTACTCCTCCCAAGTATCGTGGCACCATGGGTTCTCTTCTTCAACTGTTTATGACTATTGGTATCTTCGTTATTGAATTGATTGGTTTGGGTACTTCTTCTGCTGTCGGCTGGCGTATTGTTGTTATGCTTACTGTGGTGCCTACTATTGCTCAAATCTTCTGCTTGCCCATGTGTCCTCGCTCTCCTCGTTGGTTGGTGTCCAAGGGCCGTATTGATGAAGCCCGTGAATCTCTCCTTAAGCTACGAAACGGTGACATTGAAGAAGAATTTGCTGACATGGTGATATCTCTTACTAAAGGTGGAACTTCTGACAAGAAACCTGCTAACCCTGACACTGACTCTGCTGCTGGATTCCAAAACACTGATGCTCCTGCTGTGGCTGCTGAACCCGAAATGGAAATCTCCCTCAACTTTTTCCAAATCATGCGCATTCCTGTCTTGGCCAAATTGTCTTGCAAAATCATGCTTATCCACGCTGTCTCTCAACTCACTGGTATCAATGCTATTATGTATTACTCTACAAACATTTTCGAAAACTCCTTTGGTGATGATGCTCGTTATGCTACTGTCGGTGTTGGTGCCTTGAACATGTTGATGACTTTTGTTGCTTTGGCTTTGGTCGATCGTCTTGGTCGTAAGATGTTATTGACTATCTCTGCTGCTGGTATGTGTCTCTTTGGTGTACTGGAAATGATTGGTTTACTCTTCAACATTGGTCCTCTTCAAGTGGTCTGTGTCTTGTTGTTTGTTGCCTCCTTTGCTATTGGTCTTGGTATTATTCCCTTTATCTACACTGCCGAAGTCTACCCTACTTATGCTGTCTCTGGTGCCTCCTCTGCTGCTCTCACTGTCAACTGGTTGTGTAACTTTATCATTGGTTTGATCTTCCCTACTCTTCAAAATGCTTGTGGTCCTTATGTCTTCTTGATCTTTGCCGGTATTGCTTTCTGTACTGTCTTCTTCTTGCTCTTCTTTATTCCCGAAACCAAGCAAAAGTCCATTGAAGATATTGGTCGCATTGTCGGTTGGTACAATATGGATCTTTCTAATGTGATCACCAAGGCCCAAAAGGAAGAATTGGCCGCTGCTGGCGCTGACATCAAGGTTTAATCTTGCCCTACCTCATCCATTATTATTTTAGTTTTGTACACTTACTCTTTACCTTCTTTTTACTGTAATCATTGATCCATTTTTTTTTATCTAGTTATATTATTATCATCATTCTCTTTTAATGCATATCCTATCATTATTTTGGCGTATCTGCATTTTATTGCATTCTGTACTTAATCTTTTTTGTATCCACATTTCATTTAATAAACACAAATTGAATTATATCATTAATCTCTTTGGGCACTCATCTTTATCATGCAAAAGTTCATCCTTAACGACATTCAAATCCCGCTTTAATTTTTTTTTTTCTTCCTCCATTTTTCCCTTCTCCAACTCCATTTAATCTTTACCAACTCTTATATCTAATAAACTTTCACATAACGATCTTTACAACAGGATAAACCTAGTAATAGTGCAGACAACAAGCAACGATGATTTTCTACTTGGGCCATACTCACCCTACGGATTACCTTTTGTAATGGTGTGGACTAGGTACTGGACTCACCCTACGGATTACCTTTTGTAATGGTGTGGACTAGGTACTGGCATTCATGGTGCTATCAGGAAAAGAGGTCCAATGCTGGTAGCAAATCGTTGTCCTCTGGAATCTTTGGACCCTCGCCTCCTTTCGGTCAAGTTTCACTGTTTTGGACAAGACCTTTTGATCCTCTCTTGTTATGGTGTCAAGCTCTTTATTGGCGGGATTCGAAAAGTGCATTCTTCCTCTTTCTTCCCTTCTTTCCTTCTTCCTTTTATTAATTAATCTTTGTAGTTACCAGTTTATCGCTTGTTATTTATACCTTTATTATTAAACGTTTATACTCTTATTCTTTATCTTAATGCCCTATCATGTCTGTTGCATTCTTTGTCAACAAGAATTACCTTTGTATAAATCAACACCTTCAACATTTGGACACACACAACTACAACTCTCTTCCTCTAAGTGTGACTTTAACTAACAAGTGATATCATTGCGATATGTATGAACTAATAATATAAACTCTTTTATTCCCAATTGTCTTTAATGAATTCATAGGAATGACGTCGACCTGCGTTAACTTTTATTGACAAGTGACAAGACGTAACATGGCTGGGTCGAGGTTTTTTGGGGGAGAGAAAACTGAATCGGGTAAAGTAATTGTACTAACACTATGCTTTTACCAAACCTACTCTAACTCATTCACTCGACAAGTATATTTGTTTTAGGGTTTTAACCGGATCGGATCTTTTACTGGTGGATTCTCTCGTTTATCTTTTGAAATAGTAACACAATGGAACAAAAACGGTAAATTGATAGCGCTTATCTTGGCCTGATAGGCAAATAAAAATGATCATTGATTTTCTCATCCTCCTTCTCCTTTTTATTTTATTTATATCTTCTTGCTTCCCCCTCTCTTTCTTCTTTATCTATATTTTTACCTCTTTTAGATATCCTGATGCGTCTCATACCTAGGGAAATCGACAAGCTCTTACTACATCAAGGTAAGTACTAACACAAACATGTACTTCTGAAACAGGAAAACTTACCAACTTGATCTTGTTATTCAAACAATAGTTGGTGTCCTTGCTCAAAAACGACTGGCACGTGGAATCAAGTTGAATCATACGGAAGCCACTGCCTTGATTGCTTCTCAACTTCTTGAACTAATGCGGGATGGTATATACTCTGTGGCTCAATTGATGGATATAGGGAAACAAATGTTGGGCAGGCGGCATGTCCAACCGGATGCTCAAGATACAGTCCATGAAGTCCAAGTCGAAGGTACTTTCCCTGATGGCACTTACTTGGTGACAGTCCATGATCCTATTTGTACTGATAATGGTAACTTGGAATTGGCTCTTTATGGTAGCTTTTTGCCTATTCCTTCTCAAGACAAATTCCCCCCTCTCTTGGACATGGACGATGATGATTACGATGGCTTGGATAATGCGATTACAAATACACCTACACCAGCTACAACAAAGATGAAACCAACAAAACGATACCCTCCTGGCATGATTCTACCGTTTGGCCATGGACTCAAGCAACAAGAAGGGAAAAGTCTGGGTGTGATCGAACTCTGTCCTGGACGGAAACGATTGTCTTTAACTGTATCAAATCATGGTGATCGACCAGTGCAGGTAATATAATCATTTATTTGCACAAATAGACGCATCATTTATTTATGGCGTTTTTTCGTGTTTCGTCCATCTGGTGTATAGGTTGGCTCACATTATCACTTTATCGAAGTCAATGCCGCTTTATTCTTCAATCGTGCTTTGGCATATGGTATGCGACTGGATATTCCTGCTGGCTCAGCTATTCGATTCGAACCTGGTGACTTTAAGACGGTAACTTTGGTGGAAATCGGTGGCAACAAGGTGATCTCAGGTGGGAACGGCATTGCTTCTGGTCCTATTGATTTTGTTAAACTGCCGATAATCATGGAACAGCTGACAAGCAGGGGCTTTTTACACGATTACAATACTCCTCTGTTACCTTTTGCCCCTGTGTGTACGATCGATAGGGAATCTTATATTGATCATTTTGGCCCGACAACAGGTGACTTGGTACGACTCGGCAATACTGGTTTATGGGCTCGAGTAGAAAAGGACTATACAACGTATGGTGACGAATGCAAATTTGGTGGTGGCAAGGTGCTCCGTGAAGGAATGGGTCAAGCAACTAGTGTACACGCCGATCATGCGTTGGACCTGGTGATTACGAATGCACTCATTGTGGACTACACTGGTATTTACAAGGCGGATATTGGCATTAAGCAAGGTATCATCGTCGGTATTGGCAAAGCAGGGAATCCAGATGTCATGGATGGAGTGACGCCGGGTATGACGGTGGGGGCGGCAACAGAAGCATTGGCGGGCGAAGGCAGGATCTTTACGGCGGGCGCTATTGATGCTCACGTTCACTTTATTTGTCCTCAAATCTGCTATGAAGCCTTGGCAAGTGGCATCACAACCCTGATTGGTGGTGGCACTGGACCCAACACTGGAACAAATGCAACTACCTGTACTCCTGGTGCTCATCACATCGAAACTATGCTCAAGGCTACTGACGACATTCCCATGAACTTTGGATTCACTGGTAAAGGCAACTGCTCAAGTAAACAAGAAATCATTGATCATGTGAAGGCTGGATGTCTCGGCATGAAATTGCATGAAGATTGGGGAACGACTCCTATGGCGATTGATGCTTGCTTGGATGTGTGTGATGAATTAGATGTCCAGTGCACTATCCATACCGATACCCTCAACGAAGCTGGCTTTGTGGAATCTACTATTGACGCATTCAAGGGAAGAACTATACATACTTATCATAGTGAAGGTGCTGGTGGTGGCCATGCTCCTGATAGTAAGTTGAAAACAATACTTTGATTATATACAATATCGACTAACGTATGTGTGTGTTTTGTTTTATAGTTATCCGTGTATGCAGTGAACCTAATGTTATACCCTCCTCAACCAACCCAACAAGACCATTTACAGCCAACACCCTAGACGAACATGTCGATATGCTCATGGTATGTCATCATCTCTCCAAGCAAATTCCTGAAGATGTGGCGTTTGCAGAAAGTCGTATTCGTGCGGAGACTATTGCTGCCGAAGATGTATTGCATGATATTGGGGCAATCAGTATTATTAGCTCCGATTCTCAAGCCATGGGTCGCATTGGTGAAGTCATTCTACGAACTTGGAAAACTGCTAGCAAGATGAAATCTCAACGTGGACCTTTACCTGAAGATAAACAAGACGATGAAGATATGGCCAGTGATAACTTTAGAATCCGGAGGTATATTGCGAAATATACAATCAACGTGTAAGTATAAAATAAAAAAAAAGGGGAGAGGGGAAATGGGGTGGAAATTGGTGTGGTGGGGTTTAATTGACACATACTTTCTTTCTTTTTTTTTTTTTTTTTTTTTTTTTTAGGGCCAAAGCTCACGGTATTGGGCATTTGGTAGGATCTATTGAAGTCGGAAAAGTAGCAGATTTAGTTTGTTTTGACCCTGCCTTTTTCGGAACCAAACCAGAACTGATTCTTAAAGGTGGTATCATTGTATGGGGACAAATGGGTGATGCCAATGCTTCGATTCCTACAACGCAACCAGTAATATCACGCCCTATGTATGGTGCCTACCCATCAGCTCTTGGAAACACATGCATGGTCTTTGTATCTCAATTGTCTGTGGATTCGAAAACGGTGGAGAAGTATGGATTGCGTAAAAAGGTGGAACCGGTCAAGAACTGTCGCAACATTGGGAAGAAGGACATGCATCTGAACGACGCCCTGCCGATAATTCGAGTCGATCCTGAAACCTACAAAGTAACTGCCGATGGCGAAGAATGTACCTGTGATCCAGTGGACTCCTTACCTTTAACCCAAACGGTGTTTTTATTCTAATCTAGTTTATAACCCTTATAAATAGTATAATATGTAGATATCACACATCCCCATCCACACCTTATCCTCATTTAGCTAATTAGTATTAATATACCATTATTATTTTTTTATCTCTTCTTCTGTTTAAAACTAAACTCAATAAATGTTGGGTCGATTGGGTTATTTGAACATGCCATGTTTTAATATATAGTAGTGTGATTGGACAAAATGGGACGGACGGAACATGCATCACGGAACATCCGGAGCGGGGATTGAACATTTTGAATCCACGTTTTTTCCATTGTTCCTTTTTGACAGTTCCATATTATATTGATATAGGCTAATATCATTCCATCACTTCTTTTTTCTCATCACTTTTTAATACGATCAAGTCAAATATATATATATATACATTCATATAATGTCAAAGTTCAAAGAACATTTTACCAAGTCTCATGATTCGACTCATCTATACAATCTGCAAGCATATTCTATAGAATCTATCACTTCGGACCATGATAGCGATTCCCAGTCATATGAAGACTGTATTTGTCACCCTATGGACAAAACATCATCATCATCATCATTTGCTTGTCAAGTTTGCTCTACCGTCTCGAAACAAATACCAGTGCGTCGTACATCTTCTTCCTCGTTATCATCTCGATTTAGCTCATTCTATAATTATTTTATACACCACAAGAAATAAATGTACTGTATAGTAGATAAAGACCTCTTCGATAAAAAGGTCTAAATTGACCAAGCGGGGGTTCAAAAAAAAGAGGCTTCATTACTTTGTACAATATCATTCATTCCCAATAAAGTACATCTATCCTTTTATCATTCTCTATTTGAATCAATAATTTGACATTTGAAGCAAATAATGAACAATGCTACTTGATTTGGAAAAAAAAAAAAGATCAACTGGATCACTTTTGAAATTCAAGTCCCGACATTCATGCAATCTTCCTCCCACTACTTTCATGCAATTCTATATATCTTCTTGATGAGGGATTGCAACAGACGGTACAGCTTACTTTGAATTAATATGCTTGATGATATTCCTATGTGTACAATTAATCTTACTTTTTTTTAAGTTTTCTGAGAGTCTGAGAGTTCATACCGCCTTTTTTTTGTGGCACATGGGTGGCGGAACACTGTATTTACAAACGAGATCATGGTCCCGTGCTTGATCAAGGCAGTTTGTTGAAAGGGAAACCCGCAAAAATAGAATTCATCAAATGTCTTTTTGATAAAAACACAATGAGAACATGCTAGAGGGTTCACTTCCCACTGAGAGAGATGGAGGAGTTTTTATTTTTTTTACCTCTGTCTCTATTTGGAAGTGAGACACCTGCCTTCTTTTCGGTAATTGGTGAAAGTCAAAAGTGGTTCATTCTATACAGTGGAAACATATTTCTATATATATCATGATGATAGAGGACGAGCCACATAAGAACGATACTTGGTTCTCAATATTGTGGTACACACACAGGTACACAAAAAAAAAAAAACAGATCAAATCAAATCCCGACGTTACTTTATCCGCGCTTCAAGAAGTATTTTCTTCTGATTCTCTTCTCTTTCCTCTCCTCACACCTCATTAATGTTTCCACACAATGTTTTTTTACTTTTAATTTTTATTTTAGACTATACACATTGCATGCCTCTTAATAAACCACGGCAATTCCCATCTTTTCCCGACATGGGCAACATCTTTCCAACAGAGGCCTATCCAATACCTACACAACCAACATACCCAAGTTTGCATTCTTTGCCTCAGCCTTCAGTTGACTGGCCAACAGACGACTTTCCTGATAAGCCCTCGTTTACAATGCCATCATTCCCGTCATTCACTGGATTTCCAACAATCGATACATTCACTGGATTCCCTACAAAATCAGTCAAACCAGATCAACCTGATCAAACAACAGGTGAACGCAACACAGCCTACGTAACACCAATGCCCGTGGATACACCAAAAAGCTCTCAAGGAGGCAGTGCATCAACTACACCATCGTCCCAAGAAGGCAGTGCATCAACAACACGGTCGTCCTCATCCTCAACTACTTTATCGACACCTACCATTACAGACTCTGACGATGTTTTTTTTTCATCGCACCATATGGCTATTGGAACTGTTGCTGGTATCGTTGCTGGATCATTTGGTGGCTTTATTGTGGTAAGAAATTACAGAGTAGTAAAAATATACTTTCCAGTTGACTAACTTTACATCTTTTTTTTTTTTTTTGGTGGGGGGGGGGACTTGTTAGTTGATCTTGCTCTGGCATGTTTATTACCGAAAACGGCGAACTGCTCGTTTGTTGGAAAAGCAAATCTATGCTGAAATCAACAATGCAAAGATGAACAAAGAAGCACCATCACCACCAACAAAGGAACAACAGATGGAATTTGATTATGGACCTGATCATCAGCCTTATAGGCCCTATGAAACACCACAACAGCCTCTTTATCCACAACCGGGCTATGAACAACAGCAGCAACAGCAACAACAACAACAACAACAACAACAACAACCTATTTATCCACAACCAGGCTATGAACAACAACCACAACAACCAGAGCAAGTCTATTACAGTCAACATCAGCAACGTACATATAGTACAGGTGGACAGGATCAAGGATTACAATCTCAACATGATTATTACCATTACCAGCAACAACCTACTGTAGGAGATACAATGTCAGTCTATCCAATGATGTCTATGCCCGACAACAAAAGTCAATCCACCACTTTGCCTAATGATTCTTATCGTCATACCTTGACGGATAGCCCGGCACCTGTTTATGAACAATGTGTACCGAAACCCAACGAATTCATTTGCTCATCACCAACCACATACACTAATGAACCCTCTGCTCAACCAGACGACTCTCATACCGAACATATCATCATAAGCAAACCACATCTAAAGGACTGATTAATAATAATGAATGGACGACAGTATAGATTAGATTAGATTGGATGTTTTAATGTACTACTTTATAATTACAATGACTTTTTTTTTTGTAGCTTATACTTCATACTATATATAGAACTTGACTTTTTAATTGATTAGTCAACTAATAAAACCGTAATACTGTACTATACATACATAAGATATTGTATTTTATTAATATCATACTGTACTCACATCATACAATTGCTTTTTTGATGGAAAATGAAAACACGACTTTTACACAATCGCTTATTATGCCAATGCTTGCAGGATATATGTTTATTATGCTAAAGCTACTGTCAAAGACGAATGCACATATATTCAAGGATTGGCGATGTCCTTTTATGGCGAAGGACATCAAAGCGGGATTTACAATTCATGTCCCGATGCATGAATTTTGAGTAATATTGTTGTCAATCATGCTCAATCAAAATACCCAATTACATATCCAAATCCAACCCTATTACATTTTTTCCCCATAAATAAAGCAAGTCAAGATGAAGTGTCATGGTTTTTATTGTTTAACAAGGTTTTTATTATAACTATATTAGGGGAGTTTCTTCTATTACAAGAATAATATTATCTATTTACACTAACCAAACAAAAAAAGAATGATAAAGAGGGGAAATGGGGGGGGGGATGTGTGTATAAAGTAAGGTGAAAGAATCATGTGTACAAAAGGATGGAGGAGACAATAAGGGAGGTATATTCTAATATAAATGATAACAATGACAATGAGAGATTACAATTATTGGGGTCCATTAAAGTCCCTAATTAAAGCTTCGATAGCATCCTTGGAGCCAAATACCACACCGACGATACCAAGAAGGAGAGTCAAGCAGCAGAAGGCCAATTCGTACCAAGGCTTGTTACGGACACCAGTCAGTTTCAAGTAGCAAAGGATAGGAAGCAAAAAGACAAGACCACAGTTTGCCAAAGCACCAATCAAGCCCATAAAGTCATCAAAGTAAGGGATAAAGATGGCCAAGATTACCAAAATAGCCATGGTACATGTCCGGATCACAGCACGAGCAACCCAAGCACCAAATTTACCCAGACGTTGTTCGTCAGCCCGAGTGAATTTTTCAAATTCCAAAGAGAAGGAAGTGGTGTAGATCGGAATGGCCAAAATAACGTGAATCTATAGGGAAGAAGATAAAAAGACAGTAAGAAAGAGAGGTTCTGTAATTAAAAAATGAGTGAGTTTCAAAATCAAACTTACGGTCATCACTATTATAGCGATCATTTGTCCAGTACCGGGAGGAAGTGAGTTATAGATGGGGCTTTGGGCGCCACTACCAAAGGCATAGTAGGCGGGGATGGCGGTTAAAAAGTAAAGCACAGTACATGTAGAGAGACCAGCAATCAAAGCATAAGTCCAGTGATGAGGCTTCTTCAAGGCATGTTCAACATCTATCAAAAAAAAAAAAAAAAAAAAGATCGGATGGTAAGTATGGTGGAGGTATTGTTCATTGATGTGTCTGGTCAAATATACTTACGAGGATAAGTGTTGTTTCCACCATAAGAGAAGGCAATGGTGGCAAGAGCACTAGGAAAACCAGGCCAGATAACACCATCACGATGGACATCAGGATGATCCTTGTGATACATGGGAGATTCGACCAAGACAATGAATACAGCCATCATTGTACAAACAGCACCGATAGAAGAGATGATGGTGATTTCACGAAGTGTTTTCAAAACCAAAGAAGGAATCAACAAGATACAACCAATGATACAAGTCCATGTATTACGGTTCAATTCACCACCCTAAAAAGGATAATAAAAAAAAGTAACTTAGTCAGTATACAGAATGTCATGATATTTTTTGATCACATACCGTGCCTTCCAAAAGTTTGCCAAAGTTACCAGCCGCCAAAACAATGTACAGAGCAGGACAACCAAAGAGATTGAGCCAATGCAAGGCAGAAGCAATGATATAGCCAACCCAACCAAAGGCAGCAGTACCCATACCCTTGTAGTCGTGGATCCGATGGCCTGGTTTATAGTAAAGGCATCGAATCAAAGCAATACCAGAGTAGATTGCCATACCATAGGCTAAAAGTAGAATCAGAATACCGAGCCACCCACCTTTTGCAAAAGCTTGAGGGAGACCAAGAGTACCAGTACCAGCAACGACCTAAATCATAAAATAAAAAGGGGAAAAGGAGTCAAGTCAGTCCATAAGTAAAGTACAAGGTCATTCATATGAGGAATGGTTCTAGGTTGGTTTACTTACACAAGTAACGTTAAAGTATGCTGTCATGAAGGATCCATTACCGCGTCCGAATTCATTTTCTGAAGTTTCAGAGAGTGCATCTTCTTCGTAGTCGATGACATGTTCCACTTTGCTTTGGACACTGGGCGCCTTTTCTGTTTCCATAATGTAAGCAATGAGTAAAGTAGAATAAGTAAGGACGAATAAAAAAAAAAAAAAAAAAAAAAAAAAGTGATAAAGAGAAGAAGAAACGAAAAAATAGGAACAAGGTGGGGAACTGAAATTATACAAAAAAAAATTTTTTTTAGCCGCTGTGATAAGAGAGCATATTCAAATCCCGCCTCCAAATTGGGAAGTTGTTTGAAACGTCCATCCCTTTCTTACAAGAGCTCAGTGAATACTTCAAGCCATGTGCCACCTTACATAAACAAATAAAACAATCGCAGCCTTAAGGGTTCACGACCAATATGCACAGAATAACAAAGATCAATATGAATGTAAACCTATCTGACCCGAATTCTGTCATTTTCTTCTCTTT
Source organism: Chlamydoabsidia padenii (assembly GCA_025330725.1). Classification (NCBI taxonomy): domain Eukaryota; kingdom Fungi; phylum Mucoromycota; class Mucoromycetes; order Mucorales; family Cunninghamellaceae; genus Chlamydoabsidia; species Chlamydoabsidia padenii. Next base: position 1,045,683 of record JAIWND010000004.1, on the reverse strand, counting down.
CAACCCAAGTAATTATAAAAAAAGATAAGGTTTCCGATCCAATAGTAGAATTGATATTTTTTCTCACGGCTTATCACGGCGGTGTATGAAAATGGCAAACCCAGTCATTGGTTTACATTACAGGAACCCCGCATTTTCAAAAAAAAAAAGTGGCAGCACTTCCCCTGCCCCTGATTACTAATTGTGCCATGCGATTCTGCATAAAATCAAAAGCATATATACTATATACTTTATTTTTACCCTTTTAAGGGTGTGCTTACAGTAGGGAAAACTAGTCATCACTCGACACGGGAAAGGGGGGAAAAAAAAACTAATTTGACAAGAATGGAAGTCTGCAGGGCACTCCTCTTATTGGTCAAGTAAATCATAACTCCGTTCCGATATCTCTCAATTTCCGCTTGAAAAAACATGGCTCATAAAGATGATTGGTTTAACAGACCACGTAAGTGTTTCTTATCAATTAGGATGGTTGGTGGGGACATGGATCGAGAAGCGGTACCTGAAAAAATCAAAAAAAAAAAAATCGGGAACCAGTCAATCATTATGTAAGAAAAAAAGTTTTTTGATTTGTACGGAAAGGGCGATCAAATCACACTATGTTTGACTTGACCCCCACTACTTATTGTTACCATAGAAAGTATCACAAGCATTATATCGGTATTGTTCTATCATCAAGAGAAACTCTCTGCACCCTTTGATCTCCTGTCATTATTTAAACCCCGCCTCCTAAAAAGGAACGGGGAACACATCAATGAACTGTTCCTTATTTCGATTCTATGGTGCCAAGATCAAGAGATCACTATGTATTACCGATCAAAACCAATGCCTATTAAAAAGAAAAGAGTGATATGAACGGTCTATCCTGGTCAGTAAGAGTCATGAAGAATCAAATCATTTTTCTGTATGCATGTTGGGCTTGGATGAATAGAGGTGGTGGTACTATAGTAAAGTTTGACATGTTGACAAGATAATGATTAGACTACTAGAATCATCCCATCATATTTATAGTGCAACTTGATGACTAACATCATTGAATGTATATATGACGAAAGCGATTCATGCAAGTGATCGTTTTATTCATTTTGAAATTCCGATATAATTAAGCTTGTCATGCAGGTTTCGGAAAGGAAGACTGAAACATTGAAGATTACCAACAACTTGCAATATCAGGTATATGGATCGACATCCCGATCCAATGAAGTTTTTCATTAAACATGACAATCACACGAAAAGGAGGTACCGTGAGATAACAATGGTTTATCATGCATCAATAAGCGGGGTATGAAATTACGACTCGTATGAAACCAATACAATGGATGTGGGGGGGGGATTGGAACACTACTTCCCCAGTTTAATGGGGAAAAACGTGCAACGTGGCTAACCCCCTTTGCCATTGTTATCACATAGTATTCATGTGATTAGGTCTTTTAGCAATACTTAATTGAGAAATATTCGTATTGGTTAATATATGTTAAGGGGACCGAGAAAAGCCAAGACCTTATCTAAACAGGTCCACTCATCGTTACCGATGTTTATCAATGTTTTTTTTTTCTTTCAAAAATACCCACCATTGTTTCTCTAGTGAACATCCTATCGTCGGGGTTTATACATTATAGTATCTTTTTTCCCTGCATGAATGGTGCACTTGTATGATGTCAAACATGAATAGCTTGTCATGAGTTTCAAACTGAATAATCATTTGAAAGGCTGCATGTGATTTTGTATGATACAACCGATAAATCTAGAGTTTAGAGTAAATTAAAAAGATCATCATGGGAAGGAGGATCAAGGAAGACAGGCGGGATTTGAATATCTTTTTTTCTTTTTTGGAAAAGACACCATGTAGTTCCAAGGTGCCACATCTTATTCGAATAGAAAGCATCGAGAACCATTCCTGTAATCTAAATCGGGATAAGGCATAACGTCCCGGTTACCTTTGCATAGCCTGTCTCATCTCACAATACTATTCCTTTATTCAAATCCCGAACTTCTTTTTACAAGTAGGTTTTTTGTCGATGATTGGTATAATTTCGAGAACACTTCAGCAAAGTTTTCCCGCTCAAAAGTGAAAATTTAAGCGGGTCTTACCCTACAACAAGGACCAGGGAAAAGAGAGTTTCTTCCCGGTTGCTCAAAAGGAATAAGGGAAAGCTAGACGATTTCAAATGCCGACACATCCAAAAGTCTTGGGCCACCTTGGTTGGCCATTCTCAATTCCCAAGGTGACACGGCCAAAAAAAGACATAGATTATGTTACACGGAGGCACACTTTTATTAGGCTTTCCCGCTCCCATACCATCTTTCTTCAAATACAGTCATCACGAACTTGTGTGATATGATGATGACCGAAACTTTCTTCTTTTTCTCCTCCTCTTTCTCCCTTCCTTTTTTTTTTTTTTTTCCTTTATAGATCATACTACGCTTTCTATATCATAGGGATTCACTGTGATTAAAAAAAAGAAAAAGCATGATTGTTTTATCACCTTATGGCGCCAGGGTCATTCAACGTATCAACTTTATAGGGACATGGGTCACTGTGGTGGTGTGTTGTCGTAACTTTATGATTTGCTTTGCTCAATTTAAACGCTCAAAAGGAAAAATGTATGTAAGCCAATTGCACAAAATCTCATCATTTAATGCCCCTCCTTCTTCTTCTTCTTTTTTAGCCATTTGATGAATATGTTTCAAGTTGTAGTCATTTTACTTCATCGTATTCTACTTGGAATCATTCCCTTATTTGAAATTACCACCTGTGCTTACTTTCCTCTTCTTGTTTCGTAAGGCTGGCTATGAAAAAAAGGGCGGGGCTCATGCACAATGATATCGGGATTTAAATTCGACTGATCCCTTATGTCCCTACTTTTTAGACTATGGCATCTGGGTAAGAGATAAAGAAAGACATTGGATTGGTAAGGGCTGAGAATTCTTAGACTTTTCTTTTTCTTTTACTTAGCTTATGTACTATTTTATGTTGGTAAGATAAAATGATACACAGAAATATCCATTATTCCTACAGGAGTAACAACTGAGTTCTACACTAGTAATGTTCCAACGGTTAATTATTTTGGAGGCCGATCATCACTCGAGATGGATTAAGGTAGTTGGTTTACTATTAATCGCTATCAGATTTGCTGATTGGCCCTATGAAATTGCTGTTCATGAAGTAATGCAACAAAAGGTTGGAGAAATATCGGTTTATGCTGTCGGAACTTGTTGGGCTCAATGGTAACAAAGAACAAATATAAAAAGCGGGAATTCAAAATTTCTTTTTTTTCTCTCTTCTTCTTTCCTCTTTTTCTTCAATCAGGCAGATTGGTGTTCTCATTCTCAACGTTATTGGTGATGTTGTTGCCAATCTCTTCCTTAGTGGTATGTTTGTACGTCGCCTTTATAAACATATTCGCTCGACACAATCAAGTACTCCTCAAAACGAAATGATTGAATACATTGCTCGCAAATCCCTGGTCTGTTTGACTTTGACCTTCTTTGTGAACTTGGCCATGAATCTGCTCAAGATTACAAACTTTATTGGTGAATATTCTGATGTAAGTACTTTTAAACATATAATAATATGTAAATGGTATACATAATCATTGATTCTTCTCTCTTGTGTATATAGGCTTTTACTGTTTACTTTGAACTGATTGAATCCACACTATTGGTTGAAGCGTTGCGTGTGGATGATCAACTAAAGGCAACAGTAGGATGCTCTCAATGCGGAAAATCATTAGGGTATATCGAAAAGCGACACACACAGATCCAATCACAAAAACGAAACCGAATGCAACCCTTTGGATCCTTCGACTTTGTACCACTGGAGGAACGACAGTCGACAAGTGGTGGTGCTTTTAGGAAAACCTCAGATAACTATCAGTCTCACTCCACATCTGCTTATTCACCAACTACTACTAATACTGCTGCTGATTCTTTCACAAGACGGGCTACCTTTGATGACAGCGTGGGCATGACACGGGGACGATCGATGGATATCACCACACCTGGATCTTACTCTATGAACACTCCATCCTTCTCTCTCAACAACACCAGTCATTTACCTCAAACTTCTCTAAATCCTCCTCCTTCGTCTCATCAGCAATCATCTGCTTCATCACGACCTTTGAATACTTTATCAAGATCTTTGGTGCATGACCCGGAATGGAACAACGACAAGAATGATTATAATAGAATGTTTTAGTTTACACTCTCTCTCCTCCTTCCTTCCTTTATGCTATTTAATCTATGTACTTATCTATATTACAACTATTTATTTTTATGCTATCTGCTTTGAATTGGAGTATTAATAAACGCGGGGATCACCTTATCATCTCCCAATAATCCAGATTACTTGTGTTACAAAAATATCAGGATTTAAAAACCGACAAAAGCGGGTATCTATTGTCATTTATCGTCTATTTGGTATAAGCAGTAATTTTTTTTTGGTGCAACAGGTAGACATAACTGATCGAACAACAACAGCAATAAACTGGTGACGATCACCAAAGTATCTTAATCAACATGGATAATGCATGGGTATCGTATACAAAGGTATTTCTATCAGAATCGGACAGGATTAACTCATGACTCTTGGGAAACTAAAAAATCCAACTCCTCCTTAAACAGATATAATAGAACCTTTACATTTTTTTTTTTTTTTTTTTTTTTTTTTACTATTCGAAATAAAAATCAAAACATTTACTGAATCAATATGATATTGTAAAGCGGCCATCAAAAATGTGTGCAAAGGTGCTCATAAGCATAGATACACTATACACAATAGTCTCATAACAATCCGACTCAGCTCAAGTTATCAGTATCATGTTAATCATCATACAGTTAGATCCATCAATTCCATACAACCATCTTTGTAATACCTTTGTTTTATTAGCATTGTAGAAGACCGTGCAATGGTGAAAAGACTATGGAATTTTTTTTTTTCAAACATGAATTGCTCGTGGTGTAGACTAGCTCTGACCGTGAAAGAGGGTTCGCCTAATCAAGAAATTCATGCAGAATTTGATTCTGAAATTTAAATTCCGACTTTGCTCAGGGGAAATATGTTGGCCGTAGAAGTCAGGCCAGCTCGGGGAAAAAAAGGTTGGGCGAAGAGTTGGGCGTGAATTTCAGGCGAGTTCTGGGAAGGTAAGTGATGCCCGTAGAGTGAGAGGACATTTTTAGACACTCTATTCTATTTTGTTCTACATACTAAAACAACCAATCATCAAAGCCACATTTATTCTAACTACTTCAGTCCTTTCTATACGATTTAATTAACAACCAAAGCAAGTAATCGGAATTCGGATACAATCTCCGATTCATGCAAAACAACAAGATACATGAGTTTTGTTAACCCCATTTGTACGATAAAAACAAGATGATACATAGTGTTTCGTTTTATTCAACTGAATTCTATTTTATATATAAAAAGAAGTGTAAAAAGAGTACAGTTGCTAAAAAAAAAGATATAAGATGATACTACTAATAATAATGACAATTACATGTAAAGATGTGTGGCAGGAATAAATCCGATAGATTGTTTGGGGGTAACTATAATGTTTAAGACAATGTTAAAGATTATGATTATATATATGGGGGAGGGAGAGGGAGGAGTAGATATATGGATAACTTTTATTCTTGACCGAAACCCATTGTTTCTTCCACCGCGAGTGTAAGCTTGGCGACCAAAGATTCATAAGACCGGTAAGGAGGCATATCAATACGGTTGAAACTAAAAAAGAAGGTAAAAAAAAAACAGAGCCAAAATTAGTCAAGTTATCATAAACGACAGCATTGTGTGTGATGATGCCCTGATTTTCCTTACCATGTGTGTGCCTTTGGAAGTTGTGCGACCTAACAAACAAAGTCATCATTCAGTAATGTTTTCAATTTACATCACCATAATCATTTTAAACTTACTTCTCCACTTTTTTCGATGGTGAATCGCCGGGGCCCATCGCTTCCTTGTAAATCCTTGAATCCATTGACAGGAATCCGTGATGTGCCAGTAGTGAATTGAAGGAGACGAGACTTCTTTTCACTATCCCAAGAGCGTACACAAGTCCAAAACCATTGAATGACATCGTCTTGTTCAGTATAGCCGCGGTAATCAGTATGTTTTTTCCAATCATCAACATCAATTTCCGCAATGCCACCAACGAGTAGTTCCAGTTCGCGTTCATCGAATACATTGACCAGTTCTTGGGGAATCAGTTGATTGAAGCCTTCCTTGAATGCCTGGAATTGTTCGTCAACACGCTTGGAAATACGCCATTCAGTGATCAAGCTATTATACACAGGAATTAGATATCGTTAGTTGTTCATCATGCATAGGTTTAGTTTTATGTACTTACTTGACGTATTCCTTTTTGTTTTCCTCGGTTACTTCAATATCCCGGCCACCAGGTTTGAGGTCCACAGTCACCAGTTCACCAAACCGATCATCATCGGTAGAGAAAGTAAGATCCAGTACATCAGTAATATCATTATCCCTAAATTAAAAAACAATCGATTAGTTCTACAGATATTTCCCATAATAGATCACAAGGTAAAATTGTGCGACTTACAGGATCCACATCAAACTTCGATGGAATTCACTATCGACAGATTCCATATCGGCCACACCTACGCGTTTGTTTAGAATCATCTTGTAGAAGGATACAATAAAGAAGGCATCCAAGAAGCGGCGATGAAAGATAGCCAAGCCAACCACACGACCAATAAACTTGAAGTAGTTCAAGTGTTCGGGATTGATACTAGAATGAGGGTTGATTTGTAAAGTGTAATTGTCATGTGCAGAGTATTCAAACAAACTATATAGAAGAAAAAGTTAGCAGTAATCCTATTTTCAAACAAAATTATGTGGGCCAACTTACCAATAGAATGGATCAAACATTTGATGACTGAGCAAGAAGAAGAATTCTCTATTGTAAGTAAAAGATAAAAAAGTTAATAAGTTGATTATTAGTTCCTGATTTTCAATTTTTTACCTTGAGAGCCCACCATAATCTAGACCATCTTCACCATCAAACTTGATCATCAACCGTTTCTTGAGATCTGCAGGAGCTTGACGCATTACTTCATTGTAGGCATCGGCAAAGATTTGTTCCCGACGAACTTTAATATGACACTGACCAGGGACAGGGCGTAAAGAAGGTTGTGATCGGAAGTAAATCAGTTTACGTCGGAAGTCACGTTTGTATTGTGGCACATTCTGATCGAGACTACTTGGCAAGCGAGGATCTACATGGAGAAGTAAGAAAAAAAAAAAAAAAAAAAAAGAGAGAGTTAGTTTCTAACCCTATGTGTTCCTTGTTTGAATGTATATACCATCCCATGTAGTTGTCTTGGTATTATGGTCTACGAAATAAACCCGGCCAGTAGAAGTCAGACGCATTTCCCAACCTGAAGGTAAAGGACCTAATGAGGATACTGGTTGAACTTGGACTTGAAGATTAGAGCCGGGACCAATAGTGCTGATGTATTGCTGTCGTCTCGGGTCCACCCATGTCGTTGTGCGTGTGTTGTGATCCACAAAATAAGGTCTTCCTTCAGTCGTAGTTCGCATTTCTACAAATCAGGTATACATATTCAGTTAAATAGGTCTTTTCCAACTATATACACTAATGTATTAAGCATAAATCTTACCCCACCCAGCTGGTAGTGGCCCAGATCCAGCAGTAGTCATATTGTTCTGTACTGGTAATACATTTGCTGGTGCTTGAGATGTTGTGGTCGCGGTTGATGGATGTGTCACAGTGGAAGGTACTGAATCAGAAATGGTAGAGACAGGTCGACTATTAACAGATGTGGAGCTTGGTGCGAGACTTGATTGTTCTTCAGGAAGACCTCGGGCATTATGACGCTGTCGTTCCATTTCGGTTTGCTGTTGTTGATTTTCTGCCGTGTTCGCTCTAAGGTATATGACAGTTAGATATACAATGCATGACATTTGATAGAGAGTGTACTTACGTTGGTGGTTTCCAAGTTGTTGTTCGGTTATTGTGATCAACATAATATGGACGACCTAGATGATCTACACGTCTTTCCCACCTACAAAATAAAAAGATTAAAGTGTTAATATCAACAAGATCCCTTTTCCAGATAATCAATAAGTATGCTTTACCCTGGTGGCAAATCGACATGTCTACCTTCGCTCCGAGGGGTTGGAGTGTTGGAGGAAGAAGCACCTGTATTAGCAGTAGTGGTGGTGTTGGAATTGGCTGCGGTTGATGCCAGTGCTGGCGAAGATGATGATTCTGCTACATTGACTTGTTGAGATAAAGAAGCACTTGAAGTATTGGTTGTATTGTTTGAAGCTGGAGCGAGGGTATTGTTGGTGCCACTACGAATAGGTGTGTTGATGTTGGTAGATACATTCAAGATCAGTTTGCCATGCACAGTTTCGTTTCCATTTGACTTTTTCAGATCCAGTGTGAGCATTTCTATAAACAAAATATGGAAGGTGAGACAAACCGCCAAGAAGATTGGCAACCAATTCTATTTGTAGATTTACTTACCGTCACCGCCGACTTCAAGATCAAAGATTGTATTTACTTGGACGTTGATCACACCAAGAAAGCCTTGGTCCTTCTTCTTGAATTTCTTTTGGTCAAATACTTGTACCGCTATCACACTTGTGTTAGATACCTGCCTATTTTTTTTATTTTTTTATTTTTTGTAAAAAAAAAAAAGGTATAGTCATTAGTAAATCACCATAGGCACAAGACACACTTTTCAAACTTACAAGTCAAAGCTTTCATTCCAGTAGGGATTCAACGTTTTCTTCATGACAGTCGTTGTATGAGTTTGTTCGCCATCCACAGTAACCACAGCTAAACATAAAAATAGAGACAAGGAAGGGTGGGTGAGTATTCATAAGTTCGGGATGTTTCTTTTCCTTTTTTTTTTTTTTACTTACCAAAAGGATCGGGCATCTTGAAGAAGAGATCTTTCTTGATCAGGCCATCGGCAGCAATAACAGTGAGGCGTATAGTTCTAGTTCCGCTTGACATGATGTGTATTTGCGCGACCACAAGATAGTTTTAAAAAAGAGGGAGAGGGAATAAAATGTGTTGAAGGGTGATGTAAAGACGGGAGGATGATAAGTAAGAGTAATAAAAGGTTTGTAAGAATAAACTGACTTTGTATCAGTCAGCCAATAAAAGTATGGAAGATGGAAACGATCAAAGTTGTCCACTTTCTTCGAAACCAGAGGTGTTGTAACGAGAAGAAAGGGAAAAAAGGAATCCCAACTTCAGAGTTTAATAATCAATGGCTCAGCGGGCTATCCAATGAAATTAAATCGGCGGTTAAATTTTCACATAACATCCATACGCCAAAAAACAAATCTTTTAACTCTTGCTCCCGTCTTTAATTAATCGATTACCATGTCAGGTCTCGATAAGGACTTTACCCACGAAATTGCCATCGATTTCTCTCGTGCTCTCAATTTACCAAATCCAAACGATCAACTGGCCAAGCGGGTCATTCAAATTGCCACTAATGATAGAAGCTTTGAAAAGTTTGCATCTGGTAAGCGAATAAAAAAGGACCTCAACCACAAGTAATAAACCACAATACTAATGCATATACTACTCTATTTCAGCTTGTAAAACCTTTGGTAGATTCAACGACGACTTTTTACAGGCAACATATACAAAGATCACCGATTATGCGAAGAATCCTCCCAAAAAAGAATTCTCTGGACCCTCTGCTTCTATCGACGAAGGAACTAAAGGTGAAGTTCTGATACTTGGGAATAACTTGCCAGGTGGGCTCATTGGTCGGAACAAGTCATCAAAATCAGATGAAGTAAGTTAATAATATCATAACTAAAGAGTAATTGACTAACTTTGACTTTTTCTTTTCTTTTGTTTGTTTGTGTGTATGATAAATAGCAACGACCTGTATTTAAAGCACCAGCACCTAAAACATCTCTACTTGGTTTGGATGAATTGGCTCGAAAGAAGCGTGCTGCTGAAGTTGCGAAAAACAAGTCCAGCAACGAACATGAAGAAAAAAGGATAAAGGTGGACTCTATTTCTCAGTGGGACGACGATGCTTCTACTATTGACGATTCAGGTATGACTTTGAAATCTTCCTACAAACTGAAAACTTGACACTCAAACTAATCATATCTTCTTATTTTTATTAGATGTTCCTAAACAACAAGCAAAATATAGATCTTATCGAATGGAAACACCATCAAATCCAGGCGGTTTATCTGAATCGGCATTACAAAGAATGGAAAGCATGAAACGGAGGGACCGGGATCGAAATCGAAGTAAGATTTGGGAAAAAAAAAGAACTATCGATGGCTCCTGTTACTGACTTTGTTTTGTCTGTCTCTCTGTTTATATAGGTAGTGGACTACATGGATCATCAAGGGACGACAGACACCGACGTGATCGCGATGACGATAGACATAGATCAGATTACAGTCGGGGACGACACGACGATCGACGACGAAGCGACAGGGATAGCGACCGACATCATCGACGACGGGATAGCGAACGTGATGATAGGCATCGCGATCAAGGTTCAAGGACTCCATCGTTATCACCATCACAACAAAGTGGATCTGCAACACCAAGACGTGGTGGACTCATCAAGCGTGATCAATGGTCAAATATGACTCCTTCGGGTGATAGGGAACCATTCACTCCACGATTAGGCACAGGCGGCATGACTCCACGAGTAGGTAGCTCTCGCTCGGAATGGGATTTCGCAACACCCGGTGTACGATCCACAGCATATGACGAAGCAGCTTTGGAATATCCTGAAGAATATCCTGGTGATGATGAAGACCGACAACGATGGGAAGAGGAACAAGCACAATTGGATCGGGACTGGTACGGAATGGAAGAAACTGGGGTAAGAAATCATGACTGAAAAAGAACTTTGAATAAATCTGTTACTAACTTTTATTTTGTGGGGTTTGTAGGTCATGGATGAAACACACAATCCTTTTGCCGAGTACGAAACTCATGACAAGGTCAAGGAAGAAGAATTGGCTCAGAAGCAACTCAAAAAACTGACAGCAAGACAAGCACAATACAACCGGGATACTGAAATGTGGGAAGCTAGTCGTATGCTCAGTAGTGGTGTGGCTCAACGTCGGGAAATCGATACAGATTTCGACGATGATAGTGAAGTAAGTAGGATTCGTATCAGTTGACCTTGCATAACATCTACAACATGTATTTACTTGCCTTTTTTTTTTTTTTTTTTTTTTTTTTTTTTTTTTTTTTTTTTTTAATTCTTCATCTCTGTCTTTTGACGCTAATATAGAATCGTGTCCATGTACTTGTCCATGATATCAAACCTCCATTCTTGGATGGCCGCCTGGTCTATACTAAACAAACTGAAGCAGTGCAACATGTCCGGGATCCTACATCTGATATGGCTATCATCTCTCGCAAAGGAAGTCGACTTGTGAAGGAAAAGCGGGAACAAGCAGAACGACAAAAGGGGGCGAAATTCGAATTGGCTGGTACTACACTCGGAAATGTTATGGGTGTCAAGAACAAAGACAATGAAGGTAACATACTTCACAAGACGGAAAACATATACTAACTTGATCATCTTCTTCCGTATCTATAGAAACAGCGAATCAAGGAACCGGAAAAGAAGACGAAGAAAAAGGTGAATCCAAATTTGCTAGCCATCTGAAATCATCTCAAGCTGTCAGTGACTTTGCAAGAACTCGGTCTATGCGGGAACAAAGAGAATTCTTGCCAGTGTTTGGTGTCCGTGAAGAATTACTAAAAGTCGTCCGGGACAATCAAGGTAATATGAAAAAAAAACAATACCTTGCAGTATCTTTTTAATGATCTAACTGTCAACTTGACTATTAATAGTGGTAATCATTGTTGGTGAAACTGGTTCCGGGAAAACAACACAGCTGACTCAATACCTACATGAAGACGGCTACACTACCTATGGCAAAATCAGCTGTACACAACCTCGTCGTGTGGCGGCCATGTCTGTTGCTAAACGTGTCTCCGAAGAAATGGGTGTAAGTTTATAAAAAAGAGAGGGACGGGAGGATACTATGATACTGACTTTTTTTTTTTTTTTTTTTTTTTTTTTTTTTTTGATAGACAAAGCTTGGTGATGTTGTCGGTTATACGATTCGTTTTGAAGACCAAACTTCCGAAAACACGCTGATCAGATGTAAGTTACAAGTAACCATAAAATCAACAGCTTTTAATCTTCTTTACTCCTCATTTCTTTTTGTAGATATGACTGATGGTATTCTTTTACGTGAATCAATCAACTCACCAGATTTGGATCAATACAGTGCCATTATCATGGATGAAGCGCATGAACGGGCTTTGAACACCGATGTGCTTATGGGGATATTGAAAAAGTGTAAGTTATATCCAAACTTTACAAAGTGACATTTCTAATTCCTACTTTTTTTTTTGTGTAGTGCTGGCTCGACGACGCGATCTCAAATTGATTGTTACTTCCGCTACAATGAATGCTGAACGGGTAAAAAAAAAAAAAAAAAGACTGGATGGATAATATGACAATACTAACCACATAATGTTTTTGATTTTATATCTATGATAGTTCTCTCAATTCTTTGGAAATGCACCATGCTTCAATATTCCTGGACGAACTTTCCCGGTGGATGTAATGTTCAGCAAAACGCCCTGTGAAGATTATGTTGATAGTGCTGTCAAACAAGCCCTGGCCATCCATTTATCTCAACCTCAAGGTGACATTCTTATCTTTATGACTGGTCAAGAAGACATTGAAATAACATGCCAGGTGCTTAAAGGTAAATAACAGTACTCTGAACAGTGTGAAACTGATATATTAATCATTTATTTTATCATGTATAGAACGCCTCGAACAACTCGATGAACCACCCCCACTCGCCATTCTCCCTATATACTCTCAGTTACCAGCGGATTTACAAGCAAAGATTTTCCAACGATCCGAAGACGATGCGCGCAAAGTGATTGTTGCAACCAACATTGCTGAAACTTCTTTGACAGGTAGGCAGAAACAACCAAGAAGGTCATGATGGTTACTAACTAAACTTAATTATGTGCTTTCATACTCAATAGTTGATGGTATTATGTATGTGATCGACACTGGTTTCTGCAAACTCAAGGTATACAATCCTCGTATTGGTATGGATGCTCTTCAAATCACACCCATCAGTCAAGCCAATGGAAATCAACGAAGTGGGCGTGCGGGTAGAACTGGGCCTGGGTATGAAAAGAACAAAAAAAAAAGCAATCCAATGATTCGTACTAACCAAGATGATCCACTTTTCCCCCCCTTCTTCTAGTGTTGCCTATCGACTCTATACGGAAGAAGCATATAGAAACGAAATGTTTGTCAACACAATCCCGGAAATCCAACGTACAAATCTTGCTAGTGTTGTGCTACTACTCAAGTCCCTAGGCGTGAAAAACTTGTTGGAATTCGACTTTATGGATCCACCTCCTCAGGTAATAAACTATATCACTTTTGATGCAAAGTGGTCAAGGGATGCACGACTAACAGATACCATTTCTAGGATACCATTCTCAACTCTATGTATCAGCTTTGGGTGATATCAGCACTTGACAATACTGGGGAACTAACCGACAGTGGATCAAAGATGAACGACTTTCCATTAGATCCATCATTGGCGAAAATGTTGATTACTGCTCAAGAACAAAACTGCACAGCCGAAGTGCTGGTAAGAATAAGTTGAAGAAAAAAGATTGATACCACCTTCTAACTTATCTTGTTACTTTTGCTTCAGACTATCGTATCTATGTTGTCTGTCCCATCTGTATTCTATCGGCCGAAGGAACGCATGGAAGAAAGCGACCTTGCACGGGAAAAGTTCTTTGTGCCTGAAAGTGACCATCTTACTTTGCTGCATGTCTATACCCAATGGAAAACGAACCAGTAAGTAACCAATACCATTTGATGATCATGATTCATTGTTTGATGAACTTTTTTTTTTTTTTTTTTTTGCTTTTTACTTATAGCTATCGGGACAGTTGGTGTACCAAGCATTTTATTCACCCTAAAGCAATGCGTAAAGCCCGTGAAGTCCGATCACAATTATTGGATATCATGAAAACTCTCAAGATGCCCTATGTTTCTTGTGGTACAGATTGGGATGTGATCCGGTAAGTAAATCAAGTATATGACATGGTTTGATGGTAGGAATACTAACGATGTAGTTATATTTGCTTTTGTAGAAAATGTATTTGCTCGGCTTACTTCCATCAGGCTGCTAGGGTTAAAGGTATTGGCGAATATGTTAACTGTCGTACGGGTATGAAATGTCATCTTCATCCTACAAGTGCTCTCTATGGTGCTGGTTTTACCCCTGATTATGTTGTCTACCATGAACTCGTTTTGACATCCAAAGAATTCATGCAATGTGTCACCGCGGTGGATCCTTTCTGGTTGGCTGAAATGGGACCAATGTTTTTCTCTATTCGTGATCGCGACAAGAATTATGGTCACAAGGTATGTTACTCCTTTTTTTTTTTTACTTAACATAGTACTCATTCACTTTTTCTAACAACAACATTAGGAAAAGCGATTAGCCAATATTGCCACAGAATCCCGACTCAGTATGGAAATGGACTTGAAACTTGGTAAGCTCAATCTTACATTAACTAATACTTGTAACTAACCTCTTTTATATTTGCGAATAGCACGAGAACGGGAAGAGCAAGAAGCCACAAGACAAGCTGAATCAAGATTGGCCACTTCCAAGACAGGCCGTATTGCTACACCTGGTTTGCATACTCGAACAAGCACTCCTCGTCGGAGGGGATTAGGTTTGTAGTTTTAAACCCCGATGTTTTGTTTTATTTAAAAAGCAGATTGTTTTTTCGCCTTCTTCTTTTTTTATCTCTCCCTTCCCTCCTTCATACAAAAGCCTTTTTTTATATTTACAACTTGACAATACAATCTAAATAAACATGTCTACACCTTTTTACGAACTTTATCGACGAAGCAGGTATGAAATGGTTGATACTTCCTATAAATTGTAGAATCAAGATTACTAACTTCCTTTGTTGTTTGAATTAAACGATTGTATATAGCATCGGTATGGCTTTAACAGATTCCTTGGACGAACTTATTCAAAGCGGACATCTTAATCCTCAACTAGCCATGCGGGTATTGACGACTTTTGACAAGAGTATATCTGAAGGATTAGCACAACTGGTGCGGAATCGGGCTGTGGTCAGGGTAGGTTATTGGGCTTGGGGGTTGATGGAATCACTAACACATTCTTTTTCTCATCTTAGGGACACTTACATACTTATCGATTCTGCGACGATGTCTGGACTTTTATTATTGAAAACCCCAACTTTAGGTTTGATCAAGATACCATATCGTCCGATAAGGTCAAGATTGTTGCCTGTAATGCCAAACGACCCGGTGAACAATAGGTCTCCGTTGGTACAAAGTGATTTTTTAGTTCTTTAGTATAGTCTCTTCACCACCACCTTTCTCTCTCCCTTATTCCCTTCGTCTCCATTATGATCTATCTTACTTTGTATATATATCAAAAGCAAATTTACACATCCTTCCTCCCTCCCCTTCCCCATAGTTTATGGAATTAAATAAAACAATAGCCAAGGTGAATCCCTTTGCTTTTACCAACATTTGATTATTGATTGATTGATTGAATAAAGTACATGATATATGTAATGTTTATATTGTTTGTTGTTTGATATTATAATTAAGGAAGACATAAAAAAAAAAAAAAAAAAAAAAAAAAAAAACTATTGACTATATAAGACATAAGACTATACCGATTCTACAGCCGATGCCATGTCTTTTGAAGTAGGTCTGTTTGTTTCCATTGTATCGAGTCCGTTTCCAAAGATCGATCCCAGGTAGCCATACCATCCTTTTCCAATTTCAATAGATGCAGTAAAATGTTATGGGCCGCGGGTAAGTGAAGAGAGGTTGGATAATCCTTGTAAAGCACTTTGACGATCTCCAGTGGAGTGTAACAAGTAGACGAGTCCGACAAAAAGTCCAAGATTTGTCGTTCTCGCTGTTGTCGATGTTCAATGTATTCCCTGATTTTAGGTACACCAGGCTCGATCCATTCGCCATGACCAGGATATAATCGGATAGGGTTTAGGGCCAAGAGACAGTGAAGACCAGCCATATAACTAGACAAGTCTTCAAAAACCGCCGTACCATGACCAAGGATGCAATCCGCTGTAAACAGGCTTTGTTCTTCTTCCAACCAAAAGGTACAATGGTCTTGACAATGCCCAGGAGTATATATCACTTTTAATGTCGCCCCATCTGTTTGGAATATTTGCTGATCTTGTAAAGGGAGCACCGGAATGTCAGGAGGAAAGGAGTGCAAGTGACCGAGTCCATCCACCTTGTTGTTTTGAGTGGAGAACTTGTGGACACGAATGTTTCGGTTTTTGTTGATGGGTGCTGATAAGATGGATTCCAGGCCGCCAAAGTGGTCATGATGGCCATGAGTAATTATTATGTCAGATACATACGCCTCTGGTGAAATGGATTCAAGTGAGGTTTGAAGAAGTGTGACATAATCAGGTCGACCTTCGCCACAGTCAATTAGTAGTTTTCTTGGACCGGTCCCAACCAGATAAGTGTTTGTGCCCTTACAAAAATCATAATCATGAGTGTTCGTCCCCGAGTTAATTCCTATTTCCCAATATTACTTGCCTACCTGAAGTGTAAACTTGCCAGGATTCAATCCCATCACACGCCACACTCTATCTGATAGACGAGTAAACGGTGCTAATTTGGCAAGGCTGTTGTTCATTTGGATTAATAATAAAAAGAATGTGTAAGAAGAAGAACCTGAGCCCGCATGTTGATTAAAATCAAAGAACGCGGGATTTGAAAATGAATAATGCAGGATTAGAGATTTGTCAATGGAATGGTGGTTTCATGATGAGCGACTACTATTGAGAGTTATTGTATTATAAAAAGAGTCTCTTGTTATTGTTACCTTTGTACATCTACCAGAAAGATAAAAGTTTTATATTTAAAAGGTTTGTTTTATTATAAGTTTGGTAGAATCAACAATGTAAAAGGCGAGGGATACTACTTTTTAACTGGGGGTATAGCTATATATATATATATATATATCAAAAGAGGGGAATCAATAGGAAGTATAAGATGATGACGATAGGACAAGTTAAATTAAAAGGACAAAGCGGAAGAAGAGACCCCAGGTTATAATCGCCAAAGTGACATAGATTCCAGCATAGACCCAATTCGTGTTATTCCGTTTCAAAGGCACCGCATTTGAGAGTTTGTTTTCGTTTGATTGGTGAGCTTCTCGAGCTGATCGATCCAATATATGATTGTAAGTATATCTGTCCATATAAGTCAGTATGATACCACAAAGAATGGCAGATACCGAGATGATGATAAAAAAGTGTATTACTCCGCCATAACCCTTGTTAGCATCTTGATCCTGTAGCCAGCCCGTGATGATGTCAAAGAGCGCCAATCCAATGTTAGTCCAACTTTTGATCAGCCCAAGACCGGTACCGACAAGTGAGAGAGGGAGAATGACAGGAACAGATGAGACGAGACCCACGGGACCCAATGATAAACTGAGACTAAAGATCAGCATCCCAACCAATGGCGCCAAATTCGTATATCCCAAGAGAAGTAACGCCACCAACATGGATACACCGCTACCGATCACTAACAAAGTCAAATGAAGAGGTTAGTATCATTATTTGGACCAACTTCCTTTACTTTTTCCATTTTCACTCACTCATCCAGGTTCTTTTGCCATACTTGTCCACACATAAACCCAAGAAGGGCATCAAAAAGACAGGGAGTATTTGAGCAACACTTGCAGTTGCAGCCGATTGTGCGTTGGAGTAGTCGAATCGAAATTTGACAAATTCACTAAGTAAAAGAAAGTTGATTAGTTAATTTTTCATTATATATATATAAAGAAATTCATTACCTGTTGATGTGCAAGAAGCAGCCCCATCCACCACCTAAAAGGAATTCCATAGCAGCAATCAACCAGTAAGAATGTGGTAAAAACAACAACTTTTTCCAACTAAAAGACTTTTTCCGTTTGATCACTTCTGTTTGTTTGCGACACGCCACAGCCGATGGATTGGAGATGGACCGTAAGAGTGCAATATAGACCAAATTGATAATGAATGAGAAGATACACAAGATGGCGCAAAACTAGATGAATTTTTAAATATAAATAAGTATGGCTGCATAGTGTCAATGGTAAACAAAAGTCTTACCCAGAATCCATAACCATACCAACCAGTCCAGTTAGCGATAGGCACCACGATAGCTTGAGCCAAAAAGGAAGCCAGACGACTGATTGTCAACATCAGGGCCACCACCGCTGCCAAACTTCGACCACGAAACCATTGGCTGAGAATAGTTTCCTGGACAATGACCACCGTACCACTACCGATACCATAAAAGATCCGCCCCATGATCAACATGGTCAGGTTGTTGGATGAGATCGACAGAGCCACCAAGATATTCCCAGACGTAATCAGGAACGTGGTGAGTAAGGATCCAGGGATCGTTCCAAATGCATCCACAAAGATACCCCCAACCACAGGAAGCACCGTATTGACAATGGCCACACTGGATTGTATCACACCGTATTCTGCATTGCTGATTTGAAATTGCTATAGAGAAAGATATCTGGTTAAAGACTGTAAATGGTATAACAAGGGCATTCCCAACTACTTGCCTCTTTGATCGTATTCTTCATGGCACCAAGGGTATGAGCAGCAAAATGACTACCAACTATATTGACAAAACAAATAAAAAGAGAGTCCTGTTAGTCCCCCAAATTGTTGACAGGGTCTATGGTGATTGTTTACCTGCTATGAATAATGCACACATTAAGGCCGTTGCCTTGTATTCCCACTTTTGGTCAGCTAAATGGCAATAGTCTTCGTCATCAACAGGTGATTCCGGAGGTGAGGGTGCTTTGTTTGGTGATGAGCAACAATCGTTTGTGAGTGAGTTGGTGTTTCCACAACATGATCTGGAGGAAGTTGTTGGTAAATAAGTTTGTTTGGATTCCGGTTTTAATAATGGTGTTGTTTCTTGATCCGCATATGTATCTAACATTGAGAGCGTAGGAGTGTGGTATAGGTTTAAATGAAAAAAAAAAAAAAAAAAAAAGAAAAAGTCAAATCAGTTATTCAAGTATTTATCAGATGGAATCTGGATTTGAATTTATCCCACTACCAATCAAAATCGTTCAATCAATCTCCACCCTTGCTCCCCTGTTAGTTATCATTACGATAATCACAGTGAATGGTACAGGACAAGTGCAGGTACTGACAATGATTTTTCCCACAAAAGGCAAAGACAAAAACAAACAACAAGAAGAATGATGATGAGAGATATAAAAATAGTGCTTTTTATTAGATAAGTAATAAAAAAAAAAGGGGGGGAATGTTTATCAGATAAAAAAAAAAAATGCAAGTTATAATCTGCTAGAGTCAACACAAAGCTATTCCAACATGATATCAAAGTACTTTTTCTGATCCTTCAAGAGTTCACCAAACACCCGATAGCGCTTTTCGTATAATTGTTGGATTACAGGGTCCGATCGAGGCAACACTACTTTACCCGCACGAGTCAATTGGCCCATTACTTGCCATAAAGAGTAGTCATCAGACGTCGTCGCCGAAGCAGCTTTTGCACCAAGAATCGCCGCGCCGATCACCACCGCACCCTCGATTTCTTCAGGCAAAATCACTTTACATTGAGTGACATCAGCATTCAATTGCACAAACACCTTGTTTTTACACAAACCACCAGATAAGCAGAGAGTATCGATTGTATAGCCATGTTGATTCATCGTATCCACAATATGACGAGTCTGGCAAGCAATGGATTGAAGAGTGGCCAGGTAGCGCAAGGCAAGATCATTAATCCCTTGATCAAGAGTAAGACCAACAATAGTGCCACGTAAAGTAGGATCAGCCAAAGGAGATCGATTACCATGAAAGTCGGGATAGATATGTAACTTTTGAGTCAAGAGATCAATATAATTCAAACCTTGTTGCTGTTTCAGTATCGTCAAATGTTCTTCCAAGAGGGCATAGATATTCGTTTCCTTCTTTGCAGCCTTGTCGAGAGCCTCTTGATAGGCAGGATGGCTTTTCAAAGTATAATCGATGAGTTGACCAGTAGATGATTGACCCCCTTCAGCACACCACATGTTGGGCACCAGTACTGAATGATAAGGACCCCATACACCAGGAACAAAGAGAGGTTTAGGTGACATGGCAATATGACAACTAGAGGTACCACAGATGATGGCCAATCGATTAGACATTTGGTTTGATGATGGATCATTAGTAGAGGATGCAGCCAATGTCGCCACCGCACCTGCATAAGCATCAATCACAGCGGATCCAACCGGAGTACCCACCAAGAGTCCCAGATCTGCTGCAGCCTGTTCGGTCAACCCATTTCCCACGCGATCACCAGCATGAAGCACATCGTCTTCTTCGTTTGGACGCCCACCCAGTCTTTTCCAGTCTTCTTCCACCAAGTATCCGAGCCCGATCAGATCAAAGTAGTCGCGATCCCAACCACCACCACCAGTTTCTCGAGGAAGGTAAGAGAATTTACAAGTCAAAGAGCAAGTGGAGCGGGCCAAATTAGCAGTAGCTCTCCAAGTCAAGTAATCCGGGAGATCCATCAATTGTCCAATCGAATCCCATTTATCACCAGGTAGATTTTCCTTGAGCCAGAGTATCTTGGGGGTTTGCATCTCTGGACTGATCGTGCCACCAACATATTGGAGAACAGAATGTTTGGTGTCGTTTATCCGCTTTGCTTGGTCAACGGAGCGATGGTCTGCCCACAGAATCACGTTCCAGTCATCATTCGTAAATCCCGACGCCATATCCACCGATTGAGGTTCGTTCTTCTTGTCCAATACCACCAGAGAACACGTGGCATCAAAGCCGATCCCTTTGATATCCTGCGCTGTCACCCCGGCAATCTTTACGGCTGTTTTTACGGCTTGGCAGATACTGTTCCAGATATCCCGAGTTGATTGTTCGTAAATGTCGTGTAAGGGATGGTGTGTCTTGATAGGTTGGATACAATGGCCTTTCCAGCGTCCTTGATTATCTATTACCGCCGCTCGAGCAGAGCTATTAGAGAGAATGATTAATATCAGAGAAATTCAGTACCGCTTATATAGACTTACCCAGTGCCAACATCAATACCAACAAAGTGTGCCATGGTTAACTAGTAAGAAGTAAAAAAGGTACCAAAGAATAAAAAGACAAAGGAGTGAGAAAAACGAGCGGTTTCATCATTTAAACAACCGACTAGTTCCATCCGGAGATTTTTATTTTTCTATTTTCCTTCTTCTTACCTCCATATTAGGGCTGTTGGGCTGTGCACCAACTGGTCGTGAGTTTTAATTTCCCCATCATGGATCATATTACTACTGATGAAGTCATTTCCACCTAAAAGCTATATTAAGGGAAAGAAGTGGTCAGCAAAAAAGGAGTAGACAATTGCATACTTTTAATATCTACTTTTTTTGTTTACTGTGTACGTAATCGACAAGGATTAAGTTGTCAACTGTCCTTTCTTGAATGCTGTGTGTGGCTGTGGGGAGGCGGTTGTGATTTTTTTTTTTAAAAAAAAGTAAAAAGCGAAAGAGAGAGAAATCCAATTGGAGGGCGCAATTATTATCAATGTATATTTCGAATCCCGACATCCTCTTTTTGATCCCTTTCTTTTTCATTTCTTCCTTTCTTTCTTCTTTACTCTTTTGATTCGTCTCTCCCGCAATGTCGACAAGTGGTAAGAACATTGTATATTAACAGGTGTAAGTAAATATCGTAAATACTAACTTGATCTTCTTTATATGAAATGGGCGTCATCTTAGACCGTGCCACAGAACCCAAGACCAAGAAAGGTTTCTTAAGAACCTACCTGTTGGCCTATAACATCCTTTCATGGAGTGGTTGGTTCCACATTCTTGTGCTTGTCACCATTGAACTGGCTATATCTGGTGGTGATTGGGAAGATGTCTTTGAAATGACCTGGCCTGCTTTACAAATCGTACAAACCGCTGCCTTGTTTGAAGTAGGTAACATGACAAAAAAAAAAAAAAAAAAGAAGAATATACTTGTACTCAAATTTGTATTTAGGTATTCCATAGTATGGTTGGTTGGGTGCGAGCTCCCTTCTTTACAACATTGATTCAAGTCCTGTCACGTCTTTTATTGGTATGGGGGGTGAATGCGGTGTTTCCCGAAATCCGTACTCATGGTTCCTATACTACTATGATCATCGCCTGGTGTATTGCTGAATTGGTCCGATACAGTTTTTATGCATTCAATTTGAAAAATGGCTCTGTACCTTCTATTATCTCCTGGGCTCGCTATAACTTCTTCTTGGTGCTCTATCCATTAGGTGTCTCGTCCGAATTGATGATGATCTATCAAGCCTTGCCTTACGCCAAAGAAATCCATTCTGCTTATTATTATGCTTTGATTGCCGCTGCTTTATCTTATGCCCCAGGTAAAAAAAGAGAAAAAAAAACAAGGATGTATGTGAAGGGAATTGGACTAACTGTTTTCTTTTTATTTTATATGGTATCTCTAGGCTTCCCTATCTTATTCTCGCACATGCTTTCCCAACGTAAAAAGTACCTTAAGAGTACTGTCAAAAAGTCTGATTAGGTGGTTTTATTTATAGAATAGTATCGTAGTTATTACACTAGGAATAAACAATTAATCAATAAATCATTCAACCAACTAGTAAAAGATAATGGTGTTTTGTTGTGGTGATTGTACAGTAATACATAAATTGAATGACAATACTGAAGTGTATATATAGTTTACTGCGGTTATAATTGAATCAAACGTGATATTGGTCGGAATTTAAAACCACGCATGAATGCATGATGTTTCTTTAGTCAGAGGGGTTTATAGTGAATCATAAAGTCCACGCCATATTTATTAAGTAAACAATAAAAAAATAAAAAGAAAAGTCATGTAATGAGTCTACTACTAGGCTAAACTACGGGTGGGTGGGGTATAAATGTACCTATTCTAAAGATTGATCTTCTTGTCTTTGTAAAGCAGAAGCTGTTGCCGCCATGACGATCCATTCAAAAGAATCAGGTGGGAAAGGATTCAAATCAGGCACTAGAGCTATGTTTGACCGAGTTGGTGGTGGAAGTGATGGTGACAAAGGGCCAGGTCTTCTTGTGTTTCGGTAATGTATTAACCAGCAGGCAGTTGAGCATAGAGTTACCTTACAAACAACCGAAGAGTATGTTTGGTGAGCCTTGACCTGAATCGCACTAAGCCATTCGTTTACACAGGCACCACCACAGATATTGCAAGTCATTTCAAATTGCAAATCATCCACGAGCGCCCACGGTATGTTGCTGTTGCTGATCCTCCCATCCTTATTGTTTCCTAGTCGTTTCCGGTTCATCATATATCGCAGAGCCAATTCTCGTAAGGAAGGAATCCACACCGCACCATTGTATGGAAATATGTCATTGGATGAATTATTCATAACCAAGAGTGATGCTGCCGCCATCGTCATCGTCATCGAGCTAGTTTCAAGAGTTGGTGTGCTGGTAGATGGGTTATCCAGTAACTTGATGAGCATCCTATCCATATCAAAGTAGTTACATGGTGTTGAGTAGACAGCGATCTTGGAGAGGTCACGTAGCTTCTGAGCATAGGTAGTTTCTGATGTCCGATGATAATCCAGGCACGGATTATGTGTTAAATAGACTTGAGCACAAGTAGTGAAGATGGAGGTTGGTACGATGTAAATGTTATTGTTGCTGAGATTCAAAAGGCGCAGGATACATAGGCGGTCGTTGTTCATGATGCATGGTAAAAACGCCAATCGATTGGATGACATATCAAGCGTTTCTAGATTTGGAAAGTAGAGTAGGTCAGGTGTGAGAGTGGTGAATCGGTTGTCTGCTAGATTTAGGTGTTTTAGTGCTGGTAGACCAAGAGACGATGGCCAGACGTGTAGTTGATTGTGTGATAAATCCAGTTCTTCTAGTCGTACCATATCTACCATGGTATCAACAACCAGAGCCGCCAATTTATTGTTCCCTAACTGTAATTGTACCATGTTTTGCCATAGTCCTAACTGATCATCCAGTTGTTCCAATTGATTGTCGTTTGCCCGTAGTGTTTGAAGGTGTGGTAATGTTACAGGTAGTCGATATAAATCCACCAATTTGTTACCTGTTATATTCAAATGTTCTAGTTGCGATAAGGTATGTATAACAGGTGGTAGTTGAGTAAATTGGTTCCAAGCAAGATTGAGTTTGCGAAGGTGAACGAGATCCATTAACGCCCTAGGTAGATTGGACAGTTGGTTTCTTGAGAGATCCAGGCTGACAAGAGAATGAGATAAAGTGGTGTATGGAGGCAAGTAAGGTGCTATATCAGTGGGTAGCTTGAGATGGTTACTACGAAGATTCAAGGTATCAGTTCCTTGATGAGTTTGTTGTTCCATGTTTGTGGTTGAGAGTGGCAAGGAAGTAACGAGTTCAGTATTTGTATTGACACCCGCCAAAGTTGCACCATTAGCCAAATAAGATAAAGTCATGATGTAGTGGGGAAGAAAGAAAGAAAAAAAAAAAAAGGAATAATGCAAAAAGGGCGAAGATGGAAAGATAAAGACATTTCTAACGCCGACAGTATGTGCCAATCCACACAACAATCAGGGTGAACCAAATACAACCACTTAACACATAGAAGGCTGAGGGATCATTGCATCAACTCCAGCCTATTTCTGTGGTTACACACACCTACTCTTTTTTTAAAAACCCGGAACTCAATTTTTTCATTTTCACCCCTCTTCTTCTTGTTCTTTTTTTTTTTGTTACATCTATATCATCCTTTTACCTCCTCTTTATTACCCCACTTTAATAACACCTACATCATTGTAATGGCGCAGGTGTCTCATCACGACGTTACCATTCGTCTTGTCCTGGATGAAAACCGACCTTACTTTCCTGGTGATTCCATTCGTGGCAAGGTGATGCTTGCCTGTCCTCGTCCTATTAGTCCTCATGGTATTCGACTGATATGGGCTGGTGGTGTTACCATTCGACCTACACCTCAAGATCAAGAAAACCATCTCTACTTTAAACGAAACTATGCCATTAGTAACAACAAATTGGACGGGAAAAAGGTCAGTAATGGGATGGCCTACAAATCCTCTGCCTTTGTCGAAAACCATGATACGTCGATACCATTACTCTTTACTATGCAACAAGCCGTCACTTACTCATTTGCCTTTGATGTACAAGTCCCTGTGGATATACCTTTACCAAGTAGTACAGAGGTAAGTCATAATGATCATTTAAAAACTATTGTTTACTCATCTATTTTATTTTTGACTTGATTTTATCAAGGCTGAAACTTCCATGTTAGGTGGTAAGATCGTGTATACTATCGAATGCTGTTTGGATCTAATGATGGATGATCCTGCTCCTGTCCGATCTCATATTATGGTCACTGTGCTGGAACACCTTGATGTAAGAAGTCCTGAATTGGCGGTGCCTCGAACGGAAGAATCTGTCTACGCTCTATGGTTGGCTGGTACTCCCAAGACAAGTCCTTGTAATTACAAAACGGCGATGCGTGTTACTTTACCCTATCAGGCTTCTACTAGAGGTAATCCTTTTTTTCTTTGATCTATTAATACAATATCATGATGCTCACTCATTTTATTCTAAAACTAGGTGGTCAAGTTAATATCGTAATCCATGTGTGGCATAGTGTCGAATATCAACGTCCTAAAGGTGTCACTGTCAGTTTGATCCGGGTGCGTCAATTACATTATCTAGGAAGGTAAGACTATATATATATATATAATTCATTACTAACACTTCTCTCTCTCTCTCTCTCTCTCTCCTATCCTGATAGTGCCTATGCCTTTCCTGACGAAACCATTCTGTTAATGCGGGCTGATGTGGATTTAAAACAAGACAAAAAGTTTGTACAAACCTTACACTGCACTCTACCTATCCGTGAAGATCTTACACCCAGTATCAGCGACAATGCCAAACTCTTGGAAATCTTTTACAAAGTACAAATCAAGGTGCAATTACAAGAAGGCTCTTATCAAACCATGGCTGGCGATATTCAAAATTTCATGTCGGTTGAAGTCCCACTCGTGATTGGTACTGTCCCTCTGATGATAGGCAAGAAAATGGTCTCTCCTCGAAAAAATCTCGCCATCAAATCTCCACCAACAAGAACAATCACCAATGGCTCGAAAAAAAGTGATGGATCCAAAGACAATGATGGTGCTTCTGTAATGTCGAATGAAACGAACAAGAAACAAGGTAGTGGTTTGTTTGGTCGAAAAGCATCCAAGCATGAACCTGCGGTCGAAAAGAAGAATGGATCATTACGCAAAATATTCAACTGGTCTAGTAGCAAATCTAAATTAAAAGACGACTCTGCAACAGTGGTCAGTAGCTCCAACTCTAACAATGGCAACAACAAGTATGACGACGATGAACCTATCCAAAATCATAGTGGCATTTCTTCATCCAAAAACACCGATTATGATCAACACAACTCCTTCTACAATGGCTCACAGACATCTCAATCTGTGTCTTCACCCAGGACGGAAATGGATTCTCTAACCGCGCAAATGCAGGAACTCGCCAAGAACAATAACAACAAATCAAATCAACCATTCAAAATCACCAACTCATCCGTAGAACTAAAACCTGATGAAAAAGATGATGAAATCTTCGACTTTGAACTTCTTGCTGCTATCAACAAATCCAAGGCCGAAGCAGAAGCTACATCATTGGCTTCTCCTACCATTTCTGCGTTTATGAATCATCAAGATGATGGTCACATTGGTACTTTTGGTGTAGACTCAAGTAAGGCGCCTATAACTACATCTGCATCACTCAACACAACTACAACTACAGCAACGAACGATATGAATTCAGGTAAAGATAAACGACAAAGCGGATCAATCAGGGATGACGATATCTTTGATAATGGGACGGATGGACGACCTCAAAGTCCCATGTCAGTACCCACCACTGTCACCTCCAACAACGATGCGCCTGGTCGTGCACGGGCTATACGCTACCACAACATCTTTGAATCATCTGACGAAGGAGAAGAAGAAGAAGAAGACGATAATGCATTTGAACAACATAGTACCCATGAACAACAGACACTCAATGATACGACAGAAGATGATAGTACTCGGAAAGGCATCACTTATCACAGCCCATTTATGGATTCTGACGACGAAGATGAAAACGACGGTGACAGTGATGGTGACGAGAATGACAACATTCAGGCTAATAACACGACAAATACCAACGATGAAATGGGCGATGGTCGTATCATCAAACCAACAGAAAACGATCCTTCGATCGAATCATCTACGAGTTACTTTCAACAACAACATCATCTACCTTCACCACCACCTGATCGACTATCACAGCATTACACTAATTACAAAGGTGACAGCAACAGTAGCAGCGATGAATCCGATGACTCGCCATTAAACCTAATGTCGAAAAGAAATCGACAACGATACCAACAGCAACATTAATTACTAGTATCACCTTACCTACACATGCATATCTTCTTCTCCTTACCCATCTACACTTATCACTCCCATTAGCTTACTATATCTACTTATCATACTGTCTTTTATCTTTTGTATTTCTTTTGTGTTGATCATATCTTTATAATAAAAAACAACTTTTTTTTTTAATATTCATACTCAAGGCCTTTTGATATTCAAATGCCGGCGGCGATTAAAAAAAAAAAAAAAAAAAAAAAAAAAAGAAACACTGGATCTTTGATTTTTTTTTTCATTCTTTACAGGTCTTTCCTTCCCAATTAAACATCATCTACGGACACATCTTGGTTTAGCATCTTGTTAAAACGACCACGACCAACCAACCAACCAACCATTAACAACAGCGATTAAACAAGGATTCAACCAAACACAGACCAATAAAACCACCATCACCAAACTAACCTTACAACACAATGAACAGCGCACCTGGTCAAGATAATACCCATCAATATGTCCAAGGGCATGTGATGCATAACAACAAACAACTCCAATACATTCGTTCCTGTTTTGCCGCCATTGCAGGGTCAGTCGCTGGTATTCTTGGGTTAACAAACTGGTCTGGATTCGTGTGTTATGCCGTCAGCTGGTCGCTTCTGTGCGTCCTCTTGCTCCTTATCAAAACATCTTGTCCTTCACAACATTTTGTCTCTGGCTGGAAAGGGATCGTTGTTGATGGTGCCATGAATGGTTTGTTGTCCTATACCTTATTCCATACCTTACTGTATGGGCTTGTCCACTTATATCAATAGTTTGCTTTGTAGTATATATATATATATGATAAATAAATAAACCAGTTTGTCTTGTCTTGTTGTTGATAATCTTGTTTCGGAATGATGTGGGTCTTAATGGGGGTGATAGGTAGGATAGATGGGATGGGTGGTCATCGCCAATTATAGAATACCTTCTCTGATTGGATCGTTTAAACCTTTAGTGGCAGTACAATAAGCCTCTTTGGTTCTATTTCAGCCGCAGCAGGTTGGGTACTATGAATGGGCCGCAGGTTACGTGTGAAACGGGGTTTGAATTTCCATTGGGATTGGTCGAATCCTGTTCTCTCTTTTTTTTTTTCTTTTTTTTCCCTCTCTTTTACTTATATTTTTTAGTATTCACCATGTCTATCTTTGTAGAAACCCTTTAAACGCCTTTTACCAACCAAACGAACCTTCTCCCCCTTTTTTTATACTTTACTTTACTCGAACTTAACAATAACAACAAAAACAATTTTCCCCTTTTAAAAAAAAACAACAACAACAACAACACTTCAATTAGCTTAAATTTTCCTGCTATCCTACTTCTGACCTTTTTTAAATTTTTATCACCTTTTTAACAATCTTACACCTGCTGACTACAGCTCTCAATTGAACAACAACAACAACAACAATAACAACTACATCTGGACATCGCTTCCTGATAACACTTTAAACACACTTTCAACAAAACCAACCATGGCAGTATCAGATGGGGTTCCACATCAGATACCGACTGCTGCTTTGGCAGCCTTTGATCATCCACCCACTTACTTTCAACACCATTCAACTGAACCTACTCTTTACTGTCTAAACAACAATATCAACAACAGTCTCAACCTCAATCTTACTCTGAACAACAACAACAACAACAACAATAACTATAGTGCTCCGGTCACCAACAACAACAACCTTTTGAAAACGAATGCTATTACTGCGATAATCTCACCTGAAGATGAACAACAACTACCTTGCGAACAATACAAAGAATTCCTTGATGCGTCTCACCATGAACGAGTGGATATGATCGACAATTTAGTTGGTAGGAATATATATATATATATATAAAGTAGGGGAAAGACTTGACTAATTATGATATGATAATAGATGTATCTGTTGATATAATTGATTCGATATGGCCAACTCCTCATCATGCCAAAGTGGTGGGCACCAAGGGTTTTATTCGCGAAATTCTTAAACGATCCAAAACGACCTACTTTATGCTTCAACTCAGTCTATTCTACATCTTTCGTGTGAAAAGGGTGGTGCAAGCAAAACTACGATTAACGACGAATGAACGACATTATCGGGACGATCTCATGTGTTGTGGTCGACGTATGTTTTTAGCTTCCTTGATGGTCGCGTCCAAATACATCCACGACAAAAGTTATCGCAACAAGGCTTGGGCAGAGGCATCTGGTTTGACTCTGGCTGAAATCAATGCATCCGAATTGGCTTTTTTGCAAATGATCGATTATCGTTTGTATGTCAGTAAACCCACCTTTGAAAAATGGTATGATATGCTGAATCAACGACTGAAGCAACGAAAAGCATTACCGACTCGAATCACAACACCTAGTCCTATCAAGAAATCAAGTGTGAAACCGACGGCGACTGCGACAACGGCTGGGAAAGCGATCATGATGACAAATAGGAACGACCTGCGCAAACCTACCGTCACTACAGTATCACCAACTTCAACATCCTCCGCCGCAACTGCTCATTATCCTTCACCTGCTTCACCTTGCTTTTATCACCCGGATCTCAATGTACCCACATAGGTAGTAATAATAGTTGTAGTCTTCTTTTGGGTGGGAATCTTTTTTTTATCCCTCTCTTTATCTCCCTCTTTTTTTTACGTAGTATTCTTTATCTTTTTTTCTTATATTATCCCTCTAGTTATAGCTCTTCTACCCTTTTTACTCTACTATATAAATATATCAATTTGTTTCTCCTTGTTTGGAAGAAAAGAAATAAAGAACTGGGTTTTATACTTATCCAAATAACTCGTATGCAAAATGGGAAAAGACCACGATGGGCGGGGTTTACATATAGAGCGGGATTTATAAATGGGGGCGGACATGCAACGTAGGACTAATAACAAGTCAAAGGAGCCCACACAGGTAAATCATATGACAAGTTTTATTATATTTATAAAAATAAAAATAAAAAGAGACACGAACAATAAAGCTACACTAAACATAATCTATACTGATACATTTCTAACTACGTCATCCACTGCCTTGGCAAAATATTCGACATTGGAGTTTGATAGTCCAGCCATGGAGATCCGGCCGTTATCAGTGAGGTAGATATGATACTTTTCGATCAAGACCTTGACTTGAGGAGCTAAATGATAAAAAGACAAAAGTGAGCGATTAGTTTCATATAAATCCCTCTCCACCTACACGCCATACTTACTTTTAAGACCAGTAAACGAGAACATGCCGATTTGATCCACAATATGATTCCAAGAACCCGGTGTTTTCAGATCTACAAGATGTTGGTATAAAGCCTTGCGCATGTCGATGATACGAGAAGACATGTATTTCAGATTGTCCTTCCATTCGGCATAAAGCGCGTCGTCGTTCAAAACAATATCCACGATGCGTGATCCATAGGCTGGAGGATTGGAGATTTCAGATCGTTGTAACTTTTCCAGTTGAGACATTACACGTTGGGTATCTTGAGGAGTTTTGCATACAAATGTCAAATTACCTGCGCGTTCACCTAAACAAACAAACAAACAGATAAGAAGTTAGTATGAAACCATCCTCTTTTTTCTTTTTCCTACTTACCATAAAGACCAAAGTTTTTAGCAAAAGATTGAGCGACAAACAATTCAAATCCTTGATCCACAAAGTACCGGACCGACCAAGCATCACGATCCAAATCACCCGAAGCAAATCCTTGGTAAGCACAATCAAAGAAGGGGAAGTGACTTTTAGCACGCATGGCTTGAGCAATACCTTTCCATTGTTCTTCAGTAGGATCCACACCAGTAGGATTATGGGCACAAGCATGGATAATAAAGATACTGTGGTCGGGTGCGTCTTGGATGGCTTTAATCATTCCATCGTAGTTCAATCCTTTGGTCACAGGATCCCAGTAAGCATATTCTTCGACTTGGAAGCCCACGCCTTCAAAGATGTTTCGGTGGTTGGCCCAGGTTGGTTTGGAGATATAGCACTTTCCGCTACCCTTGTAATGTTGTGCTAGGAAGGCAGCACCAGTATGGTTGGCACCGGTACCTGAGATGGTTTGTACTGCACCTACACGACCTTGACCAATCGCAGGACTATCTTTGCCCAGAATTAGTTTGCTGGCAGCTTTGGTGTAAGAAGGTTGGCCGGCAATAGGTTGATATTCGTGGTCCAAGGAAGCGTCGTTAAAGAGAATAGCATCGGCCTATTGTGAGAGAGAAGTAAGTCAGTGTGTAATGAGAATGGGTACCTCTTTTTTTTCCCAGGTTCATTCGTGTAGGTCTTTTTTTTTTTCCTTTTACCTTTTTCACTACAGGAAGAACATAAGGCTTGAGTTCGTCAGTTCTGAAAGCACCTACACCTACGTTGATCTTTTGAGGATGAGTATCGGCCTTGTAGTTAGCGGTGAGACTAAAGATAACATCAGCAGGTGCTTGAGGGACATTTTCAAAGACGGAGACTAAAAATATAACCGTAAAAATGTGTAAGTTGACATAAAACAAGTTATTTGACAACAAATTATCACTTACCAGACATATTTTATAAAGTTGGGTAGTTAATTGTTGTTAACGTTGGGAAGAAGAGGACGTGATAAAAAAAGTCTCTTGCCTTATTTTATGCAGTTGAAAGGCCGACGGGAGATTTTTTTGTTGGGTGGCGTGGTGTTTTTTTTTCTGACTCGGGACTAACTTTAGTGGCAATTGAGACTCATGAAGGAAAAAAAGTGTGCCCCTGACTGTTTCAATGAAAGACAAAGAGAAAAAGGATCATCCAATATATACATACTAAGAATCGTTCAGTATGTGAATCCACGTTTATGTGGATGTCATTGTCAATGGACTAGAAAGACGTTGACCTATTGTTACCAGAATCTTGTATACTGGAATGAATCATGTTATATAATGCCAACCAATCCATTTGTGTAAAATGTTATCTTAAAATCGCTCGATTACCATTTCAGGGGCCCTATCATTAAATATGGAACAGGCCTTATTTTGTGAATACAATCAAGTTGCTACCTGGGATCGTTTCGACCCTCGAGTTCATGACTTGTAATGTTGCTGGGAATAAGTTACCTTTTGTTCACAAAAGTCATTTGATACCTTGTTAGAACCCCACTCTTTTTTTCTATTTACTCCACACATCTTGTCCTGTTGCAATTTAACACTTAATGTAAATGTTAAAGCGCCGATTGAATTTATGCAACTCTCAGATCATGAAACGAATGCATGATTCAGTAGTGTTTGTTTATGCTAAAGTGTAATAAATACCCGAAAAAGATAATCATGCAAATCAGGGTTGGTATGTGCATAGAGAAAAAGTAAAATGATAACTGTTTGTTATCATCAGTTCCATACAAAGTTACAATTCCGCTCCTTATTTTCCACTTCCGCCATGTCAGGCAGACCAAAAGTATTAATTATTTTTCACATGTAAAAACTACCATCAGATATATAAACCACCCCCATTTCGAAATGCCTTTTTTTCATAGACCAACTTTTTGACATGTTGAACAACCGTCAGGGATTTTGCATGAATTTCACTACTTTCCACAATGCTGAGCGGGGAAAACTAAAGGCTTTGAATGGGAAAAGAACAATCTCACTTTTCCCGATCGGGATTTGAAAATACTTTTTTTTTTCCCTTCAAGTCCTTCTCCACAATGCCCTAGAAGGCACCCGATCAGAATCGACCGCATTATCACTCTGCTAAATATCGATGTGCACCATCATCTATATAAAGTGGACCTATAAAAGGTGTCACTAGCGATATTAATAGCGTAACTATCGATAATCGTATCAGAGGAATTACTAGGAATTGTTTGTTACACATTTGACAAGAAGAAGAAAAGATTTGTTGTTGACGCAAGGTATACACGTTCCCACACTTTGGTGTTCTCATTCCACTTTTGTTGTATAAGAATGGCTTACTTTCAGTCAATTTACATACATAGTGTCAACAACTTGGTCTGGATTTTCCCTCTGTCTATTTTTTATTTTATTTTATAAGGTAAAAAAAATCCATAAAGTCACAAGATTCCCCGACCCTCTATTTTTGTTTTTTTCATTTCTTTCTTCTCTTCTTCCGCTTTTCCTTTTTTTTTTTTTTTTTTTTAGACTCAATTTTATACTTTACACATATACATATATTGCCCTTATACTCACTACATTCCTACTTGTCTTACATTCTCTTCTTTAACCTCTTATATACTACTCAAGGCCATGACTCATTTTGGACAGGGTCATCACCAACTTCCTTGCTCTCCTGCTTCACCAACTCGAACAATGAACTCGGACGAAAACGACGGAATGGATCCCCTTGATTTTATGGACCCTCTCTTCCATAATATTGAACCATCACACCTAATGGACAACATATCGTCGATGGACCAACAACCTTATCATGACCACGATATTCCTTCACCTTCTTCGAGTGTACATGACTCTTCGTCTTCGTCCTCTACTACAACTACTCCATCACCTAAAAGTCAATATGATGTCCTTCCTACTGATAAGCATGTTATTCCTACAGATCTCCTGAACGGCAATGATGTATGTTAAAACGAATCATAATGTAAACACAAGACTCACTCTTCCTCTCTCTTCACAGAACAATAGATATATGATATCCACTATGGCACTACCAGATAGCTACCATCGTCTCACAGCGGAATACTATGCACGAAACACCAACATATTGTAAGTGTAGTAATAAGACTTTATCTAAATATAGATGAATATGGCTTTTGACAACTGCAACTCACATCCAACTTCTTTTTTTTTTCTTTCTTTTATATCACAAAAT
The DNA here is from genome assembly GCA_025330725.1 of Chlamydoabsidia padenii. Classification (NCBI taxonomy): domain Eukaryota; kingdom Fungi; phylum Mucoromycota; class Mucoromycetes; order Mucorales; family Cunninghamellaceae; genus Chlamydoabsidia; species Chlamydoabsidia padenii. Next base: position 1,011,290 of record JAIWND010000004.1, on the reverse strand, counting down.
AGTAACTCCAGCAATGAATCTACTGATGAATCTTCCTTGGACAATGGCTCAACTCTGGATGATAGGTAATATAAACGAAATGATACTATCCTTTTCACCTGATAAACTAACTTTTCTTCTTCTTCTAGTCTACAAATCCGTGTGCTTGGTGTACCTAATCTTGGGGCTAAATCTCGTGTGGAAACTCAAATCAAGCTATGCATTCAACTAATGACATCAAACGGTACCAAAGTACCTAACTGGTCTTATCTTCGATTACCTGAAACCATGTTGGCAAGATCAAAACTTCGCAAATCACAACAACAAAAACTTTTGGATGGAAGTGTGGCTACTATGGTGTCTGATGAATCTAAAGTCTTGACATTGGATGCCCGAGTCATTTGCTCCACTGATGCTACCAAAACTGTCCGAATGTGTCCTGGTTGTGTCCGACGTGAGGTAAACTATATCACATATTACAAAAGTCATGTCACTCAAATTTTTTTAACTTTTAGCGTAAACGAGCCGAACGAACCAAAGATGGCAAACCACGTTACGAAGCTGACTTGACATCTACTACAACTCCAGGTGACCAAACTACTCATGACATGGATTTGAAACAACGGGCTGAAAACATGCTGGAAAAAGATCGTGATCGGATCCTACTCTTCAACTGCAGTCCTATGGTGAACTTTAGCTCGGGTGATACTATTCTGCCTACTCGAATTACATGTTACTGTCGCCACCATAACGAAAAGGTCGGATTCAGGTAATAAAAACAAAAGATGGGGTAAAAAGATTGAGGAGGAGATCATACTTACACTTTGTGTATATGTGTCACATGGATGCTCTTTTTTAGGATTCAATTTGTAATGCGAAATAATCAGGGGTCTATTGTTGCCAAAGGTTGCTCTCCACCAATCATGATTACTGATGACCACAAAAGCTCGAAACAACGAAACAACAGTATCTCCGATGAAGGCACAACTAATGACACCACCAACAAGAGCAACAGCTCCACTACTCGAAAACGCGGTAGAGCGGATTACGAAAACAATCAACAAAGTCTGGATACACCTGCACCTTCGCGAAGAGGATCCATGTCTAGTCATCATCATCAACAACAACAACAACAATACAACAACACGATACCATCAACACCTCTTCAAATGAACCCTTCTGCGTCATTTGGTATCCCGTCCTCTGTATCGAGTCCATATCAGTATGATCAACCTTCACCACCCACGGACAGCATGACGACACCAAACAGCTCATTATCATCATCACCCCAAATGATGCTCATAGGAAATGATCTTGCCATGACACCTCTCCCGACTATGGAGGATTCAACATCGTACGCTCTTCAACATACTATGGGACAAGATACCATCCAGACAAGCTACTTGATGAATGGAACATCACAACATGAATCTGTTTCCACCACAGATTACAATAATCAGGCCACCAATAATGATGACGGCAGCAGCTCTTTTTATTACTCCAACGGCATGACTGAGAACGGAACACCATCAACAGCCATAACAGCAGCACCATGGCCTCAAAACCGACGTCGACGACTTGCTAATCATGAAGATGATGGCTTCTTTATGACCGATGAAGCAACTTCTGTATGGCGAAGAATGGATCATCAACAGAATACTCCCCAGCTGGAACGGTTGGTGCCGGCTCAAGGACCTACGTATGGTGGTGTCGAAGTAACTGTATTGGGCTCTGGTTTCTATCGTGGTCTCACCTGTCTCTTTGGCGAACATGCAGCAAGTACAGTGTACTGGAATCCAAATACGCTTGTGTGTGTGCTTCCTCCGGCTGTAGCACCTGGACCGGTAGTGGTCTCATTTAAAGAACATCACATTGTGCTAGAAGGTCAAGACGTGGCTCTCTTTACTTATTATGATGCTAGCGATCAAGCGCTCCTGGAATTGGCTTTACAGGTGGTGGGTATGAAGATGACAGGTAAAATCGAATGCCCAAAACATGTTGCGATGCTCATCGTTCGAGGCGATCAACAACGGTCGCAACAAGACCATCATGGCACCAATCATACTGGACAACAACAACAACAAGAAGAAGACAACACATTGGAAAACGAAACGACCAGTGATGACGACGATTCTTTCGACGGGTCTATTTGCCATGAAAGCGACAACTTGGAGAATCACATCATGAATGCCCTCGAAGCGACTAACTCACAAGACGTCATGCAGACGAATCCTAATGGCCACACCATGCTTCATCTTGCTGTCCTTCTTCGATACGGTGCCCTTACTAAAATGTTGATCAACAAAATGAACGACCAGGTGATCAATCAACCTGATCGCAATGGCTGTACGGCACTTCACTTTGCATGCCTTTCAAACAGTGCACCGATGGTACAACTCTTATTGGACGCAGGCGCTCAACCAACAGAAAAATGCAGTATGGGCTCCGCGTTAACTTTGGCGACAGATCCTTTGGTTCGATCCATCCTTGTCCACTCGTTATCAACCACCATGACTGCAAAACCAGTATCGCCACCTTTACCAAGACGCCTCAGCTTCAAATCTCATGTCCGAAGATTCTACACACTCAAACAACAAACATCTGCTGCAGACCATGCTGCCGATGACTTGGATAACAATGGATTGGGATTTGTGCAATACAAACATGATCGAAGGCTATATCTATTTTGGCTACCACTGCTCATAGGCAAGTTCCACCTCTCTTCTTATATAACGTATACATAGTTTACTTACCCCCCTTCTCTTTTTACATCTAACCACTAGTTACTATTGGCCTTTTATATTACCAAATCCTTGGCGATCGAACCCTTTTAACATTATTACAAGATATGATTCCCTTCCGACGGCATGGCGTGAACTCTATTGTAGGATACTAATACATTTTATGTACGATTACCCCTTTCCCCTCCTTCCCTTTATTTAACATATACATTTATATATATCCATTCTTTACCTGATCTCTTTGTATGCCATTCTCTCCTTCCCCAACTTTTTTGCTATATATTTTTTTTTTACTCTGTCGACACACCCTAACTATATCATGCTTTGTTTTACACATTTTTTTTTATACAATTGTATTATCTGGATACCTCTTGACTGTCATATAATAAAATCTTTATATATTACCTTATTACTTGTTTTCCACAATGCAAATCGATCATCGGGACTTGAATATTTATATACCGTTTGTATGATAAGCCAAAATAGCTCGTCTTTATACAGATATATGTATCATTTAAGGTAGAAAGTAAGAGTGTTAATATAACTCATATAAACCCATCCTATTCGGGCAACCTAGACTCATATATATTCAGTTAAAAAGAAGAGGAAACAATAGGCGATTCCGTTAAATATGACAATAGCACAAATGGGCATGTTTCCGACTTTGATCCAGATTAGAAAATGATATCCTATTCTCTAATTGCTTTTTATGTTATACTAATTATGTATTCTTCGGTCGAAGATGAACCAGATAAACTAATTATCGAGGGTTGCCACTTTGACCTATCGTGCACCCCCTTGGGTCATGCAAATAAAGACAGTCTGTGTAATGTAACATTCATAAAGTTAGCCTTTTCTTTTGGTAACATCGATAAACCCACGTGTAGATGGAAAGATACGAGGGGTGCCGATAAAGATCATGCTATTTTGCAATAACAACAAGAAAAAAAAGTTCGACCCCCCTAGCTTTCCCTATCAGGAAATCGAGTAGTGCCAGATTTACCCATGATTCTCAATGAACCAAGAGGGAAGAATGAAATCAGTTCATCATAAGGATCAAGCTTGCAATTAAGTAAACCCCCATTCTATCTGACTAGACCTGACAAACCTGGCTACAATGTATTATCAAAAGAGATAGAATCGAATATCTACCCCCCTTTCCCCCCCAAGTTGGCCTGAAATCTACGGCCAAAATAATTCCCATGCCGAAAGTCGGGATTTGAATTTACATACAGATTCTGCATGAATTTCGCGATTAGACTAATCACCTTTCATGGTCAGAGCTGGTCTATTCGGCCTTTGAAAAAAAAAAGTCTTTTCACCTGATTCTACGGCTTACTTTTCCTATGGCGCTATTATTCCTTAAAATGAGTCCTGACAGGTGGGATTTAAAAAATGCTTTTTCTCCAAAATCCACTACATCTCAATTTTGGCTTGACTGACGCAAGGATTTGGACGCTGTCGGCAAAGTTGTTTGTTTGTCAGAATCATTACCATCCCATCTACTTCAATTTTTTGCGGTGGTTGTTAATTGGATGAGTAATGATCATTGTGTAATAAAGCTTAGTGAGATAGAGCCTGGGCGGGGTTCTAACACTTCGATCAAGTTTTAAAATCATGCAGAGGTACACTTCCTGCATTGGTAACACGTGTATAGTTTTTAAAAAAGATCAAATTAATCTTCAATATGCTTTTATTGTAGTTAGATATCATGGGTTGATTTTCACACAAAACAAAAAAAAGGGGGGTCAATATAGTAAGCTAAAGTATAATAGGGTAAAATAACTAATCAAATCAAATCAAAGGACATAATCAAGAGCCAAAAGCCTCTTTACGGATATCGAAGAGCCTTCCCAAATCCTTTCCATCGCGTAAGAGTCGGATACTTTTAAAAGCATTTCCATTCGGTCGTTTATCCTTTGCCACCTCGCCATGATGATCCAGTATCATCGTTTCCAGTGCCGTCGGGGTTTCGAAATCTTCATAGACTTGACCATCGAGAATAATGGACAAACCCAAGGAGCCATCACATCTAATCACCTACCCAATATATATAAAAAGCATTAGTTAATGAATGAGTAAAGCAAGTGGGACTATTTACCTTCATTGTTTTTGATACGACCACTTTGCAAGCACTGAAGTTGCGTTTATAGACAATGACATCGTTTTCCCGAATCAACCCTTTTCGACACATGTCCTTCAATGTGATACTTTTCGAGTCCCTATGTTTAATAAAAAACAAGAGAAGTAGTTAGATTTCCATAGTCGATATTATATTGATAACCCTACTTACCCTGCGACATTGTGCATCTTTTCTTTCTCAGACAGTATACCCCAGTATAATTCAAAACCATCGTCCTAATATAATACAAGAATGAGTTAGCCTGCTTTATATATGTTGCCCACCTTGAAGATTTGAAATACTTTACCTTATAAGATGTGTTGCTTGGTGAGAGGGATGATGAAGACGATGAAGAAGAAGATGGTGATGATGATTGTGGTGGAGGTTCATGTGGAGCCTGTTCTTTTTGAAACACCATTTGACCCGACGCAAGCATGAGTTGCCAATCATCCAGAGCAGACCAAAATACAGGGTTTTCGACGGGTGAGAAGAAGGACGAGTGAATCGAGTTATGAGGAGTAGTGATCAAGTCGTCCGAAGATAATGAAGTGGATGACGAGCTACGGGAGGATGGATAGGCCAAATTGTTGCCAGTGCTCGTGGTCGGTGTTATACAAGTGTCCGGTGCTGGTAACAATCTTGCTAGTTCTTCTTGCTTTTCGCGTGGCAGTTGTTGGAAGTTTTCAAAGTTAAATATGGACTTGAGGGGAAAAGAATCCAAGTTACAAGTTGAAAAAAAAAAAAAAAAAAAGGATTAGTAAACGCACATTCTTGTCATTTTCCTAATGTATGTAACTTACGTCGAGTTCTAATTGAGTCAAAGGATTAGAAGTATCAGAGATTTGGCTTGAAGGGCTGAAAAGATTTTCCTGTTTGATACGTTTGTGAACACTTGGGTCCAGTTGCTGTTGTTGTTGTAATTGCTGTAGCAGTGGAGATCGATGTTGGAAATAAGGGTCGGCTTGTTGTGGCGAGTGGTCGAGAAGTTGCTTGGTTTTGAGAGTTACATTTCCAGAGTTTTCGACGTGAGAATATTCTCTTTTACAGAATGGAGGATTCACGTAATCGTCATTGAAGGATTCACACATAATCGTGAGTATAATGTAGAAGGGGAGAAGGGTATAAGTTAAAAAAGGGTATTAAGAAGAAAAAATTAAGGGAAGAAGAGCGAAAGAAAGGGGTTGATGGAAAAAAAACAAAAAAAAAGTGGGGTTATTAAAAAAGAAAATCATTGCTATCTGGGCATCTGATCAGTTTAGCCCAATCATTTACTTTGAATATCTATAAGACTCTATCATTGAGGTAAACAAAAAACAAATACACCAACTGTAACCTAACCGTACACAGCCCAGTATCACTGAAGACATGCCAAAACCGAGAGCAATAATAGCCCATCTTGCAATACATTTCTTATGTGTGATTACCATTCTATTCATCAACAGTAATATGGCCGTATACATCAAGGATGATGATCAGAGCTTCATCACAAAGGGCAGATCAAGTCTTTTTCTCTGAACGTTTTGAGATAATCGTGTAACCTTTCTTGAGTAATATTTGCATGATTATTATAACTCCGCCTGAGTGAGGGTTTGAATGTGTCAAGTTATGTATGTTGCTTTGTGTATATGCATCACTCTCTATAATGTTGATCGAATGAAATCAAAAAGAATATGGTACTATCGCTGTATGTATAACAGTTTCTTCTGTGTAGTATGTGTTTACGTACGTTGTAGGTTATGTATCATAGTAAAGAGAGAGGGGTTTTTTTTGTGTCAGTCATAAGCCAGGTAGTAAAATGATATCATATCATCATCTAGAATTCATTTACTTGTGTATGAACAACATAATATTACTTTATTAGCAAATATAGTTCATCACTATGATACAATGTTCGTAAACCAAGATGGCGACAGGTATGTGATCCTCGGCGGGATTTGAAATACCAGTCGCTCATCAAAATGGAAAACCAGAAATTTTTCTTTTTTTTCCCTTTCTCTTCCTTGAATGTCATTCTTATCTACGGAAAACATTGTACCGGCAGGAACTATAGATCTTCTTCTTGATACAACAGCTGTAAATACACCACCACCTACTAAGGATTTTAAAAATGCGACTAAATGTGAACAACAAGAACAAACATGGATTCCTTTTGACAGAACCTATTGGACTTTACGGGACACTGACAAACGCACTGCGGACTGGATTAATCAACTACAAGTCAACAACAAGATTTTGGCAACATGCTATCACGAAACAAAGTACAACTTTTTAAGAGTGTGTATTCATGTTATTCTCACCAGGGATTCTCTTGTCTCCGACTATTATGACTGGCGAAGCACACACTATGCTGGATCACCTTTCTTGGAACTCATGCTACTATTGGATCGTCGACCTGACCTGTTTTTAGGCTCTCATTCAAACAACCCTCTCACTTTTACAAATACACCGTCTCTGTCTCCACTAACACAAAAGGTAAGTCTATATCTAAATCACCTTACATTATGAAACTATCTTATTAATAACATTCTTTAATAGGTCTCTTTGTCCCTTTTAGATATGTTTATCCATATGCCTTCACCAAAACTCGCAAAACTACCTGAAGATACCGAACCTGTGGTGAAAGTATTCCTTGACAAAACTCAAGATCTTGATCGTCCCTTTGGTATGAAGACTACTCTATATCAGTATCAGAAGGTAGGTTTATCTTGATATATGACATTTGGCACTCACCTTTTTTTTTTTTTTTCTTTCATTGGTGGGAATAGGCATCTATGTTGAAGATATTACAGCGTGAATTGGCTCCCTGTTTTGTATATCGACCAACAGTGGTGGAGCTACTCTCTGTGGAAGGAACCACTTATTACCATGATCAACTCACTGGAATTAGTACGGCGGAACCGGGGTTACAAAAGGATGTTGCAGGCGGTATTATTTGCGAAGATATGGTAAGCAGAAAAGAAAAAAGAAACATCAATTGCAAAAACTTACTTTTACTTGATAGGGTACGGGAAAAACATGTATCTGTCTAGCGGTTATCATGGCATCTAAACGTATTCTTCCGCCCCTCAACGACATTATTCTCAAAACAGACTTTTTGGAAAACTTTAACGATAGCACAACGACACCTAATGATAACATGTCTTTGCGCACCTCCGCGGCTGTACAGACAATGATGCACAGTGTGGATTGGCGACCTTATCGACATCAATTGCCTCCTGAAATCATTGCTGCGTTTGAATGTAGCTCACCTTACTATGAATGGACTGCGGAAAAGGATCGACCCTTGATGGACCGACCCCACCGACGTGAAATTAAAATCCCTACTCTAAAGGTATATTTATCTGCTGCTACTTTGGTTGTTGGTAAGTATAGTTAAAATGAAAATCAAGTATTCATGCTCAACTCAGTTATTTATTCAGTTCCCGACAACTTGGTTGCTCAATGGACTGGTGAAATCTATAAAGTAGGTATACTAACCTGTTTTAGTCTCTCTTTTTAACTCGTTTATTCTTTATATCTTTTAGCATATACGCGATGGTCATTTGGACTTTTTGGTGCTGGACAAACAAAAGGAACCTATACCTGATCCGCAACATCTTTTGCTACTGGATATGGTGTTGATCAGCCAAAGCCGCTTCTCTCATGAAAACAAATCTGGTGGTTTTGACTTTCAAGGTAATGCAAGCGAAGAAAAAAAAAAGGTATGAAAGAGAGGATGCTCACCAATTTATTGTTATAGGAATACCAAGGGAATGTAATTGCCCTTATATTGGATCAAGCCGTGATCGGAATTGCTCCTGTACTACCACCTTGGACAAGCCCAAATATACGTCTCCTCTTCTTCAAGTACACTGGAAAAGAGTGATTGTAGGTAAGTGGTGTAAACCCAATATATATCATCTCAGTACTCACAATATTATTTTTGTCTTGTGGTGTCATTAGATGAAGGACATAGTCTCTCTGCTCGGAGTAGTCGACAAAGCAGCTTATCATCAAAACTCTTCTCATGCTGGAACTGGATTTGCACTGGTACACCTACTCAGAACTTAACCGAGGCAGCAGCTGTACGAACTCGGCAAGAAGGTGTGGCTGATGATTTGGCAAGGTAAGTACAGTACATCAACATACAAGGAAACAAATCAACTCATCTAACTTTTTAAAACTTTATTGGCAGACTGGGAATCTTATTAGGTGACATTTTGAAACTCCAACCCTATGCATCAAGAAAAAAACTATGGACTCAATTTGTTGTCAAGCCGTTTATTATGGGAAAGGTCTGGGCGCACAACAATATCAACAACATCATGTGTCGAACAATGATTCGAAACCAGCGATCTAGTATTGAAAATGAAGTGGTCTTGCCTCCATTGTATTGTAAAACGGTGGAATTGGACTTTGATTATTACCAATGGCTGGTAAGTTGGAGTAGTGACCTCGAAAACAGGCGATTGATCTATTATCTTGATGACTTGCTTACCTTTTTGCTTTGCTTATATTGATTGTTATAGGCCCATAATTGTCAAATCTCTATGATCAGTCTCAACGCCATCTTATCCGAACGAGAAGGTCCTGATTATCTTTTCACCAAGAACAACCATAAAGCACTCCGAGAAACAGTCTCCAATCTACGACAAAGCTGCACTTGGCATTCCATCGATCTAGCCTCCCTACGATCTTCTCATCACAATTGTGTTCAAAAACTCAAACAACTGGATGCTGGTACTGTCCAACTTGGTTGTGACGATGAACGTGGCCTTCGACAATTGAAGCAGGTATTCGAATTGGCTCTGGGCGATCCTATGTTTATGGATATGATGACAAAACACGAAGTCTCGTTTGTGGTTCAAGGTCTGCCTAACTTGATGAAGGAAACTTGGGGGTGGGGTGGTGGATCACATGGTGCCTATCTACCTGTCAGTGCTGATCCATGGGATGATCATTGTCTTGTCAGCGGTGACATTGTGGTGGACCTTATGCGTGATGTAACAGACCCAAACAACAAAAACAAGGATCTCTACGTATACGACAACAAGTCCAAGCAATTGGAAAGTACTGTGATCTATGAAAAACGGAAAAGGCGGGATGCATTGGCGGTGATTAAAAACAAGAAGGATGGTAAAAGTGGCTCTGGTACAACAACGGCAAAACGTCGCCGAGTGGATAACAATGGAGCCGCAAAACATACTTCTAAGGTATGCTCAACGGGTGGACCATTGGAAGGGGATGATCAAAATCAGCGGCAACAGGACGCCAACAACAACAACAACTCTACGACTCCATTATTAAAGCAAGAAACCGACAATGCCCTCGATCAAGATGAACCTCCTTCATTAACATATTATGCTCGAGGTGTTTTTGGTGATGTTCGAATCCTCTGTAGCACCAGTAGCAAAATCAATTACTTGGTCGATCAAATCCTCTCGCATCACACCACTGAAAAATGTATCATCTTCTCTCAATACCACAATGAAATGCAGGAAATATATCTGGCTTTACAACTGGTGAAAGTTAGAGTACTAATGTACCTCAACACTTCTATGGTAAGAAAAAAGAAAAAAGAAAAGAAAAAGGAACTATTTACTAAAACGATTCTTGTTTTATTAGTCCAGTGTCAAACGATCACAAACCATTATGACATTCAACACTTCTGATAATGCCAATGTAATGATTATGGCTGTGCAAAAGGCGGCATATGGGATAGATTTATCTTCAGCATCTAGGGTGTACTTTTGCTCTCCTGTATGGCAAGCGGCAATGGAACAACAAGCTATCAAGCGGGCTCATCGAATAGGACAAACCAAACCTGTCTTTGTGGAAACTCTCATCATCCGACATTCTATTGAAGATGCTTTATTGAAACGTAGAAATGCTGTTGTTGGTAAGAAATGAAAACAGAATAAAGTGGATGGTTATCTTTATATGAATATTAACGTCCTCTTTCACCAAATAGGTCATCAAGACAGTACTGAAATAGACTTTTACGCCGACAAGAAACTCCAAAACATACTGAACCATGCGAACATTGTTGCCAAACCGGATCATATTCTCCAATCTCAAGGCGATGGTGCTTTTTATCAACGTATCTCCTTCTTGGCCAAACCAATTCAACTCATACCACCGACTTTACCTTCCTCACCAAACCAAAACTCTGTAGACGGCTTGAATTCACCATCACAAGTAGACCTCCATGGTGAACCCAGCATTATTATCAGCAGCCCTGGCGGATTATCACCAAAGAATAAGAAACGGAAAACGGTTAAATTTGTTTAGTCTATAGTTTTACCTCTTCTCCCTTATTATTCATGCAATAAAATAAACTCCGCTTGGTCGGCGGGATTTGAAAACATACAACAGTGATAGAATCCATTTGCCCTCTTGTCTCTCTTTTTACCCCTCTTACTTTTTTTATAATGGTAATCATCCATCCACCATCCATCCATCCATCCAACATATGTGCATGTCATTCACCCATCATATTATAAATCCATGATGATTTATGGAAATACACCGAATCAATAACGGGGTGTCATTCCAACAATACGATACCATCTTCATTCTTTTGACTTTGGACGATGGGACACGGGCTCTTTTGACAGTACATTGATATTTGGATTGGACAAAAAAAAGGAATGACAAATCGATATCACTTTGGACTCAACCCCCTTTTTTTTCATAATGTTTAATAGACTTGCAAGAGAAGAAACAACGGACGCAACAAGCACGGTCGTGGTCATAACAAGTTTATTCGTTGCATCAACTGTTACCGTTGTTGCCCCAAGGTATATATATAAAATAAAAAAAAACTTCACAAGTAGACTATCAAACATTAAATGATAATGTGATTTTTATGTATAGGACAAGGCCATCAAGCGTTTCACTATCCGCAACATGGTCGAAGCTGCTGCTGTCCGTGATCTTCAAGAAGCCTCTATCTATGAAGAATACGCCATCCCCAAGTTGTACGTCAAGTTGCACTACTGTATCTCTTGTGCCATTCATGCCCGTGTGGTCCGTGTCCGATCTGTGGTCAGCCGTCGTAACCGTGCTCCTCCCCCACGATTCAGATTCCAACAAAAGTCCAACTAGATTAGTCTTTTTTATTTTATTTTAACTAGTGATTCATGTTGAATCATTACCCCCCTATTATATAGTTTATTCTTCAATAAATAAAATAAAACATCCAAAATGTACACAATGATCATTTTTGCATGATGGGACCCTAATTTTTAAACTCCGGTTTATAGGGTAAACTGATTTGCGACTATTGATGGGCCCCTTACATCATCCATTAGTTTGGTAACAACTGATGTGGGGTACTACCGGATCTTCTCTTTTGTCATGCCTGAGATCGGGATGATGATATGCTGGTCATCCTCAATTAATCACAAAGTCATCATGTACCTATGATGTTTTTTTTTTTTTTGTTCAAGTTGGTCGAATAGATGTCTTTTGTAATACTGATGGAGGTGTGTTTTGATTTTTTCCATATCAACATGGAGTGCAACCATCAAAGAGAAGGGAATCAGAGGTAGTATACCTGTTCACCTCCTCTGTGTTGACAAGTCGGTCGGGGTGGTCGGGATCTAAAATATCCTTTTTATACATTTCCCGGTTTATCCCCCCCCCTTTTTTTTTCCCTCTTTTCTCTTTCTTTTTCTTTTCTACATTATGAACAACACGCAATCAAATCGGCCACCTATAAACAAGAAAACATCACATACATTAACTATCGCTGATTAGAACCACTGTAAACTTATTTGCACTATGGATTACCAAGCTGAAGAAAAGAAGACCTCAATGGATGCACATAGAATGTAAGCCAACTTGAATTAACACAACTCAACTTTGCTCACTAATTAGTCACTTTATGTAGATCTTTAATCACACAAAAACGGCAAAGGCAACTGACAACAACTTGCAAACACTGGACAATCAAGGATTTTGAAATAGGTCGTGAACTAGGTCATGGTAACTTTGGACATGTTTATCTTGCAAGGGAAAAACAAAGTGGCTATATTGTAGCACTCAAGGTATTATACAAGGCAGAAATCAAGAAGATGGGTATAGAACGACAATTACGACGAGAAGTGGAAATACAAGGCTCACTAAGGTAAATCATATATATGGATGTTGTTACCACTCTTTAATTTATATTACCAACCAATGACTAGGCATCCTAATATCTTACGACTCTATGGCTTCTTTCATGACGAAACAAGGATATTCCTTATCTTGGAATTTGCGGCTAAAGGTGAACTCTACAAGGAACTACAAGAAAAGAAACGGTTTATGGAATCTGTGGCTGCAAAGGTAAAACAAAGAAACAAAGAAACTAACATTAAAAAGCACTCACATTCGATTGAATTAGTATGTTACACAACTAGTGAATGCATTGGGGTATTTACACCACAAGCGAATCATTCATCGTGACATCAAACCGGAAAATATGATGATTGGATTGGATGGTCAACTGAAGATTGGTGATTTTGGCTGGTCTGTGAAAACTAGTATTCAAGAGTAAGTAATAAAGAAATGAAAACACTCCGTCTCTAAGACAGCTTTTATTATTATCATTATTGTGTAGATCACGACGAAGCACTTTATGTGGGACCCTGGATTACCTACCACCGGAAATGATAGAAGGAAGAAGGTATGATGTCAATGCGGATCTCTGGTCTCTTGGTGTACTGCTTTATGAAATGATATGTGGGAAACCTCCTTTTGAAAGTACTGTTGGGACAAGAGAAACTTATCAACGAATCAAAAAGGTCGATGTCTTATACCCGGCTTATGTCAGCAAGGAAGCAAAAGATCTTATACAAAAGGTAAATTGGAACTTGAAGGTGATATGGTAGTTTAACACTTTTTACTTTTTATTCAATAGCTTCTACAATACAAATCGTCGGATAGATTATCTCTACATAAAATTTTACAACATCCTTTTATACAACGATATCAGCATCTTAATAAAAATTGATCATTCTCCATTGTGCATTTTTACGCTCCCTCTATTTTTAAATCCCGCTACCTCTCTCCCTCTCTCTTATAGAGGAGTTGTTTTCCTATTCCCACTTCTTCCACTTCTTTTAATCAACAACCTTCTCATCAACATCTGGTAAATTTAGCAACTCTTATAAACCTATAATACTTACTCACCATGTCTTTTGTATCTGTCTATACTCCACGCCTTTGTGATTCAAGTCCCTCAAAATTATTATCATGTCACTTGGTAACAACACTGGCTCTTCTGTCCCTCTGCACGAACAACAAAATAACGATGCTGATATTATATATGACTTCTCAAAACTCCGTGATGAACTTGACGATGGATCCTCTGTGGAAGATGACCAAGATGAAGTTATTGTCTTTGAAGATGCTGATGATGACACCTTGGGTAATCCACTCTCCTCCCTACTTTTATTCACTAATTCTTGTTACTCATTTTTTATTATTATCATGATTAATAGAATACGAATTCGCCACTGACACGGAAATCTTGACATCAGCCACATTTGAAGAAGAAGCTTTTGGTGTGAAAAGTACTGGGAACCCCATCAATCGAGGTAAATAACTTTTGATCACACGAATGAACAACTGACCTGTGTATGAAAACTCATTCACCTCTATCAATAACAGGTACCAATAGACAAGACAAACCCAGTATATGGACCAAGGACCCGTTTGCACCCAAGAAGTTTAATGATTCAGGGTTGTCCAAGGTACATGTTGGCATTAAACCTACTTGTTATAGACTAAAACTCACTTAACTTATCCACTATAGGGCGACAACCTGTTGAAGAAGATGGCATATCGGTCCAAAGCACCACCCCCAAGCAATCGTGAAATATCTGCAGGTAATATGATGACCTTTTTTTTTTTTTTTACATGACTTCTTCCACACTAACATTTGGCTTCTTTGTTCGATAATAGGTCTTTCCTTTGCCTCTATTTTATCAGGCAATGCATCTCGGGTGATGGATAGCACCGGTATCAATTCTGAAGGCAACACCCATATTGAAAACCCACAACCAAACGACCCTCCGGCAACTTTACCTGACAAGGATCAAGCTCAACCTTCTGGGGCAACCGTGCAAGGGCAAGAAATTAATGGACAATCTCAAGATGCAACGACGGAGAATCATCACCCAATTGTTTACAGTCTGACCGACGTTGAAGCCAAGATTGGTCAACCTCAAGCTCCCAAGAAAAACTTACTTTATCAACTTCTTCCTGGCCTTGCTCCTCCGCCACAAACACCTGTCAATCACGCACCAGTAGATATCAATTCATTCTTTGAAAAACATCAATCGAAACAACAGCAACATACTCGACACATGCCATCGATTCATAAACCAAATCTGACTGCCGAACAGGAATTGAAACAGAAAGAAGAAGACAATGGAAAGGTAAACACCCTACATATAAAAGCAGATCATCAAAAAAGTTATAAAGTTACTAACATGGTTTTTACTTTTGTGATGGATTTAGTCTTCATACGATGGTTTAATGACTGCCAACAATAAGAAGTTTATCAATCACATCGAACAGTCTCAATTGGCAACGTCTACGCAACAATCTTCAGGTGATTACTATCACGAAATGTATCGGGCTAATAACAACGGAGGTCACTATCAACAGCCACTCGTCAATCACCAACTTCCTCCAGTAAATATCAACAACATGGACTATCAACAAAATCAACATATCTATGCTGAGAAAGACAAGTGTGCTGAATTGGATACCATACTCTCTGACATAATGAAGAATCAATTAGGTGCAAAAGGTAACAACAATGACAATAATAGAAAAAGAAAAAAAGGTAAACTGATAGATGTATCTATCTTTAGGTGATTCGGAAAAAGACACAACTGAAGATGAATTACATCAAAAAGACAACAAAGAACAACATCGACCTAAAAATGACCGCCAGCTTCTATTGAAGACTATTGAATCCATGTACTTTTTGATCTTGGAAGTGGAACAATTATCTCGGCAAATGCAACTCTCAGGAACAACAACACGACAAGAAACCATGGACAAGATTTGGGGAATGCTAACAACAGATCAAAGGTAAACACACACACATAGAGAGAGGGAGGGAATATGAATACATGTACACGTTTGATTCTAACACATTGATTGTAGTCCACCCGCCGTGATATCCATTCTATCGGTGAACAAGGGTATGTCTTTGATTGCACGCTTGTTACCACACCTGGAAGACCATAAGCGCTCGATTTTAATGACCAGCATCGCCTACCATTTTGTCGATCTTCTTCCACCTTTAAACACTAACGATGGCAACATATCCACTTATCAACAACAACAGCGACAAAATGTAGACTACCTACACCCTTCTATCACTGGATGTCTGGAAAACACCTTGTTTTGTGCTTCGCTGTCTTATATCGGTCAAGTCCTCTCATCTGTTTCGAATCATCCCGACTATAAAAACCTTATTGGTACAGTGGTATGTGGCTATAAATATAATTGATAGCAATGGGTTGTTGACTTTTTTTTTTTTTTTTTTTTTTTTGTAAACAAGCAGACAGGTCATCGATTTGTAGGGTCACTTCTCTTTCATGCTCGGGGAAAACAACAGCAACAAGTCACTGATACCGACAATGAACAATGGCGTGCAGGTTTTGATTCCTTCTTTAACAACACAATGGTACTCTCTCCACTGATCAAAGATATGGCACATGTAGAGAATATGGGACTCTGGATGCTATTGAACTCCATGGCAGCTTGCTGTAATGAACAACAAAAGGAATCAATGGGCAATGATTACAGGTAACGTTCATCAGTCATTATTTGTGTATGTATGTATGTTTTTTCTTAATCTCTTTTATTATCGTCATAGGGAACCTTTATTGGTGGCAATGAAAACATTAACGGATATGACAAGAACTCACCCCTTACCTTATTTGCCATATCACTTGCAAGCAACATTCCCCATCGTCAATGAACTCTGGGCCACGTTAGGACTCGCCGACAAATCTGGCGAAACTTAGAATTAGTGAATTGTAAACTATTAATTTATTATATACCCCCTACTTTTTGATGTATTTAGTTGTTTTTAACCGTAATAAAGCTATTATAATGTGGTTGCATGAATAAAATGGACCTGGCCAAATGCGGTGGTCAAGCCACTCACCCTCTTCTTTTAAAAAATTAAAATCCCGCTTTTTTTTTTTTTTTCTGTGGAAGAGATTGAGAGGAGGGGAAAAAATCTTTCGGCTCTCTTCCTTTTTTACATACCTCAAACAAAAGATCTATCAACATGGATGTCTCTGAAATCTTGGAAGCTCACAAAGCACAATAGTAAGTAGTTCTTGGAAAACATAGTACTCAATTATACAAAACTACTTTGATTGATTTTAACTCGTTTTATTGATTTGTAGTAAACCTATTACTGTTGAAAAGCTTGTACCTCTCGACTTTGATCTGAATCTTTTATCAGGTTTTGACACCAATGCCCTTGATGATCAACGATTAAAGTATGTACAAAACAAAAAGGACAAGCAGCCTTTACAAAAGGAACCACCAACTAATTCTCTCGCTCTTATTATTCTTACTTTGAACGGATATCTATAGGAAGGAAAAAGAAGCGTATTTGAAGGAATTGACTCGAGACAACACACAACTGGTGGTGAATGGTATCTTTGATCTCCAAGTTAAAACTGGTGATGCTGGTGTGCTCGCTATCCTGCCCGAACGTACTTCCATCTTACCTCGTGAAAAACCTTTGCCCAAGGACAAGCCCTTGACTCGATGGGAAAAATTCGCCAAGGTGAAGGGGATCCAGAACGCCAAACGGGAAAGAATGGTGTGGGATGAAGATCGAGAAGAATACGTACCTCGCTGGGGTTACAAGGGTGGATCAAGCAAAAAGGACGACATGCAAGACTGGCTTATTGAAGTACCTTCCAGTGTGGATCCTATGACTGACATGTATCAAAAGAACCGCGAAGAAAAGAAGGAACGGGTCAACAAGAACCAGAAACGACAAAAGCGAAATGAAGAAGAAGGCGCGGCTGCTACCATGGCGGGTAAGAAGGATGTCCGGGACTTTAAGAAGGATGAATTACAACAGGCTATTGCTGCTTCTCGTGGTGCTACTGCTAGTATGGGTAAATTCGACAAGAGTTTACGAAATGAACAACGGGTCAAGGGTGTCACTCATCAGGTAATAATAATATATATATATATATATATATATATATAATCAAATTAACTAACTGATTATTCTTTATTAGTTTGCTGCTACCGTCGGTGATTCCAAGGCTGAAAAATCTTCTTCATTGGATATCCTGAAAAAGGTGGTTGGAAAGGATGCCAAGGTGGATGTCAAAAAGGCCGTCCGCTTACATGCTAAACAAGAATCTCAAAAAAGAAAAGGATCTGGTGGTGGATTCAACAAGGATAACAAAAAGAAGCAAAAGAAATAGACTGATTGATACATAGAATACTTTTGTTTCCCCTTTACATTCCATTTACTTCCCCTCATTCCCTACTTTGCACTTCTTTTTTGTTTTGATCTTGTTTTACTTTTTTTTTATTACTATACTATCATTCATACTTTATCTTCATTCTATATTGTTTTATTCTTCCACACACAACAAACACTCATTATGTACAATAAAATTACTTTTTACATGACTTTGGGTATATGCATTAGGAGGTCTTCAATCATGCGTGGCTTGTGATCGAACATCAACATTTCAAAACCCGCCATTGAAAGGTTAAAAAAAAAAAGTATTTCTTTCTCTCTCTCTCTCCTTTTAATTACTAATACAATCATGTAAGTACCCTTTTCTTATCAATTGTCTTGAAGCACAGTACTCATACCATTATCAATAGGGGCCGACATTGTCAATTGGTTATGGGTCCTGCGGGAAGTGGGAAGGTAAGTAAATATAAAGAAACTACGCGGCTGTGCATCTTACCCTCTCTTTTATCTTTTTTATAGTCCACCTTTTGCGCAACAATGATGACACACTGCCAAACAACTAAACGCAAGGTCCATTTGGTGAATCTTGATCCTGCCGCTGAACACTTTGAATATGAACCTACCATTGGTAACGTGTAGAACAATTATAAAATAAATAAATAAAAAGTCATACCGTCATACTCACCACAACCTTCTTCTTTTATGATAGATATCCGAGAACTGATTACACTCGAAGACGTGATGGAGGAACTGGATTATGGGCCAAATGGTGGATTGATCTACTGTCTAGAGTAAGTACAAACACACACACTAAAGGACTATAACGTTGTTTATTAATCTGTTTATATTCAATTACTAGATTCCTATTGAATAATATTGATTGGCTCGAAGAAGAAATCGGTACATACGACGACGACTACCTAATCATAGATTGTCCTGGTCAAATCGAACTCTACACTCACTTCCCCATCATGCGACGACTCTGTGAACAACTCTCACGATGGAACCTAAATATATGTGGTGTCTACTGCTTGGAATCTCAATTCATTGAAGACAAAAGCAAGTACTTCTCTGGTGTACTCAGTGCCATGAGTGCCATGGTGAATTTGGAAATTCCTCATATCAATGTGATGACCAAGATGGATCTTATTCAAGGTGACTATGGCAACAAAGGAAACAACGACGAAGACAATGATGATGATGACGATACACAGGAACAAAAGAAAAAGAAACGTAGTAAAAAGTATCGACGAAGACAACAACAATTGAAAATGGAACAAGCAATGACAGATAGGGAATTGGATAGGTATCTGGATCCTGACCCATTGTTATTGTCTGAAGAAGCTGGACGTGTGGTGGTAAATCAAGAAGAAACAGGTCGAATGGCTAAATTCAGGGAATTGAATCAGGCTATCGTACAATTGGTAATTATAATGAATTAGATGGAATTATTGACTAGAACTAATCATTGTTGTTTTTTGTTTTTGGGCGGGGTGGGGGTTTAGATCGATGATTATAGTATGGTTAGTTTTATACCTTTAAATATCACTGATGAAGACTCTGTGGAATATGTATTATCAAATATCGATAATGCTATCCAATATGGCGAAGATCTTGAACCCAAGGTAAGAGAAAAAGTGACTCCATACTTTGAAACAAATGTTGTATGTATTGAACCTATTAACTTATCATCATGCCCTTTTTTGGGATTTGACTTTTTATTTGTAGGAACCGGATGATGCTGTAGAATACGAATAGATTGTTAGATTTAGTGTAACTTTCTTTTTTTTTTATGTAATAAAACTTGATTGAAGCATAACTAGTAATGATAATGATCTTCTTTACTTATTGTCCATGTTCATAAGGTTATTGACGCCATGTATCACACTTTTTTTTTTAATCCTGCAACTTGTTCAATCGGCGCTTAAATTTACTTGACCCAATGTCCTTTGTCCCGTCTTCTCGAGAAAAAGGGTATTGTTCAGTAAGTTAATCATGAGTGAGGCGGGCTAAAACAAAGTTGGCTGGAAATGCAGGTAAATACACACCATGGAGTTGGATTAGCGGTGCTCACTCCCAAACTGACTATGGCAGACCTGTATATATCGGGGTTTGAAATATTTTTTTTGATTTCGTTTTTTTTCCAAAGGTGGCGAGGGCTCCGTTACCTTACTGCCTCGTACGCGTTAAATCAAACCATTTGTTTTACAGTATTGATGTGTACCAAAAGTCTGTCATTCATGATGCATAATCTTTACACCTGATACTTTGATGCCCATTGTCATACAGTGAAATACATATGAAATTGCTCTATCACATCATATCGTACTTGGTTGAAACATCAGAGCATCAAAGAGACGAAACAAGAATGGAAACCAATTTTCCAACCCCGACCTCCTTTTTTCCCCTCCAGATATTTTTTCTTTCTTTTATTTCTCTTTGTCTCCTTTACTTTTTTACATTCACGTCACTACAAATCTTGTCAACTCATACACACTCATACATAAATTGGTATTATATATGGACTCTTGGACTTGATGCTTCCCTCTCTGATGCAAGTAGACGATAACATGAACGAATTATGTATGACCTCCAGTAATATGCAAACTGACAGGTAATGGATCCTACTAAGAATATGATACACTTCTTCTTTTTGTCTCTTAAAGTTGTGGACAAGAGGGAGGGGATTTACAGTATCCAACACTAACACTTTTTTTTTTTTCAAATCCTTGTTGTCAAACATGGCATAGATTCTTCTCATTACACCTGTCAAGCGTCTTACCTGGTCAGACATTGCTCCGTCGATGAATCGGTTATCACCCCACCAACAATAGGCGGATCCCTTTAATTAAATGTAAGTAACAATATAAATATTCATACATAATGAATAGAATGTGTGACAGGATACATATTATTGATAGGACTCTTTATTTTTTCGACATATGCTATGGATATTATTGGATCAAATCATCGTTGGGCTCTTTATAAACATACAACCACAACGTACGCACGCAACCTATTGCATTAAATGTAAGTCATCTTTCAAAGGTATAGGTGCTAGTTTGATATCGCTCTTCTCACCTCTTCTCCTTTACTATTGGATGTCTTTGACTCGATATATGTAGAGTAGACACGAAACGATGAAATCGGAGGTTGAAATAAGTGACATGTCAAAATTTGGTCTCCTCAAGGTGATCTACATGGTCAAGCCGGCAATCCTCTTGCGATCGATCCTGATGACGACATGAACCAGAATATTACCTTTATACTAATGATCAACAAGAAATCCCACGACTGCATCTAGGCGCCTTTTAAACATCCCTTAATGGCTGTGCTGCTAGTCTCTAGAAAACGCTTCTCCTGTTTTATCTCATGTGAAGGGGGGGGAAAGGTCAATATGGGCGCAAAGCCAGGAAAGATGATCCAGGGTAAGAAGGGGTAAAGAACTAAATACAGAAATGTACATGTGTACGTTGATGTGGGTTTATGTACTAATCCCTTTATGTTATATTCACAATAGATCTGCTGTTCGCATTTATGAATCATTGGAGACAAGGCTTTGAATACACAACATCATCGAAATGTCCTTCAAAGAGGGATATACACCCTGATATCATTTCTGGTAAGTCATTGTAATGGATATGATGGAAATATGGACAAATGAACTAAAAGCCTTTATTTTTGTTTATACTACATAGGAAATCTATCAGCTCAAATGTCCCTTTTACAACCTGAATATGGTTAATATCATCATGATCACAATCATCAAGACAAACTTGCTCAAGGCTGGAAATCTTTGCTGGAATCTAATGGTTTATCTTTTATGGCAACGTCTCACTACCATGCACATTGCTCGGGGATGATTTGGGACCCAAGGTAAGTTTCGTAATAGTATCTGTGATAATATTCATTGTTGTTGTTGCTGTTAGATAACAATGCATACATACATGAAATGCTCTTGCACTAACTTTTTTTTTTCTTTTTTTGTTTATTGTTGCTCTAATAGGATGCAGTAGATGATGTAGGTTGGCTTTTGGCTGTTACACCAGCCGCTGTTTGGGACGTCGGGATTTGAAATCAGGTAAGTCGTTTTTTTTATTTTTATGCTTGAAACTCGTTTTTTTAACTCCCTTTCCTTTTTTTTCTTTTTGTTTAGATCATTGTTGCTGTTACTTTTTGGTTTGGAAACTAGTTGAATCTATTCCCTCTTGTATCATACACATACACATACACATACATATCTATCTTGTTGGTCTGAACACATATCCTGGATCCTTTGCCTCTCACTCTACTTTGATCCATCATTTGGTAGTCCATCACTTAAAATATATTCACGTCATTATTCGCCTTATCTAATATCTTATACAACACTAAATGCCGACATCCGTAATTGAATCATCATCATCATCAGGACCTACAGTCACTTTGTCACTATCTTCTAATAATGAAAAGCAGCAACAAATGCAACAATACGATGAACCATCTTATGAAACCAACGACGATGATATATCCTTGGCCAGCTACATGTCCTACAAGATACAACTTGATCAACAGGTAATATGAATATAAAAAAAAAAAAACAAAAAAAAAAGGGCATTAAACACCTGCCCCTCCCTTTCCCTCCTCCTTCTCCCTTCCTTCCTTTATCTTGCCATTATTAGTATTTTATCTTACTTTCCCTCCCCATTTGTCTCCCTTTTCCCCCATCCATGCACTGTTTTCATTCTCCGGCCAACGATCTAACACTATTGTTCAACTTTTTAACTTTTTTAGATAACAGCGATGAATCCTTGGATGTCACCACATTTTTTGACGTTACAACAAGAACAACATCTGCCTATCATGAATGAATACCACCCAGCCTATAACCAAAACTCTTCTTACGCCAAGTATCACCAACTGAAGGTACAGTATCAACATCAACTTCAAATACAGCAACAGCAACAGCAACAGAAATTTGCTCATGGATATAATGAATTACCAAAGTCACACCATCATCATTACCGTCATCAACACAAATATAATTCTAGCGCCAGCGGGGGTAAATCATCTGCAAATAAAACAAGATCATCTCATACAGAAAGACACCAAGATTCCAAAATCAAGTCGCCGCCAACAGCATCGCCTACTCGACGTCGTCCACAGCCCTCTGGTATAAGTCGCTCAATGTCCTTGATTACCAACTCTTCAAGAACAACAGAACGACGTCATCCACAACACAATTTGTCTTCACCATCATCGTCACAGTCATCCTTGTCATCACATTCCGAACGTACTAGGAAGCATCAACGATCACAGCAGCAGCAATATCGATCAAACTCGCCTGTGCCCTCATTATTGGATGATTCTGGAGCTCGAAGATCATCAATTCAGTCGCATACTTCTGCAGCTTCATCTTCAATTAAAACCACATCCGATACAACAAGTATCACCAATGATTGCTCGATCTATTCATCATCGACCTCTATCTTCTCAATGTCCAAATCAACAGAAAATAGGCTATCATTATCAAAGCGGATCCGTGGTGTCCTAACAGGTGGAAATAATAATTACAGCAACAAGCAGCAACAATATAATTCTTCAACATCTCTTCAACGATCTCCCTCATTGGTCTCGTGCGTATCTTCTGTGGTAACAACAGGTACAATGTCTGATGGAAATGGGTCTTCTCGGTCCTCGTGGTCAAAACTCTTCCGGAAATCATCAAAATCCAAGCCTAATAAGGACGAACACACATCAACAATAATAAATCAGAAGGAATCATCAATGCATGTAAAATATTCAAATGCACAAAAAGGTAATCAATAGGAATCAATAGGCATGTAGGAAAGAAGGGGAATCATACTTACTTACACATATACCCACTATCCCGTTCTCTCTTTTTATAGTTACAATGCTCGATTCACCTGCTTCATCAATCTCTAGTGCATCTTTTCGGTATCCCAAATTGCAACAAGATGAAAATGGCACTATCACTGATCTTCCTTCGCCTGCATCATCCACCATCTCACCGGAATCGTCTTATTCGTCAGAAAATAGCAAGCAACTTGGAATATCAACTGGTCAACAGCAAGATTACTTTGGTCTAATAGCATCACAACCTCCTAATACGACTCCTATCATCCCTAGCTCACTTCAGCGTGGATCGCCCACTTTATCACCTTCTTTGAAAAGTGAACAAAGTAGCAACAGTGATGATTCATTGTCGGATTCTAACAAAGAGAATGACAACAGATCAACCTGTTTACTTCTGGAATCTACTCCCACATCCTCTTTATCACCACCATCTGGATTGGGCCCACAAGGTAAAAGGGTGCGAACAACAACGACAACAGCAACAATGACAACAGCACCAACTATTGCCGGCAAGAAAAACACCAAAATCCGGTTTACTACTACACTTCGAGTACATGATACTTTTGGCAGTAAAGACTATGACCGTCGTTGCGATACTCAAGTGACATGTCAACGATTGACCCCGGTGCTGGCCTTGCAAATCAAACAAGAACTCAACGAATACAAGCTTAATGAAATGGTGGTCCACTCATCCAGTCGACAATATACTCAATTCTTTTTGTGATTTTTCTTTTTAGTATAGCATATCACTTTTTATCCCCTCTTCTCTCTTTCATCTTTTGTTTGCGTATTTGTTTGTTTTGCTGTTATAGTTTTACTCTTGTTTTTTAACACTAATCAATAAATAAATAAAAAAAAGATACTGCTTTAATAACTCTAGTGATGTTATTGTCTGTGATAAATTGGGCGCTTTCATATGACATAATGCACAATATAGTTGCCTTTATGATATATTAGTATTAAAACCAAAACATTGCCCACAATCGCTCTCTCAGTGCCCTGTCATATGATAATGATGACGTTTTCTTTTACTCATGACAATGATCGATCCCATCAATTAACATCAAAAAACATGTTGTTCGAGAACGAGCGGGATTTGATAATTCCAGAAATCATGCGCGGGACTTGAAATATAAAGTAAACTGCATAATTTTTTTTTTTTTTATTCACACAACTTAATGATGATGTCTGATTGTAGGATCTTTTCTCAACTTTCGAGACGAGACAAATAGACCCACTATAAAAGAAAAAAAAAATTGAAACCTTACCATCAGTTTTACTTTTTCTTTGATGCATGTGAAGAGAAAAGTATACTTACAAGTTAGGGCGCCGCCCACAAGGGCAATGAGAGGTTTGGATTCAGCAGGTACTTTGTGTACGCTACGAGTAGCAACACTATAGGATTTCATAGCTTGAAGAAACATGTTGTTTGAATATGTGTTGAGTGTGTAGTAATAAGAATGGATAAAGAAGAGAAAGAGAAAAAGGTTGGTTGAAAAGGATAATATAGGCATAAGGATTTGTTTCAGTACATATCCCTGTCATTACCATCTGACTTGCGTTCTTTTTTTTTTTTTTTTTTTTTTTTCAAGTCGGTTCGGTTCCAGGGATGTCGGGGTCTGAATGACCTTTTTTTAGCCAAGGGTCCTGTCTCCAAACAAAAAAATGATGGTTTGACTCTGATCACGGGGGTTAATCGTTCGGGGGTTGAATTGGAAGTTTATTGCATGAATGTGAAAATGTATGGAATAGGGCTAAACAAAAAGAAAGTGGCCACAGTTTTAAGCATTCGTTGGTGGTATTTTTGAAGAACTGTTTGACTCCTCCACTTTAAAGAATCACTAACATCAAGATCTGCTATATACGGAGCTAAGATTCCTTTTTCTATCATTTTACATATGTATGAAACCCTTCGACCTACACCTCATGACTTTTCAAACCGAACAGTGGTGACAAATTTTAATGTTAATCGGCTACAATGGTCTAAGGCGTCAATGTCGGAAATTGAATATATTCGAGAAGGCGTCTTCTGCCTGTGATTATAAAAGACAATGTAAATCTTGACAAGAATACATAGAATCATATCACAAGGTGTCTGAACAAGGTGCTCTTTGATTTCGAGTCCTTGTACGTATCAAAATTTTGAACAACAGGGTGATCCGTGTGTGCCACATGGCAACGGGCGGGATTTAAATGTGCTCCGTGACTTTAATGAAGGTTGGAAATTTTTTTTTTTTCAATTCTTGCCTCTCTCTTTCCGCGATACAATTCTTTATTTTTGCTTCCATCATCAACATGCTTAAATACGCACGATCGCTCCTCGACACTGTACTAGGAAGAAAAAGGAACTTGGATGAAGATACGGATACGACGCAATCAAACACTGTTGAAGGTGCTAACAAGAAAAGCAAGGTGGACGATAACTCAACTATAATTTACAAGGTCTTCATAAAGAATATTGCATCTTGTCCCAGCAGTACTCTCAAGGAATTCATGGCCAGTAAAGGAATTCCTCGATTCAACAAATCACCTAAATGGGACTATGCTATCGCCACTTACCAGGTAATACATTATAAAAATCATTGGGGGGGAGGAGTGAATAGTGAAGGTATATTAACACATATGTATGCATACGTATCTTTATTTACTTTATTATATTTGTAGACAAAAGAAGAAGCAGAACAGGCTATGAAGAATGTCCAAGGTGCAAAATTTAAGGGCAGGTATTTGGAAACATCTATGGATATGGTCACTGAAGAAGAACACCGCAACCGCTTCCTTAGCAAGGCGAACAAAAAGAAGAAGGGCAAGAAGAACACGGAACAGGATGTGAATCCTAACCTCAGTCCTGCTGAACGACTGGCGAAACAAGTGACACCTTTATACCAGTAAGTAGAAAACACATCAAACTCCTCCATTTGTGTACTAACATTTTGTGATACTTTCTTTATTAGATTACCTTATGAAGAACAACTGAAGAAGAAACAAAGTATCGGTGAACAACATCTATACAAACTGAAAAAGGAACTGATTTGGCTTCAACCAAGCAAAGCGGGACTAAAACAAATCAAATGGGTGGAAGGGTAAGTCGATACAGTTACAAAATAAATAAATAAATAAAGGAATGATGACTAAAAAGGATACATTGTTATTAGACCTGGACTACCATGCGAAGTGTTAGACATCATTGCATCACCTGAAACTGAAGGATATCGCACAAAATGTGAATTCACTATTGGCAAGGACTTGGATGGTAAACCTACTGTTGGCTTCTTACTGGGTTTATTCCGCTTGGGCATTGTCGCTGTATTGGAACCTAGTGAATTGAAGAATATACCTAACAGTGCAAAGAAAATCGCAAAGGCCATGCAGGTAAAGAAAAAGGAAAAAGACTGGGAACAATGGATTATGATACTAACCCTTTGTGCTACTTTTTTTATTATCATCCAGGATTATGTCCGTACTTCCGAGTACCCAGTGTATGATCGTGAAGAAAAGGAAGGTGTCTGGAGAACTTTGATGACCAAGACACAACGTACTGGTGATGGTAAGTCATTAAACACACGCAGGTAGATGCATCGAATGAAACTGAAAACAGACACATTTTTTTTTTTTTTTTTGTTATTATTGACACAACTAGTTATGATTCTGGTACAAATCAAGTCCCAAGGTCTTGGTGAAGAAAAGGTGGCGGAAATCAAGAAAGACCTGGTGGACTTTTGGACTCTACGTGTAAAAGACCAAGGTATTGATGTGACCACGTTGCTCTTCCAAGAATGGGATGGTGCCTCCAATGGACTGACTGATCGGGCTCCTACACAAGTACTCTATGGTGAAGGATATATCTATGAAGAATTACTAGGTTGTCGTTTCAGAATATCAAGCAGTGCTTTCTTCCAAGTCAACACACCTGGTGCTGAACTCATGCTATCAAAATGTGCGGAATGGTGCAATTTAAATGATGGTAGAAAAACAACTTTGCTGGATATCTGCTGTGGTACAGGAACGATCGGAATCACTATGGCCAAGAGCGTTGATAAAGTTATTGGAGTGGAAATGGTACCAGAGGCTATTGTAGACGCAAAGGCAAATGCTGAACGAAACGGTAAGACATGCTATAACCCTATAGAAAAAGCAATAATGTTATTAATCTGATCTTTTATGTAGGGATCACCAATGTTACATATTATGCAAGCAAAGTTGAAAACCAATTAAACGTTTTCCGACGACAGGATAACGAAGAAATTGTAGCAGTGTTGGATCCACCAAGGTAAGAGAACATAAAACCAATAATAAAAAAAAAGGAAAATACTCATTGTTTCTTTTTATCATTAGAAATGGTGTTCATGCCACTGTGATTCGTGCCATCCGTGAAGCTGAGCACATCGACAAGCTGATCTATATTAGTTGTGATGCCAAACAAGCTATCCCCAACTTTGTAACGTAAGTGAAACACATACACCCCCTCTCTCTCTCTCTATGATCATCTGTTTACTAATCTCTCTCTCTCTCTCTCTCTATGATCATCTGTTTACTAATCTCTCTCTCTCTCTCTCTCTCCTTAGTTTATGCCGACCCAAAACACAACGTATTAAAGGATTACCATTTAAACCCGTCCGTGCGGTCTCTGTCGACCTATTCCCACACTCTGAACCAAGTGAATTGATGATCGAATTTGCTCGAATCAAGCCCGACGAATAAAATGATTGGCTGTCATGCGGCGTGGTGTGCAGTGTAGTATAGTAATAAAACTTATTTTGACAATATAATAAAAATATCTCTTCTTTTGGTATGTACCAATATGATTGTATGTGGACTTGACTTCTTTTTTATAAAAAGGGGGATGGACAAAGGACAGTATGATTTTGCTAACATGACTGGGTACATATCGATAGGCGATGATTGTCTTCTTAATTATAAACTCCTTCCTATTTTAACTTTGTTTAGGCTTTTTGTTATTAAACACCTTTCCATACATCATCTTTAACAATCCAATTGGCTTTTAAAGAGTGCTTGGTTGTCAAATCAGTCAATGTAAGAGGAAAACGAAAGCTTCAAGCTCATACATCCTGGGGTATACTGCCTCATCCTCGATTTCAGGAGCGCCAAAAAAAAAAAAAAAAAAAAAAAAAAAAAAAAAAAAGTTTACAAAAGTCCGCCCGATTTTTCTTTTTTTCTCTTTCTTGCTCTTCTTCTTACATTCCAGACCCACCCACTCCTCATAAACATATTGTATTGTCTTTATAACTCCACTTTATAACTAGAACCCTTTTACACTTGACCATGTCTGCCGTTAGCACAGTTTTGCCACTACCCTCCACTCCAGGTGCCGCCGTTAACACACCAACAGAAACTGCCTTTAATGAAGACAAGTACAAAAAGTTGAAACGAAAACTACGTGACATTATTGGGGTAAGATAAAAAGAAATAAGGTAGGGCATTCTTTGACTTGTTATTCATCTCGTTCTTTTTGATTTTTATCTTGATAGACTAATGATGCCATGTTGAAACAATATGAACAAACCAGGAAAAAGATCAAGTCTTTAACCTATGAAAGAAAGTAAGTAACGACTTTGATAAAGACAAGGGATTGATTGATGGTAAATGATGACTTGGAGTATTAACCAACTACTCTTTGATATAAATAGTCTTCTTTTGGATAATATAGCCCGTATGGAGCAAATGGTATCTTCAGACGACAATAGCAGCGACCTTCCAAGTGATTTATCCGACTCTGGTGACGATAGTGATGGTAAGTAATAATAATAATAAAAAAAAAGCACACATCCTCCACCTACTAAATAACATGTCATAACCTATTTTTTTGTTTTATTATTTTTATTATAAAAGTCAAAAACAGCATCAAGGCACTGATCAAAAAACAATCCAAACCTCGACAACGACGAAAGACCAAAAAGGACACCACTCGATCATCTGGCCACGACCAGACCACTGTAGCCTCTGCACCTCCCAAGCGATCCAAAATGTCAAAAGTACCAGCAAAAACACGACGTGTCCAACCAATTGAAAGAGACGAATTTGGATATCCAAAACTTCCTCAGCAAATTGGTGTATTGACAGTACTGAAACTTGGAACGATCGAACCTCGTCGCGAAGCCTTCCACAATGAACGCTATATCTTCCCTGTGGGTTATACTGTTAGCAGGTAAAACAAAAGTAAAAAGAATGCCTTGATCACTCAACCTTCCTTTTTCTTTTTCTTCTTGTTCTTCTTCTTCCAATACAGAACATATCCTAGCATGGTGGACCCGAACAACAACACAGTCATCACATCAACAATCGTAGACGGAGGCGATGGACCTAGATTCCATTTAGAAGCAGCGGATATGCCTGGTCAACCTATTATTGCCAATTCTGCCACAGGTGCATGGACGGTGGTGGTACGACGATCCAACGAAATCCGACAACGCGATCATTCCAACTCGGCGTCAGGTCCTGATTACTATGGGTTCAAGCATCCTACGATTGCCAAGATGATTCAAGATTTGCCTGGTGCGAAAGAATTGGAACATTATGTCTGGCAACCTTTTGAAGAAATGGAACCACGTGCGGCAAAAGGGGTCATGGCGGCAGCACTCAAGAAACGCGGCAATCTCGAACAGATGGGCAATGCAAATCGAAAAGGTGGAAAGACAAAGGATGGCATGGTGGCGGCGGTTACAGAAGAAGACAATAACAGTGATGCGACAGGGATGACACCTCTGGCTGATGACGACGATCCTCTTGATCATGTTACTGTTACACCTGAAGCCGACGATGAAGATGAAGATATAGATCTGGAAGGGGGTGATGAGGAAGATGAAATGGATTATGATGATGATGATGATGATGATGATGATGATGATGATGATGATGATCGGTCAAGTCTTCCTCTCGGCACCACTTACCATGCACCAACCTATCCACAGGCGAACGACTCGGACGATGAAATCGATGAACTAGGTGTAAGCGACTAGAATAGATACTTTGAATTGGAATAGCCATGATCATATAGGTCTCTTTCCCCTTTATGTTCTTACTCTTGTTTATTGTCACAATCCTATATCTATTTTATTGTTGCTACCTTTAACCTTATTCCTCTTATACTGCTTCTCTCCTTCATAGATGTATTTTTATGTCTCATAACCCACTCAATAAAATAAAACTTTATAAACAGATTTTAATTGACTTTAATATCAAATAATGTATAGCTTCCGTATGTCTATCATGACAAGGTTCATCACATAATGTATATCCTATGTTTTAACCTAATGTGTTCCGTTTTAAAGACCCTTCCTCTCCCCCCCCCAAAAAAAACATGGATGGTTTAATTTTCAAAGTAAAGAATGAAGTTTATTGTTTATCTGAGCTAAAAATAAAAGATAAAGATATATAATAAAGTAATATGGAACTACATAATCCATCAATCAATAGCGGCGTTTGAAGATGACCTTGAGATTAACAGGAGTCAAGAGTCCAACATTCCCAGTAATAACACGATCCTTGTGTTCAGAGTTTTCAGGGAGGTACCATTCATATTTACGCACTATTACAACAAAATAAAATCAAAAGAGTCAGTTAAAGTAGAATAGAGTGTTAAACCAAAGCATACTTACATAAACAAGACAGCATCACACGCTGTTCATCCAAACTGAATTGCATCCCAATACACATACGTTGACCATTATAGAAGGGTGCATAAGACATGCCACCGCCTGCCTTTTGATCAGATTCACCACCATCAGCAAAACGAGAAGGATCGAATGTTTCAGGATCGTCCCAGAGAGTAGGATTGTGATGTAAATCGTAAATGTTGACTGTCACCGGTGTGTCTTTGGGGACATAAAAACCTGCCACCTCCGTATCCTGGCGCAACTTTCGGGGCGTACCAACGACTGCTGGACCATGGAGTCGCAAGTTTTCTTTGATGATCCGGTTGAGAAGGTCGAGTTGCTTTGTATCTTCAGAGGTGGGGAAGATGTTTTCAGGAGCATCGCCAAGGACAGAAATCACTTCGTCCCGTGCTTGTTGTTGTAATACGGGGTCACGAGCCAAGGCGTGGATGGCAAAGGATAAAGCATTGGCTGTGGTGTCGTGTCCAGCTAGATAGACATAAAAGAAAGTATTAGTTAGTTAGTTAATTGCCTTTATCCAATGGGAACTTACCTATGAAGAATACGTTTAGGTTGCTTTTGAGTTCTTCATTAGTAAGGACACCTTCACCAGAGAGTTCACCTTCCAGCATGAGCGTCAATAGATCCTTTTCAACGTCTTCTGATTCGTCCATTTTTCCTTCTTTAGATTGCAAGTATCTGCGCTTTTTTTCGATCACATCATCCAACATGCCAAGGAACCGTTGTAAGGCTTCGTGTTTGCGTCGGCGTTCAGGGAATAACCAAAGGAATTTCTGATCCAACAAAGGGAAGAAGAAGAATAAGGGATCGTTTACACCAGACTTGATGTGGTAATAAGTTTCAACCCATTTATTATTTTCGTCAAGGATAGAATCAAAGTCGAATCTGCAAAAAGTAATGAAAGAAAAACGTTGAGTGTTTCATTTTTTTTTTCTTTTTTTTTTAATCTGCCCCGCGGATATTCAAATTCCGACTTACCCAAATCCGGCAGCCCCAATCACTTCCAAAGTGTATCTCTCCATCAACCGTCCAATGTCAACAGGTTGTTCATTCGAACTATCCAAGACTTTGAATGTTTTATGCCCAAGAGTAGCAAAGAGCTTGACAGGTTTGCTTTTATGGAAAGCGGGATTCACCAACTAGCAACAATCAGTGTCTGGTTAGATGGAATAAGACATGATAGTTATTTTACATATCTTTATTTACCTTTCTATGCTTTTTCCATTCTTCTTTTTGAGTGGCCATGAGAATGTTGTTTTCCCCCAAAAAATCGTGTAAAAGACTTCCTTTTTGTGCTGAGAGATCAGCTTTGCCAAAGACATCTAGTAAAAATCATGCAACATGTGAGCTCAGCCTATTTTTCAAATCCCGACGTTTTACTTTTTTTCTTTTCTTTTTAATATATACCTGTTTTCAAAAAGAACTTCTTGGCGGCTACTGGATTAGCAATGTGAAGCATCCAGCCTAAACGATCGGGTCTCAGATAAATAGATTGGCTGGCAGGATTCGAAACAAGAGGTACAATCAGCGCTTTTGAGACTTCAGCAAGAGGTTTACGTTGGATCATCATCATATACAGGTATTGGAAAAAGTTAATATAGGGAATATGACGGAGTTTCTTGGGTGGTCTCACCACTCGATCGACAGCCCAGTAAGCAAGTACCAACGAAAGTGCCGCCCCGATGGATAGAACATTATTTCTTGATCTGGGAAGGGCCAAACGACTATTCACATTGAGAACGAGTGCTTGTATATTTTCCATAATATTGTTTTTGTTAGGTTAGTTTGAATGTTTATTAAAAGTAAAGAAAAACAAAACAAAAAAGTATCATCTCTCTTATATAGGAGTTCATGCAAAGGTAGGAGCTCTAGCAGCCAATCGTTTGACGGACAAAGTGTAATGCCGCTGCGTTTCAATATCTATAGGAAATTGAACACCCATCCGGATAATGTATTTCTACGCCAATCAAAAGCAGCTTTACAGACGGGCTATAAGAGGTACCATGTTCCAATATGGCCCCGCCCCTTTTCATCAAAGTATATAAAAAGTTAAACAAATGGATTTTATTGGTAGAATAATAAACTTAAGATTTATACGGTATAGTAAACTAGTTAAACTAATGTGTTATAAAGATTTAAGGGTTAACAACCCTAGAAGTGGATTACCAGGAAGAGACCACCCAAAAGCAATCAAAGCATTAGTACATTCATCCCGATGATCATATTACCCTTACCGCAGAATTCATCAATAGTGTCTAATCAACATTTAATCGGGATTTCCTTCCGATTTCTACCTGCAGCTATCTGGGGATCGTGCGGGGCCTCTCGCTGTTGTTTGTGATCAGTAGACCATTATGATCACACGAGTCGCCTCCACTAACCAAGAGTCCGTATGTATGACAACTTATTCTATGGAATGTTGTGGCTGAAGAATATTTTTCCGTAATAATCTAGCTGTGCAGAAAGAAGATGAAGAAAAAAAAAGGATTAAATAAGTGATAGAGTATTGTCATTAACGAGTCAACCACTGAGCACCCACTTTGGTACTTGATACCAGCCTACAAATAACACTTTTTCTTTGTTCTTTAAAGATTTACCTTTTAGTGTTGAGTATGCAATTGATTCTGTCCAGCCTACTTCATTGTTGCGTCGTGTCACCACTGTCTTGATCAGGTAAAAGCCATAGGGAATGTCGTGACCGCCACGGGAGAAAACAAACTGCCCCGGGTTTGAATTTTTCCCGCCTTTTATTCCATGTTTACTATAAATGTGGATGGGATCAGTAGTTAAAGAAGAAGTATAGAATTAAAAGGGGGAAGAAGAGAAGGGGGAGGGGAAAAGTTTCACTTTTTTTTTCTCCCCCTTCACCTTTCAGCTTTGAAATTCAAATCCCGACTTGGGCTCATACAAGATCTGAATCGCTAAATGCAACGACATAACACAAAAGAGGGTGCTAGTTTTATTAAAAGAAATGATCAAAAGAAATGATCAAAAATAATAATACAAATGAGAAGAAATCAAACAGTCAGTTAGTACATGTGATCAGCCCCTTTTGTCAATGGAAATGTTAAAACTTACCACTTGAATGATAAAAAATATCAGCTAAGCGCAGTGTGTGTGGGTTGCGATAACTTCCCGGAAAAAGTGAGCATAGTAAGGAGTGGAGACAAAAGGAATGGAGAGAGAGAGAGAGCGGATTCATACCAAGTGGCCAGCATTACTATATGAATTGTTTGATTGTTTTACCGTTGTAGCCTGGCTGACCACATTGGCAGTGGTGAAAGGAGAGCGGATAGAAGACAGAGGGGAGAGAGGATTCATCCAACCATATTGTAAGTGGAGGAAGGAGGACGGAAAGAAGACGATGAAGGAAAAAAAAAGTTGTCAATCAGTGTTGGGAAATGATAACTTGTGAAAATTGATGGTGAACCAATCATTCAAACAATGGATAAAGATAGGAGGTGGTCAGTGTTGGGGAAATCGTACGAGTTTTAGGATTATGTCTAGATGTAGTCAATCAAATCAATCAAAAATAAGTGATACGAAAAGATGGGGTCTTTATTAAACGTCAATTGGTTATGATATTTAGGTTAAAAGACCAGTACCAAGTCTCTTGTATCAATCTGTCCGAACTTGCGATGACTTTTACCCACTTCGTATCCAAATCCCGCTTTACCTTGATTCCTTACTAAGATTTTGGATGGGCTCTCCTCGCTCCAATGTTAAAGGATGCTAATGATTAAAGTGACCATGTAAACACTATGGCATATTTCCAACATACTTTACCGCAAACGTTAAGCACCAGTACCCTTGTGTTAGTCAGTCCAAGCTTGCAATGGAGTTTACCTGTCTTTTGCAAGAAAAAAGGACGAACACTTTTTTTACAGACAGCAGCAAAAATCATTTTCAAAACCCGCCAGTTCCTAGTCAGAGTTGGAAGGAGTTTTTCCGCTCCATTGTCAACGGATGCTAATGATTAAAGTGGCCATGTGGACACTATGACCCATTTCCGACATACTTTACCGCAAAAGCCAAGCTCCAAGACCCTTTTGTCGGTCAGTCCAGACTTGCGATGACTTTTACCTTTTCTTTGCGACGAAAGGTATTTTTTTTTTTCTAGACGAAAGAAACTTCATTTTCAAACGCCGAACACCGAAATTCAGTACGCCTAGCAATTCCTGATTTGAGGGCATGATCATGGAGGGGAAGCGTTGTCAGTCGAGATTTCTGTACTCGTTGTAGGGCCCAAATTTGTTTGTATGGAAGAGTGTTTTGTTGTGCTGTAACTGTACTATTATATAGTCTACGTTTCATGTCCCCTGCTCCCTTTGGCCTTTGGTCAAATAGTCGGCACCCTTCGGGTGCTGCCTGCGGCGCATATTTGTCGATACGTTTACGTTTAGGTGCAGAGTTACAATACAACTTTTTGATGGGGTCAATCAGAAGACAAAATCGGCGTTTCAAAAAGACTAGGATTAAGTCGAGATTTAAAAGTCGTTGAGTTTGTGATTTTATATTTATCATTTTCAGTTCTTAAAATAGAACGAGCACTTATTATCGGAGTTGAATATTTACCTGACACTCCTGTAATGACAGTGATTTACAATGTATCGTGTACCTAATTTCTGGTTACATAAAAGTTATTG
Organism: Chlamydoabsidia padenii; assembly: GCA_025330725.1. Taxonomy (NCBI): domain Eukaryota; kingdom Fungi; phylum Mucoromycota; class Mucoromycetes; order Mucorales; family Cunninghamellaceae; genus Chlamydoabsidia; species Chlamydoabsidia padenii. The sequence continues at coordinate 974,859 of JAIWND010000004.1, read as the reverse complement.
AATACTTATTATATCAGTCTATACCAGGTAGTTATAGGCTGTATTCATATAAATATTTTAGTTGAACAGGGGCTATACCAAAAAGGAGGCAAATGAAAAAACCAATTGCCCATTTATTAAATTTTTCGTACCACGACTTTTTTTATTGACGGGGTTTTCAATTGTTTCTTTATTTCTCTCCCTCTCTCTCTCTCTCTCTTTTTACCTCCCTTCATTGTCTACTTCCCATTCACTCCTTTATACTGCCTTCTTTTTATTCCATTATAACTCTATATACCACTCACTCCTTTAATCTTTTGTTTCGTGTTTTATTTCTTTGCGGATGATGCTCTTCCCCCGACACCGCAAACCAAAACGTTTGGACGATCCACCACCAACAACAACAACTTCGACCTCAACTTCGACTTCAACAACAGCAACAACACCTAAAAAGTCAAGCCTAGCAGATGCCTTCTTTCGTAAATTCCCTATTGCTTTTACGAGACGGACACGAGCAAAGACATCTTTATTAGCTAATGATGCTCCTGGTTTGATATCTCTACCTCGACACTCGACATCATTACCAAACGTCACTCTTGAAACCTGCACCTCTAGAAACCAAGGTCTATCCTCAACAGTTACATCAATGACAACATCAACAACTGCTACACCAAATCCTTCACGCTCTTACAAAAGACAACGATGCGTGACCGCCACCAATGACAGGCGACACTCCTTGATGTTTGAAGACCTCTTGATCCAAAAGCGCCATTCTATCGAACCAAGACTCTATCGGCTTTCAACGATCATCAACTATAATGACTATAGCAATAAACAAAGGCACTCGTATACATTTGGAAAACACCAGGAAATGAAAAGTCTGTCACTAAAGGATCTCATGCTCGACCCTACTCAAGAAAAGAAGCTGGATCTTTATTTGGAACAACGTCAAGCATGCTCTCCTCCATCCACACCCAAAGTCACTAATTCAACAACAATGGCTACAGCTACCCCAACCATCTTCTTACCTCAGCGCTCAGTCAGCCACCAATTATTGTCTCCACCACGGCAACTGTTGATACGGGCTCACTCCACCTCATCTTCTTCCATTCATCAACAACAAGAAGATACGCTTCAGTATCAGCACTCACCTATGGATGCTGCCACTTTACGTGATCTAATGGATGATCAAGATAAATACCAACAACAGCAAATCATATTGATCGATGTACGTAACTTGGTGGATTATCAAAAGCAAAGGATCTGCGGTTCTCTCAACGTCAATCTTCCTTCTTTGCTCATCAAACGATATCAACGCGGCACTGTCTCGAACTTTCATCTGGAAAACTTTATCACCACTGCGGAAGGTCGTGAACAATACATGGCTCAACGACAATCATCCATGGCATCCAATGCATCTTCGTCCACTACTCTTCCAGCAGAGCTGGTTGTCTCCTCTTCGTCCTTGTCTTCATCACCATCTTCACTCTCCACTTCACCATTAACACCCACTTTATCCTCTTCATCGGTTACCAGCAATAATTCCAACTCTACACCAGAAACTGATATCGACACGGCGGCGTCTCATGAAAAAAGCGGTAATACTATCTGGGTGGTTTATGATGATGATATGAATGAACAAAACAAGGCGACTCAAGCATGGACTCTACTTAATGTACTATGCAAAGCCACAAGCGATACAAATGATCGGGTGTATTATCTTCAAGGTGGATTCTATGGTAAGTGACAACTTTTTTGTATTGGTGTCAAATAGGTACTAACGATGTTTTGTTATATAGGATTTGTAAATGCCGGCGACAATCATCATGATGCACACAGATGGCTGGAAGGTATTGATTATGATATGGGGATGGATCTTGACACCTGTTACACCAATGACTTGGATTTAACAGGGGATTATAATGAATCGGCCATGTTATTATCTTCAACATCGTCAGTGCAACAAAAACTTCGTAACAAGGTGTTACCTCGGCGATCTCTTAGTTACACAATCGGTGATGGCAGCAAAGCTCAACAACAAACGAGTCTCTTCAGCTTGGATACACAGGCAGCACGGGAAAACAATGCGAATGCTCTTGCCAGACGCGCCAACAGGCGATCTCAACAATTACAGCAGCAGCAGCAACAATTATCGATTCAACTTTCGATAAGCACGCCTAGTGGTGGAAGCAAAGGACCGAAATTGAACAACAAACGCATCAGCATCATCACTGACAACAAGATTCCTAATATCGACAATTGTGTCCAGCAACCTCAGCATCATCAACACAGTATTGACCAGAACTACAACAACAACAACGGCGAGAAGACTTTGCTCTCTATACCAACCTTACATTCGGAAATGACAACAACAACATCATCATCATCATCATCAACAACAACAACAACAACAACAACATTACCTTCAGCACTATCATCAGCAATAACAGCAACAACAACATCATTATCATTATCATCCTCATCATCACTATCATTAATAACGCCTAGCACCACCTCTTCCAGCAGTTGTAGTACAATTACCAATCACACTAATCCATCTCTATTGGCTCGGGTTATGGAAGAAGAAGACGGTATGGACGACGACGACGACGCGGGACAAATGGTTGCAGATATCTCACCTAGAACGGAAACCGACTTTGACTTTACAATCTCCGAAATCATCCCTGGATTCTTATATGTTGGACCTGAAATCGAAACCAATGACCAAGCTGATCAACTGCTGGCTCGACCGATCCGACGGGTCTTGAACATGGCCGAAGAATGTCACGATCAACCTTTAATGAAACATCATGACTATTTAATGTATCGCAAAATTGCCGCGCGGGACACGGTAGAAATGAGGAACATTGATCACATCATGATGGAAGCAGTTGGGTTTATCGGTAGGTCTAGAAAAAAGAAAAGAAAAGAAAGAGAAACATGACCAACTTTTTTTTTTTTTTTTTTTTTTTTTTTTTTGTGTGTGTGTGTGTAGAGGAAGCCAAGCGAAATCATGAACCTACCTATGTACACTGCAAAGCTGGGAAATCAAGATCGGTCACTGTTATCCTTGCCTATTTGGTAAGCTGTGAAAGATGGACTCTAAAACAATCTTATCGACATGTCATCAAGGCTCGACCCAACATGTCTCCTAACATTGGATTCATTGCTGAACTAATGAAACTGGAAAACCAAGTCCATGGTCGTGTCAGCAGTTTTTTGGAAACTGATTGGCAAACGTCTTCTTTACCAAGTCCTGGGTTTGCACATGAATTACAGCAACTTCAATTGGCTTGGCAGCAATCTCCTTCGTCTCCTACTGTACCTCCTACTTCTTCCCCTACCTCTCCCGTACTTTAGATACTCTTTGTTTATTCACCCCCTTTTTACTTACATATAGCGTATACACTTTGACCCTTCCTCTCCCCTTTTTACGCACTTGAATATCTACTCTTGTTTTTATCCTTCCTTGTTACAAAATGTTGTTTGTCTTTTCTTATTCTTTACCGATATAGTGTTGTTGTCTTTTACATGATACAAATCTAATATACAATAAAACTCCAGTTATCATCTTATACTTGACTTTATTTTTTATTGCTGTAATGATCAACATAAATTTGACAAACGCATGTTTGTTCAAGACTTTACATATATGTATATATATGGCATATATCATCTACCATCGTCATGAATCTTATTCTACACACTTTCTATCGTACAACAAGTAGCACTTTAAAGTGACATCCTTCAATTAGGGGATCGACCTGGGCAAACGTTTCTTGAGTGAAGTAATTAGGCGGGAGTTCAAAATAAATATGGCTTTTAACATACATGGAAACTTTTCTTCAACTACTACCATGTTAGAACAGTCCATCAGTACATAAGGGCGACATCCTTGATTAATTTAGTGAAACTTGTCTTGTTGTCTTTTCGGTTCCTCAAATTGATTGGTGTTTGTGGCGGGAAAAAACATTGCGCACTGATACGACACCATACAACAAAACTTTGACACTCGCCAACCCCCCCCCCAATGCGAAGTTTTTAGAATAATTCGGCAGCCACTATGGAACTCCTTGTATCAACAATAAACAAAACAAGAACGACGGTGGTTGTGGTGTCGATGAAAAAGACGGTGCACCCAGTGGGGCACCGTTATTTTTGCTGTACTGTACAGTAAAATCTCGGGTATGATATGTAATAGGTAGTACAATCAGTTTGAAAAATCCCGCTCCCCTTTGATTCCCTACTGAGACTTGGTAAGAGCCCTAATTGCTCAATTGTCCACAGATGCTAATGATTAAAGTGGCGATGTGGACACTATAGCATATTGCCAACAAAAGTCACCGCAAAAGCCAAGCTCCAAGACCCTCGTGTCGGTCAGTCCAGACTTGCGATGACTTTTACCTGTCCTTTGTAATATATATATATATATATATATATATAAAGTACGAAGAGGAACCAGACAAATACCCTTTCATATCCCGAAATTCATACAAACGAACTCGATACCTTTTTGTCATCCTAAATCGACTTTTGTCTATATAGATGGATATAGTGATTATGGGTGGCTACTGGTCAATACCGCAATGTTGACATTTATGTAGATCCGATACTGGTGACACAAAGGCAGACATATAAACAATGGTTACACCGACCGATACATTACAATACAGATCAATGCAGGCGGTGAAGATAGTAGACAGTAGAAACAAATATAGTACACGGATAAATTAATAAAAGACACCCAGATAAAATAAAGGCATTTATATATACAACAATACATATAGATGAATAGAAGACATATAGATAAAATCAAGACATGCAAGTGGAGTGAAGACATATCTGGGAATGAGAAGTCCAGGAAAAAACCGTATAATGTAATTAAGTAATTAGCTGTACGTCAAAAGTGTATTAGTCCTGTCAAGTTATAAGACAGTAAAGGGTAGTGAATAAAATACGTAGTTGATTTAATAAAATTATATAGATATTTATAGTAGATGGTCTATGGAGGGGTAAGAGATAATAAACAATACAATATGACAAAATAATAAAAACTACTGTAAAAATATAAAAGAAGCCAGTTCACCAATTGCCACTTTATCTTGCTTGATAAGCTTGAGTTCGACAACAGCCGCCATAACAGGATTTGAGTCTTCATTATACTGATGTAAAGATTTGCTTCACAGAGCCACCCAGTCCTTCTTGATAGTACGTTGTAGCCGAGTATACCAACTAAAAGCTTCACCTTCCAACACATCTTGTAGTTCTTCCACCATTTCCACAGGAGTATAGCCAAAGAATCCCGCCAAAGATTCGTATCTTGTCATCCATTATTTTGCTTCCGTTGCAAAAGTTGGAAATCTGGTCCATCGTCGTCGTTCCAAGTAGGTGTTGGAGAAGATCTCGTCCTTCACGTCGTTCCATGCGACATTACATAAAATAAGCATCCAACAACCAACAAGAAGACAAAACCTACAACCACAAGAAATGCAATTAATAACCTTGTTTTTTCTTGTTTTTTCTTCTTCTTACTTCACATACCAGAAACAAAGAGAGATAACAAAAAACCAGAGACAACAATCAAGGAAGAAAGCCCAACCATAATCCATGAAGACAAGCCTGCAATAAAAGCAAGAAGTGTGATTAGTAATATTCTCTTTTCATGTTTTTTTTTTCTTTACTTACCATAAAGTACCCGTGAACATTACACATCATGATCCATCTCCAAGAATCAACTGGAGCGCCGTAACTGGTGGCTAGTGCAACATGCCCGAGAATAGGTAGATCCACAATAATGCTTCAACATACCAGACATCTCGCTTTACCAGCACAACCCATTCGCCAGCAGATCCAGGTGTGGAACAAGACACGATGTCGCCTACGTCCTGCCACGGCAAAAAGGCTAGGCCAAGCCGCTATTCTACACAAAGGTAGCCGCCTCGCAAAATCTGCCAACTTATCCATTTGATTACTAACAGGAGACTTCACATATCAGAGGCAAAGAGAGGTCATACACCACAAGTGACGATAAACATGGAAGGCAGGTAACAATACCGGAAGACAAGCCTGCAATAGGATCAAGAAGTGTGATTAGTAACATTGTCTTTTCTTGTTGTTTTCTTCTTCTTTACTTACTTTGTACCAGAAGCTAAGAGAGATCATGAAAAACCAGACACAACAATCAAGGAAGAAAGCCCAACCATAATCCATGAAGACAAGCCTGCAATAAAAGCAAGAAGTATGATTAGTTAAATTGTCTTTCCTTGTTTTTTTTCTTTACTTACCATAAAGTACCCGTGAACATTACACATCATGATCCATCCCCATGAATCAAATGGAGCGCCGTAACTGGTGGCTAGTGCAACATGCCCGAGAATAGGTAGATCCGCAATAATGCTTCAACATACCAGATATCCCGCTTTACCAGCACAACCCATTCGCCAGCAGATCCAGGTGTGGAACAAGACACGATGTCGCCTACGTCCTGCCACGGCAAAAAGGCTAGGCCTAATCACTATTCTACACAAAGGTAGCCGCCTCGCAAAATCTGCCAACTTATCCATTTGATTACTAACAGGAGACGTCACATATCAGGGACAAAGAGAGGTCATACACCACAAGAGACAACAAACATGGAAGGCAGGTAACAATAAATGAAGACAAGCCTACAATAAGAGCAAGAAGTATGATTAGTTACATTGTCTTTCCTTGTTTTTTTCTTCTTTACTTACCATAAAGTTCCCATAAACATTACACATCATGGTCCATCCCCAAGAATCAAATGGAGCGCCGTAACTGGTGGCGAATGCAACAAGCCCGAGAATAGGTAGATCCACAATAATGCTTCAACATACCAGACATCCCGCTTTACCAGCACAACCCATTCGCCAGCAGATCCAGGTGTGGAACAGGACACGATGTCGCCTACGTCCTGCCACGGCGACAAGGCTAGGCCAAGCCGCTATTCTACACAAAGGTAGCCGCCTCGCAAAATCTGCCAACTTATCCATTTGATTACTAACAGGAGACGTCACATATCAGGGACAAAGAGAGGTCATACACCACAAGAGACAACAAACATGGAAGGCAGGTAACAATACAGGAAGACAAACCTACAATAAGAGCAAGAAGTGTAATTAGTAACATTGTCTTTTCTTGTTGCCTTTTTCTTCTTTACTTACTTCACACCAGAAGCAAAGAGAGATCATGAAATACCAGACACAATAATCGAGGAAGAAAGCCCAACCATAATGAAAGATGACAAGCCTGCAATAAGAGCAAGAAATATGATTAGTTAAATTGTCTTTCCTTGTTTTTTTCTTCTTTACTTACCATAAAGTTCCCATAAACATTACACATCATGGTCCATCCCCAAGAATCAAATGGAGCGCCGTAACTGGTGGCGAATGCAACAAGCCCGAGAATAGGTAGATCCACAATAATGCTTCAACATACCAGACATCCCGCTTTACCAGCACAACCCATTCGCCAGCAGATCCAGGTGTGGAACAGGACACGATGTCGCCTACGTCCTGCCACGGCGACAAGGCTAGGCCAAGCCGCTATTCTACACAAAGGTAGCCGCCTCGCAAAATCTGCCAACTTATCCATTTGATTACTAACAGGAGACTTCACATATCAGGGACAAAGAGAGACCATACACCACAAGAGACATTAAACATGGAAGTCAAGTAACAATAAATGAAGACAAGCCTACAATAAGAGCAAGAAGTATGATTAGTTACATTGTCTTTCCTTGTTTTTTTCTTCTTTACTTACAATAAAGTACCCATAAACATTACGCACCATGATCCATCCCCAAGAATCAAATGGAGCGCCGTAACTGGTGGCGAATGCAACAAGCCCGAGAATAGGTAGATCCACAATAATGCTTCAACATACCAGACATCCCGCTTTACCAGCACAACCCATTCGCCAGCAGATCCAGGTGTGGAACAGGACACGATGTCGCCTACGTCCTGCCACGGCGACAAGGCTAGGCCAAGCCGCTATTCTACACAAAGGTAGCCGCCTCGCAAAATCTGCCAACTTATCCATTTGATTACTAACAGGAGACTTCACATATCAGGGACAAAGAGAGACCATACACCACAAGAGACATTAAACATGGAAGTCAAGTAACAATAAATGAAGACAAGCCTACAATAAGAGCAAGAAGTATGATTAGTTACATTGTCTTTCCTTGTTTTTTTCTTCTTTACTTACCATAAAGTTCCCATAAACATTACACATCATGATCCATCCCCAAGAATCAAATGGAGCGCCGTAACTGGTGGCTAGTGCAACATGCCCGAGAATAGGTAGATCCACAATAATGCTTCAACATACCAGACATCCCGCTTTACCAGCACAACCCATTCGCCAGCAGATCCAGGTGTGGAACAGGACACGATGTCGCCTACGTCCTGCCACGGCGACAAGGCTAGGCCAAGCCGCTATTCTACACAAAGGTAGCCGCCTCGCAAAATCTGCCAACTTATCCATTTGATTACTAACAGGAGACTTCACATATCAGAGGCAAAGATGGAGCATAAACCTAGTGTAAGTAATTAACAATTCAGTTAGAATATAAAACAGTAACAATTTTGGCGGAGTATCATTCAAGATGCATTGACTTACTTTTATAAACAGAATCACAATAAGAGGAAGAAAGCCATGAGATTACAGCCATTACAAAAAAGGTTTTTCGTATAGACAGCCATTAGGTGATTCATAGATTACTGTTGTGTGGGAATTAATCTATCATGTAATCATGACCAGCAATAGGAATGAGTGCGGGGGACAACTTGTCTGTCAAGCACAGGTTCTTGGAGGGGGGTTTGTTTAAAGGGGAGGTTTTTGTATAGTGGAGTTTAAAAAAAAAAAAGAGGAAAGAGAAGGAAAGAAAAAGAATTTTTGAAATCGCGTTTTTATAGTTGGCAATGTGGCGTGATTTTTGTCTTCACAAAGACATTCAACTTGGTCTTCTTCAACAGGGAACTCCCATTTGTTGTAACGATTGAATGATGAAGATAAACAAGAAGAGGTGACGAAGCAACTGACTGTGGTAGTAATGGGCTCTCTTGGAAATTATCCAAACTGGATCAACACGGCAAAGGTAAAAGAAAGGCACAAAGAGAAAGTGATAGTAAGCTATACAGTCTCTTTCTTCTTGGACAATCATCTTACCCAAGACTATAATACTATTGCTTTTCAATTCATGTTGATGTAGAATCGTGACCTACCAATTGACCCTGGACGAATCTCTTATTTGCCTGATACAACAAACTGGGAAAATGGATGACGTTCTCTGAATGGAATGCAATAGGCTTTGGTTGAAAAGAAGAATGATGCTATCGCAAACTCGGTAGACACCGAGGATGGATTGGGTGGTCAAGTGCGACGATGGTACACCTCTTGATTGCAACTGGGAATATATATGAATGTCAAATCAATCATCGGTCCAGTAAAATCAAAAGATGATGTCTTGTGGATAACAATAGAGGTAGATTAGTTTTATTGTAGATATAGTGTTACATTTAATCTTAATGTCTATAAAGTCTTGTTTTATCATATGTTTGCTGGTCAATATAAATACATTTATCAATGAAGGTGTTTCTATCATAAATGATATATGTATCACGATGGATAACACCTATACATGCTGAATCGTGTTTTTTTTTTTTTTTTTGCCCGTTCAACCAAAATTACCTGGACAGCTAATTGGTTATGTTACTTTGCCTTTTTTTTTTTCTTACAAAGTACAGTACAGGTAAAAGTCACCGCAAGTCTGGACTGACCGACATAAGGGTCTTGGAGCTTGGCTTTTGTGGTGACTTATGTTGGCAATATGCTATAGTGTCCACATCGCCACTTTACTCAATAGTATTCGTTGACAATTGGAGCGAGTAGTGCTTTTGCAAATCTTAGCAGAGGCAGGCGGGATCTGAAAATGAATTTAATTTTGGTCTCGTCTGTCCATTTTTTAATCGATCTTGAGGCTATATTGCTCCATAAAAGGCACTTGGTACAATGGCCGTTATGTAAACTTTGTTGGAGGCAGGCTAAGGAATGTTTATGGTCACTTTTGTCATTAGCATCGCTTGTTCGTTAAGGCAGTAGAGCTCTCTCAAGATTCCAGGCGAGAGTAAGCGGGTTTTGAACCAAGTTTTGTTTTGTGGGTCAATTTTTATTCTGCAACTTTTTTTCACAAAAGTCAGGGTAAAACGATCTTGAGGCTATGCTGCTCCATACAGTGGACTTGGTACAATGGCCGTTATGTAAACTTTGTTGGAGGCAGGCTAAGGAATGCTCATGGTCACTTTTGTCATTAGCATCACTTGTCCATTTAGGCAGTAGAACTCTTTCAAGATTCAAGGCAAAGGGTAAGCGGGGTTGAATCAAGTTCGATCTCGTCTGTCCATTTTCTTTTTTGCAAATGACATGTAAAAGTCATCACAAGTCTGGACTGACCGACACAAGGGTCTTGGGGCTTGGCTTTTGCGCTAAAATATGTTGGAAATATGCTATAATGTCCATATCACCACTTTAATCATTAGCATTCGTTGACAATGGAGCAAGTAAAGCCCTTCCCAAATCTTAATAGAGGCAGGCGGGATCTGAAAATGAAATTTGGTTCCTCTTCGTACTTTTTTTTTTTTTCTTATAAAGGACAGTTAAAAGTCATCGCCAGTCTGAACATAGCGACACAAGGGTTTTGGAGCTTAGTTTTAGCGGTAAAATATGTTGGAAATATGCTATAATGTCCACATCGCCATTTTAATCATTAGCATCTGTTGACAATTGAGCGAGTAGGGCTCTTCCAAAATCCCATGCGCCTGACTCATACTAAAAAGAAAATCAGTTCCATACCACTCTACCACAGAACAAGACATTGCTTGTGGGTTTTTCGATACCATGACAAATGAATTCGTATAGTGATGGTGGAATTCGATCCTTTGATGCTGATACACATGAGAGCAAAACTCAATGAATATTCCGACGGGCGTTTAATTACTTTTTTTTTCTTTTTTAACTCCCGAAATCATACAAGCAGAGTATTTGAATTTTCGTCGATTAGGGCAACCTTTAGCCCGAGTGACTTCCTATAGGCTTCATCTCATTAATGCGAACTATGATGGCCTGTATAAGATTGTTATAATTTGACAATGCATGGGTTTTGATCATCTGATTTTTTCTTTTTCACACCATATAAAAGAGCTTTTTAAATTTTTCTCAGCTTTCCTTGGGGATGCCCACCCAAACAACAACAACTTGTCAGTCAATTCTTGGATGAGAATATGGCTGGCACCCCTCCTTTGAGAGGGATGGGTACGGGGATTCGGCCAACGGTAAGTGAAAAATAAAAGGAAACCACATACTTCCCACATAATATTAACTGATATTTCATCCTCCGCTTATTCGACGAAAAATTTTAAGTTACCCATGCAAGCGCTTTCTTTCCCTCTTCTTTCTAATGAATACATCCATCTTACAATATGACATTCACTTGTCAGTACTACAAGAAAAGCTATCAAATTACATATTTGTTACTTGCTAGAGCTTGTAATATAGCTTATGGTTGCCGATGGAAAGGAGGTAACGTAACAAAAAAAACAAAAAAAAAAAAAAACATCCGACCCCTTACTTTTAACACTCTTTTAATTTGGATCGTGCTATAGAAATCACACAATGAAATCCATGGGATTGGTCAAGGTAAAAAGGAAAATGCATTCAACTGGCACAAACTTGACCGTATACTTTTTGTTTATCTTTCAGGGTATCAACATATTATAGCAAGGTCATGCTCTTTGACCAGAAACAGGTTGAGGTAATATTAAAAAATCTACTAATAAAGTCTATTATCTTGAATATTATGTACTAGAAAACATCCACCGTTTGCAAGAAATACTTGCGCTGATTGTATCATGATTGGAAGGGGCGGGTATGACATCAAATGGATTAGTTAGAAAGCGTGCTTTTGCAGTGGACTGATGTTGATGGAATCTCAGATCCTAACTAACATACTTTTGTTCCATAGTAGTATACCCCGACCTAGGTGTTGCTGTCGGTATAGTCGGCTTACGTATTCTCATCGGGCATCATGCAATGCAATCCGTGCCCCAAAAGTAAAACCTCCTCTCTCTCTTTCTCCTTCCATGTTACTAAAACAATCTTCTTTTTTTTTTAAAAAAATACAGCACATTATCCAACATGAAACAACAGGTAAACCAGGATCCTTAGTTGTTAGAATATCATATACCTATATATATATATATATATATATATATATATAGTGTTTAAATGTATTAATAAAGAACAATGTAACGTGTATTTGTGGTGTGGTTGATGTTGTCTTCTATTTTTTTCTTCTTCACTAGAGATCCCCTTTCATAGAGTTAGGGTTAAAGTTTTAGTAATAAGGGATTCCTCGTTTCTTCATGCAAAACAAGTAAAAATGTGATAAAGTGGTTGGGTAGACTTTATAAAATGTTGCATATGCATTGCCCTAAAGGAAAAAATGGGCAAGTGATAACACAAAAAGTGTGGAGAAAGAAGCATCTTGATGAAAAGAATAATATAGGAACAGATCAAAAAGGCACTATTCAATGTAGGTAGGAGGGAGAGGGGTCGCAACTAGACTATGAACTCTGTGTGGAGTTGCCTTTTATATAAGACGAGATAATGCAAAACGGGGCAAGGGATCCTTGTGAATCGAGTATATGACCAAGTAAATTCAAGGAAGACAGGTTTTGGTGCTTTCTCGTGAACAAGTTCTGGTACACAATGTGAAAATGCAGTTTCTTGGGGAGTTGGATGATTTCATCTGTGCTTACTCAATTGTAAATCGCCGCTTCAAAATTCTTTTATGCATGAACAAGATAAAGCGATTAAGCATTCTCATTACACAAAACTTTTATCGACCACATTACTTTTTAATACTATAATATGAATGCATATTCATTTGATCATATGGGTTTTTGCATTTGAATCGTGAATGTATGACTAGGTGGCGTTATACAGTGCATTTTCACCTGTCAATCTCTCTCTCTCTCTCTCTCCGCGATGCCGATCGTTCTTTTATATATATATAATGGAGATAATCATATGATAAGGTAAACAAGTTTCATTTCGATCATCAGTAATTAAACTAATCATGCCCGCGATCATCAGGATCGCCATCATCGACATCATTATCTCATCATCAAATCCTACAATACTATTTGGTGGACGCCTTTTACAAATTGATTTCATACCTCAATATATCTTCATTAAAAACAGACAAGTAAAGGAGTATAGTATTGTTCTTACCATAGAAAGGCGTAAGGATAGTGTTTGAAGATGTAAATCTCTTGAGAAAAGTGCATTAAACCAAGGCGGGATTTCAACCCTTGATTCACTCACATTGTTATGAAATCACCTTTTCTAGTATCTCCTCTTAAAGATCTCATTCCCTTCTCCTTTTTTTATGCTAAAGAAGAGAGTATACATATGTTAAGCTTAATAATAATAAAAAAAAAAAGGATCATGCTACTGTATATCATTTTCCCCTATGATAGTGAGACATCATAATTCTATTTCGCTTTTTCGCGCGTCGAGACTCATGTCAATAACGTTACATGTATTCTAAAGAACTGGTTTTTTTTTTTTTTTTTTTGTTTCTCTCTATCCACATTTGGATATCAACTCGCCCATCATGAGCATATTTTGGAGGGGGCTGTACATAATATCACTTAACACCTCCCTTCTTTTCATGCAAACTTCAAACCCAATCTCCTTGAAATTTTTTCTTTGTCGGGGAAACAAAAAGACAAAGAGATTTTATTCAGCAGGTTAACGAAATAGGAGATTCAGGGGTAAAGGAACAAAGTTCGGGTCGGGTTTTGAAAAAGAAATTCATGCATATTGCATGCGGAAACAATGAATGATTGAAGATAGATTTATTTGCAAAATGGATGATAAGATGAAAGAATAAAAAGAACATATACATTAACGATGAGTAGGGTAACATGAGTAATAACTATATAACATAAAAACAGTGGGGAACAAAAACATAAATCAATCTGGCACAGTTGCTTAAATATAAATCAATAAGATGATAATAGAATAATGATGGGGAATAATAGTGAATTAAAGGTTGCATACAGTACTTTGTGACCTATACTAAGATAACATAAAGAATGAGAGAGGGGTGGTGGAGGAAAAGAAGGAGGAAGAAATGAAAGTATGTGGAGTTTGAAATACAAGGAAAAGCAAGAATTATTGCAGAATAGAGTCGATCGAGATTGGACTTGGGTATGTTGATGATGGTGGGCTTGGTGGATAGTAAGAGTTTTGGTGTAAGCGAAGTGGAGGCAAATTAATCTTGTGATGATGAAGAGTATCCATCATTAATGGGGAGGAAGAAGAAGAAGAGGATGATTCTGAAGATGAAGGGGAAGAAGAAGGAGGAAGAATGAATGGGTATTCAAGATCAGCGGAACCTGTCGGAGTCCAAGGTGGAGAGGAAGGACAACCTGATGGATATCGTTGGGCAGTATTATTATTATGACAATAGGACGATGCATTTCTTTCTTCTTCACCATTTTCTTCTTCTTCGTATTCCATGGATGAGAAAGAGTACCGACGAGTTCTTGACCGTAAGGATTGTCTTTTGTTTTGGAACCAAATTTGTACCGTACGAGGGCTCATGCCCAGGTGTTTTCCCAATTCGATTCGGAGCTCAGTGGACGGGAAATAGGTTTGACTGAAGACTCGGTTCAATACAGATAATTGAGAAGGCGAGGCTCGCTTACGCTTGGCTTTTAATGGAGGGTAATAACCTGACATTTTGCTGCTTGAGGTTGTTCTTTCCCGCTGATGAGTGTTGTTATAATTAGTATTAGTATGATGATTGTAATCCATGGTCATCTGATGATAATTCATGCCCGACGTCGAGGAATTCAAATCCCGATGAGGAAGAGCGAAAATGTCCGAAATGGGAGGAAGAGAGCAAGTTGAACTAGTGGTAGTAGTAGAGTGAATCATGATATTTGTCAAAAACAATAAAGTTGGAATAGAAATGTATTAAAATGAAAAAAAAGATACCTTGTCAATTTGACAAAAAAGAGGATGTGTATTTATATGCAAATCGTCAAAATCAAGGGATCAAATTTTTCAATGTCCGTCTACTGAAAAAAGTTTTTTTTTTTTTGTTAACCTCCTTCAATCAAAGATGGTTTTGCTTGTGTTGTTGTCTTTTAAAATGAAAGAAAAAAAAAAAGTCTGATTTAATGCAACGAATATGATTGGATTAGCTGTCAAGTACAACGTTACCTCCCTTTACTTTCTTTTACAAGTAATAGTACCCATTGGTGATTTACCCCCTGAACACTTTCATTTAAGAAAGTCTAAATAGGGAGATCAAGCGGCCGTCAAAATCGTCAACAAAAAAGTGTTAGTATTTAAAGAGTAGATTCAAAAACAAAGTTTATTCCTGACGGTTTTACACAAGAAGAAGGAGAATAGAAGAGAATCTAACTATAAGGAGATCATTATTTTATTTTATTAGTTATTCAACAATATGATGGGGGGGGGAAGAGAGTCATATGATAGGAGTAAACAATACAAAAGGGGAAGAAGGGAGAGAGCTATAACTAAAGTTAAAGAGTGAAGAAGTAAAGGGATAGAGAGAGAGAGAGAGAAGGAGTTTGTTCCGAATACACACAGACAATTCCAATTGATGTACATCACATATCTTCGGTTGACCATGCATGAGCTTCAGCTGCTAGTGATTTGTTCTTGTTTTGTTGTAATAAGAATTGATCTTCATATCCATTAGATCTATCCACACCATCCCATCGATAGCCAGGTTGTATCATAAATCGATTTGGTTTCCATGGTCCTTTATACATTGGTCTTGACAATACTTTTCCTGAAGATGAAGACGATCTTGACTTTTTCTAAATAAATATCATAAACACGGTTAATTCACTATATCCTTTTTCTTTCCCCTCCCCCTCCTATTCATTCATTCATTCATTCATTCTTTTACTTTATTTTTATTATACTTACTGTTAAAAACCCCGCAGCAGGATCATTCCATCTATCTTGGTCTTTAAGTCCCTGATTATAATCATCATCATCCACATACCTATAAATCACAAATTATATAATAAAATAAAGTCATTAGTAAATTGCTATTTGACATCTCCCGTTCCACCCGTCCCTATTTTCACTCCCCATCCATTTTATCAAGGTTTAATATATATATATGGATATATACACAACTCTTTCCCCCTCTCTTTCTCTCTCTCTCTTGTTACTTTCTCCTTTTTTCTTTTTCCAACCCTTTTTTTTTTTTTTTTTTTCTGTTTCTCTTACCTAGCCAATGGTTTGTGAGTTTCTTCCTCCAGTTGTTTTCGTCGTTGTTCTTGTTCGTTCCTTTGTACCAAGCCTTTACCCCATTCCATTTTCCGTTCTTGTCGTTCGATTTCCAATTTACGTTTCCTTGCTTCCTCCGCCTTTATCAATTTAGGATCAATCTTCTTGCCAGTATTATCACGATAGATTGTTTCTTCTTCATCACCACCTTGTGCTTCGGCCGCCATTCGTTCCATTGCCCGTCGTTCCAATTCCTTGGCCCGAGCTGCTTCTTGTTGGATTTCTTTACTTGTTAATAACCCCGCTTTTTGTCCACTAGACATTCTTGGTCCACTAGTCATGAGAGCTGTCTTTTTGTCTTGTACCACCACAGGTTTGTCTTCTTCATCTTCTTCATCTTCATCCATCACTTTGACTGCTGTAGTTCTCCAATTGCTGGGTTGTGCTAATTGATCTGCTGTTGTTGTTGTTGTTGTTGACCGCTTTTTCCGTTTCTTGTTGCTGCTGCTAGTTGTCGTTTTATCATTGGACCAACCCCAGTCGTCTTCATCTACAATTCCAATGTTGCCAACTTGTTGTACTTTATGTCCACTGCTGACTTTCTTCTTCTTTCGCTTCTTTTCGTCATCGTCGTGTCCAATCAGGTATTTGCTCGCAATATAGGCTTTAGTGGCGGCGTCCCCTGGTGCTCGTGTCAGATACTTTTGTCGAAGAAGAGCTTCACGGTCGGTTTGATCTATAAATTCGTCTTCCATTGTCGTTTGGTGGTGCTGGCTTGAACGGTTTGTTTTTTTTTTCAAAAAGCGAAAGAAAGAGGAAAGAGAAATAAAAATCTCAAATCTGTCTTGTCGTAGTGAAATATTCAAATTCCGACTTCAGCCGCCATTTCATTTTACCTTCTTTTTTTTTCCCTCTTCCACTTGATCTTTATATTCTTTTGACTATGATAGCTTTGCGAATGGATATATTGTGGATGATTCCTCCCCTCCCCCCTTGCGGTAGATAATCAACAAATACAACGAACGACTCTTTGAAACAGTCCGAACCGATAAAGAATCCATCCCTGTGCCACCAAAGTTAGCGACACGACTACCATTCTTCCTATTACCATGGACAAGGGGAAAGAAGTCTACACCAAGATAAAACGACAATGAATGCGACTTGGTAATACAGTAAGTAGAACAATATTCTCTTTTTTTTGATGAAAATGAATAATTTGGCAAAGGTACTGACTGACTGATTTCTCTTTTTCTTTCATGTAGTTTGACTGGGAGGGGGGATAACTGGATACCATCACACTCTTCTATCTATAAATTAGTAGCTGATCCAAGAATGGACTATGGATATGAAATCAGCGGATTGTGATGCCTGTTCAAGGTTCACTGTATCAATCAACCTGGACTACTGGATGAATAACCCTTATGGTGACAAAGTAAATGAAACCTCCAATCTGGTGTATTGTTTAACGTCAAACTTAAAATAGCTTAACTCCATTGTATTTCCTCCCCCCATCCCCTTTCATCTTACTCCTTTTTTATTTATTTTACCGACCTTGTCATCGTCTGACTTGCCTCTTTTGTTGATATTATATCTTTTTTAACTTGTCTTATATAATAAAATGATTGGGAACTGTAGTTTCTATTACATTAATGTGGATGAATCAAATACTGTGTATGTAGGAATAGGGAGACAAATCCACAAGACATCAAGTGTAGCTTTGATGGTGTGGTTTCGTACAACGATTACTCGTGTTATGTTCATGCTTTTTTTTTTTGAAAAGTAATAATGGTTGACTCCTTTTTAGCACCGATTTCTCGGACCCAACCTTCCGTGTTTATGTATTTTATTCACGGGGTGATATGATATCATGTCAATTGGGTTGCTTATTCAGTTGTATTCTATGAAAGAAACACATGTGTGATTACCTTTGTGGTTATATAAGATCTATTTTTCCTTCCCGCTTTCTCTAATTCATTCTTTTTCTCCCTGTTTGGGGGGAAACAAAGGGTTCAAACCGATCTGCATTTGGGGAAATGAAAAGCTCGGCTCAGCGGGTTTTGAATCTATATTAAGAAAACTTTCAGGGCCCACTTTATTTTAAAAAAAGTAATACAACAAATGCATTCATGGAAGTCATTCTCAATTCGTGAACAACATCATATCCTCATGAAACAAAGTAAAACATAGGGTACATGGATTCAATTTCACAAATGCATGAGAATCATGGTTCTTTTGAGGGGTCTCGATTCTTTGGTTCGATGAATCGATCGACTACTGTATTTTCATCAAGATTATATCATACTTGGCGTAAAGAAACCTGAATGATATAACGTAACCAAAAGTAGGAAAAATAGGGATAGTTAGTAATAACTATTAGAAAATCATCATCACCATTCCTTTTTTGATAAATAATAAAGTAATAATGAAACTTGGGAAAGGAGATCTACGCATGAATCGGGGTTTCAAATTTCGAGTGGATGGGAATCATATCTGGACGATCAGGAATGTAACGTTCAGCATGGTATTGAAATAAAAAAAGAGAGAGGGAAAACGTGTCCTAATTATCTCTTCGGTATGAAAGATAGCATACATTTATTGAAAACCATCAAGCATTAACCTGTACGATCGGTCGGTCAGTTTTACATGAGAGCTCAATGTCACTCTTGTTGAATCCATTTCGACCTCAACAATATCATGCATAAAGAGAAAGCATCTACCTACAAAAGGATCAAATGGAACGTCAGTCGGAAAAGCTCGGGAATGAGTTTTAATATATCATTCTTTGACTGTTGTGCATCCGACAAGTAAAGGTTATTCACGCTATCCAAATATACTGATTTCAAAACTTTTGTAAAGCCATACTTGTTTTCAATGTTCCTCACCTCCATCAAACTAGGCACTCACCCCATTAGGAAATCGGGATTTGAAATGAAGAGGTCGCCATTTTTGTTTTTTTCATTTTTTCATAAAGGCGGGATGCCGCCCTTTTTGTTTTCTTCCCTCTCTACATTCATTATTATGCCACCCAAACGCAAAGCCTCTGCCATTGAATCGACGATAAAGGAAGTAGTGACGGAAAAGAAACCTAAAAAGTCCACGGCCTTTGTCCCTATTGATCCAACCATGCCCAACAATATGACGTTCCCTAATCCTGTGGTAATCAACGATCAAGACAAGAAAGGCACCATCACCATCGCCTCCTACAATGTCGCCAGTCTTAATGCATGTATCAAGAAGGGCTTCCATGATTACGTCAAGGCGGAAGATGCGGATATCCTGTGTATACAAGAAACCAAGGTGAATGCTCCTTTGTCCACAGCTGTCAACGATAAGGTGTACAAGTATCGGTACTGGGCGTTTGAAGAAAAAAAAGGATACGGTAATAAAAGAAGATCTGTAAATAGTATAAGATACTAACAGTTTTTTTTTTTATTGGGATGTATAGGTGGTGTTGCGATCTTCTCAAAATACAAACCAAGTCAAGTGGTGTATGGTCTTCCTGGTTATGAATCCCAATCGCGTGGCCGGGTGATCACTGCTACTTTTGCTTCGTTTACTTTGATTTGCTGCTACTCACCTAATGCTGGGGAAAAATTAGTGCGATTGTCCAACAAGCAAAAATTCGATGAAATGATGGAAGCACATATTAGGGCCTTGCAACTCAAAGGAGAATCTGTGATTTGGGCTGGGTAAAGTATTTACAACTAACTAGGATATGTATATATATATATATAAATGGTACTAATGCCTTTCTCTCTTTTTTTTGTTGCTGTTGAAAAAAAAGTGATTTGAATGTAGCTCATACAAGAGATGATTTGGCCAAACCTGATACGAACGAACGATCTGCGGGATTCACCATTGAAGAACGAACGGATTTTACCAAGATCCTCTCACCCTACGACAAAGATACTGCTGTACCTGGACTGATTGATTCTTGGCGACACTTACATCCTGATGTCAAAGGTCAATTCTCTTATTTTGGTTATCGATTTAGATGTCGGGAAAAACTCATTGGTTGGAGACTGGATTACTTTTGTTTGACACCTGACTTGTTGCCTCACCTTGTGGCTAGCAAGATTCGACATGAATTATGGGGCGCCAGTGATCATGTACCTATTGTTTTACTGTTGAAAGATGTCAAATTAACAAACACGGAATAGAATAGAATAGGTTTATTTGGTAGTTGGGTTAAATAAATAAAAAAGATGTAGGGTTAACAACTTGCAAAGTGTCTTTATTGATTGTATTAAATGATTTGAATGATAATGAATGGAAGGGGTGACAATACTATACTAGTGTAACAGTTAGCTATGTATTATAAAAAGGATTATCTATAATGTGTGTGTGTGTGTGTGTGATGCTACTACTAGTCAAATCTATACTTCATGAGGTTTGTAGTCGACGGTATCAGGTTTAACCCGACGATCAGGGACATTTGGCGATTGCAAAGAGGTGGAGGAAGTATTATAATATTGTTGTTGTATACCTTGAGTACCAGATTCAAAAGGAGAGTGTCGATGAGTATCCGAGTAGCCACATTGAGAGTCAGGCACATGAGAGGATGGATAACCAGCCATCCGATTCATATAAGGAGCCGTTGTGTCAGAATCGTTGCCCATATTCATATAACCAGTAGTAGAAGGATGGGACACCGGTGGTGGCATTCGACGTTGGAAAGGAGAAGCATCAGGGTCGGTTCCATTATATTCCAACTTGGCATTGGTCAAATCATCCATAGTGTCATGATGTCGAAGTTTTGATCTGCTAGTACAACCACCACGACGCTTCCACCATGTTAAAATCACACCTATGAAAGCAACACCCACTGCAAGAATAAGACAGAAATGAGTCAAAGATCATGTATACAAAGATGCTTCATGCAACTTACCTACACCTCCGACCACACTACCGACAATCTTTCCAACATCAACTTTAGAGCCATCATGTTCACCAGATCCAGGAGTTTTAGAAGGCGGCGAAGAAGGAGAAGGAGGATTGTTTGTTGCGCTGTTGTCGAACCGAGTCTGGTCACCTTTTGTTCTAGGATGATCACTGTTGGTCATAGTCGAAGATACTGTAGGTATCATATCGGTTGTAGTCATAGTAGTATGTTGTTGTTGTTGATCCGATGGCGAAGCCGTAGGTGTTGGACTGTTGGAAGTAGATGCATTGTCGGTTGGAATGACTGATGAATGTGATTCAGCAGAAGGGGGACCAGAGGAAGAAGTAGGTTGGATACTATTGTTGTCTCCACTATTAGAAGGTGAATTGTCCGCTTTACCGCTATGGTCTTGTGATTTGACTATAGCAATAAGTTGTAATGCAAGTACAACGAATATAATCACTTTCATTATATTTCAAGTAAAAAAAGGAAAAGAAGAAAGAAAAAAGAAAGAAAGAAAGAATTTATGGAGAGTGCCAGATTTTTAAATCGGCGTTTCAAATATACACCAAAGGTTGCACAATAAAAAAAAAAAGAGAAACCTCAAAGTAGATCCTTACTCCACATTATCTCTACCGTGTACATGGTAGTATGACATTCATACAATGATTTACTTCCACAATCTCGAATCATAAAACTTGAGAAAACAAGGCATGACTTGAAGAA
The DNA here is from genome assembly GCA_025330725.1 of Chlamydoabsidia padenii. NCBI lineage: Eukaryota > Fungi > Mucoromycota > Mucoromycetes > Mucorales > Cunninghamellaceae > Chlamydoabsidia > Chlamydoabsidia padenii. Next base: position 952,910 of record JAIWND010000004.1, on the reverse strand, counting down.
AAGGTCTCGACTATTCCTTTCTATTTTTAGCGCCGAACGCATTGACTGGATGAGTTTATGAAACTTTTTGGTTTCAAATCCCGCTTGCTGGGTTCGCTGATAATTGGCCCAGGAAAAAAAAAAAAAAAAAAAAAAAAAAAAAAAAGCACAATCGCTCTTTTCCCTTTAATCTCTTTCAAACATACCAAATACCATGATTTTATTATACCAAAGTATCTTTTTTATCATATTGCTTTATTTTACATCAGTCACCCATTGTCAAATAAGTTGTCCATCTATTGGTCCACAAAACTACTCTGACTTTAACATTGTCCCAATTCATTCAACTCTGTATATGACTGGTGGTAATCCGGTAAGCACTCCTATGAAACAGCACAACAATAGTGGTCACTCATTCTACCTTTTATTAATGTAGACTTCGAACGATATATGGACTTTGAATTTAACAGCAGGACTTGATACAACACAGTGCCTTCCTTGGCTCGACTTGCAACCATCGTCTGACCCTATACAACCTTACATGTACGGCGTAGCATTCAAGACACCTGACCATAACTTGATTGCTCAAACAGGGGATGGAGGAACACCGGATATGACAAATGGCTTGAAATACAATATAGAAACAAACACCTGGACGAATAGTAAGGAACACTCATGACAATAGACTAGGACGATTCATATATCTTTTTTTTTTTTTTAAAAAAAAAAAAAAAAAAAAAACCCTCACTGTAGTCAGTACTCAAGGTCAGGTACCTGTGGTTCGAGCAGAAATGACGGCGTCACTCAACACAACTACTCACCAGGTTTGGTATTATGGCGGACGGAATACACAGAGTCAGCAGTTGGTTGGAAACTATAACTATGTAAGTAAATTGAGGGGGGGGGGGTTGAAAAAAAAGGAACCTACTAAAATGTGCTATGTTTTATTTGTTTATAGTATAACGATTTTTACTTTTTGGATACTACAACAAATACATGGAATTGGCCAAATGTCTACTACACTGGTGGTGTCCGCCCATCTCGATTTGGTCATACATCTACTTTAATGTAAGTATTATCAGATGATCAAGGTATAGACTAACTCATCTTTTTTGTAGCATGGGACAGTTATTTATTCTTGGTGGGAAAACGGCAATCTTGAATGGATCTGACAATAATTGGATTGTGGATGTGGCCGATTTCCGAAGTGTCTTGGGTAACTCACAGAAGAAGAAGAAAAGGTCTGGAAATTGACCAAAACCTTATACATTTAGTGTTTGATACCATCACCAATGCTTCCATCAGCATGGCCACCATCAACGATATCCCTCAAGGTTTAAACAGGTAAAATTACTAGATCCACGAATCATTGATCACATTATATAACTAACTATTTACTTTTCATAGATTCTCGGCAACAAACGGTATGCAAAGTGATGGAAAAGACTAAAGAGAATTAATGTCCTTTTCGTCCTCTTCTCATGTAGCGCCGGATGGAAGATCGATCGTTATATTTGGCGGGAAAACCATAGCTAAACATACGTTTATTCCAACACAAAGTGTCCATGTTCTCGATACATGCACTTTATCATGGTCAACTCCGAACATCCAAGGCACTCCACCGTCTGCTCGTGCTGGACATGAAGCTATCACTATTGGAAATTACATGATTGTCATTGGAGGTAAGAAAAAGGGGTATATATATTGGTTTACTAATGGACATCATAGGTATTACCAATGTGAATAATGGACATGATCTTACCTATGCAAATGATGTGGCGATTTTGGACATGACAACATGGACGTGGGTCTCTTCTATACCACCAGGCATTCATTCACCATCACAACCCATCAACCCAGGCTGCCGATTCGACATGCGTATTTCTCCAGACGACAATAGTGGAAATGGTAGTGACAATGGGGATGCCTTGCCGTATGATTCGACTGTAGTATCCAATCCAAACAAAGACGACAAGATTGCATTGAAAGAAGGACTAGGGATCGGGTTTGGTGTTTTGGGCTTGGCTTTAATTGGTGGACTCGTTTATATCATTAGGCGTATACGACAAGGGGCGAAATTGATCAGTCCACGGTGGCTTCCAAGTGTTTTTACTCGGTCACGACCCTCATCCTCTCTACCATTGACCCATTCTGAAACAAAGGACGACGACATGACGAAAAAAACTCCTGTGCCGATGTTTGTTATCACCGAACATCCCTAATTGACCACATACACACCTACATACACACCTCTACATACATAGTATATACACATATCATATAGTTACATAGTCATATTCACATTACATAGTTGACACAAGCTAATCATTATTCCCCTTTTTGTATATTATTATTACCAATAAAAACCAAACTTTTTATTTATACACATAAACTACATAACACTAAATAACAAGGGGAGGAGAGGAGGGGGTGGAAATCTAATGTAAACTATAGAGGTAGGTTGCAAATATTACCAAGGAAGCGCCCAAGACAAAAGAGAAGGATAGAGAGAGTTGGAAGAGCGAGACACTGACAAGACTAGATATGATGATACTAATACTTGTCGCAAACCCTTTAAGGATATTGTCAGCAAACTTGACGACCAAGGCTACGATCAAACCACCCAATGCCTGGATCACAATCACACACCAGGTCCACCGATTATAATGAGCAAAAAACCCATTTTCCATCACCTGTCTTCCATCTTGTAATCCCACCACAAAGACCAGACCGAGAATCACCGAGAAGAACGACATTTGCATATTGCGTAACCATAGCTGTCGTTGTTGATGATAATGATCCGGCAAGTCATCATCCAGATCGTCCTTTTTCTTTTTCAGTTCATACGTGTTATTGTCTCCGGATGGTTGGTGGAGTGGTAAGACGGGTGCTGATTTTAAGAGTTTTTCAAAGTAGACACCCGCCAGACCAGATAATGTACATGCCATCAGGACAGCTAAAAACCCTTGGTAGTCGTTCTTGTTCTTCTTGTCAGGTAAAATGAGTGTATCACGATCAAGTTCTTCGGAAGACGGCGTGGAGGACGGCGTGGAGGACCAGAGTGAAGACCATGATGTATCATTAGGCATCATCACCAATCCAATCCCAATTGTTAATAATCCTAACGCCATCCATTGGTGTCGAGACAAGGACCGATGTAATAATGTGACGCTGAAGAAGGCCGTGGTTAATATCTTGAGTTGATAGGTGACCTGGAATGTGGCTGCATCCAAATGTGTTGCTGCTACATATTGTAAATTGTTCTATAACATAAAGAGATCATAAGCTACATACTATTTATCGTGACCTTACCTGTATCAAATAAAGAATGGCAGGGATACCCAGTTTTATCGCTTGAGACCCATTGTGTAACACTTCACGGCGTAAAAACGAAGTGAGATTGCGAAGAGAACCCACCAGTTGAGATAACACCAAAAGACATATCACTGTTTTCAGACCTTCACTCATCACCACTGCTGTTGACGCAAGATAAAGTTGATCCTTTTCCACCGATGCTCTTGTATACCGCATTATTAGGATGAGAGCACTATTTTGAATGACCAGCACAAGTAAGGATATCCATTTTACTGAAAGAGCATCAATAGACACTATATCCCGTACATTCCAAGTCAAAAGATGAAGAGAGAGAAGTTAATTTACAATAGATGATTATGTGATTGATGAATTTACCCATAGCCTTGATAAGAAGAAGAAAAAAGTAACCAAGCCCAATTCTTTTTCTTTTTTTCTAGCAACTTTTTTTTTTTTTTTTTTTTTTTAAACTGTTAAATTTAAATCCCGACTGGCGAACCATTAGGGATGCAGGATCGAGACACCCAAATAATCAATATTTCAGATATAATATTTAGACCATGATGTTTTTTATTGTCTAAACGACAAATTTTATTTATTTGATACTAATAAGGAGGAGGAAGGAATTTGCATTTAAAACTATGTACACACATCAACTAATATCATACGTCATACAAATTCATCTATAACTATTGAAAGCAAAGAGTAAAAAGGGAGACAGTATATTTAGAGCTTGGCACCAGCAGGCTTGATGGACTTGAAGACGTTATCAAGTTTCTAGTTTAAGAAAGAAAAAAAGAAGGGGATTAGTTTGTTTTCATGTCCAGTTGGTTTACCTTTCTTAATTACTTACCATAGCGAGCATGATTTGACCCTTGACCTTGAGCTTACCAGACATGTAAGCCTTTTGTCCATTGAGTTTACCTTCAGCCAAAGCAACAAAGTCAGCATCGTTCCTATATTAAATTACAGTTGGTTTTTGTTAGTCCCCTCCCCAAAGACAATATATATAAATATTCCCACAACTTACATGGTGAGAATAGCATCGGCCTTGATGTTACCCTTGCCACGGACAACTTTGCCTTCCTTCTTGACATCCACAGTGAAGATTTCTTCTTTACCATTAGCCTTGAGGACGAATTGGAAGACACCGTTCACTTGTTTGATCAACTTGGCACGTTCTTCGGGGGTATAAGCTTCGAAAGCCTTGTTCAATTCAGCAATGAGTTCGGATCCCTTGAAGCCAGGTACGATAATGTCAGACATGTTATAATATAATGGAGAGAGAATAAAGAGAATAAAAAAGAGAAAGAGAAAGGGGGGTGCGGTTATTTATCCTATCCAAAATATTTTCAAAGACCGCTTTCACATGCAAAGTTCTATTTGACTTTATAGATGAATCACCATCATTTCACATGCCATATTCCCCGCACAAACTTTAATTATAATAATAATAAAAAAACAAGCAGAATAGATATCGATGATAATGACATTTGGTTTATTATATTAATTACCTTCCCCCCTCTATACACTATTTATACATAAAAAAAACCCCCCAAAGAGGGGGAAGACAATCAAAAGGATAAAAAGTAAAAAGATCTATATATGCTTTAAGGGTATGATAAAAGATAACCCATTTCTATATTCCGCCGCCCCATTTCATAACAATTTTGCTGACCGGTCAAACAATCACCTTTTTTTGGATGGATCACCATTGCGTAATGTCAACTTCAGCTTCCCCAAAGAGACTTGTTTTAGTTGCCTTGAGTTCTTCTTCCTTTTCAGCTTCTTCCACGCTGATCACATTAGTGTCATAAATATCAGGCAATACATCCTTTTCAAAATTCAAGATGTGTCGATTGATTTGGTCGAATTCGAGTAAAAAGCCATCATGACCGTCACTGGATTGAATCACGATCATTTTTGCACCAGGAATGCCATCAGCCAATTCATATTGTTCAGAGATCGTAAAAAGGCCATCAGATTCGATACCTATGTATTATAACAGAAAGAAGAGAAGAGAGGATCGTTTAATTCATATTTCAAATCCCGCTACCCCAACTTACCAATCACTAGAGTAGGTTGCTGAATGGATGACAAGACTTGATCATAATCACCCCTACCGCGAGATAAATCATGTGTATCCATTTTCCGAGTCAAGGCAATATAACAGTTGGCATCGAATCGATTGATAAACTTGTCACCTTGGTATCGGAGATAAGATTGTGCAGAGAAGACAAAGGGAGTAGGCATGGGTGGATCATTGATGGTCTGACCGGTGGCGTCCTCTTTATTGTTGCTGTCGAGAGGTGGGCTGAGAGGAGGACGAGTGGATTTCTTGTGACCATCATTATGCATCATTCGATTGGCTTCCCGAGGACTAGAAGGAGGTTGACATTGGTTCTTTTCGGCTGATTTTCGTCCAAACCGAGATTCAAATGAGTCGCGAGATCGATATGTTAATAAAGCAGACATTCTTGCTGCTGAGAGTCCAACATTAGGTGGCAAGTGATCCGGATAATAACCATCCACTAATAATAATAATAAATAAATAAATTATGTTAAATCCTTCATGGTATTTTTTTTTTTTCTATCTACCACTTACCATAATATGGGTCACTGTAAATGGATTGACGTTGTGCTTCACCCCAACTGATGCCCCATGCTGAATGACGACCTGACGTAGCGATAGGTACAATCGTGCGCACATAATCTTTACCCATAAAAGCCCATTCTAATACTTGCATACCACCCATAGATCCACCAATACAAATAGCCACTTGTTTCACACCGAGATGGTCGAGGATTAATCGATGAAGTCGTACATCATCACGGACACTGGCCAAAGGGAATTCAGGGCCATAGCGTTCACCGGTTTCTTTATGGATAGTCAAGGGAGACGCCGCACCATAGGGAGATCCCATCACATTACAACATACAATGAAAAATTTGGTGGTGTCAAACGCTTTACGAGGTCCCATCAATGGTCCCCACCTATTTCAAAAAGTATTAGCCAAGGGTAGTTTACAGGTATTCATTACTCTTTTACTTACCAGTCTTCAACATCAGCACTACCTGTTAAAGCATGACAGATCACCATACAGTTATCACCTTTATCATTTAACTTGCCCCAGGATTTCCAAGCAATGGGTACGTCGTTTAATACCACACCAGTTTCCAATGTAAAGTCAGGAATCACCGTGATATTTTGATCAGGAATGAGATGGATAAGGTTATTTTTTTCTAAACAGGGAGGAAGACCTTCAGTGGTTTTGTAAGTTTTATACATTTGTGTAAGATAGATAGTGTAAAAAGAAAAAGAAAAAGAAAAAAAAAAGGATGGAAGCATCCCCCGCCGCCTTTTTCTATTTGTCCTTTTTAACTTCTTCGCACAATCAGCAGCCAATCAAATTTGCTTTGACTGATGTTTCGATCTATGCGATTTTTAAAATCCCGGTGCAAAACTGATGAAAATTTGTTTTCTCTGTCTTTCTTTTTCTTTTGTAAAAATCATATCATGGCCGACAACACTCAACCCCGCCGCTCATCCCTCACACAACCGAAACCTAAAGCACTTCGTCCTTTCAACTCTAGCGAAGTCAAGATCTTGTTATTGGAAAACATTAATGAAACAGCTGTCAAAGCATTCATTAAAGAAGGTTATCAGGTATGTTATAATATAAAATACGGTCTTCTGAAACCCACGGGCGACTAATCTCTTTGTTTTTGTGTATACATATAGGTCGAAACGTTTACAAAGGCTCTTGGTGGTGATGAATTGATTGAAAAGATTCGCGATGCTCATGTTATTGGCATCCGGTCCAAAACCAAGTTGACAAAGGAAGTGTTGGAGCAAGCTAAGAATCTTTTGGTGATTGGGTGTTTCTGTATTGGTACGAATCAAGTGGACCTTCAAGCAGCAGCAAAAAGTGGGGTAAGGAAAAATACCATATATTAAAAAAGAAAAGAAAAAGTGGATACTAACTAGTCTTTTTTTTTATTTTATTATTAGATTGCTGTCTTTAATTCACCCTTCAGTAACTCAAGATCGGTAGCAGAATTAGTCATCGGCGAAGTTATCACCTTGGCCCGACAACTAGGCGATCGTAACATTGAAATGCATCAAGGGATATGGAATAAGGTATCCAAGAACTGTTATGAAATCCGTGGCAAGATCCTTGGTATTGTTGGCTATGGTCATATTGGTGCTCAACTCTCTGTATTGGCCGAATCGATGGGAATGACCGTGTACTTTTACGATGTCTTGCAAATCATGCCTCTCGGTACTGCCAAACAAACTGATTCGTTGGAAGAACTCTTGTCGATTGCTGACTTTGTCACACTACATGTCCCGGAATTGGAAGAAACAAAGAACATGATTGGTGAACGGGAAATAATTGGTTACATGAAAAAGGGTGCCTTCTTGTTGAACAATGCTCGTGGTACCGTGGTGCAAATCCCCGCTCTCGTCAAGGCTCTCAATTCAGGTCATCTTGCTGGTGCCGCTATTGATGTCTATCCCAAGGAACCCGCCGCTAATGGTCCTCATTTTACGGATTATCCTGATCTCTTGGCCTGTCAAAACTTGATCATGACTCCTCATATTGGTGGATCTACCGAAGAAGCTCAACGCATGATTGGTATCGAGGTCTCTAATGCTTTGGTCAAGTTTATTAACGAAGGTACTTCTATTGGTGCGGTCAACTTTCCTCAAATTGATCTACGTGAAATCCGTGAAGATGATGCTGATACTGTCCGTGTGCTATATATCCATCAAAACATCCCTGGTGTCCTTCGTGTAAGTTACTGCTATTAGGATAAAGTGGATGGAGAAAAAAAAAAAAAAAAAAACGACTAACTTGATGTTTTTATGTACGATTATGATTAGATTATCAATGAAATCTTTGCTGATCATAACGTTGAAAAACAATACTCGGACTCCAAGGGTGACATTGCTTATGTGATGGCTGATATCTCCAAAGTCACACACGATCAACTTAACATCCTGTACGATGCTATCACTGCAACACCTGCCAACATCAAGACCCGTGTGCTCTATTAGATTTATAGTTATCTAATATTAATCTTGCTGTTAATGCCAATCATTTTACATAGTTTTATATATTAAATCAATAAAGAAAATCGTCTTGTCTACTAAAAAACCATCTTGTTTACTTACTTTCCTTACACTAATGGGGTGCCTCTGCGCGATTTTCATGCAAATCGGCTCAAAAAAATTGAAATCCCGAATTTATGCCGAAGATTACTATGATGCATGTCATCTACAATTGTCATAAAAAATTAAATTGTATTATTAGGTCAACAGACAATCAACTACCCAATACCTTTTATTTATCACAAATTCCTATGTATAGAGTGTTACACATAATTTTTTTTATTACATTCAATTAAAAACAAGAATCATTTCTACTATGTCTATACTATAGTGAGAAGGAGGGCTGATAAAGAGAGCCTAAATTATGTGAGTGAAGAAGGGATGAGAGATAAAGAATGTCAGAGACCGTCATCACTTTTCTTCATCGTCTAATCCAATCCAATGTTAAAGAGAGAGCCGCTCGTTTCTTTCCTGTTGTCTGATCCTCTAATCCTACTGAATAAAGACATATTTAGCTGATCGTTTTACTTTTCCCAGATCTATCGAGGCGGAGTTTTGTTAAGACGTTCATGCAAAGTGGACGGGAGTTTTCGTGATGAGGCAGTTGATAATTTGTACCCAGTTTGACCGTGCGCCCGGTCATAGGCGTCAATTCAGGTAAATAGATGATCAGTCGCTCAAGTTGTTGCTTAAGTTTGCTCGTATTTGGTCACCTATTCACCTAGACAGAAAGAAAAAGAGAAATAAGAGAGGTATTAGTATCAGAGTCTTGATGAGGTTGTCAACTCAAAAAAAGAAGGACACATTTTACAGCATTTCCTCTTTTATTTTTTTTTCCTGTTGTTTGATTGCTTTACCTTTTCCACTAGTTTGTCCATCACCAGTACATAGTCCATACACAAGGAGTTAGTATGTATCAATTCTACCTAAACATGAAGAAAGACGAAGAGAGAAGCAAAAGTATTAGTATCAAAGTCTTGATGAAGGGTGCAGACAGTTTCACATTACCATCCTCTTTCCCTCCGTTAGAGATTCATCGCCGTTAGTCAAACACACCCCATTACCACAGAGTCAGTTGTTTCGTCACCGCTTTTGTTCATCTTCGCCTATCCGTTCCCCACCATCGTGAGTTTCACATTTGTGCTAAAGTTGTGTATTCGTTGTAAGTGGTGGTAGTTGGCGAGAGGTGGCTTGTGATCAGTAATTTATCAATCCATCGTCAATGATACAGTACAGTTATAATGCCATGTTAAGGGTGAGTAAATAAGAGGAAAAAGAGAAAGAAAGGAAGAAGATTAAAGTGGCACGACGCCTCTAAAAAATAAATCGTTTGTCCCTCTCTCTTTTATTTAGCTTTTAAGCACCGCTATTTGAAAGTGAGGAAGTGAAAATAAACTTTTCGGGCTTGTAACATTTGTTGAATGTTGAAATCCCGAATTCCTGTGTACATACACGGGCGAGGGCCCGTTGGAGGCACTCGAATCCCGTCCACATGGTGTGGAGCCCATCCACACGAGTCAAAATTTTCTATGGTGCGCTACTTTTTTTTTTTAACAAAAATCAGGGTAAAACGATCTTGAGGCTATACTACTCCATACAGTGGACTTGGTATATTGGCCATTATGTAAACTTTTTTGGAAATAGGCTGAGGAATGCTCATGGTTACTTTTGTCATTAGCATCGCTTGTTCATTAAGCTAGTAGAGCTCTCTCAAGATTCAAGGCGAGAGTGAGCGGGTTTTGAAATAAGTTTTGTCTAATGTGTCAATTTTCATTCTGCAACTTTTTTTTAAAAAAAAGTCAGGGTAAAACGATCTTGAGGCCATACTGCTCCATACAGTGGATTTGGTATATTGGCCATTATGTGAACTTTGTTGGAAATAGGCTAAGGAATGCTCATGGTCACTTTTGTCATTAGCATCGCTTGTTCATTGAGACAATAGAGCTCTCTCAAGATTCAAGGCGAGGGTAAGCGGGTTTTGAATTAAGTTTTATCTTGTGTGTCAATTTTTCATTCTGCAACTTTTTTTAACAAAAGTCAGGGTAAAACGATCTTGAGGCTATACTGCTCCATACAGTGGACTTGGTATATTGGCCATTATGTAAATTTTGTTGGAAATAGTCTATCATGTCCACATCGCCACTTTATTCATTACCATCCGTTGACAATTGGAACGAGTAGAGCCTTTCCAAGTCTTAGTAGAGGCAGACGGGATCTGAAAAGTACGAAGAGGAACCAGACTTCTTTTTTTTTTTTTGCAAAGGACAGGTAAAAGTCATCGAAAGTCTGGACTGACCCACACAAGGGTCTTGGAGCTTGGCTTTTGCGGTAAAGTATGTTGGAATTATGCTAGTGTCCACATCGCCACTTTAATCATTAATATCCGTGAACAATTGAGCTAGTACTGTTCTTCCAAAATTCCATGCACACTTAGCATTTCCCATCAGTGTCGATCGATTCCTATATTCAATTAGGCCCATGTACATCATTCCCTAGTGCTTTTCCTGCTACATTTATTTAGTTCAAAAGGATTTTATTTCAGATTCTTTCTAAAAAACATGAGGATGATATATGACTATATAAATATATTTATAGGTAAGTAGATAAATGATAAACTAACTAATGTATGCTAATGGTAGAATGTGGAAGGGGACAATGTATATATATATATATATATATCTAGAGAGAGAGAGTAATAACAGCCTAGTTGGTACCATTGGCAGAAGAGGCAGAGCGACGTTGCTTGACGGCGTTGGATAGGCCATGGAGTATTTCCACAGTAGATTCAAAGTCGACACAGGCATCGGTTATGGAGACACCGTATTTCAAACCAGCGGGACCTTCACTAGGGACACTTTGTTTACCTTCATTGATATGCGATTCGATCATCAGACCAATAACAGATGTTTCCCCGGCAATGATTTGTTGGCAAATATTTTCAGACACCTTGGGTTGGTTGCGGTGATCCTTGTTAGAATTACCATGAGAGCAATCCACCATGATGTTGGGTCGTACATTGTTCTTGATCATTTGAGCCTTGGCGCTAGCGATGTGTTCCTTTTCAAAATTGGGGCCGCTGTTGCTACCACGTAAGATAACATGACAATCTGGGTTACCGGTGGTATGTGTGATGCTGACTGTGCCTTGTTTAGTGACGCCTAAAAAGTGATGAGGAGCCGAAGCAGAGCCGATACCGTCGATGGCCACCTTGACATTACCATCTGTACCGTTTTTGAAGCCCACAGGGAAGGACACACCAGAGGCCAGTTCACGATGTAATTGAGATTCGGTAGTACGAGCACCAATGGCACCCCATGACATCAGATCAGCCAAATATTGAGGAGAGATGGTGTCCAATAGTTCCACAGCCACAGGCATGCCCGAATCCGTCAGTTCACACAATAACTTGCGACCCACACGTAATCCCTTGTTGATGTTGTAGCTATTGTCGATATCAGGATCGTTGATCAATCCCTTCCAGCCAACCGTGGTACGAGGCTTTTCAAAGTACGAGCGCATGATGATCAAAAGTTCACCTTTCACTTGTTCTCTAACCTTGGTCAACTTTTGGCCTATTATAAATGAGATAAAATCGGTTAGGTTAGTAGCTGGTTTATGTAGATCACCGAAATCCCCTATTTATTGACCCCTTTTATTTCACCACCACTTTTAGCCCCCTCTCCCCACAAATGCCTAACTGAATACCCAGTCGACAAGCCTTTTTTTTTTTCTTCGAAACTTACAGTATTCCTTAGCAGCAATGGTATCGTGAATGGAGCAAGGACCAACAATGATAATCAAACGATCATCTTCACCACGGAGAATGGCAGAAGCTTCTTGACGAGCTTGAGTGACAGTTTGTTGAGAAGCTTCAGACTATTAAATAGAATATACGAGGTTAGCTATTTGTCATTTATATCGCGCATTCTTCAATGCAAGAGCAGGACCCAAAAGTTAAAAATATAGTCAGTCAAACTTACCATAGGCAATTCTTCTTGTAAGAAAGCAGGAGTCAATAAAGCATTGTAGCCTGTAATACGAAGGTCTTCCATGATAGTGTTTAGTGAATTAATGTAAGATTGAGAATAAAGTAAAAGAGAAGGAAATCTTATTTTTTTCGCTTTGACACCACTTAAAAAAATAGAAAGCAGTCTCCTGTCAATTTTTTTTTTTTTTTTCATTAGCGCTCTGACTCACTCAAACTCACATCTAAATTCTAATGCCGAAAATTTAAGGGGCTAACACTACATGCTATTTTTTGACTTTGACACCTCTAGTTCAAATTCTTCTTTATGATCATCAATGAGAGAGAGCTTATTTAGACAAGGCAGCATGTTTACTTTTATTACCAAGTACTACTACTAGGTATTGGACGAAAAAACTATCGAGAGAAACGACATTGACTGGGAAACCTCAGGTATGTGGGGTTACACAATTTGTTACTGATTCTTTGATCATGACAGCATGCTCTCAATCCTTAGTAGCATCTTGAAAAACAACGTGATGGAGATGGTACTTTTACATTTAAGCTTTTTCTATGAATCATGTCTCGGAGAGAATGCGTGGATTGGCTAATTCGACCCAGATCATCCTTTTTCCCATACACCAAATAAGAAGAAACAAATATTTCAATCGCCGATTGACTTTTTGCAAAGTTTTAACTGGCCCCTGAAAAGCTGGTAAGGTCATTCACGTGCTATTCTATTCATGGTTGAAATGCTTTGTCATTGAACCCTGGGTGTATAATTCCGACCCCGACAGAGAATCGGCTTCATGCAAGTTGTGTATATATGTTATCCTTACAGACAACTTCTGCTTTAGTAATACCATATGTACCGTGCAGAATGTAATTCATAAAGGGAAAAGATTAGCATAGTATTAGAGCATGATTATGAAGGCTGACCCAAAAAAGAAACTGTCAGAACACGACCTCCTGGACATGTATGCCTAGAATATTGGTCCATAATGAGACAAATATTAAGAATCCAAATAGTAAGATTTAGTTTTTTATTATTACGATTTGCGGAAACATTTGTGTATAAGTATATATAACGTCTTTGTATATGATGAGGAAGTGATGAGGTTGATATGACAAAGAAGAGTAAAAAAAAAAAAAAAGACAAAGTACATGTGGATTGATAAAAAAAAAAAGAGGGTGGAGGTAAAGCTAAACTAAAAAGGGAAGAATGTATGACTATGTAGATATCTATGCGTCCATTTTGAAGGTAAAGTAATCAGGATCAAAGTGATGAACCCGGACATAACCATCTTCACCACCGCTGGAATAACTATGTTTTTTAAAAAATATTAAAAAATAAAATAAAATCAATCAGTAACTGTATTAACCATCATCATCACTAGACCACCTCTTACCTTTTTCCATCAGGATGCACAGCAATTGTATTGATAGGACCAAAGTGACCACGTACACGACCAACTTCTTCTTCCAAGATCTTGTGATAAAACCGGCTTTCGAATTTCCCAGCACGAGCAGAGGTCATGGTGACATTCATGGCATCTTGTCCACCACCCACAATCACGAATTCTTGGAATTTAGGAGTCAATGACGCCGAGTTCAAAGGAGTATCGGTCGAAAAGGACTTTTTTTCTTCCAGAGTGTCGACATCAAAGATCTTGGCCGTCTTGTCCTTAGAGGAGGTGATAAGGTAAGTGTGGTCAGGGCTGAATTGGAGGTCAGAGATGAGTTCGTCGTGGGCCTTGACCGAGTTGAGTTTTTGATTCGCTTTCCAATCCCATTGACAGAGTGAGCCATCTTCATGACCACTGATGATGTATTTGTTGAGATAAGACCAGCCAGCCACCACCGCCTTGGAGTTACCTTGTTGATTCACGAGTTGTACCAGAGGTTCGTTAGCTTGATGAGCATTCACATCGGGGTTGACTGGCAACACCGTGATGGTACCCGCATAACCCATACGTTCTTCCGTCACACATAGCACCATTGTATCATCTTCGCTGAATTCCACACGTTTGACCGCCGTCTTGAATTCCCAGGATTTAAGGCATCGTCCCGTTTGTACTTCCCATAACTTGGCTGTGTTGTCTGCTGATCCAGTTACCACCATGGTCGAAGATGCTATATTTACAAATATATCAGAGAAGAGAAGTTTAAGGAATTATTAGTAAATCTCCCCATTTGTTATGATAGTATTCATATTTTGCATCATTGAGGTCAACTTACAGTTTACATCGACAGTCCATACACTACCGACGTGTCCATTATAGGTACCAAGACGTTCACCGTTGTGAGAATACCAAACATTACAGACCTTGTCTTTGGACACCGAAAAGAGTAAATCACCTTCGCGGTTATATTTGATTTGAGTCAAAGAACGTGTATGACCTTGTAACAAGATGGGTCTCATTGGTGCTAGAAGTGGATGAGAGAAGAAGGATTGATCTAATAAAAAAGAGAAGAAGGGATAAAATGGGTCCAATCAAATAAACAAAGGTCAAATTTTTTGCTTCAAACTCCGCAGTGACGCTTGGAAGCCCACCAGCCATTGATCCCCACCCCACCAAAGACCCATCCATCCACTCATCCATCCATCCATCCATCCAATGTATCGAATCCATCCGTCCACTCATATTCCCGCCCATCCATCCATAGTTTAGTCATCAGATTTATTTTACATGGCATATCCATTAACTAATAAAATGATATTGTTGCATGAATCACCCCGCCCCGTTTAGTTTTTTCATGCATGAATGTTTTTTTTTTATTTCCACCGCTTTCAAAAACAAAAAAAGATCCATTCTGCTATAATCTAAATGATAAGTACTAAAAGAAAGATAAGGAATAGATACAACAAAGACATCAAACGGTGGTAGAAGATTAAATCAAATATAAGAGAGGAAGCACCACAAAAGTGAAGAAGAGAAAAGGGTAATCAAAAATGTGTGTGTGTGTGTGCATACAATAAAAATGATATAGAATAAATAACAATAATAATGATAAAGGGGTCTAACTAGATGGTTTCTTCGGTAGGAGTTGTAGTGGCAGCAGCAGCAGCAGCAGCAGCAGCAGCTTTTCGTTTTTCTTCGGCTTGGCGGTAGTTGGCTTCACGTTCCTTGCGTTTGATCAGTTCATCCCGTTCGTACTCGTATAATTCGGTGAGTTCTTCCTTGGCAGCAGCAGCATCCTTCTTACCACCACGAATAGTGATCACATCAGGACTTCCACCAGGAATAGGACTTTCATCGCCATTCATATTGTTGCCACGAGGGAATTTCACAAAGACATTATACTTGTCCTCCAGTTTCTTAACATAGCGGCCATTGGGTCCAATCAAGAATCGATGGAATTCTTTGGGCACATTCAAATTCAGAGTGACTTGATCCGCCAAAGTAGCCACCAGAGCAGAGACACGATCCTTGGCAGCTTCAACATTAACCTTGATACCTTGAATCACCACCTTGACCACTTGATCCTTGGACTTTTTGCTCTTGACGGCTTCAAATCCACCTTCAGCCTTGCTGTTGTCCCCAATGTCGATCTTGACACCCAAATCTTCCTTGAGCTTGTTGATGTTCACACCTGATTTGCCAATGACATGAGCAGAGTACGTAGTAGGAATGGTGAATTCGGCTGTATAAGAGGTGATAAACTACAAGTATTAAAAAAGAAGAAAAAAAAAGTGAGTATGAGACCATAAAACCACTCCTATACAATTATATATTACTTACATCATTGTTCTTGGCAGCTACATGAATCTTTTCGATTTCATTGATAGCACGCTTTACTTCGCTGTTCAAACCACGAATGACAATATCGTTTTCATGGGCACCTCCAAATCGGACTGTCACAGTGGTTTCATCACCTCCAAGAATAGCATTGAGTGTAGTTCCTCGAGGACCGTTGATCAAGGAATGATATTTGGCAGGCACAGAGATAGACTTGCTTACAATGTCAGAAGAGTCAGCAGCCATCTTTTGCAAATCGGCGATAGCAGCGTTCAGAGCATCTTGAGGACCCACCGCTTCACCTTCACTGTGCTTGTTTTCAAAGACCACCAACACCTTGGAAGAGTCAGTCTTTTCGTCAGGGAAGAGAATAGCCACACCATGACGAGACTTGATGCTTTGGACTTGTTTGGCACGACGCAAGTTGATATGACGGTGGAGGTGAGATTCGATTTCGACTGTAGCAAAGTGTTCGGGAACCAAAGCATGGCAAAGGTCGTAACCGGCTTTGTAGGCTTCAGAGGCATTGGTTTCATTGTTGCTGACGAATTCCAAAGAGGCCGACTTTTCCAATTCTTGACCACGAGGAACGCCGATTTGGACACGATGTTCATTTTCGATAACCTTCAAGCTATCCTTGTGCACCAAATAAGTGATGATGTGTTGACCATGTTGTAAAGGGTTGGCAGCATTCTTGTGTAAATCAGTCAAATCAAGGACATTCACGTGCACCGCTTGAGCCATTTCCATCACCAAGGCGAGCCCATTGATCAATCGCTTTTCAGGGCCACGGATAGTCACATTCTCGGAAGCATCATGCAAGGCAGGCAATTCCACAGTACAGCCAGACTTTTCCAAGATTTCCTTGACAGTAGCACCATTCTTGTCCAAAAAGTACTTGTGTTGACGTTTAGGGATTCCAATGGCAGCAGTACGAGTCGTCTTTTGCAATTCCTTGTAGTGAGATTCCAAAGCTTGTTTAGCCAATTCCACGTTTTCCTTGTCACCGATTACCAAGATGGGGTATTTGACATAGTCAGCTTGTTCGATTTCATTGACGTTGACAAAAGAAGGCAATTGAATTTTGACTTGGTGTTCTTGTTCCAAAGCATTGATAGTAGAGTTTTGAGGACCAGCAAGGAATAAGTGGAATCTAGGGTCGAATTGGTCCAATTTGAGAGTATGCTTCGCAGCCTATCACAGAAGAAGAAGACAAGTATATGTTAGTAAAGCTGCTTTTCCTTAGTATGCCCCTATGCCATCAACTTTTTTTTTTTTTTTTTTGTTAATTACCTTTTCGCCCACGATCTTTTGAATTTCAGCCTTGGCGATTTTGATACCGGCGACATCTCCGACAATGGTAAGGTTGACAGTTTCATCATTTTCATCATCCAAGAGTTCATCATCTTTACGAGGAGGAATGTTGATACGTGTGCTGGAGACTTGTTCGATTTGCTGAAGAGTCTTTCCCTTGGTACCAATGATAAAGCGACGGACAGAAGCAGGGATAGCCATTTCAACAGTATTCTAATAAATCATAATATCCAATGGGTTTTGTTAGTATATCAATCTTATTCTTACATCCTATTTCGCCTCTTTTTTTTTTTTTCTTTCTCCCTTCTCTTACCTTGACCACCAATCCGGATACCAATTCACGTTTAGCTCTGGCAACATCAGAAGTAGCACCTTGAATCAAGAAGGTAGTAGTACCAGACCGATTAGTGGAGGCGATGATGTTTGTACCAGTCCTGTTAATCACTTGTTGAATCACATCAGCAGCACTTTTGAAGCCTAAAGGTTTATTAGCTTGATTAGAGATTTGTTGATTGGCAGGAAGTTCCAACACGTCGGTAATAGAAGGACCGTTGGAAGAAGTACCACCAGAAGCAGGAGCGCGCTTCTTTTGTTGTTGAGTAGTGGCAGGACGACTTTTGATACGAGAAGCAGCAGATGACCAACCAGGAGCAATCACAGGAGGACGTGGAGAGCATGTAGATAATGTTGGGAAAGCAGATTCAGAAGACAGATCCAAATTGTTATCCTTCTTCTTGGGTGGTGCCGTAGTGGCAGCAGGTTTCTTCACAGGTTGACCAATAGGAGTTGGATAGTCGCCAGCAATTAAGGGTTCAGCAAACATTGAGTTTTCCACAACAACAGGATCATTTCGGCTTGGCACAATAGGTTCTTCTACTTCAGACTTGGCTTGAGCATGGAGGCGAGCAAGTTGGGCAGAAGGAGGAAGATCAGAGATAGGGACTTGTTGTTCAGAGGAATCCATGATGACACAATAAAAAGAGAGGGGAAGAGTGACAGAATAATAAAATGGAGTATGTAATTAAAGTAAAGAAGAAGAGGAAGAAGATTATATATTGTGATAAGTAGCGTGTATATTGTGTGTTCTTCTTTTCCAACAAAGACTATCTTTTATGATGAATATAATGAGGTGGATTAAAAAGAGAAAGAAAGAAATGGAACTGGGTCAAAAAGAAAAATATAAAAGTCGCAAATCAAATCCAGAAGCATTTGATTGGGCCAAAGGATTTCGCACCGACGGTTGACCACATCATTGTCGGGATTTCAATAGGTCCCTTTTTCTCATAAAAATGACACTTTCTGGTTGGGTAATTCTTTTCACATCTTTATACTCCGTTTTATTCTCGGTGCATATTTGTGTCGTATCTACATGGACATGATGGATTACTTTCCCCTTCTTTGGAACTGCAAGTACCTTTATGCTCCAAAACGCTCGGACCATGATCAAGTGAAACTCTTTTTAATGCTTAATACTGATTTATCTCTCTCTCTCTCTCTCTCTTTTTTACAGATGAACCCTCCCACATACTTTTGGTGATAGAGGAATCCCAGTTCCTCCCGAAATTACAGCATATGGTTGATCACTTCTCCCTCACTTGGGTTAATTAGATTAGATATATGAATATTATATGAAATTATTATTTGTCTTAATAAACAAAAGAAATAGTGTTGTTCTAGGATGGAAACGAATATAATGTATGTTGCCCTTCTCCCCATTTGTCTTCCATTCGCTTACATTCAGATCCGACTTCGGAGTTTCCCGATTAAGGTTTCCGGTCCTGAGGAATCACAAAATGTAAAAACAACCCCATGCTTTACTTTTTCTTACTTGCATGATCTCATTTTATTGTCATGCCAAATCATATTTTTTGTTTTCCTGATGTGATGGATTATGATATAGGTAAAGAATGACAGGAATCAAGGATCGATTTGATGCAGGAACAAAAACTTTTAAATCCCGTTATTCAAGAGGGACCTGTTAAATAGAATCTATGATTACAATACACCACATACTACACTACAGTTTGATTCTAATAAATATAAATATCATCATATATAATGGTAATAACGATAATATATTTTTATTTACAAATGGTCAAAAAATAAAGTAAAAGACAAAGACATGGTTCTAACTAGGTATTTAGTGACTATAATTAAACTATGTATAAGGGGATGGGGGGAGTATAGTAATAGGAAGGAATAAAGCAACCATATTTAAGACTTGTTGGGTGAAGACGATGGTTGAAGTTGCTTTTGTCGTTCGATCTGTTCCAAAACGGCGCGAGTCAAGGATGAGTTGGATCGTCCGACGAGTTTCAAAGTATGTTGATTCTGTTGCTGTGATTGTTGTGGTGTCACTTGGGAAGCTACAAAATCAGTACTCCTTTCAAGCGGCAAGGTGTCATTGGTGGAAGTAGGTTTAGATGGTAATGATGGTGGTCTGGTGATCAAGGTAACTGGCGGTGGTGGTGGGTAAGTTCGATTTGGTTGATTAAAGTGTACTGCAGCCCAAGTAGGATACTTTCTTTCAATATCCATCAATGTTGTTTCCAAAATACTAATTCGTTCCATCCACGTAAAAGGCTTTGTCGAGTGTCGTTCAAATTGTACATTCAGGTGTGATTCCAAGTTACCCAATCTTTCTTCCATCACCTCTGTCATCACCTGTTTGTTATGCTTGTTGTTACGTTCCTTGTCGATGATAGTAGCCATGGTTTGATGTCGCTCTTGTTGTTGCTCTTGTTGTTGTTCAGGTGCTGTAGATACAAGAGATCGAGCCAAAGGACCATCTTCATTGTTGACAATATCAAACTTCATTTGAATATTCCGATTGATTTCACGAGCATCCGTCCTTGCACATGTTACGTCTTCCCCCTTTGGATCAGGTCGATTCAAGAATTCCGTTCTATTGCTGACATCCACGTCGTGTTGCTTAGCTTGAATATAGGTATTGATGCGTTGTTGTACTTGGCTGTCGCTAGCTCTGATCTGGACCTGTTCGGGATCCAACTGCTTAGCAAGATCTTGATAGTCTGAATCACTATTGTTCTTGTCGTAGTCGTCATTGTCATCAAGATCCAAGTTGTTTTTATCATCGGCTTGTTGTCGTTTTCGCTTTTTGGTGTATAATAAGCCGTTTGTCGATGAGGGTGAAGATCCATTAACCAGTAGTTTTTCTTTTGCCGCGACATGTTGCTCCAAGGCCTTGAGTAATCGCTCCACCAATGTTTCTAGTGATTGTGGTAATTGACTTTGATGATAACGTGATAGCACCAGTAGTTCCGTGTCAAAGCATCGTCTTGTTTCGTTCAAACCAATACCAGTCAAGAAGTCCGCCAGGTCTTTTTGCCAGGATACAGATAACTTTTCCTCTTCTTCTTTAATGGCTGTAGTTAGTATTGGAGAAGGTTCAGAGTAAGAGTGAGAAGATATAGAAGAAGAAGTTTTGGCATTGTTATAGGGATCGGAAGAAGTGGGAGTAGTAGAATTCATGGTAAAGTAGAATAAATTAAAAAAGAGGAAGAGGAAGGTGAATTGACTTGAAAGCAAAGTGGAAAAAGAAAAAAGGAAATTTTGAAATCCCGACTCGCTTAAGTCACAGGGTTTGAAAAAGGAAATTCCGTGTTCCTGAATTTAAAGGAACTCATACAATGTCTGGGGTATTTTGATTTTGATTTATGCGAACCGATGATTCATCCGACTAGTATTGTTATATAGAAGGAATCACATGGACTTTGATATATGATAACATCTTTCTTCTAGGAGGTGGGGACATGAGGACAAGAATGGTTTTTCTTTTACTTTTCTGTTCCATTATCGAAAACTTTAATCATACAAGGTGAGTTCATTGATTTCGACTTCAAAAAATATATATATTACTGACGAAAACGATGGTCTAGTTTATTTCAACAGAAACACACCTACTGTGTACGTATACGGATGCAACGCTACACTACAACAACAGCTCTGCTCGTTTTGTCTCTTGTCGCAAATGGAATATTTTCAGCAGCTGATGATGGAATAAAACCAACACCTCGATGGGCAAACAGTAAAAGACCAATGATCTTTCGAGAAAATAAAAGTTGACTTCTCACTCGAGTTGATCTTTTTCGGTATTTTGTTTAGGTTGTATCATATTGACAGGATTCTTGGTTTGTTTTGGCGGAGAAACATCATCAGGTACACTGTTAAACAACATCTATAGATTGGACCTTTACAGTGCTTGGGATGCTACAGAACCAAGTTGGCAGAACATTGAAACACCGCATCCAATCAAATCGCGTGCATATTTTGGCTCGGCTCCCTGCTGGAATAAAGGTCTCATTGTCAATGGAGGAGCAACAGAACTCAATGACATAGACCCTAATGATAGAAACCAGTCTATTAGCACCACCTACTTTTATCATGCTGAATGGAATACGTGGTCAAAGCCTTTGATAAAAGGTCTTTCTAGTTTGCCACCAAGGTAAACGCCCCTTTTACACTTTCAACATGTTATGTCATTATGATTAAAAGGTTGTTTTCTCGGAATTTGTCACGGTAATACTTTTTTCTTTCATCAGAAAACAACACACAGCTACATCAGATTACCAAGGCCGCATTTGGATGTGGGGTGGGGTCAGGTAAGAGCATGCTTCGGATCCAGATCAAAAAGAATGCTACATATTGATGACAATTCGTAACTGTTTCAGAAATCTATTACCGTATTAGTGACTCGACTACCCATAAAGAATCTGCTACTGCGTATTATAGCCTTTGGGCCATGATTGATACCAACGTGAGTTATTTTCGGGGCTTAAATATTTCGCATAATGCAGCTGACATTGAACTTTTTTTTCCCTCTAGACTTGGACATACACTATGCCAGTCGCTCATAACGCCAATCCTCCACCTCGGATTGATCATACGGCAACATTGATTTCTAATGAAGAAATTCTTATTATTGGAGGAATGATATATGCGAAGAACGTTACTGATCCTTCCGGTAGCCACAGTCTTCTTCCTGTATCAATGAATCAAATCATGCTGTACAATACTGGTACTGGAAAATGGAGGAACCACACTGCAGGTGGCAACATTCCTGCTCCTCGTAGCGGTCACTCTGCCGTTTTAGGTAATTGGCATAAAAGAACAAATGTAATACAGCTCAACATAATATGGATACTTACTTTTATGTAACTATATATACAGATCGAGATATTGACAGTATCATCATCTTTGGCGGTGGCACTCATAGTAAGTAGTTTCGTGATCTGTTATGTGTGCTGGGATTGAAAATTCAGGGGTATATTTTGTTTGGGGTTCACTTTTTTTTTATTTTACTCTCTTTCTTTCGCACTTCCATCTCCATCAGTAGATGATGATCAGGTCTTGCTTAATGATGTTTTTGTTTTACAACTGGAAAACCTAGAGTGGAGCTCACCTTCCATTATTGGTGTCCCACCTAAACAAAGAAAATATCATCAAGGTAAGCTCATACTACTAATTATCAAAGCAAGTGCAACTGACTCTACTTTTTTTTTTTTTTTTTTTTTTTTTTTTTTTTTTTTTCGTAGCCAACCTCATGGATAAACTAATGCTCGTCACCTTTGGATTGGGAACGAACGACAATGGATACAACGATGTGCATATATTGGATACAAGCAACTGGGAATGGATCTCGAACTACACGCCAAACCCAGGCTGGCTTTCTGGCAACATCAATTCCTCAAGTGGTGTCAGGAAGAACAATACCTGGATATTTGGAAGACCTTACTTACCGACAACACAAAATCCTCAAGGCACGTTCCCCAACTGGGCTGATCCGAATTCCCCATCTCCAGGTGATGGTACAAACTCTGGCGATGATGGAGCTCTAACGCAGGTGAATCCAGGTGACTCAAAAGTCAAGGTTGGCATTATTGCTGCTGTTATAAGTGGTGGAGTCGTAGTGGTAAGTCAAAAAAAAAAAGGGGGGGGAAGAGGACAACAGAATGACTTACTCATCTTCCTATAGCTTGGTGGTGGCATCTTCTTGATCATAGGTAAAGCCATTCAACGTGAACGACAATCAAAACAGCAAGAAAGACGAAACCATCAATCTCGACAGCAAACTCAACAGGGTAATGACAAGCATTATGTTGGCTCCTCTCTTGTAGGTTGGGGTGGTATTTACTTGGTCAAACCAGACAATCGATCTTCTTACGAACATACTTATGACGATGGGGAACATCACAAACCGAATGAATACGACTATCCGACTACTACCATAAGGTGATCCATCGCTGTCTCCGTTAACTTTAACCCACCCCCACACTTTAGTTTAGCTTACCCCCCCCGTTTACACTTTTAGTTTGGTTAGGAGTTTGTGATTGATGTTTATATCTTTTTATTAACTTGTATAAATAATAAAATAAACCATTTATGATACTTTGCTACCAGCCCCTTCACTTGTTGTAAAGTGTTGTGAAGGCGACATTTAAAACCCAGTTGCACAACCTCCCTCACAAATAAAAGTTTCTCATAACAAAAAAACTTATCAAGAGCCTTCTCTTTTACTATCTACTTTGTATATCAAGTTACTTGACAAGTGTAACTTTGTCTTTTGTGATCTTAATTTGATACAAGATCTATTTTTATTTTATTTTTAAATCCCGCTTTCCAAATTGGGATTCTCTTTTTTCTCTTACATTTGCAAGTAAATTCAAGTACATCTTAAAGGTTGAATTTTAAACCAAAAAGATTCTGGTGCTCACTAAGTTATTACATACAAAACATACTTTTTGAACCTAAGATACTCTAATATCTACCAGATTTAGCCGTATCAATTGTATCTACTGCCCCTGAATATTGTCGGGACTGACACCAGTGGATCTCAAAAAAATGAACAACAGATCCTAGAATCTTCTTTTTGTTTTTCTTTCCTTTTATTTTATCCATCTCTCTCTAGATCCTTCTACATTATTTTAGGTTGATTTTAATTAGTATATATATGACTCTTGTAAAATAATAAAAACGTTATCTTAAACCTCTCTCTCCATCTTCCGACAATATCAACCACCACTCAATTTTTAAACGCCGCCCAAAAATACGTAATGCAAAAAATATCCCTTCAACCTGATTCGAACAAGTGACCTAAGGATGACAATATCATTACAGTCCTCCGCTCTACCAACTGAGCTATAAAGGGGATGATTGGAAAATAAAATTTAATGTAATATATAAAGCACAACGTCGGAATTTGAAATGTTAAAAGCGGTCATTGGGCAAATTTTGAAATTGATGATCCAATCAAATGTGCCCACACTCCGTGCCCATTGCGGTTGATAAATATGAAAATCTTTGGAACCCGTCTCCTTTTTTTTTTTTTTTTTTTTTTTTTTTTTCTTTCATCCAATCTTCCTGATTAGCATTTAAACGAAACATGGTAAAAAAGACATACTAATAAGAGTGGATGTTAGGACGTAGGCGTATACGATTAATGTATTCTGATTAACTTTACTTTTGTTGTTTTTATTTTTATAGGCCGATTCAGCTTCTTCCACTCCCAAAGGCACCTTCAGGTAAACATCTAGGATGGGATATGAAACGATTGATAGTGGCATGAGTAGGTTGGGATGAATTATGTGGCTGTAATATGGAACCTATGGAGATGCTGATGGATTGGAATGACGTGCATTCAATAAAAGGAGAAGAACTGTCCTACTCACGTCTTTTTTACTTTATTTTTCTTTCACAACAATAGAAAGCGGGTTACCTCTCGATCCAACCAAAATGCATCCCGAGGACCCATGCCTGGTGGCAGTACTTCCAGCATGATGCGCATCTACTCTGATGACTCTCCAGGTCTTCGCGTGTAAGTATCCGTTTGCGGTGATGGGGTGACTAGGTACTTCATACTAACCAACAATTTTTATTCTTTTTATAGTGATCCTGTTGTTGTTTTGGTCTTGTCTCTTACATTTATCGCCAGTGTCTTTGGGTTACATATTGTCGGCAAATTCTTACGTGCTTAATTGGTCCGATCCTGATACATTTTGGTTTGGTGATTGATAGGTTTATCGTCTGATGGGCACGATGACGAAATACACACACGCATATACTCGATATTATACTCCACCTTCCCTATTGTCATACATGTTTAACAAATAAATAAATAAAAAAACTCATTTTGTCAAAAGATCAAGATCGATTGTTGTATAGGATTTGGCTTGGTCCAGAATTCCTTTGTGACTAATATACTCAAGGTAAAGTTAATGATTCCCATGATACTCGCATATACGGATTAAGCTGGTATATATTATTCTATCTAGGAA
The DNA here is from genome assembly GCA_025330725.1 of Chlamydoabsidia padenii. Lineage (NCBI taxonomy): Eukaryota > Fungi > Mucoromycota > Mucoromycetes > Mucorales > Cunninghamellaceae > Chlamydoabsidia > Chlamydoabsidia padenii. Next base: position 927,191 of record JAIWND010000004.1, on the reverse strand, counting down.
ACCAACCACATATGTACATAGGATATGGAGCTAACTGACAGCAGGATCCCACTTATCTGATGGTGTGACAAGTAGCAAGGAACTTGTGTTGATCTTTTAGGGTTTACTTTATTCTTTTACCTTTACAGTACTTGTCTCAGACTAGTTGGGCAACTCGTGATATGATATTTGGGTCAAGTATCTTTGCTTTATCGTAAGTATCAATTATAAATACAAACAAAAAAAAAAAAAAAAAAAAAAAAAAAAAAAAAAAAAAAAAAAGCCAAAACACTAACGTCATTTTCTCTCTTAATCAATAGCAACAATATGGTATCATGTATCTTCACTTCTGTAGTTTAGTTTATATCTAGTATTAGAATAGTCTTCCCCTTCTTGAATGAATAATAATAAAGTTGTTTGTATTACATCATACTCAGTAACAAAGATGTTATCAATGTAGTGAATCAATTGATGGACCATCAACCCAACAAAAACAACCCCATATTATCCATTAAAGGTTTCACGAGCGGTGGTGTGTGCGCACTATCTCGGGTGGGAATCTCTTCTTCTTTTGGGTTGCGACTGCATATATATATTTCGTTCCCGACCTTTTTTTTTTTTTTTTTTCTTTCTTCTTCCTTTCCCCCTTTTTATCACGAACAATCAATCAATCATGTCTCCCCAAAGAGATGTTTACAATCCCCTTTTGTTTGAAGTAGCTTGGGAAGTGGCAAATAAAGGTAAATGAATCAGTTGAAACAAAACAGAAAAAAAAGTAACCACTTTTTCTTATCTTTTACAATCAGTTGGTGGGATCTATACAGTGATTAAAACCAAGGCTCCTGTTACTGTCCAAGAATATGGTGATCGTTATTGTCTCATTGGACCTTTGTCATATCATTCTGCACCCATGGAGGTGGAAGCCCTTGAACCACCTAATGACAATCTACGGGAAACTTTGGACGCCATGTCTGCTCATGGAGTGAAATATCTGTTTGGTCGTTGGTTGGTGGAAAGCGCGCCTTATGTATTATTATTTGACACCAACTCTTGTCTTCATAAATTGGATGAATGGAAAGGTGATTTATGGAGCTCTGCTGGAATCCCTAGTCCTTCGGGTGATCAAGAAACAAATGAAGCCATTCTATTCGGTTATCTCGTCACTTGGTTTTTAGGTGAATTAGCACCAAAGGTAAAGCAATACAAAAATGAATACATAATACTCTTGTTTGATATTAACCTTTTCCCCTCTTTTGTTATGTTTAGTATTCTCATGACAAATTGATTACTGACTCATCACCTAGTCCTGCTATCATTGTCCACTTTCACGAATGGTTGGCTGGTGTGGCTATTCCCTTACTAAAGAAAAGAAAGGTGGACATTACTACCATCTTTACAACTCATGCTACTCTATTGGGTCGATATTTATGTGCTGGCTCTGTGGACTTTTACAACAATCTCAGAAACTTTGATGTGGATGCTGAAGCTGGAAAACGTGGAATATATCACCGTTATTGCATCGAACGTGCTGCTGCTCATTGTGCTGATGTGTTTACAACTGTCAGTCATATCACTGCTTATGAAAGTGAGCACTTGTTGAAGCGAAAACCAGGTAAAATAACATGTCCAAAAAAAAAAAAAAAAAAAAAAAGGAATGTATGTGTGTGTGTGTGTTCCCTGTGCATAAAGGTATATGTAAGTTGACTTACTAACCAATGTCTTTTTATTGATTGATATTAGATGGGGTCTTGCCAAATGGGTTAAATGTGATCAAATTCCAAGCTGTACACGAATTCCAAAACAAACATTCTCTCAACAAGGACAAGATCAATGACTTTATAAGGGGACACTTCTATGGTCACTATAACTTTGATTTGGAAAATACTGTCTACTTCTTCACTGCTGGGCGTTACGAATACCGAAACAAAGGCGTAGATATGTTTGTGGAATCTCTTGCACGTAAGTAGATCATCATGTGCCGACCTCACACATTATCGGCTCCCTCATCATTATTTATTTTTATATCATCGTAGGTCTAAATGGTCGTTTAAAAGCAGCTCAGTCCAAAACAACTGTGGTCGCATTCTTGATTATGCCTGGATCTACTCACTCATTTAATGTAGAAGCACTCAAAGGGCAAGCTGTTACCAAGCAGCTTCGATCAACTGTAGATGAAATTCAAGATCGTATCGGCCGCCGGATTTATGAAAAAGCATTAAGGTAAAAAGAAAAAGAAGAAATGCACACATACACAAGTTTTTATATAATGCCATCTTTTTACTAATGGGTTTGGATTGTAGGGGCGAAGAAATTGAAGCCAAGGACTATCTCTCGGAAGAAGACAAGGTGCTATTAAAACGTCGGGTGTTTGCCCTCAAACGACATACACTCCCACCTATCGTGACTCATAATATGGTGGATGATGGTACTGATCCGGTGATGAATCAATTACGACGACTACATCTATTCAATCATGCTGATGATCGTGTGAAGGTAATCTTCCACCCTGAATTCTTGAATGCAAACAACCCTCTACTTGGTTTGGACTATGAAGATTTTGTACGTGGCTGCCATCTAGGTGTCTTTCCATCTTACTATGAACCTTGGGGATATACACCTGCTGAATGTACCGTCATGGGTGTGCCATCCATCACAACAAAGTAAGTCAATATACGATTTACTTCTTATCTGTCCGTGCTAGCCCCTTTACTAATATATATATATATATATTTATAATAGCTTGTCTGGATTTGGGTGTTTCATGGATGAAAACATTGAAAATTGCGAAGACTACGGGATATACATTGTGGATCGACGACTCAAATCGGTGGAAGAATCAATAGACCAACTCAGCGTACAGATGTTCCGATTCTGTCAGAAAACACGCCGACAACGCATCAATCAACGAAACAGAACCGAACGATTGTCTGATTTATTGGATTGGAAAAGGATGGGACTGGAATACATCAAAGCACGACAACTGGCTCTTCGCCGAGCATATCCTGACTCCTTCTTGGACGACGACGACAATTTTGAAGAGTTGGATCAAGTACCGACAAAGATACCTAAACCACTCTCTGCCCCAGCAAGCCCTCGCTTACGACAGCTCATGAGTGGCTACTTCAATAATAATGCTTCAGGCGACAATGACGACGAGGAAGAAGAAGAACACCGAATTCCTATACCAAGAAAGGTCATTCCTGCTCTCCATCAAAATGGTATTACAAGTACTCAAAAGGACGAATTGCTGCGTGAAGGCGATATAAAGACATTGAACAGATTGACCTTGGAGGACAAAAGACAAAAGCAACATTAATTGGCCCTTCTCACTCTATAGGATTTGGTTTTTATATACATTTAGTTTGTTTTACCATAGCCATTAGTTATATTTTATAATTAGTGATATTACTAACTTGCTTGCCACAACACATCTTGTTAAATAAAAAACATAATGATTAATTAAAAAAAAAATGCTATGATGATTGATCATTTACTTAAATGTTATTGAAAGTGGTTGACTTGACATACTATATTTGGGCGTCATAAAGTCAAGGGGATTATTATTGACTGGTATCTATCTACAAGGGTCAACACACGAACCAGTTTCTTCAAAAGGTGTCTGTCAAGGCGGGATTTCAATTAAATTATGCGGAATATCAATCGTACCCCAAACAGGGTTGCTTATTAATCTCCTGCGTTTTCCCGAGACTTTTAGTGTTTCTTTTTTTTTTATTTTTTATTTTTTTCCTCGATTCCTTTTATCTCGACTATCCTTTTTACTTTCTCTATTCATCAGCAACATCTAAAAAAATGGTATACACAGCTGAAGAAGTCGAAAATGCAAAGTCCATGATCGCTACCATCTTGAAACAAGAGGAAACTTTACAATTTACCAAATTCACATCACAAGACGCTCTTGCTTTGGGATTAGCAATTCTAGATAAAGTAAAGAATGATTATGGCAATCGACCTGTTGCTGTTGATATCACTGTCAACGGTATGATCTTGTTTCGTCATGCTATGGATGGAGCCAGTCCTGATAATGAAGCATGGATTCGCCGTAAAAGGTAAAATCATCAACATGGATCATGATGATATTCATTCTCTGTCTTTTTTTCTTTTCCCTCAGCAATTCGGTCAATCGATTCCGCCATTCCAGCTTTTGGCTTGGTCATACCCTTATTACCAAAAATAAATCATTGGAACAAGCATCTTTTGTAAGATCGGCATATTGAAATCCCGACATCAAGTGTACTAATTATTTCTGCTTTAGATTTCTGAAGTAGACTATGCTACCCATGGTGGCTGTTTTCCTTTGATTATCAAATACGTTGGTATGGTGGGAACGATTACCGTCACCGGTCTGAAACAACATGTAAGAAAGAAGAAAAGAAAGAAAGAGGGGGGGTTTGGTTTCTCTGACTTTCTTTTTGTTAATTAGGAGGATCACGGAGTGATTGTTGAATGTATCAATGCCATGATAGGTTAAAAAAGAGAGAGCGTTATGAAAAACTACATCTTATAATCATATATGGATTCTTTAGTTTCATCGTCACCAAGAGAATAAAAATCATGCAGGTGCTGACATTTAAAAACCCGACAACCCCTCCATAATCGATTGACTGACTTACTATGCACATGAACATAATGCTACCATGGATAATGCTAATGTCATCTTTCTACATTAGAAACGTAGATATAAAAACAAACCTCATCCTCTCTCAGTTAGAACGCATAGCTCATTCCCGGGAATAGCATGGAATGACATTCCTTTTTCGAGCGCGTGTATCACCAGTCCAGATATTAAATAACCTTGATTACCCGGTATTGTACTCAATCTGTAATTGCACAAATAACACTTTCAGAAATCAAAGTAGAATTCAAGGCTCCCTTCCTAGGCCCTCTATGCGATTGATGATGGGAAAACCATACATAGTACACCTTTATAAAGTTGGGGTAAGGTTTCTCCCGCGGGATTTCAAATTTATCTGATGATCCGTATGGGTTGATTATTTTCGAAAAAGTTGGAACGAAGCAAAAGGAAGATGAATATAGATCGTATACTTGAGTTATTATCATAGTGAGAGTTGAAACTTAACAGGAATTATCCCTCGGCAAGCATTCATTAATAAAAGTCTAAATTATGTGTAACTGGAGAAATGGGCTGGCCCACATTACGGAGTTACTTTTTTCATTTCCAGACTTTTTTTTTTTTTTTTTTTTTCCCTTTTCCTTTTTTTCTTTCCTTCTTCTTTTTCTTCACGAATATCACACACCCTTTCCCTTCCTTATCATTTCATTCATTATACTGACATTCCTTTACCTTTATTCGCCTTGTCTCCCTCGTCATTCTTCTTATTCATTAATTCATATTTCCCTTCCCCCACTGGGCTCTATAACTTGACCACCGCCTTCAAATTTAATGTCCTCACCTCGATCACCTAAACGGATCCTTCGCCTTTTCCTTATACTTGTATTTATATTCGGATTAGTGTCATGGTCATTGTCTTCGCGTTTTACCACACCTCACCCTTTGTTATCTGTAACAACGGAACACCATCAATCCGGGGCCTTTGAACTGCCTAAGGCTGTGGATTTGCCTCCTACTACTGTATGGTCAAATGGTAAGGTTAACTAACATTTGCATATGAAACAAATTATTTACTTTTGCCTTTTTTTTTTATTATTATTATATTTTAGACTCTTGGTATCAAGAACGTGCTCATCAGCTCAACATTAGCCAGACGTTACCTAAACTCTCCTTCTCACAACGACTACAATTATATGATACACAAGGCCACAACTTCACATCACTTTTACAGCTACCAAAATCGTCGAACAACAATCATACCATCACTGTCATTATCCATGCCATCGATAAAAAAACATTACGGGCACAAATGGACGCGTTGGTTATCCAGACAATGCCTGTACACACAATATGGATCATTTGCCCAGCAGCCTTACGGGGTGATTCAGAAATGCACGCATCCAAACTCCGCTCATCACACTTGGATATCTTGGTCAACACGAATGATTTGAATACAACAACAAGCAAACAAGCCTATCAAAGTGCGGGTGCGTCTTCTTGGATTCCTCTTTTGGCTCGGGTGGAAACTGATTATGTATGGATTCTGGAGGATGGTGTGACCCCAAGCTCGGATTACCTGGAAAACATTTATGGATTGATGCAAACGGATGAATACAAGAATGCCTTGCTCGGAACACATGCCGCTCTTTTACCAACCAACATGGAAACTATCAACAGGTCACAACTCTATTGCTTACCATCAGATTTCCACTTTTTACCCAAAGTGACACAACCTGTGGATATGCTTCTTCATACGTGGGTTTTGCGGGCATCTTGGATTCCTTATCTCTTGATGGATCGGCGGGCGGATGCTTTGGATTCACCTCTGTCTTATTATATCAGTCAGTCTTTACTATCTCATGCGTCTATTCCTTCTATTGTAATACCACCGGTCAGTATCTCATCCAACAGCAGCCAATCTCTCTTGTCTATCGGTAATATACAGTCTTCGGCGTCTTGCACCAAAACGATTCCCATAGCTTACCAACAGTCTGAATCATGGAATCGCATTCTGGCACTACGATCCCATCCAACTGCTTTTGATCAACAGCACTATACCTCTGAATCGTCTAAAGTATTGTTTTTTATTGATGGACCTCATGAAGCCAAGGCTCTTCTTCCTTTGGTTTGTCGGTTTCACTCCTTGTCTGGTGATGATGATGGTATTAATACTGCCCAACTGGACTACTTGCATGTGGTGGTTACTGGGAAACAAAGGGGATTCTCTGGTACTCTGTTATCAACTATTATCAACAAGACCTCTGATTGTCCTATCAAGCCGGTCATTCATGACCTTGATCTTTACACGGTGTTAAATCCAACAGTGACTGCCAGCCAAACATCTCTTCTCTTGTCAAGATTACTTCGAGCATTACAACCACGGATCCTGATACACCTCCAACAAGAAACACCAATGTTTCATGCTGTAAATCTTTTGGCTGATTCTCATCATATCTCGACAATACAACTTCCTGCTAATGATGTCAAGCATGCACTATGGATATCAAACCTACCTTTGGATGCACTACAATGTAAGTTTATGCAAATTTTGATTTGAAAATGAAAATGTCTGTTACTGATTCTCCTTACATAGATTGGAACCAGGTGAAAATCGACGTGGTGGTGATAACAGATAGACGACCTCACTCTTTATCACGACTATTGAATTCCATCAGGCACACCAATTATCTCGGGGACAAGGTGGATTTGACGATTCATATGGAACAATCGGCAGACCGAGTGACAAGAATGTTTGTGAACAGCTTTCATTGGGAACAAGGGACCAAAACAACACATCATCGTATTCGAAAAGGGGGACTTATGCCGGCAATCATTGAATCATGGTATCCCAAGGACAACAACAATTACGGCGTGATCTTGGAAGATGACATTGAAGTGTCGCCACTCTTTTATGCTTGGACCAAGTACAACATTCTTCATTATCGTTACAATCGCAACAATGCCAAAGCTTATCCATGGATGTACGGTATCAGCTTGTATTCGCCTCGAAACTTGGAATTGATGCCTGAAGGTCGTATCTCTTTTGATCCTAACGATGTCCTGCTACCTGCTAACTTTACAACAAGAACACCTTATGCAAGTCAGGTGCCATGTAGTTGGGGTGCTGCCTACTTTCCCGAACACTGGCGGGAATTCCACCAATATTTGACAAACCGAATTCTCGACTTGGAATCTTCTCACCCACGACTCCATATCTATGTACCCAACAGCCGGTCGGAACGATGGAAAAAGTCATGGAAAAAGTACTTTATCGAAATGGTCTATTTGCGTGCATATGTGATGATCTATCCCAACTTTCAAGACTTTGAATCCTTCTCGACCAATCATTTGGAATTTGGTACTCATATCAAGCATGATCGTGCTCAAGGGGCGATTGATTCTTTTGTGGTGCCTCTAATGCAACGTGATACCGTGATCGATCAGTTACCCAACCAACGACTGCCCAGTTTTGATCAACTACCAATGATGGATTTATGGGGCCATCTGATGACACACCAAGAAATGGACGATATTGCTGCAAACTGGCACCGACATGTATCAGCTTGTACCCGCCGACAACCTCATGATCGATTTGATGCCCACGATATGCTCTGTCCATTTCATATCAATCACGCCAAAAACGACAATATCACCACCACAACAACAAAAAAGAAAACAATCAAGCCACTTGCCAAGACGAAACACATGTTGGAACACATCGAATATGTCACAGTCTATTTGGACGAACAACAAGGTGGTGATAGGAATGATTCTTTAGTGGATATGGATACATGGGAAGAAATGCCGACACCTTTGGATGTAGCGACAATGACAACAAGTGCCAGCGATCATGAACATGAAGACGACGAATTTAGGGATCTTGAGGAAAATTGGGATGTCTTGCTCAAAATCACCCAACAACAAACACCTTTAAATTGATCATTACCCAGTTAGATTTACATAGTATCTATTTAATCATTACATGTATTCTTCCCCTTACACATTTTACCTTTGGTATTACTTCCACTCTGTATATTTACTTCTTCTATCCCCTTCTCCACCACATCTATATTTTATCAAATATTGTATATTTTATTATTTATTTAACCCAATAAAAATTAATCAATGTAATATACTAAACTAATCAAAATGATTACAATCAATATGATGTTATTACTATACCCTATGCTACTATTTACAGTCCGACGTGTTGCCAAATACGAGCAAAATCATCTCGAGTGATCAATCCATCTTGGTCTTTATCGCCTAGTGTCATCATATCTTGTAGTTCCCGTCTTGTCCATTCATGTCCTTGTGCTTTAGCTAGTTGTTGTAGTCGTGCCAAAGTGATACCCCCAAGTTCAGGATCCGCCAATAGTCCAAATGCATGATTTTTCGATTGTTCCGCCTCGTCCAGTTCGTCTTGTTTTTCATGGTTTGACTATGTTTATATACAAGAAGTAAGTACCAAGTTCATGTAGTAGTTCCACACCCCTCTCGTTCAACAAAGATCTTATTACCTCGAGATGGAGGACAATATCTTTAAAGTCTTCAAATATAACATGTCCTTCTTGTTCACGGCCCACAAGTTTCAAAGCACCATCCAGATCTACTTGTTCATACCCAAGTTTATCGAGTGCTTCTTCAAGGCCATCTTTGTCCAGCAGTTCAGTGTCGTCCCGGTCAATCTGTTTAAATACTGACAATGTTAAAAAGCAATTGGATTAGTTATCATATATACTTTTTTTTTTTTTTTGGATCTTGTATTGTGAATCGTTCATTACCCAAATATACTTTACATACTTCGTTTTAGATCAATGATCCTTTGTCTTGTTAACTTCATGAGAGCAAAAGGAAAGCTAAACCGGAAAACTGAGATGGGAGAACAAATCAAAATTAGAAAATATTTCAGGCGGCGCTTGAACATCCGTTGTTTATTTTTTGAACTTTTTAGCGTCTTCACTTTTCTTTTTCTTTCTGTAATTTAATCAACACTAATCATGGCAACTTTATCAAGGTAAGTGATAAAAGAAAGTATAAAGTACAAATTCTGAAATCCTATAAAAGGATAAGAGGGATACTGACGTATATATATATATATATGTATATTGCTCATACTCATGATTCTTCTTTTTCTTTCATCATCATTCCTTGGATCTCTTGTGTGATTACGACAACTAGTTTACTACCTAAACCTCGACAAACAACCAGCACAACGGCAAGAATCAGCAGTGATAACAACAATGGCAAACAACTCAATCAACTTGTCAGTAAACGATCAGCACAGCCTATTCCTCCTTATGGCAAACGGACGGGCTTTCGACCTCGATTCCCTGAAGACTTTGGCAATGGTGGTGCATTCCCTGAAATCGCCATGGCACAATATCCTTTAGACATGGGGCGCAAAAAAAGCACCAAGACTGAAACAAGTGGTGGTACATTGACGCTTCAAGTGGATTCCGATGGAAACGTGGCCTATGAAGATATTGCACGCCAAGGTCATGCACAAAACCGTATTGTCCATACTTCACTCAAGGATTTGGTACCAATGAAGGAACGCAAGGATGTGGATGTCGAAAAACTCGTAATGGACCGACCGGGTGAAGAAGAAGTGATGTCTGTGGCTGAAAAGACAAAGGCGGCATTGGAAAAAATCGTACAAGGCAAAATCAAGGCGGCTCAACCCAAGAATGTGGTCTCTCTTAGTGGCAGTGGCACCAACAAGGATCCGACTTATATTCGATACACACCCTCTCAAGTGCAAGGCAACGACTCGCTGAACTCTGGTGCTAAACAACGTATCATTCGTATGGTGGATGCTCCCGTCGATCCCATGGCACCTCCTAGCTTTTTACACAAAAAGGTTCCTCGGGGTCCTCCATCTCCTCCTGCTCCCGTCATGCACTCTCCTCCTCGTAAACTCTCGGCCAAGGAACAAGCTGAATGGGTCATTCCTCCCTGTATCTCGAACTGGAAGAACACCAAAGGTTATACAATCCCTCTCGACAAACGTCTGGCGGCTGATGGTCGTGGCTTACAAGAATTGACTATCAATGACAACTTTGCTAAATTCTCAGAAGCTCTCTATGCTGCTGATCGCCATGCCCGTGAAGAAGTCCGACAACGTAACTTGATGCAACAGAAATTGGCCCAAAAGGAAAAGGATGCCGAAGAAGAAAAACTGCGTGAATTGGCTCAAAAGGCAAGAGAAGAAAGGTAAGTGCTACCATGATGTTGAATATCCTTTTACTAACATTTTTTTATTTTTATTATGTATATTACTAGATCTGGATTCAAACCATCAGCATCATCGTCATCTCAAGCAGTACCCGCTAACCGACCTACAGCCGCCTCACTCATGCCCGACTACGACTCATCTGACGAATCATCAGGATCCGACCATAGCGACAGCGAGGATAGCGACAAGGGTACTGAAGACAAATCACATCGTGGTCGATCTCGACAAGAACTTTTGGAAGAAGACGAAAAACAAGCCAGGGAACGGGATCAAATTCGACGGGATCGACAAAAGCAACGGGAACGGGAAATGCGCATGAGCCACATGGGCACTGAAGCAAAAGCAAAGCATTTGGCCAAGTAAGTTAGGATGACTGACTACCTGACAATGATGCCTTTTTTTATTTTTTATTCAACATCTTTTTTTTTTTTTATTTTATTTTATTTTGAAAAAATCTTATTAGGGAACATGGACGTGACATCTCGGAAAAGATTGCTCTTGGTTTGGCAAAACCTTCCGCCAGCAAAGACAGCATGTACGACGCCCGACTTTTCAACCAATCCGAAGGTATCTCATCTGGCTTCAAAAACGACGATTCATACAGCTTATACGACAAACCTTTATTCAACCAAACATCCTCCTCTATCTACAAATTCAGAGGTGATCAAAACGATTCCGATGTCTTGGGCAGCACCGATGTGGAGGAATTGGAACGATCGATCCACCAAGACAAATTTGGTGTTAAACGTGGTTTCAAGGGTGCCGAAAGTAGCGCTGCTGCTGGTGGATCTTCTGGACCTGTGGAATTCGAAAAAGAAATACTGGGCTCTTCTCGATCTAATGCTGCTGACAAGGATGTCTTTGGTCTGGATACCTTTTTGAACAAGGCAAAGAAGGGTAAACGAACTCGTGACGATAGCGACAATGATGATGATGATCATAGGCGGAAACGATAGTTTAGTTGTAGTTTTACCCCCCCCTTTTTTTAACAACAACATAAAGCCATACCATACATCATGTTACTTTTATGTTACTTCGTTTTTACTTTGTCCTCGTCTCCTCTTTTTTAAACTTACATGATTTATTTAAATAAAAACCTGTCTTCTTCTTCTTTTGTTGTTGCTGTTGTGTAAAATGTGATCATACTTACCTGCTCTCCCATTCTAAACATCGCCAAACTAATATTAGGGGTTCGAAAATATTTTTATTCTAAAACAGGTGCCTTGTCAGCTTGCATGAATCCTATCGGGATTTGAATATCTGATCCATAGCCCAACTATTGCATAGAGCTGATGGGCCCTCTGTACGCACATTACCATGAATACCGTTACATAATATCATCTGGATATAAAGTATTGCGCACAGCAAAAGAGGAGTAAACCACCCCGAGTTTTATTGGATAACATTGGTTTTATTAAATTAATATACAACACTGCACATTGAGCAGTAGGGGAATGAATCAAACCATGGGGAATAAAAAATGAAGGGGGAATGTAAAATGTCAAATGACAGGATAACTAGATGGGGTAGGGGGGAGGGTATTTCTATCATTATGATTTCAAGTAGACACTTTTCGGCGGCCACTAAACAGTGACATGATCTTCCAAGGTTTTCTTGACTTTTGAAGAGCTTCTTTTTGTTCTTGTTCTTGTCGTTCACATGCATCTATTTCCATCAAACGTTGTCGAGCCGGTTCATATTGTTCTTGTGCAGCAATCTGGTAGTAATCCTTCGCCACTAGTATATTTCGCACCCAACCATCACCATGATAAAACCTATTGTAAAATACAGTTAGTGAGTAGTTTGTCCCTCTAAATCTATTATCATTTATCACTTATTACTTACATTTCACCAAGCATGTATCGAGCATAATTCTGAGGAGCATCTTGTTGACTTGCCGCCTTTTGATAATATTCGAATGATTTCATTTGATCCTTGGGTACACCGAGACCTTGACGATACATATCCCCCAAACACGACTGACAGTACCCCAATCCAGAAGGCCAAATATCGTCCCCCTTTAAACACCATTCATGGGCCAATTCATAGTCCTGCTTGATCAGAGTACCTTCATAATAAACCCGCGCCAGGGCTTCGATCGCCAATGGGAAACCTTGTTGACCAGACTGAGTTAACCAAAACAGAGACTGTTGAATATCCTTTTGTTGTAACAAGATATCACCGACCATGTATTGACAATACTTTTCCCCTGTGCTTTCGGCAACTTTTCGTGCGTATTGGTATGCCTTGTCGAGTTCACCACCTTCATAGTACACCCGGGCCAGTTTGATCAACGCTCGAACGTCATGTCCAGATAATACCGTTCCAACTGTTGTAGATAATGATGAAGACGAAGTTGATTTGACCATTGTTGTCGTCGTCTTGCGCTTCTTTTTGTTACTGGTAATCATTTTTTCATAAAGAGCCACACTTTGATCCACGTTGTACATGTCTGGATAGTTGTATTGATCTTCCATCATTGTCGCCAATTGATAGTTTGCCCCTTCGTGGTCCAGTTTGCTTGCTTTTGTCAGGTACATCACCGCCAATTCAATATCCTTTTCTAGACCAATCCCTTTTAGACGCATGAGACCCACCAAGTAACACATATCACCTTTAATCCTATTGTTTTTTGTCGGTTGTTCTTCATCATCGTCAGCATGAGCAAGGATCGCGTCTATTAGTCGAAAGTAGTTTGTGTTGCTGCTGCCATTCAATTGAGGATCATTGTTCTTTTGTCGTGAGAGAAGGTCGGATTCCACCAGGACAAGACAAGGTGTCAAGGCCGAGGAGACCCATCGATCAAACAGACTTTTCCCCCATATTGCTGCTTCACTTTTATCCAATACAGCATGCCAAGGATCTTTATCGTCTTGTGTATTTGTCACGGTCGCTAAAAGTTGACCATCAAGTATCGTGCCCAGTTTGACTTTTGCTTCCACATCGCCCTATTCATTTTGATAATAATAATGATGATAATAAAAGAGAGAGTCGAGTCAAGATGATGTTCGAGTTGGATTGGAAAGAGTTTTTACCTTGATAGCCTTGATTCGAAGATATTGTATAGCATGATTGAAGAGTGTTGGGTTCTGTTTGATAGAGGGCGATTGTATTAGTTCAACCACTATGTAAAACCAATTCATAAACAATCGTAGTGTCAATAAAATACGTATACCTTGTTCATAAACTTACCTTTGTGGCAATGTAAGGAAATGGGGACCCCATTGAGAACTTGCTGCAAAGTTGTCATTATAAAGTGAAGAGAGAAGAGAGAGAGAAAGAGAGAGAGAGGGTAAAAAGCAAAGATTTTTTTTTCTTTTAAAAGGAAAAAAAAAGTGCTTCACTCCGATCAAGAGATCACATGAGAATGAGACAAAAGACAAGTGGATCGTTATATACAATTTTTATTTATAAAAGAGGTTGTGCATTATATGATTTTCGTACAAATGATAATCTAAAAAGAAGAAGAAGAGGAGATAATAACAGTGCAAAAGGTTGATGGTGGTTATAAATAAACTAACTAATGAGGGATGTATCTATAGGGGGTGATTCATCGTCGCACCGGAATTTCTTGTTTGGATTATCAGATTTCGGCACTGAGAGATTGTCTTTATCAGTAGCACTTCCATTGGTATGGTTCTTGTTATTTATACTTCCTTTTGCCTATGAATGATTCATGTTAGTTATTTGTCCTAATGAGTGTTTTTCTTTCTTTCCCTTTCTTACTTTGGTTTGTGGTCGTTTCAGTTTCTTGTCTTTGCCTAGTAAATTAGCAGGTAACATTGATCCCTTCAAGTTTTTGAGTTCGATGGACATGATGGAATCATCAAACCCGTCCCAAGATTTCACCATCTTTAAGAATTCCAGTGTTGGCCATGTCAAGTTGAGTTTGGGTCGGTCTCCATTTGATCTGTCGCCATATCCATTTCGCGATATTGGTGCGACGACAAGTCCAATGTAGAATCCAGTTGTATAATAAGGTGTCAAGTTGTCAATGTCCTCATCCGTTAATAGTAGTTTCGTCTTCATGTGTTCAATGTGGTAATTGTTGCCCTGGTTCGGACTGTCTTCTCCAATATCAAATGATCGATGCCATAAGGATTCACCACTTTTGACGTTCTTGATATCATTGTCGTTAATTGTATAGTGTATCTTGTCGATTCCCTTGATATACGGATGTACCAATTCAATCATGTCTACCAATTCCAATTTCAAGACCAGTTGACGTAATTTTGATTCCACAAGACCATGCCTATTAAACAACAAGGACTCGGTTAATATAGTCTAAACAAACACTCATCACTTACCATTTGAATTGAGTATCAGATGTTGTTGATCCAGCCACGATTTGAAGATAATGCCGATAATCCTGGAAAAAGTTGCTTTTTGTAAAGAGGGCCTGCCAAGACTTTTCACCAAGAAGAATAGATTGTTCGACAATATCCGCACTTTTTTTAAATTCGGATATCATGATGGTTCGAGTCGAGTCAGTCACATTATGGGTGGCGCACATGGAAGGATAAGCAGGAGTGATGATCGGCATACGATGGCTCTTGTCGGCAGGGTATAACTTTGGGTTCCAGACGCGCACTTGAAGAGGTCCCTCTTCCATTGGTTTGAGAAGGACAGGTTGAGGCCATTGCCATTGATAGAGAATCCGGAAGAATCGACCGATGATGGCAGAGGCACAGGCATTCGGATACAGTTGACAGATACGCGCCACCAGCATCGCCCACGCCACACCACCCAAGAATCCCATGATATTCGAATAGATCGCTCGTCGTTTCGCCCATAATTTGATCGCTCGTAATGCTGTTCGGAAGGTGGGGATGTTGGGTACCAGCCGTAGTATTTCGTCCGTCACTCGTGATCCATTCACACTTCGTATACATCGTTCGTCCAAGCCTTTTAGTATGTTGTTGTCGGACAGTACCAGGTCATCAGGTACTTGAGAGACACAAAGTCTTGCGCACACAAAGTCAATCTATGTCAAGTTGAAGATAAAAAGTAAGTATATATATATTAGCAAGTTGCATGACTTACTGGTATACCGGAGAAATTCATCTTGATCACTGGCACAAATGCGTCGGCCACATCCTACAATGATACACATGTCAAAAAAAAAAAAAAAAAAAGTTAGTAATCAAATCAACTTTCCAGTTGTACCAACTTACTGTTAATTCGGTAACTTCAGGTCGTTCTAGTAACATGTCCCGCATTATAGTAAAGAAGTGGTCCCGTTCTACATGACTTGGAAAGACGCATAAAGTGTCAATATCAGCGCCTATAGATCAAATCAAAAAAAGTGCCCCAACGTTTCCCCATAGAATAGATGAGTCTTTTTTAAGCTGTGGTCCTGATTATTATTATGATTACTATTGTCGCTGTTACTGCTGTTAATGTCTTTTCCCCCTTACCTGCACTATGGACACCTAATCGATAGCTGCCAAATGTAAATATCTTTCCACCTGCTTGTTTTGCCAAGGAATCAGAGAGACCTTTTAATTTACCAACACGATAAACAAAGTCCTTTACCATCTTGTCGAGTTTTTTCAGGACAATGACTCTTAAAAAGGAGGTTGAGTGAGTATACAGACTAGGAGGTATTATATATAGTTAGTTAGTTACCTTGTTTCTGCTTCTTGTTCTGATTCGAAGAGACCGTTATCATTAAGAGTCTTGAGTAATTCTTCAGTCTGTTCGAGTTCCAATGGTGACGGGAACGCGGAGGATATAGGAGCACTAATCCCCCATTGCTGTTTTGGCTGTGAGGTGGGTTGAGTTGCCATCGATATATAAAAGGTATATATGTATGTGTGTATATATACAGATACTGTAAATGTAGGGTGTGTATGTTTATATATCTAACTAGCTATTCCCAGTTTATGTTAAATATATATAATTGTGCAAGTAAAGTAAATGGATGTACTAAAAAGAAGAATGTGGGAAGAGAGAGAGAGACAAAAAAAAAAAAAAAAAAAAAAAAAAGGAAATCCCCGCTTCGCAGAAATCCTATCCAAAAAAATATTTGACTGTAGTCACACACGCACGATCGGATCAACCAATGAAATCATTTGATTTACTGCATTTACTTGAAAGTGAACCCTCCAATGGTCCTCTTTTTTTTTTTTTTTTTTCCCTTTGAAAATCACGTTTCATTGTTAAAAGCATTCTTTATTGCATGTTATAGAATCAAAAAATGGATGATGGTATTCAATGACAATGAGCTTGAAAGGTATGATGTCAAAATTCCAAAAAGAGAAAAAATCGTGGAACAATTTTCAAATCCCGAATACAGAGCCAGACATTTCTCCAGGTTTTCGTTTTCTCTTTTTTTCTCTTCTTTTTTGTATCGACACTTAATCCTCCCCCTATTTAGTCTTTCTGGAACGGATAAGAGCGAGGTAAAACTAAACTGTTTGTATACAACTATGGATGAACTCTGTCTTGACCTTAACACAAGCATAAAGTTAAAGGTGATTGTAACTTCAACATAACATGAAGGATCGTCATCACCAGCAACAGCAATAAACGCCTCCTTCTGAATCTATGCAAACATGATCTACGGTGTTGGAACAGAAACAATAAAGTATTTGGCAACAACTTGAAGTATTCACTATGTTGGCAATGGATTATACACACGAACGGGTACTGTAGATAAAATGAAAAAGAATGATTACAGAGATAAATGGCTAACTGATTCTTTTTCTCTTTCTGTAATGAATTAGGTACCCACTGCTTGATGATTATTGCCCATCACTGATAGATTATAGCTTCAACTATATGGAACTATAATAGTGTGGTGGTATGGTGAGTTATTTTAAAAACACTGGCGAACATAATAGGAATATAATTAATGATTATTATGAAGGATTTGCAATATCAGAACTTTATGGTACAGGATACTATTGGAATACTGCTCCTATACACTCGTCCCTACCAAATGTACATACCGCGGTGAATACTCTTGTAATTCTGGCGACAACTTTGAACAAGCTGAATGGACTGACCTATTACGACGATTTGTATATGCGGATTAGTTATTATAGATCTTACACCTTTTAGTTTATTACCACAGTTTATTTTGATCTTTTACAGTATAATAAACATTTTAATAAAGACTCTTTTTTTTTTTTTTTTGTCCATTACACAACTTTTATGACGCCAGACTTGTACCTCAAAATGACGTTTTTTAATGCCGCTCTGCCAAATCGACCACTGATTTCATGCCAATTGTAAACCCCGAATAACTGACATTGAAAGATATTCATGCGAGATGATCATATATATCGCCATCCGATCTAAACCTAACTATATCCTAATAACTATACATGATCAAGACAAAGTTTGTTAAAGACACATCCATTTTATTAACAGATGATTTTAAAACTATAGATATTATACACTAATACTAATTAACTGTATGTAAGTAATATAAGGGAAGATCGGTTGCAGAGAAATGGACAATCTATTCATCATCAACCACAGAAGTTTCCAAACCTTAGAAGAAAAAAAAAAAAAAAAAGAGTTAGTAAACCATGCACTTCATAGATAGGAGAGATAGAACACTCCAACCTCTAGCGCTTTCAACTGTTAGAAATTCACTTTGATGTTCAATTCCCCTCCCTTTTTCTTATGAGAAGAGATATTCCCACAAGAAAAAGGAAAAGTATCAAACAAAAGACAAACTACTAAACAGCGGTCGAGAAACCCTCGACAGGTAACACACGTTTCCCCTCCAGTTCCTTTTTTTTTTTTTTTTTTTTTTTTTTTAAAAAAAAAAACATACTTACCATTAAAGGAGGTGACAGGTACATAGGTGACATAAGAGTAGAGCTTGTGTTTGGCTTCATCATCGTCATTACGTTTACGAGCAATACGGACACGAATACGGTGGGGGACATTACGCACGCCACGGGCCCATAATTGCTTGTTCAAAGAAGGATCGATGCGGACATCTTCAGTACCCATCTGCTTGGTAACAAATGTCTTGACAGCCTTGACAGCTTGAGGAGTACGAGACTTGAAGGATCGACCATGGACCAACTTGTGAAGATGGATGGTGTATTCACGAGTGACAACATCAGCAAGAGTGGATCGTTTTTGAGAAGTGTTCTTGGCCATTATTCTATGGAGTTAAAAAAAGTTGGTTTTATGAATGGATCAGATTATCTTAAAACAGATAACAGGAATGGATGGATGGATGGATGGATGGATTACCTTTTAGTGTGTTTTGTAGAGAGAAGGGACGTGATAACTAATTTCGGGGGCCGCCTTTTTTTTTTTTTTTCTGAACCAGGCCACTGGATTAGCACCCCTTTTTTATAACCCCGATCAGTCATGGTTCGAAAAGGGAATGGTATGACATGGGTTATCCGGAACAGTAAGATTGGTGATATACCTTTACGTTTAGGAACAGGCTATTGTGGGCATGTTTCCATCGAGTGGAATAAAAGCATCCTATGCTCGTACTGAAACCAAAAGAAAAAAGTG
Organism: Chlamydoabsidia padenii; assembly: GCA_025330725.1. NCBI lineage: Eukaryota > Fungi > Mucoromycota > Mucoromycetes > Mucorales > Cunninghamellaceae > Chlamydoabsidia > Chlamydoabsidia padenii. The sequence continues at coordinate 907,890 of JAIWND010000004.1, read as the reverse complement.
CCGAAAAAAGAAAGATCCAGTTTGTATCGGGGTCACTGATACCCCCATGGTGAATGGCTATGTACTGATTCTGAGGTAGATATGACGCTTCGGACGTTTAATTTTAGTGGAAAGATTTATGCAATTGATCTTTCGGTAACCGATCACACTGATGAATTAATTTACAAACGCCGACTAATAATCGTTCCTATAAAAAACTCCCCTGGCGCCATTTTTCTATTTTTCTTTCATTTACTTATCTCCCCCAACTTTATACAAACACTTTTTATATATCATAATGTCTACTCCTAACATGTTTTCCCTTGCTGGCAAGAAGGCCATCGTTACTGGTGGTGGAAGGTAAAAAAAAAAGTCAGGGCATGTATGGATAATAACATTGCTTAATTTTGTAGAGGACTTGGTTTGGAAATGTCCAAAGCATTGGCTGGTGCTGGTGCTGATGTGGCCATGATGTATGTAAGTAGTGATAAAACACACGACACTGCTGCTGCCGTGGCAAAGGAATTCAATGTGGTATGCAAAGCTTACAAGGCCGATATGAGCAAGTCTGAAGAAATCTCTGCTACTATGGAACACATCTTCCAAGACTTTGGTAAAGTCGACATTTTGGTTGCTAATGCTGGTATTGCTATCGAAGGTCCTGCTGAAGTAAGTAAAAAAGAAAAAGGTGGAAGGCAACATACTAACTTTTTTTTTTTAATCTAGACTTTTGATATTAACGACTGGAAACGTATCTTTGATGTGAACGTACATGGTGTATTCTCCTGTGTACAAGCAACTGGGGCGTAAGTAGGATATATAGAATCAATCTCTATTAGAAACTAAATCTCTCTCTCTCTCTTTTTTATTTTTTTTTTTTTTTATTTTTTTTTTTTTTTTAGTCGGATGTTAAAACAAGGCAAAGGAAGTATCATCCTCATCTCTTCCATGTCAGGTTTGATCGCCAACCGACCTCAACCACATTGTGGGGTAAGTAAATTCATGCCATTATGGGGGTATAAAAGTTAATTTGACCATTTTTTTTTTTTTGGGGGGGAAATGATGGTGTGTTATAGTATAATGCATCCAAAGGTGCAGTTACAATGATGACCAAGGCTTTAGCACAAGAATGGGCCACTCGTGGTGTCAGAGTGAACTCTATCAAGTAAGTTTGGTCAAAACTATGACAAAGAAACGAAATGCTCACTTGCCTTTTTATTATTATTCTAGTCCTGGTTATATGTTGACAGATATGCTCAAGGATGTTGCAGGTGCCAATCCTAGTTTGAAGGCAAAATGGGAAGAATATACACCAATGGGTCGTCTCGGTAATCCTGATGAATTGAATGGTACGGTTGTTTACTTGGCTTCTGATGCATCAAGCTATGTTACTGGTGCCCAAATCTATGTCGATGGTGGTTATACTTGTGTTTAAATTCAGTTACTACTATTACTGCTCCCCCTATTTATGTAAAACTATTCTAACGATTATCGCCTTAATCCCATATCTTTTGAATAAACCGATATCTTTTTACTACACGCATTCATTTAACATTTTAGTGTAAAAGTAAAGTACCCAATCTCTTGGATCACTTGTATGGATGGGATCGATGCATTGTTGACATGTTGAATGAAGGTTTATGATTATGCAGGTTGGGGAAATACAAATGCCCGCTCTTCGAAATGCCGCTCGCCCATTTTAATTGTGATTTTTTTTTTTTTTTTTTTGGGCGGGGGAATACCAGGCTCACGGAGAGTGCGCACGGGATTTTGGAAGGCCACTACTCGCTCAATTGTTAACAGATGCTAATGATTAAAGTGGCGATGTGGGCAGTATAGCATATTTCCAGCATACTTTACCGCAAACGTCAAGCGCCAAGGCCCTTGTGTCGGTCAGTCCAAGCTCGCGATGACTATTATCCGCCATTTGTAAAAAGAAGAAGAGGAGCAACCATACTTGATTTTCAAATCCCGCCTGCTTCTACTAAGATTTGGAAAGGGCTCTATTCGCTTCAATTGTCAACGGATGCTAATGATTAAAGTGGCGATGTGAACATTATAGCATATTTCTAACATAAGTTATCGCAAAAGCCAAGCTCCAAGACCCTTGTGTCGGTATGTTCAGACTTGCGATGACTTTTACCTGTTCTTTGTAAGAAAAAAAAAAAAAAAGGACCATACTGTACTTCATTTTCAGATCCCGCCTGCGTCTACTAAGATTTGGAAAGGGCTCTATCGCTCCAATTGTCAACAGATGCTAATAATTAAAGTGGTGATGTGGACACTATGGCATATTTACAACATAAGTCACCACAAAATCCAAGCTCCAAGATCTTTGTGTCAGTATGTTCAGGCATGTGATGACTTTCACCTTTCCTTTGAGACGAGGATATTTTTTTTTTTCTACATGGAGAAGGAAACTTCATTTTCAAACGCCGAACACCAAAATTCCGTGCGCCTAGCGATTCCTTTTTTCATCCCTTCTTCTTTTCCATCTCACTATACAAAATCGATCCGACCATCCTTGTCACAACTTTCTCTGCGCTTACATCCATACCGACGCCAATAACAAAAAGAATACATGCTGCCACCGCCACCACAACATCCTGGGGAACCGAAATGGAAGACACGAGTAGACTGGATCAAGACTTTGCCACCAACAAACATGACGATGCCACTCTCCGCCAAAGAAGAACAAGAAGACTTACTGGATAGATTCAAGTTACAGGACGAATCAAATGAAGGAAATGCTTGGGGTGAAGCGGTTTCTTCTGTAACTCAAAGTCAAGGTGTTGGCTGGGGAAAGAATCCTTTGGGATCGGATAACGGAGGATGGGGTGGTGGTGGTTGGTAGAATAGTATAGAATGGCGTTTAGTAGATATACAGCACTTTTATTATTATTAGATAGTAGAGATGTTTTTTTCAATAAAATGCAGGTGGTGGTGATTTAATCATGACGAATGGTTTGGGAGGGGGTGGGGACTTTTAATTGATAACAACATGGGCACATGATTGTGTGGATCAAATCAAGAATCACTGTCAAATGATGATAATAAGACTACGCTGGGGTAGATTGCATAAATGGAGATAGTGATGTTAGTTTACAAAAGGAAGTGTTTTATTGATTTTAAAAAGATACTAATTTTGTCTGTTTTAGTCTATAGTGTAAGACGGTAAAATTATACTGTCATGAAGGTGGGGGTATCATGGAGATAAGGTTATAAATAGTAAATGGAGTAGATGCATAAAATCACAATAACAATAGATATAAGTAAATAAGTAGTATGGTAAAAACAGTAAAACTAAAAAAGTATGATAACTATATGAGAAACTATAGGGGAATAGGATGTAAAAAAAAGATGAATGGACATATACAAGGTAAGAATGATACATACAAAGGGGGTAAATGATGTAAAATAAAGGAGAAGACATAGTAAATCCGACAGAATGGGTTCAAGACATAGCATAGAGTTCCATATTAAACCGAGATGAGAGGTGATTTTGTCGGGTAGCACCAAGTTCTTTTTGCCCTTTTCATGGTCTTGACAGGAGAGTTCGGTGAGCGTAGTAAAGTTGATGAGGTACTGTTGGACGATAAAAGAGGATCAAGTACCGGTGTGGATGATAAGGATAATGTCATCAAAGAGGAAGTGGAGGATGAGGATGAAGACGCCGATAATGCCGATCGTAATGAAGAAGTGGATGATGAAGAAGAGTGTGTAGTGATCCTAGTAGTTTTGGCCACCAACGCCACGCTTCGGTTAGGAGACACCAAATGATCAGGAGTATCTTGCCATCGGTTGCTTTTTATCTTTTTTCTATTGTTGCTATTGTCTTTATGTAGTCGTTTGTAATGATCCACCACTTGTGCAAAATCGTAATCGGATATCGATAGATTAAAGTCCTATATATATAAATGATGGTTAGACGAGTGTCTTTTTCCCATTTAGGGCCCCTCCCCCTTATATTATGATGTACGTGTATGTGTATCTGTTTTGTTATGTTTTGTTACTTACCATAAGCGTCAAGAATTGTTTTTCCATCAAATTGATCTCGTCCAGTTCGAAATAACCATTTGCAAAGGCTAGCCAATGTTTGTTTTTTGGTGAGGTATCATGTATCAGTTTGGTGCTAATGATTAATGACGCCAAAAAGATACGTTGAGGTGCTGATGCCAGTCCAGTGGTGGTGACCAGTCCAAGTCGCTGAGAAAGTCGACCGAGTAATGTCATGGCCACCAAGGCGGTGCCTGTTCGAGTACGAGATCGACGAGCCAAGAGATCAATAAAGTCTTGTAATGGTGGAATGACCGTAGGATCGGTGCCATGCGCAGTCGATTTGCTTGTTCGCGTTGTTAATGAATAGGTCGGAGCGATCTTGGTGACTTGGTGTGCTAACAAGGTGATGAGGTCTTGACTGATGCGTGAATCCATCCATGACTTTTCCAGTTGAGAGTGAAACATTTTAGTAATGTTATAAAGGAAATGTTAAAAAAAAGAAGAAGAAAAAAAAAAAAAAAGAGGAGAGAGATAGAGAGAATAATGTTGACTAATGTAAAAGAGAGAAGAAAAGGGAGTGAAAGAAAGAGAAAAGAAAAAATAGCCCCTCTCCTTATCCCTTTTTTTAGTCGCACTATCGCGGGGTTTTAAAATGAAGGCGGGAAAAAATCTTGGAGTATAGTAATCATGTCACCTCATACAAATGATATAGGTTGGCGTTTTGTTCACAAAAAGTGTTTGAGAAGAAATAAGTAGAGGCGTTTTTTTTTTCCCTTTCAGATTGCTAGTATGTGCCATCGATCGCATATGGATGTTACAGTCTCCTACATATTGCTAATTATCAGTGGGGTATTATTTCATATGTATCAAAAGGAAGGGCAAAAAAAGGCGCCAACTCGTATCGGAGGACCAAAAAAAAAAAAAAAAAAAAAAAGTAAAGAGTTTCAGCTACCATGACAAACGATCACACGATTGCTACCATAAGGACGTGTTTCGTTTTAAGTTTTAGAACCATGCGACTCCTTTTACGCCATTCTTGGTGTTGCAATGGCTGTTCCACCATCGGCACATACACATGTAACTTTCATTCTACTCGAAGTGTCTTGATGTTATGATCCTTGATCTATAAATATACATCTATTTATTTTTTATACAATTGGATCACTTTCCCTTGTTAACAATAAAGTTGTTTTGAAACTGACAATAAGCATGGCTCAGGACGAAATTCATGCAATACCAAGAAGACTAGTTCAACTCCGATTTTCAAATCCCGCCATGTATCACAGAAACAGTCTCGACACATACAAACCACTCTACCGACATTATAGTCGATCGCTTTTCTTCTCTTTCATCTTATCAAAGTGATGCAGCCTATGTATGATAGTTTCACCATGCCAGCTGAGATGTATATTTATCAAGATGATCTCACAGATCTCCGAGATGCAGCAAGTCCGCTGATCTTTTCTAAAAGAGAATATCGTTGTCAATACCTCTTCTTATCGTGTACTATACAGTGATAGGACGATGTATTTCAATCAGCTGGTTCGTGAATGAGAGCATCCTCAACGAAACGGCTGTGCATCTTAGTTCATTTTTGTAGCCTTTAATGCTGATCCAGTCGAGTGTTCCTTTTTTTTTTTACGCCCTTCAAGAATCCAAATCTCGCCGTCTCTAAAAGTGGTTTCGGGTGGTTTCGGGTGGTCTCTGCCGTATACCCTTCAAAGTGGAAAACCCCGACTGGGGAAAAAAAGGTCCACAAAAATTGAAATCCCGACTTTTGGAATTTAAAACCGTCTGGGGCTCCTCCCTCCTTCCTTCTTCTTTCCAACTTCACTACAATGCAAGGTAAAATCTAGCACCTAGATCATTTACCTGTAACTCATTCCATCCTAAGGAACAGTCCAAGTAGGTATCGGATCCATCATTAAACATCGATTCGGCAACAATCTCAAGTTTTTGGTCTCTCAACGCAAAAGCTCTCATGGCGCAGGCACCTGGCAATTGGCAGGAGGTAAGATCCCTCCCCCAGATACTTACTCAAACTCACTCACGTTAATTGTAGGACATTTGGAATTCAAAGAGTCATTTGAAGAATGTGCGCGACGTGAATCTTTGGAAGAAACTAATCTGGACATTGGCATACCAACTTTTCTGGCCATCACTAACGACATTATGGCCGAAGATAAACACTATGTCACCGTCTTTATGCAATCTCAGATTGACCGGATTGATAACTTGAAGGTGATGGAACCCGATAAAATACAAGGCGAATGGCAATGGGTGACTTGGCAGGAACTGACTCAGCGCACACCTTTATTCCAACCTCTCGTTCATTTGATCCGTATGGTCGAACAAGATGTGGGCCTCCAGCAGAAACTAGGCATTATTTAGAATGTAATTTAGTGGTAGTCATTAGAATAGAATAGAATAAATTATACTTTAATTAATAAAAACCATCATTATGATACGTCTTCTTCAAGCAAACCTTTTACAATTCGAATCCTGCCTCTCCACTTTACATTGTATGTCCCTTTCCCTCCCCCTCCCCCGCTGTTTTTACTCCAAATATGTGCCGAATTATCTTTTATATATAATCATGATGTACCACCACACATTTTCCAACCAGTGAAGATCACACGAGGTTGAACTACAATCAATCAAGTGTCAAGTTACAAATTCGATCAAACTAAAAAGCCCCTTTATTGATAACGATTACATTTTAATAACTACATTCTATATCTATGTCTATTCTAATTCATTCCCTGAAATCCGGCGCAATAAGGAATAGGTTGTAGGTAGGCTTGTTAAAGAGTCGTAAAAACCTGTGGATCTTGGTTGCCAGCCCGGATTCGCCATAAAGTTGTTGCCAGAGTAAAGGATGGACCGAGTCTTCATTTAGATTATGCAAAGCGGACTTTAATTCTACAGGTAATAACATTAGTATTCGAAGGTGATGATCAAGCTTGGTTTACCTTTAGTAATCGGGACAAAGTCAGGTGCCAGACTTGGTATTTCAGTGAGAAAATCGTAGGAGAATATCATCACCAGTAATAAACGGTAGGCGGTCAAAAAGAGGACAGATTTGGAAGTGATACCATAGGGTCCATGTTTCATGGTCTAAATGCAATCAAAAGAAAATGAGTTAAGAGATTAATCCATTTTTTTTCTTTCTTTCTATATCTTACCAATGATCCAGAGGCTGGTTCTAATAATCTACAGAATTCGATCAGTTGATTGGCCACGTCCATCACAAAAATGGATTGTTGTTGCATAACCTTGGAGAATTCTTCGGGTTGATGATAATGCAGTTGATCCAGATCTACAGCTGCCCATTGAACGTCGACCATGTCTTCTTTGTAAATGTTGGGGTTTTCTTTTTCGAATAAGCTTCTGTTACTGTTGAGTTCGTCGTTCCAAATCATTCCTGTAAATCAGAATAAAAAGATTAGTATGTTTTTCACTTTGTTTTGTGGGGCTATACTTACGTAATTTTTCATTGCCAATCAAGGTTTGTGTCAATGATGTTTGAAGGTTGGCAGGGTACGTGACACGTTTGGTGAGATGACGATGAACAAGTTCCACAGCACGTTCAGGATGTACTGGCGTCTATAGATAAAAAAAGGAATCAGTTTAGTATGCAACATTATTCATTCTGCTTCCTTGTTGAGAGGGATTCATCCTTACTGTCAGTTGCAAAGCATCAGATACGATAGTGGCCACGTTATGGCGTACATCAGAGTCATCGTCCTAAATAAAAAACCAAGTATAGTTAGTATATAATTATGATTTATAGTTGGTAGATGTCTTGAATGATGGAATTACCTGTAAAAGTTGAATGATAGCCAATTCTACAGAGGTTCTAGCAGAGTCGGCAGCTTCGCCCAATTGGACGGTATGCATAAATAGATGTTTGGCGGTGAATTCAATCGATTTGACAACGGCTTCACGGAGAGGTAGAGTCTATGGAATCGGCAACAGAATAAAAGAATTAAGAGGCAGTCAATTGAGATTGTATGCTTTTTCATTACTTACCACTTCCTTGTTACTATATTTGACCACGAATGAGCTCCAAGTCTTCAAGCAATCCTGCACCCAATCATTGTTGAGCGGACTTTGCAATATCTAGCAAAAAAAAAAAAAAAAGGGGGCGGTTAATTCAGAGTATGGGTCAAGTAGTATACTGTATTACCTGAGCCAATAATGCACCAAGCAGAGGGAGGACAGATTCAGTAACCAAAATCGATTGTTTGTGAGTAAAGTGTTCAAGCAATTTGTTCCAGTATTGGTCAAGAGTAAAGTCAATAGATTTATCGGTTTGAATGGTGATTTTCGGATAGAGTTGGATATTCTTGAGATTCATGAGGAATTTCGCAGCCAATGCAAAACAGTGGATATTACCTTCACCGTCATAAGTCTTTTGAATCAACTTTAGTTGCAAAGCGCCCACACTATAAAGAAAGATTTTCAGTATATAATATATTGTTGTTGTTGTTGTTGTTATTGCTTTTTACCCTGGGACTGTGTTTGCATCGTCTAGCTTTTTAAAGTGTTCCATTAGTTTCGACATGACAAGCAGTCGGACTTCATAATCGGGATCATCCAAAAGATATAAAACGTCAGGTAGTTCGCTGATGCCAAAGTTCAAATAGCCCAAGATAATAACATTTGCCATAGACTGTCTAGCCAAATAATCACCAATGTGCTGTTCACCATGAGTACTTGATTTGATAAATTCGCTACAGTAAGACAATACAAAACCACGAAGAGATTCAAACGACTCGTCCGACACAGATAGTAATTCTATACATATATAAAGGCAGTGGTTAAATATTATTCGCATAGGTGAGAAGACGGAGTATGAATCTTACCTTCAATCAATTGAGGAGACTTGTCTTCATAGATCCATTTACAATCCAAGCAGAATTCCGAGATGATGTCCAAAAGTAATGCTTGTGAGATTCGATTCAGTTGGTTGATCACTGAGAGGCACCGGACAAGTACACCAGAGAGAGACTTGACCAATTCCAAAAGTATCGTATCTGTTGTTGTTCCTTGATACAAGTGGCAGCGGAGTAGGAATTGTATTTGCATTAATCGGCCATGTATGTCATTTTGTGTCAAGTTTTGGTTCCATTCCAATAGATCAGCAATCATAACGACCAATGAAGAGGTGGATGGAATCAAAGGTACCAATGCTCGAGCCGCCATTTCCCGTGTCTAAATAAATATATAATAGTTATAAATAAATAAAAAAAGATTTGACCATCATGCATAAATTGTTTTTAAACCCCGCCAATCTTTTCTTACTTTATAAATAGAGCTTCCAGCACAAGACATGACCAACGGAACAAACGGCGTCATGGAAAGAGCATCGCTGGCGTTATCCATCACCGAAGGCCGTAATCGCGATAGAAGAGTCAACATGGGGTACAATCCAGGATGGACACTTTCAGCCTAATTGATAATAGGATTGTTAGTTGATCATTCTATTCAATATGTTTGTATCAATAGCTTACCATAGATTTGCCTAAAAGTTGATTGACAGCCTTTTCCAATTCCTTCAAGAGATAGGGATGAAGTTTGGGGAAACGAGTGAAGAATTCTTGTCCAGTCAAATTGTTGACATTACTATGTTCATCCCGAGTCTTTTTGGTGCCCAGGGTTCGTTGTAAAAGGGTGGAGAAGAGCATGACAGCACAATTTCGGATCGCCCAACTATAAAATCACGATGAGTTACAATACAACTATCTTCTTCTTGTTAGTACTTACCTTGATGATGAGAATCCGTTGATAGCCAATGAGAATCCATTTGAAGCGTATTCCAAAACCCGAGTACCTAGTTTAGAGTCCATGAAAATGGTGCGCATAATGTTGTATGCATGGACTTGAGGAAGGTCAATTCGTTGATCAGCATCCGTAGGAGGTTCTTCGGCCGCCAAAGCCAAAAGTTGTTGAAAAGTCTTGCCCAAGAGTTCTTTTTTGGTAACAGGTTCACTACTGACAATGGCAAGGATACAAAGAGGAAGGCCGGCACTTCGTCTGGTGATGGAGATGTTGCTTGATGTAAGACTTGAAAGGTTTTCCTATGAATTGTAAAAGACAAGTTAGTTACATACGACCCCACCTTCCTTTTCCACATATACACATCCTACCTCGATCCATTGACGTGGTAAGCTGTTTAATTCTGGATCTTGAGATGACAGTAATCGAGCACATAGAGACACATAAGTTGGGTAAACGGCAGAGAAGGCACCTCGGTGGCGAATGCTTGTCAGGAGAGTTCGGAGCAAACTTCCACTTTCTTCCAGATCCGAGAATGACAATAAATGTTTCTTGTCCTTGTTGTTTTTACCAATAGGGGTCTTGCTGATGATAACTTCTAATAAAGAGCTATAAATACATTAATGAAGAGAATGGCAAACGTTAATACAACACAATATTCTTTTTCAATCATTTTTTACCTAGCTTCCTTGACCGCACGCCAACAACAGCTGAGAATAACTTGATGTTTGGGACCAAAGACAGGATCGGTATTTTCAGAGTCTTGTCCCACCAGATCATCGATAGCTTCTTCCATTTCCTTGAATGTTGAGGGTACGTTTCCTTCGGGCGATTGATTTGATAATACATCCATCACACAAAGGCAGGCAGAATGAATCAGTGACAGAGTACGAGAATGAATTTCCCTCCATCTTTCTTGATCGTTCGTCATATACGCATTACGGTAGTCCAGTTCCCGGAATACATATCTGTAAGTTCAATACAAAAAAGAGGTGTTAGTTGGGTTTAGGGTTATTGAGCGGGTGAGTGAGAGTTTTTTATTACTGGAGAGCCAACAAGGTACCATGCATAGGATGATGTTGAGCAGCCAACAAAAGGTTTGATTTTGCAGTTTCAATTTGTTGTTCAAGCATATCGAGGAGTCTATCGGTAAATATAACTTTTTTTTTTTTTTTTTTTTTTTTTTTTTTTTTTTTTTCAAGAAAAAAAAAGTAGTGTGGGATTAGTATAGGTGATAAAAGAAAGATCGAGTGACACTGCTTTACCTGCAGAAGAGCCATGTTTCTTCTTTTTACCACGGACAGATTTTTCCCCTTTGATGAGAGTTGCTGATACGTCCTTTTGTTGAGGGTATAGATTGAATCCAAGACCAACCACATATTTTGTAAACACCAGACGGAAGACCATCGCACCACTGTCGCTTTCACCTGCACGAGCACTGACCACGTTGTTAAGACCCCACCACAATAAGTCTTGCACATTTTCCTTGGACATCACACCAGGGAGCGGACTTGGAAACTGACATAAGATGTCAAATGCCATGTTCCGATTAAAATCATAAGAATCCATCAATGTATCGATCAATAGTTTAGCATTACGAGGAGAGGCCAAAGGAATGATAAATGGGAATTCACAAGATGCACCATGAATGCCAATTGCTGATGTAGTTGACTTTTGTGAGTCGTCAGATGAATCCGAGGTTGAATCAGGGATGCCATATATGGTGATAAGAAGATTCAAAATACGCAAGGCGGTGGCAACACGTTGGAAGGAGGCACCAGGATAAAGAGACGTAGCAATGTGATCATTAAGCCAGTAAAGGAATGCCTTGCCGTGTTGGATGGTTTGCTCGACAGCCTCGAGTTCCACTCGTGTAGCATCGATATCTTCCTTGGATCGTTTTTCGTTGGTGGCAATTTCGAGATATGTTGTGTGTGATAGGTAAAGTCGATTTTGTGCATAAATGTTACCACGGAGTCGCGTCAATAGTTTGGTGAGATGAGCGCATAGTTTTTGTCGGAATTCAGGCGAGCCACAGTTCATGTTGAGAGGCAAAAAGTACTTTATCATTTCCAATTCAATGTCGGTCACCACAGCAGCACCTTTCCGAGATTCACACAAGAGACCAAAGGTATCGATACGGATTTGAGGATCCAAATGGTAGGCTGCTAGTTTCAACGTGTCGATAGATACTTTACGCAGATTCTTGGTTTGCTCATTGTCTAAGATATGAAGAGATTAGTATATTCTCCCTTGTCTGTTTACTTTATAATTATAGTGTCTTGATTTACCTCGAGTATACATAGTCCCGTCCACAATATCCAAGCTACGAGCAACCTTGAGAATGGTGATGAAGGCGTGTAATCGATGGCGACGATCAAGGATATCCCAAGCACCGTGTGAAGCATCATTCAATATGTCCAACAAGTACCAAAATGAGTCCACGTTTGTCTTGAATAAAGGTTGCAAAATGAATCCACTGGCATTTTGTCTAAGGATGTCGGATGAAGAAGTTAAACACCGTAGCATAGGAATAGCCCACAAAGCAATCCAACGATCAATCAACATCTATATATAGTTGTAGTGAGTATTTTCCATCCATTGTTCATATAGTGATAAAACTTTACCTTTGTGTTATCATCTTTTGCAACCAATTTAATGTGTTGGCCTTTGGATGGTTTACAATTGGAAGCTGTTTCTAGAATACGTCGATTGAGGAGCTCCAAGATAAACCCACCAATTTGAGAAGACAAACTTAAACTGTCCATTGCGCGTAAGCATTTCCATACCAAATCAGGTTCCATGTCAAAGTAGCAATTCGTCCCCAATTTGGCAACCAGTAATGTCATCAAAGCATATTTCACCTATCAGATAAAACATAAAAAGAGAAGGTGGTCAATATCCATTTTTTTTTTTTTTGGCCTTCTATCTATCTACCTTTCTATGCCAATCCATCATTAACAAGTTCTTCAATAAGTTCGAAAGATAAGCCATATGTTCTTTTTCTTCATTAAAGTATGCAGCCTTGATATCCAAAATGTTCAACAACAGTTCAAAAATACTACGGACCTAAAGAAGAGGTTAATACAACAAAGAATTACCATTTATTTTTCTTACCCTGTGTTGGAGTGAGTCGATAGGATCATCCCAATAGTTCCATACATAATGAATCAATTTATCAGCGTTTGCATTAGAGAGGATCTTGGCAGCTTCGTAGGCATTTTGTGTTTCTTGGTTGTTTGCCACCATTGCATTCTTCAGTTCTAATAACCATGTGGCCATTGCATCAAAAGCAATCACTTTCCCCAAGGAGTCACCATTGTCCATCATGCAAAAGTATTCCGCCCCAGCAAAATAAAGTTCGTGAAGGTTTTTAAATGTACCATGACTATGTAAAATTAAGATATACGTTAGTACATCCTTTGTTATCGCTTTTTTTTTTTTTTTTTTTTTTTTTTTTTTTTTTTTTTTTTTTTTGTGTGTTCCATCACTTACCTTTCCAAAACAGACACGGTTATATCAGTATCGCATGGAATAAAGAGGACTTGTTTTCGTACAGTAGAGATCATGCCGCGGATGACAAACATCATAGGAGCATCCTTCCCAGTCCAACCTACATTGTTAGCAAAGCCTTCAGTTTCCAATGGTCTTGTCATTCCAAAAAGAGTCGACATATGTTCAGAAGCAGCCCCAGGCGATTCAAGGAAGAACCATCCCAGGATCCAGTCGCGCACAAAAGAAGCATCCTTGCCCAAGTTGATCACCGCACCAAGAGCCATACTTGCCACCTGACAACAATCTTTGCCATACAATTCAGGATGAGTGGTGATGTCCAATAAAAGTTGTGTCAATTCACCAAGGAGATCTACATACGGACTGTCTTCACGAGTGCTTTCATTAAGTACATGACCAAGCACCGATTCAGTGGCATCCGAGCGTGTTAAAAGGGACATTGTTGTTTTAATCAGATAATGAATGTTGAGAGTCAATTGATCCACCGAGGTCGCAAGTACTTTGTTGTCGGTGGTGGAAGGGTTCTTCAAGAGCTTTTGTGTTGTCGTGGCGTGTTGGACGAGATAGCGAAGAGTGAGTTCATATGTGTTGGCAATCAATCGTCGGCCTAAATCGAAATCCAATGTCATGTAGATGGTCAAGGACTTGTGAGCGTGAGTATTGTTGCTGTCGTTGTATTCCTTCTCCATATCATCACCAGTTGCGAGATAATCGGTGTAGATATCGATCAAGGTAGTCGAGGAACTTGAGAGGTCATTTTTGCCAAAATAACGTGAGGTTGTTTCAAGAAGAGGAATGAATAAACGTCGAGTGTTGTTTTCTGATGCATAAAAGTATCCCAGTGCTGCCATAGGTTCCACCAGATTCTTGACCAAGTCCTGTTGATTCTTGTTGTTCTTTTCACTTGTGTTTAGGATTTTAACTATACACGTCAAAATAGATAAACAGCACAAGTATTACATATTTAGTAGTCATATTGTCATTATGTTTGTTTTATATACCTGTTTGCTTCAATAAAGAGGATTGCTTTTCCCAAGGTTGATCTTGTCCGTTAAATAACCCTGTCAAAGTTGCCACCAAAGGTAAGTCGGAATGTTTTGACAGCAAAGTATCTTGTTTATCGACCACCTCTGTTCTCCATTTGGTGAATAAAATAGAGGGAAGGCGTATGGTTTTCTTCCCAAGACGTTCTTTATCACCCATAGTTTTATAAAGATTAAGAAGACAGAAGGCAAAAAAAAAAAAAAAAAAAAAAAAAAGGAAAGATCAAATCCCGATTCAATTTGAAGGTCTTTTGTGAGTGGCTTGATTCAAACTCAAACACCTTTTTTGATTCATATTAAAGTTGGATCAGCATAAATATCATATTTTTATTCTAAAAAAGTAGACAAGTTACAGGGAATTAGACAGGGGGGACAAGTGCTTGAGACACCACTGTAAATCAATAGTGGAGTAAAGACAACATATAGATAAAAAATGATAATGATATGATGATAATAATGTTAATGATAATGAGACACCGCCATGAAGTATAAGCTAATAAAAGGGGGATAAGGGTTAAACTATACTAGTTGCCTTTTGATGGAATTCTGGAAGTAATTTGATGGTAGAGCTCTTGGGCAGCAGAAGGATTGGCAACCTATAAATGGAAAAGAGTTAGTATGGCATGACCAAGTTGAATTGTATACTTACCTTTAATGCATAGTTGACAAGCTTTGTTTCCAATGTTCCGTCTTCTTTTGTTTCGGATTCGAATCCAGCAAAACGTACAAACCTGTCTTGCATGATAAACACCTTCATTTCAGCAAACAATAACAGATTCAAAATCAGGCGATACACCGAGTCAGCGCGCATCACCAGTCTAGCTTGACATGTCGTCCGTCCATCTAACTCCAGTTCCTTGACATTGATTCGGAAGGTCCCACTACCTCGTTCTTTCCAATTATTAGTGTTTGAGTCCAGGACAAGTAGTTTGGCCTTTGTTTGATAGATTGTGTCTTCGTCCTCTTCGCCAGTATGAACTATGAAAGATCAAAGTCAGTTAACATCATTATCTTTTTTTTTTTTTTTCTTCTTACCTTTAGTTTGTTTGACACCAGGTACCTTGATTTTACTTGCTTCACCAAAAGTATGTTCCGTTTCTGCATTGTCCTTGTCCTTGTTTTCTTGTTGATCGTCAGTATTGTTGTTCTCTTGTCCATCCTGATGGTCGGAGCCGGTGACGCTGCTTGAGGTGGAGTCGCCAGGTGATAAAGCCGCTGATGTCGATGAAGGAGTAGTGATCTTTGGAAGAGATGATAATGCATTTGTGGTACCATTTGCAGCTGCCATCGCAAATGGAGATGAGGTGGGAGCGTTTGCGAATGCCCCAAAAGCCGATGTAGACTTGGTTGCTGATGTTTGAGAAGAAGATGAGCCAAAAGAGCCAAGGCCGGATGAGGATGATCCAAAAGATGATCCAAAGGTTGTGCCTGAGAGACCAGAGAATGAAGTAGACTACATATAAAAAGAAAGAAAAAAAAAAAAGTTAATATCCTGATCATCTTTTTCTATTCATACTGTACCTTTTGGGTCGGAGTTGGTGTGGTTTGATGTGCAGAAGCCCACCCTTTTGTTCCAAATCCTGACGAGCTTCCGAATGTATATTTGGGTTTATTATCGTTTTGAAGACTAGGTGTGGTTGGTTTATCTTCTTCTTCATTGTCGTCAGCGAATTCACTCCAATCATCCGTATCACCGTTGTTTTTACTGCCGAATTGACTAAAGGCTTTTGCTGTTGCTGCTGTCTGATTGCCACTATTGATTGAATTATTTGAAGGATGAGGATCGATAGGTTTATCGGCGTTACTTGTGTTGTTGGTATCTGTTGAGGGTGACACATTACTTGAGTCTTTGTCACTATTATCAGGGCTATGTTGAAGTTGTTGTTGAGAGTCGCCATTTTCGCTGTTCGTACCCATCGTATGATCATCTTCTTGTGAGTCCCCAATCATTGCTTCGTCCAAAGTATCTGTTGATGACTTGTCAGTTGTAGACATGTCTTTCATATTTCGGCGGATGGTGCTGACAGAGTTGCTTCGGCTGAGAGTTTCGTCGTGGGGACATTCGTCATCGCGTTTCCTATGTGGCATTAAGCATACCAAAGCGTTAAATACCAATAGTCAATTTGAGTAAGACGATATTCCAATAAATGGTGAGAGTGGGCTTACGTTTTCTTTGGTGCAGACACTGTAGGAGCCTTGTCTGTTTCAGTCTATAAAGGATGAGTGTCATATTAGCAAACGCATGTCCATACAAACACTTTTTTTTTTTTATTACTTACTTCGTCCTTGGGTGTTGGTGTTGGTTCTACTGATTGAGCTCTTCCACGTTTTTTGGAAGCAGCATCTTCTATAAAAATAAAGGTGTTCAAGGTTACTCTTCAATGACAATAATTCATAAAAAGTTAACTTACCAATATCATAAAGGGAATCAGGTGGTGACGACATTGTGTATTATATTGATTTTGTTCTACGCACAAAAGGTTAGCGATATAACAAAAAACCGAAGATGGATTTGAGGAAGAGCAAGAATGGAAGTTGTGTTTTGTCGACCCAAAGAAAAACTGGGCGGCGGGATTTCAAAATCTTGTGCCCATATTTGAATACCGAAGTGACGTGGAAAATGACAAAGTGTCAAAATGTCAGTTTGAAAATTATTCTTCTCTTCTTCTTCATCTATCCCTGATCGCCTCCTCTCCAGCACTTCATTCAGACTAAATCCAGACACTATAATGTCTCGAAACATGATGGTAAGTAAGAAAATATAAAACAAACAGTAAATTCTTGTTTGGGTTAGGAAGAGCAACTATTGCATTGAGTGAAAGTGACTCTTACGCGTATGCTCAGTCGGTTTTTTGCCCAAGTGCTTGGATGCATTATGTCTTTTGATTCTTTGACTTATTCTAACTTTCTTTATTTTATACTTATATATATGTATATACTAACGATGCTATCTAGCAACCTCAAATCATCCTTCTAAAGGAAGGCACTGACACCTCTCAAGGCAAAGGACAACTTTTATCAAACATTAATGCCTGTACTGCCGTGGTCGATACTGTCAAAACAACACTTGGTCCTAGAGGCATGGATAAACTTATGGTGGATGGTCGTGGTAAGTTTCACTCGTTAAAATGAAAATAAAAGGGGGAGGGAAATTGCTTTGCTCTCTTACTGACAGCTTCCGCTTATTACTGCTTTTTATTTTATTTTAGGTCAGGTCACTATTTCCAACGATGGTGCTACAATCATGAAACTCCTTGACATTGTCCATCCTGCTGCAAAAACTTTGGTGGACATTGCTCGGTCTCAAGACGCTGAAGTTGGTGACGGTACAACTAGTGTGGTGCTTCTTGCTGGCGAACTCTTGAAGGAAGTCAAAGGTTATATTGAAGAAGGTGTCAGTCCACATGTCATCATTCGGGGATATCGAAATGCCGCCAGACTCTCCATCAACAAAGTCAAGGAACTCGCTGTCAAAATCGACAAGAACAATGAAGAGTAAGTAATAAACATGAAAAAAGTGGGGAGGGGAATGATTTGGAAGGTTGCCATCTATCTGGGTGGCATCCCCCCCCTCTCTCTCTCAAAAAAAAAAAAAGAAACTAACTCTTGATTATATTACTATAGGGAATTCCGTGATCTTTTATCTAAATGTGCTGCTACTGCCATGTCATCCAAACTGATCTACTCTCAACAAGAATTCTTCACCAAGATGGTTGTGGATGCTGTACTCTCTTTGGACCAGGAAAGTCTCAACGAACGCTTGATTGGTATTAAACGTGTCCCTGGCGGTGCTATGCAAGAATCCATGTTGATCAATGGTGTGGCATTCAAGAAGACCTTCTCCTATGCTGGTTTTGAACAACAACCCAAATCATTCAAGAATCCCAAATTGTTGTGTCTGAACGTGGAATTGGAATTGAAGGCGGAAAAGGATAATGCAGAAGTACGTGTGGAACAAGTATCAGAATACCAGGCTATTGTGGATGCTGAATGGCAAATTATCTTCCAAAAGCTTGAAGCCATCGTTGCCAGCGGTGCTAAAGTGGTGCTATCCAAGCTTCCTATTGGTGATTTGGCGACACAATACTTTGCTGATCGGGATATCTTTTGTGCGGGACGGGTGGCCAAGGACGACATGGACCGTGTGATTCAAGCTGTGGGTGGCGCTGTGCAATCTACTTGTACCGACTTGCGTCCTGAACATCTTGGTACCTGTGACTCTTTTGAAGAAAAGCAAGTGGGTGGCGAACGATTCAACATCTTTGAAGGTTGTAGTCAAGCCAAAACATGTACACTGATTCTCCGTGGTGGTGCTGAACAATTTATTGCCGAAGTCGAACGATCCTTACATGATGCCATCATGATTGTCCGCCGTGCGATCAAGAACAACCTTGTGGTGGCTGGTGGTGGTGCCACGGAAATGGAAATCTCGAAATATCTACGAGTACACTCACGAACAATCGAAGGCAAACAACAATTAATTATCGGTGCCTTTGCAAAAGCTTTGGAAGTGATTCCCCGCCAACTTTGTGACAATGCTGGTTTTGATGCTACCGATATCCTGAATCGTCTTCGAATGAAACACGCACAAGAAGGTGGAACCTGGTATGGTGTGGATATCAACAATGAAACGATCACTGATAATTTTGCTGCATTCGTATGGGAACCTGCTTTGGTCAAGACAAATGCTATTGCCGCTGCTGCTGAAGCTGCTTGTTTGATTCTATCAGTGGATGAAACTATCAAGAACAAGGCTAGTGAACAACCTGGTGCCGGTGGACAAATGCCTCGTGGTGGTGGTGGCCGTGGCCGTGGAATGCCAAGACGCTAGACTAATCATCTTTTCCCTTCCCTTCACAACATTCTCCTTTACTCCCATTAGCATAGCTTCCCCCTCCCTGTTTTACCTCCATAGTTTTTTATCTTCATTATTTTATATCAATAAAAAACAATGTATTCAAGTAATTTGATTATGTATGATGACCTGATCGGTTGTAAATAGCCTGGTTCGGCACCTTGTTAAACAAAACGAACTTTTAAGCTGCATGATCTTCACAAAATTGAAATGCCGCTCTGTCGGTGTTAGCTGATACTGAACCACATCCTTTCTTGGTC
This sequence comes from Chlamydoabsidia padenii, assembly GCA_025330725.1. NCBI lineage: Eukaryota > Fungi > Mucoromycota > Mucoromycetes > Mucorales > Cunninghamellaceae > Chlamydoabsidia > Chlamydoabsidia padenii. The sequence continues at coordinate 888,460 of JAIWND010000004.1, read as the reverse complement.
AGAGCTAGCTATACAACCATTAATTCACGTTTGAAAAAAAAAAAAATCCATGATGTGTCATGATTTAAATCATGTAAATTATGTACATATAAATACATTGCGTACTCCTCCAATTCTACGCTCAACTTCGTGCCCAACATTTCCTCGCTCAGTGTCGGGATCAACATTTCAAAATCAGATTCTGCATGAATTTCTTGATTGGACGAACCCACTCTCACGGCCTTGTTTTGTAATAGAGTCCCCAAATATAGTCATGTAAAAAGTCATTTTGTTTTATTATTATATATATGAATCAGTTTATTAGTTATTTATAGAGTAAAAGACATAAAAAGGGATTTAAAACCAAGTATGATCTATTCTATATACTACTCTCTATCCGCTAGGCTTTTTTCAATCATCAAATTGACATCACGAGCCAATTCCAATACGGAGGTAGTGGTGATAATCGAGTCACTCTTTTTACTGTCCAGGACACCGCGGATATCCAATGCCGAGAGGAGATCAGGGAGCGAGCTATCAGAGGGAGCCAAGAAGAGGAATTTCGAAATACAGACCAGTAATCTGTGAGTGATATCTTGATCGGTTTCTTTACTGAGGGCATCCATCACGGCACTAACCACCTCCACTTGCCAATCATCATCGTCTTCCGTCGCAGTGTTTTCTTTTTCTTTTTCCAGTCGTTCCGCCATGACGCGGGTGCTGCAGTTAAAGGCGAGAGAGGCGGCGGTTTGTCGTACTTGGGTGTCAGGGGCGAGTAAACTAGTGATCAGGAGCTGAGTTAGATTGGCTCGGTAAGATGAGGCGAGATGTGAGGTAAAGTAAGTGGTGACAAGGACAGGATGGGCGAATAGGTTGCATGCCAATCGTAAGATCATCATCCATGTTGCTTTTGGTGCTTCTTTGCCGGTTGATTCTAGTTCATCATGTATCGTATCCATTAATTTAGCAAGCCCGGTAACTAATAACGTAATATATGTGGAAGAGGTCAGTTAGTTTATGTGTTAAAGTATCTTGGGGGGGAGGTACTTACAGTTGGATGTATAGTAGTTTCCTGCATCTTTTGTCAAAACAAGAGATCTTGATATGTCCAACAAAGGGAATTGATGTTCTGTTGTAAGCTTCGGTGTCAATGTATCTATGAGATGAATAAAAATGTAAGATCACTTTTATTATATACAGATTCTTTTCCATTCTACCTAGTAGATCTTGCCAATGATTCATATCAACCCGTCCATCTTTTTTATCGAGTAGAGCTTCTTTTGCTTTGTTCAAAGTGTCGGTTTGTTGTTCGGTCAGATGGATATCTTCTTCTTCCAGGTAAGACTTTAGTTTGCTGACGATAAGATCGAGTTTACCAATGTTATCATACAAGATAGGAGAGTTGGTTGCTTTACAGACTTGACGCAGATTTACTTTTCGATGAGGATGTGCTATATGATTGAGATAATAGGTTAGTTCACCTCATCCTATAATATTTTCTTCTTCTTCTTCGTATTTACGTGGATAAGCAGTGAATAATAGTAGATCAACCGAACTTTTCAGTTCTGCAAAGTTGGCACCACTAAATTGAGACATCTAAAAGGAGGAGATTCCAGAGTTAGCAAAATAAAGATTATGTTTGTGTGTATGAGAATAGTTTACCTTTTGACCATTATGAAAGAACATAAAAGTTGGAGTAGAGCGTACTTGATATTTGGCCCCAGCATCAAATGCAATGGATGTATCCACAATCACGCCCAGAATACGAAGAGAAGCAGTGTCTTGATTTTTATCCTTGATGAGTTGTTCAAAATCAGGTTTGATAACACGACAAGGTGGACAGGAGGCAGAGGTGAAGAAGACAGTAACAGCAGGATAGGTGTTGATTAGCTTATCAAGTGTCGTTACATTATCGACTCTTTGGACTGATTGTTGAGAGACAGAAGAAGGGGCACCGGAAAGGGCCGAGGAAGAGATGCCTTGTAACAGGGCCAATGAGTCTGCATTTGGTTGAGGTGTCGAGGTGGGTGTTGTTGAGGATCGCAAAGTTGATTGACCAAACATACTTTCAATCATTGGTAAGATGGATTGTCCAAATGGGCTAAAAAAAAAAAAAAAGAGAGAGAGAGAGAGAAGGGTTAGTCTATCGTTGTACAACTACTCTTTTTTATATATCATTGTCCTTACGTGCGCAAGAATTCAGCTGGCAAGTCAGTAATGTGGTTGGGAATACTTGAGCCAGTTAGGAATTGACATACATCGTTGCTAAATGTGTTGCAGTTAAAGTCCAATAGATGATATTTTTCCGCCCTATCCCAAATAAAAAAAAAGAAAAAAAAAAGGGCCCATGTTGAGTTAGTAAGCTATTTGGTTGATAGGGTCCTTCTATACTTACGTATACACAGATCTTTGACTGTCAATATATTCCAAGAATACCTCCCTTGGCAGATACGTTAACCCCATGTCAATGATTTCTAGTGGTTGGCCATGATGCGTTGTCCCTTTATCATTCCGTGTAATGAAGAGTATATTAGTACTAGATTGTATATATATATATATATATTGTTTTGGATATGAATGTTTTACCTGGGTTGTCAACAAGGATACCTTGACCAAAATAGAATTCTTGCCCATAAACGACTACGGACGTATGCCATATACCATCTAAATAGTAAAAGTGAGTTTGAAGGATACAATGGTATACTGTATTATTCGTACCTATTTGTTTGCCAGTAAGAGACATGGACATTTGTTTTGCCATTCCTTGAGATAGATCATATAAATAAACCTTGACTGATTCACCCGACATTATGTGTTTTGGAAACAAAAAAAAAAGGAAAAGAAATGCAGAGGAAGCCCTGTGCCTTTAATTCAAAAATTAAAACGCCGCCGCTTTTCGTCAATCAAGGAAAGCGACACGTAAGTGGTGTCGCAGGACCTTCTATGTCGTTCCCTGGGCTTCAATACAAAATAGAGGTAAGGCAATCATCATTGTTTGAGCAAGTCATACTAGATGACTGTATAAAAAAATAAAAAGGGGAGGATCTTGTATATGCCGAATAGGACCAGTTCATGCAAGATCCAACCAGCATAATCACACAAACCACATACACATTACTAAGGGAGTTTTTAATTATTTTTTTATTGTTACTTTTCAAAACAAACTAGTATCAACTATATTAAACAGACAAGATAGGGTGATAAATAAAAAAAAAACTATTGATATCCAAAGGGAAGATCGGTTTATTTCTTCCAGCCTATAAAAGAAGAGTTAAAAAAACAAACAAACAAACAAACAATGGAGAATCCCAACTTACCAGCATTCAATTGCATCAGTGTCAGTACGGCGTCCATTGGGTATTCCTGTTTATTGTTTTTGGCATCTTGTCCTTCACTAGTAGCACTTGTTGATGGATGTTGGTTTATTGTTTCGACATTACTCTCCAGTGAATGAGTACTACTATCACTACTGTTGGTGTCATCCTTTTCCGTTTCCATAGTGTTGTTGTTGATATTTGGTGATCCAGTTGTTGGTTCATCCAGTTCCATTGCCGTCGATGGTGATGATTGTAGTAGTGAAGGTGGTGGTGGTGGTGGTGGAGACGATGATGATGTTGATATTAATGGTTCAGATATGGTTGTTGCAGTTGCCACCAATAATTCCGCTGCTGCTGCTGCTGCCACTTCAGCCGCTGTATCCGATGAAGTACGTAGGCTGGATGAATCAGTTGCACCAATCGATCCGGTCAAATCATTACTAGGCTGGCCATAATCAATAGAAGTGGGAAGTTTGCTGTTGGTAAGAGCCTAGGACAATAAAATGATAAAGGTGTTAGTATCATTTAAATTTTTCATTCAATCCACTTCTTACCAAATTCAATTGTTCTAAAAGATGTCTTTGTAAATCAGAGGGGATTTCCAATAGTTTTGATGCATCGAATACAGATGGGTAGGCGGCAAAAGATTGAGCCAAATCATCGATAGCTGCTACTTGTTGAGATAACATTGTATTGGATGACGACGACGACGGTGGTGGTGGTGTTGTGGTTGCTGATGATGTGTGAGGTGCACTGAGAACATTGTTCACCACATCCTTTCGCCGTTCTTTTTCTTGTCGTTTTTCCCGGCGTTTCCTGAATTCTTCTTTGGCCCATAGAGTTTTTCCTTCGCTTTCTTCGGTTCCAAATAGTTTAGTCGCCCGTTTATTGACCCGACATCTGAGATCATTGTCCTTGTCTATGGAAAAATAAAGTCAAGTGGTGTGAGTTAAAAGTAATGCCCGCTGCCCATGTATGTTCCGTTACTTACTTCGTTCTTCGTTGTGTATTCTCCATTTCTTTTTCCGTTCCCGATTAGCAATTCTGATACTTTCCCGTTTGGCAAAGTCAATGTCTTTTCGAGGTGGTGGTGGGTGTTCAATTGGTTGGGGATGATGATGAGTTAATGAATGTTGTAATGTAGAAGATGGAGGAGGAACACCTACAGCTGCCGCCATAGCTGCCATCAGGTTTTGTGATAATCCGTGACTGTCGAAAGCCATGATAGCTTCGTGCAATTGTTGTTGGTATTCTTGACTAGTCACAGTGGAGGGACTATTTCGTTGTTCAATATTGGTGACGGTTGCGGCACTGTCACAGTCGGAGGAGGTGGAGGTGGAGGTGGTCAGTGGCGGTACAGCAGTTTCGATTTCTGTCTTTATTGTTGGCGCTGGAGAAGTTACACTTTCGGAACGTTCTTGTTCAATAAGACCGTCAGCCATGATCGTTGTAGTTTTCTAAAAAGTAAATAAAGACAAAAAAGAGAGAGAGAGGGAGGGAAAAAAAAAAAAACTCAAGTAAGCCAACGAGACGGGATTTTAAAAATGGGGCTTTGTGGGCCAATCAAAAAATCTTTCTCTCAAACATGGCGCACCATCTTTTTTTTCTTCTTTCCCTCTCACCTGATGGTGGAAAGAATTAGTAATCCATTGTGATCATATAGGTAAGAAGAATACGAGGGTTTGATTAGTTAAGATAGGTTTGCGGCACCTGTGACAATTATTGAAATTAAAACAGTGTGAAATAACTTTTCGTCTTATTTAAATTATTGTAGGGTAATGACTGGAACAACACATACAGTAGAACCAACCAACTGACGACACTTCTTTGAATAAGTAGAATAGAATAGAATAGATGGATATCTCTGGAATGAAAGGAAAGAGTTGATGGTGCTTGTTGCCAAAACGAACTCCTTTTACTCGAGAAAGATCATGTAGTGGTTATTATGTAGATATTACTAGTTTAGATCTCCCTCCTTCCAATATTAGTTTACTGTTTTAATAAAGACTTGTATACTTCACAAGGTATTATATTGTGGTTAATAATGGTGGGGCTTTGGTTTTTATACACACGGCGGTCGAAATGGAAGGAGATATTTTTAGGATAATATGGAGCAAAAAGGTACATCGTGCCTGTTGAATACATGTTGGCATACTTGCTGTTGGGGTTATACTGACATTTATGCAAGAGGTCCGTATATGGATATTCAAATCCCGACACAACCCCCATTTTTCATCAATGCAAGAACCAATACCATGTTTTTATTTCAAGTGTGTTTATTAATAAAGTTAAAGGATCTTCTTCCATAACACAGTAAATAGAAGGAATGTATGTAAAGATAAGTAAGGAGAGAAGGGGTAAAAGATATCACTATTTTATTTGTCAAAGGTAATGAAGTATATCACAAGACTAACAACTAACTATGCAAGTAAATAAGGAGGAGTGGTGTATGATAGAATAGAATAAAATAATTAGTATACAAAGAATATCCAAAGTGCACAGACAACCATCATCACACAGGACAAAAAAACCCACTTGAGGCGGGAGTAGCAATGATAGTCGGAGTAAACCCTAACCAATCAAATCCAAACATATAGAGTGTAATCCAAAAGTGTAATGGCAACGAAGACGGTGGATCATTGGCATTTCGATGGCAAGCATGGACCAAATCCAAAAATGTGGTATCCGACATATCTCTTGCTTGATAATTGACTGTGACCAACAGGGACACGGTCGAGATCCCATCCATCAGCACCAAATCCATCGAATCACCCCCACCATCATAGTGCGATCCTTTTCCCACCAGAGCATTAGTAACCGCATCCTTTACGATCACTTGTACCTTGTTGAGTCGAGTCGGAATATAATTCTGTCGATTGTCCACCGTTACATTCACGAGCCAGCTGGTTGTAAACATCACATTTTCCATCCATCCTTGTTGTGTTTGCACGATTTCCACTGGTGAGACCACACTGGCGCCTTCGATTCGGAGCAGAGGCACTCGGGGCCATACCAAGAAGAGTAAAAATCCAAAGACAAGGATGAAGAAGAAGAGACATAGTAAGAGACAGCCACGGTGACAGTACCAAAACCCTTCTTGAGATGGGGTGCTTTCTTTGTTGTTTTGTGGGGTCATGCTATGCCAGTTTGTTGCAAGGGCTTTTTCTTCATGTTGGATACTATCGCCACTGAAACTCGTTTCTGTTCCAGTGGTTTTGAGGACTGTTGTTGTTGTTGTTGTTGTTGTTGTAAATTTTATAGGGTGATCGTTTTCCAGTCGTCCTTGAGATTCTTCGTCGTATCGTCTCGATAATCTTTTGCTGCCATGTTGTTTTGATGAAATAGGTTGTTTCAAAGTTGTCGGTGATAATCTGTCGTCTTCGTTGTGATGTGGTAATGTAGAAGCATTTTTATTACGATTTATATTGTCAGACGGGGCTAGATAAAAAAAAGAGAAAGAAGAAAAAAAAAAAAAAAAAAAAAGTGGGTGAGTATGCATATCCAATTATAAATGTCGGGATTTGAAAAAGCCAGCATTATCATCTCTCCTTAAAGATGTCATACATATAAGAAAGAGGATTTCAATGCTAATATGTCAGGAGGTTGTGAAGGCGTATGTAAAGAAAAAAAAAAGGACATAACTTACTAAAAGGCAATGATGGATGATGAATGGTTTGTTCTTGCCGTTGAACCATTTCATTGGTTGTATGGAAGGGTTTCTTATTGTGAGTAACAGTATCCCCAGGTGTGGAGGTCATGAATCTCTCTGCAATAGATAATCGAGGTATCTGTGATTGCTCCAGTGGCTGATATTGAAGTTTTTCTTGTATTGGAGTCTGATAGGGTGAAGGTTCATTGGTCACAAGAGTGGATATTCTTCGTTGATCAAGGTGATAGAATCGAGGGTAATCGGGTTTGTCGTCCATCAATGTAAATATGAATATGAAATAAAGAAAGATGCATCTTTCTTTTTCTTGAAATTACTGTATCTTTTTTAAATGAAAAAAAAAAAAAAAAAAAAAAGAAAGAGAGATAGGTGGTGCTGCATAAGCTCAGGGGTAGATGGATCTCGGGGTTGGGAAGTTTATTGACGGGGAAATATTGAATCGGCGCTCTAATAGCGGGAAGAATAAAAAAAAAAACATGAAAAAGAAAAAAAAATCTCCCTTTTTCCTTTTTTTTTTTCTTCCCCTTTCATTCTCCTGACTCTCTCTTTATCTTTTGTGTGCGTGTGTGTGTGTCTCAGGATGCATAATGGCTGAAAAGAGTCTCACGAGTCAGAAAAACTCGGCTTCCAAATACGACTTTGTCAAGGTGCGCGTCCACCTCTCCGATCAACATTATTATGTCCTCTCACGATTCATTCTCTGTCGAATGCTCACCGCCGCCCAAATCAACTACTCTCATGCTCTTCGGATGGCGCTGGATTTGAAGAAACAATTAGTAGATAAAGGACAACTGGATGTATCACAACAAGACCTTCAACGGGAGCTCTTTGCTTTGATTGAACAACATGGTTATGGGTCTATTCACATTCAATGGTACAAGACAATGTCAAAGTAAGACCGTTAAATGAATCACATTAACTACTAACTCTGTTATGGCTTCTATAGTTTCCATCATCAACGTATTCCTCTTGTGATTCTTTTGGCGGGGACCGGCTTGACTGGGAAATCTACAATGGCCACTCGGTTATCTGAAAGATTGAATCTATCTTCGGTGTTGAAAACAGACGTCATTTATGATCTGATGCATACCATTATCGAGTAAGTAACAACCAACTATCCATAAAAGCAAAACATACTCAACCTTTTTTGTATTTATTTACATATATATATATATATAGTGGTGTGACACCTCCAAGACTGTGGGAAAAGAGTGATGGTTGTGATCAAACGTTTGTGGATACCATGAGTCAAGAATGTCAATTAGTCTGCCAAGGTAAGATAATCCTTTTTTTTTTTTTTGACCACTCACTCTATTCTTTGTAGGACTTGATACGGATGTTTGTAAATCTATCTCGGACGGAAAATCAGTGATTATCGAGGGTGACCTGGTGGATCATCGACTATTACATAGACTACAGGATTCCACAGATCAACAAAAACGACCTATAGTAATGCCTTTATTATTAATCATTCCTGACAAAACAGATCATCAAGGATTGGTTGAACAAGGTCCCTATTCTAGTCTGGATAAGGATGGAAAACTCGTCGATCGGATGCGTGTTTGGCAAGATCATTTGTTGAATACCAATGAAATCCTTCAAAAGTCTAATCAACCAACCTATAAAGTCATACAAATGGATATGGATCGTCTGCCTGCTATACTGGATGAAGTACAAGCTATCATATTGGAAAAGATTACTTTAGAAATGGTGTAGATAGACTTTATATAGAATACATAATACATAATAAATCATTTTGATATATCATTCTTTATTAGGTTTTTATTATTATTATTATTGGTTTTATTGGAGGAGTGTGTGTGTGTGTGCAAATAGGGAATACAAATGAATAAGAGGAATGTATGCATGGGGATTGATGGGATAATACAAAGTAATGATAAAAGATAATTGAAGATAGAATAAGATAATATAAAAGTAAAATGGGTTTTTGAATGATCAAATAATAGGAATATATCTACAGTAATGAGGTATTTAAAAGGTTTAAAAAGATAATGTTGATGTTAAATGTTAATGTTGATGTTGCTTGCCAGAGCGACCAGTTGATTTCCATTTTATTTTATCATCAAATTCGATAGATCCCAGGGACATAGTAGGCACTGCCTCAATAACACCAGAAGATCGAACCACAGGTTGGATCTTTGTTATTGCAAAAGGTGGAGCTGATGATGTATGTAGTACACTATTGGAAGATTTCAGATAAGGTGCCGATACATGTTGATATGAATAATGGGTGGTAATAGGTGGTGGATAAAGCTGATTGATCTTTTTGTTCACCAATGTGATTGACTTTGGTGAGATGGTATTGATCGGTGTCAATTCCATAACCGAATGATGAGAGTCGGGAAGTCGAAGTTTATTGGTGTGACGTATAGCTGGATCATCATCATCATCATCATCATCATGGGGTGTATAGCACTTTGGTTCGTCCAAATCATCCTTGCCACTATTGCTTCCATGTCGTTCCATATCCGTATAACAAGTTTGCTTACATTGTTGACAAGATGCTCGATTGTGGATGTCTTGGTGATCCACACGTAAGGCCTCCACCAATAAGGTTGATTCTATAATGGAAAAGTAGACCGTAAATGCCTACCGGAATAAGAATTAAGATATAAAAGATTAGTACATGAAAATTCTCCGAGCTCTATCTTCCCCAGTTACACTTACGTCCGATCTAACACCTAAAAACATGGTCACCTTGAATAAGTTCATAATCAAGTTCACCACAAAAGTTAATGCCAGACAGATAAGGGATTTCCGAGCAATGTATTCAATCACACAATTACGATGGTTCATAGCTTTTCTTGATTGCCGGATATGTACATAAAGCCTAAAAAAAAAAAGGTAAATGATCAATACAAGTATTGTGCCCCCTCCCCGTCACCTACTTACCGCCTGACAAACATCCCACTGAGAAATAGATTCGCCAAGGCATCTGCAATAAAGTTGAGTATAATGACACCATGGGGCCTATATATATATATATATGTAATTTGATTAGATGACCTGTCAATTCCCATTAAACCCTGTGGCTTTTTTTTTATTACCAAATAGCCCAACAAGTAGATCCAGTCGTCAACAAAGAAGAAGATTCTTGTAAATAAGTTTGATTGATATCTGTAAACGACAATTCATAGGGCCAATCCGCAAATCGTAGAGAAATCAATGCTGCTCCCACCAGTTTGATCCATAATGAGTTCTTGTCTGATTCCAATATTAATAGTCGCATAAACATCACTAGTTTATTTAAAAAAGAGTCAGGGACACAATCTGTTAGCATTTAGGAATCATAACCACATTTAAAAGAATCTATTTACCTGTGTATATCAGCAAGTAATCCAAATGCCATAACCTATTAATAAACAAAGATATCGTCACCATTACAAAGTCAATACCATAAAGTTGAAGAAGAAATGTACTTACGATACAAGAAGTTGATACATGGCGCAAGTCTTGATTTCAAATAAGGGAATAAGTCCATACATAAACCTGTATATAAAAAATACCACGACTTGAGCAATATTCACCAAGTGGCTAAAAAGAGAGCATCATAAGATTAGTGAGAATCCAGGTATAAAGTGGTTTATGATGACTTACATTTTGCCTCGAGTACGTCGATATTGATCATAGCAGATGATGAAGTTGCGAACGCATATAACCACAGACAGCCACATACCAATCAAATTGACTCGATCAACCACTCGATCACCATACTCGGATAGTTGCGCCATAACAAGTTGATTAAGGTTAAAGTGGAATGACAAGATGTGAGTGTCTTTTTTGGAGGAATGACAATGATAAAAGACAGTGTAGTATTGTGGGGTACAGGGGTAGAGAGATTGAAGTGATAGTAGTAGTAGTAGTAGTAATAGTAGCAGTAATAATAGTGTAAGTGTTCTCTACTCCGGTTATCTTTTCATGGATTAATAAGGAGAGTGAGAGAGAGTGAGAGAGACGTTGTTGTCGGAGGAGTAAAAAAGAAAATGTGGGAAGAATGGGAAGAAAGGGGATGCTGGGAAATTGGGAAACTTATTTTTTGATGGGAGGAGAGACGGGATAAAATTTTGCAAGTCCGACATATCAGAATTACAAAATCAACTTTTTTTTTATTTTTTTGCTTTAACAAACACATTCTACACTACTATATATCTATTCTATCCTAAAATCAAAAGAATTCCAAGTTTCCCAGTCGTTGTCTAGTTCGGAATCACCAAATATCTTTAGTGCTGATAGTCGTAAATGATATATTCCAGGTTCGGCAGGATGAGTCTTGATGGTGGGTGGTAGTCCCCGCTCTTCTGCTGCTAATGCTGCTGCTGCCGCTGCTGCCGAAGGAGATAAGCTTTTTCGGTAATCCATTGCCACATGCCCATTCCAGTTAATCGAGTAGTCATAATTATCATGGCTATTGTCATTCCGCGGAACCCAAGCATTGTGGAACCTTGAGACATATCCCACCACCTTGTCGTCCTTCATCAATTCGCATTTCAATAGAGCTGTTGGACTACCTAATCGGACATAGAGATGTAATTTTTCTCCTTGATTAAAGTTGTAGACTGGTGAGGTATTGTTGCTGGTCTTGTCAGGTTGTATCCGTTTTCCACTTCCGTTCCCAATGTATGGATATCCTTGCTACAAACAAACAAATACAGTGAGATCATGATCATCGTTATCCTTTTCTTCTTCTTCTTCTTACTTACAATGGTATCAAAAATAGGCAGATCACGTTGGTTACCTAGTACACCAAAATAAGGGACATGTATTGATTTGTCGTTCATCGCGTCTCCATTTTCTTCCACCTGTAGTAGTTCCAGGAATCCACCATACACCAAGGGAGGCACAGGATCAGTATTGTTTTGCTGTTCCAAAGAAGGTTGTTCGAAATGCACCGTGATGTTCTTCTTTTCTAATGGACCCAATACAATCGTCTCCGATTCAAATTGTACCGACCCGCTGGTCACTTTGTATTTCCCTTGTTTCGTTGGTACCGCACTTTTCTTAAAGTTATATCCTATTATGTAATCAAACTATTAATTAGTATCTATTCCCTTTCCCCTTTTTTTCCATTATAAGCTTACCCGAGACAGCCAAGGATGGTATATGGTTTAGCTGGTAAATTTTTTTAGTGTAGTTGGATGTATTTTCGATGGTGAGTTCAGTAGAGGTACGGAAATGATCAGTGTCGTTCAAAGGTATCTTGTAAGGGACTACATTCGTCGACGCCATAATGGAGTCGTAGATCTAAAATAGAGGAGGGTATCAGATTAATGTCACATTTTACATTTCCAATTCCCCATCAAGCCATCTTTACCTGAATTAAACCAGATCCTTGTTTTGCCATAGATTCCAGATTCACGCCATCCGAGGAGTAGACAGGTTTAGCATAATTCAGCAAATGTCGGACAATGGATTCAGGAGACTTTTTGCCAATGGCTTCCATCAACAGAGCTATACATCCACTAACATAAGGCTTTAAGTGAGGTAAAAAAATAAATAAATAAAAAATAAAAAAAAAAGTTAGCAAATCTTGTCAAGTGTGTTTTTGTGGCATGATTGATTTACTGTGGCCATGCTAGTTCCGCTCATAGTTGTGTAAGCGCCTAATATATTACAACACAAGAGAGAGAGAGAGATTAGTGTTCATGCCTTCAAAGCCATCATCAATTACTACTTGCCCATTTCCATAGGAAAAGTGGAGTACATATGACCACCAACTCCAGCAATGTCAGGCTTGACGTGTAACTATATATCAAATAAAGGAGGCAATTCAATCAGTAATGATACTTCGGCCACAAGATGAAGCAATATTACCTCTGGATCAGGTCCCCAAGTAGAGAATCTAAAAGAGAATAAACAAGTGAGTCCCACTTGATCATCCACACATTTCATCCTTTTCTAGACTTACACAGACATGAGACCAACATTTTTAATAGGCATTACTTCAGAGATAAACTTCATGGTCATTTGTTTGGTATCATTGGCACCATAATAGTGGCGTAAAAGAGATAAACCATCCTGACCATTAAGAGAAGCAACAGGAATACGCACACGAAAATATCGACGTAGATCAATAGTTACTGGTTCTTCATTCATGTCTGTATTATAAATCAGTATTCCCACCCCGCCAGCATTCTGTACTTGCATTGCCTTTTGTCCAAAATTGCAACCACCTCGTTTCACCAGCACGACCTTGTTGATGATATCCTGCATGATTGGATGACACCCCATTTCGTTTGTTTCATTCGATTCGGTCAGTCGTGGGATCAAGGTAGTGAATTCAATGTCAGTGCCGTTTAGTACAAATTGTGATCCATCAGTTAAAGTGTATTCTGTTTTAAAAAAGAAATCAAAGATAAGTTGGTTCAAGTGTAAAAGAGAGATAAATGTGCTTTTACATACCATAACTGCCCAATTCATATCCTTTATGATATACACGTAACAGATGACCTAGTTTGTTAGCATTATCGACAGATCCAACTGCAAGCACATGTTCACCTATGGCTGGAGACGGTGTACGGGCAATACCTAAACGAAGATATAACTGTTAATACATGTATTTCCCCCCCCCCAATTGTAGTACTTGCCATCTCTTCCTTCATTTCCATGAGCAACTACCACCACGATTCCTCTGTCTGCCAAGTTGGATAGTGCTACTGCAAGGGCATCCTAAAGAGTATATGGGAATATGATTAGTCGTGGTATTTTTTTTATTTTTTATTTTTTTGTATACAGTATCACTTACCTCACCCCATGCACTGACACCACCACCCAAAGATAAGTTGATTACGTCCATTCCAGCATTGGCAGCCATATCACTATTCAAATAAACACACGGAATTAGTATTTCTTTCGGGGAGGGGAGAGGGATAACGTTTTGTTCACTTACGCTGCTGCGAGTATAATGTCGTCGTCAGTGTCACCACGGCATCCGAAGATTCTATCAAAGTAGTATAAAAGAAGAGCGTAAATATGACGTTTGTTTTAATAAAGGGAAACCTACCTCCACATTCCAAGTGTGACGCCTGGTGCAACACCTTCAAAACCCTATTGTTCAAGAGAAAGGACAGGATGATTAAAGGAGACAAAGGGAGAGAGAGAGTGTGTGTGTGTGTGTGTTTTAAACATTTACCTTTATAGTGTCATTAGCAGCCAAAATACCAGCGACATGAGTTCCATGACCATCACATAAGTCACTGTTAAAAAGAAAAAGGTAGTAGAATGAATAAAAAGAAAAGGAAGGACATGAAAAAATGGCGGTCTTTTAATTTTACCGCGGGTCGTCATCCGGATTAATGTTGGTGGAATCTAATTTCAGAATTCATGCATGAAAGTTCCGAAAATGGTTTCTTTATACGGTTTTCACATCTTACCTCCATAACCATCACCCACCAAATCATAACCATATCGTATAAGACAGTTTTCCTAGTAAAAGGAAGAATGATAAGCCGATTTTTTTATTTTTAAATCATGAACAACTTACTCCAAAGCAACCACCCAAAGAAGGATGTTTATAATCAACCCCGGAATCAAGGATGCCAATCTTGATACCTTTCCCAGTCAAAGAAGCATGTTTGGCTCTATCCACCCCTGTCAATGCATGAGCAAAGTTCATGTTTGGAGTGCCCGGATCAATAAAGACATCCTCACCATCATCATTCATGGGTGGTTTCAGAGGTGGCAAAGAGGAGCGAATTACATTGGGACGAGAATATCTCTTGCCTGGCCAATAACGGTGAATATACGGACAACTTTTTAAAGTGTGGGCTAGGAAAATCGCAGGACGCCGACGGGCCAGTAATTCGGTTTGATTCCTCCGATTCCTCAGGTCTTGGCTGTTGAACACAATGTCACCATCACTGTTGATCATATCATTGATCAGATCCAGATCGTCCATGTCCATCGAGGCGGAGGGAGTTTGCATCGGTACAAGCTGCACGGACATGCCGTTCATTATATCTGTGAATCGGTAGCGTACCGTGACATTGATGTGGTGTTGATGCAAGTAGTCTAGAAAGGCTTTCTGATCTGCCTGCGCTTCCGCCTTGTTGCTGGGCGGTGATTGAAATTGAACAGTATAGCGTTGCCCGAGGTTTTTCTTGGCTGATTCATGCTGTTTTTGTCTATTGATATGTGCTTCTTCATCATTATTATTATGCTGTGTAGATATAACTAGTGTGAAGGAAATGGCACATAAAAAGAGGTATACCCAAAATAATTGACACCCCGCCATCATGCATATTTTTTTTTTTTGCGACTAAACAATGAAGAAAAGATGTTCGTCTCTGATTGTATAAATTGTTAAAGTGTTTTAACATATTGTGATAGCAACGATGATCGGAAATTGAGAGAATGAGATGAAAGATTTCCTATCCGCCGGGCTTTGCACAGTACAAGTTTTGACATTTAATGATTATCACCTTCCAAGTTTGAAATAAAATCATAGCATGTCAAATTTATTTACATCATTAATATATCTATTTGCTCAAACGGTGGAATAATCCGAAGAATCTGATTTCTGGATTTACAGAAATAGGCATTCATGCAAATCGTGGAACTTTTTTCAAACACCGCCTTCGGGGATTCATAATGAAAAGGGGGTATCTCAGTATAGCCCATGTTCTCCACGGTGAACTCGTGACATTTGTACATGTCAAGAGAAAGAAAGAATGTAATCATATGAGTGATGCTTTGATATGTATGTTATAAAAAAGGAAGTGACCAATGGTCATTCATCTTCATTGTCAATTACACGAGGCAGATTGATGTCTATAATTATAATAGTGCTCCGATTCTTGGTACATATTTACAATCCTCATTTTCATTTCATGATTTGGTAGAGCTAAGCATGCAATCTAGTTGAAATCAGTGGGTTTTTGAGTAGATTATTACTTTTTTTGTAATATGGGCGTTTTCAGGAGAAGGAAAAGGTCCGTGATATTTCAAACGCCGCTTGCATGAGCTGAGATCAATCCCACAAGATATAAACCTTTTTTTTTTCTTTTTCTTTTTCTTTTCTTTTCTTCTTTTACTTTTTTAATTTTAAATATTTTTCATTATACATATATATACTACAACTATGAACTACACCATTGATTTAAATGCCCCAAGAGCAGCTTGGTTATTCAAAATGACACAAACTAGTTTTGGAAGGTTAAAATGGTTACCTCGATACTTTATACTTTTGGACACGGAGATTCGATATTATAAGGACGAAGTAAGTAAATTACCCCCTTCTTGACATCATATAAATTAACTTGTTCTTATTGTTTCTCATAATAGTATACAGACACACCCTCTCAAATCTTACACTTATCGGATGTGGGACAAATCATACCCTTAATGGATCGACCAAACACATTTAGATTGGAACCTTCTTTGTATCAAAACAATACCAACTCAAAACCCTGGACAATAGAATGCTCTTCTCATCAAGAAATGGAATTGTGGTTTAAAAGTATCCAGCATCGACTGTCATTAGCTCCTGTCTTTGGTCCATCTTCTTTCTTGTCAAACATCCATCATCATCAACAAAAGAAGTACTCTAGTCATCATCACTTTTTTAGGAAATCATTAAAATCATCCTCTTCTACCCCCGTTATACCATCTTATTCTAGTTGTACACCTATCCCATCTTTATCACAACAACGACGTGGCGTCATTATTCCCCCATCACCCGAAGTATCCACTTCCCTCCATCCTTTAGATTTACCCAATTCCTGTAACACACCCACATTTGTATCTCCTTATTATCCCTTTGAATAAACTAAAAATAAAAACCAATTGTATTTTATCATCATCATCCCTGATCTCCTAGTTTTTTTACTGTTGTCGGATTTTCAATATTATGTTTATTTAAAGATTATTTAAATGCCGATTATGCAACTGGATATACGGTAACTAAATACTTTGGACTACACGGGGCCAGGTTTGACGGATCTATAAAAAGAGTAAATGATATGCAATTGAGTGCATTATACTTTTAATATGTAGGGGAGGTTGGTATTTACCTTTTCAAATAGTTCCGGTTGAGTTCGTTGTAATGCTTGAGGGTCTTCAGCCAGACAGACAAAGGTAGTCGAAACACCGCTACTGATGGTCATCGAGATGGTAGAAAACATGGAGATTCCTACGATGAAGCATACCATTACTACCACAGGTGTCATATTTCCATCTTGATTGTAGGCAGGATGAGATAGCTTGAGATAAAGGTAGCCCAGTAAAGAGCAAAGCACACCTACAAGAATACCGCCTATAAAGAAAGGACAATTAGTAACTTGATGAGTTGAACCCACAAACATTACAGTTTGACTTACCCAAAAACAACACATTGTTGATCAAATTGTCATTGATGAGCGCCTCCACACCTCTGTCTTTAATAAGTGTCCATGTTCGTTTGGCAGATTGGATATAACTTTTCCCATAAATAGCCACCCCACTGAAAGCATAGTTGTTAAACCATTCCTACATGTGTATAAGAAGAAGAAGAAGAAGAAGAGAGAAAGACATTAGAAGGATTGTTTTCAGCACCTATTTTTTTTTGACTTACAAAGAATCCTTGGAAACAGCCAATCAAACAGTCCACAATGCAAAGGAAGATACCAAGGATAGGATTATCAGTGGATCCACGGGCCACTGAAATCAAGTAACGCAGGAATTCGATCAATGCAATTAACAAGGAGCCAAAACAAATAGAGCCAAAGCTGGTAGTCAAAGCACGTTTGAGACTTGGTAATGTGGGATGAGGACCAGTGTTGAAGTACACAGAGGCATAGATACCGGCAAGAGTGACATAGGCTACATAAGAGATGACTTGAGATGTCCAGTAGTATGAGAAGACGAGAAATACCATGGCCAGATTCAACCTGGCATTATTGCTTGTTGTGCTAAAGTATCGCTGATAGGTACCCACCACAGTTAAAACAAACCACATGGAGAAGGCGGTCTGAATAATCAATGTCATCACACCAATCAATAATGTACTAGGATGCCGTTTCATGACACCGATTGTACTTGTGAGCATTTCTATAATAAAGGTGGTATTAGTCAGTTCATATTAAATTCACCTGTATTTACTTACGAGTTGCAAAAGGAATTCGGCTTCTCCACCAAAAGAAGGACAAGAGGTACAAGACTGCAAAGATCAGAAATACAATGGCCGCCGAGTAGTAATGTTGAGTAAAATAGTAGATAGTTACACCAAAATAGACAATGATGGAGGCTATAAAAGTGATATATATCATTAACTTTGGAATTCTAATACAAGATAAAAGTATGTTAATACAAATGGAGTAAGAAGGAGTATTGAACTTACGTGTTGACGAGAATCAAGTAAAGAAGACTAAGGCCAAAACCAACCACAGCAGACAATCCAAAGATTTTGAAGGTACTTGTGTCAAAAGTCAAACCACCATATTGAGTGCCAGAATTAACCCCACCACCTGTTACAGAATGATTCTGACGATAAACTTCTAACGCCAGAACAGACATGCCTATAAAAGCCCCCAAGTTGAGAATCCAAAGTATCAAAGCCCAGACATCCTTCCAAGCCCGCCAGCCTTTTGCATCGCCTCCATTGTCGTTTTCAAATGGAAGCTTGTTTTGAGTCGTCGGTTGTTCTTCTGCATGTTGTGGGCTACTTGCATATTGTCCGCCGTAAACAGGTGGTGATTGTTGATAATCATTTTGCTGTGGGTTGTTGTAATTAGTGTTATTGTTTTGTTGTTGTTGTTGTTGTGGTGGTGGTGGTGGTGGTGGATACATGGGTTGATTAGGTTGGTATTGTTGTCCTTGAGGTGGTGTTTGCTGCTCCCCATACATGGTGAATTGTGCAAGTAGTAACAAAAAGGAAGAATCAGTAAAAGTGGAAGAAATGTAAAAAAAAAAAGGAAAAGCGGAAAAATATCGTGTTTATTAAAAGTATGGATATATTAAAGCGCCTATTAAATATGTGCATTGTAATGATGTGCTACTAAATATACAAAGGAGTGAATATGATACAGTTATAACTAAGCAAGGATATTGTAAATCTATTCATGTTAGTTGACGAAGGCTGGTAGTGATGATTCACTAGAGAAGGTGTCAGTGCCCAGTGATGTCATTTCGTCAGGATAAGAATAATTCGCAGAGCAAGTCGATGGTTCATTGTCACATATTTCCACTTCTTCATTGTTATTGTTGACTTGATTTGTTAAGGAATAAGAAGAAGTATCCACCATGACAAGTGTATTATCAGACAGAGGGAATAATAATGATGGATCCGATTGAGTTGAGGTGATGAGATCGTCACAAGTAGCATTGTTCCACAGCATCATGTCGAGAGGAAGATTCTTGACCATTGGAGCCAACCAACCAGAAGACGGATCAAAGAATGCAGCCAAGGTCATGTTATCCTCCATATTAAAGGACGGTGGAGAAGGAAGAGATCCAGCTGATTTCTTTGCAGACTGATCCAGATAATTGTCGATTTTACCACGTACAGGTATTATAGCTGTCCAATCAGACCACATGTTGCTTCTGGTTAATTTCGATACCCGATTCAAATAACCCCAGATAGTATTATTGTTGATTTGATCCGACTGATGATGGAGGCATAGTACAGAGATAGCAGTTTCCAGTACAGACACGATGAGAAGGCGAGGTAATAATGTGGGTTGATTGTTGGTCGACTCAGACAAAAAAGTCTCCATAGTGTCGATCATGTTGAATATCTTGGGTGTTGCCAGTTGTATGCGAGCCATTGACTTGGGATCTTTAATGGATAGTGTCGTGGGAATGAATATGTCAAAGATCGAGTTGGTATAATTGAGACCTTCTGGTGGAGGTTGATGATCCATGATAAAGATAAGATGTACGTCAAGAAGCATCCATACAGTGTTAATCGTGTACCTTTGTTGCGTGGACCAAGTTTGCTGATTTTCTTGTATAAACATGCCGAATTCCAAAAGGACAGTTGATAGACCTGTTACCAAGCCTTCCGCTTTTGGATATCCCACCTTTTGTCGAAATCCAGTTTGGTACCCAACGTAGGTCAGATTGTATTTCACCTCTGGGAAGAGAAGTAAGAGCTTGTTGATGTATTTGCTGACCACACAACTAACGTAGAAGCTTTCAACCAAAAAGTTATAGGATCGGAAGAGTCGTTGATCGTTGTTGGACTTTTCGAGTTGGTAGGATAAGGATTTATCAATATTGACAGGTGGTAATGGTGGTGGATGGGTGATATCTGTAGTATAATGAGGAGCATGACCGACTATGTATATCCAATTGGAGGAAAGTTAGTTGGCTGTTCATGTTCCCCTTTCCCCCCCCTTTTTTTTATAATTACCATCGATACAGCCACGAACAATGCTATTAAAGTGTATCCAGTAAGCACAAGATAATAGCTCTGATTCCACATCACTGATTTCAGTAGAGAGTAGTGACCCATCCAATACACCCAATTTTGCACTAATCATCAATGCCAGACCACTAAAAAAAAAAAAAAAAAAAAAAAAAAAAAAAAAAAAAAAAAAGAGAGAGAGAGAATGAGTACGCTATGCTATCCATTTTTTGTCCCATATACTTACTTTAGTACCATACCACGCCTAGGTAAACCATGCCTGCATTCAAACATACCGAGAAGAATGACCGCCTGATATTTGACCAAGGTTGCCTCTGAAGATGACTTTTGTAGTAAAAAATAGGCATATTCCAAAAAGGGATTTCGACGATCCATAGTGGTTGCATCCCAAAGACCAACGGGTTTCCCTTCAAGCAATTTGGAATAGTAAGATGTTGTACCATAGATCACACATAGCAGTAAAGGGTCGATCGAGTCCGTCCAGAAGGCTTGAAGAAGCAACGTCTTGTTGAGGATGTTGGCATAAGGGTGAATACAAAAGAAGCATTCGATCATTCGAACCGCCTGTGGTGTTGTAAGTGTCGTTAGTGGATTGATAACAGTTGTGGCCGACTTTTCCCCAAAATATTTCAATGTCATTTCCTGAAACATGGCCGAGGCGATCGAGTTGTATTCCAGGGCAGAATTCAAAGGTACGGTGCTGGTTTTGCTGATAAAAGTATTTGTTAATTCGGCGGTAGTCCAACAATGAGTTTCCAATAAATCGAATATCTTGATATCAAGTGATGAGATGTAGAAGGTTCCATCCACTCGTACAATAGCCATTTGAGTGATCGCTGTAGAGATTGAATCTGTAAAGTAGGCTTCCATAAAGTAATGTAGATTCTTCGTTTTGTCATTATGGAGAAACTTGGCACCAGAAGGGATTGTATACACCAGGTTTTCAATGATGAATTCCTTGTACATGTTATCAGTCGAGTGTTGGTTTTTGGTGCGGCTGAGAATGAGCTTGTTGACTACTGCATTCTTGGGTGGTCGGCCAAGAGGTTGTTGTTTGTTGCTGTACATACATTGTTCGCTGCTGTTTTTCTTGACACACCGTTCGCAAGGCTTCTTCCCGTCACATTTGATTTTCTTTAGGCGGCACACAAGGCAACTGATTTTTCGTTTTGTCTTTACAACAGTGAGAGTCATGCCAAATAATAAAAGATAAAAGTGAAAGAAGGGGAAAGAATGGATTTGCCAAGATTAGGCGGCACTTGAAATTCAGCTCAGATTTCTGGGAAATCCAATTTCGTCCTTCTTCCTTTCTTCAATTCCAACAAACTCATTCATTTCCAACGCTTCCTCCATTATCGCCTTTGGAAAAAACAGAAACTATGCAACTAGGGATCAATAAAAGAAACGTAACGATTACAGTAGTACTATCAAGTCAAAAACAGATCTCACCAACTGTTTACCATTACAACACCAGTCCTTCGAAGGCCAATCTCTCTTAACACCACCCAAGATAATAACGTAGACATACAAGTATCAAATTCACATACACACAAAAAAAAAAAAAAAAGACCATGTACTGACGCTCATTCATCAGGAACTAGGATTAGTGGGGTCTCCTTCAATACAACTGCTGCGTCCATTACTGGTCATGAATGGTAGGTTGATCAAGCAACTTACTTTTGTCACCACTACCCTATTGGCTGCTCAAGGTATTATATGGGGCTTTATACAAGATGACAGAGAAAACGGGATGGTGCTGTAGGTAGGAACTAGCATGTAGTTTATTTGTAGGACATCATCACTTTGTCTTTTTGCGGCACTTTGTCACAATATGTCTGCCTAAGGTACACCAAGGTAAGTGCAGCTTTTACGAGATGGATTGAGTTGTCCCTCTGCTATATCCTAACACTTGATGTTTATCTCTTCACCCTTAGGAGCCTGTTTGGAAGGAACTTAGTTATAATGGGCATAATATCATATATAACATAGTATATTTAGTATGTAAAATAGATTGATCTACAGTAAAATCAAAATAAAAAAGTAGACTTGATGTACTTGACTATTGAATGAATGATATGACAATGATTGGTAATGTTTTAAAATATCGTGTGTGATGTATGGAGACATTCATGCAACACACTAATCGGCGCTTTAATATTAATCTGCTTGATTCCAAATCCCGTCTCCCGTTTGTGTATGTAGACCAATTTTATTTTTGAAATGATTATTTATTAAAAAAAAAATTGATACATGGGTTATGAATAAATATGCTTCTACTATACTAAACTAATGATATGAGATTATGATTATACAAAGGGGTCTTCATCAAAAAGGATTTGTTGGATTATTGGTGAGGTCGTTGTGGGTATATTGGCTACGGTATAAAACATGTTGTTTGTATCGGATCCATATGTTGTTGCTGGTATCAGATTGCTTGTGCTGTTGTACAAATTGTCTGATGGTGACGAGTTGTTGTTATCGCAAGTACTGTAATTTCCTATCACTTGATCCATTGTCGTCGAATTCGAAGCATCTGTCGTGGTATTCCGATTCAAATGATGTTGCTGTTCGCCATTCCCGGGATGTCGATAATGACGGTTAAGAGTCAAAGTATCATATGCTACCAAAGTTTCAGGCAAGGCATTGTGCGAAATATCCTCTGGTAGTTGCAAGTCCACCGCCAGATTCCGCATTGAGTTCATCCATACCGCACAAGGATCAAAGAATGACACGTTCGTTAAATAGCTTGTATTTGCCATTGTTGAGTTCCAATCGTTAATTGGCTCCATTGCTGCCAATAATTTGCTGTTATCCGTTGATGATGAGTCCGCATGACCTTCAAAAAATCTTTTCAATTTAGCCTCCACAGTCTGTATCGCCGTCCACTCCACCCATATATCTTGTTGTGTTATGTTGTTTATCGAGACCAAGTAATTGAAAGTAATTTCGTCCCAAGGATCACTGATGCACTTTAAAAGTAAGGTTTCCATTGCTGTTTCCAACACCGATACGATTAATCCACGAGGTAAAAGGGAGGATTTGTTCTTGTAGTTGGAAGGATTTGATAAGAATTCTTGGGTCTTGTCCATCAAACGATACACCTTTGGAAGAGCTTCTTGTAGCCGGATTAATGTCATTGGATCATCAGGTGCCAGTCGAGATTCTTGAAGAAAGTCGTATGCAGAATTTCCATAACTTGATCCATCCGGGACAGGGCCAATATCCTTGATGAATACAATATGAATATCAAGTAGAGCGCTTACCATCTCCAATGTGTAACTTTGTTGTTTCGTCCAGGTGTGTTTGTTTTCTTCAATAAAGTTGTCAAAGTCTTGAATTACATTACAAAGTCGAGGCACCACATCATCAGGTTTCGGGTATCCAATACGTCGTGGATAAAGTGCTTTAATTGACGTCCGAGGAGCAAACATGTTATGACGGACTTCTGGAAGTTCGAGGAGAATCAAGATGGCATATCTGCAGTACACCGAATGAGTATAAAACGATTCCACCAAAAAGTCATAGGATTCGTAATGACGAGTAGCACCATTTGTTTGTTCGAATTGATAGGATTTGGACTGTTCTAATGAAGGTGGAGGCAAACCAACTGAGAGAGTCTTTTTGGAAGCATGAAACACCTGACCCACTATATATATATATATATATGTATAATAGTTAATGAAATGCATATTGGTTTCATTATTGGATATATATAACTTACATTCAACACCACCACGAGTTGTACTGTTAACAAGTGACCAAAAGGTAACATTTGCCAGCTCTGCTTGAATGTCATCAGTTCTTGATTGAAACTGACCATTAGAAACCCCAAGATTTAAGCCAATTACAAATGCAAGACCCTAAAACAAAGACAAAGACAAAGATACATATTTAAAAAAAGAAGTAAGCATTAAATACATTTGTTATGATTAGATATATTTACCAGAATAGACAAACCACGTTTACTATGCCCAAAGAGAACTTCAAAGAGACCCAAGAGGACCATTGCTTGATACTTGGATAACGAGACTTCGGAGGATGACTTTTGGACCAATACATATGTATAATCCAAAAATACATTTCGATTTTCATCATCCACGGCTTCCCATATACGCATAGGTCGTCCTTCCAAAGATTTTGACAAGTAGATTGTTGTTCCATACACCACACAAAGCATCAAAGGGTCCATCGAATCCGTCCAATAGCCTTGTAAAAGTAGAGTCTTGTTGAGAATGATCGAGTGAGGGCTGACTTCAAAAAACATGTTGATAAGTTGTACGGCATGTTCAGACGGCAACGTGGTGAGTGGGTTTCCCACATGCCTAAACAGAGGTGGTTCGGAGAAGTACCTAAATGCCAGATATTGGAATACAGCAGCAGCAATGGCGTCAATTGAGTAAAAGTTGTCCAAAGTAAGCGCACTTATACGACTGATCATGACGTTGAGGATTTCACTGGTGGCCCCGCTGTAGATTTCCAAAAGGTTGTAAAGTTTGATGTCTGGTGTGAATGGAATGGCCTTGGTCACCCTAACAACAGCTATCTGCATAATGGCGTCGTCATTGTTGAATAAGGTGTTGATAAAGTAACAAAGATTCTTGGTGCTGTCGTTGTTGATGAAGACGGAATTGGTTGGTTTGACGTATCCAACCGTTTCAAAAATAAACTGGTTGCACAAGTTACTGGTATTGTTGTTTTCATTCTTGTTGGTTCGATTGAGTACGAGTTTGTTGATAACTGCATTTTTGGGAGGTCGACCAGCTTGTCCAGGTTTTACATAGGTACATTCGTCAGGAGTTTTTCGATTGATACAACGTTGACAAGGATGTTCACCACAGCATTGCACTTTTCTTTTGCGACAAGAAACACAACTAATCTTGCGTTTTACCCTGACAAGTGAGAGGGACATTAAAAAGATATTCGAATAAAAGAGTAGGAAGAAGAGAGATGTTTAAATTTTTCGCTTGGCGCAGTGTTTTTCAAATTTCGTTGGGTTTCGGGATTTGAATCTTTGATCTTTGGTGTGAAGTGGGGAGGCAATCTACAATTCCAATTGCCAAGTATATACTGTCGATAAGAAAGACGCCATCACAAGTGTCAATCTAATCACTAAAGAATAGGAAGGGAGATGGCTATTATAGTAATTTGATATTTTGTTCTCACAAGAAGTTCCCAACATTTATCATTGTCGATGATTACATAACCAAAGTTACTGCTCAATTTTTTTTTATCATTTTACTGTACATTCATGTTGATGGCATGGTACAACGATACATTAGCAATTCCCTTCAATGTATTTAAACCAACAAAATATACGTTATGCTATATATTAGATACTTTGCATTGATGATATAAAACAATGATGTGGTCCCTTATTTGGAAAATTGTAGTTGAAATCCCGCCTGTATGAAAAAGTGAGAGGCGGCCTTTTTTTTTATTTTCAAAACTTTTCTTTCTCTTCTTCTCAACAATAGTGGCAGAATGCTGTACGTGGGATAACAAGTATAAAAGTCTTACAGGAACAAGAAAACGTTTATGGTGTTGCAATGTAAGTAAAATGAACATGAAAAAAAAAAACTGTAACTGTTGACTAATAATGGATCACCTTGTCTTTTGTGCGGCTGAATTCATACAGTCAGTCGGCTGATGATCATTGACAACTCAAAACCCTCATCATTCCTACTGTCAATATGATACCCTCTATACTCGAATCACCTCAATAATGACGATGCATCAACTTGAGCAAAACATAAAGATGGGCATGGTCACGCCTAGAGAAGCCGACGGGGAAACGGGTGAATAGGTGACTATTGTTTATTGGCTTTGTAAAATAGCGTGCCTGGAGTCCTCATCTACAGATTGGTAGCACAGGTAATGCAAAAAGAGAAAAAAAAACCTACTATGGTCATATAGTGCTTAAAAACCCTACTATAGGCATATAACCCTTTTATTATTAACCCTCAAAACTTTGATTTCTTACAATATTGGCACCATCATCATGTGCTCTTATTAGATACATTGCGACCTTACCTCTTGTGGTTAATAATCTCTAGGTCCTTCAAGATATACCTGGTTTACTAGCCAATGGTAAAATTAAAAAAATAAAGAATAGGCGGGATCCATCATACTAACTTATGAATTTGTAGTAAAGGCGACAAACTACTTTGACATACATTCCTCCGGCATCATCTTTTTACATGTAGAATATTAAATGTAGGGATTAGATTAGGATAATTACTATTATGTATATCGAAATAAAATAAAAAACCTTATCAGTGCAATTCCCAACTTGGTGCTTTTGTGCCTGAAGTAGTATAGAACATGATACAGTAACTGGGTTTTTGTGAAACAATTGGGGAAGATTAGCGGGTGTGGGATTATGTGGGTCGTCCACAACATGTTTGACGCTTTCTACCGGATGAATCTGATATGATGTGATCTACTTGCTCACTTGTCTGTTTGTATACACTATTAATAGAAAGACTCTGCATGAGAAACATAACTTTTTTTACGTCATTCTTGTACGAATAGTGGTGATCTGTAACCAACCATTAAAGTGAAATTCTGTTATTTCATTATCGACTCTGCCACTGATCATATATCATAAACATTTAATGGGCTGTGTTTCTGCAACTATGCATGACGGGATTTGAATAATATCTTGATTTAATTTCAGTGACCATATAAAGAAGATATATCGATTGATTAAAGTTTAATAACGAGAGCAGATATATTTGTTATCCAAAAGTTGATAGGTGGGTGATGGGGTCTTTGTGTTATATGATGATTAATAGTGGAGTAGATCTTTTTGAGCGTACAGTTTCACATGTGGTACCTGAGCAATAATCAGCTAAATGAAATATTCATATATAATGTTATTTGGAAGGGGAGAAGGATCATAAAAGTAAAGAAAGGAAAATTGATCCGTTTTGGTTTTTTGAGTGATCTGTCATCTTTACAACAATGTAAAAAGTAGCATTTATAGACCAGTTTAGGTAAATAGCAAACAGTCGGGATTTGAATTTAAGATTCAGGAACGTAAACGTTAAATGGGAAAAAAGAAAGAGAGATAAGCACAGGTTATGGTATCTACTGATAACGATGATCGTTCACAAAATGAAGGCGTACAGCATTTTTATCACAGTATTCGGGATTTGAATGTCGGTTATTTTCATGCCGATCAGGTTACCCATCCTAGGATGAAATGATGTTGTCAGTATATTAATGAATGATACTCTAGATAACATGTAACTCCAACGTTTTTCGATGATACAATGCAAGTATCTTGTTAGACTTGTCCTACATACCATGAAAATATCAATTTATGCAAAACGCCTTTTAAATTTCTGAACCAGTCCTTGCTTAATATAGAGTATTTATCCTAATCAACATAATATAGAGTCTGATCATTTTTTCATCATTGATTCTATAAACAGAAATACACACGCATGTCACATCGATGAGAAGGTCGTACACCCGATGAGAAGGTCATACTTCACTTGGCCCGCGATGATCATGCTATACAACTCGTTGAATTTTGAACCAGTTACACATTGTAATTATGTGTAAAATAGTATTGACTATCAACGCAAGACAATTCATAATGTTACTTTTCGAAACGTAGAAATCCAGAAAAGGAACTTTGGTTGGAAGCAGGTTAGCGTCAAGTTTTCAAATCCCGACAAAAGTCAATTGTCAAATCCTATAAATACCACCTTCTCTTTCCGACTTCCTTTTCTTTTTTCCTCATCAACTCACTCTCACTTTCTCTCTTTTTTTAACTACAAATTCACCCAACCCACTCTTTATCAAACAATGAAGATCTCTCTTTGTATTGCGCTCTTGGCTACCACTGCCACTTTGCTTAACGCTGCTCCTACTGAAAAATCTCATTCCTTCCAATTGACCTCAAACCCCAAATTCAAGCCCAATGCCAAAGCATCTGTTGCCAAAGCTAGAGCAAAGTACTTCAAGCATCTCACCAGTGTTTCCGCTGAAGGTAGTGGCACTGTTCCCATGACTGATGAAGGTGGTGATCTTGAATACTATGGTAAGCAAGACCTTTTTTTTTTTGTCTTCTTCCTTCACTAACATTTTACTTCTTTATTCAGGTACCGTCTCCGTTGGTACTCCCCCTCAAAAATTGAAGCTTGACTTTGATACTGGTTCTAGTGATCTTTGGTTTGGTAAGTAAAAAAAAAAAAAAAAGTGGCCCCTGAAATTAAAAATTAAAATTCCGATAATTACCCCTTTTTCTTCTTTAGCTTCCACTCTCTGCTCTCAATGCAGCGGCACTCAAACCAAATATAACCCTACCGAATCCAGCACCTATGAAAAAGAAGGCAAGACATGGAGCATCAGCTACGGTGACGGATCCAATGCTCACGGTATTACTGGTATTGACACTGTCACCCTTGGCGGATTAACCATCAAGAACCAACGTATCGAATTGGCCCAATCCGAATCCTCCCAATTCCAAAGTGGTGCTACTGACGGTTTACTCGGTCTTGGCTTTGACAGCATCTCGACCGTCTCCGGTACCAAAACCCCTGTGGACAACTTGATTTCCCAAGGATTGATCTCTAACCCTGTGTTTGGTGTCTTCCTCGGCAAGGCAAGCAACGGTGGTGGTGGTGAATACGTCTTTGGTGGTATCAACCAAAGCAAGGTGTCTGGTTCCTTCACCAAGGTGCCTGTTGATAACTCTCAAGGTTGGTATCAAATCCAAGTGGATGGTGGCCAAGCTGGTGAAGGTGGCAATATTGATTCCTTCACTGGTATTGTCGACACTGGTACCACCCTCTTGTTGTTCACTGACGACGTTGCTTCTGAAGTGGCTAATGCTTTGGGTGCCACTGATAACCAAGATGGTACCTTTTCTGTCCCTTGTGATTTGTCCCAGGATTTGACCTTGTCCATTGGTGGTAGCGACTTTACCGTTCCTGCTGCTGATTTGATCTATGAACAGAATGGTAGCAGCTGTATTGCTGGTTTTGGTAGCTCTGGAATGGAGTAAGTTTTGAAAAAAGGAAAATGTTATCCCTGATTATTTTTTTTTACTGATCGGTCTTTTTTTTTATTACAATTAGCTTGGCTATTCTCGGTGATGTCTTCTTGAAGGTAAAACATCCGCTCTATGTAAAGTGAATTTATACTAACTGTCATTCTTTTTATGCATATATAGAATGTCTACACCGTCTTTGCTCCTCAAGTCCCCGAAGTCCGCTTCGCCAAACTTGCTTAAACGAAAGTAACTCCTGGTGTGATTCTTTCACAAAGCAAAATTGCAACAATGCTTGATTAGTGATCTTTATTACTTACTCTTTATTATTTACTCTTTATTACTATTAGTATTTATATATGTTATGTAATAAAACAAATGTATTTGTATTAAAACTTTTTATTTTGTGTAATTCATGCAAGAAACATCGGGATATAAATTTGGGAACTTCGTTTTTGGGGACGTTTTAGGCTCACGGAATTTTGGTGTTCGGTGTTTGAAAATGAAGTTTTCTTCCGCCTAGAAAAAAAAAATCTTCGCCGCGAGGGAAAGGTGAAAGTCATCGCAAGTCTGAACAGACTGACACAAAGGTCTTGGAGCTTGGCTTTGGCAGTGACTTATGTTGGAAATAGGCTATAGTATCCACATCGCCACTTTAATCATTAGCATCTGTTGACAATGGAGGGACTAGAGCCCTTTCCAAATCTTGTAAGAGGCAGGCGGGATCTGAAAATGAAGTCTGGTTCCTCTTTATACTTTTTTTTTCTTTCTTGCAAATGACATGTAAAAGTTATCGCAAGTCTGAACTGACCGACACAAGGGACTTGGAGCTTGGCTTTGGCAGTGACTTATGTTGGAAATAGGCTATAGTATCCACATCGCCACTTTAATCATTAGCATCTGTTAGCAATTGAGCGAGTAGTGCTCTTCCAAAATTCCGTGCGCACTTTCTATGCGCCTAGCATTTCCATTTACACATTGCAAGACCATGATGCATAAAGTTACGCAGTCCCTTGCCTTTTTTGTTCTTTTAAGAATGAAGACTCAGAGAGCAAAATACCATGGTATCATGTTTTATTATTATTTTTAAAAAAAGTGTATAGATGAGATTTTTATTATATCGTGTAAAGAAGTAGAAAGTCGAATTTCAAACGAATAAAGGTGGCAGACACAACAACAGATGTGTAGGATATAAGATGTGTATATATAACAAGGGGATCTTGTATTAAACTAAACTATACTAGTGATAACTATACTACAATTAGCAACAAGAGAAGTAAGGCAGCTTGCTTTTCACCAGTTTCACCGTTTCCATTACAAAGAGCACCCTTTTGCGTGTAGGTACCTCCTCCGACGAATCGATTGAAGCATCATCATTATCATCATTATCCCGTTTCCCATTACCTGTGTGTCGACGTCGGCCCAAATCCAAAGAGAAGCGTTTTCGCATCCGGTCTTTCCATGGTAAACGTTTGTTGTTGTTGTTGTTTTTGTTGTTGGTGCTAAAATCGGCTAGAGAGGAATCCATGGCATGGAAGGAGGTGGATCGTTTCGGTCGTAATCTTCTTGTCCTCTTTTTCTTTTTTTGGTCTTGTTCTTGATGATCGGATGGAGAGGAAGAGAGAGGCGGTGTCTCCTCTTGTCGCCTTGGTATGGTGTTTTCATAGGTTGGGTCCGATAGACTAGAAGTTTCCGAGGATGGGGCTGTCACTTGTTGTTGATGCTGGTATCTTGGCCACTTACGATCTTCCAGTCTTTTTTCGTCGTATTCAATAAAGAGTTCTTCTTGAGTCACTAACACTCGTTCCATTGCCACCAGATCAACCGGACCCGCTTGAGCATCTTTCAATACCCGCATGAGATTATAGCCTTGACCACGGAATACCGCCATTTGACGCTGAAACATACGTTCGTTAAAATCCGAGTCCACCTGGAAGAGCTGACGCAGTTGTTTCACCGTCGTATGCCACCACACCGGATCAGATAATACTGGAAGGAAGCGTCGTCGAGTTTCTGTCGAGAAAGGTCGAGCCACCAAGTTGTTGGGAAGAGATAGCCAGCCATAAGGATACGAACGCCATTCATCAGGATGTTTTGATGGGAACGCCAATCCATTATCGATGGCAGCAACATGTAGATGAGGCAATGTATTTTTGTGGCTGCATGATGATGTGCTGGTAGGTCGGTGGTCATGATGCTGATTGTCTATAATTATACTTGCTTTACTGTCCCCAATGTTTTGTTTAGTTGCATGTGCATTGCCGTCACAGTACCGAATCATCCAGTTATCCAACCCACGATCTATATTAAGATAGATAAAAAAAAAAAAAAAAAGTGAGAATGCCATTCTGCATGATGCCATAAACAAAAGAGTATACTTACCAGTATTCCGGATCAAGTAGTCCAAAATCACCAAATGTTCGAATTCCTTTTTGAATTGATGCTGTAGTTGAGGTGTCCATTGGAATGCCGCTTTTTGAGATAAAGGGGATGACTTGTGAAGGGGAGTTTCCGAGTCGCTAGCACCACCAGAGTCAATGCCATTTTCATTCGACATGTTGATAGCTACATAACCACCTTTTGTTGTCGATCTATGATGTTCTTCGCCATTATCGTTGATTTCCGTTGATGCAATAGGTTGGTATCCATTGTTTTTCCCCCTTGATTTCCTGCCACTATCGTCCTCCTCGGCCACTTTTGTTCCATCATCCGAGTCATCTGATTGTTGCCCCAAACAAGTATTCCATACAGTCGATCCACGTGCAAGAGACGATGATGGCCAAGGATGATCCCTTAAAAACACATTGGCGTCACGATAACCATGCAAGAAGCACTGGAAACTACCAATCTTGAGAGGCAAAGGGTGTTCTTGAGGAGAGTTTCGATGCCGGCGCCGATCCAAATAGTCATAGTGGAATGAAGGAGAGGTAAAATGATCGAGATGAGTAGTGGGGACAATACAGGTACCGAGTTGACGATCCACCAAAGACGCCGCCGCTTCCGAGATATAACCAAGGTTAGGAATAAGACAGCTTCGACCAAAGAAGCAAGGAAATAAATGTCGATGGAACCATTTTGTCCATTTGGGGTTGAGATGGCCATAAGGTTCTTCATTCTTAGGTTTAAAGACGCCGACGATGGTGTTGTCCAAATCGCGACAAAAGTAGGATCCACTAGAGCCTTGACTAATACGAGTAGGTTGGATATTGTCTTTGATGGCATCTTGTACGGATTCCACGATTTGTATATAACGTTGCTTGCTAACAGGTATAGGTTCCCCATTGTTCATCTAAAATAAAAAAACAAAACAATAAAGTAAGTATCCAGTCCATCCGGCCCCTTTTTCACTTCTTTGCGGTTTTACCTTGGTATCATCAGCAACATGATTTTTAGTGGTTGATTCAGTATCATATTCAGTTTTGATAAAGATAGAAGCTGATAGTTGATTAGAGAGATGTAAAGAAGTTGAGTGAGTGTCGATAACACCATCGTCATCTGTCGTATCACCAGTTCCATAAGCCAGAGTTTTCTTCTTGTTCTTCTTATTCTTCTTCTTGTTCTTCTTTTGTTTCCGAATCTGATAGAGCCGTCGATGAGCAATAGTCCAACCACGAGTATCCAGTTCACTTAACGTAGGGTCAGCATGAGACGGAATGTTACCTTGTTGAATATCTACTATAATAGTGGAAGGCATATTGGTCAAGGTGGCAGTGGTTGCTTTTGTTGGTAACCATTTGTTGTTAAAGTAGGCCCGAGTAGCTTGAGGTAGTTTTGCCAGCGAGTCGTTTGGTAAAAAGGAGGGGGAGGAGGACTGATGGTTGTTGTTATTGTTAGTTGTGGATGTTGATGTAGGTGGTGTCAAACCAGGAGTGGCGGAATTGGTGCTGTTCCTCTTGAAAGGTTGAGGCAATACCACAATTGCATAGTCGGTATCAATATCATCCAAGTTGTTGCTGTTGTTGTTGTTACTGTTATCATTAACATAGACAGGGTTGGTGACCAGAATACTGTTAGGGTGTTGAGATAGATCACTCCAATCTTCACCATCTAGATCGTCGTCACCATCATCTTGTTGCAAACGACTATAGGTTTGATGCTTGTAGGTGGTTTCTTGACGAGGTGAAAACATAACCAATGGTCACAAAAGAATCAGAATGACGTTTACTGTGAGGAGGAGAATAGCGTATCAAGCACAAGAAGAGAAAGAGAAGAAGAAAAAAAAAAAAGGGGGGGGGAGCCTGAATTTTCTTTTTCAAAAAAAAAAAAATGTGGAGCAATTTCCAAACGCCGCTTTTGAAGATGACCTCCCTCCTCCTTTTTCTTTTTTGTTTCTCTCTCTCTTCTACTTTTTTATTATCATCCACACTTTATGAATACCCAATAGCTCTTTGGTAAGAAGGGGGAGGAGGAAGAAGGGTGGTGAATACGTGTGAATGTTGATCTGACCTTGACCGTAAAAAGTAAAGATTATCATACTCAGTACTGTGTGTCAAACGTTGTTGACACTGAATGTTGGCTAACTGACGTTCCATTTGATGTAGTGCTCTTGTTTTACGACTATAAATACCATGTACCAACAAAATACCAATAAAATACAACAATAGCGGCAACCATAGGATGAAGGCAATAGGTGGCAACTGGGGAATGAACAAGGAAATGGTGCCAACCAAGACAAATACCATTAACCAAAACACCAATGGAGTACCATGGAATTGATGACGCCATAGGGGTGGTTTTTTATAATGATGATCCGGCAAGTCTAGACGATGATCTATTTTATAACTCGGTGGGCGTGATGGTGGTGATGGTCTCGACTCAATATCGGATAATGGTGAATCGGTGGTAAAGATTGGGTCTGGGCGCATTTAAATAGACTAGTGATATATGTATTTCGCTGTATTAGATTAGTTATGTAGGAATGTAGTAATACTATAAATATAACGGTATATTAATAAACAATGGATGGTGATGACATGATTCAAGCTTTTATCTTTGAAACAATAGGAAAAAAAAAAAAGATATTCTCCAATGGACGGAACATTTGATGATGGGGTGTGTAATTAAAAAAAGGGGGGATTTTGTATCACCGATTGTATTGATGAACCAAATAGTTGATACCTGGATTAAACTGATCGTTAACCTGACCATGGACAAAACCCCAGTATGGAAGGTCGTTACGCCCCTAGTTTGTTATTGCCCAAGGAAGGGTCCTCCAGACACTATACCTAAAAAGGGATGGGACATTAATCATTGTACAATCACAGTAACATTGGGACATTGAGGACATAATTGATTATTCTTTTTATTGTTCGAGACCAGCTGTCATATAATAACAAGCGGCGTAAAAAAAAAGTAGAAGACCAGCAAAACAAAATATACATACATCATGCATACATACATATAACATGGTAAAACAATATAGTAAGAGGTAATAGGAATGATAATATATACACTAGAATAAATATACAAAGGGATGAGGGTAAGATGGGGCATGAGAAGATGATGGTGAATAATAGTTAAAGTAATAGTAATATGAATAGTTAACAAAGTATAATGAGAGAGAGAGAGAGAGAGAGGTCTAGTACGTCGTCGGAATGAAGCCAGTGTTCATGCTGTTGTAGCTGCAGATGATGTGGTTGTAGTTGTTGGTGATGCAGAGACGGTACCAGTAGATGAAGTGCCAGTTGTTATTGTTGCTGTTGATGATGCTGTTGTTGATGATGATGATGTTACCCCATTTGAGGCTGTACCGATGGTACCAAAGGATGGATGAGAAGTAGAAGATTGATAGGATACAAAGTCAGAGACAGCGTTTTTGAACATGGTAGCAAACAAATCCAATTCCATATCAGCATCCCATCGTATGGATTGACGACCAATAATAGCCCGTACCAAGTCAAGAAGAATAGTAATTTGGAACTCGATTTCGTCCATCCACCCTCGCCGAGAGAGAGAAGCCATCATGGATCGCAACTTGTTTGAATTTTCATCTTGTTGATGACATTGTTGGACCAAGAAGAGAGCAACGATACGTTGATGAGTAAGTACCCGAAGATCCGCCGCCGTTAGTAAATCAGTCTGGACCAATGTTCCCATAAATCGAATGAGGACAAGAACACTGTGGCGTACGGATCGATTCATGAGACGCCAAGCCTTCATATGTTTACAATCGAGTCGGCGTTTATGGTGGTAATGATATCGATGAGTGAGTGCATCCAAATGTCGATTGAGATGATTGATCAATAGTCGATGATAAATAGTGGCGGCATGATCATCGAAGAGTGCAGTTAAGGTTGGATACAAGGTGGTTAAAAAGTCGGTTATCAGTTTACCCATCCGTGTTGGTGAGTAAGGACATTCTTTAATTTGTGGGATGGTAGTGGTGGTAAGATGAGTGATGCCAGTCGTTTCAATGTCGGGAATAGTGTCGAGACAAGTATCTAATAACACATGGTCTAATAAGATACCCAGTGTTTTATCCACAAGAAAGTCCAGACAAGGTTCCCAGTCCCGTAATGGCGATCGGTCGTATATTTCTACTGCAAGTCGATTAGCAACACTTTGTAAGACATGATGATTGGTAATATCCGATGGTGATATCGGTGGTGTAGGTGGTGGTGTCGTAGTTCCAGTACTTGCTGCTGCTGTACTTGCTGTAGTTGAATTCAATAGGTGGGAAGAAGAGGATAATGGTGGTGAGTTAAGTGGTTGAGTTGCCATTATCGTTGTTGAAGATGAAGCCAGTGAAGGTGTTGACAGGTGACCGTGTCGACAGACATAAGCAACAGCAGAGTGGACA
This sequence comes from Chlamydoabsidia padenii, assembly GCA_025330725.1. NCBI lineage: Eukaryota > Fungi > Mucoromycota > Mucoromycetes > Mucorales > Cunninghamellaceae > Chlamydoabsidia > Chlamydoabsidia padenii. The sequence continues at coordinate 852,337 of JAIWND010000004.1, read as the reverse complement.
AGGTGACTATAAGCATTAAGTCGAGGTTTATAAAGGTCGATTCCGTATTTGTGCCATATGATGTGGTGAGCAAGCTTTCGACATGACCGTGAGGCTGTGGCAAGGTACCAAAGATCAGCAAAGTGTAGATAATCGGCTATTTTCAAAGAGACCTCCAAAGGCAATGCTGACAATCCAAGTGTTGGTTGTCCACATGACATTGTTCTATTACGTTCGTTTTAATAAAGAAGTAAAAGTAAAAGAAAAGTAGAAGAATGAGAAGGGGAAGAAAAGCAGAAGAAAAAAAAAAAAAAAAAAAAGAGAGAGAGAGAGACGAAGAAAAGAGAAAAAATCCAGACCAAACGGTCCGACCCCCTTTTTTCAACCACTTTTTTTTTATAGGGCATATAATTTCTAAACCCGCTTTCTTCCACCAGAGGTCTTAACTTTAAATTGATCACTGATGAGTCTGGACCAAATACAATGCAGCAATGAAGCATATTACTAGATCCAATACTTTTGTTAACAGGTCTTCTGGCTTGGCTCTAAAAAGGTAGTGATTTATAAACAAATGAATCATCCATCCTCTCCTTTTGATAATAATAGCCCTCCATTTGGGAAGAACCGAAGGGAGGAACGGGATTAGAAAGAAAAAAATAAGGGGGCCAAAAAAAAAAAAAAAAAAAAAAGAGTAATGATAAACAAACACAAACAACTGATATTTCTCCCTCCCCCCATAAAAGAAGAGATCGACCCCATTGAGAGTCAGGACTTTGGATTTCATATTGTCTATCTGTAACAAAGAACACTTGTGTCATACTATCAAAAGTGACTCTCAACGTACCACATGAGTTACAAAGGTGAACGTGAACCTTATAAGTAAAGATTACCACTTTTAACCACGTTCACACTCACGCACAATATATGTGTCTCTTCCCTTCCCTCTCCATTACCTTTTGTTTCCATCTTTTCTCCTAATCAAGTTGAAATCGAATCACTTGATTCCATCCTTCCATCATAGTGTTTTCAGGTAATACAAAATGCGCCATACGAAAACATTTTTCAAATCCCGCATTTGTTCTGGAAGATCTTCTATTTTTGTAACTCTCTTTTTTCCCCTTTCTCTTCTTTTTATTCTTATCCGACCCTGACATTATCTTATCACCATGGAATAGAGAGTTATACCAACACACCAAGTCACTCAACTCTTACTACTCCCTTCTGGTTGAAACTTGACATACTGACACATCTTTGGGGGATCAAAAAAAAAAAAAAAAAAAAAAAAAGACCCGAGGTGAGTTTCTCAAGTGTAAAACATTGTCTCTCACCTCATCTACATACATATTCTAATTACTTTACTCTTTATTTGTATTCACCTTCTTTTTAAACAAACAATTAACAATGTACTTGTTTAGATCTCTATTGGTTGTCACTGTCCTTATTGCACCTCTTGTCAAACCCCAAGTCTCTTCGACACCTATTACTTGCGATTGTGGGTTTCGTGATGAAAACAACAATATATGGTCAAACGTGTGGTATTCAGACTATCAACAAACAAATAATGACGACAACAATAATCAAAAATCCAAGATGATGGATTTGAAACAAGACAAGAATTATATGGTGATGGATTACAAGTTACAGCGACCGGGTAGTGATTATAAACGGATCTTCTCTAAGAACAATATCAACTTGACAACACAATCAGCACAATTGATCGTTCGATCTATGGATGGTGAAATGACCTCGGCAGCATTCGGTACTCAACGAAACGACTTTTTATACGGCACTTTTAGATCATTCATCAAAACACCTTCGGCTCCTGGTACAGTGGCATCTTTTTACTATTATTGGAATGATACAGCAGAAATAGATATGGAAACACTGGGTAGATACACGGATCCGAGACAAACTTATTTCGCTATCCAGCCTCAAATTCGTAATGAAGATGGCTCGGCTTCTGAGCTCACTCATGCAAAGTATCCTTTGACCTATGATCCCACAATGGTAAGAATAAACAATATGATGACATAGCTTCATATAACCGTCTTTTATTATTTTATTTTTATTCAATTCAGGACTTTTATGAATACCGATTTGATTGGTTGCCTGATTCCGTGGACTTTTATTTAGATGGACATTTGGCATCAACCATGAACACCAACATTCCCTCTTCACCTGGTCGTATCATATTGAATCATTGGACCGATGGTAATCCTCACTTTAGTGGTCAAGCTCCTATGGATCAAGATATCATTATGGAAGTGGCAAATTTGACATTCTTCTTCAACTCGACAAAGGATACTTCTGGTCCCACTTGTAAACTCAATCAATCCCCATGTGACGTTAAAGGTATAAATAGAACAAAAATGGAGGGTGGGTTTATTGCCATTGTGCTAATTTGCTGTCGTTTTTTATTTTATCATAGATATAACATCCCGCAAACTGTTGCCTTTTGATAACTCCTCCCCTACATCCTCATCCTCATCTTCCCGTGGATCTCTAGTTTTTACTTTTATCCCTACCATACCTCTTCTTTTAATAACTTCCACCTTCTTATTATCTTGACCTATTAAACGAATAAAAACCATATTAAACCATGCATGATCGCTTGTTACAGATCAGGATGGATGCAGACGGGATTTGAAAATGTGGGTCAGATCCATCCAATCTCGCTCCCGTTGATCGATTGATATGAAAATTGCAGGGTTATTTTATACTAATACAACTAAAGGGATCATACGGTTTGAATTTGGGGTAAATCATCCGGCTATAACATTTTTTGCGTCAAGTGGGCTCAGGGCAGGTGTCGGAATTTGAAAATGAAGACAATGGAATGGGAGTTTCTTTGAAACATTTCCCTATCTCTTCTTTCTTCTTTCTTTTTCCCACTCTCACCTTTCACTTTAGCTATACATTTATCCACTGAACTTGAACGTAAGTATTTTATTACATTGCCTTACCTTATTGATTAACACCTCTTCTTCATTTAGTCACGACACACACCTATGGACCTTGTCAGACCGTAGATTAACTTTACATCAAAGGTAAGAATCATAACTGCTTCTTTGTTTAAATGACTAACCATCTTCTTTTATCACATAGATGCCACTTAAAAAGTACACTAAAACGAATATATTCAACAGACTAGGTATATGCAGCTACGATAAAGTCAACAGGAACCCATCTTTGCACTTTTGACTTTAGCGCCTCCTCAATAAAGGTAAAGTACTTGCAATCCAACGGTAAAACAGCAATGGCTTACCACTGAACAATAAGTTTTGTCTATTCAAGTAGGTTGAACATTCTTACCTGGATTTATATCAACAAACAATACCACAAAGTATTGAATTCTATTTCTGATGGCGGTTGTAACGCAAGATACAGTAAGGTAAGAAGAAGAAGAAAAGCCGATGTATGATAGATGATATGATATACTAACCAATTGTTGTTAATCGTAGGGAATGAAGATCTAGTTTGCTTTCTTTTTTTTTTTTTTTTTGATAATATCATTGACTTTGGATAACGTGAATATGGCTTGGGTGATCAAAGGTCTACAATTGGTGGGTGGTGGGATGTGCTACAGAACTTGGTTATGCACTTTTTGTTGTGGGTGGGGAACAAGCAAAAAACATGGTGGGTATTGCTGGTTAGTTGATGTCTACTGGTGCCGAAATCAATGTCTCTTGTGCCATTGAAGAATCTTGTACAGCTATGAATGTCATCCACCATCAACTGCTCAGCAAATCCAACAATTTGGTCTTACCTTGTCTTAAATAGTCTTTAGAATAGTCTTTTTTTTTTTTACGTTTTATAATAATTTTATGTATTACATATTATGTAGCCTTGTATTTTACTTCACTTGTAATAAAATAAACTTGGTTAAATCCGTCATTAATGTGATCCATGCCTTGGTCAGATTTGGAAAGAGTCATGTTGGCTCAATGACTAACGGATGCTAATGATTAAAGTGGCGATGTGGATACTATGGAATATTTCCAACATACTTTACCGCAAAACCCAAGTACCAAGTCCCTTGTGTCATTTTGTTCAGACTTGCGGTTATTTTCACTTGTCATTTTTTTTTAAAAAAAAAAGATAATGGTTCACAGACAGAAGCAAACTTTGTTTTCAAATCCCGCACACTTGATTCTCTAGTCAGAGTTGGGAACAGCTCTACTGGCTCAATGGTCAACGGATGCTAATGATTAAAGTGGCGATGAGTATCCGTTAACATATTTCCAACATACTTTACCGCAAAACCCAAGTACCAAGTACCGTGTGTCAGTATTTTCAGACTTGCGATAACTTTTACCTGTCATTTGTAAAAAAACAAAAATGGGGGACGAAGATGCATACTTTGATTTCAAATCCCGCTCCCACTTGATTCCCTACTAAGACTTGGTAGGTGCTCTACTTGTTTGGTGTCTCCAATCTGGTTTATGCTTATTTATATATTGATTAACTACAAATTGCCATTCATCTTTTTTATTCTTGGTCGATCTTTTTTTTTTTATCTCTCTGCTCTGAATGTCTTATTTTAATGGGAAGAAAACCAAACTCGGTTGTCGGCGTGTGAATCTGCATGATCGACCGATTTCAAATCGATACACCGATTGACTCCCTTGAAAACAAGGCATGTTGTGGCCCATTGTCTTCATTCCTCGTCATCATCATTGTGCAACATGGAATAAAAGGACCAAGGAAAAGATGCCTGACGATCTGTATCAAATAGTATGATTTTGACTCCGGTTGCTATCTAAAGTAAACTTTGTTTTTTTAGATCCTAATTTAAAAAAGATGGGGTGAGACAATTTGATGCTGTTCAAAAGAAAAGTTTATTCTCGGGACACTGAATACATACAAACATGGAGTGGGGTCACTTTTTAATAAGCATAGTACACTACATGACCTAATCACAAAGAAGGCAGGGATAAAAAGTAAATATAATGGTCAATGGTGATCATTGTAAAATATCATTTCTTTATTTATAAAAAAGTAGATAACAGCAAACTAATTGGTAAATGGCAGTAATAGTAGTAATAGTAGTATTAATAGTAATAACAGTAGATTATACATTATTGTGTGAAGAGGGTAGCCACAATAACTAACAAGGTGACAGCAAGGATAGGTTGACCAATGACACCAGCACCACTGTTGACAGATTGAGCAGAGACTTGATCCGAAGAAGTAGAGTTGCTATCCTTGGGAGAAGAAGAAGAAGAAGAGCCATTGTCTTTGGAAGCAGGAGAAGATTGCGTATTGCCAGATGGAGTTTTGGGTGTGGAAGAAGGTTGGACAGAAGAAGAAGTGGATGCAGGTTTAGGGGTGAATGAAGAGACAGAGACAGAGACAGAAGGTTGAGTAGATGAACCATCACCAGTCAAAGGACCACTGTAATCACCAGGAATGACATGAGCACATCCTTTTTCAGAAATCCCACGATTACATGTCACCTTATCGTTCTATATAAAAAGTAGTTAGTACAATCTAGTTTTCAAAAATTCATGTCATAATACTTACACAGCAGCGCATACAGTAAGTCTTGCCAGTGGGTTCAATCATGTTGACATAGAATTTCCAATCAGCACAAGATGATCCTTTGGCTATATCAATAAAAAAGATTTAGTTAAACGAGGCAAAAGTAGGTTTATTATTTTATACTTACGTGCAGCAATATCCATTTGTCCACCATCATCGGTCACATTCAAGTTTGCTTTGGCAGGATCGATTTGACCTGTCACTTGTACGTACTGGTCAGTGGCGACAAAGTGAGCAGATTGCACGAATCCATCAGGCATCTTGTTGGCTTTGAGTGCTTTAGGTGTGTTGCCCATACAAAAGGCTTGAGCGTTCCATTCGGTATCGGCAATGTTGCGGTTGGTGGAATCAGGGGGAGGTAAGTACAGGCAAAAGTTGTTAGCATCGACCACTTGAGATATTTGGCCAGCCACTTGAGAGGCCAACGTCATGACCACAGGTACAGAAGCTAAAATGGCTTTCAATTGCATGTCGATTAAGAATGGATAAGTATAAACGAAGGGAATGGGCGGGTGGAGGAGGCAAGATGTGAAGGAAGAAGAGAAAAAGAAAAGGAAGAAAAGGAAAATCCCGGGTTTTGAAAAATTACAAGGACAAAAAATTGAGTGTGGGACAAATCAATGTTCCACTGTGGTATTTTCAAATCCCGCTTTGTAATTCTGCCATTCCTTCTATAATACTCTTTTTTTGGGTAAAACGTTGAATTCATAAATGAAGCTTTTTCCAGATCGAACATTAAGAGCATGCAAGAAGGGTGGTATTTATAGAATGTTAAAAATAAAGAGAGAGAGTCTTCTTATCATCACCCAAGTATATATACCTTTTATGTTCTATTTTCCTTTATCTCACCTCTTTTGTGTTATTTATAAGGATCTTATTGACTTATTTATTGTCAAATGGATGATCCCCCTTTCACACTATCGGCTTTTACCGTTCCCTCCCAAGCGGTTTCAAACCCCGCCTTTTTGTACTAACCCATCCCACTTTGCACGTGCGTCCCTGTTAAAATGAATCCATTATACTTGTTCATGCAGCACATCATTCAGGGGGGGGGGAGGGGCATGAACAAGGTGGCAATTCATTTTCCTGTATTTCGAGATAGAGAGTGGGAATGAGTAAAGAGTGAAACGCATGGATCATGCTTTCTCGACCTTCCATTGTATTCATGTTGCATCGGTCCTTTAAATTCATCAGGACACATCCATCCAATCCATCATTGATAACAAGCAACATGTATATGTAGATATTAAACTTTATTAATTAATTAAACAAATAAACTACAAACTACAAACTAATCATCTTCACCAGTGGGTCCATCCTTGGTTGTTGCTGATTCAGAGTATTTAGTTGTTACTATACATTCATCAGGTATCACGCCTTGAGGATTCAGGTACTTGAAGTCGTCAGTAAAGCTGTTATCTACTGAAGTCAAAAAGGTATCGAATCTATGCAAAAATTAAAGGGTGGAGTTAGTGTGGTCTTGCCATTCATCGTCTTTTTATTTACCCTCGTTCTTCACGTTCGGCTTCAAACATTCTAGAGTACACCCATTTCTTTTTAAACGCATCAATGGCATCCTATGTCAAATCAAAAAAAGGAATCAGTCTACCATTCCACAACCATTCCTTTTTTTTTTATAATACAAAACTTACTTTGTGTTGAGTGAATTCCAATCGAGGGTGTTCTTTCTGTAATCGTTTGTCATTAAGTCGGTTATTATAAGAGTCGAATACAGGTCGTTCCAGTAATAGTCCTAATGCAGGTGCCTTGGGAATGTTGATCTTTCGAGGTCCAAAACTTTCTTCAATCAAAGATAAAGGAGTTCCACTACGGACAACAAGTACAGCCATAGCTGAATAAAAAGAATACATAAGTTATCCAAATAGCCAACCCCTTTATTCAACTTACAGATCATTTTTCGGATTTGGTGTAGCATGAATGATTGACCATGAAGTTTGACACTGATCCATTCAACATCGTCAATGTATATGGGATCGCCAACCTGAGTTAAAGCAAGTTAGTCAATCATCCCCAATTGAATAATTTCGCCCCCCCCCCTACTTACGGTGATGTCCATGATATATCTATTATTACTTGCTTCACCATATTGTCGTCCTACGGTGTAATTGTGGAAGTTGTGTGTGCCCTTGTACATCCCCAAAGCCTCTTTAAAGCTATCCAATTGACCACCCGAGACGCGATAAGCTTCCTTTTCCTTGATTTCTTCGTCGGTGGACCGGGCAACATACTTGATAATAGAGCCATCATTACTCATGATCTTCATATCCTGATCACTGGTAGGTTCGTCGTGGAGAATCTTGGCAAGAGGAGGAGAGAAGGCGTAGGATGGCAAGAGATATTCATACACCCGGGAATCACAATTGGTTTTGGCGTGGAAGGATCTGATGACATCGGTAATACCCCATACGCGGATTTGTTCAGGCAAGTGTTGATTGATCGTATCCACCATGACTTGTTCCGAATGAGGAAATTGCATTTTCAAAGACACCACATTACCAGCCGCATGCACACCTTTGTCTGTACGTGCCGTTCGGACCCATTGTACCTTTTTGGGGGATTCAGAATTGGACTTGGAGATAGCTTGGGCCTTGACGAGTGCATCAAACAAAGTACTTTCAATAGTGGTAGCCCCAGGGTTACTATTACAAGAACATAAAAATAAAAATAAAAAGGTTAGTTTCTTGACCAGTTTATCCTTTTTTATGCAGGTACTTACAATTGCATGCCTTGATAACCTGTACCACAGAAGCCAATCAATAGAGCGACTTTGCGTTTAGGATGGCGTTGTTCTCGGTCGGGGTCAGTGTTAGGTGGTCTTGTTGTCGTTTCTTCAGCTTCCTTTTTCCAAGTGCGTTCTTTTTCAAAGTGTTCTTTTCTATCTTTGGAGGTCTTGAATCGTTTCTTGGTGGTGATGGTCGTCGTCGTCGTACTTGATGTTTCCTGAATGACAATATCATTATTGCTGGTATCATTGGCGACTTTTTCTTCAGTAGTGGTGGTTGTAATTACTTCATCTTCTTCGTCAGACCGAGGCCTCTTGACACCAATAGTTGAATCCGTCCTTGTTGTTTTTGATAAAATGGACCCCATATTGAATTTCTATAAAGTGTTAAAGAAGGAAAAGAAAGGGAAAAAAAAAATGAGAGGGTGGGACAAATAAAAGTGCTCGCGGAATTGGTTGGTGGCTTATTTCGAAGTCAGGCGAAAGCTTTTTTTATGCAATGCGGAGTTTCTTCCCGCTCCCGATCACCCTCACACAATATTATGCTTATTTTACCAGGTATATTACCTCCTCTTTTCTGATACTGGTATAAAACAAACAAGTGATTTGATATTTGAGAACGAGTGACACTTTTTTTTTTTTTTGCTCTTATTTTGATGGAGGAATAGCGACAATATACCAGTTTACTACAAGTGATTCTCGCAATTCTGACGTCCAACTGGTAATAGATACATAGACACAGCTTTTGTTGAGGAAATCGGTTGCTCACAGTGATTCTTTAGCGTAATGACCCCATGCATGAATCGGGGGTTTAAATTGATCAGCTTCTGTTTAAAAGAAAACATGGGGAATCAACCGACTCTATCGTCATCAATATAGACAGTGTTTTATTTTGATTCAACATCTATGCTTTTAAATGGTTGAAGGAGGAAACGATACATACCCTTGTGTTAATGAGATCCTACTTTTTTTTTTTTTTTTTTTTGAATTAGAATGGTATTTGCAAACCCCGCTAGTCGGCACTTACCGTTGCGGTATTCCCTAATCAGATTTGAAATGACCACTACTCAATCAGTTATGGACCGTTGCGGTATTCCCTAATCAGATTCGAAATGACCACTACTCAATCAGTTATGGGACCATGTTAATGGTAGTAGGGACGATGGTTCTTTTTTTTTTTTTTTTTGCATCTCCAAGCAGCTTTTGACCCGGAATTCAAGCGCCTAAATAAAAAATTTCGTTTTAAACCCAGGATGATGAAATCCACTGAAACATCAACACCAAATCCAATAACACACACATACAACAAGACACATATATATGACCATTAAACATATCATAGTTTTATAATTACAAAAGGTTTTATTTACAAGCTTTAAACGGGGGGGGTAAACTAACTATTAAGGTCTATCATTTTTTTTAAAAAAAAAAAGAAAAAGAAAAGCAATACTACCAATCTAGTTTAAAAGTATAGGTATCAATATTATTATTCGTCATCGTCGTCGTCCATTTCATCATCAGCTTCATCGTCCGATACATTGTCGTTCAAAGAAGTATCAAACGAATGGGCCCAACAGATCAGTGTGGCAGGATCCCTCGTAGACAGGTCATAGTCCAAGAAACGCAAGAATTCCAATTCGAGTCGCATAATCCGTAAATAGCGTTCATTGGTCGATGATAGCAAAGTGTCTGATGGTTGAGATGATAATGATGCAAAAGGTGTAAGTGGTGGTGTGGTAGGAGTTATTGCAGCTGGAGGTGTTTGATTAGGAGCTGTTGCCATTGAGGGTGAAGTAGGTGGAGAGACTGGTGATGGTACGAATGTTTCTTCTGTTTTTGTCCTTGTTGTCGAAGGTTGTGAGCGTATAATTAGTCGTAGATTACTCTGCAAGTATTTTGCTGCCATGAGATAAGCGATGGTGATTAATCTTGAGCCACAGCCCACAGTTCCCTTGATACTATCGTATTTCTATATTACAGTCAAGTTAGTAAGTCGTACGCCTTGGTCATTTTAAATCCATATCTTTGTTTTACCTTGTTGAGTCGTTGAATGTAACCAATGGCGATCAATAGAGTAACATTAGGACATGGAGTCGGAGTAGACGCCTTGTTCTGACAAAATGAGATCAACGCTTGTTCCAAATTAGGTTCATTGATGGCGGTGGTGGATAGAAGGTTTTGCATCAGTTGGTATAATTGTCGTACTTTTGCTTCGTCTGGATTGATTTCCCATGATTGCGCTACATAATTGGCCAAGTAAGCTACAGACAAAGAAAAGAAAAGAAAATAACAATCAAAATTTGTATTAGTAATGAGTCTTATATTTAGGGTCCGTTTGTTTCGTTGTATGTATGTGAATGAATCCTTCCAATTTTCCATAATTCCTTTTCTTCGTCTTTTTCTTCTTCTTCTTCTTCTTCTTCTTACCTACGCAACGTGGATTCAAGGATCGCCTTTGGTTGATTTCGATAGCATGTAAAAGTAAACAAGCTTGAGTATGATTGCCGCAATGCCGAGTTGTTCGCCGCCCTAATTGTTGTTTCTTGTTCAGCATGAGTGGTTTGTCATCAACGTAAGATCGTTTTTGAGGTATGACGGAAGAAGAGTCGGTTGTAACGGTTGACGTTGGGTCGACAAGTGAAGAATGAGTTGAGGTTGGTAAAGTCATGCACTAGAAAGGTAAAAAGTAGAAAAGAAAGAAAGACAATAAAAAGGGGAGCGGGGAGTAAAGGGAAAGAGAGAATGAAGGAAAAAACCAAACTCCGTGTGACAGGTTTGATATTTATACTTTTTTTTTTTTTTTTTTTGTCAGCGGGGAAATCCGCCGCCAGCATAAATTTGTCAGCAAACAAGAAAGGAAACTGACTGTTGGCTGATAAATACACTTGCACCCTCCCTCCTTGCTACAACGCTTGACTTTGTAATCATTCTCCCTTCTTCTTGCCCATTACTACTTAGAAGAGCGGGATTTCAAATATCACATTCGACTTTTTTTCTTTTTTTTTGATTACTCATTCTTTGAAAAACTTGCCCACATTTATACTACATGAGTAATTGTAAAGACATATTTATTATTAGGTTAAAAATGTATGTATTGCAATTGTATCAAATAGTCTAGCAAAAAGTAACTGTGTATCCGGATGGATTTTCGCACGCATAGGTCGATCTGGGTTTTAAAAAAGTCGGTTAACGCATAAACTCTTTTTTCCTTTTCCCATCACTTACGTCTGATCATCATAAGCAAAACTGTAACTATCAGGACAAGCTTGTTTCACATTCTGAGCCTGTTTATCAGCCTTGCATTTATCAGGCCCATCGTATTGACCAACACAACAATGCTCAGGATCGCCTGTCTTTGAGCAAGACGATTGACACCCAATCACTTTTCCCGATCCATCCTTGATAGCCAAATTAGGCGGACAATTCGGCAATTGCTTACAATCGGACTTGCCACAATCTTTATCCGCGCTGCCACCTACACCCCCCGTTTGACCACCTTGAGGCTCAATCGACGCCGGGATATTGTACCCATCCACCAGACTAATATCATAGTAATCCTTGTTATTATGACCCTTGAAGAAAAACTCGGCGAGTGTGGCAGGGTTGGCGGCACCTGCATTACCACAATGAGGTCCCTTGGCATCGGCACCGACACAGGATGGTTGGCCGAATAAACGTCCACCCCACGTATCGGGTTTACTAATCGTGCGTGAGCCATGTGAGTTGAGATCAAAGCGTTCATCCGGGTTGCTGTTTCCGTTGGTGAGAACCCCTACTGAAATCTTTTCTGGGCAATTGTTTTTAACGGTGATGCTCCTCGTGTCGCCTTGGACTAAGATACCCATCAAGGTGACAGTGAGAAGAATCGTCAGGGTGTTGTACAGAAAAGTGTGGCCTGGTGGAATCATCTTGGTTTGCTCGGTAAAAAGAGAGATATGAAAAGAAGAAAAAAATATTAGAACAGGTGTCAATGTGAATTTCTATGGGTCATTTAATTCAATGGGTTGATGGGTCTTTTTTTTTTTTCATGGGATCATGCAAATCGACAAAATTGAAATTCCGTTTTTTCAAATTCCGCTTTTCTGTTCATTTGAGGTGATTCCCTGCTAACATCATAAAGACTTTTATTATTGCTTAATGGCATTATGTCGTTTAATAAAGTCAAGCATGCACCATCTTTCAAACCCCGCCATCCCCCCCCTGGATCAAAGACAGATGCATGTATAAGTACATAAACATGATTTTTATTTTAAGTAATGGATGCATCAAGTTAGAGGAATAAATAAACAATGGGAATAAATGATAAAAATAACACTAGGATAAACAAAAGGTATATATGATAATGATTAAGTAAATAAATAAATAAAAAAGCTATGGTTCAAATGTAGCCCAAAGCCGAGGGATAAGTATTGTCCATGAATGAAGCAGACGAGGAGGAAGAGAAGGAAGAGTCTCCACTAGTGCTACCATTTGCCGTGCTTTCTTTGATCTTGATTGTTGTCCCTTGATTGTTGTGTACGGTAAATATCCCCCATCCATAATAGTCCGAGTTTTCCAAATCATCCACCAATTCATCCAAACATTCAGGTTGCGGGTCTTGATGATACCCAAATTGCAGTTGTGATAATTTCAAGATTTTGTATTGTTGAAGAAAGATGAGCAGGTCCTTTTCCAGTTGACTTTCAGCAAAAGATCGATGTGTTGGAGTGGTACGATACATATGGAAGAGTTTGACAAGGGCCGCCTGACTTTGAGCGACAAGCATTGGTGATCGTGGTCCATCCTGCTGAGTAATATTGTTCTATCGCACATATAAAATAAAAACAATAAAAAATGAGCCCCAGTTCCCCCCCCCCTTTTTTTTTTCTTTTCTTTGTTTTTTGTTACCTTGAAGATTTGAATTATACACATATAATGATACAAGTAAGGACGAAAGAAGCAATCAAAGTCTTCATTAGGCCGAAACCAGTGATCAAACAAAGCCATCATAGTAAAAGCAGCTTGAGAAGTACGTCGTATAGCGGAAGCACGAGGTAGCCGAGGTCGATTCAAGTTAATCCAGAGCAAGCAGTAGTCCAACAAGACACAAAAGTAAGTTCGACGAGACCAAAAGGAAGCAGTGGTGACAGATCCCATACGATGACAACGACCAGATTCAGGCAAGCTTTGGTAAAACAACCGTAGAGCCTTTTCAGTGTTGATGCGCCGTATATGAATGATACTGATGGCGAATCGAGTTTGGTCAGTTTCAATAGGATCAAAATCGGAGAGTACACAAGGCACCTCAATCTTGATATCCTCCAGTCGGATAGTCGAAGGTTGAGCAAAAAAATGAGGCACCATAGTGTCGAAAAACCATACAGTCCAGAATACACGTTTGGCTTGTTCCCGTTCAAATGCAGTCGAGCATCGTGTATAGCCTTCAGGTCGATGTAGATCCAAAGCAAAGCACATTCGGATGGCCACTCCCAAATGCAAGAAGGCCCGCCGGACACGTCCTAAGTCGAGATCGTAGGCAATCAATAGTGTTCGTTGGTGAATGTTGGATAGATTCGATTGATCGTCTAGCCCCAGCTGAGTGCGTGAGTGGTCGTAGAATCGTTCGCCCAGAGTTCGAAAGTCTTGAAGATGGACAAGGTGAGGATGGTATATACATGCATGAGGAGCAATGTGACAAAAGATAGAGGAGAGTACCACCGATTTCAATTCACCTTGTTTATAATGTCGTTCGAATCGTGCTGGGCTGACAAGAATAGGGAAGCCACAATGGTGATGTTGGTGGATCAATCGAGTCATCACATCCGTTCCCAGTAGTCGATCCGTATTTGCTGATTCCTTCTCCTCCTCCCCCTCCCCCTCCGATTCAGAAGGTGATACCGTTGTTGTTGTTGGTTCCAAAGTTCTATGTGTTGATGAAGTATTTGGTGCCAAACGATGCTGAAATGAAGAGATCCGCCCCAAGGTTTCAAAAACAGAGAAAGTAGGAAGATCATCGACGAAAATTGAATTCTGTGGGTATGTTGGAGAGGAATAGAGTGGTGAGCCTTGAAAGTGATAAGCCATTTGAAGGGCACGTCGGACAGCATCACGAAGAGTTTCATAGCTTGTAATGTCGGTTTGTATAGTGGTGAGTCCATTCCTGTCGAGTGATACATCCCAATTGGTTCCATTCGCCCAGTCCACAACGGTAGGACTATACTGCTGACCATAAACAACAAGTTGAGGTAGTGGTGGTACAGATGATGAGTCAGTGGAATTGATCCCGTTGTTGTTGTGTATTGCTGTATCTTCTTCATAAATCATAGGTGGAGAGAGTGGTAAAGTGGATGATGACTGATTGTACTGTTGTTGTTGTTGTTGTTGTTGTTGCTGTTGCTGTTGTGTATTCTGTTCCAAGATCCGTGGTACCGTTTCTTTATAATCGTCTTCAAGCCGCATAAGTACGTCATGCATCCGTTTGATTGTTGATTGCATATCATCCATACGTTGCCGCATGGAAACATTGTCGAGTCGTAACGCATGGTTGCTGTACATACAATCATACTTACCATCACATTGTCCACAGGTTGGTCTTCCTCTATCGCACCCAACCCTACGTTCACGGCATCTGTGTAAGATTAAAAAAAAAAAAAAAAGTTGAGGTCAAAGTTATTGTTATTGTAGTTACAAAGTATACTTACTTATCACAAGCATACCCAGTTTGTTGCCGTTTCCGTTTGGGAGGACCAGTTTGTTGATCTTGTTGTTCATGAGAGTCATTACCTTGAGTACCTGGGGCCGATGATTCCGAAGACTGAAACGAAGAAGGAGTAGGGTATTGTATATACACAAAGGGACGTATCTGTTGGGACGATTGTTCCACTTCCATAAAGATTAAAAAAAATAAAAATAAAAATAAAAAGAGGGAGGGGTTGATGAATCAAGTAAAAAATAAAGGTTGAGGAAGCGAAAGAGAGTGGGAGAAATAGATCAAAGGGGAGAGAATGGAAATAAAAGGTGGTGAGCCTGTGTAACCTAAAAAGTTAGAATGAGATGCAAGGTAATAATCGTCACGCACCTTTTATATCATACAGCATACATTAACAGAATCCTTCATCATGATGTTACAACAATGGCATTACAATGTATATGCTGGGGTTGAATTTATTAATTGAAGTTGGTTATAATTTTCTAAAATCTATGTTATTGTACTATACTAGTTTACTACTTTTATTTGTTGTTGTTTCTGTTTAAATGGCAGTGTCACCTTGTCTGGCTTCTGTTCTTGTTGTCGTCGTCGAGCGTATTTCAATAAGACCACCATTCCTGCCGGTGTCATTCCCTCCACCCGTTTGGCTGCCCCCTAAACACAATAGATCAATTAGTACAGAGTATCAGGCATCCTTCTTGTATCTTACCAGTGTTTCGGGTCGCACAATCGCAAGTTTGTTCCGAATTTCATTCGACAGTTGATCCATACTATGGTAAAAAAAAACAGGGGGGGGGGAAGGGGTCAATTTAGGATAGTGGTACTAAAATGTATAACAGTTACCTTTTATAGTCCAAGTTGATGTCCAGTTCGAGACTTTCGTCTCTTTTTAATGCTTGTACTTCGGCTTCCTGTCGCTTCAAAAAGGGTTTGTATCGACCTTCAATCAGTACTCTTTCAGCTATAGATGGATCCAGTTCCTTCAACGACGGTAGTACTTGAGTAAAATTATCCAGAGTGATCCCTGCCCATGTTAGCAAGTCCATACCACTTGATCGATCATATAATGTGTGATTAGTAAAAAGTAGATTGTCCGTTCTATATACCTTACCTTCGTAATGCACCATGATCGTTCATACTTTTGTTGCTGTTATTAGGGGTCACTCCATAAGTTGCCCATTTAGTCGCAGCCATCTTCGTTTCTTCCAACAACGCCATAGTAGATGACAATGCCTTTTCAGTTTCAATAAAGTGTTCCCATCTGTCCTTTCCAATCACACCCGCTTCATATCCTACAAACAATTCTGTTAATGACCATGTTCGATGACGGTCAACCTCTTCTTCTTACCTTTCCGAGTTAGACGGATGTCAGCATTGTCAGCACGTAGTAGCAATCGATATTCTGATCTTGCTGTAAAAACACGATAAGGTTCTTCTACACCTTTAGTGATCAAGTCGTCGATCAAGACACCAATGTAAGCATCCGAGCGATCCAAAATGAAGGGTGATCGACCGAGTGCACGTAAACCAGCATTAATTCCCGCCATCAAACCTTGTGCTGCTGCTTCTTCATACCCTGTTGTACCGTTGATTTGACCTGCCATGAATAACCCGCCGATACGTTTTGTTTCTAGTGTGGATCGTAGTTCTCGTGGATCTACATGGTCATATTCTACACCGTATGCTACATGGAGTAAAAAAAGAAAGGTAAATGTAAGTATAACGATGACTTTATTAAAGTTGAATTTACCTGGGCGAACCATGTCCACATTTTCTAATCCGGGAATCATGCGTAAAAAGTTGATTTGGATGTCTTCGGGCATGGTGTTTGAGATTCCATTGGGATATACAAGGTGGTCATCCAGTCCTAAGATGTATGAATATGATTTAAAAAATGCAAATGCTACATAATAGGATATATTTTTTGATCTTACCTTCAGGTTCCAACCAGATATTATGGCTTGTCTTGTGTCTGAAGCGCTTGATTTTACTTTCTAGTGATGGACAGTATCTAAAGAAGATTGAAAGAGATGTTAGTTTTCATATCAGATCTAGAGTTGTTCATCATATAATAAAGTATTACCTTGGTCCTTTCACAGTTTCCCGAATATGGATACTTTGGTCAAAGTGTTTTTCCAAGTAGTCATGTACAGCAGCATTGGTGCGAGTCTGGTGGCAGAGTACTTGATGATTCTATAAAAGTGGAGAAGAGTGTGGTTAGACAGATATATACAGCTTTTTTCGTCCATTACGCCATCTTCAATAACTTACTGCATATGGTACTGTTTTATGTAGATAAGAGAACGGAGTTGGGGGGTTGTCACCTTCCTGTACAATGAGTCCTTGATAGTTGATTGTCCTGCCATCCAATCGAGCAGGCGTACCTATAATATAAAAGATGGTATTAGTCTTTAATGATCAAGATGTATGTCTTTGGATTACCTGTTTTCATTCTTGCCAGTTGGAAGCCTGCTTTGTGTAAAGACTTTGATAAGCCAATAGAAGGGTTTTCATTGATGCGTCCAGCAGGCCATACCTTTAGTCCCAGGTGAATTTCACCACCCAAAAAAGTCCCAGTTGTAATCACTACGTTAGGTGCTCGTACGATTTGACCGTTATCTATAAATAGATATATCCATTAGTATCACACAAGTTTCATATCAGATAGTGTGTCAAATTACCTAGTCGAATCCCTTCAACAATTTGCTGTCCTGCTGTTGTTGATTGATCACTGGTGCCAAGTACCAAGTCTGCCACGCTGCCAGCACGTATAGTCAAGTTGGGATAGTTTTTCATGTAAGATTGTAAATGTTTCTTGTATAGAGATCGGTCGATTTGTGCCCTTGGTCCCTATTACAAAGATGTGTTAGTATGTACATACAAAAGTAAGCCTTTGATTCCTTCTTCTTACATAAACAGCAGCACCTTTAGATCGATTCAGCACTTTGAATTGGATACCAGCAAGATCTAACAAGAATAGAGATTATGGGAGAAGAATTAGTCAAGAAGCATCATTATTAAAAGTAACTTGGAAGGAAACTTACCAGAAATCCGGCCACAGACACCGTCAAGAGCATCGACTTCCCGGACAAGGACACCTTTGCCAACACCACCAAAAGAAGGATTACAAGACATTTCACCTACGTGATTAACATGATGGTATTAATGCCATTAGGTCCTAAAGTTCTTTTCGTTGTTAATTATACTTACCAATGGTATCCAACTTTTGAGTGATTAGAAGCGTCCGAGCACCTGTACGAGCAGCAGCAGCACAAGCTTCAGTCCCGGCATGACCTCCACCTATCACTACAACGTCAAAATCATGTGATTTAACAGTCGAAGCAAAGGATCGTGCGTATTTCGTTGATAGTAATAAAGATCGACTGCAGTTATACATCGAGAGGCGGAAGAGACATTGATAAAAAGACAAAAAGAAAAAAAAAAAACTCACATTTTGAAATCAGATTGTCGGGAATTGAATTCTACTGGTCAATTAATAAAGGCCCAGGTCCAGTTTCTTTCCTTTCTCTCTCTCTCTTTTTTTTTTGTTTCTTTTTGTTCAACATCTTGACTCAACATGCTGACGACTTCTTCGATATCACCACTTACCGAAGCTTTGTATAGTCATGTACAAGCTACTCTACATCTTATTCAAGTATTCTTGGCTTTGGAGTGGACCATTTTTTCTCGTCTAACTTTTGGCATCTTGGCGTTGGCCTTTGTTTATCTTTTGGCTCTCGTCTTCTCAGTTCGCAATGAACGTCAACCTCTACTTGTCTGGGAAAAACTGGGAAAACCTATTATTAAGCCACTTCGTCCTCGTGTATTTGCTTTTTTACTTGGTTATTCTGATCCTTATGCCAAGTCCATAGGTAAGAAAGATTTTTTTAAAGCTCCTTTGCTTGGTAATGTTGATTATTGATAGGGGTTGGTTTTTTTACATTCTAGACATGCATGTATCAACCTTGTCACGTGGGTTTTGTACTGCGATAATGCGGGTAAGATAATTATAATGCTAAATGTTTGAACAAGCCATCACTCACTCTTTTTTTTTTTTTTTTTTTAGGATCGCCATAAAAACCGAAATCCATTCAGAAGGTAACACACACAACATGATAAAGCACATGCAATGATGACAACTTATTTACTTTAATTACCAACAGCATCCATGCCACTGCCCTTGCTACCTTTGCAGAAACTGTTGGTGGTTTGGCCCTGATGACCAACCTGAAACCAAAAGATCGCGTTATTCTGGGATCAATCAATGTGAAGGTAATAGTTAGAAAAAGAAAAAGACATATGCAAAAGATTGATCATGTACTCACTTGACTTGTTTCTTGCTTTTTGTTTTTTAATGACCGCATGTGCTTGTGGTGCTAGTATGTGAAAAAGGCTCGTGGATTATTGACTGCCTCATCAGACTACACTCTACCTACTGACTATACCGGCACCAATGAAGTACAAACCGAAGTAGTTGTCAAAGATCGACAATTGGATACAGTTGCTTTGGCTACCTTGGTGTGGGTTGTTGACCGCAAAGAAGATTAGAATAGTAATAGTAATAGCTATAACCATAGTATTGTATTTTAAATTGTGAAACAATAATAAAAAGGCACATTGTTATGAAATTGATTTGATTCTCATCATAGGTCTTTTATTGGTGTTATAGTAATTGTAATTGTATTAAAAGATATATTTATACATCATACTTTAGATTGGAGCCTGAAAATAACATTTCCCTTTTGAACGTGAAGGCACGTAAGGGGGTGAT
This sequence comes from Chlamydoabsidia padenii, assembly GCA_025330725.1. Lineage (NCBI taxonomy): Eukaryota > Fungi > Mucoromycota > Mucoromycetes > Mucorales > Cunninghamellaceae > Chlamydoabsidia > Chlamydoabsidia padenii. The sequence goes on along the minus strand of JAIWND010000004.1, from coordinate 832,615 downwards.
TAAAATTACCCTGATAGTGAAAATCGGCACATTGTCACCGAAGCATGTTTTTTCACTACAAAATTTTCTGGTTTTAAAAATCTACTTCTCTTTCCGCTCCCCTTTATTTTTCTCTCTCTTTCCTTTTTTAACTCCTTGTTTTTCTTTACCTCTCTTCTTCTTCTTTTTCATTCTTTCCTTTTGTCCCTCACACCATATGACCGATAACCATCTGTTTCAACTTGCTCAGGTTATATCCGATTTATCACCAAGGTCATCTCCTACTCTACCCCCGTTGGACCATCCTCACGATCGACGTATTCTACCTCTACGAAAAGTAAGTCTGTATATCATTACTTGACCATCAACTTTATAACTAACTAATTACTTTTGTATTTGATTAGAATGCCTGTGCCGTTTGTGCCATTTGTTTTACTTGCTCAAAGGTATTAATAAAGAAAAAAAAACAACAACAATACTAGGAATGTACCTTGGGCTTTTACTCAATTACTATTTGTAGAACTATGCTTTGGATTGCACTTGCGAAGAAACACAACCTCGTCGTGGCAAGAACCTACCACAAAACTGTTTGGACTCTAGGGCGAAGAAATTGAACAAAACTGACAAGGAAGACTATGACTTTGCTATCCAATGGCTTCAAGAAAACGCACACACTATATATCGGGATGCTGCTAGTAACCAAGTGGTGGGATTGGCCAATAAAACGGAAGTAGGTCTTTGCAAGGCACACAGCTCAACGTTGTACAGAGCAAAGAAACGTTGGGAACGGGACATTCGTACATCGGTACCATCTTCGCCTCACGATGATATTGACACACCGATGGATCTATTACCTATCAACAATAGCAACAGAAACACAAAATCTTCGTCTTCATCAATACCAAAAGGAATAAAGGTCGAAATTGGCGGAGGTTTGGCAGCAAAAGTCAAGGAACTCTCTCAACAACAACAACAATATCAACAACAGCCACCACCTTCTGATTTAAATATCGTACCATCCACTTCTAATAAACGAAAACGGGTTGACAAAAAAGGTACTTTGGATATCACACCGCCTTTGCCTTCTGGATTATCATCAAAATTACCACATTCAAGTGCTTCGACTCCTCTTTATGGAACTGGTCCTTTGATCTCTTCTCATCATCATCCGACCTCCATCTCATCACCACCTTTGTCCTATATGTCACCACAATTACCTCCACTTCAACAAAAACAGCAAGAGCAGCAACAACCATCTCCGGTCACTTCATTAAGCTCGTTGTCATCCTCCTTACAACAACAATTACACTTATCAAATAGTACATCATCCAAGTACCATCACCACAGGGCCTCTCCACCACCACATCAATCAACATTATCAGGACATTCTCCAGCTTCACCTTCTTATGATTTACGTCATCATCAATTACTTTCACATCAGCAACAGCAGCAGCAGCAGCATCATCATCATCATCATCACCAATTGCATTTACAACAACATCATCACCAACATCATAATAGTAACACATTACCTGTCAACTCGACAGCACCACCATCACTACCATTAATATCATCACAACTAGGTCTATCAGGGCCACCGATATCTTCTTCTTCTTCTTCTTCTTCTTCAACAACATCATCATCATTACTATTACAACAACAGCAACAACAAGAACAAGCATCAATACCCTATCATCAGCAAGGATCACCTACATCACCAGTACCACCATTACAACAACCTACGATTCAAATTGAAACAGTATCCTTAAAAAGTATGCCGTCAGACGAACCTTGTATCTATTTTATTCGAAATTTAGCCATTACCGATACCTTTACCTTCCGACACTTATTGGATGAAACTGACATCACTGGGGCACCTCCACCTGGCAAACGAATCATTATTGCCGATCCGACAAGTGAACGAATCTTTCCACTTGGTCAACCTATACGGAGTGTGTTACCTCGACCTGTATCGACACATATGGAATTCTGTTTGGGTCTGACTGACAAGGCCTCTATCAATTGGAACTCTTATACCTGATTATATTTATCCCCTTCTCCCCTTCTACTACACACACTTACATTACCCTATTTACCTCTAGTTTAGTTGTTATAATATCTTGTTTTTACTCCTTCTCTCATGTAAATCGACTAACGTAATCTCATATTCACTCACTCACTCACTACTGATTACTACATACTCATAATCATTCATACTCATTCATTTACACAATAAAATAATAATGTATTGTCTTCCATATGTCTTATATTTGTCTCCATTTAAAATAATGATTGATTTATATATGCATGGGATGTACCTTCTTATGCGAGGGACATTGACCGATTCAATAGTTACACATACCAAGATCAATTTCTTGGCGGGATGGGAAAATCTCAAATTTTCAGGCTTCCTTTTTTTTTTTTTTTTTTTTTTTTTTTTTTCCTCTTCTCTCTAATACTATTTTTTAATACCAATCATCCATCTACATCCTCACCACTTCACCAGCTCATCGATACATATACTCATACGGCATTTTTTGTATACTAGTACACACACACACACACACACACACAGACACACACTTTATATTCTACCACCATCTGCGAACACAACAATGACCAACAACGTTTGTGAATTCACACCCTCTCAACAAAAGAACGTGGAACGATTTTGCAAGGACTATTACAGCAAAAACAAGATGCAACAATTGGTTAATGCGACACTTCATCGGGGAAAGAAGTGGTGGTCTTACGGTGTGGTGGCTATCGTGGCGCATGCATTAACTGGTCATACTCTTTGGTCCCCTTCGACTACCTGGTTCACCAAATCTCCCACAACAACTACACCACCAACCCAAATGTTTTTAATGGAATTAGCGTTATGGAGTGCCAGTCTAGGTATGGCTTGGTATGCTTGGCTTACTCATTTACATGGAACTCGGGTGATGGAACGTACACGAATATTTGTCGATAGTGTCGAGCAAGCCCATCGTCAACCTCACAGTAACGTCTGGGTCATGGTAGAAAACAACGGATCGGTGACAGGGGTGGCGATACTCAAATGCGAACATCGTTTGGAGGAAGGACAGATCAAGGTGGCGGGTTTGGGATCGCGAATCGAGCTGGCTTTGGTTCAAAATGCAATCCAATTCGCTCGACAACAAGGCATCAAGGTGGTCACTCAAGAACACAGAAATAATGAACTGGAACGATTCATTTGATATGGCGGCGACTTCAATACTACTTGGTCTCTCTTCTTTTTTTTTTTTTTTTTTCAAGTTTAGAATATCTTTAGGTTTATATCTGTATCATCACACTTCATCTAGTCCTGTATTTATTAGTCTCCCCCATCTTGCCCCTCACTCCTTTATAATAAACATGCTTATGATTACTATACACTTCCAGTAATATACTTTTTTATAAAATAAAACTAATTTACTATTAATGTTTGATCACATGCTTTTATAGGAACAGCGCTACAAATTGTCAAGCAAAACCATGATATTCGCACTCTTTGAAATCATCAAAATCATGCAACAGACAAAAATAGAAACCAGACATTAGCGGCCATCAAAAAAATTTAATGCCCACAGAGTGATTCGAACACTCGACCTTCGCTTTACGAGAGCGACGCTCTACCACTAGAGCTATGGGGGCGGATTTGGAATTTTTTTTTAAAATTGATATATAAAGCACCTAAGCGGCGTTTAAATATCATCCAATCAAATGCGAGTATGGTGTCGGGGTGAATATACCGAGATGTTGCTAGAAGCTACTGTAACATCCTGGAAGATCAAGTCAGACCCGTCTCTGTTGTTATTTTTCTTTGTATTTCCATCGCCCACTTGTGCCCATACCCACAAGTAGTTTTAATTTTTTTTTTGCACTCATTTGTCACCAATCTTGTAGGTTCCATACCATCATCAGTGGTGCCAAAATCCCTGCTATTATGCGTAATTTAAACCCCGCTTTCTTTGCCCTTCTTCTGGATTCTTTTGGTGTCTATAAAAAAGGCCGCCGCCCCCCCCCTTTTTTTTCCTTTTTCTTTCCTTTAATCCTTTTAATTTGTTTTTTTGTCTCTTTACTTCTTTGTTGTCTCTTCTTTTATCTGTTTACTTCTTTTTATCTGTTTACTTCTTTTTATAAATAATCTTATATCATGGGAAAAGATTACTATGCAATCCTCGGTGTATCCAAATCTGCCACGGAAGATGAACTCAAGAAAGCCTACAGAAAACAAGGTAAGGAACCACCATCCCTCAGTTATTGGTATATTCGAAATGAACATACTTTTATGATATCCACAATACTCATTTTCTTTTACTGTTATTAGCTTTGAAATGGCATCCGGATCGCAATAAAGACAATGCAGAAAAGGCCAAAGAAAAATTCCAAGAAGTAGGTGAAGCTTTTGAAGTACTATCCGACAAAAACAAGCGTGCTATTTTTGACCAATATGGTGAAGAAGGATTGAAAGCTGGTCCTCCTCCCTCCTCTGGTGGCAGTGGTGGCGGTTTCCCTGGTGGCTTCTCTGGACCTGGCGGTTTCCCTAATGGCAGCTTTTCATTCACAAGCTCTGGTAATGGTGGTGGCTATAACCCAAGCTCGGCTGATGATATCTTTAAACAATTCTTCTCTTCCTTTGGTGGTGCTGATGATTTTGGTGGTGCTGATGATTTTGGTGGTGGTTTTGGTGGTGGTATGCCTGGCTTCTCTTTCCAAATGGGCGGTGATCGTCCCAATTCATCACGATTCTCACAACAACATGGTCCCTCTTCTTCCTTTAACTTTGATGGATTCGGGTCTTCTCCAACAAATGACAAACCTCCTGCTATTAAACGATCTTTACCTGTGGATTTAGAATGTAAGTGATGTGTGTGTGGCTTTATATTACCTTTATTGTATTAAAAAACAAATGTATTAATCAACCTTCTTTTTTTTTTGATCTTCATATAGCTTTATATACCGGTACAACCAAGCGACTCAAGGTGACACGCAAACAACCTGATGCTAGTGGCCGATTAACAACAACAGACAAAGTGCTGACCATTGATATCAAACCTGGATGGAAGGCTGGTACCAAAATCCTATTCAAGAACGAAGGTGATGTGATGGAAAATGGCCAAACTCAAGACATTGTATTCATCGTGGAAGAAAAACCTCATAGCGTATTCAAACGAGATGGTGATAATCTTCGAATGGTGATTAAATTGACTCTGGTGGAAGCTCTGACAGGGTTCTCAAAAACAATAACAACTTTGGATGGTCGGAAACTCAAGGTGAATAATGCAAACTCGGTGGTACAATCAGGTCAAGAATCACGGGTCCCAAATGAAGGTATGCCCAACTCTAAAACTGGCCGAAAAGGTGATCTCTTTGTCAAATACGAGGTTGTCTTCCCTACTTCTCTGACCAACGAACAAAAAGATGGTATCAAAAATTTATTAGGATAGTCTGTGGGATGGTGTGTTATTTGTAAATGTTATATTTAGTATAGTCCTATTATTGTGTATAGCTTTATTCCCTTTGTCATACATTTTACTTCAATTATTGTGTATAGTTTTATTCCATTTATCATGCAATACAAAACAAAAAACGAACATAAAAAAAAGTTATTCCATTCACTTCTGCAAGTTACTTTAATAAAAACACTGTTTTAATGATCATGTATTGTGGTGGCAAATACCTAATTAGGATTACCTAAAGACTTTATTATAAAATGTATCAGAGTAGAGGTTATATAGTATAAAGAGTAGTAGGGGAGGGATGTTTACACTAGGTAGATACAATAATTAAAGGGTAAATGTAGCTGATTGGCGGATATCGCGGCTACTTGCACCAATATACAAAGTGTAAGTCCCAGGGGTCAAGGTCCAATCGTTTTTGCTGACGTCCCAGACACCAAGTTCCCGTATACCAAATCCAAAGGAAACCGACGTTGATGATGATTGTTTAAGAAAAACCTTTTCGAATCCACGTAACACCTTTGGCGGCTCACCAGCAGCCTTGGGGAATCCAATGTAAGCTTGTACAATTTCAGCGCCGTCCACACCACCCGAGTTTGTCACCTTGACAGCAGCATTTACCAAGTTGGACGATGTTGACCCAGGTGCATCTGTGTTGATTTCGATTTTACTGTATGTAAAATTTGTATAAGAGAGACCGAACCCGAATTCGAATAGAGGGTCGATCTTGTTTTCGTCGAAATACCGATAACCTACAAAGACTCCCTCCGTGTAATCCAGCTGATAAAAGTAAATGACCGCCGATAAGTATAACCTGTTTCTTTTTTTCTCGATCCGGTCTACCACACTTACCTGTTGTTTCAATAGAGATATTTGTACAGGGTAATCATTCTTGTTTTTAGCAATGGTGTAAGGTAATCGACCAGAGGGATTGACATCGCCAAACAAGACATCCGCCAAAGAGTTTCCAGTTTCTTGACCAGGGTAGCCTGCCCATAAAACCGCCTTGATATTTGGGTGATCGATCCAAGGCATAAGTACAGCACTCGGAGAATGGACCACAACAATAGTATTTCGATTCGCATCTGCCACTGTTTGAATCTAATCGAATGTGAGTCTTTCTTTTTTTTTTTTTTTTTTTTTTCCTGTAGGTGTGTGTTACTTACAAGCCGATTACCATTCCGATTCAAGTTGACACTGGGCCGATCGAATGCTTCCATTGTAAACACATTAGAGAAAACAATAGCAACATCGGATTTTTTTGCCTTGAGACTTGCGCCGATAAGATCAATATCCGTAGCACCATGGTGGATTGTGATGTTTCTCCCTGCCCTATTTTTGATACCTTCAAGAGGCTATGTCCCAGAAACAAAAAGTAGATTTAGTAAGTATACAAATAGGCATAAATCCTGTGATGACTTACCGTAACAAGATAAGGATAATCCGCGGATCCACTACCTCCACCCATAGCGACTGTACCAGTTAAACAAGGGACATTGACACAGAGTTTGTTCCCCCTATCAAAATAATATAAAAGTTAGTTAGTAACGCCATCATCATCATTTGTCCTATGCTCTGGCAGAATTAGTACTTACAATATCAGACTATCACCTGCATCCGTGCCAATGACCGCAATACTTTTGATCCTGTTTGTTTGTAAGGGAAGGACATGATCTTGATTCTTCAGTAGCACAGTACTAGCGGCACCAAGACTACGTACGTATTCTTTATGGTTCCCTTGCACATTTACATGTTGATCCTTGAGGTGGTCAATCATATTCATGTTGACAGCCGGATACCCTGTGTCTTGACCGAGCTATCATTAAAAAGAGGCGGAGAGTGTTAGATACGATGTAAACATGTCCTTTATTTCACATTATCGGATGATTTTTTTTTATATTACCTTGTACCAAGTGGAGACTATACGCATGGCCATATCATTGATCTGTCCAGTAAAGCAACGTGTTAAGGACGGGTTAGCTGCTACTTTGTGTATACCCCCACTTTTTTTGCTTTTTTTTTTTTTTTTTTTTTTTTTTTTTTTACCTTACCTTTTGTTCCGTTACTTGTCCACTCTTGACAGCTTTCACAAGATTAGACCCATAGTTTGTTGGTCCTGGCATTTCGACATCTAACACAAATTGAAGTAAACAAGTCAGTCTTTTGTAACAACAATGTATTAGTGGTTTTACCTAAACCATGGTTCGCACTATTAGCAGTGGAATGAGTTGCGAGCCAATCACTAGTGATAAAGCCTTTGAAAGAAAGACGTTGCTTGACGATGGTGCTGAGAATGTATTCGTTTTCGCAGGCGTGTGTTCCGTTCACCTTGTTGTAGCTGCACATGATAGATCCTACACCAGCCTAATAAGACAAAGTGGGGTTAGACAATAATGGAATAATTTGCAAAGGATCTTTTTTTTTTTTTTTTTTAGTTTACTTACTTTAATGGCTTCTTCAAAAGGCCACAAATATACTTCATTGAGGGCTTTGTCACCAACATTGGAAGAATACTGGGTTCAAGTGAGGGGGGGGAGGTGTTTAAAATAAAAAAGTGAGAAAGAGAAAGAAAGGAAGAAGAATGTCGGGGTTTATTTTTTTTCAAATCTTTATATTACCGTCATTCTCCAAGTTTCCTGCTCATTAGCTATGAGGTGCTTTACTTGAGCAATCTGGAAAAATAAAAAGGGTGAGTGGTTGAGAAATTAATAGTTTAAAAATCTTACCACTCCTTTGCTTTGAACTCCAAGGATAGTTTCGACACCCACTACACCACTTAAAAAGGGGTCTTCCCCAAATGTCTCAAAGTTCCTCCCAGCATAAGGTGATCTAACCATGTTGACATCAGGTCCCAGGTAAACATTTGCCCCCTTTCCTCTAAATTCATCTCCCAAGTACTCTCCTCTTTGTCGAATAGCTTTCTTGTCAAAAGAGGCAGCGGCATTGATACCTGCTACACCGGCGGTGACTCCCGTCGATCCTCGTACCTGAAAGCGGCGTTTTAAATAATGGGTTTTGAATTTCTTATTTGGATATCACTTACACCCATCGGGCCGTCTTGCATACATAAGCTGGGAAACAGACCATCCACTTTAGCTGTATTACCAGCACATGGTCCTCCCAGCGCACCATTACCAGTCATGATACCGACTTTTTGTTCCAGGGACATTTGTTTTACTAGTTCGTTTGCTTTTTCATACGCCTGATCCCATGTAAGGGATGATTCGCTGGTTCCTCTTGTAAGATGAGCATTGATCCCGAGTAAAAGTAAAGTAAATAGAGTTACAACCCTCATTCAGATTAAATCTTATGGAGAAAAGAAAAGAAGACCGAATGAAAAAGTTCTCTTTTTTTTTTTATATATATAAGGGATGCATAAATATATTAGACTCCTAATGCTCGATTTACTAATCCGACCACGCCCTTTTGCTTTAAGTTAGTAGTACCACACATGTATATGTTTATATAAAATCTCCGTATTCACACAACCAGGAGATTGTTTCTCACAGATCAAGATTCTTACTTTGAGCCCCTTCTCTTTTTCTTTTTCAAAGTTCTGTTCTCCTTGAAATCGCCTAATAGAAACAAAGAGACCTGGACAATCAGTATATGCACACATTTACTTTTTCAAATCCCGACATACCAGAACTTTTAGATGAGAGGTTCAACTTCCCAGGTTTAAATTACAATAAGGTACCACGACGCTTTATAAACGTCACTCTAGCCTGGTTCATTTTTATTATGCATGCACTCCCTTTTTTCCATTTGAATCATCAAGTATAAATAACACATTTTATTAATAGCCAATGTAGTTTATAAGCGCCCATAATGATCAATATCGTATCCTTTTATTTATTTTTTTTAGTTAACATAAAAACACACCTATCAATACATATATATAAAAATAACCACAAGAGTAAACTATAGCTACATTTACAAGGTAAAGTTGGCAGATTGGCGGATGTCACGGCTGGAGGCACCGACTTGGACTTGGAATTGACCGTGAGGAACCACCCATGATTGAGAAGCAACATCCCAGATACTGAGTTCAGTCTTGGTGAGTTCAAACTTGACGGTTTGCTTGTGGTTGTTACCAGCCTTGATAAACACCTTTTCAAAGCCACGAAGGATCTTGGGAGGTTCACCAGCAGACTTGGGGAAAGAGAGATAAAGTTGTACGATTTCGGCACCATCCACATGACCAGAGTTCATGACTTCCAATTGGACCTTGACTTGATTCTTCTTGGGTTTAGCTTGCACCTTCAACTTGCCATAGTCAAACTTGGTGTAGGACAGACCATAACCGAAGGGGAAGAGGGGTTCGATATTGTTGGCATCAAACCAGCGATAACCAACATTGAGTTTTTCAGAATAATGGATCTAAAAAGAGAGGGTTAGTAAAATACAAGTATGGTTATATCATCCTATGTTTTACTTACTTCCAAATCAGCAGTAGCTTTAGCGGGGTAGTCCTTGACATCTTTAGCAATTGTGTAAGGGAGACGACCACTAGGGTTGACATCACCGTAGAGCACATCAGCAAGAGAGTTACCACTTTCTTGTCCGGGCAAACCTATTTGTTGAAATAGAAGAAGTATGAGTATTTTTTTTTAATAATATCAGCAACACCCCATACCCTTTTGACTTACCAGGCCAGACAATAGCTTTGATATTGGGGTGGTTGATCCAAGGCATTTCGATAGCACCGACGGAATGGATGACAACAATGGTATTCTTGTTAGCGTCGGCAACTGCTTTGATCTATGAACATATATAAAGTTAGTAAAACCATGCATTTTTAAAAGTTCATTGTTTCTTACCAAGTTATCTCCGTTGTTCCACAAGGTCAAGTTGTTGCGATCACCGACGTTTCCATCGACTGAGATGTATTCTTCACCGGAATCAGTATTGGCAAATACAATAGCAATATCAGAAGCTTGAGCAATCTTCTTGGCGTTGTCCAGATCATAGTTGTCTTTTGTTGATTGGATTTTGACGTCCTTTCCAGCACGAGCAGTGATACCATCCAAAGGCTGGAAAAAGAAAAAAAAAAAAAAAAAAAAGTCCAAGGTTAGTAATACAAATACATATTATTGGGATGGAGAGATTGAATTACAGTAACAATATAAGACGGGTATGTCACAGTACCACTTCCCCAGCCTATATTAAATTATAAAGAGTTAGACATTGGTTCTCTATCACAAAGATCGTTTTATTCATTGTTACCTTGTATCAACGTGGCAGGGTCACAGCCAAAGTCAGCACACTTGGAAGCATCAAACAATCTGTTAAAAAGAAGAGAGAGTCGAGTATTAGCATTAAGCATCAATAAGGTGAGTATGTTAACTTACAAAGGATCACTGAAAGCATCGCTGCCAATAATGGAGATACTCTTGTCAGATTTGGTGAGAGGAAGAATGTTGTCTTTGTTGGAGAGAAGCACCACAGAGGCAGCACCCATTTCACGCGCGAGCTTTTTATGGTCAGCTTCTACATTGACAGAGCCCTTTGCAGTGTTGTTGAAGCTAAGGAGGGTGGTTTTAGGGAAGTTCTGAGAAGAAAGAAGAGGACGAGGAAAAAAAAAAAAAAAAAAAAGTTAAATCGACTCTTGTAAAATAAAAAAATTCCCATCCGCCGGGATTTGAATTACCTTGTCTTGGCTCATCTTGTAGTATGAAGAGACAATACGTACAGCCATATCGGTAACTCGGCTTTCTTCAACTTTTCCTGCCTTCACAGCAAGAGTCAAGTTTGGACCAAACAAGGATGGAGAGTAAGGATCATTGTCGAACATGTTACCAGGCATAGTCATATCTTTATGCAAGATGGAGATGTGAAAAAAAAAGTACGTCAATAACAATCATTTAGTAGTTTGCATTGTTTAGTCGATCACCTTACCTAGACCATTGTTTGCTGATCCTACAGTGCTTGCGGCAGCCCACCAATCGCTTTGAATGAAACCTTGGAAGCCTTTTGTGAAGGAGAAAAGAAGATCAGTTGAAATATTCGAAGCGGCGATTGAAAACCAAGCACTTACCGAGTTCTTCTTTCAAAATACGGGACATGATATCGCTTTCACAAGATGACGTTCCATTGATTTTGTTGTATGAGCACATGACGGACCCAACGCCGGCCTAAAATAAACAAATCAGTATTATGACTAGGATATGGTTATAGTAATCACCTACTTCGACAGCTCGAGCAAATGGCCACAGATAGACTTCGCGGAAGGTTCTTTCATCAATAAGGGAGTCTTCCTAAAATATCAGCATAAAGTTAGTAAATTTGCATGCATGAATACTACACAGGGGTAGATGATGTGTTCATACCGTATGACGATTCTTTTCTTGGTCATTGGCAATATAGTGTTTGGCAGTGGCAATGACACCTTGTGATTGAATACCAATAATAGTGTCATGAGCAGCCACACCGGTCAAGTAAGGATCTTCACCAAAAGATTCCCAACCTCGTCCACCTTCTGGGCTGCGCATAAAGTTCATGGCTAGAGAAACAGAAAAAGTTAAAAAAAAAAAAAAGTTGATTCAGGGGTAGCGGGATTTGAATGATTTTTACCTGGCCCTAATTGGACATGTACACCTTTGCCTCTGAACTCCTTTCCCATGTATTCACCGCGCTCCAAGATAGCCTTCTTATCAAAACTAGCAGCAGCATTAATACCAGCGACACCAGCTGTGACATTATAAGCAAATCTATAAAAAGAAAAATGAGTATTGGAATCCATCTTCAATGCAAACCACTTGTTACCTCACACCAAGTGGAGAATCTTGAAGACAAAGACTAGGGAAATCAGGTTTTGTGACAGGGTAAGTGTTGCCGGTACAAGGGGTAAGAGTCCAGCCCATTCCAGTGGTTAATTTGGTTTTCTGTTCCAAAGACATTTGACCGACCAACTTCTTTGCCATAGCTTGAGCTTCTGGCCATGATCGGAGTTTCACATCAGCATCCACAGGTGATGATAATGATGCACCAAGAAGCATCAGCAAGATTAAAGAAGAAGCTTTTGAAATAGAGGATATGAGCATAATGATGGGATCAAAAAGTTGGAAGAAAGAAACCGCTACAACTGAAGAAATTTAATCGCTGTTGTTCACCCTTTATAAATGCAAGCATGACAGGTACACAAACATTCCTTTTTGAGAATGGGTTACTAATAATTGTGGGGAAAGCGGGGGGGGGGAAATCTTATTGAGGGGTTTTTTCTGGGAAGGCAAGCCGGAAAATTTGGTGGGAAAAAGGCGAGTTTTGAAGAAAACAAGCTTGCCACTTTTTTTTTTTGTACCTGGTGCCCTTGTTCTCGCTGTGTGTATGTTAACCAAAGAACACAATAGTGTGACATTGATTTTAATCAGCACTAATACCGACACTTCCCATGAGAAAACCAAGGAGAATAACGGAGTCAACTTTCTTGAAACTTCGGGAAAAATGGGACTTTAATCTAAACTCAGACTCGCATGAAAATTTGTTCCCACATTGGTCATTTTTCAATAAAGCTCTTTGAATTAATTGATATATATCGGAATAGGTTATGTTGTCAAATGTATCACTATTTACATTCGAGACCATGAATTACATAGTAAATCCGACGAATTCCCCTGTGAGATGTCTAAAGGAACCCCCTTTCCTTTTATGATCAGGTTATGAGTGATTACTTGCATACACACATCTATAATTAGTGAACATAAATTTCCGTAAAGTTAAAATGAGGGAAAAGTAGACAGGGTCTATGACACCAAACAAAAAAAAAAAAAAAAAAAAAGTTGTCATGCCCTCGAATCAGTCTGAACGAATGGTCAGGATACTCTTTACATAAGCTATTTACCGTACTCACTGACACATTCATGTTGTACAGTGCACGCTATACCGCGCCATGTACTCAACTGATCCAAGATGGAACAATAACTGGGAGCAAATACTTAATAATCCAGGAAATATAGCTTGGAAAAACCAGAGGAAAAATCAATAATCGTGATTGGAGGAAGGGTGTACCAGATCAACCATCTGAAATCATTTCACTTTGGACTTTTAGGAAACCCACATTTCTGGACTGGGACCGGAGGGAAAATAATGTCATAACGGTAACTGTTGGCATTGGTATTACTAAAAGATCAAGTATTCATGCTTCTTTCAGAAAAAAAGGTACAAATTCATTTTCATTGGTACTTTTTTTTTGTGTGTAAACTTCAAATCCCGACAGTCTTTTGGTGACTTTGCATGTTGCATCAATCACAAACGAGAAGAGATGCATGAACAAGGCTCTTTAGCAATATCATTTCATCATTAGCTATACCACAAGAAAAGAGCATTGTCAAATATGAGACTTGAAGTAAAGACAGAATTGATTAAGAGTCAGATCATCTAGGGTCAACCCATTAAGCACAATGGCGGGATTTGAAATCGGACACTTCCTTGGCTGTGATTTTTTTTTTTTTCTTTTACCTTACTACTTACTCTCTTTCACTTTAAATCCTCTCGCCACACGTCAACGAATACAATGCTCAAATCTTGGATGCAAAGACCAGAAACAAAGAAGTATGCTGCTGATGGTAAAGTTATATAATAACTTGGTCATACTTTATATAGGTGGATCTGTTTACTCACTCACTCTCTTTTTGTAATAGCTGCCGTGTTTGCCTTATCTCAAGTAGCATTCTACTTTGCCTTTAAATGGATTGTAGGCTCACTCGATCCTTCTAAAGCCAAGCGACAAGAAGCAAAATCCAAAAGCAGCAAAGTACTTGGTAAACTGGGAGTAAGTCATTGAAAAAACAAACAAACTGTATCTGGGCTATATATTACTTTAATGGTTGACTCATCATTTTTTATACACATATAGATCAAGGATTTGAAACTTACAGAGTATGAACAAATCATAGCCACTGAAGTTATCCATGCCGACGAAATTCATGTTAACTTTAAAGGTAAATAGGTAACAAAGACAAGGGTGTTTATATAGAGTAATGTTTTAATGTATGTGTTCTTCCTTATAGATATTGGCGGACTAGACCACATTATCCAAGACTTGCGTGAAAGTGTGATCTATCCGTTGTGCTACCCGGAACTATTCACTTCTGCCTCTGGTCTACTTGGTGCTCCACCTGGTGTCTTACTTTATGGTCCCCCTGGTTGCGGCAAAACGATGATGGCTAAAGCACTCGCCAAAGAAAGTAACGCTACCTTCATCAACCTTCATATATCAACACTAACCGATAAATACTATGGTGAATCCAACAAACTGGCAGCAGCAGTCTTCTCCTTGGCACGCAAGTTACAACCCGCTATTGTGTTTATTGATGAAATCGACGCGTTTTTACGTGAACGACGAAGCAACGACCATGAAACAACAGGCATGATGAAGGCGGAATTCATGAGCTTATGGGATGGATTGACTACTGGTGAAGATCGTCGAATCATTATCTTGGGTGCCACCAATCGTCCTAACGATATTGACTCTGCCATCTTACGACGAATGCCAAAACGATTTGCTGTACGACTACCCACTGAAGCTCAACGAAGAAGTATCCTGAATTTGGTAAGAGTGACATAACATGCTGGGTTTGGGTTATAATGGATCATATATTAAAAGCATTCTTCTCTTTCCTTTTTTTTTTTTTTTTTTTTTTTTTGTTTAAATAGCTCCTCAAGAACATCAAGTTGGGTGCTAACTTTGACATGGCGGAATTGGTGCAACGAACTGCAGGTTGTTCTGGTAGCGATCTTAAAGAACTTTGTCGGAATGCTGCCATGATACCAATTCGTGAAATCGTCCGGAAAGAACAACCAAAGGATAGCGAAGATGCAAGTCAAGATCTAATTCATCTGGATATCAAGGTAAGGGAACTTGTGGAAAGAACCAATGTAAACATATACTGATATATGATTGTTTTTTTTTTAACTTGTAGAATATAGATAAAGAACTGCGTCCCTTGACTGTGGCAGACTTTTATGCTTTTGACGAAACAAACGACAAGACGTATACCTACACTGGATCTACAAATATGAACACCCCGGTGCAAGAAAACTTGGATTAACTTGACATTACTCTCATCTCCTCCTCCGACCCAATATAAAATAGTAATCAATGATATCATCTTTTATCTTATAGATCATTAAAATAAAAACAAATAAACACTTTTTTGACATGCCTACTATTATGCTATGTACTCATTCACCCAATCAGCGGGTATAGTCGGGGTTAGAAAATCATCATATAATTTTTCTTCTCCATGTATTTGTATATGAACCTTTTTCTTTTCCTTCCCACATTTATTTGCGAAAGGATGGATCGATATACAACCTCCAAACTCCACAGGCATGTCCCAGCTGTTATGGATAGTCCCAAGAATATACGAAGTATCACCATCGACAGATGCAGCAACTTTATTAGTAATGGCGCCAACGGTAATGATATCAACCTGCTCTCTCAACTCTACAAGGCGCGAACTAATTCAGGTAAGCTACTTGCAAAACCCCCCCCCCACCTCCCCCATACATACTTGTACCTTTTGGATGTTCTTGGATTAACTTTTTATTATTCTCACCTAACTGATATTATTGCTCTTCTTCTTTTTTTTTATACTATAGAGGACCATATTGCCTTGTGGGTGTATAGTGTGCCAGACCTGAAAAGAATCACTTTTGCCGAAGCAACCCAACAAGAATTCAGACCTACTCGATTAGGTGAATGGTTTGGGCCATCATGGGTAAGTGGTTACTTGATGGGGGTGGGGTCGAACTGGAAGTAAAAGGAAACTGTCGGGGCAGGGCGGGGCGGATCAACCTAGACGTGACGACACAGTATAGATCAATACTTGATGGTAACAACTGATTTGATTCTTCTTTTGATAGTCTACCCACTGGTTTCATGTCCAGATACGTATTCCCATAGAATTTGCTGGTGAAGAAGTACACTTTATTTGGAACGCCGACAATGAAGCACTAATTTGGGGTATGAATGGTATGCCGCTGCAAGGTCTCACTGGTGGAGGTAAAAGCAAAACTAGCAAACAAAATCAAGTTATGTGAAGGGTACTAATTTTGATTATCCCTCCTATTTTTTAAAAAAAAGCTGGAAGCGATGCAAGATATGATTATATACTGACTCCCCACGCACAAGGTGACGATGTGATCCAATTCTATGTGGAAATGGCTTGTAATGGAATGTTTGGTGCTGGAAATGGACTCATCGGTCCTCCTGACCCAAATCGTTTCTTCAATTTGAATGAGCTGGTAATAAAAAAAATGGCAGGATTTTTAACAAATGCTTTATGATTTAACTTTTTTTTCTTTATTTATCACTTAGGATCTAGCAGTGCCAAACAAACCGGTATGGAACCTTCTATATGACTATCAAGTGATTCTAGGAATGGCCAAAGACTTGGAAACTAATTCATTGCGGGCATCTCAAGCAATGTATACGGCAAATCGAATTGTTAATACGTTCATACCTGGGGACGATTTGGCTGTCGCCCGCTGTCTTGCTATTGCAATGGAATTTCTATCAGCAAAGAATGGTGATGCTCAACATGAAATATATGCACTCGGTCATTGTCATATAGGTAAGTAACATGATGATGGTGATGATGTTTAACTTATGTACCTCCTTGTTTTTGTTACTTTATGCATCTATGTGTGTGTAACACATTTAGACACTGGTTGGTTATGGCCATTTGAAGAAACTATCCGCAAAGCCGCAAGAAGCTGGTCCTCACAAATTGACTTGATGGATAGATACCCTGATTACAAATTCATCTGCTCTCAGGCTCAACAATACGAATGGGTCAAGAACAACTATGCAAATCTTTGGGACCGGATTAGGGAAAAGATCGCCATAAATCAGTTTCTACCAACAGGTGGGGTAAGTCGGTATAAAAAAGATGACTATATACATTTCAACACAATGTAATGTCCTACTAACTGATTCTTTCAACATTCTTGATTTTCTTAGACATGGATCGAAATGGATACAAATATGCCAAGTGGTGAAGCTCTATGTCGACAATTCTTATTAGGGCAAGTATGAAAAAAAAAAAAAAGTGACAGTATCATAATAACAACTTTACATCAATTAGTAATACTCAGCTCTTATTGTAATGTTTAGACAACGATTCTTCGAAGAAAACTTTGGCAAACGCTGCAAGGTATTTTGGCTACCCGACTCCTTTGGCTACTCCTCACAGGTAAAACCCTCTCTCTCTCTCTCTCTCCCTGTTGAAAGTCAAGACTAACATCACCATTTGTTTGGTTTAGCTACCTCAACTCTTACACCTTGCGGATATGAAATACTTCTTCACACAGAAACTATCATGGAACAATGTTAACAAGGTAAGACAAGGCAACTATGGAAGGTGAACTCCTCATATAAAACTAACACTTGGTTTCTTTTTTCTTTTTTGTCTAGTTTCCACTGACGACGTTTTGGTGGATTGGACTTGATGGAACAAAGACTTTAACACACATGGCACCCTCGGAAACATACAACGCTCAATGCTCACCAGAAGAACTCATACGAAGGTAACTACGCACACGAACTCCTCACTCTTTATAGAATGACTCTTACTAACGTTTTATGATCTTCTCTATTTAGCGTACGAAATCATCGGGACAAGGAATACTCTAATTCAAGTTTGTTGGTATATGGAAATGGTGACGGTGGCGGTGGACCTTTGGCAAGTATGATTGAAAGACTACGACGAATGAAAGATGTGGTAAAGAAAGAAAAAACAAGTGCAAACAGTGGTGACAACAAGAAGAGCATCACACGTACTCACATTGTCATTGTCTTGTTTTTTTAAATACTGCATAGGATGGCCTACCCAAGGTTGAATTCAGTACTCCACTCGAGTTTTATGAAAATGTAGAACAAAAGGCGGAAGCTCTCTGTAGCTGGAAAGGGGAACTAGTAAGTGGTGTGAAGGGGCAAGACGGAATACATAATAACTAACTTTTTGTAATAGTACTTTGAATTACATAGGGGTATCTATACAACTCATGCTTTATGCAAGAAATACAATCGAAGTAGTGAACTGCTGCTTCGTGATCTGGAAATGCTGGCTTCATTTGCTCATATCATGGAAAGGGACACTTACTCGTAAGTGGTATTTGATAATGGTATGTTTTTGTGACACTCATATGATTAACAATGGGCTCTTTTGGTAGATATCCAAAGACTGAATTTGATCAGTATTGGAAAATGATCTGTTTGATACAATTCCACGATGTCATGGCAGGATCATCCATTGAAATGGTTTACGAAGATTGTCTACAGGTAAGATGGGGATATAATATAACAATATAGACTTAATGTCTTGACTAATGAATACTATTTATCTGTTTGAGGTAGATGTATACCAAAATAGAAACTGAAGGCAAACAAATACGAGAAGATCTGGTGGACAAGTTGATCGGACCTAAGAATGTGATGGCCGAAGAGGAAAAAGGTAAAAAATAAAAATAAAAAAAGCAGCGGTTTTATCACAATGGCAAACTATAACACAATACAACATACTCATGTTTATGATAAATAGCAATTGGCGTTCTAAACACATTGGCATGGGAAAGACAAGACATTATTGAAATACCACTGGTGGATGGATTACCCACGCTTGCGCAACACTCAGCATTTGGTCGAACAGGATATGCTTTAGGTAAACTACACTACAAGACTTGAACCATGATATTTACTAAACCTTAAATGCAAATTGTGGTCTTCTCTTAACTTTAGTGGATGCTGTACCACCTCTCGGAGCGAAAAAGTACACATTGAAAACACCAGGAAAATATGAACCAGTGAAAGTGCATACGGATATTAACAGCAATATCTTGATGGAAAACAAGTATATCCAAGCAACATTTGACAAATCAGGGCATCTCATTGGACTACTCGATAAATCACTAATGTAAGTAAAATCAATATTAATGAAACCAAAACTAACTTGCAATTTATACCTCTATGATAGGCGGGACTTTATTAAGCCTGGTGAACGGGGCAACGTATTCAAGATGTACGAAGATATAGTAAGTGGGTTACCAACAAAAATTAAATGCCTATTACAAACACAAGAACTTTTTTTTTAAATTTGATCCTGATCTCTTACTTCAATCTAGCCATTATTCTGGGACGGTAGGGAACACAAGCACAATTAAAAAAACAAGATTATGCACTCACCCTTTCTTTTATAATTCCTATATTGGGAACTGCAGCTTGGGACGGTAAGTACGATGAAGAGGAGGCCTATTTTATGCTGATGAAATTCATTTGTTTACAGTGGAAATATATCATCTGGAAAAGGGTGTAACTGTGGAAGAAGGGTCTGTGCAAATACTGGAACATGGTCCTCTACGTGGTGCTTTACTTGTGGAAAAACGTATATCCGAGACAAGCCGACTTCGCCAATGTGTTGTACTTACTGCGATATCAAGACGACTCGATTTTGAAACTGAAATCGATTGGAATGAAAATCGGCAGTTCTTGGTAAGAAGTCTAACAAAACCACAGGGGGGAGGGACAATGAATAATGATGATTATCAACTAACTAACTCTTTTGTTTATCTAATTAATAGAAAGTGGAATTCTCATGGGATATCTTGGCTGATAATGTAAGAAACTTGCCGGGGGGAAAAGGAAAAGTCTAACGATTCTATGATAGGTATTTTACGAAACTCAATATGGTGTGGTTCAACGTCCAACTCACTACAACACATCATGGGATGGCGCCAAGTTCGAAGTAGTTGCTCACAAGTTTGCGGATATGTCTGAATTTGGATGTGGTGTTGCTCTATTGAACGACTGCAAGTATGGTTATTCCGCGCATGGCAGCACATTAAGACTGTCTCTACTCCGATCACCAAAAGCACCCGATTCCAATTGTGACATTGGTAAGTCCCAAATGATGTTTATACTACTGTGATATTAATGGATTCCTGATGTTATCTCTAGGTCATCATTCACTAAAGTATGCAATCTACCCCCATGAAGGCCATTTTATGCAATCAGATGTCGTGCGTGAAGGATACAACTTTAACGTACCTTTGATTACTCGGTATGTAAACATGATCATGTATTAGACAAACCCTCATCTCTCTCTTTCTCTTTCTCTTTTTTTTTTTTTTTTTTTTTTTTTTTTTTTCATTTAGTATCATCTCTTCAAATCAAATGGACGATTCGCCAATAACAGTACCTCAATTCCGAATTGAAGGCGCCCCAAACGTTGTACTGGACACCATCAAGAAGGCCGAAGATTCGGATGATCTGATTGTGCGTCTTTATGAAGCCTATGGGGGACATGCTACAGCAAGATTCCACAGGTAAGAATAGCCATGGGGATTTGATCATACTAATTTTATTTTTCTCTTGGTATCTTTTGACATTGCCATCATGGATAGCTCGTTGCCTATGAAATCTATTCAACAATGCAACATCTTGGAGGACAAACTGGAAACGATATACGAAATAATAAATGATGCCAATGTGGTCGATCGAACTTTCAGCACTAATCTTCGGGTCTTGGACGATGATATATTGGATCTTCAACTAGAGGCACAACAACGACAACATGCTGAAGGCGCTCTGCTTCGAATGAAGCCATTCCAAATCATGACCTTGAAGGTTAGATTGTAGTTATAGTATACCTGTCTACTTTCCCATCCCTACATCATTAGTTTAGTCTTACAGTATTATCCGTAGTAATATGTATCTTGTCTTGTATTTTTGTAACCAATAAAAACCAAATTAAACACCTATATTATGTTTATCCCATTATCATTTAACCAATAAAGTACATATTCACCAACAAGACAAAATAATTTTATTATACATACACAAATCTATGCTACCAAATTTGGAAGGGAGGGGGACTAATCTAGATCATAGCGGGGGTTTAATAAAAGAGACATGGATTCACCAAAATGACAACGGCGAATAGCTTCAGCAAATAGAGGAGCGACATCAAAGACCTTGATTTTGGGACTACGTAAATGTTGTGCTTGAGGGACTGAATTGCTGACGATGAGTTGATCGATGGCACTTGCATCAATATTTTCCAAGGCATTCGCAGAGAGTACACCATGACTGACGATGGCATAAATCTTGAGAGCACCATGATCACGCAACATCTTGGCAGCTTTAGTAATAGTATAAGAAGTATCAGCAATATCATCCACCAAGATACATTCCCTTCCACGCACATCCCCCACCAGCATCAAATCCGTCTTTTGTGTGATCTTTTGTCGTCGTTCCTTGTGCACCAAAGCAAAATCCATGCATAGTTTTTCCGCGATCACTGTTGCCCTACAACAATTCAAAAGAGAGAGAGAGTCAGCACGTTTATTCTTTTCCACCTTTGTGATTACCTTTTTGCACCACCCGCATCAGGAGAGACAATAACAGCTTGTTGATAATTGGGAATAGTGTGACGAATATAATTCATCATCAATGCACGACTGACTAAATTATCGACGGGACAATCAAAGAAGCCTTGGAACTAAATAAGAGAAAGAGAA
The DNA here is from genome assembly GCA_025330725.1 of Chlamydoabsidia padenii. Taxonomy (NCBI): domain Eukaryota; kingdom Fungi; phylum Mucoromycota; class Mucoromycetes; order Mucorales; family Cunninghamellaceae; genus Chlamydoabsidia; species Chlamydoabsidia padenii. The sequence goes on along the minus strand of JAIWND010000004.1, from coordinate 810,653 downwards.
AAATGAGTCATGATACCTACCCAATGTATATACTGATTATTCTTATTATTCTTCTTAGTTCTTTTTTTTTTTTTTTTTTTACCTGAGCATCATGAAGATCCATAGTAATGATATGATCAGCACCAGCACATGTTAATAAATCAGCAATCAGTGTTCCCGATCGAGCCAACCAAGGACGATAATCAGGGTTGTTCTTTGGTGTACTATCTTGTATCGAAGCCGACGCCAATTTCTTTGCCAGTTGTTTACCCATATCTTGTTGATCCATCGGTTTGGCGTGTTTAGGTGTAGCAGGTGGTAGAGAGGCGAGAGGCGCACCCGACGATTTGTAAGGGACATCGGGTTGACGAGAATAAGGGAAATGAGGAATGACGGCAGTAATACGTTTGGCGGAAGCAATCTTGGCCCCACTAATCATGACAAGGAGTTCAATGAGATTGTCGTTCACATGACCACAGCCTGATTGAATGATATAGACGTCTTGTTCCCGTACCGATTCCTTGATTTCCACAGACGTTTCGTTGTTGCTGAATTTACCCAATTTGGCCTGGCCAGGAGGAATGCCCAAACGACGACAAACGGCTTCGGTTAATTCAGGATGTGAAGAGCCACCAAGGACGACAAGGTTTCGCATAATGTAAGTTGTTGATGGGTGGATGAATGTAAGAGAAAGAAAGAAAAAAGGAAAGGAAGGAAATAAAAATGATGGTTTTTGTATGTGACTGGGAGAGATGGATATCAAAATCTCCTCCCCTCCCCAGATTTTCGGGAATTGAATATTTGAGAGATTGTACTTTACTATAGTTTATCATCAGAGCAAGAAAAGTGTCTCCTTATCATCAAGTATTATCAGACTTACAACCACCATTAAAAAAATAACAACAACAGCAACAGCAAAAAGAAAAAAAAAAGAGAGAAAGAATCTGACTATTGGCAGGCTTCATAAGCTTAAAGTCATCACTAATCTACTGTATACATAGACAAGTTCTGGGTGTTAGGATTTTCTTTCTTAATAAGATAATTTTTACTGACCACATAACTCTAAAGTTCCTCCCCCCCCCTCTTCTAATGCATACGCCTTTTTAACTGAGAGTTTCCTTCAGCCGACTGGACAAATATATTGTCGGGATTTGAAAATAAAAAGGCGGGGTAAAATTTCAAATCACATCATGCATGAATGGTTCTTGCCCCAACCAATTGTTCCTGAATAAGCAAACATACAAAACAAAAAAAAGTGAACATATGTGAAACAAACGTGAATATCTTTACTTTGACAGGGTCTCAACATTGTACAAAAGTCTTATCCTTTTTCAGGGTAAAAGCTTGTTCGTCGTCTTCTAGATCCCTGGTGAGTCTATAATAAAAAGCATGATCAAATGTATATCAGTAGATTCATCACTTACTCACATTCCTGTTTCATTAAAGTTACTGACAAAAATCTTGTACATTTTGTCAATAAGCATGTAACTCTTTAAAGTCAAGGGTTATGATACTTGATGACAAATGAAAGTGAATGTTCTTCACTTGATTCAGAAAAGAAGTGAGTGCTTCTCTTCATACATATAGACCAGCAAGCATAATCGATATCTGAGTAGTCAGGGATAAAGAAGAGGAGGGGGGGGAGGAAATCAACCCGAATCAATCATATCATATCATATGAAAAGATTGCAAATCAAGATAATTGTGATGTGAAAAGTTACTCTGGTGGATAATCATCCCATAAAACAAATTTGAAGAGGTGATAAATAAGAAACATGGAGGAAAAGTTTGTAAGGTTGTCACATGGTTAGCCTGGGAATTATCACCTTTTGGTTTTTTGCATAAACGGAAATACAAACGCCGCCCACACTTACTCAGACCGAATTGCCATGTGTTGTGTTATTGCACGCCAAGCCTCTTCTCGCCTAAATAAGCACAAACATCAAATAAATAGGTGAGAGTATCGTTTAAAAAAAAAGGGCCAATAGTGTGTTATGGAATTCCCTGAATAGTGCTACAAGGCTATATGTCCAAACCAGGTATTTGACTGATCAAGCATACGCTTATTGGTCTGACACAGATTGCCTTTATTTTTGGATCTCCTACTTTTTTTTTTTTTTTTTTTTTTTTTTACCCCTCTTTTCCTTTTTTTCTTCTCACTCTTTTCTTCTTCTTCTTTCTTTTTTTTTTTCCCCCTCAGAACCTGTTTTAATCTTCTTTTACCTTCCTTCTATACACTTTAACTATTATACCTTTATTGACATGACGCTTACGTTTAGTAATGGCGTCGAATCATCTTCCAAAGTATCACTTACCCTCACGACAAAAACAACCGAAGATGCTTACCCTTTGTCACACTTGCTCACCAAACTTGAAGAACTATCACCAGCAACTGATTACAACTATCGTCAAAGACTATTGGATAATGAACAAACGGAACATTGTTGGACTGTGGATAAATCCATCTTGATCTGTCATTCACCTTACTTTGCCGCCATGTTGGAATACGATTTTTATGAATCAACAGCACCTATCATTTGTTTACCTTCCACTATACTCACGGCTCACGGTCTTACTTCTGTCATCCAATATATGTATCATACGCGTGACCAAACATCAATGGCGGGGTGGTTAGTTATTTGTAATTCAGACGACGACAACGATGATAAGCAACAACAACCCGATGGTCATCCGATCTCTAGTAAAGACAAATTACAGTTACTTGAAGATACTTACTCTGCAGGGGATTATTTTGGAATGATTGATCTATGCATTCAAGTGATGAATGCTTTTGGTGAATTGGTACATGGCTGGACTTGTCAGTGTGAAAGATGTTTACACCTGATACCTCAGTTATTTGACTATTTGGATACCAAGATGACCTTATTCAGCAATAACAATAGCATAGCAGCCATCAATCATATTATCAACTCTGTTATCAAACAAACCAAATCATTAGCATCATCATCAACAGCTAAACAACACATTGATCCTCTGAATCGACTGTATGCCAAGGCAATATTATCTTTGACACATGACCCTGAAAAATGTCTACCCACATTTTGGACACACCGGATGATGGCCCGTATGTTGGATCAACTCTCAACTGACCACGCCCTATTGCTCTCTCAACGACTGTGTAATCGAATTAACAAGAGTAATGCCATCGAATCACTACATGCCTGCTTTTTGGCCACCACTCGATTATCAAGACTGGATCCTTTACTTTGTTGGAGTCGATCTCTTCATTCCACTTTGGCTTCAGCACAAGCAAAATCAACCTTATATATTGCCCGGCACTTTGAATACTATTGCTCACAGTATCCTGCCTTATTATCCTGTATTGATGGTATCACCTACTCGTTTGACTTTGTAGAATACCTTCTTATGCAAGTATTGGAGGATCAGATGGATTTGATGAATGCTGGATTACTCTATCAAGGTTTGGTGCGTGATTTGATCTGCCGTCATGCTGTACAATATCATGATCAAGTTAGACATATTCTTAATGTGGCAAAGGATATTATCTTACAATACATGTCAACCCGATTGGACCAGATGCGTAAATTGGCTGCCCTGGATATATTGGATACCGACACTTTAAAGGCATTGGCTATTGGTAAAATAAAATAAAATAAAATAAAGAAATCACCCATGTGCTTGCATTACTAATAATATATCTCTTCTTCTTCTTCTTCTTCTTAAAACAGATTTGGATGTACCTGCAAGATCACTTGTTCGCTCCTTGGACAAGCATCAAGGTTTGATTCAACAAAGTATTCTCACCATACTTTTCCCACCACCAAAGATATCTTATCCTTCATCAAGTAGTGCTTCCATCAACATGTCAAGACGATCATCAACCATCACTCAAAGGACTCACTCAATACAAAGTAATGCTGCATCCACTTACTCTGCCAACAATAGGAATCAAATGTCATCCTCATCATCCTCACCAGTAATTATTCAATGGGTCAAGGATATAATCAAAAATACTCATCATCATAATAAACCGACATCACCCTCATCGACTAAATCTACTCTCTTCTCATGGACTACTGTACCTTTGCGATCACCTAAAAAGAAAAGGGGGTGGCTACATCGTATTATTCATTCAGATGTCCTTATGAACAAACAATGTCAACGAAAGGCAATGATTGTGGTAGTGGGTAAAAGGGTACAATTGAATCGACGACCTGTTTTAACTGTTGGTACAGTCAAATATGTGGGAACAGTATGCTTTGCGGATGGAATTTGGGTCGGTGTTGAATTGGATCGTCGTGGTAAGTATATATATATATATATATATAATGACATGAACAAATTAATGACACTTTTTATTTATTTATAGTTGGCAAGAATGATGGATCTATAGAAGGTGAACGCTACTTTACTACTTCTCCTAATAGAGGTGTCTTTGTGAGATCAGATGATTTAAAAGTCATGTTCTGATCTCTTCTTTATTTTTTTTATGTTACACGCCCACACTTTTACATACACTCCTTCCATCATTTATATATCATACCCGTTATTTACTATCATTATATATGCTTTATTACTATTCCTTCTCCTCCACATTTATCTATACTATGTAATACCCTATATTTGTCCTCAATAAACTTTGTCCTCTTTAAACCAGTAGACCAAATCAATAACCAATGGTGTAACAAATGGGGGTCTTTTTTTACATCCCGACATTTTATTCTATCTCGCCCTTTTTTTTTTTTTTTTTTTTTTTTACTTTCTCTTTCTCTCTCACTCATTCTTAATCAGGTCCTTCTGAATCCTCCCTTCACCTTCCCTTATATTCTTTCCTTTATCCCTTCCTTTTACTCACAGTCTATGATATACAGTAATGTATTACTCACATAGATTGATAACTTACAGGGTAATATCATCCTTCTTACTACTCGTACTCTTTTTTACATCATCCTCAGCACAATGTAAGTATTTATACACTCTTCTTGTTACCCAACTCTAACGGCATTACTTTTTCTTTCAATACTTTATATAGCCTCATGTAGTCCTGATAACTGTGTTGCACAATGTCAACCAAGTTGTTCCAATACCGATGTATGTGTACTCTCAACAATGTCCAACTGTGGTCAGTGTCCTGCTTCTAAATGCCTAAGTCGAGCGGCACTTGGACTCTCAGATACCAACGACAGCAGCAACAATAATGGGGGTGATAATAATGCCGGCCTAATAGGTGGACTTGTGGGCGGATTAGTGGGTGGTGGATTCCTTATTGGCGGATTGGTATACTGGATCAACAAAAGAAAATCAGCAACAGCTTCTTTACCTATCGTATTCCAATCAAGGCAACATCAACAACAATACGGTATGGACACAAACGGTTATAATAATGATAATAATCCTCGATTATCTGATATACCACGACCCATGTCTGAAAGCACAAGAGACGTAAGTTAACCTTTATTGTTATTGAAACAGTATCACTCATCCCCCCCCCTTTTTTTTTGCTCTCTCTAGTCGGCCTGTCATTCCATCACATCAGGTGTTATTCCAATCGCATATATTCCACCTTCTCATCATATGCAACAAGAAATATATCAACAACAACAACAATATCATCTATCAACATCTGCATCCACAGTCAAACCGAATCAACCATCAACAACAACTACTGAAAACCCATTCCAAGATCCACGACAGTCTCAGTACACACTAAATGACGACGATGATGATGATGATGATGATATGAGCAGTCGACACCACTCTATCATTAGCACCGGACAACAAACTGCTCATCAAGCCGTTCAGGTCACCCGAGCGAAACCACAGATCTTACGTGTAAACACTGTCCGGGTAAATGACTTGAAACGAGGAGGATCAGTACGAACGATATTGACGAAATCTGATCAAGATACCACCACTCTATCAAGGTCTAACACAATCGATACCAAGTCATCTATAACATCAAACAATGGTGGTGAACAAGATCCTTTTCAAGATACGGTGATGGATTCCAATGACAACGATGATAACGATCTTCGACCCTCTCGACCTACCACAAATCATAGTTTGGGTTCTACTCTGGGTGATGGTGAAATCACTATCTTTTGGAGTGGCCAACAATCTGGAACTTCAACTACAAATCATTGATAGTTTATATCTTATTCATCATCTAGTTTAGGACTCATCTCCTCTTTTTATTCATTCTCATCTGTATTATCCCCTCTCCTACATCCCTTCCTCTCTCCACCCTGACCTCTCGTTTTACTTATGTATTAACATTAACCACATACAATAATAAAACACTCTTTTTTTATTTTTATCTTGATCATCAAACCGAAACCAACTTTTTTTTTTTTTTTTTTTTTTTTTTTTTTTTTTTTTTTTTTTTTTTTTTTGTAGGCATCAACCAACAATGAGGACCCAGTTGACTTTGATGATCAACAAAAGGATGGAGTTGCTTTTGTCCTGGGATGTAAACATATTCACTTCATGCAATGATAAAATATCATTGTACTGTGTCGGGATTTGAAGTATGCGGCAAACCCGACTGACACAAAGTAGACAGATTCTAGTTGGTTCAAAAGAGATCAAAGAGTTTATTTATTTATTCAAACGAGTAAAAAAGAAGACCTATATCTATGTACAATAAGTAATAAAAAAAAGGGGGGGGAAAGGGTATGTGATGTATAATTACCAAAGGTAGAGAAGGGATGTATAATAAAAAATCAATCTAACTAGTAAAAAAGGGGGGGGGTGTTCATTAATCAGAGTGGCCTGGTGATTCGATTTGCAATCGGAGATGGTCTTGACTGGTCGATCCATTGTCTTGACTTGATGACGACCCTGACGAGGTATCCTTTGGAGGAAGGTAAGGTGGTGGGTGAGAAGAGGACGAAGGCATATGGAGTGTTGTAAAAAGTTGTTGTTGATGATGATCAGGTTCCTCCAAATGTATCAAGTTGTCCTGTCGATCATGATTACTAGAAGAAGAAGAAGGCGAAGAAGAATGCCCAGCGGCAGCCAAGAGAATAGTATCGTTTTCCAAACCATAAGCAGGAGGAGGAGCAAGTGTACCTTGAGAAGGAGCCAGTCCCCATTTCTTCACATTGGCTTCCACAAATACAAACCCCATTTGACCAAGATTAACATGAATTTGACAAGGCCCATTCGCACCAATGGTGGGAAATAGATTCCATCGTAAACCGCTATAAGCATCATCCAATTTCCGTCCGTTTCGAGTAAAAAACAAGGTGCCCGTCCGATGTCGATAGCCCACCCCAATCACATCACCATGATTGAAACTGAGTCCATAAGGTTTTCCATTAAAAGGTGAGCTAAAGTATTTGCATCCATTATCCGAAAAGTAGCCCACAGAGTATCGATTCCATCCAGGTAAACGCCAGCTTGGGTAGGGTTTCGTAGCTACACCAACAGAGACCGTGGTCGTATCAGGTTTTTCAAACATCTTGGCCTACATGTTTAATCAAACATAGTTTTAGTTCCTTCTTCGAATACACCTCTTCTTGTACTTACCTCCCAATAGTATACTTCTTGATTCCTTGGTAAGGGCAAGTTGGTCTGGACACAGCATTCACCATGAACAAATTGTATTTCCGTTCGAGCAGCTACAAAGCAGTGAGATTCAGGTTCCAATTCAAATTCAAAAGCAGAGACACCTTTTTCTTGAATCGACATGAATTGAGGTGCGGTGATATCTGTTGGAATGCTATCAGGAGGATGACGTTCTTGCCACACTATAATATCCAAAAAAAAAAAAAAAAAAGTAAGTATTAGTAAACCGTCCTTTTGTTGTTGTCCTTCTATTTTAATACATTATTCCTTGTTTATTCTTTTACCTTTGGCTCGTTCGTAGCTAAGTCGGGCATCTTCTGGAAGGTCTGCTATCAATTCATCTGTTTCCACCGGCCAATCGTTAAACTCTGCATCCGTGCCAGAGTGTGAAGGGAGTTCGATGGGTGACCGAGTAAAACATAGGAAAAATACAGTGAGGGTAAAAAAGATGATAATACCAACTATAAACACCCACGCATAGGCATTCAACATTATGGATTAAATACAGTTAAGAAAGAGAAAGAAAGAGGCAAAGGGAACGGAAAAACAATGACCTATTTTGTCAGGTGCCAAATTAAAACGCCGATTAAATAAATACGAAACTGAGTACATGCAAAATGGGGTTCAACCTGCTTTATGAATCAAGTAAATGTCTGCCATAGAAGAAGAGATGGTTGATACCAAGAATGGCCGAAAGAAACGCATAATGAGCTTGATTTTAATCTTACTTGGTACTTGGGCGGTTTATAAAGTAACATAAACTTGTTCCAAGGTGAAATCTACGTTTTTTTTTTTTTTTTTGCAGGACGGATATTTATCCACTAACGCAGCCATCAGTAACGGTCATGGTAATATACATAGTATTGCGTGCATAATTGGAGTGGTTTAGTTGTAGGATTTAAATCGGCGTTTTAATATGTGATGCATATCAATGGGTCCGAGAGCCATCTACTATTATATAATACACACCCCTTTAACAACAGTATGTATTAGCACATTATCCCACCCATTAAATAAAACAAGAGACAAAGACATAATAATAGATTACATATTCAAACAGCAAAGTGTTATAAATGTTTATTGGTATCATAAAAGAGGGGGAGGGGGAGTGTACATAAAGAGATATAAACTATAGTAGAGGATGATCATCGATAAATAAAAACTTGTTCATCGTTCGAGGATTAAAGTACCGGAATCTTGTAGCAGATTGCTGTCGTTGACGAGGCTGTTTTCTTGTATTATTAAAAGTACGTGACTGATTAGATTTCTTGGAGGAGTTGTCCGGGCAAAAAGCGATAAAGTCGGTTGGTGGTGGTGGTGATAATTTTTCCATTTTGATGGGATTTGTTGCCATGAGTGGAGTATTTAATCTATCATGTCGAGCGATTTCGTCCCTTAACCAATCATTGACTTGCATCCAGTCTTTTCGGCCCATCTTGAATTCCAAAGAGTCTTGCATGATCGACATGGCCCTGTGTAATCCCGATTCATAGTCATGCCTGTTAATATTCTTCAACAAGAGATCACAGTTGCTTGATGTCGAGTGATAGGTGCAATTTCGATACACATCCATGCCGAGTGAGATGATTTCGCCTGCACGCCATAATTCATCCCGATCAAAAGAGCACCGTCGACCATCCTTGTTGGAGGCATCGAGTGTTTCGAGTTGCATGAGAGCAGTCTTGATACAAATGTTGAGTGATTGGAGTGCCAGAGGGGTAGGATGGAGATTGTTTGGATCCGGTAAAAAGGGCATATGAAGAATGATTCGAGTAGCATTAAATTCCACGTTCACCCGGACACATACCATAAAGAGATCCTCAGAGCCATAAGCAAACCCACTATTCCATTGGAGATACTGAGGTAGTGATTGATACATTCGGAGGAGTCGATTGTCGTATTGTTGGAGTTGTTCATCCGTCATGTTGTTTTCGTCTTGTTCGTATACATCAGCAATCACATCAGCTTGGAATCGCCACCATTTCAAACAATAGATATCAGCAAGGACACCATGTTCTTCCACTTGATCAATGTCTTGTTCAAAGATTTTTGGCGTATCGACTTGACCCATTCGGTTGGTTCGAGGCGTGTTCCTCGGGATGCCTGTTGAATATCTACGGAGATTGAATAAAGAATGTGAGTATCTAATCATGATAGGTTTTCTTATTTTTTTTTTTTTGGGCTTACAAATAAAAATCAAGAGACCAAGTAAACCACCAGAGTCGAGTATCCATTTCCTTCTCAAAAGAGTCATCATCATCATCCAACACCATACGAGGATAGATTTCCAATTCCAATAGAGCAGATACGGCCATACCAGAGTAGTGATGACGCCTAGCCGGTTCAGCCGTACAGCTCATATACAAGAGAGCAACCACCGTCCACCGATCTGGAGCATCAAATGAGAGTTCCAAATATTTGCGAGCCCTTTCAAAAAACAAGTCTTGTTGTTGCCGCACCAAATCTTGATCGTGCCTGAATTTCTCCAAACCCGGTTTCGAGTGATGAGTGACGGTATGGCCAAAGACGAGGGAGCAAATGGCATTCACAATCAACGTCTTCATTGGATCAGTTTCATTGTTGTACCAGGCCATAAATTCATTCTTGTCGATGATTGGTGAGTATCGTACCCAGCAAGAGAAGTAAGTGTCGATACAGGCATCACCTATTTGTCGTAATGTCAAGGCGCTGGATTTGTTGCAAGATGGCATGATCAAGTGATTCGAGTTGTACACACTGGAAAAAAAGTTTACAGGTTTTGATTTGTATAGTTTGTTGCGATACAGTGTACTACCCTTGGTTGGTGATGCTAAAGTGTCGACGGTTGTTGTTGTTGTTGTTGTTGTTGTTGTTGTTGCTGGTGTGGAAGGACATAGTTTGCTGAAAGCGTCAACAAGAGACCGCAGTTCGGTGGCACTTGTCACTTTGACCTCGACGTTCACCCCAGTGGAAGAGTATGACACACTGCATTTGCTGAGAATATCACGTACACGACAGAATTCAATGTTGGTAGGTGGAATGGAGTAATCGGAAGGTGAATCAAAGTCTTGTTGTGTCATTGTGGTTCCTGGTGAAGTCATTGTTTCGTGTTCTGAGATGGGTGAGGAGGTGTATTGTGAAGGCGTGTTGGAGACTTTACTATCGTGAGTTTGTGACATTGTTGAATAGCAGCTTGTATCGTCGTCTAACTTGAATAAAGAGTCTTGGTGATTATAGTCAGTTGATGTGTTGGGTTTCCAATAAGACAGTGTGTCATCCCAGGTGTTCGAAGGTGGTGGCGTGGGTGAAGGTATAAAAGATTGATAATCGACATTGTGAGGGTCATTCCAGAATCCGTCATAACGATTTCGTTTATTAGAGTGTTCCACGGTGTCAAAAGGCATATTACATAAAAGTAACAAAAAGTAAAAAGTAGAAGAAAGAAAAAGGTGGGAAACGAAAAAGAAAAAAAATTCCCCTCATTCATTTTAAATTAGCTATCTGAGGTTTTTTGTCATACCCACTGTGCCTCGCTATCGGGGTTTCAATCTTGGAATAAAGACAAGATGGATTCTTGATCCCCCACCAAATAAACGAGAATCACTACTTGATATTCCGTTAACCTTTGTATACAAACCTTCTTATTAAACCAATCTAAATATATTTGCATTAATCAACTGATATTATGAAGGCCATAATGAATAAATATCAGATCGAGTTTTTCCGAGAGGGACTTTATATCAAAGGCGATAATCTAGGATCTACTCAAGATAGAAAGCGGAACAAGATAGCCAAGAAGAGGGTCATTTGAGTGCTCTATCTCGCCATTTGTTCTTTTTCACACCATAACACCCCATCTGACTTATCTGCTTCCATTTTAGGAAACAGTTACACGGACAAAGTACGACTGTCAGTTGTTTTCTTGGGACAATGACCATCATCGCATGATTTTCAAATCCCGCTTATGTGCCTATTTTCTCAGGGGTTGATCCTTTTATGAGAGAATGATGGGAAAAAAGGGTTTAAGGTCAACCAGTGAATGACTTGGCAGGGGATCTGTAAATATATCCAAATCTGTGGTTTATTCAACATTCATGATTCCAAGGGGCTAAATGTAACTCCGTTTGTAATCATTCAAGGAAGGACGTACTAGAACCTTGTTTTTTTTTATCTCTTATATGTGCAAATGATAGATCACGATGAACAAGCATGTCGATCTTTAACTTTTGATCGAAGTTAAGGTAAAGACGAGGCTTATTGAGAACTATATATTACCTCTTATCGCAACTAAGAATACCACCCCACCTTTGATCATGATGATTTCCATAAGGAAATGTTCCATGTCCCCTGGCGGGATTCCTATCATCCTCACTCTCCATGTGACATTGAGTATATGATAACAATGGTATATTTTTTGCTGGCTTGACCGTACCACGTTTTTTTTTTTCTTTTTTTCTTTCTGTCTTTTTTTCTTCTTCTTCTTCTTACAGTATAAACATGGTTATGATCCTTATTCCAAGTGCAGGTTCTTTCATAAAAGTTCAACTCACACGAATATGTTGCCTAGGGGATCGATTTTTACCCTCCTGGGTACGGGATGTTTGATTATCCGTCATAATAAATGAATCATACAAGTGAGTTTACATCTCAATTATCTCACTCGTATAAAGTTTGATGACACCTAGTATGGTCCAGTGCTTTGATTCATGCATTTTTCTCTTTTTTCCATTTTCAATTCCCGCTCGTATGATTTCAAAATAAGGTGGGTTTGACAATTTTAAACGCCGCATGTCCCCAGTTTAAAAAAACTGAACTCATTTTCCTTTTTCCACTTTTCTCTCTTTATCATTTTACTTTTGGATACTACATCCTTCCTTGTACTTCGTTTTAACTTCTTTTTTTAAATAAAAACTAACAACTCAAATTACTTATAATGCCTGGCGGTGGTCAAGATCCCAAAGAAAAGCAAACTCCCAAGGAAAAGGTGTGTCTCATCTGTATTGACGGTTGGGGTGTTGCTGACGAAAAAGAAGCCAAAGGTGATGCTATTCGTAACACCGAAACTCCTGTAATGGACAAGTTGGAAAAGGAACAAGCTTATGATACTATCTCTGCTCATGGTCGTAGCGTTGGTCTTCCTACTGGTTTGATGGGTAACTCTGAAGTGGGTCATTTGAACATTGGTGCTGGTCGTGTTGTGTATCAGGTATGTTTGACTTTAATCGGGGGTTGAAATAAAATGCACCCAACAAAAAAAAAAAAAAAAGAAGGACAGGGGGTTTTTTAGATCGAAATACTCATCCAAATATGATTTTACTTCCATGTAGGACATTGTGCGTATCGATTTGGCTATGGACAACCATGAATTCGGATCAGTGGAAAACATCAAGGATGCCTTTGAACGCGCAAAGAATGGAAATGGACGACTTCACTTTTTGGGTCTCTTGTCTGATGGTGGTGTGCACTCTCATATTGATCACTTGATTGAACTCTTAAAGGCGGCCAAGGCAGCTAAAGTCCCTGAAGTTTATATCCACTGCTTTGGTGATGGTCGTGACACTGCACCTAAATCTATCGTGGGCTATTTGACCAAGCTTCAAGATGTGATCAAGGAATTAAACTATGGCAAGATCTCTACTATCACTGGTCGTTATTATGCTATGGATCGTGACAAGCGATGGGAACGTGTGCAATATGGATTTGATGCTATTCTCTACGGCAAGGGCGACAAGGAAGACGATGCGATCAAGGCAGTGGAAAAGCGATATGAAAATGGTGAAACCGACGAATTCTTGAAACCAATCGTGTTGGAATCTGAACATGGTAGTGTAAAGGAAGGCGATACTCTCTTCTGCTTCAACTTCCGCTCTGACCGTATGCGTGAAATCACCCAGGCCCTTGGTATTGCCCCCTGCCCGTGCAAAGGTGACGTGCCCAAGGATATTGCTCTCTACACCATGACCCAATACAAGGCGGACTTCCCCTTCAAGGTGGCCTTCCCTGCTCAAGAAATGGACAATGTATTGGCGGAATGGCTCGGCAAGAACGATATTCCTCAAATGCACATTGCTGAAACCGAAAAGTATGCCCATGTCACCTTCTTCTTTAACGGTGGATCTGAAGCTCAATTCAACAAGGAAGAACGTGGTTTGATTCCCTCTCCCAAGGTGGCTACCTATGATCTCCAACCTGAAATGAGTGCTCAACCTGTGGCCGACCGGGTGGCCGAAGAAATCGCGTCTGGTAAATATCCATTTGTGATGTGTAACTTTGCTCCTCCTGACATGGTGGGTCATACTGGTGTATATGATGCTGCACTCAAGGCCGTCAATGCTACCGATGCTGCTATTGGAACTATTTACGAAGCTTGCAAGAAGCATGGTTATGTCTTGTTTGTTACTGCTGATCATGGTAATGCTGAAAAGATGTTGTCGGACGATCACAAGAGTCCTTTTACCGCCCACACCTGCAACCCTGTACCTTTTGTGATGGCTTCCGAAAAGGGTTACAAGTTTGTCAAGGATGATAAGGGTGCTGCTTTGTGTGATGTTGCTCCTACCATTCTTCGTGTCATGGGTCTGGACGTGCCAAAGGAAATGACTGGTCGCAGCTTACTGAAGGAAGACTAATCGGATGGTGCCCTGGATAGATGGATTTGGTTCAGTAGATAGTATATATTTGATAGCTATAGATTGGTTGCTTTACTATTTAATAAATGTTAAAAGCGAATGGGTAAACATTCTCTTTTGTGTCATAAACTGTAATGTATGGATTATTCTATTCTGACTGGGCTCAATGCTGGAAGGAAACAATTGAATCCCCGCTGTTTATTTTTAATCTTTTCCCTCTATTTTATTTCTTTTCTTTCTTTTAACTCTCATTCTAACAGCGATGAATCTGCTAACGAGATATACACCTCATGGGATATATAGATACCTACGACATTATCCTATGCTAAACCCTTTGTCAAAGGCGTCACTCTGTCAGCGTTACTCAACTACTCAGCACCAAACTGACATTCATCGTATACCACCTCAACTAGATTATAATTACCTTGCCACCCATGCTCAATCGGTAGAACAAAACATGCTGAAGCGAAACTATGAAGGTGATAGTATTCGACAAGTGGCTGCGCTTTACCATCAGCAACAAGACCTAAAGCAACAAATAGAACAACATTGTGAAGAACGGGACAAGGTGAATCTATCTATTCGACAAGCCAAGAACAAGGAGGAACGGGCGCACTTTATTACTCAAGGCAAAGAATGGAAGGACCGGATCAAACAAGTAACCGAACAAATGGAACGACTAGAACTGGAAATGGAAACCCATGCGCTGTTGGTACCAAATGACACACACCCGGCTGTTCCGGTGGGGGACGAATCACAAGCGACAGTCGTCAGAATGGTAGGTACTCCTCGACAAGACAAGGCTCTCAAGGACCATTTGACTCTTGCGGAAGATTTGGACATGGTGGACTTTGAACAGGCAGCTCTGGTGACGGGATCCAAATGGTACTATCTAAAGAACGACGGTGTCTGGTTGGAACTGGCATTGATTCAATATGCGATGGAACAAGCATCTTTACGTGGCTTCTCACCTGTCATTGCTCCTGACGTGGTCCGTACCAGTATTGCCTATGGCTGTGGCTTCCAACCCCGGAAATCAGAGGCGTCTCAAATCTACAGCGTGACCACACCAAGCACCATCAATACGTCAGCACCAAGACTATGCCTGGCGGGTACCGCGGAAATCCCTCTGGCCGGGATGTTTGCTCAACAATTGATCAAGGAAGAAGACTTGCCGCGGAAAGTGGTTGGATTGGGTCATGCTTTTAGGGCCGAGGCGGGTCATGGATCAGCTACGGAACGGGGACTTTATCGGGTGCATCAATTCTCAAAGGTCGAACTCTTTACTGTCACCACACCTGAACAAAGTGAAGCCATGCTGGAAGAACTACGATCGCTTCAGGAACATATGTTCTCGGAATTAGGACTCTGCTTTAGGTAAGTAAGTTTAATTGAAACAGGAAAAAACCCCCCCCATTCATCTTTCTCTCTCTCTCTAGGGTATTGGATATGCCAACGGAGGAATTGGGGGCAAGTGCTTATCGTAAATATGATATAGAAGCTTGGATGCCTGGTAAAAATGACTGGGGAGAGGTAAGTTTATGAAAAAAAAAAAAAAGCGAGGAGGGGGGAGTGGGTGTGAAAAAGGAACTCAATTGGTTGTGACATACTGTAGATCTCTTCAACATCAAACTGTACCGACTATCAAACACGACGATTGGATATACGATACTTATCAAGCGACTTTAAAGAAAATGTGGGGACCAAGGATGTCCGGGTACCATGGCATATCAAGGAAAAATGGGTCCACTTTTGCCATACTTTGAATGGAACCGCTATGGCTGTACCTCGGGTGATTATTGCTCTACTCGAAACACATCAACAACCTGACGGATCAATCTGGGTGCCTCCTGTTTTACGAAAATGGATGCCTGGTCAAGCTAGCCTACTACAAAATAAAAACTAGAATAGAATCCCCTTTGTATTAGTCATTGTGTAAATAAATAAATTGTTATTGTCTTCTCTCTCTTTTAATCATGTCTCTTTTTTAATCATTGATTACGACGGTGTGAATTGGCTGGGTTGAATTTGTTTGTTGGTGGTATCTAGGCGAGGTTTGCACCATTGTGGTCGGGAGTTGTAAATTTGGATATCGATAAGGTCAAGAACCTCGATCTAGGGCTCTTGGTGACTAGGACTCTGAACATATCTTTCACACCCACAAAGTTGCTCAAGAAACCGATCAAACTACTTGGTAGATAATTTATGTTGGGCCACTCAGTCCCATACGGTTACTCAGTAGACCATATCGTCTGACAACTTCGGATAAAAAAAAAAAGACCTCCAACACTCCTTCTTTTATAGACATATCAAGCGTATGGCAGATAGTCATTCTCCCTACATACCCATCATGAAGAGAGAGAAAAGATGAGCGGAACATGAAATGCATAAATCGGTGTTTAATTTGCAAATCCCGAAAAAAGGGACTGAGGTTCCATCATGGGATGTATGCAAGTAAAGAAAAAAAAGTCAAATGTGTCATATTTGTTAATTAATCAGCATGTTATGTTTTGGTTTAATGATGTCAAAAAAAAAGTTCTTTATTGTATTATGTTAAATTGTACTACTAAAAACTAATCGACAATGTTAATGCTATACTATAAGTTAAATCAGTAATTGTTAAAAAGGAAGGAGGGTGTGTACTCCGTCCCATTCCAAGTCTTGACGATGATATGCTTGAATTATGGGAGGGTGTCCACGCACACGTCGATGTAGACTTGCGACATTACTAGCCATACTTGATCTTGATAGTACAGAAGAGTTGAATGGTGTCGATGATGATGATTTGACGTCTGTATAAATGGTGTTACTGTAACTCCGCCGATGTGGATTTGATGAGGCTTGAAGGTGCACATTAGTCAAAGGAAGTGGTGAAGCGGTGGTTGAGAGATGAGCCGAAGATGATGTTGATGAAGCCAGTGTACATCGTTCGTCCTCAGTCCAGTCCGCATCCCGCTCCAAATCGATCGATGACCTTGTCCCTGACAGCCAAGTAGATCGTCGACTTTTATAAACACAATCGTGATGATAATTTGGTTGTTTCTCTTGATTTAAATGAGGTGTCAGGTCGATAAAAGTGTCAGTGGATGACAGATATTTAGTATCGCCATGGCTGGTTGTGTAGTGCTGATCTATATCTCCGTTCGATGATGGTTGCTGAGATGTGGTCAAAGTATAAAACGCCAAGTTGGAATACGATGCTGGTGCCGATGAGATTGATTCTTGAGTGGTGTGGTTTATTCCAGGAGCGTAGCAGTCCTTGCGAATGTCGCCGTGAGGATTCATGTAGCCAGTAACCCCAGTTTCACATCGCTGTTGAGATGGTGGTGACGATGGCAAAGAATCGATAACTGATTGATGCTGGTAATGTGCATGTGAGTCACCCTGTTTATTATTATTGCTTGTTGTATCCAATGTCGCATAATGTATGTCAGATGGTATTTGTATCGTTTCCATTGGACCTGCCTTGAAGCTACCAGAGATCTTGTTACTTGTTCTTGTTGAGTGAGATGAAACTACAGATTGTTGTTCGTTATGATTATGATAATTCAAGGACAAGGTGGGTATAAAAGTCGATTCTGTAGTGGTGATATCGTCGAGTTCATCATTGACGGTTTTCAGAATCTGAGGTATATTGTAAGATGAGTGATTCGAAGTATTTCCAGTTGGATTACTTTCCAGATCCATTTCGTTACTTTTGGAATGTATTGATTGCTGTGAATCCGTTGACGCTATTGATTTATCAAACTGTTGACCGTGTTGTTGCGACATCCGATCAGTGTATGAGTTTGGAAGGCTGGAATAAAACGACGGTAGATAGGTTTGATCAAGATGGTCCGTTGATTTACTGATAGGAACAGGACCTTGTAGTGAGAGATGTTGTATGTCGTGAGTTATAGATAGATCTAGTGTATTTGTCGATGGCGATGGTGGCTGTAGTGGAGGTTTCAAGTTGGATTGATTTCGCGCTACCAATGATGGCGTGAATGGTCCAGTAAACGGTGCACCTGTAATAAATGGATGTTGTTTGGCTTGCTGAGGTGACCATCGCTCAAAGTGATTCAAGTTCAATAGACCTTGTAAGAAGTCAACAAGAGCAAGGCGAGCCTGTGTTTCTATTGGATGTTACCAAAAAAAAAAAAAAAAAAAAAAAAAAAAAAAAAAAAAAAAGAGTGAGCAAGTTACATTCGGTCCCTACTTGCCCATATTGTGTTCCACCCTTTATAACCTACCTTTTTCCAACTCCTTCGATGACATCGAATCCTTCCTGAATATTGGATAAGTAGTGATAAGTTCAGAGAGCGATGTGGCATTGAAGTATCGTTTTGATTGCTGCTCTTGTCGGTCCTGCTCCAAGGCATATTGTTCCATTGTTTTCAAACTGTAATGCTTCCGGCCTTGATCATCCACCCTTCGATCGAAAAAGTAGTGAGCGCTTTTTCCCATTTCCATCATATATGCTGGTGGTAATCTACATGATAAATAGAAAGAATAAAAAAAAAAAAGGTAAGCTGTTAGTCTTTGCTTTATTAGAGTTTTGATTGCTTTAAAGAAATAACCTACCCAAGCATATCGACGATTCTCGATAGTTGATTGTATTCGGAGCTGCCAGGGAATAAAGGTAAACCCAAAAATAGTTCTGCCACTATGCACCCCAAGGACCACATGTCAATCGCACTTGTATAAGGTAGTCCCACCAAGACCTCGGGAGATCGATAAAATCTGGATTGGATATATGTATACATTGTTTGGATTTCATGACAAGCCGAGCCAAAATCAATCACTTTGATTGTCGGTGATTCTAGACTATTAAGTGTAAATGAATAGGTTAGTTAAATCATTCGGGGGGGGGGGAGGAGGGTCATGAATTCATGATCATACTTACTTTCTTAGCAGAATGTTTTCAGGTTTCAAATCACAATGTATAATCCTAGCTTCATTCAACACAGTCAGAGAGTCCAATATTTGAGCAGTAAATACACGGACAAGATTGGTAGAGAGACCACGGAAATGGTTTTGTTTGATGAGTTCGTATAGATTCACCGACATGAGTTCGAATATGAGACAAAGGTGTTTTCTGTGAATAAAGGTATCCTTCAATCGCAATATATGATGTTGATCATTGGCGTCAAACTGTTGGTTAAGCTATATTATCAAGTAACAGATATAATCAGTGGTTAGTAATTCAATCGTGGTATCTTGATTTCCGTTTTCATTTTTTATTTTATTTTTACCATTTCCAGTATTGTCACTTCCATCATACTTTGCTTAAAGTAAGCCAATTTGTTCTTGACCACCTTCACTGCTACCATTTCTTGGGTTTTCGTATTCTTGCATTTGACCACTTGCCCGAAAGTGCCAGAGCCCAACACATCCAAGATTATATACCTACAATCTCGGTAAAAAAAAAAAAAAAAAAAAAAAAAAAAAAGATATCATTAATCATCTTGTCAGTCGCCTATTACCACTCCATGTTCTTACCTATGACCATCCGTTGATCCAAGAATGTCATTGACATATAAAATATAGTCAAAATCTTCATTGTCGTAGCCATCATTTCCACCTGGTTTACTTGGCTTCGTTAACACCCTTCGAGGATTTCGTTCAGCAGTGTACTGGAATTCTTGATTACATTTTTGATAAGTGTCATTGAGATCTTTTGTCAAGGATAATAAAAGCTATCGATAAAGGTTAGTCTATACGGTACGATTAATATCATTGCATTGTTCTTTCTTCTTCTTCTTTGTATCTATACATACCTTTTTGGAGTTTGCCTTTGACTTTTGTAGCAAAGGACGGTTCAAATGATAAAGGCTTGGTACTTTTCGGAAGGCGCTTGATTTTGATGATTGGTGTAATGCGTTGGTTGTAGCTGTTGATGTGGTTGTAGTGAGTTGATGGACTGAAGCTGGATAATCAGTTTTTGTGCCTTGGGTATTGACCGAAGAGCTTGTTTCCATAGTTGGTAACTGTTTGTTGATATTGGGAAGTACTAGTGTTGTTGTTGATGAGTGTCGAGTGAGATTAGGTGTACGATTCAAGCCTACTTTGTTTTCAAGTTGCCGGTACCCCTCTTGCCGGTGAGCTGGTTGCTGATGGTGCAAGTGAGTATGCCAATGATTAGACTGCTGTTCCTGTTGATTATTATTGAGCAAGTCGTTCATATTATTAAAAGAATGACGATAGGATTGTTGTATGTTGGTGTTCACTTCGTACAAAGTAGGTTGAGTCCACGTCGTATTAAAGTCGTATGTTGTTTCTTCCAGGTCCGTGATGGTGATGCCGATATAATTTGTATCTTGAGATCCATATTTGTGTGTTTCTTCAAGTATTGATAATGGTATTGAATGTCTGTTTTTGCTGTTATGGGCGTTTCTTGGCGTCGAATCACACGTATTCATATCGTGTCGTAGAGTTGCTTGGCCAAGATGATTGTAAAAATAGTAGGTACTGTGGTAAATGGTTTATACAGAGTACTCCAACCCCTTTGCAGAAAGTTTAAAAAGGAGATTGTCGAATAAGATAACAATAGGGGAAGATGACAAAGGGGAAGTGGTAATATTAAAGGGTATGGTTGTCTGAATTGTCCAAAATGATAAGATGGATGAAACCGACCAATTCCATATGCCAAAATCAATAAGAGATTAACAAACTTGAGTTTCAATATAGTTATATGGTGTTATGTGGATGATAATAAAACGATGATTAAAAGAGGAGAAGGAAAAGGCACACACACACACACACACACACACACACAAAAAAAAAAAAAAAAAAAAAAAAAAAAAAAAAAAAAAAAAAAAAAAAAAAAAAGAATCTCAAAAAGATCGGGATTTAAAGATTGATGCATTTGATTTTGACAACTTGATTAATCAAGCTTCAGTTTATTGGAATTCAAACGCCAGCACTAATCACTCTGCTACCTGCACCTGTCTTTTCATCATCCTTGTAAAGCTGTTGATCCCACAAGTAAACACCGAGACCTGTAAATAGCAAAGTAAATTAGCAAAAAGTATAATATAAAGTGCATGAATATTACCTTCTCCGACACGATTCAATTGGGTGACCATATCACTTAATGTCTTGATAGCTTGAACTTGCTCATCCAAGAATCGACTTTCGTTGAAATCGCAGAAATTGGGATCAACATTACTATCACTGATCTTATGAAGATTCAACAGAGACTTGTTGACATCTAAAAAAAAAAAAAATCAATACCCGCGAACGAAGAACCTCGTCCCATCTTCAAAAGGTACCTTTTTCTAATTGTAATGCCGATTCAACTGCATTCTTGGCTGACTTCCAATCAGACTATAACAAATAAAATGCTCCAGCTATCAATATATCCTTTCCTGATCCCACTTGTCTTGATGATTTACCTCCGGGGCTTGCAAAGCGCGCAAAATAACTTTACCACCACGCATAGTCAAGTAGTCTGTAGATAGCATGTAATGAATTAGCTTATGATTGGTACTCTAGATATCAACTTACCAATCAAATGCTGAGCATGCTCACGTTCTTCATTAGCAGAGTCTCGAAAGTACTTCTCCAAACCTAAGTTTCAGAATCAAACACAACACAATTAAAAAACCCGACAGTGTCGACGCATTGAAAAGTTCACAAACCTGGTAGGGCCACGGAGCTGTGTTGCGCCCATCCTGCCATTGACAGATACACTTGTGAAGCCTGGAGTTCGATCGTGATCTGTTGATTGATGGAGTCTTCCGAGGAGGTGGCAAAATTTTGCTTGGCAAGAGACATGGCGATTTAGGCACAACGATAATAGTGACGAAGATTAAAAAAGGGGGGCGAGAAATCTCGGCCGTTTTATGTTCCCTCTTAAAGCGGGAGTTGAATTTTCTTCCCTTACGATCGAGAGAGGAGCTTTTTTTGTTTCAGCATACATGATGATCATCCAGAAAACGATTAGTTGTTGTACGACCAAAACACTGGGTAATAGAGGAAATGAAAAAAAAAAAAAAGTGTTTCATGGTGTTATTGTTTTGTTTATACACCTTAACGTCAGGTGGTTTTACTTGAAGGAACTCTATATAATGTGTCGTTAAAAATCATTGTGTTTTGTTTATAAACTCCCCGAACAAATGATAATTCTTTTAACAAAGGAGATTGTTTGAAATGTCACATCATTTTTCATCGTTTACTATCCATCTGTCCATTGATACTTCGATTCATGCAAAAAACTCCGATTGTAAAGGCCGACGATTGTGATGCCAATGAATCCACGTCAGCGGGAAATAGCAAGGCGCACGGGAATCTTAAGAGAGCTCTACTGCCTTAATGGATAAGTGATGGTCATGACAAAAGTGACCATGAGCATTCCTTAGCCTATTTCCAACGAAGTTTACAGAATGGCCAATATACCAAGTACACTGTACGGAGCAGTGTAGCATCAAGATAGTTTTAACCTGACTTTTGTGAAAAAAAGAGTTGCAGAATTGACACACAAGATAAAACTTGATTCAAAACCCGCTTACTCTCGCCTGGAATCTTAAGAGAGCTCTACTGCCTTAACGAACAAGGGATGCTAATGACAAAAGTGGCCATGTGCATTCCTTGGCTTATTTCCAACAAAGTTTACATAATGACCAATATACCAAGTACCTTGTATGGAGCAACATAGCCTCAAGATCGTTTTACCCTGACTTTTGTGAAAAAAAGTTGCAGAATAAAAATTGACACACAAGACGATTCTTAGTTCAAAACCCGCTTACTCTCGTCTGGAATCTTAAGTGAGGTCTACTGGCTTGATGGACAAGTGATGCTAATGATTAAAATGGCGACGTGGACATTATAGACTATTTCCAACAAACTTTACATAATGGCCAATATACCAAGTACCTTGTATGGAGCAACATTGCTTCAAGATCGTTTTACCCTGACTTTTGTAGAAAAAATAGAATAAACTTCAGGGTAAAGGACAGGTAAAAGTCATCGCAAGCTTGAAAATACTGATACAAGGGTCTTGAAGCTTGGCTTTGGCGGTAACTTATGTTGGAAATATGCTATAGTGTCCACATCGCCACTTTAATCATTAGCATCCGTTCACCATTGAGCGAGTAGTGCTCTTTCAAAATCCGTGCGTACTTTCTGTGCGCCTAGCATCTCCCGTCCCTTCTCTCTTCATCATAAAAGGTCTCATCTTATACATATCAACAGCAACAACAAACACATCACTTGATCGGTATCCTCAAGCTTCCATTTGAGCAAGGTGATTGAAATGATATGAGTCATTCGATTCTTCGATTGCCATTTGCAATGACGAGGCAGTCCCTCCCCACTATATATGTAGTATATAATACATACTCCGACTCGATGATCATTATATTTACATTTCCAATAGCATTGATATGCACCCCAATTACAACAGCACAATAAAAAAGTAAAAAAAAAAAAAAAAAAAAAAAAAAAAAAAAAAAAAAAAAAAAAAAAAAAAAAAAAAAAAAAAAAAAAAAAAAAAAAAAAAAAAAAAAAAGATATTTCAATGATTTATTAGATTAATGATAACAAAGAAGAATATATGCTAAACTAATAGGAGGGGTCTATTTTTCGTGATGCATCCATAAAGTACTTTACAGTTTCATCCGTCACCGCCTTCTTCTTTTCCTGGAATGCACCCACCACCTTTTGGATTTCTTCAATACAACGTTTCTTGAGTTCGCCAGTCATCATTTCACCAGCCTTATAAGCCTAGTTAATAAATTTAAAAAAAATGGGGTGAATCAGACAGTCGTGACACATACACACAAGCGAGCTTCTTACCTTATAGATACGTTCCAGTTCTTCGTCGTCTTCCAAAAAGAAGCTAAGGTATTGATAGGATACATCAACATCAGGATTACCACCATTGGCCTTGTGTTCTTCCAGAGTAGCACCGCCACCAGAGAAAGCATATTTGTTGATCTATATATATATATATATATATATGTATAAAAGAGTCAAACATAGTTTGATCGAGTAAAATGATATTTTGTTTACCTTGTTCTTGATTTGGTTGGGAGTGTCAGACATGAAGATAGCAGAGGTATCCACCGAAGCACTCATCTTGGTTTGAGAGCCTTGTAAAGCAGGGAAGAATTTGGCATGAATAAGACTTGGTTTAGGATATTTCAGTCGCTTGGCAACATCGCGAGTGAGACGGAAGTAAGGATCTTGATCAATAGCACAGGGGATCAAACAGGGGATATCCTTTTTGGTGCCGAAGATTTGAGGGAATGAGTTGGAAAAGGAAGGCGCAGCTTGGACAGACACAAAGTGTAGTTTACCAATGCTATCACTGTGTTACATAATAAAGAGGAGAGAAAGAATGAGATGTGTTGTTAGCCATTGATGGTCATTGGCCTTACCTATCAGTAAACCCAAAGGTGGCCTTTGACTGATTGGAGGTAATGCAACTGGAGATTCGGATCACGTTATGATAAAAGGCGCCACTATTAAAAAGTATCATCAACAATCAATCCAGTTAGTATATTATTGTTCCTTTTTTGGTGAGTCATAATGTATCCTTACCCAACAAAGTCAAAGTCAGAGAAGATAAAGGTCTTTTCAGGCTTGAATCCACAGGCAATGATATCCTTTGCATTATCAAAACCGAATTGATGACATTGTTCCACACTAAGTTTTGGCTTGAACAAAAACTTTTCATCGTCGGTCAATTGGATCACAATAGGGACATCGAATACATCTTGTAACCATCTATTATGAGTAAAGAAAAAGGTGGTCAGTATATGCATATATATGATTCATACTACTTACTGGCAGAAGATAAAGGGCACCATATGACCCAAATGCATAGAGGCACTGGAAGGACCTCGACCTGTATACAAGTAGAAGGGTTTCTTTTGTTCATAGCGATCCAAGATACGGCTCATTTCTCTAAATAAATAAATAAAAGGCCCTGTATTAGTACTGTTTAGTCAGCCCAGTGTTTTTTTTTTTTTTTTTGCATACCTGTGAGAGAAGAATGTACCTCTTCTAAGTAAGATGTGAGGAGTACGACCAGTAAGTTTTTCGAATCTTTCCAAAAGCGCAGCATCAATAGGAGTGGTGCCGAATTGGTCAATGAGTTTGTTGTAGTCAATAGCTTGTTGAATACCATCCACGACGGCACCTTCTACTTCCCAAGGAGTTACGTTTTGTCCACCAATTGGAGAGTTATCGTTAGTGGTAGGAGTGGGTTGTACATTCAATTCGGACACGCCTTTTGCCAATTCCGCCGTTTCAGACATGGTGTTAATGTTTTAGTAGGAGGAAGAGAAACGAAAAAAATAACAAGTTGAGACAACTCAGATTTAATGGGGGGAACCAACGTTAAAATCCCGCTAAAACTCAACTCTAAATGATCAAGTAGTGTGGCTTATGTCTTGATGTTATTGGGTCATTATTTAAACCCAAATCAGGTACCACTTTTTAAAAGACAGATCAAGATCATGATGTTACAAGGATTGATTCTACATGAGGCCTGTCAATTCAATCTTTTCCTTGCATAAATGGCGGGATACGAATATTGACCCAATAACACATGTATCTTTATTCATAAAGAAGTAAGGCAAATGTTGGATGATGTATAAAACTAGTAAGACAACAAATACATGTATAAATTATATCAATTGAGAGGCAAACAGTGAACAATAAAGTATGTATGGGATATAACGCTATGTATAAATGAAAGGCATGGTTAGCGCGAGTAGGTAGAGATGTTGTCAGATCAAAGTTGTTACTTTTTCATGAATGAGGTTTTTATTGAGTAATCATTCAAAATAAGACTATACACTAAATGTTTGTATATGAGTGGGTAAATAAGAGTCAGGGGGTAAAAAAGATGTGAAGAGGGGTATTTGATTATCTAGATCGACTAATATGTGAATAAGCAAAGACCCCAATAATGGCAACACCTAAAAAGACAATGGCAGCTGGTAGTAAAAAATCTTGATTCGCACCAGCTGGAGATCGAGTCTTCTTCCTTTTCTTGAGAGTCACCTGGTCTTCTTCATCACTGTCTGTTAGAGATTCCAATCCTGGTCTACTGCATGCTGGAGGATCAGTTTTGATAGGTGAAGAAGGATTGTCTGTATTCAAGATGGAAGGTATCGCCTTGGTATCGTGGACATGGAGTTTCACCCGAGTTTGCGCCATCTTTCGAGCCAAGTTTACAGCTTCCTGAACGTCCGCATCGGACGAAATCAGCACCAAATCATTTTCGTCGTCCATATAGGAAATAGAAAGCCATTCAATTCCATCATAAGCTGTATCCGCATTGTTACCAATGGTTGAAGATGATGTCGCCGAGTCGCTAAAAGTGGATCCAAATTGTACATGTTCACCCATCACCTTTTGTCGTACCGTTTCCAAAAGAAGAGCATAGCTGTTCGAGTTGAATGAGAATCGATGTGTTTTGCCGCCCAGAGAAGTAAACTTGAAGGTAAATGCATTATTGTCCTGTTTGGTGTTGGTGGATACGCTACTGGTTTCGTCATTGTCGTTTACCACACTTGCTGATTCGTTGGGTTCAATTTCCGTTAAATTTTGAAGATGTGACATGGACGTAGATGGTTCCGGACTGATTATATGAGAGGATACAGGTCGGTTTCTAGACGTTGAGTGAGATCCATTGTGATCGGATGATGTATGTGATTCGCTTTCAACCCCGCCAAAACTATCCCAGAATCTTGACCACATTGGACCTACGAATCATAGCAGAATGCAAAAATCAATAAATATGGTTTGTGATATAAAGTCTACTTACCTTCCCCATCATTTCCTTGTATACTATTCATCTAATAAGCATTTGTTAGTTTCTATTTTTATCATTGTTGTTTTCTTTTTTTTTACCTGTTCCAGAGTGGCATAGGTCAATTTTAAGACATCGACAATACCCACCACGTGTCCATTATCCAATATAGGCAAGTTCAAGTAGTGTCCATCTGTCATAGCCCAAAATAATCTATGAGTACCATTTTTTTTTCTGTAGTCTGTTCTTTTCGTGTTACCATTCATGCGTTTCAATGCTTCCAAAACGGTCGTAGTAGGTTCAGCACAATCAGGCTCAGGAGTCATCACACGTACCACCGAGCAATTTTCAGGATTGAGCCCAGCAGCAATGACACGAAGTACCTAAAATAAAACAAACCAAGATGAGTGATATGCTTTAGACGTCTTCATACCACTGTTATATTTACATACAATGTCCTTTCTAAAATATCATCATCAGATATTAGTCCTACTTTTTCATTATTATACCTTGATTTTTAACTTACGTTGTAAAGATACCAGCCAGCCGATGATGCTTCATTACCAATACCGCCGTTGTATGAGCCTTTTTCATCATTTTAGCGATTTCCCGGACATTGATCTTGTAATTGACTTCGACAGCACCACGTTCCATCACCGTCGTCATATCCGGGCAAGACATTCGATCACGCAAGACTTCCATATATTGAACGAGCTGCACAGGATTGCCTGCCCATTCACGCTCTACCCCTTCCAAAGCATCGTACAGTTTGCGAGAGGACCCATAGGCGCGTTCCATCTTGTCCAGAGCTTCATATAGACATTTCGTGATATCCAAAAGACCAAATATATCCCCTTCATCATTACAGACTGGCTATAAAAAGACAAGAGAATGAGTTTATCATAATTTGGGGGTTTATAATTATACTTACCAAATGACGAAAGCCTCTTGATACCATAAGATTCAATGCATCTTGAGCACTTGTCGAAGCTGTTACACACATTGGATTAGGTGTCATGATATTGGCAACCGTAGTCGATCTAAGTGATAAAAAAAAAAGTGTGAGTTGCCCATCCCCCCTTGTTTTTATTTATCCGTTCTCCCCCCCCCTCTTCTATCCTTACTTTGCATCCATATCATCCTCAGCGACCACGCGATAGGCGATATCTTTGGCCTAAAGTAGTAAAAAAGAAGATGTTAATAAATCCTCTGTTATCCATTCCCTCTATTTACCGTGAATATACCACTGAGATGATCATCATCATCCACCACCAGGACACAGTCACTCCTTTTGGCAGCCATCAGTTGTGAGGCTTCAATCACCAGCATCGTTTCCTTTACAGTCAAAGCTTGAGCGGGGCGTAGAGCGGATACTGTACCGGCGATCTTGCGATATTGTTGTTGCTGTCTTTGCATGGTTGAAGTACGCTTCTTGGAGAGTTCTCTTTCAAACTTTTGTCGAATAGCCTAAAATAAAGTATGGTAAGTATCAGGATTCCCCCTTCTTTTTTCAGATGTGGATAATACTATTATGTCATGCTATTCTTTTTGGCCTTACTTCATCCCTTTTACTTTGTCGTTGTCTACCCGTATTTGTATCTAATTCGCTACGACTTGGTACTAGTAAATGAGACCTTTTGGAAGACATGGTATTAATAGAAGAATGGTAATAAATGACGGAATAGAAAGGGAAAAGAAAGGTTCACAAAAAAAAAAAAAAAAGGTCTGAAAAAGGGGATTTTCAAAACCCGCTCAGCAGGTGATTAAAAAAGCATTTCTTTGCCCTTTTTTCTTCTTTCTTTCCTCTTCCCGACACAACACTTTTTAATCATCACCAAATGGACCAATTCAGCTTGGATGTTATGACCTTACCTTGTCAATCAGTAACTGTCCTCACATAAAGTCAACAAAGCAAAGATCCATCCTCATCTCCTGTAACTCCTCAATTCACCACCATAGGGTGGCAAACCGACAACCTCTTGATTGATCCTGCTGCCACCAATGGATATTACCACAAAACAAGACCTTTGACTATGATGGAATACTTAGAGGACAAGATTAATTTTGTATGAACATTAGGGCATGTAGATAGTTAGTTAGTTAGTATTAGTCAATAGTCAAATAGTTATTTTTATAATATTTGTTATGATGATATGCATAGTGTGTATCATGTTGTATTACTTTAAACAATAAAAGAATAATGGTTACTTTGTCTTTGTCGTTTATATTAATCTACTGGGGGTAAAACAGGAATAAAAAAGGAACTGGTACAGTATATGGTATATGGTACATTTATTAGCATGTATGTCATTAGATAGTTTGGTTAATCGAATATCTGATCAATTAGCTTTTTAGTGTGAAAAAAGGTTAATTGTTTGGATAATTTGAGTTACAAGCGTAATTCGAAATCGAATCCCGGGAAACAGACACAGAGGGAGGTGGGCGAAAGACAAGGGATGAATGAATGATAATGACCTTGCTTTTTCTGGTCTTTACCAAAATTGGCCTATTCATTCACTTTTTTTTTTTTTTTTTTTTGTTATATAAACAACCTTTTCCTACCATTCTCCCTTTCTCTTCTCTCTTTTCCATATACTTTTTTATACGTTAACCAACTATTATTGAGCCTATTTTAATAATCATGAACTATTCATCAAGTTTATCAAAGCGACCCAGTCTGGGGTACCTGAAATCCATCACCAAGAAAAAGTCGTTCATGCTGTTTTCAGTAAATTCACATTCCGACGCAGAAGAGAAAAAATCCAAAGTTGATCCCGCTTCAGCTTTATCCACCTGCCATCACCCTGTCGAGGATGTGCCAATCCGTCGATCCATTTCTCTGCAAGACCCTCGTTCTTGTAACGATGACTTTTCTCTATTGGATAAAAGCAATCCTTTGCTATTACATGAAAAGTACCGCCATTACAAAAAGACAAAAAAGGTGGGGAAAGGAGGGTCCGCCACAATCTATCTTTTGACCCCTTCTTTCTCCTCAATTTTTCAAACCCCACCGCTTTTTTTCAACAATCACAAAAAGCCTGCCCCTACTGTGTTGGCTATCAAAAGACATCATCGCCGTAACCCTAATGAAGAGTCACAAACTACTTTTTATCATCGATTGAAACAAGAGTTTCTGATCACAAAGGCATTGGAGCACTCGATTCATGCTATTACCGTCATTGATATTTTAAAAGACCGCCGAGGCCGTTGGTGTACTGTGATGGAATATGTAAGTCCCTTTCAACTTTTATAAAGACAAAAACTTATTATGTCAGCAAATAGTGCGGTGGAGGAGATGTACTTTCTATTCTTCAGCAGATTGATTTGACGAGCGATGCTATGGATTGTCTATTTAAACAGCTGCTTTTAGGACTTGCAGATCTGCATG
Organism: Chlamydoabsidia padenii; assembly: GCA_025330725.1. Taxonomy (NCBI): domain Eukaryota; kingdom Fungi; phylum Mucoromycota; class Mucoromycetes; order Mucorales; family Cunninghamellaceae; genus Chlamydoabsidia; species Chlamydoabsidia padenii. The sequence goes on along the minus strand of JAIWND010000004.1, from coordinate 780,382 downwards.
AACGAGGGATCGCGCATCGGGATATCAAACCTGATAATTTATTAATGACAACAGACGGGGTACTGAAGATCACAGATTTCGGTGTAGCTTATCAAACTGCTGGAAAGTCAGATGTGATCTGTCAAGGATTATGCGGATCCACACCTTATTGGCCACCCGAGCTGTTCACAACGTTAGACTATGATGGTTTAGCCATGGACATTTGGAGTGCCGCCATCACTTTTTACTGTCTTTTGTACCGACAGATCCCCTTTTTACAGGCGACCATGCAAGATCCACACTATGCCACGTTCCTCAAACAGAGACAAAATGGGTTATGGTGGGCAGTCAGTCGATGTGATCCTGATCTTCAGACTTGCATCTTGGCCATGTTGAATCCTGATTCCGAGACTCGATGGGGAATCACCCAATGTTTGGAATCGAGTTGGGTCCAATCTATAAAACTTTGTCATCCACATCATCCACACCATCATCACTTTACATTGTAATATCATAACAAGTTAAATAAAAAACAGAGATTAATGTTGTTGTTGTTTTATTAATCAAGATAAATGAAGAGTGTGTGTGTGGGGGGGGGAATGTGTGGACTATAATTAAGGGTAGGAAGAGGGAGGAGGAGGAGGAGGAGGGGGGATATATACTGATCTATTTCTTCGTCTTGACGTTTTGACTTAACCAGTTTAAACCTTCAAATAGACCATCACCAGTTGTTGCACAAGAAGGATGGACATACCATGCTCGTTCCTGCATTTGAGCCAGTCCAAGTTTTTCGGTCACTTCAGCTGGTGACATGACTAGACATAAAAAAAAAAAAAAAATACAGTTATCATTCATTGCCTTCTCCTTTTCCAAACTACCACTTACCACCAGGTAAATCTTGTTTATTAGCAAAGACCAACAATAGACAATCCTTCATTTCCCGATCTGACATGATCCGATGTAATTCTTGTCGTGCTTCATCGATTCGGTCCCTATCTTGTGAATCAATCACAAAAATTAATCCTTGAGTGCCAGTATAATAATGTCGCCAAAGGTTTCGAATCTTGTCTTGTCCTCCTACATCCTAATATAGCCAAAAAGGGTCAATTGTTTCTTCTTCTTCCTTCACACTTCATACTTACCCAGACATTGAATTTCACATTTTTGTAAGTGACTGATTCCACATTAAAGCCTACTGTGGGTATAGTTGTCACCGACTGGTTAAGTTTGAGTTTATAAAGAATGGCTAAAGTAGTGTTGAGTACAAGCAGACAGTCCATTCCATTCCATCCCCTTTTCATTTTCCTTACTTGTTTTTCCAGCAGCATCCAAGCCGAGCATTAGTACACGCATTTCCTTGTTATTGAATAACTTGGCCAAGCCTTTCGATAAGTTGGCGCCCATGGTGAATAGCAGGTGAGAAAGGGTATCAGTAAAGTATATATGACGGGTCGTATAAAGGTTGGATGAAGAGAGTTTTGTTGTTTGATTTAGGGTTTCCTAAAAAAGTAAAACGAGTTGTGTTCAAATAGTATTTTATGTATAATGTTTTTTGATAGGAGGATGAGAAGAAGAAAATAGAAGAGAGAGAGAAGAAGAAAAAAAAAAAAAAAAAAAAAGGAGGGGCAAAGATTCAGAAAAAATTCGGGATTTGAAAAATAAACGTGTGAGGATCATCCGCTGTGGGTAAGGGAGGGAGATAGACCCATCACAGACAATTTGACCAGATTCAAAGATCTTCCCCTTCTTTTTAACAAAACATGGGTTTCTTATATCTGAAATGGATATACTATATCCTGTCCATTTTGCTATCAACCTGATATTATGCCTTTGATTGATGCCATTGCTAATGGATTCGTTTTTGATTCATGGCATGAAAAAACCAAATTATCAGACCTGTCTTGAATCACCAATCATCGATCTTCCAAGCCATCTCGGTAGTTTCCAAAAAAAGACGGTGGATAATTCGAATCCCGCAGCTACTCTGAATTTCATTCTCCAATATAAAATGGGAATGAAAGAGTTTATTTTTCTTTCTTCCACTTTATACTTTTTTAAATCAATCTATACTTCTTCTTCTTTTTACTCTACTTTTATATAGCAATGCACGCCAAAACACCTCAATCATATAGTATTGCTTTTATCGGAGGCGGCAACATGGCTGAAGCGATCCTTGGTGGACTCTGTCAAGATGCACAATACCGTCTGGTCTTTAGTGAACCTTCTCGTGAACGATGTGACTATATGAAACAAAAGTACCCATCGGTAAAAGGTTACAACAACAGTGAAGATATGCTTGAACAAGAAAAACCTCAGGTGGTGGTGTTTGCTGTCAAACCTCAGATCATGAAGACGGTCATGTTGGATCTTCAACCCTTCTTACATGAACAACAACATTCAAACAGTGCGACATTTCCCTTGTTGATCTCTATTGCTGCTGGGATCAGTACGACTTCGATTCGCCACTGGTTGAATTTAGGTGACGCCTTGCCCTTGATCCGTCTGATGCCCAACACACCTGCTTTGATTGGTCAAGGTGCCGTCGGGTGCTATGCCGTCCCTGGTTGTGTCTCTGCCGATCAACGACATTTGACTGAATCTCTTTTAGGTGCGGTCTGTAAACATATCTCTTGGGTCGACAAGGAACCTTTGATTGATGCTGTCACGGCAGTCAGTGGAAGTGGTCCAGCTTACTACTTTTTAATTATGGAAGCTATGCGTAAGTAAAGGAAAAAAAAAAAAAAAAAAAAAAAGGATAGACGGAAAAGGGATATGCACCTCAAACGAAAAAGATGACTCACATCACTCACTTGTCTCCTTTTTGTTGGGCGGGGAATAATAGAAAATGCGGGTGTTGAAGCTGGATTATCGGTGGAAGATGCCAAGGCCCTCACATTACAAACATGTCTTGGTGCCGCCAAGATGGCTATGGAAAGCGAAGATGATTTGGCTACTCTACGTCGCAAGGTCACTTCTCCCAAGGGAACCACAGAAGCTGCTCTCAAGGTCTTGGAAGCTGGTAATATCCGTCAAGTCATGCACGACGCTATTTTTGCCGCAGATGGACGAAGTCGGGAATTGGCTGAAGAATTTGGGAAAGAGTAGGCTAGTCACTCTCTCACCTTGGATCATTGGATAATGTCTATACACTGTTTTAAATTCCCCCTTTTCCCTCCTCCCTCCTTTTTTTTTTGTCGTTTTACTCTTATATATAATACTCATACGATATAGTCTAGTAGAAATTAGCTCTTCTTTTTTTTTATTTTTACTTTTGCATAATAAAGAAAACTTAAATAAACAACATCCTTGGTATCCGTAGGTCAATTCTTGTCTTTTATACAACTCTTACCTACATAATCAACTGCATAATGTTGGTATTCTAATACATCCTCACCTAGTCACTCTAAACATTCTCGCTGCTGCAGGCAACTTTATCCTGATGGAATCGGGTCTAATTTCGTTTCCTGTATACTGATGTACCATTTTCTTTAGATCTAGTAATAGATAGGCTCTTCATGTATCGAACACAACGAAAATCGAAGGGTTTTTGTCAATATTGTCCAAGTATTGGTGATTCAAGTAAAATGCTAACAAAAAAGTCGCACTTTAAAATCCAAACATAGTAATTAGCGGCCCTGAAGAAAGACATCCAGAGACGTCGTGCTATGCTAATAATTCATGAATCCAGTCGTTGTACATCATTTAAGGGTTCGAGTATATTTATATATATATTTTTTTGTTTTAACTTTATTGTTTTGGATATGTATAAAGAAGAAGAGATAACAAGCAAAATAATACCACCATATATATATCATATAAGGGGGATTAGGGATTAAAAAGCTACGCTAAAAAGATAAGACCATCAATCAGAAGTTGTTGTAGAGACACCACCTTGATCTAATGCCGCCGAGCATAGTTCAGTTAGCCGAGCAAACTTGTTTGGATCATCTTCTTCATTGGACGCAGGAGATGATGTGGTGAGTGAGGACGATGACGAGCTAGGCACAGGTGTCATCGGTTGAGTCTTTGCTGTATCCTTCGAATCATCCTTGGTATCATGCTCCAGAGTGGCTAGTTGAGAAGATGGTGCTTGTTCCTTGTCGTGAGAAGGATAAGGAGGTATCATCATATGAGGTGGATAAGAATAAGGTGGTTGATTCCCTTTGACTTGATCAAGCACCATTTGATAAGGATACATTGGTGGACCCATACTGTAGAAACCAGATGGAGGAAGCTTATCAGGTTCGTAAAGGGCACCAAAGTTATACTGGTGCAAGTTTGCAGGATATCCATAATCGGGGAGACCATTATGACCAATGATAGGAGCATAAGTCACACCATGTTGACCATCAGAGGTGGGTGTTGTTGTTGCTGTTGTTGTCGCCTGAGAATCAGGTGCATTTGTGGTTGTATGACCTTCGTCATTATCTATAGAGTAAATTGAAATCACTATTAAGATTTGATCCCACTGTTTTTTTTTCCTTTTGTTTTACCTTGTTGCCCCTTTCGTCGGTAAGGTCCTCTTCTGACCCCCTTTCTCCGTTCCTTGCGCACAGAGCTCACACACGTTTCCGAGATTCCATACTTGACACAACGTACACAGGGTCTAACGTCTTCACATTTCTTGCAAGCTTTTTGGCAATTGGCTAAGGATGAAAAAAAAAAAAAAAGAAAGTTGTTAGATTCATTCTCAGCTTTTCCTTGATTTTACTTACTACATGCATTCTTGACCTGTTTCCTCTTTTGTTGAGGTTGTTGAGATTGAGACAAATAAGACGTCGTTTGACCAGGTAAAGGAGCCGGGGCTGGTGTTTGTTGTTGTACAGTGAGGTTAGCAGCTTGATCCATCGTTGGCCAAAGTCTATGCAATCAAAAAAGCTAGTTAATAATTGATGACGGAGTATTAAAAATGCAGTAGTCCAAGATAAACATAAACAAGAAGGGGTAATATCACACAAGTAGAAAACTATGTAGTAAGCCACCCATAGTTTTATAGTCATACCATGCACCAGCTGGATAGAAAGTAAAACAAAAAAAAAACAAAAACAAGTAAAGGACAAGTGTATAGGATAAGGATAAAGTAAAGAGAGAGAGGGAAGAGGGAAGAGGGAAATATAAAGTTGAGTATGATGAGGCGTAAATGGAAGGTTGTATAAAGAAGATTAAAGTTGTCATAAGAGTGTGTAATGTTAAAAAGAGGTTGTGAATGGAATAAAAGAGAGCCAGAACATAAAGAGGTTTTCCTTTCTACCCGGCGGTGTTAAAAGCTGACTTTATGTGTTTATCAAGCAGCAAGCAGGTGTCCCCACCATCAAGCATCTATCCTAGTCATGTTAATCTTTTCAACTTACATTATCAAGTGAGTGTATTCAGTTTACAAAACAAAAAAAAACGAAAAAAAAAGAAGAGAAAAAGAAAAAAGAAAAAAGTCTACCAAATAAGAAAAAAAAAATTATCGCGTCTTCCCCAAGTCGGGATTTTAAATTTATCCTACATTACCATGCTGCAGGATCAATACCATTGTATAAAAAGACAATAAAAAAAAAAAGTTTTATTATGAATGAGAATACTAAAAAGAAGAATAGACATTGAATTGATATATACAAATAACTAAACAGTGTATACAAAGAGTAAGAGTGAGAAGGGGGGGAATAAGTAATATCAAGTATACAAAAGTAACCACCATTCTTCGTTATATAGTGTCATACTTGTTGCTGGTATTGTTGATTGTGTTGTGCTATAGTCAGATCCATGATGTTATGGGTATTGGTGTTCATTTTGTTCTTTTATCTTGTTTCGTAGGACAGATATACGTTGTTGAATAGAATCAATGACTATAGAAGATCGATTAGTTACAGGAGATAAAGTTTCGCCATTGTATGATATCATCCATCTTCTATTACTTACATTTGTTGATAATCTTTCGATCATCTTCCTCGATCGTCATATCTTTATCGTCGCATACTTCCAATATAGCTTCTAGCATCCAAATGGCTGTTCGATAATCTTGTTCACACTAAAAATAAAAAAAGGAGTTGTCAAGTGTTTGAGGAATTCTCTTCTATTTCATATATAGACTTACCTCGGCGATGTTTTCCCCAACAAGTTCATTCACAGCAGCTGCCCGACTCTATTCGAATCCAGAGAAGAGTTAGCATAAAGTTGTTATATATTTACATTTCTTTACCATTTCCAGAGCCCGATCATAAAGCAGCTTTTCCACACAAGGATTATTGCCCGACGAGTCACTATTGGTCGAATCCATCTGATCGCATTTCGACTTTTCAAATGATGCTCGGTCCAAGCATTCGTTAAATCGTTCCCGCATCCACTGTACCGCATCATTCAAACGTACAGCCGAGGATCGAGATGATGACTCTTGTTGATTGTCAGAAAAGCGTCGTCGATGCCAGTACTTTTTTGCCATTTCGAATCCAAGTTCCAATAACGAGAGGGCTTTTAAATGTAACACCAGTGCCTCCCCAGCAAGATTAGATTCATTCGTACCACCATGACCGCTGACAAGTAGTTCAAATTTGGTGTCGGCAAACTTGGCTACCGCATGACCCATACAAGCGGCCTTTTCTATCATGATCATCGCCCGATTGTCGTCATTGTCAATGTCACCGCTATTGTTGTTGTTCAGATCGACTTCTTCTCCACCCGTCTGTCTTCCATTGTGGCCAGCACCCATGATCAAGAATCCGCGAGGAGAGCCCACCATCGTTTGTTGTAGTCTGTTGTAATTGGGCGGAGAGTTGCCGGTACCAAAGAGTCGTTCACTAGCCATAGATAACGCTCTTGCCAGAGCAGATCCCGCCGAGCCAGCACTTATTCTCCTTTCTCGAGATATGACAAAGGGTGGTGTATTGGGTGAGGTGGATGAAGTAGGATAACCAGTTTGATCAGAGTACATGGATGAGGAAGAAGAAGAGGAGGACTTTCTTCTTGGTATGGCTACTTGACCCACAGATTGTTCCCGAGATGGATTATTGACTTCTAATAATAATGATGATGATAAAAATATATAGTTAGATCAACTTACAAGACATTTCCCTTCCTTACCATCAGCAAATTGGTTTGTTTCAATGAGTTGTTTGTTCAACATCACGTATCCGTCGTCATCACCATGACCAGTCGCTCTTTCATTCACCGCCCCTGATTCATGCAAGTCGCTGGGTATAAAATCCTTAAATTCTACTGCCTTCACAGACCTTCCATGTGAATGAAGCGGAGAAGTGTTACCATTGATGTTGTCTCTACAAAATACAATAAAAACCAATAAGCAATAGTTACATAGGATGAGTTTGACTAGTTTACTTACCTATAATACCGACCTTGATTTTGCCTTGTTGGTGATGATGTGATTATTGTTTTCCTTGGATCTTGATAAGACGATGGTGATGTTGAAGAATGAGCAAATGGAGGTGTTTCAAAACAAGTAGATGGCTGATCTTGTCGGTGCTTTGTGTCTAATCGTGGAGGTGTTGTTGATACTCTGTGCCGATACGTAGTTGTTGACGAGGATGATGATGAGGGAATAATAGGGCGATCATTTGTGTGACCATTATAGTTTGAGATTGCAGGATGGGCAAAGAATTCTTCAAAGGAGATGCGTTCAATGGGATCCTTTTTGAGTAGTTTCCGAATCAGATCCTTCAAGTCGTCACCTATCGAAGAGGACATACCAGGTTTTTTGTCGTCCGGGAATCGAATGAGATCGTTGTTTTCTTGAATTTTCTTGAGTAGTTCCAAATGATTTTGAGCACGGAAAGGAGGACGACCCGTGACCATTTCATACAAGACCGCACCCACACTCCATAAATCAGCCTTGGCATCATATTTCTTGTAAGATAAAATTTCAGGTCCCATATAGAGAGGAGATCCACATAAAGTATCCGCCAAACTTGCATTAGGCAAAAACCGAGCAAATCCAAAATCAGCCACTTGAAGAATAGGAATGTCTGCTTCTGAAGACCGTCGTCCTGCCTTATCTGGTGAGACCAACAACAAGTTCTAAAAGGATACAAGATATTAGTATCATTAATTATCATCACACTTTATCACTGGTTACCTGAGGTTTGATATCACGATGTACAAGATTTTTGGAGCGTAAGAATTGCAAAGCACAACCTAAATAGATATATAAAGTAAAGAAAAAGAGTCAGCATGATTTACACGATTTCAAGAGGTGAGTTTTTTTTTGTTTTTGTTTTTCATACTTAGTTGTTGTAAAAAGTGTCGGACAGTGTTTTCGGGTAAACCACCAAGAGGTCCTCTTGTCGCAATGTCACCTTTTACTTGTTTGATATACTGAGAGAGATCCCCTAGGGTACAATAGTCCATCACAAGGTGTATATGTGTATCAGTTTTCTACAAATAATAATGGTATATGATATTAAAAATAAAAAGGGGAAAGTTAGATAAAAAGATAAGATAGGAGATATATGTAAAGTACAGACAGAGATAGAGAGACAAAAGAGTTTGTTGTTTTCAGTGTTGACATACCTGGCATTCTGATAAACCAACAATGTGATCATGTCGTATAGCTTTAAGAATGGATATTTCGGATTCCAAGTTTTCCAATAGCTTCTTTGTCAGTTTCGATCGTAATACAGATTTGATAGCCACCAATTTACCAGTAACCTATTTCAAAGAAGTAAAGATTAGAAGAAGTGGTATTAATGAAGGTTTACTTTTTTTTCCTTTGTCATGTTTTCTTCAAATATTACTTTATGTTGCGCTTTGTATACTGTAGCAAAGGAGCCTTGACCTATCTTTTCACCGATAAGGTAACTACCGACAGTGGATTCAGTTTGTGATTTTGGCTTTTGGGACGTATCGTGAGAATGCGGTGATATATTCTTCGTTTGTGCTGTCATTGGATTGTTTATCTTTGTTGTCTGAAGAATAAAGATTAACAAAGAAGAAGATTGAAGGAATGTATTATTAAAAAAAAAACAAAAACAAAAAAAAAAACACAAGTAATGTAAGGTGGGATAGGAAAGAGAGAGAGAAAGAGAGAAAAAGAGAGAGAAAGAGAGAAAAAGAGAGAGAGAGAGAGAGAGGTAAAATAAAAAAAGAAAGGGGGACGGGTCGGAATTGCAAGCAAATTCGTTGTGTGACTTTAACTTCAAATTTGATTGGATGACGGACTTTTTCATACCAACGCACTCTATCATCATGTGTCCTTGTCTCTCTCCTTTGAAATGGATGGTGAGTGAGCAATAAATCAAATTGAACATAGCCTATAGGACGAATGCACAAAAATATTCTATTCCTTGAATTATAGTGAATTATATGCAATGGAAGATCGGAAGGAATGAAATAATGTTACTTTTGTACTCCAAACAAGTTGCATTAAGTGGAGATATCTTATGGGTGAAAGAGTGATGTGATGACGGTTACACTGAACTAGGGCACTCTATATCCGAGAACAAGCCTTCTTGTTGAGATTGCTTGTTGCAATTGAGGTCACGCACTTTTTTTTTTTTGCTGCAAGAGAGAGAAAAAAAAAAAAAAAAAGGAGATGGTATCCAAAAAGTATAAAATTTGCTTTGATCTGGATTTTGAAACCCCGATATTTTTCACTTCTCTTTCTGTTACTTTTCTCTCAAAACCCTTTTTAACATTCTACTGCATTCATCTTGGTAAGAAAAGAAAAGAAAAAAAAAACAGGATAATGAAAACAAGTAACAATGAAATAGTAACTAGAACCACTCTAATAGAACAACCAAAATGACTGTCGTCCATTTGCCAAGATCAAAAAGCAACACTCCCACCACTGACTTTACACCAACAGCCAATCATTATCACTCACCATCCTCAGAATCCATAACATCATCCGGGGCATCAACATATAAACAGTATCACAACAACATCGGAACCAATGCAGAATCATATCAGATGCAGCACCACCAACAAACCAAGTCGTATGATATTACCTTTTATGGGGGTCAAATTCTGGTATCTGACACTTTGTACTTTGAAGTGCCCCAGTCCATCAACGATACTGACATTGTTACATTGCTGACATCTTGTCGTCCTAATTTGTAATACATTCTACCATAACATGTATAAATCTTATTTTACATTATACTAATTTGGATAAACATATTTCTTCTATGATAGGATTCAACGTAATAGGTATCAAAACCATGTTGCAACAGGTTGGATCCGATTTGCTAGCAAGGAGCAAGGTAAAATATAATACTTTTTGAACAATGATGATGATATTGCAAAAAAAAAAAAAAAAAAAAAAAAGAAAAGGGGAATACAAAAAAGGGTGTCATGGATAGTCACGTTTATCTTGGATGGATACATGTGTCTTTATTGTTTGTTTATATATGGGGTGTTATTTGGGGGAAGAAGGGGAATACGAAAAGAAGAAGGGAGAGAGAGAGTGTGTGTGTATGTGTGTGTGTGGATTAATACATCTATTTTAAAAGCATATCCGAAACTTTACTAACCCTCCTCCTTTTTTTTTTTCTTACTTTATTTACCTATTATGTTTAGCTGATCGTGCATATACATTGTACGATGGACTCGTATTCAAAAATAGTCATCGTTTACAACTCTATATCACTCCCGATGGTGTCAAGGATCCTGTCCCTAATGCTCCTATCTTCCAAATCAATCACTTACCCTTGTCAATGACTAATGATAGTCTCTACTCTCTATTCCGCCCTTTTGGTCCTATTCGTTTATGCAAGATTATTGTGGAAAAGGATTCTTCTTTTAATGGTACAGCATTACTTCAGTACTTTGACCAACAAGATGCTGATCATGCTTTTGTGAACATGGCAAGTTGATTTGGTTTTTGCATGTCTATCTATAATCAATATTAACCTTCTTCTTTATTATAGGCTGACAAGTATATTGATGGAAGCTCAATGTAAGTGGAACTAGTCAAAAAGAAAGGGGGCGGGATAAATCCTTCATTACAAAGGCTCACCCTTTATCTTAATTTAGCTCCATCTTCTCATTGGTGTCCAATAAACAAAATCAAACCTCCTCACCTATAATCAAGGCCAATCAAAAGACCAAAAAGCTTGACTCGGTAAAAGACAGATTATAAATTGATAAATTCTTATTATTATTACTCACATTGACCATTTATGCACATATATAGAATTCCGTGGTCGATTACACTAACCTTTACATCAAAAATTTGGATTTGGCTGCCAAAAGTGCTGATCTCTATAATGTTTTCCGTGGATATGGGCATATTATCTCGGCACGTGTGATGAAGAATCCCCGAACAAAGCAATCTCGTGGTTATGGATTTGTTAGCTTCACTAGCCCTGATCATGCAAAGGCTGCTCTGGAACATTTCAATGGCAAGTACATCCTGTCTAAACCTGTAGTGATCGCTTATCATGAACCTAAAAGGCTGGCCACTACTTGTACTCCTCCTACTGGCCCTGCTCCTGCTTCTTCTGCCCCTTCTGCTCGATCCACTGTTACTCCTGCGACATCCAATTACCACCAACAGAATGTGATCGGTCTGTCACCTCAATTAAACTCGGGTACTCACCATATCAAGAACAACAAGTACCAGCACCAACAACAAAAGCAGTATCACCATCATCAACCCACGGCAGAAACAATGAAACCAACACCAACAATGGCATCATTACCAGCTACTTTTTCATCCTCTTCATCATCATTCTCTTCATACAACAACAACAACAACAACAACAACAACAAGATCTCACCTTCTCACAATAACACATGCAACGATCCATCTCAAATACAACGCAATCGTGTCCGAACAGCAATCATTCAAGCAATTGGTAAAGACAAAGATATTGCCAAGCTGGATAACTGGGTGGAATATATCATGTCGCTTCGATCAGCCAGTCGCGCACTTTGTCTATTCAATCCCGCTTATTTGTTAGATAAAGTCGAAGAAGCATCTCAACAATCATACTGCTGTCAGCCTCAACAACAAAAGCAATACTATCATCATACTACATGTGCTGTCCATACACCTAAAACACCAAATCTTATTCAGTATGATGAATCACACTCACAGGCTTCTTCCTCGGCGACCTCGGGTGCTATTACGACCACTACCACTTCAATCACCGATATTGCACACATGCATGACCTTGTGAAACAGGAACAACATCATTCCATGGCCCGGTTTGTTGAATCCATGAAAGGTCTCTCTCTTCTCCAACAAAAGCAACAACTTGGGGATATTCTTTTCCCACACGTAAAGGTAAAGAATATATATATATATATATATATAAGAAGGTACCTTAAAAATTCTGGTCTGATTTTTTTTTTTTTTTTTTTTTTTTGGATTTACAGGCAACCGGAATCAGACGGGCTTCCAAGGTGACTATACATCTATTGGATACACAACCATTGGACCAACTGGCATACTCCATGAACTCGTTGGAATTGTTGAAACCTTTGGTGGACAAGGCCTTCTTTGCTTTGACTCAACAACAGAAGTTTATCAAGGCGATTGTGAAATAATCAAATGACATCGACTATCATCTTAGTTAGTAGTTACCCTTCTCCTTTACCCTTTACTATTTATTACTTTTTACCATTTACAATCTATCTATTTACAATTCTTTATATATATATCCTACACTACCTTTTGCCGGTAAGGTATCTTATCTTCCCCCTTGTCCTTATTAGTCTTTATTACATTTACATATATCATGTTAACTTGGTATTTGATCCTATCTACCTTTCCCCTCCCCCTTTTTTAGGTCATCCTTTTCCCTACACATCTCTATTTATTTAACTATTATAATCTTTGAATAAATAAACATCAATTTTATTGTAAAGTCTTATTATTTGTAGATCTAAAACCAGTATAGGATCTACGAGTTTTGCATGAAAATAGTTTCACTCACCGCTTTCAAACGCCGACTTGTTGCTTTTCTTCTACTTTTTTTTTTTCTTTCTTTCCCACGTCCCTCTCTCTTTCCCTTTAAAGTGAGATGCCAACTCAACTTACTGATGACATCTCCCCCCCCCACACTCTACTCATATACATACATAAACAAACAAACCATTTTCCTCCAATTTATATCTGTAGGTAAGTAGCAAAAGCTGAACTGTAGTGAGGTAGGGCATCCTGAAAACCATAATGAACTTTTAACTTGTATTCATTCCTTCAGGTATTACGACAATTGCTGGGATTCTTTTTACCCTCTTGACTTACAACTCTACATGGTAAACGATCTATTCGACTGGGGGGATGATATCAAAACGTTGATCTGTTTATAACAATATTCTAACTTGATAACATTATAGATAAATGACGCTCGAATGTACAAACGCTTTACTATATAGTAATATACGATGTTGGACCAGAGTTACTGGTGCCTATTTGGTTTTAAAAAAGGTGATCACATGCGGAGATCGACAGTATCAAAATCAAGGGTATATACGTAAGTAGTAAGCAATCCGGAAAAATGGCAACGATAACCTTATATATATATATATATATAATATAGATATGGCTGGACCTGACTATGAATTCCGCCAAGAACTAAACAATTAAATGGGACTAAACTGTCGTGATCGTCATTCTGGTCAAAATCAAACTAATCAGTGACAGTAAGTATATCTCAAGATAAAGAAACCCCCTAATTTTGGTAAAGCGTGACGCCAAGATAGTAACTACATCATTTTTTATTTTAGTATACAGCAAGTCGGGGAATTGACTTTTGGACAATGAATTTGAACGATCTACCCGCTGGAACAAAGAAATTATTACTTTTTAGGTCTGCAGCTTTGTTAGCTTACACAAGATGGAAAAAGGTAACATAACTAGACTAGATATCATTCGCATACTGGTAATAAATGAAAAATTCAAGTGTTATACTGTATTCATTGTTTACAATAGATTCTGGGCGAAATCTTTGTTGGTGGTGTGTACGACCCTTGTCTTGAAAACATCACTGTAAACAGGATTATCAGGGATATGCAACAAGTCCTGTTGACGGTGAATGGGGCGAACTCTTGGCTTGAAGGTTGTGGCTCATTGGGTTTGTCTTTTTTGCATCGAACTATATTGGGCTGAAAATTAGAATTATTCTAACTCCGGTAAGTCACTTATATAATCCTTCCCCTTCTTCACTCCAACTCGCACTCCTGCACCTTCCTCTCTCTCAATAGCTCTCTCCCCTTCATATTCTCATCTATATATAAACTCTCCTTGATTATATTCATCTCTCTTTTTCTCTTCTTCTACTCTAGAACTATACTTTTTACCCTGGCCAGACTTTATTACAAACTTTATAGTTATTATGAAGTCCTTCGGTTTAATCACATTTGTGTTTGTTTTACTATGGTCAACAACTAATGCACTTCCTGTCACACATAAACGAACAACGACATCATCATCATCATCATCATCATCATCATCTGGGTCGGCTATTGAAAAGAACAACAAAGAAATTATCACCAACAACAGTAACAGTAGTAACCACAATAGCGAAATTCGACCTGACTGTAATGATTCGACTAATCCTGCAGAGTACAATGTCCACCTCGATCTACTCATACAACATATCACCACTCATTGGAAATTTGATCATCTGGATTTCATACAAACACAAAGTTACAAGCAGATTGCTGCCCAAGTACAACAACATGTTGATATCAAGGTAACAACCTCGTCTTCTTTGAATCAACAACAACAAATTATCATCAACCCGGACACAATGGATTTGGATATTCTCATGGCGCAAATATTTGGTGCTGTACAATCACATACACAAGGAAAGCTACCTCTGGAATGGGATAAATTGGGGGATCAACTTGGCAAACCGGCATTGGAAGCTTATCTTCGAAAAATTGTCCTTGACCAATGTCCATCAACGACCGAAAATCATGGTATTATCAGTGCCCAATGTCTGGTGGAACACTCGGATCAACTATCAGGGCAACTCGATCGATATCTTGGCACTCATCTTTTACATATCTTTGAAACAATGGATCGTCACGTCTTGCCTGATTTGCTGGCAACCACATCAGAAAACCTGAAAGGTGTATTGGATTATTTTAACTCGGTCTTCTTCCATCAGGACGATCACGCACTACTACTCCAAGTACGGCCATGGCAAGGATCAATCAAGGACACTTATATAAACACTATCATGCCATCTTTGAACAAGAACAACGACCTCTCTTCCCATTTTTTTACTCGATACACCTGTTTAGCTAAAGTATAGTCTCTTCCTATAGTTTAGTTGTAGTTTGATACATTCCTTTATACTTTTTTTTTTTTTTTTTTTTTTTTTTTTTTTTAACCCATTCAATGGAGGTGTACACAGGTTTATCTTGTTGTGTCTCCTTTGAACTGTTCACATCCTTGTTTTTTTTTTTACTCCTCTTCTTCCCCTTCCCCCCTTTTTATATATATTATCAATACCTATGTGGGCGGAACTTAAAATCAAATACTCTCTCTCCTTCCCCCCCTCTCCTTTTTACTCTCTTCTTCTTCTTTATCATCAACCATTATACATTCCTTTACTTTTTGTACATAAACTAAATAAATTTTTTTATATATCTCTTTGTTTACATCTTTTCTATAAATGATTTATTATAAATAGGACAAAAAAAGTTTAAAATGGTTTGCATGAATCGGGGTGTAAATGTATTGACCAATCAATATCTTTTGAGGGTGGGCATGGACGTTTGGATTCAATTATATTGGAATCGGTCTGCATTATGTCATCCCTTTGTCTCACTTTCGTCAGGTATACCTTTGCATGATGATTATATCGCCAAGATGAGCCATATAGTGGGTGTTTTATATTCTGTTTCATGATGACTTGCCCCTGGGTGGCAGCCAAAAAAAAAAAAGACCTTCGACCCCTCGAACTCAAGACAAAAATAGTCCGTCCTTTGAACAAGACGCTTTGCTAAACCAACCAGCAAAAGACTCCTTTTTCACAATTGTAGATTTTTTTTTTTTTTTTGCACATCCTATCCTTCCAAGAGAAAAAAGCCAACTGCATTATCAGCCATACAAACACACACAAAAAGACAAATAAATACACAGACAGACCTATTCGACAGACAGACCTATTCGACATTCCCATGATGATAACATAAGATTAAACAATCGATTTTATTAACAATAAACAACATGACAATAATGCTACATTTAATTATCAGAAGCTACATCTTCATTTGCTATCGCTATCCAATCATCATCCTTTTCACCATCGCTATTGTCGTCATCGTCGAATGGTTGGTCGGTCACTTGATCATCCGTTCCTTGTTGTCCGTCCGAATCCGCCGCTGGGCCTTTTTCTTCACCAATAGCCGAGCTTGTTCCTTCGTTGTCCAGTAAGCCAAACCGATTTCTTTGTGGTTGACCCCAAGCCTGCTTGCCCTTGTCGACTTGTTTGCTTGTTATTTTGTTTTCAGACCAAGTGATTTCGCCCATCCGATTGATCCAACAGCATTCGACTAGACCGGCCACATCATTGAATAAAAAGGCACTTTGTAACCCCTTTTTCCACTGCCAGATCAAGTTTTCTTTTTCCTCCATGTCGGTGATATGATCCAGATCGGGTGTAACCACCACATCGGTTCCTTCTTTGCCCCATTGTGTCGTATAGGTGATTGTTGCCGAGTTCAATATAGGCCGCAGGATTGCATCCACATCTTCTTGTAATACACCAAACGTCAGATCGGAAAGTTTGAGCGCATTGACAGGTGGTTTCTTGGATCGTGGTTCTTGTTTGATTGCTGTAGCTTCTTCGGTTGGTTGTGCTGTAGGTGGTGGTGCCATCAGTTTGGGATCACGAATCGCCTTGGATAATAGGATTGGTGGTATACGGCATGGACCTTGATTTTTGCGGGCGGCCACACTACGGAATGGTTCCGGATCCATGGCCTCCGTGCCGAGGTTAAAGTGGGTGGCATAAGTGTGAAGGAACCACCGGAAGTGAGCGCGCATCGGCTTGAAGTGCAATGATGTCTGCGAATCGTCGCTGGCAAAGTCGATCAGTTGCTTTTCCATTTGTTTGCACCACCTACTATTTTCC
Organism: Chlamydoabsidia padenii; assembly: GCA_025330725.1. Lineage (NCBI taxonomy): Eukaryota > Fungi > Mucoromycota > Mucoromycetes > Mucorales > Cunninghamellaceae > Chlamydoabsidia > Chlamydoabsidia padenii. The sequence continues at coordinate 763,370 of JAIWND010000004.1, read as the reverse complement.
ATGTAAAAGTCCCGAATGGAGTCATCATAATAACCAAGGTCAGCTGCTGATAATTGTTGACTGGCAGAAGAAGATGCTGCTGATGCTGCGTCGGAAGGTGATAATTCGTCGCGCTGAATTTCAAGAGCACTAGCCAGACGTCGGTTCCGGAGAATCTTGGCACAAAAGTCATTGCATTCCAAAGTAGGGTCGGAGCCGCTTGATGTTGCCGATGAGTTGCACGGTATCTCCATCGCATTTTGTCCACAAGCACAAGTAGCACGAATACGCGTCGAGCAAGGAGTTGTTTCTGGACAAGGTGTATTGCCATGACAAGGATTCATACAAGGATGACCACAAGATGTTCGAGTAAGCACACAAGGTTGCGTGCATACTTGACCGCCCGTTAAACAATCCCCGCTATGACATGATTTTTTACACCGATGTTCCCCACAAGGCAACAGTTTGTCACAAATAAGACCACAATGAGCAGATTCTCGGTAACAGGGAATATTCTTGAGGTCGGCTTTTCCACAAAGACATTCACGTGAGATCAGGATCGGGCAAGGTGGACAAGGTTCATCATCAGGATGGCAGTTGTGGTGAAGAAGTCGGACATGGCCACATGGATAAGGTCGCTGACAAGGATGAGGACAATGAGGTAGCTGAGTTCCACACCGTACAGGAGCTTCCAAACGAGTACGACCACAATGACAAGTCAAATCATCAAAGCTTGCTTCCAAACAGGGAGGACAAGGACCTTTATGACAGTTTTGGCTACAATGATGTTTTCCACAAGACAATAGTCGCCCGCATTCCAGAGGACAATCATGAGCCCTTTCACCCCCTTGTGCACGCTTTTTACCCTTGAGTTTGCTAGCCGGACAACAAGTATTTCCGCAGATATGTCGACCACAGTTTCGAGTTGATTTACACACCCTAGAGCATTCGGGAAGCTTGTCAGATACAGTAGAGCAGGTGGCGTCATACTCAGTAGATTGGCACCGGCATGTTATCTTGATATGTTCGTCGCAAGGCCCACAGGCACCACGATGACACCTTTGTTGACAAGTATGACCACAAGGTAGTTGCTTATGACATATACCACCACATGTTGGGATCGGATCAGTGCAGTTTTGTCTAGTCGATCCACCTAACAGATCTTCGGTTGTACTTGAGCCACAGGGACAGGTCTTGATCATACTTGGATCATATGGGCAGGTCGTCAGTTCAGTACAAGGATGACACTTTTTACCACACCGATGTACTCCACAATCATATGTACTATTGAAGAGTAAAATACAGTTTAGTTGTTTATTGTCACCTTTTTTTTTTTTTTTTTCTTCTTTCTTTTTCATACATAGTAATCATTGACTTACCTTGTACAGAGTTTTTCACATGAGTAATAACCAGTTCGACCATCCTTGGCAAATGCAGGTACACCACTTCCACACCTGGCGTTTCGTTCTGTTTGACCGCAATAGCATGACTGATGTTCTTCTTCTACAAGACAAGAACGACAAAGACCACCATGACATTTTTCTTCACAAGTATGTTTTCCACAGCCGAGTCGTTGGTCACACTTGGTTTCGCAGCTGAATGAATTGGTTTCATAGTCCGTATCCACACACCGAGCTTGTCGCCGTTCCTTTCCACAGAAGCAAATGTTGATAGGACCCATTGATGTACACGGAGGACATGGACCTGGATGACATGGTCTACAAGTTGGGAAAAAAAAAAAAAAGATACGGAGGAAAAGAAGATGAGGAAGAAAAAGTTAGTAAATTGATGCATGAATGACTATCAAAAACAGGTTGCTTACAAGACGCATGGATGAGGACATTTTCTTGATCGTTTACAAAGGTCTTCACAGGTATGAGGTGTTTGATAGTGTTTAGGATTTGGATTTTGTTGTTTCCCACAAAAGCAAAAATAACCTTGAGGAATCGCGGTGCGTTTGTGTTGACATCCAGGACATCTCCAAGAAGTGATCATCATATTTGTCGAGGTATCTGTCAAAATAAAGAAAAACAGTATTAGTATTTAATTCCGCCTCCCATTATCAGTCATTAACATGAGCTAGTGTTCATTTACCTTTCAAAGATTTTGTTGCCCATTTTTCAATACATGTTATATGGAAGACTGCCCAGCAGGTATCGCAAGTCCAGGTGTGATGAGCAGGTCGAACAACATCCCAGCAAACCATACATTCATAGGTTGAAGTTGATAATTCGTACGCCATAGTGGTAGCCATATCGTCAGTGTCCGGTGGTGGTACAAGATTAGAAACAGGAGCTTTCTTCTTGTTGTTATTCCGCTGTTTACGCTTGTTGTTGGACTTCTTCTTGATATCATCAGGTTTACTGGGACCGGCCGAGTCATTGTTGCTGTTTTTGATATTGCTGTTTTCTAGTTGGGTGTTGTTTCCAGTTTCTGTTGCTAATCCATCCCCCATGGTGAGTTGTCCTTGAGCTCGTTGCTTATTGAACCTTGGTCCTCCAGTCTTCTTTGGTGCTTTTTTATTGCTATTATCATTGTTACTTGCTTTAGTTGGTGCATTATCGTTGTTACTTGTTGATGCATCACCATCGGCAGCAGAAGCTGCTTTCGCCTTTGGTTTCCTCCGTTTTTGTGATTTCTTCTTTGTCGTGACAGATCCGTTTTCAGCAGTTTGGGAAGCAGTTTGGTTTTTCAAAGGACCAGAAGAAGAAGATGGACCACCAGAGTTATCAGAGATAGTCGCAGTAGGTTGTTTGTTTTTCTTGTTCTTGTTCTTGGTCTTTACAGTAGTTCCAGTTGTTGGTCCAGATGAGGTGGGTTCCGACGCCAGTTTCTTTTCTTGAGGATCCGTTTTTACAGTAGTATTGACAGTTGTGCCATTTGTGTTGACTGGAGTATCGCCCATTAATATGTTGGGTGAGGATGTTAAAAAGTTGAGAGACAGGAAGAAAGGCAAGAAAACAAGAAGATTGAAAAACTTTATAGAATGGTGTCGATATTTTCAAATCCCGGCGCTGCGGCGAGCTTTACTTTGACAGCATACCACTCGAGGTGATTGACCACGAAAAGTGATGATGTACAAAGATGAGACCAACCACTTTATGTATCAAACTAATAAAAATCTATAAAAGGTTGATTGTCTCTACTAACTATTGGTCCCCAAGATGATGATCATACTGTAATTGGTGATAAAAACAACAACAACAAAAGCAATCACACATGCCTAAAAGAAGACATATATATCAAAACCTATTTCTTTATTCATAAATTGTAAGTATAGATAAAAGATAATACTAAAGATAATGGTTTGTCAATACTATAACTAAATGTGTAGGTGTGTATAGTTGTCAATATAGATGATTTAAAGACTGTCGATTCGTTTAAAAGACCGACCACCTTTGGGCCGTTCATGTAATCTCGGATTGTTCTTTGCAAGTAAATCTATATAATATATAAAAGGAGGTGAAAGAGATCAGTCATCATCATGTCATTTCATCTGATTATTCCTTACCACGACCAATCTTGGCATAATCCACTTCACAATCATGTTCGTTAGGGAATCGATGTGAATCGCAAAATACATAGTTGCACCTACATTTGTTGATTGTTTGTTTCGCAAGTGGCACCTATTTTAATGTTGAAAGTTGAAAAGAGTGAGTATTGGTCATTGACCGGTTTTCATCCATACCCCCCCCGTACTCCAAAACATATTTTTTGCAGTAAAGTCATAAACCTGTTTTTGTTACCTTGATTCTACATTTGAAGCATCGTCCTTTATTTGTTTGTATTGGCTTGTCGGATTCTGGAGATGTATTGGTTCCACTGCTATCTGTTGTAGTTGGTGTCGTTATTTCCTTGGGTATTGTTGCTGTTACTGCTATTGTGTCTGTCGTTGCTGTTGGTTTCATAGTCCTGCTTACAATATTCGAGGGTGGACGTCTGGTGAAGGCTGTGGAGGAGGAAGGTGTATTCTGATCAGGATCGTCTGTTATGAGGGATGATGGTCTAGAGTGTTTGCGTGGTATGGTGGTTTCATCCGCTTTAGCATTGTCATTTTGTTTGCAAGATAGTTTGTCGGCATTATTAAGCTGTTTGGTCTCGTCCGTAGGTGGTTTTGTCAAAGTAGAAGTGCCTATGTGTTGCAAGTAAGATCCAATGTTAGATGAAGTATTGATTAAACCCATTCTTTTTGTATTCATCCCAACCTACCTTTGTTTTTGGCTCCGTAACATTTTGAGCAAAGCCCAAGAAAATGTTCGCTGCCGTAAAAACCACAGCCCGCAGTGCAAAGTTGAGGAGTGGTGGTATTGTTATGATCTTCCATTAGTAAAAAGTGGTTCAGATAAGAATCAAGTAGATTAAGTAAAAGGTTTGTATACAAAAAGATGAATATGATAATAATATAAAATGAGAATGTACAATAATGATGGAAGGAGGAAAAGAGAAAGGTAATAAATAAATAATCAGCGGGAGGGAAGGAGGGAAAAAGGCGGGATTTGAAAATATAAATTTCACTCCCCCCAAGTACAATTCGTTATACTGACCGCTAGTCCAAGGTCATTCATTCATCACTCTATGATACACATGTAAAACGTCATTGCGTATATCAGTATTTTTTTTTTCATGTCTCACTATACAGATCGCTATATGGCAGCTGCCAGTCTCATGCAATTATCACGATAGTGTAGTGTAGTACGCACTTGTTCAAAACCCTGCTTTCCGTCATGCTAAAGGGTAGTGTTAGGGAACAATTCTTATCAAGTCTTGTTTTGCTGAAACAGAATCCTTTTTCTGTTAAATGATACAGGTGGGAAGGGAATCTAATGCAAAGGGCGGATTTCATATCCCGCTCAGCATCCCCGATGGTTGTTTTTTTTTTTTTTTTGGTTGGGTGTCTCACTTTGGTCCAGGCCACATATTGGTCCAGGCCATAGCCAAGTGTTTTATTACCCTTCACTTGTCTTTACGTTTTCTTTACAATCTCCCATTTACGACACAAATTCTCCTTTTGATTAAACCTAATAGATCAGACCTAATGTTCTTGTAAGGCTTCGAAGTTCAAATAGGAAAAGTAATGAAAGTATGAGATACAACTGGCGATTTACGACAATTATGCAATTTCCAACCCCGCCCGATCTATTGATTCGAGCCCCGCTTGGTCTTGTTTCCCAAATCAGACAAAAATATTTGTTCCTCCAGTAGAAAACTACAATTCCATTTTTTGCAAAACTCATGGTAAGTTCTAGTCCTATGATATGTATGAACACATTGATAGTTCAGGCACTTGTGAAACAAGATGATGTTTGCATAAAAGGAGATACTATATGATGCTGTTACTACTTGTCATGCACCCAGGGGGGTACTTTTCTCCAAATCATTAATGAAAAGGGGAAAACACGCCACTAGATCATCCCCTTTACTATTTCATATTAATAGACATGTAATGTCCAAACAAATGTACCCTTTTCAAAAGTTCAAGGATACTTCCATAATAACATCATCATATTTGTATTGATAAATAAAACAAGACCCTTACCCCCGTCCCTTTGTATTACACATTTTCTCCTTCAACACACCCGTACTATCCGGATCCACAACCACTTTTATAGTAACAGTTTTTTTTTTTTTTTTTTTAAAAAAAAAAGAGTTTTATTACAACAATTACACTACAACAAATGACTATAATAATGTAACCAAAGCAAGCACAGAATCCAATAAATATGTTTCCGGAGAGTAGTCAGTATTTTGGTAAAGAAGAGGGTAAAGTGTGTACTTTGGCATGTCGTCGCAAATTGCTGACCACCGAGAAATGTCGACCACATCCTTCCATAGGGCATTGGAATGGTTTCTAATATCAAACAAACAAACAAAAAGGTGAGTCAACAAATTTTAGTGATGATGAGGTACTTACTTCACCCGTATGGCTATAGATATGAGTAGTCAATGAGCTGGGTCTTGTAAACTTCTTGGCGCAAATATGACATGCATATCGCTTAGGAGTTTTGCTTGTTGAGACATTGATCCGGGTAGGGAAGCTGGAGATCATGTTCATCTTGGGATAGGTCGAGGAGTTGTGTTCTGTGTTTGCTAAAGAGTGACGATGTGATCCATTATATTTGATATTCTGTTGATGGCATAATTGCTGTTGTTGCTCTTTTGTTGGAAGGTGACATGGGCTTTGATCAGTCACACTGATGTTGCTGCTGGTACTGCTGCTGGTGCTTCCTGAGGATGAGGCAATAGACGGTGATCGGTAAGTCTTCTTGTTCATCATAGTGGGTGACTGATCACGCTTCCTTTTGTTGGAAGTTTGTCTGTTGGAAGTGGTTGGCGAGTGAATGACTGGTGATGGTGAGAGAAGAAGAGGATCGCTTTCTAAATTACGTATAAAGATGTTAGATGATGTTAGAATCGATGGGGGATTTTTTTTTTTTTTTTTTTGTGGCATACCTGACTGTGTGAATATATCATTGTATTGGTAAGAGTGATGTTGATGATATCCATGTGGGTACAGAAGAGGTGGTACAGGATCATACACAGGACTGTGAGTGATGGCGCAAGCAGAATAGGACTGTGGTTCTTCCTTTTGATGATATCGTAGTTGAGATGTATCATAAGAAGAGCTAGTGGGCGTGTAACTAAACTGCTGATCTTGTTGTACTGGTAGTGCTGATGGAAGTGGCGAGGTAAAAGAGTAATTGTAGGTCGATTGTGGAAGAAGGTTCGTAGGTGTGGTGTGTGCCCATGAATCATTTATTGATGGTGATGTCGTGGACGAAGTGGATAGGTCGATGTTAGGTGTATAGGTTGAAGGATACGCGTCGTAATAGATGGCCGAATTTGAAGTGACTGAAGACGATGACGTTGAGGTTGATGATAAGGAAGGTGTTGGTGTATTCGAGGCGGGCATCATAGTTAAAGTCGATTGTATCATAGGTTCAACCAGCGATACAGACGAAGTCACCATGTTTGTAGGAGAGTAGGTTGGAGAGGTTTGAGGTTGTTGTTGTTGTTGTTGACAGAGGGCTTGTTGAAGGTCAAAGGAATCCACTCGACTACGAGCCAGCCCGAAGTATGTTGGAAAGGTTTGAGTATAGTTCATATCCAAGCCAGAGTATAAAGAGAGCATTTTTATTTGGTATGGAAGGTAGTGTGACAAAGGGAGAGAATGAGATAAAAGGGGAAAAGGTACAGTTTCTTATCAAGACAAGAAAAAGAAAAGTTGTAGAGTGTGAATGGATAAAGGATGTATGATAAAGTAAAAGTTATTTTCAGCAAGCCAAAAAATAAAAATAAAGAGAATCAAGACAAGGTTAAACGATATAATCAAGGAAACAGCAAGCCGTTCAATTGAAGAAGTGGAAGAAGGATGTGAATAAAAGAGGAAGAGTAAAAAATTAAACGGGATCTTGCAAAGATCGACCAATCTACTTTTTAAAGACGTATGGAAGAGAATGGGGGTGGGGGTGGAGGTAAAGTGAAGGAGGTAAAGGGATGAAGAGGGAAAGAAAAAAAAAAAAAAAAAGGGAAATCCAATTTGATTCGCTGTGACCACCCAATTGAAATTTAAACCCCGGATAATGCTATTGGGGAGCAAAAAAAAAAAAAAGCCCATTCTGTATCACTTTGAGCACGAGGCTTTTGTCTTTCTTTATCCTTTCTCTTTTTAACATGCAGTCAATAATAGGGTGTGCATGATCAAATAGATACTTGCTTCCTAGTGTTTTTCAGGCTATCATTCACTCTATATACCAATATATGTGTACCTGATTATTTCGTACCTACATTAGTAGCAGGGCCCTGAAGGCACGTGCACGCCGAGCGGGATTTTAAAAAAGTACAATTGCCCTGATTCCTTGTGCCCAATTTTGGGAGAGGAGAAATTAAAAAAGAAAGGAGAAGCGTCATGTTGATACTGCAGAGAACTAATAACAGACATATATCCTCACTACGTATTTCATCAAACTCATTGTTTGCATCCCCGTGAAATAATCCTCACCGCCAATTGTAGTTTTTTTTTCTTTTTCAAGCTTGATTACCCCCGATCGTTTATGAGTTACAACTCCGGTATAGCTCGACTGATTGTCATTCGTCTGACCAGTGTGGTTGATTGATGTTCGTTGCATTTTCGACCTTTTCCCTCTTTTGTACTGGTGTAGAAAATAGTGATATATCGTACATATGCAAATTAAGAATGTATTCATCATAAGCATAGTTTGATAAATGAAGATCACAGTATCCACTTTTTAGCGGCAATCAGGCAATTTAAACTTTTTAAGACACTCAATACATACACGACCACCACAGGATTGAACTTTCTACGGTGCCTCCTTTGGTGCCCTCCTGAAATACAGCACGCCAATGAGCTCTCGAGCTAAAATCGGGGATTTAATATTTTTCATGAAGGCAGCGATCTTTTTTTTTTTTTTTTTTTTTTTTTTTTTTTTTTGGAACTTCGCCTCTTTCGATTACACTTTCTTTTGTTTTATAAAATACAGTACATGATTCCTTCCAACCCATTTTACTGTCATTAATACTTCCTATTTATCCTACTTATACTATTACCATTGTTGACATTCATGTCACATACCCACCATAGTCTATTACAACACAACAAATGCGACTCACCTCAACAAGCAACACCCGATTCAACCTTTTGTAGTACTCATCAGACCTCAACTCCACTATTACCCTCACCACCCTCGACACCTTCGCCTTCTTCTTCTTCTTCTATTATTCTCACTTGTCAACAACAGAATAATCAAATTGCACATGGCTCTAAACTAGAACAAGGCGAACACAAGAATGGACAAGAACAGGACGGTCTTCCTTTGACAGCAGCTGGTCTGACTCGCACACTTGAAACAAACCAAGGACAATCTCTTGGTGAAATCCTCAACATCTCCGCCATCAATCCTTCTCATCTATTTTGGTAAGAACAAAGAAAAGAATACATGTATGGGTGTTATTGTGTATAGTATATGATAATAAGGAGTACTAAACTGTCTTTTATATACATATAAGGGTTCCAGCATCACAACATCCAGAACTGGCACCTACGGAATTTGAAAAATATGTTAATGCATTACGGGCAAATGCAAAGGATAAAGGAAAGGTGAAACGAAGGCAATCTGTACTATCCGTATCTTTTACCGCCGACGATGACGACAATGATGCGACTAGTTTGAACAACGATGATGATGATCTTAACCGTACTGACGAGGAGCGCCAATCTGCTTTGGACATTTTGGAAAACAATCATTATCAGTCGATCTCTTTATCCCTGACTAACAACAACAACAACAATGATCACCCTATTTCACCAAATCAAACAGCCCAAAGGACAACAAAGATTCGAAAAGAAAAGTTACGACGTAGTATTAGCCTACAGTTGTCTGACAGCAAAGGTAAAATATCAAAATGGTAGAACAAGGGTGAATACATTATATACTAATGAAAATGATTTGTAGATTCATCAAGTATTCCCGAATTTCTAGTCTTTGATCGACATTCCACCACTCTTGATCAATCTCCTGTATTAGTACCAAAAGCTGACCGACCATTATCTCGAAGGGGTGCACGAACCAGATTCCAACGTACGTCTTCTATTGCTCCTTCCTCAACAATGGGATCAACAAACTCTTCTGATCAACTCCAGTGGTCACAATATAGACGCAGCGACACACCTTCTTCATTATCAACATCAACAAACACCACGGAAAATATTGACACGACAATTATTACACCATGTCAAGGCAATAATCAGGCACAGCAATGTGGTGAGTCCTCAGGCAACTCATCTTCAACGGATGATTCTCAACTTGGTTTACATACGATCTTGTCTACTATAACAAACGAATTGCGAAAAGACCAACAGCAGCAGCAGGATGGTCATATAGAGGTATCAACAAATAAAATGGACGACAACTTGAAAAAGGGTACACCAACTAGATCTCATAAAACATCAAATACCACTGCTGCCTCTTTAAAAGATCAATCCACTCCCTCATATCAATCAACACCTAAACCATCATCACCACGGGAACGTAAATCCTCTTGGTCTTGGTCCTTTTGGTCAGATGACAAGAAAGCCAAAGCAGATCAACCATCAAACGACAAGGAAATTATCACTACTAACGAAGCACACAGGTTACCACCAATGACCACCTCAGCATCCACACCAACAAACTCGACAATTAACAAACATCGATTTGTATTCTCGTCCTTGTTTTCTCGGAAACCATCGTCATCAGCAGGAAATACAACAGAATCAGCCACAATGCCACCAAAGGACTTTATGCTCAATAGAAACAATCATCAGCATAGATTACCAATCAACATGGAAAGAGCTGTTTACAGACTATCTCATATCAAACTGGCGAATCCAAGAAGACCTTTACACGACCAAGTGATTATCTCGAACTTTATGTTTTGGTACCTCTCCATCACCAGTCAACAACAGCAACAAGAATCAGCACAGCAGCAAAGTCCAGGTAACACTTTATCAACTCCACCTCAACAAAATACCACAATAGTCTCGAAAAAGAAAAAGAATCGGTTGATAAGAAAGTCGGAACAACAAAAAACAGCAACTGCATCATCTACCAAGAACTCATCACCCAAGCATCCTCAACAACTACATTCAACACCACAACAGCACACCAAATCATGGCAAACCTGTATCGATAACTCTACAAATCAGCAATCGACAGGTTTCGTGATTCCCGATGACTATTTACACCCATCATCTCTTGGCAACACTCATAAATGCAAATCAAGTAGACAGCCTCGACACTATGAACGAAGGTGTGGTAACAGTAGTAGTGATAGCTCCGAGGATGAAGATGACAATAAATCACTTTACACCCAATCGCCACTACCTCAACGATCACACCAACGAATATCCCCACCCATACCTTCCTTCAAGCCTGGTCCTGCTCCTTCGATCACAAACAACAACACCATCACCTCATGATCCTTCCCCCCTCCCCTTCTCCACCTACACCATTTAGTTATGTATCTAGAATTGTCATATAGTTTAGTATAGTTATTATTTTTATCTTTAAATAAAACAAAGTTGAAACTTTATTATTGTTGGTTGCAGTATGGTTATTTTATTATTAGGTCTATCATATTTAAATCCCGACAAGTGCCAATGTTGTACTTGATTATATCAAGTTAAAGAAGCCTTCACCAGGAAGACAGAATGCTTTTATTAATAAAAGTAAAAAAGTAAAAAAAAAAAGGGGGGGCATCTATATATATATATAATTGTGAGTAGTCAATGTGATATAAAACAAACAAACAAACAAAAAAGGGGAAGACTATGTATACAAAACAGCATCAACCAGTGGCAAATATTGGCTTCTTGTTCTTGGACCAAAAGATATCATGAATGCGATGAATATACCCCGAGAAAGTAGATCCTTTACTACCAATAAAAGTCGACCCCCGACTAGAGATAGAAGCATCGACCATGGGCAAGAGGAATTTGCGCATACTGGTCCCGGTGACAGGATGGTGTACATTGTCGAGAAGAGTCCAACCCATTGCCGCCGCCGCCGCCAGCACCACCGTGATATCTTCATTAATGAGATCTTCCATGTCGAAATCAGGATCGTCGTTATCAAGGGCCAAGATATCGTGGATGGTAAAACTACAAGGAAAGTCTGTCCAGAGAGGATCAAAAGCCCGATTTGATCTGGGGTTCCGAGCATCTGTCGCCACAAAGACCAATGTTCCCTTTCCATTTTTGGCAGCCGTGACACAATGCGCGAGGTTAGATATTGATGATGAATAACGTGGCTGTGTCGTAGGATCATCCAAGTCCAATAATGTTTGTTGACGGCCATGTTGTTTGTTAGATACGCGGTGAAGAAGAGACACGATGTGGATAATGTTGTCTGGTAAAGCATCGACAAACCATCCATCCCCAGATCTATTATAAGAGAGAAAATGGTCAGTAAATTAGCCTATACCCCATCCACATTCTTCTGTTTACTGTATATCATTTTTTTTTTTTTTTTTTACCTAACATGTATGCCAATAAAATTACCATGTCCACCCAGTGTGTTGGTAATCAAATCAGTCAATTTCAGTACCGCCGGATGATGATATGTAATACTCTGTTGTAGAGAACGTAAAAAAGCATAATGTTCAGGTCGTCGAATAGGTAGTCGGCCAGATCCAAATAAAGAAGAGAAGTGGATGAGTTTCTCCTTACGTTGGCGCAGTTCGTAAATATCCAAAGCTTCAACATATTTACCCAGTCGTTGTGATTTATAAGGTGTGTCAAAAATCCGCCAGTCGTATCGGGTTGCACCACAATAATACAATATATCCCCATCCACGTAGGTACCAGGGTTTGTGGCGCTGTTGATTTGTTCACCAGGATGAATGCCCAAAGTGGAAGCCAACCAATCTTCATTCACTTGTTCACGCGTGATGATCTTTACATGTTGTTTTGCCCATGAAAGATCAAAGATGTCGTCAAACGGAAGCATGGCATATTGGCTCTGATCGGGGCAAGTGATGTGCCATCGGTCCATTTCGTCGGTATATTCTTCGCAGTTGTTCGTGGTGCCTGAGTTACGTAGTTGATGTTCCAGTCGTAGTTTCGGGAAGTAGCTCCACCCAAAGGGTTTACCAAGTACTGCTTTTGGTAAAATGAGAGTGCGATTGAGGTACCACGCAAGTAGAATGCCGTTTTCAACTATCGATCAATGGAGATTAGTGTCACAGTTTCATCTTCCTCACCCCTTACTCTTCCACACTTTACTGTTGTTCTTTTATTATTTACCTTGAATCAATTGGTTTTGGAAGCCACTGTGGGTGAAAAAAGTAAGATACTTTTCATCAGGGTTGATATTGAGTGACGCAGGAGTTGGACTTTTTTTGGGTGTCGGTGTGGTGGAAGAAGTCAAGTTGGTTGTAAAGGTACTGGTAATGTTGGTATTGGTGTTGGTCAATGGCAAGGCTGAAGTTTGTAAAGATACTTCATTTTTAATTTGTGTTGTTGGAGATACATAATGGTGTGGTATAGTCATAGTTCGATCGGTCAAGACAAAGTTGGTGTATACCAAGCACACAGTAAGCAGAGTACATATCAGGATGAGCTTGAGCACAAAGGACATTGGACAGATTATAAAAAAAAAGTAAAGGAAGGTATTGGTATAAAATAGAATAGGTTTTTAAAAAAGGAGCGACCAAAGAAAGGGAATGGAGAAAGGAAAAAGAGATAAGGAAGAGATAAAAATGCTTTTTTTTCTTTCTTTTTGACATAGAAAACGGCGGGATTTAAAAAATGAATAAGCGGCGAAGTAGAGTTATGTTGCACCAAGCATTCTTATTGAATTTCCAATGTTAAACTTTTCTTCCAGTGCCTTACTTGATGGACTATTATGTACAAGTAGACAAGCAAGTGGCCTTTCGTCACTGGTTAGTTGGTACGAGTTTATAGAAAAGGGGCTTCCAAATTTGCCCATGAGCTATAAACGGACTAGTACTAAATATAAAAGAAGAATAAATCCTTAACAGGTAAAATAGAATCCACTTGACGCGGATTCGGCCAATACCACCTTTATAGTACCAGCCAACAATACCGTTTATGTCATGTTTGTTTAACATTCACCTAACCCAGGTGCCTTTGATTATTATTATTATTAGTCGCATGATTTGACAGCTATCGTGTAAACTTATGAATCCCCGCCGCCCAATCCTAATCTCCGATACTTTTACCCCTGAATCAGATCTTCATAATCAAAGATCATGGATAGACCTCCCCGGTACACAAGCAACACTATTTGGTGCTAACCATACAACAAGGTACATTGCACCATTGATTCTACATGGTAAGAGATAATTGGTATGACATGTTACATTTATTGAAGCAATAATAATGACAAAAGAATTAACTATAGACTGTATACTAGAATGACATAACCATGTTTGCTATATCTATAGATGGTTCGCACTATTTTCCGCCCAGTATTGCTTCATCATTGTAGCACATTCATCAATGGTTCCTTCGCGATGTTCCAGTTGCCAAATCATCATGACCCGAAGTAGCTGCTGCACCACAGGACCAGGTTTCAGGCCGAGTAATTGTGTTGTCTTCTTCCCCTATTTTTTTTTTTTTCGAAAAAAGATAAGTTTACCTCAATTCTTTTTTTTTCTTCTTGTTTAATGCATTCTTACATCAATCAATGGTTTCCAGGTATGAGCATCTTGTATATTATATTGATAAGCTTGATCCAGTAGTCGTTCATAGCGAAGTACAATAGGATCCACCGATTCCAAATGATTTGCCAATGTTTCTGGTTGAGACCAATTGATGGTAGTTTGTGAAGACGTCAAAAGATCTTGTACCAGGGCCAATTTCAAACATGTTTGCCAAAGAAAACCAATGTCGCGAATCAGCATACCCAGGTGAGAAGGTGAGATGGTTTGTTGTTGATCCAACTGTTGTACGGCCTGCTGGAAGAGAGGTACGCCTCTAAATAAGGTGGAGACAGTGTTGACATCGTGATTAGGAGCTTTTAGAGAATCACGCAAGACAAGTTGGACAGCATGAATAGGTCGATTTTTAACTTCCGACATGACCAACAGGAAAGGTAGGAGAGCAGCAGCAAAATAAAGTGACCTTCGTTCATCCTTGTTTGTTGTAGTTCGTAAAGAAGAAGAGGAAGATAGTTGATTGTTGTTGTTGTTTTCTTGTAGTAACCATTGTACCGCACCTACAGCAGAAACAGCTTGTTGAGCATTATCAGGTGATTGTGAGACATTGGCAGGACAGGCAAAGACAGTAAAATAAAGTCCGTATTGGTGAATCAGTTTTAATGATAAGAGAGGTGATGGGCCAGATATCATCTTGTCGATTTCAGTTCCAATACGTTCACGGCTGATCTTGTTGACCAAAGCATCTTTGATAGTGGCATCCTTGGCTGCTTCCGATAATTCAGGCACCATGTCAAACCCAAACCGACCCGCAAAACGAATACAACGAAGGACACGCAAAGGATCGTCCCGGAATGTTTCATATGGTGCTAGTGGTGTACGAATCAATCCATGTGAGAGATCAGATAGACCCTATTTGTAATATATAAAAGTGAATGTGGGTGAGTAGTTGTGTCAATACAATAACATCAATATTTACTTGGTTGGTAAAATCTTCTACACTTTCCGTGTTGATATTATAGAATAAACTATTGATGGTGGTATCACGACGATAAGCATCTTCAGCAGGTGTTCCAAAAGTCTATATGACACAAAAGATGAGTCAGATCCTTCTTTTCCCCCCCCTCCCCCCGTGACACTTACGATTTCCGAAGGGATCCGACTATCTTCAGTATAGACTTCTGTACGCAAGTTGCAAAAGTCGATTTCTTGGTCAAATAGTTTGGTTGTGGCTGTTTCAAGATGCTTGGATTTGGCGGGGTTACTATCGATTTTCGAGATGGTGCGTGTCGCTAGTCCTTGTTGTTTAAGATAGTTGTTACAATAATTGGCGAATTCGAATCCCATCATACTGTTCAAAGCGATATCCAAGTCATGGCATTCTTTTCCCAAAAGCTATGTTTCAAAAAAAAGAAAAAAGAGTTAGCCAAGTATTATTTAGTCTTGTCATTACTTACCTTGTCGCGGACCCACCCACCAGCAATTCTTGATTCAATACGAGGTAGATCAGGTCGTTCAGTAGCAATATAATCAGACACCTTTTGCAAGAGATCGCAAATACGAGCTTCGTTTTCGGTCAAGACTATTTTCATGGTGACGCCGTTTTTTGCTGTGCCATAGGTTTTAGGTGGCTGTGATCGTTTGGATGAAGTGTCGTCTCCCATGGTTGGGTTCATTGTAGAATAGGTTCGTTTCAAAGACGTCAGAATGGATAAAGGTGAGTAGGGTGTAATAAGATGAAACTGTCGAGGTGGTAATGAATGTAAAAAAGAAGAAAGAGAGCGGAAGAACATGAGGAAAGAAAGAAAAATGCAAAATCTTTTTGTACGAAATTTGACCCCAATGTCGGGATGTGAATTTACACACCATTCCAAATGATCCTCAATCAAGGCATTCTGGCTGGAAAAGTGCAGCAAATGAACCTTACCCAAAATGCATTCATTAACCATAATTCATTGTATACATCGGGCCATCACTTTCCAACTCAAATAATCTATTGTGTATACATTGTTACCTATTAATAGTGGATCCTTCTTGCTTTAATACTGGTACCATTGTCTGTAATAACCATAATGATTACTCTTCAGATTTGACATACCATAAACCAAACAGGGTACATATGTCATGAAATGTATAGGATACTGTTTTTCATGCGTACCTTTGGTGTGAGTGAGATTGCAGGAAATTTTCATTTTCTTCTCCAATGCGGGATTTCAAAAAAGTGGCTTGGGAGAGGGGCAATAAAAAATTTTCCCACTTTGCCATTGCCCTATTTTGCTCCTCCTCTTTCTTTTTCCTTCTAAAAGTAATCATTCAAAATGGGTCGCATGGTAAGTAACGAAACTGAAGTTATATGACCAATAGATTCCTATACTAACCTTTTTTATTTTATTTTTATAATTGATAATAGCACACTCCCGGTAAAGGTATCTCTAGCAGTGCCCTCCCCTATCGTCGTACTCCTCCTTCTTGGGTCAAGACCTCTCCTGAAGAAGTTGTTGACATGATCTGCAAGAACGCCAAGAAGGGTCTCTCTCCTGCTCAAATTGGTGTTATCCTCCGTGACTCTCATGGTATTCCTCAAGTCAAGGGTGTTACTGGTAACAAGATCCTCCGTATCCTCAAGTCCAGCGGTCTTGCTCCCGAAATCCCTGAAGATTTGTACCACTTGATCAAGAAGGCTGTCTCCATCCGCAAGCATATGGAACGTAACCGCAAGGACAAGGGCTCCAAGTACCGATTGATTCTCATTGAATCCCGTATTCACCGTCTCGCTCGTTACTACAAGACCTCTGGTCAATTGCCTCCTAACTGGAAATATGAATCTGCTACTGCTTCCACTTTGGTCGCTTAAACCGGTCGTTGATGTATCTAGATTCTTGTTGGTGATGATGATCTCTACTCCAGTGGTCAAGACGATAATAGTACTTTTTATATAGTGAAATCACTTTTATTGGGAATCTTGTTTGGGTATTCATCATTTAATAAAAATCATCATTTACTTAAACTCGTTATTATATTGTGTGTACAGTAAGTATATTACTTTAGGATGGGATGGGATAGATTGGGTTGGGTTGTCATGCACGTGGCATTTTTTTTTTTTTTTTTTTTTTTTTTTGCAACGTCACTGTGAACCTCCGACGATTCAAAATTGCGATTTGCCTGATTTATCCTTCTTTCTCTTCTTCTTTACTCTTTCCACCTTCAATTAATTGTATTCCACCAAAACACATTTTTTATTATCCTACTGCCTCTTCTTACTACTTTTTATCAACTGCCTATCTTACAAAACCAGCTGACAATTATATTTGACCAACTTACACATCCTTCTCTTATATCAACCCTACCTTACTTTTTACCTCTCTTTCTCTCTCTCTCTCTCTACTACTACTACTACTACTTCTCGACGTTACCTTGTTATTTTATATTGAACCCACTATTCTTTTTGAAACACATCTCCTCAATCGTATCAAGTCGTATCTTACTTTAAACAACTCATACTTGCCATACTCAACAAATCCCTTTTACAACCTCTTCATCCTATCAATTATCAACCATGGGAAACTCTTGCAGTGCTTGTCAAGATTGTTGTGGAAGTAAGTATATTAACTTGAAGAAACGGACGCTTTATTTGAATGAAACCTAACTAACTATCTTTTGTGGTATTTTTAGAACAAACCAAGTCTGGACTTTATGAACCCTTATTACAAGAAAACGAACGCGAAGCTATTGCCGAACTTTTACAATACCTTGAAAGCAAGTACCATCCCTCCTCTCTCTCTCTCTCTCTACCAATACTCCCTCACTTAGGAATGCTACTAACACTCATTTCTTTACATAGATCGTAGTCATACTAACTTCTTTGAAGGTGAACCCCTCCGACCACTATCTACTTTGGCTTACTCTGATAATGTGGATTTACAACGGTCTGCTGCCTTGGCCTTTGCTGAAATCACCGAAAAAGGTAATGTATAAAATGGGTGTTCATGATGCACGCTCTTTGATCGAAATAATCACTTATTAGTGCTTTTTATTATCTGTAGATGTGCGTCAAGTAGGTCGAGAAACTCTAGATCCTATTCTGTTTTTATTGCAATCCCACGACATTGAAGTGCAACGTGCAGCTAGTGCAGCTCTAGGCAATTTGGCGGTCAATAGTAAGTAAAACTCGTTTTCTTTTATACTTTCGAGTACTAACCTCATTCTTGTTGTAGCTGAAAACAAATTGTTGATTGTCAAACTTGGTGGATTGGAACAATTGATTCGTCAAATGGGAAGTCCGAATGTAGAAGTACAGTGCAACGCTGTTGGTTGTATCACTAATCTTGCTACACATGGTATGTATTGATCCTCATTTACTCTGACTTTGTATTTATTAACACTTTCTTTTTTTTGAATTTTAGATGAAAACAAGGCCAAGATTGCAAAGTCGGATGCACTTCGATTACTGGTGGATTTGGCACGCTCCAAGGATCAACGGGTACAAAGAAATGCCACTGGAGCGCTCTTGAACATGACTCATACACGTAAGTTCTCACAGACAACAAATAATGTGATGGATCATCAAACCAACTGACTCTTTCATTATTTGTTGATAGAGGAAAATAGACAACAATTGGTAAATGCTGGGGCTATACCTGTCCTGATTGGTTTGTTAAGCTCTCAAGATGCTGATGTCCAATATTACTGTACGACTGCTCTGAGCAACATTGCCGTGGATGGTAAAGTCATATGCATGAATAGAAAAAAAAGGTCTCGTGGATATTGTATAAACATATTTAATCTTCTTGTTATCTTAGCAAACAACCGAAAGAAGCTCGCCCAAACGGATTCTCGATTGGTCCAATATCTTATTGCACTTATGGACACCAAGAGCTTGAAGGTACAATGTCAAGCTGCTCTAGCATTACGAAATCTGGCTTCTGATGGTAAGACGTACTAAATATCATCAACTATTACTCATTCTTCCTTTACTAACTATCTTTATAGAAAAGTACCAACTAGAAATTGTGCGCTGCAAAGGCCTTCCACCACTCCTTCGCCTGCTCCGATCATCCTTTTTACCACTCATTTTATCATCTGTGGCATGCATACGAAACATCTCGATCCACCCAACCAACGAATCACCCATCATCGATGAAGGCTTTGTCAACCCACTGATCGAACTTTTATCTTATGACGAAAATGAAGAAATACAATGCCACGCTATCTCCACTTTACGAAACTTGGCCGCCAGCTCGGAACGCAACAAACGGGCTATCATAGAAGCGGGTGCAGTCGAACGTATCAAGAGCCTAATCCACCAAGTACCCACCAGTGTGCAAACAGAAATGACAGCGGCGATAGCGGTCCTGGCTCTCAGTGATGAATTGAAACAACGACTACTGGGTATGAATGTCTTGCAAGTCTTGGTGCCTTTAACCTCAAGTCAAAATATGGAAGTCCAAGGGAACTCGGCGGCGGCTATTGGGAATCTCAGCTCAAAAGGTATGTAGTGTACGACTTTATAAAAGAAAATGATACTTATTCTCTCTCTCTTATATATATATATATATAGTCAAGGATTACACACCTTTTGTCCGTGCATGGAGTGAACCTGGTGGTGGTTTACATGACTTTTTGATCCACTTTTTGAACGAAAATCAGGATATCGCCTTCCAGCACATCGGGGTTTGGACAGTGGAACAGTTTTTAGAGGGTGGAGGTAAGTGGAAACATTACAAATAACATGAAAACCAAAACTAATCACTCTCCATTTGATAGATACGGCTCTTGTATCCAAAATAATCCAATCCAATGATATCGTTGTATGCATTCAAAACATTGCCTCTCAACCTAGCAAATCAAAATCACCGTATGACGACACAGACGAACCGGTAGAGGACATGGAAGGTGATATTGTCGGATTAGCAAAACGGGTCATGATGGCGATTCAGAATGGTGGATCAATTGAAAAACAACAACATCCAGAAGGTGACGACATGAACGAACGACAACACGAAGACAGGAATAATAAACAGCGATAAAGTAGATCACAAGGTCCCTACATACAGACACACACGCCCCCTTTTTTACATACTGCTATTCCTGTTTTATACATATGTTTCAATTTAACATCTATATCCCCCCACCCTATTCTCATCATTTAGTTGGTGCTAGTCGTAGTATCCTATCCCCTGTTTCTTCCCCTTTATTATTATTATCATTAGTCGTATTATCCCCCCCCCTATTTACTTGATTACTAAATAAACATAAAACTTCGTTTTTTTTAAATAAAAAAAAAAAAAGACTATGATATATGCATTGTGTCGCGGTATTGAAATCGGACTACAGGTGGATCTTCCTTGTAATGGTGATAAACAATGCAATCAGATGTTTACTTTATTCAAAACAGATAGGTTGTATACAGAATAAAATAGTTATAGAATATAAAAGAGTGGGTATTAATATAAAGAGGTAAAATGTAAACGGGTTACAAAGGATTGACTATGTATTGTGTGTCTATTTGTATCATATAAATATATATATATATATAAAAAGGGGGGGGACTAATCTAATAATAAGTGTCAAATAATCGATCGGATGTGGATAGTCGAAGGACAGGTGGTGGAATAACAGGTTCTGTATAGTTGATGCGTTTTTGAGTGGCAGCTCGAGTGGGATGAATCCGTGCCTGATTAGTGATGGCATTGTAGTGTAATTTATCTTGTTCTAATTGTCGCGCTTCCATTAAGCTGGTGGATGTGGGTGCAACTCGACCATTGTCGTAACAAGATCCGTCGTCGTTGGTGGTTGATTTGCGGTGATAGTACGTGGAATTTTTCGATATGCTGGAGTTTGATTTGATACTGTCATAATAAGGTGCAGAATCAAATGTATACTTGTGTGAGGGTGAGGTCGATAAGGTGTAGTGTTGTGTATCCGTCCAGGAGTAGGTGTCGTCATTCATTGTTGTCAACATACTAGAGCTGACCGCCACCAAGCCCAAAACACCTGTCATATGAGGACTAGAAGAAGAAGGTGGCGATGATGAATAATAAATCCTTTTGCGTTTGTCGATTCACTTACTTTAAGATGAGTGCCAGTTCCACCATGAGGGTTGCCAAAGGTCCATCAAAGGTCCAGATCCCAGCGATCAGGAGGCTACACACCGAGTTTGATTGCATCCTTTCCCGAAACACACCGTAGATACAAACGATGATAGCAAAGACAAACAGGCAGATAAACCCTGTCAATATCACCAATTTGACTTTTAAAATACCCGTCTTGACTTTAACCACATTGCTTTGAGTCCCCTCCTGGACTCTGAGATGATGTTGGAGTAATACGACCAGACGTGTGCCTGAATAAAGCATGACAAAGGCAAGTGTTCCTATAAATCAAAAAGATGAGTTTATAACATTTCCTCTTTTTATATAGTAAAAAAAAAAAAAAAAAAAAAAAAAAAAAAAAAAAAAGACTTACCACAATAAATTGTCCAAAGGTAATAAAGTGCATGAGTATATAAGGTCGCCTTTTCAATGTTGCCTTGTTGAGCATAAAAACCCGCAGAGATGGAGCAGATGTTGTTCGAGACAAAAGGAAGGATGATTAATAGAGAGCATGATATATCAATTCTCAAAGGATCATGAAACCATGCATTATAAAGGACATGACTACTCTACTTGACATCATACAAAAAAGAAATATTAGTTAGTATATTACCCCCTTTTTCTTGCCCCCTCATTTCTCCTCCCCCACTCCTTGAATACACTTGTGTTTTTGTTACTTACATCCACCATTGTATGAGCAATACCAAAGACATAACATGAGAGCGCGGCATAACCAAAAGCCCAAGGAAATTCAAAGGCAAAAGACCGGAAGGCCACGTTGGAAAGTACGTCCGTCACCAAGATAATAGAATGCGCCAGTCGTACTATAATAATAATAATAATAATAAGAAAAGGTTAGTATAAAGAGGAAGAAAAAAAAGAAGATACAATAAGTGAGTGATTAAGATGGATCTTACAAAAGTTGAAGATTATGGCAAAAAGGACCAGTGATTCAATCGGTTTAGGTCGAATAAAGCCTGTTTGTGTGTTGGTGTCAAATATATGTTGTCCGCGATAATGTAGTCTATAATAAAGTAAACCGATCCCTACCAATAATGAAGAAAGGAGTTGATTAGTGAGTGAAGGAAGAAGAAAAAGAAAAAGAAAAAAAAAAAAAAAAAAAAAAAAAAAAAAAAAAAAAAAAGGAGTGAGCTTCTTATTTTCGATTTACCTATGGCCCCGACCACAGCAGAAGCGATTGCGTTGTTTATATAGATCCATCGTATAGCTTCGGTTTCTTCACAATCATACACTGTCAAACGCCAATCACAGTGACATTGTTTCTGACGATTACAGCTTCTCCAAAAAGATTGGTTGGCTTGCATCCAGTCAGATTGAAGGGAATAATGATAAAAATGATAAAAAAAGAAGAAGAAGGGTGAAAAAGGGAAGAAAGGAAAAAAGAGGAGTTTTAAATAAACATTCAGCTAAAAAGGATCTGAGAGGGTAGATACGCCAAAATCTTAAAATCGATCCTCCATATGCATAAAGTTTACTTCCATTTTGAATATTGTGATCTGACCATATTTTCTTCTTCTTCTTCTTCTTCCAAGTCGTCATTTTGTAAAAGAGAGGGAGTTCGTATTTGGCCAAAGTTCGCACCCCGCCAACAACTTGCATGAACGGGATGAGTTCAATTAGCCAAGTTGGAATTAATAAGTATGCATAGTGTTTTCATTCATGATACATCGGTTTTATACCAAAAAGGATGCATAGGGATGTGGGAGGTTAAAAAAAAAAAAAAAGGATGAATGAATGGTTCTCATTGAATCGAAACTATGTAGCCAATGGAATTCCGTGTTTTTGGTTTTTATGTCTGTGTCATTGTCGATACAGCCTTCAGGCTGATCGTTACATATATAGAAGTACAGTATCAGGGGTCATGATTTTTATGAACTCCATTTTCGTCCTTTGTTAAGGGGCTCATCCTTCTTAACATTAGGAAATAAAAAACATCTCGATAGTCGGGATTTCAAAAATGGTTTTCCAGGTACGTTTCCCAAAAAGTAATGCATATGCCAGCTGAACGAAAACAATGCGTGGCCGATTAAAGTGTTTTTTGATTCTTTTGACAACTTCAAGCAATTGTGACAAGATAACACATTCATGCATCGTTCTCTGATCCCTTTATGTCTCAAGTTTTGAATACCGGCGCAGCGATGCGGCGAACTCTGTTGGGAACCTGATGATCTCTTTTGAATCATAATGCTTTAAACATCAAGGACTATTTCTAGATGTGGACATAAAAAAGTACGGCATATTTAGTGTGCCAAAAAGGGGAATACATCTGAATAAGGAACAAGATTGTCTTATAACTTGACAGGACTAATGAACTTTTAACGTACAGCTAATTACCCAATTATATTATACAGTTTTTTTTTGCTGGAGTTCTCATTCCCATATATGTCTTCACTTCACCTGCATGTCTTGATTTTATCTATATGTCTTCTTTGCATCTATTATGTATTGTTGTATGTATAAATGCCTTTGTTTTATCTGTGTCTTTTATTAATTTATATGTGTACTATATGTGGTTTTATTGTCTATTCGTATTGCTACTATCTTTACCGCCTGCATTGACCTGTATTACAATGTATCGATCGGTGTCACCATTGTTTATATGTACTCCAGTATCGGATTTATATAAATTTCAATATTTCAGTATTGACCTGCGGCAACACATAATCACTATATCCATCTATATGACAAAAGTCGATTTGGGATGACAAAAAGGTATCGAGGTCGTTTGTATGAATTCCGGGATATGAAAAAGTATTTGTCGGGTTCCTCTTCGTTTTTTTTCTTTTTCTTACAAATGACAGGTAAAAGTCATCGTAAGCCTGAACATACTGATACAAGAGAATTGGAGCTTGGCTTTTGTGGTGATTTATATTGGCAATATGCTATAATGTCCACATCGTCACTTTAATCATTGGCATCCGTTGACAAATCTTAGTAGAGGCAGGCGGGATCTGAAAATGACCCTTTTTTCCCCTTACAAATGACAGGTAAAAGTCATCGCAAGCTTGAATATACTTACACAAGGGTCTTGGAGCTTGGCTTTTGCGGTGACTTATGTTGGAAATATGATATAGTACCCACATCACCACTTTAATCATTAGCATCCGTTGACAATTGAGCGAGCAGTGCTCTTACCAAATCTTAGTAGGGAATCAAGGGGCGGACGGGATTTTTCAAGCTGACTGTACCACCTATTATCATATACGGGGTTCTGCTGTACTGTACATACAGCAAAAGTTCACTGTAAAATTAGCTGTACCGCAAAAATAACGGTGCCCCACTGGACGCACCGTCTTTTTCCTTGACACCACAATCAACATCGTTCTTGTTTTGCTTGGAAGATGAATTGGTGATACAAAGACTTCCATCGTAGTTGCCGAATCATTCTAAAAACTTCGCGTTGCTTTATTTTTTGGCGTGTTGAAGGTTTGTTGTATAGGGTCGTATCAGTGTGCGCAGTGTTTCTTTTTCCAGCCACATACACCAATCACTCCGAGGAACCCAAAGGACAACAGGACAATTTTTACTAAATTAATCATTGATTACCATGTTATAACAATCCATCAGTAAAGAAGGCCGCCATAGATGAATGAAAAAAAGTTCCTATGTATGTGAGAAGTCAAATTTATTTTTAATCACTCAGAAGTGTACTATGACGGGATTTGAATTCTAATCTGTAGAACTTGGGCGATCGAAACCGGAATTTGAATTTCAAAAATAACAATTTCTGTTTTTCCACTTTCTTCAACTTTATATATTTATGCAATCACGCCCTAGCGATCCCTCTTCTTTGTGTGATCTTGCTTACCATCTCACTCCTACTTTATATACTCCTGATTCTTCAGTTGATCCACTATACGCCAATACTAAATACCAACAACAATCACAAACCATGGCCTCAAGCATAACCCACAAAAACAACGATACTGGAAGCACCAAACGAACAAAGATTCGAAAAGCACGAGCTTGTAAGTTGGAAAAAAATAAAATGAATATAGACTATGAATTGATGTAATTACTTGGCTTATTTACGTTAGGTGATCAATGTCGACGGAAAAAGGTCAGGTAATGTAGGAGGTACGTCTTTTTGTTTGTTGACTAATCTCTTTATTACTCTTATTAGGTGCGACTATGACCCTACAGCACCGGAGAAACACTGCTCTTCTTGTGTTGGTCATAGAAAAACATGTGAATTTGCAGATGTAAGTACCGACCTCTTATCTATCCACACTTGATTAACTCGACACTTTTTTTGACTAGGCACCTAGACGACGTGGACCCAACAAAGGCTATGTTGAAGGGTTGGAAAAGCGACTGAAACGAATGGAACAACTACTAATGAAAATAGGAAAAACAAGTAATATCTCGCCCGAGGATATACAGCAATACATCAACAACACAACAGATACAACACCAATCGATAACGACGACGACCATAGATCATTATCATCATCGACTTGTTCTCAAACTCATCAACAACCCTCTTCCCCTTTTGCTGGTACAATGGATACAAGACCACCTGATACGCATATGGAGGAACAGCTGGAAAGTGTCAAGGAAGGGAAATATGCATATGTGGGTAGTAGCTCTGGTGTCTACATGTTGAAACAACTCTTCCCCAAAGAAACACAAGACAACTCAATGGATCAAGTACCAAACTCATGCACACTGGTACAGGCCAATGAAGAAGACGATCTCATGGTTGCTCGGTTTGGACACAAATCTACTCTTCATAACACTTGTCCAGGCATGTGCACTCCAAATCACTCTTCTCCTTCTTCATGGCAATTACCTCCCAAACCAGTGGTGGATCGACTGGTGGAAATGTAAGTAATAGTAACTGGAGGAGGGTTGGAGGGAGGGGGGAGGAAATAATAATCTTATTAACTACCTCTTTTTCTTTTTTATTTTACCAGGTACTTTACAAAGATGAATGACTATCTACCAATCATTGATGAAGAAGAATTTATGGATATGTATAGAAAAGGTGGTGATGCAGTATCCAAGCCCTTACTGATAACGATCTGCCGTGTGACGATTCGAATGCTTCCTGAAACTGACCCTGTGGTGCAAGAATATCATCTGGATCGGACAACTATGTTTTGGGACTTCGTGCGACAAATGGAATCCAATTATGAACTCGACTTTATGGAACCTCAAATCGAATGCATCCAAATTCTTCTTCTCAACTCAGCCAACGCTGATCGTTGGTGTCCTAAAAGTACAGATTGGTTGGCGACAAGTATAGCGGTGAAAATGGCACAGGATCTTGGTCTGCATCGGTCAAACACTACTAAATGGACAGCTCCTCCAAGACTAGTGGAAGCTAGAAAACGATTATGGTGGTGTGCTTATATTGTGGATCGTTGGGTGTGTGCCTCTTTGGGAAGGCAAGTCAAAGATCGATTTGTAATTTAATAATGATTTAACCCTTTTCTCTGTTTGTCAAAGATAGGCCACTAACTGTAAATGATGCGGATTGTGATTTGGAATATCCGGTGATTGGTGAACATGGCAAGTATACGGCCTTTGTTTCTATCATAAAATTATCTGGATTGCTGGGTGATGTTTTGCGTGCGATCTGCTCACCACGTGCTCAATCTCTGGGAAATCAAGGACAACGGTTGGCAAGGATATTGGAGCAACTGGACCAGGCATTGTCAAGTTGGAAACAATCTCTTCCATCTTCACTCTGGTTATCGGATATTGAAATGCAATGTATCCATCAACATCAAGTATCGCCAGCATTAGACGCCAAAATAAACAATGGAGGTAAAAGAAGACCTCGGGTGATCAATTTGCGTTTTTAACCTTCTTCTTTGTATCTATCTAGCGGGTCAACTACGGATTCTGTATATTGCTGTACAGTTACTATCAAAACGACCATCTATATTCTTGGGCCCTGATCATACATCGTGCTCTACTTCCTCGACCGTGGTGGTACCTCAAGAATGTCTGGATGCTGTCGTTAATGTCCTGGATATCTTTTACGCCATCGAATTCCCTTCACTTTTGTATGTTGGCTGGTCGCTATCAAGTTACGGTCTCTCTCAAACCCTGATGGTTATCTTTCTCAATCATCGGAATGAAAATACTCTGGTGGTTACTGAAGCCAAACGACAAGCTGAAACATTCAAAAGATACTACCGAAGTTTGGAGGATCACTTTATAGAGGTAAAGAACTTGAGAATAAAATAAAAGTAAAGGCATGTCTCATATACTAACAAGATCCCTCCCCATTTCTTTTTTAGAGGCACTTGCTCACTTTTTTGGATGCTATCAGCAAGATGATTGAAGAAGACGATTCCTCGGAAAAGCCGGTTGGACAAACATCGACTTCATTATGTGGTGCTTCCAGTGGCATGGATTGGCACGGTAAAAAGCGGGAAAACAATATAAGACAATCGAAAACTAGTGATCTAACCAAAACATTTCTTTTTTCTTTTCTTTTACTTTTGTAGATATGATGGATTTGATTGGCAACTATAACTGTACATAGCATTGCTTAGTCTGTTACCAAACTTAATCTTTATAATAAAATAATAAACAACTTGTGATCTTTTTTATGTATTTTTATTTTGTGGGACAAAAATGACCAGTAATATGATGGTATGATGAATTAATCCCTGTTGATGGGTCGGGGTTGACAGTTGGAGAGGGTAAGTATGTGGGATTAAGTAATCGGGGCATGATTAAGTAATCGCCCGTATTCCGCGGAACCGTCTTCATCGTATTTTCAAATGCCGCTCCCTCTACAAAAAAAGATTTTTTCTTTCTTTCCCTTTCTCTTATCTCTTTATACATTTTAACACACATACATTCCATAAAATGGCTTCTTTTGATTTTAACAATGACTCACACCAAAGATATAATCCCTTGACCAAGTCATGGGTACTCTGCTCTCCACATCGTACACAAAGACCTTGGCAAGGACAACAAGAAGGCCCTCAGGTGGAACAGCGACCGGTGTACGACAAAACCTGTTACTTGTGTCCTAGGAATCAACGTGCCAATGGCGACCATAATCCCGACTATACTTCGACCTTTGTCTTTCCTAATGATTATGCGGCGGTCAAGTCCGATCAACCTGACTATGTGAACCAAGATGATGATGATGACAATGACGATTTGTTTCGAGTGAATGGGGTGCGGGGTGAATGCCATGTGATTTGCTTCTCTCCACGACACGATTTAACCATGGCGGAGATGACAACAGACGAAGTTGGTCATATCGTTCAGGCATGGACCAAGAGCTATGACGATATCAAGCAAAAGCGACCTTGGATTCGACATGTTCAGATCTTTGAAAACAAGGGTGCCGCCATGGGTTGCTCGAATCCTCATCCTCATGGTCAAATGTGGTGTACCGAACGTATTCCTCAAGAACCCCAACAGGAACTCATGGCGCTTCAAGACTACCGGGCGACAAAGAACAATCGATGCTTGCTGTGTGATTATGTCAAGCGGGAACTAGAAAAAGGTGTACGTGTGGTGGTGGAAAACGACTCGTTTGTGTGCTTGGTACCTTTTTGGGCGGTGTGGCCGTTTGAAGTCATGATCTTGTCCAAACGTCATTGTACCGATCTCTTGGATATGGCGACGAAAAAGGGGGAACAGGACGATTTGGCGGATATCTTGCGCCGTACTGCTTGTCGGTATGATAATCTGTTTGAATGCAGCTTCCCTTATTCCATGGGCATTCATCAAGCACCTACTCAAGCCAAGGATCCTCAAGAAATTGCCGCTGCTCACTTCCATATGCACTTTTATCCCCCGCTCCTTCGAAGTGCCACTGTTCGAAAATTCTTGGTGGGGTAAGTTTTAATACAATATTGCGGGGGGGGGAGGCTTCTTTATCTAATACTCACTCTTCTTCTTCTTTTGATATAGATTCGAATTATTAGGTGAACCTCAGCGTGACTTGACACCTGAACAAGCTGCTCAACGTCTACGGGATTGCTCGGAAACACATTACAAGGAAAAACTCAACCAAAAATAGTTTAAGCTTTATAGATAGATTGACTTATATACATGATACATAAATAAACAAAAGATCTTCTTAACTTTGTAATGACTTTGGACCTATTGTTGACATGATGATGGATCTGTTTTTTGATTTGCCATAAATATGACCCTATCAATACAACTACTCTACTATAATAAAAAGTGATTCCTCTTAAAAGACAATTTGATGTAAGGCAGCGTTAAATTGATTTTTTATTATAAAAGATTAAAAACAATCAAATAAAGTAATGCGTAAGTGTGTGTGTGTGTGGGGAGGGGGTTATAAGATGTATACAGGGATGAAGTGACAAGTAAAAATAATAATCAAAAAGTAAAAAGGGATAGCAATCTAAATCAGTTAATACATTTATTTCCAGTGAGGTTAACGCCATCCATTGTTGTTGCCGTAGAATGTTTGCTGTGGCACGAATCCTGTTTGCTGTGGCTGCATGAATCCAGTCTGTTGTGGTTGCATAAGTCCCGTTTGCTGTGGTTGCATGAATCCTGTTTGTTGTGCCTGCTGCTGTTGATTGAATACACTTGGTCCTTGAGGGTTCATGTTTTTGAAAACAGCATATGGGTCATTGGGATCTAATGAACAAATTTAGTTGGTACCTTTTTATATTATGAAAGGAGTGTTGTCTTACTTTGTGGTGGCGCCATATTGGTTTGATTTCCAGTCATGGATGCAAAGACTTGAGCAGGTTGAAGATTGGCAGGTGATCCTTGTTGAGTCATAGTAGTTGGTGGCTGATGAGAAGGACCGTTGCCGAATGGATTATCAGGTGCTAGTTATAAAAAAAAAAAAAAAAAAAAAAAAAAGAGCGGTCAGATCAAAACATCACTTTTTATGAGGGGGAGGGGGGAACATTACTTACTTGCGCTGGTCCAATTTCTGCCCGTAGGTTGTGGTTTGAGTGGTGTACTTGTTGGTACCAATGGAGGAGGAAGGACAGAGGAAACAGGTACATTCATGGCAGTTCCTTGAGGTTGCATTGTTGGTTGTAAAAATGTTTGTTGCGGTTGCATGTACCCCGTTTGCTGTTGTTGTGGATAGCCCATTTGCGGTTGTGCAAAGCCTGCTTGTTGAGGTGATTGTTGTATGTAGCCCAATTGTTGTCCATATCCAGTCTGTTGTGATTGCATAAGCATGTTGGGAGATCGTGGAGGTAATACTGGTTGATGCTGAGCAGGAACGGCTGCAGGTTGTTGTTGTTGTGGTGAAGGTGTGCCATTAGTCCATTGAGCTAAAAGTTGCGGATTGACTTGATTGGTTTGAGATACCTGAGGTGTAGGTCGTTGTCGAGGAGGAAGAGGTACTACTGGTGGAGCTGTCTGTTGTTGTATAGGTGATGGAGAGATTTGTTGTTGTTGTTGTTGAATCATTGGACTGGTTGATTGTGTAAAGGTTGGTGCCTGAAGATTGAGTTGAGCTGACACTGCTGCTGGAGAAGATGATGTAGTGTGGTTGTTGGTATTGTTTGTCCAAGATGGTGGTGCACTGGGTACAGTTGGATTAGATGCCCATTGTGTGGCAGGTTGATTATTAGCAGGTGGATTTGTTGATGACCCAGATGCTCGGTTAGTCCATGCATCATCTTGGAACCCAGTTGATTGATTTGACAAAGGAGGAGCTGGTGGTGGTGGTGCTGAAGAAGAAGGTTGAAGAGGAGCAGGTGGTACCGAAGAAGAAGGTTGAAGAGATGCTGGTTGTTTCGATGGTGAGATAGGCGAAGGTTTCAACGGTTCCGATCCCAGTTGACTTTTGATCTTGTCCATGATTTGAGCATTCATATCCTTGGGTGCAGAGGTACTTGGTGTGGGACGACCGGTTCCTATTGAATGATAAAGATGCATACAATTAGTTTTTACCCCTTGATCACAGTATTGATCCCACCTCCTACTTACCACGGCGATGTAAATTAGTTCTTGTTGTATCGTTTTCTTGTAGTTGCAGCTGTCTAGCAAAACGTTCATCTTCTTCAATTTGTCGCCGCCGCTGAGCATCCTGGTCGGCTCCACCATAATCACCATTATCATCATCCTCGATAAAGCTAGTTATACCAAATGTCACCGACTTTTTCCTTTTCTTGCCCATGCCGTCTTCGTCGTCCGAGGGAGGTTCAGCCACTTGAGTTTCCAAATATCGTTGTAGTCGCTGGACATGCTTTTCCGTCATACCCAATGATTTCATTTTACGATGTGTCAGATGGTCGATATCCTTTTCACCCAAACCTTCTTGTTGGAAAGCTGCTGCATATTGGAGGCCATTCTTGGATGGAATGTTGATTTTCGTAAAGTAGTCAAACCAGGTGAATCCACCATCATCATTGTTGCTGTTGTTTGTAAGATGAGCCAAAGGGATATTGTCAGTCTTGTCTTCTAGTAAGCGAGCCCCAGTTTCTTGTTCAATATAATGGAGATCATCAGTACACATTTTCTGGACTGGTACATCGATTTTCACCCCATTGATCTTATGTAGTCGGATCTTGCCATTGTTGCATGCCACAAATTGAGCTTCCACCTTGAATGCGCCAGTTCGATCCGTCCAAGTTCGCACCTTTGCAGGATCAGGTTTTCCACTGTCGTGAGCTTGTTTGGGTCTGTCAGGTAGAGATCGATTGGTAGGTACAGAGATAGAGTGGACGGTTTGATCAGTAGGAAGAGATTTTGCCGCTGATGATTTTGCTGTAGGTGGTAATGGAGCAGGTATTTGACTACGTCGAGGGGATGCTGCTGGAATCTGAGGTGAATTGGCCGCTGCTGCTGCACGGGCTGCTGCTCGTTTGGCGTCCAGTTCACGTTGTTTGGCTTCTTCCTGCATTTTACGTCGTCGTTCAGCTTCCACTTGTCGAGCACGTTCTTTTTCCAGTTGATCTTGTTGTTCCCGTTTCTTTCGCTCTGCTTCTTCTTCATCCAAACGCCGTTGTCGTGCTGCCGCCGCCGCCGCTTCTCTTTGTTGCTGCTCCTGTTGCTGTTCCTGTTGTCGCCGAGTTTCATCTTGTTCGTTGGCCAGATCAGCTTCATAATCTTCATGGAACTTGACATAAGTAGTAGGCACAATACCAGATCGACCATCTTGATGTTCCACCGTCCACCATTCGTTGCTGCTGACATAGTCGGTAATCAACACCTGTTCTTGTTCTTTGACTGTAAGTTCGTCTTCACCCTGCGCATCAAAGTCATACAATACAATAGCCCATCGGGGTTCACAAGGAGGAGGAGGAGGAGGTTGTTCAGGTTCAGGTTCCACATTAGCAGGTGCAGGAGGTTGAGTCATTGTTGGTGATGGTACTGAAGGAGTGGTAGCAGATCGATGTTGATTGGCAATGGCTCTTGAATCATCCAATTTGGCCAAAATAGATTTTGCTTCAGATTTTGACGAGGTTTGAAAGTCGAATATCGAGTTTGCAGAATCACCTATTTCCACATGTACATTCTTGCCATCTTGTCCATAATCAGTGATATCCAAGATAGAAAATTGTCGCACCGGTGATGATTTGTCAGTTTCACTGCCATAGCAAAACATACCATTTCCAATAAATAGATTCCCCTTGTTCTTCGTCTTCTTCTTCTTTTCCGGATCATATTCATGTACTGACCAAGATACTGCTTCATCTTTTGTGGTGTTTGGTAGTGGTGAAGCTGGTGTGTTCTGAAGGGAAAAAAAAAAAAAAAAAAAAAAAAAAAAAAAAAAAAAAGAGTTGGTAAAGATCATTGTGCTTTCAACGGGCCCCTTCCCCCGGGTTTCAAAATACTTACTGTAATAGCAGAGAAGACAGAGACAGCAGGCTCTTGTTCATGCGATGGTTGTTCAGTTGGATTGGTCTTTGCTCCAAGGTCTGATGATATCTATAATACAAAATGACGTTTAGTCGAGTTTATATTTTCCTATTAATTACCCTCCATCCGACCCTATTTTCTTTGTTCATGATGGATACACCCTTGTTCTTAATCATTCTTACCGTTTCAATATAGTTACTTGGGGCCAAACCGATATGACCTTCTCTTGATTTGACTAGAAACCAATCAGGGTCATCATTTTCATACAGCACCAAGATATCGTCTTCATGGAAGCTTAGTTCTTCTTCTTGCTGAGCTTGATAGTCAAAGATGGCTTTCACCGTACCAATGGGTTCCGCCTAAAAATAGTAGTTCAGAAAGTGTTAGTGACAGTTTTGTTTATTATTATTATTATTATTGTTCAAGGGGTGTACCTCGTCAATGTAGTTAGAAGGGACAAGACCAACAGGACCCACCTGGTCCAAAGAGGTAGTTTTCAATTGAGCCTTCCACCAATCAGGATCGTCGTTTTCAAGAATGTAAAGAATGTCGTCTTCCTTGAATGAGACTTCTTCATCAGTTTGAGGTTCATAATCATATAAGGCTTTGCAGATGGTGGTGTATTTCATTGGTATAAATAGAGAAGTAATACAAAAAAAAAAAAAAAAAAAAAAAAAATAGATACGATGAGAGAAAGAGTGGAGAGATGTCGTAGCTTTCTATACTAGAGATTATGAGCAGTAGTTAAAACAAAAGATAAGATAAGGAAGGAATAATAACAATAATAATAATAAAAGAGCCAATGGTTAAAGGGATGAGAGGAGGAGGAGGAAGAAAGAATGAAAGGAGTGGAAGAAAAACGAAGAAAAAGGATATGGCATGCGATTGACTTTTAAAAAATAAAAAATGAAGCTCTATTCCAAATTTGGGTAGTCGGCGAATGAATACTATGAAATGACAAAACATACCCACCTTTTTGATTTCCATATCATATACCATCCACCCCCAACATCAAATGAAGACCATATATCATAGTATACAATGTTTTTATTATTAAATACAACAATAACAAACAATTAATAATTAGAAGAATAAAATCTAAGTGTAAAGGGGGGGGTCTAGAGTGGAGGAGATATAAAAAAAAAAAAGTTGATTATACTACAGTTTGCTAGTATTATTGTTTTGTGCAGCAATTCTCCTTTCTTGTTCTTTTTTAGATAACCGGATAATGCCTTCTTGTGCTGTAGTGGCCACCAAAGTGCCATCGCGACTGTAAATCCGACCAAAGGCGGTACCACGACCATCAGATGAGCAAGGGCTATGCATATCATGTAGAAGCCTTTTTCAACAAGTCTTGTGTTAGGGTTATTCAGCATAATATACCTCTTACCCCATCCATAACTTACCAATCATCCGCCCGGCAAGGTTGATGGAACCAAATCGAGTGATCCAAAGAAGCCATCATGCCAATCCTGTCTCCACCAAATCGAAGTCCATTCGCATAAGCAGCTGTGGCAAGAATACCTAGGGAAGATACAGATAGTGGTGAGTGGAATTAAAAAGTATTAGTTGTAAGGGGGGAAAAGACTATTTACCTGAATCGGAAGCATAGGCAATAATACCCGCATGAATTTTGGGATCATCAGAGGGGACAGGTTCACGCGCCTTGAACCATCGTCGGTGAGTAGAGTGAGGAGTGATGTAACCAGTAAACAAGTTATCATTATCGGCATCCAAAAGTAGTTGCTTATAAACAACAGGTTGCGCCTATAATAGATCAAAGGTGAATGGTATGTTTTTGGTTTATTTATCACTCACTTCTTTCAATTGGGTTTCCAAACGTATTTGTGCCTGCGCAGGTATGTCCTTCATGGTATCCATATAGAGTTGTATACGTTCCTCGTCCCTATATATATATATATATATACATATGTTAGTCCGTATAATGTTGAATAGATTTTTTACCCTACTTACGATAAAATGGCTTCAGGTTCCAAAACATCCGGCATGGCTGTCTAATTCAAAATAAAAAATAAAAAATCTAGTTAATCTGTCAAGCCAATTTCAATGTCCGCATTATACCCCACATTACCAACCACCTTTTATAACTTACAAAATGTTCTGCATTGACAGCATCACTCATAGTAGTAAAACTAAGAGTGCATACAAAGATAGCCTTCCCCCGTTGAGTTGCTGTAACGCTTCTTGTTGAGAATGACCGGCCTTCTCGTAAACGTTGGACTATAGATTGTCATAAAGAAGAAGAAAATCATTAGTACCCACATCATCCGTGTTCCACTATCCATTGCCACTTACCTGTATAGTACACAGGCACTTCGACATCACCAGCAAAGATAAAATAACTATGGAGAGACTATGTATATACGTTATCAAAAAGGTCAAAAGAGATGAATCTAAATTGTGCCAAATTGGGTATTTGGTCTTAGTCATATAAAAAGCACTTACATGGACATAAAAGTTTTCAGGTACAGTATACCAGGCGGCTCGTAGGGCTTGAGCAACAATCTAATATAAACAGTAATGGAGAGAGCAAGTTAAACAGAGTGATAATTTCTTTTTTCTTTGGGATACTTACTATACCACCATATACACCACGAGATAAGTCAGGTCTCCATAGTTCACGGGACATGTAAAGATTGGTATCGATTTCTTGTACATCAATGGAGTTGATCATCTTTTCCGAGAAGCTTCTATCATCAGTTTCATTCAAGACAATAAGACCATGGCTTTGGTCTTCAAATGACTTGGCAGCAGGGAAGCAGGAAGTAGGCATGGTATATTAAAATAAAAGAAAAAGAAAAAAAAAAAAAAAGAAAAGGGGAGAAAGAAAGAGGCGGTAGGTCAAAAAAAAATCCAGAAGGTCGTATATTTTGACAATCTGGGATTTTCAAATCCCGCCAAACCAAGCATCGGCTTAAAGTGCTTTGCCGGTTTTAAAACGATTGGCAAAGAGGTCTTTATCACACAAGGACAAAGAAGTATTTCTTCATATGTGCAGAAGAGGGGGGGATCGATCCCCTTTTTACGTCATATCACTCACCCGAAGAAAGTTACTTTTTTTTTTTTTTTTACTTGATCGACTAGTGCCATCGATAGTAAATGCAAAAAACACAAACAGACGCACGCACAGCATCAAGATGTAAAACGATGATCGGACTTTATGGATCTTTTCAGCCAATCAAAAACGTCTTTGTAATGTATGATGTAAATGTCGGGAAAAACTCGAATCCCTTGAAAATTATAAAAATGTTGGGTACCGATTTTTTTTTTCTTTTACTCTCTCTTTTTTCTTTTTATTTCCACAACACAAATTCACTTTATACCGTACATCATGTCTGTCCTCGATCAAATCAAGCAATTCACTACCATTGTTGCTGACTCTGGTGACTTTGAAAGTAAGTATAACTCATTATGCAAACGTGTGTGTGTGTGTGTGTGAAGAAAGGAACGCGATAATAAAGGGGGAAGGGGAGAAGTGTAGTCAGCAATTACTAATGCTCTCTTCTTTCCTGTAGCCATTGCTCAATACAAACCTCAAGATGCTACCACGAACCCTTCTTTAATCTTGGCCGCTTCCCAAAAACCTCAATATGCTGCTTTGATTGATGAAGCCATTGCCTATGCCAAAAACAAGGGTGGTTCTGCTGAAGCTCAATTGGACGCTGCTAACGACAAGTTATTGGTGAACTTTGGTAAAGAAATTCTCAAGATTGTCCCTGGTCGTGTCTCCACCGAAGTTGATGCCCGTCTGTCATTCAACAAGGAAGCCACCATCGCCAAGGCCTTGTCTCTGATCGCTCTCTACAAAGCCGAAGGAATCGACAAGGAACGTGTGTTGATCAAGATTGCCTCGACTTGGGAAGGTATTCAAGCTGCCTCGGTGTTGGAAAAGGAACATGGTATTCACTGTAACTTGACCTTGTTGTTTGGTTTCCCTCAAGCTGTTGCTTGTGCCGAAGCCGGTGTCACTTTGATCTCTCCCTTTGTTGGTCGTATTTTGGATTGGTACAAGAAGGCAACTGGTGAAACTTATACCGCCAGCTCTGACCCTGGTGTCGTCTCTGTCTCCAAAATTTACAACTACTACAAGCAATACGGTTACAAGACTATCGTCATGGGTGCCTCCTTCCGTAACACTGGTGAAATCGAACAATTGGCCGGTTGTGATTACTTGACTATCTCTCCTGCTCTCTTGGCTGAACTTCAAAAGGATACCAAGACTTTGGAACGTCAATTATCTCCTGAAAAGGTCACTCCTTTGGATAAGGTCTCCTTCTTCAACAATGAAAAGGCCTTCCGTTGGGAAATGAACGAAGATGCTATGGCTACTGAAAAGTTATCTGAAGGTAAGAAAGGAATTATGGGTTGATAGTATACAGGGTTTATTAACTTGATTACGTTTATTCTCAAATAGGTATCCGAAACTTCGCCAAGGATGGTCTCAAGTTGGAAGCCATGTTGAAGGAAAAGCTCGCATTGTAAATAGTAATAGTATAATCCCCCTCTTCATCCAACTTGTTTAGTTTAGTATTAATTAATACACTTCTTGTTATAAATAAATAAAAACGGTTTTTTTTTTTATGATATTCTTATCTTTGGTCATCATTACGCGATGTTCCCGACTTGATTCTCATTGAGATTCCGTGTCGGGATTCTAAATACTACGTTATATTTTGGGGCAGACACACAACACAACTTGGGTTTAAACAAAGGTCAACTTTATTAAATATAAGATGTCAATATGTATTCTATTCTAAATTGATAGGTTTGGGGGAAGGTAAAAAAAGAAGCGGGTGAGATCACCTTTGCCTCGAATGATAACAATGATAATAATTAAATACTACATACAACTAGATATCCTGCTCCAGCATCATTTTTCCTTTTTTTAAAATGGCATTTGTCCTTGTAGAGATTGAGTTTGGTTTAAAAAAGAGAGTAATTCATAAGGTACTTCCTGTACCACCATCGAATCCCAATCAATCAGTGAAGCATCATCCCAAACTTGTTGTCCTTCATTTGTAGGTCGATACCATTGATTTTCATCATGTCCATGTGATTGAAGTGGTGGTGGCGGTGGCAGTGGTAGTGGGTGAATAATCTTTTGTTGTTGTATGGTCGTCTGTAGTGATGGTGATGAATCAATCATTGACATGATATCTGCATAATGAGTGGTGTAACTATCAGGTGGATGGGCAACATGTGATGTGGATGCTATTGATGATGATGATGATGATGATAGAGTTGATGCAATAGGTGAGGATGCTAATGGTGCTTCATAATAAGAGATGGATGAATGTGGTGAAGATGAAGGTAATGGTGTTGATATAGAAGGATTCAGTTGTTTTAAGAGTTCCACTGGTTGTAAAGAGAATAACATATTCGAATTGGCATGAAGCAAATCATCATCATCTTGTTGTTGTTGCTGTTGTTGTTGTTGGTCTAGTGATGATGACAAGTGTTGTGGTTTCAATGTTGATACCTGTTGGTGGAGTTTTATAAACGTTTTCAACTGTTGCCGGACATTCTTCATCGATTGAGGAGAAGGTAAAATGATATCTTGAAGTTTTTCCAAATCCTGCAATTTCACCATGGTGTCAAAGATGTGTTGGCAAGGATCGAGTTGATAATTAAGCATAAGCAAGTGAGCACAGGTTTCAAATGCCGCCACCTGAAGACCATGAGGTAATAAAGATGTCCGGTCCATTGACTTGAAGGCGGTACTACCATCACTGTTGTTGTTGTTGTTGTTGTCGTTGTTGCTCATCTTGATAATCGTTTCCAAGTCATCCGCCAGAGCAATAAGATCATCCCGAGATTGTTTCAGTCTAGTAGCAATACCTGGGTCAGTGAGATCCAACATGAATCCAGAATGATCACCCATATTATCCTTTTGTTGTTCCTGCTGCTGCTGTTGGTGATGATCGGTTGCTGAATCAAACGTAGGTGCTGCCGGTATCAGATCCTCTTGGTATTTTCGTTGTCCGCAAGTGTAAATAGGTTGCAGGAATCGAAAATGAATCCGATAAAGTCGATAGCTTGTTTCAATGGTGTAGGTTTGTATAGTTGACCATTGATGTCGATGTTGTTGAATGAATCGTGCAAAATCGTCGAGGACAGTATGAACCCTTGTTTCCACATTGTCGATATTACGTAACATTGTCAGGGGTTCAGAGCCTTCAAAAGTGGAGTCGTGCGTCTTGATACCGTATACATTAATATAGGGCTTTGGAAGACATGCATAAAGGATACCACTAAAATGAGTCACAACGGAACCCGAGTAGAAGGATTCGATAAGATAAGCATGTCGTTGTTTGTCGTTAATGTTGTTGTGAAGTAAGTCGTATTGATAAGATTCTGATTCGTGGATGTTCATAGGAGGGAAAGGCAATTGATGACAAACCAGAGTATCCACAATGCTACTGCCCACTACAGATACAGATGTACCAAAAAAAGGAAAGCAAGGTTAGATAAGGGGAAAGATAATAGATGATGATAGTTACTTACTTTCGATACAACCATGAGTAGTTGTTCTAAACACCGACCAAAATGTCATATTCACCAGTTCTTTTTCAATAGGATCAGTCGCCTTGAATGTCTTGTCCCATAAACCGAGTTGAGTCCCCATCAGATAAGATGTAGCCAGTAAACTCATCCCCACCTTTGAATAGCCCCATATGATTTCAAACAAGGCCAAGATGACTAATTGAAATTCAGTGAATGAGATTAGTTTCTTCTTTTTTTTTTTTTTTTTTTTTTTTTGCATGTATGACAAATGTATTTTTACCTGTTGCTTGATAAGTGGTGACAGAAGGAGTCGTAGGTAGAATTTCCAACAATGAGTGAGCATAATTCAAGAATGGATTTCGATTTGTTTCAGTACCAGATTCCCATAAGAGCACAGGGGCTCCATGTAAGATTTGAGAGAAGCATTGTGTGGTACCATAAATGACAGATAATAGTAGTGGATTAGCAGTGTCGGCCCAATAATCATTTATCAACTTGGCCTTGTTGATAAGAATAGCATGTGGATGTACAAGGAAGAAGTCGTTGATTAAATTGATGGCTTGTTCTGGTGGTAATGATCGTAGTGGATTGGATTGAGTAGAATGTTGATGCTTTGGTGATAATGATGGTATTGATGAAGAAGAGGTTGTATTAGATATTGGTGGTATTGTGTTTGTTGGATAGGCTGTTGCTGTTGTTGATGATCCATATTGAGGCATGTGGCTGTAATTGTCATTCATTTGAAACATATACAGTGTCAAAGAAGGCACAGAGTAAGTTTCCAACTGTAATTTACTAGCCCGCTTGATCAATAGATTCACCGACATTGATATCCACCAAGTATACAGTAATTGCAAATTGTTGAATTTGAGTCGAGGTTTTTCTGGTAGTGGATAAGTAACAGTATCAAACCGTTCACGAATAGCAAGTCCCCGTTTAACATAAAACCAATAAATGGTTTGAAAGTAAGTGTTGAGATAACTGTGTTCTTGTACTGCTTTTTTCGATAATATCCACCATTCAGAGTCGATAAAGAAGCCAGAGGCAATAATGGACTTGGTTTTATTGTTATTGTTGTTCTTGTCATGCCGAGTAGTGAGACTAAGGTCGTGGACGTTTTCAAAGATGAATTCCCTAATCACCATTTTCCTTGCATCGTTGGTTTTGACTTTTCCATGAAAGACAGCATTCTTTGGAGGACGACCCAATGTTCCTTGGCGTGGGTAAATACAAGAGCTATTTTTGTTCTTGACGCAGCGGGTGCAAGGATCCTTCCTATCGCATTTGATTTTCCTTGTTCGACAGTTGAGACAACTTGATTGACGTTGCTGCATAAATTTGATGTAACAGTAAAAGAGGAGGGGAAGAGTGAGAGAGAGAGTGAGAGAGAAAATGGAGTTGGTGGATTTAAAAAAGGTTGAATAGAAGAAAGGGAAGGAGTGAATTATAAATTCGGGTGAATGGCGAATTAAAATGGGAAGCCATTTAAGCGGCATTTCAAATCAAATGACCTCCGCCCTTTCAAATTTAGTTTCAGTACAAGGACGATGAACATCTATTTGTTTGGTTGTTTGGAAGCAAGACAGCTTGCATAGAATACACTATACATATCAAACTTGGGTATTTATAAAAAGAACAAATAGAAAAGTATTCTTGTCATGACAGAACATCAAGAAACAATGGAAGTGAACAACCTTCGGTCCAAAATTAAAATCCCGCTACAACGAACTACTTTGATTGGCTGATAGTTTTTTTTTTGCTTGCTCAGTTACATGTAAAGGCTGTAAATAGATATGAAATGAGACAATGAGGGGTATTATCATGCTATAGCCATCACTTCTTAGATTTCCAGAAAAATCCGTAACAAAGAACTCGTAAAATCTATAAAAAGAGGGCACCCTTTTCCACACTAATACTTTTGACAAATCAATGCCTCTGATGCTTCTCCCGTTATCTCTGTTGGTAGTTTGTGCTACCATTGTCTCTGCTGTGGAGAATGTACAGTATGCGGTTGTTGCCTTTCCAAATCCATCCCAAAAAGTGAATGTTAATGTCAATGGCCAATGGCACCCACTGTCACCTTCGGCCGATCATGCGCATTTATTCCAAGGTACGGCCCCTTTTGCTGACTCTTATCAATATGGCCTTGTCTCCGATGATCATCAAGGTGACATTATCGAACATTATCAACGCAAGCTTTCTCAAGGAGTAACAACCACTGGTAATGAGTTTTTCAATCGCTCTCAAACTCTCTATGATGTCCCTGCCCTTCCTCAAGTCTACCATCCGATCTACCCACGTAAGCGGCATTTAAATTTTTGAATTTCAGTAGAGATGTCTGATTTCTTTTTCCTTCTTTTTCCAGCTCTCTTTAGTCCTTTTAATCAATCTAATGAAATCGCTACTTTGTTGTTGACTTGCAATACTACTGCTATCGATACTATCTTGGCTGATCCTAAAGGAAAACATGACTCTGCTCGCTGTGACGCCATCTCTTATATCTCTCATGGTTTTGCACTCAAGTTTACAATGGCAGGACTCAAGACCAGTGGGAAATCAACAAAGGAATTCGCTAAACAATCCTTCAAGATCAACTTTAACCAATTCAATCCTAAAGGTGGCGATAAACAAGTCTTGTTTGGTCGTACTTCTGTAAAACTCCGTGCTCATGAAACCGACATCACCTTCATGTAAGTTTGATACATGAAATAAATAAATAAAAGACAACATGAACTAACGTCTTTTTTTGTTATTGTAATTCTAGGCGTGAAAAACTGATGATGGATCTTCTTGGTGCTTCTGGTGCAGCAACCCTGTCTGGTTAGTTGAAGAAGAAGAAGAAGAAGAAAGTAGGGCTTGTTATCTTATGACTGACTCTTTGTTTGAAATGATTGTATAGGAAGCTATGTCCGTTTATACCTGAACAATGTACCTCATGGCCTCTATCTTATGATTGACGATGCCACTACTTCCACAATCAACAACCTACTTCATGCTGGAGACTATACCACCAAGACTGGGCCCACCTATAAAGGCAATGCAATGACTCCTGAACAGGAAGGCAACTTGGTTTATTTGGGCGACAACATGACTCTTTATGATGATACCATCTATGAATTTGAAGACAAGGGTCGCGATTACGAACTGGTCAAGGGAAATGAAAAACAACCTTTGGTGGACTTTATACGCCAACTCAGTACCATCAAGCCAGAACAAGCAACTAATGCCCAAAATAAAGGATCACTGTCGTCATTATTGGATGAAAAGCATACACTAATTCACTTGTGCTATTCCTTCTTGTCTGGCAGTTGGGACGGTGTTTGGTAAGTATATCGAACATTTATATACTCTTTTTTGGATAATGTAATGACTCTCTTTCCTTGTAGGTACCAAGCAAGTAACTACTATTTAAATCAAGATCCTACAAGAAACCAGTGGACATTGATTAGTTACGACTTTGATGAAACCTTTGGAACCGGCGCACCACCACATTTTGTCAACACAACCTGGCAAAACTTCACTCGACCTGGATCACAACGACCTCTGGTAGACGCCTTGTTGAAATCACCTTACTGGGCTTCCGAATTCGAAACCATGCTCAAGACGATCATCAAACGACTCTTCAAGAGCAGCGTGTTGGAACCAAGACTAGAGGCATGGCGACTGATGCTTCGAGACGATGTTGCTTTTGATCTGGGACTGAACCGTACCTCTCCTGGCATACAAACGACTTGGACCCTTTGGAATTATGAACACAATATTAATGCTACGGATGGTGCGAATTTGGGTGTGGCGGAATGGATCCGATTGCGGTCTTTGGCGACACAACAACAACTACTATTCACGGATGTGGATGATCTGCCTCCTTTGGGACCTTATTCTGGTGGGCGACAATGGGATCAAGACAAAGAAGGCACTCGGAAATCCGCTTCACCAAATTCCAATGGTGGGGGTAAACTTGGTATCACCGGCATTTTATCTATTGGTACTCTCCTGGTGACTCTGGCTTGCTTATAGTTATAGCATATATAGAATTGTTATTGGTTTATTTATTAAATGGATATTTAAATAAAGAAGAAGAAAAAAAGAAGTATCAGGTAAACGCTAAAGTGTTGATGGATATTGGTAAAAGGATATTATAATCAGTGTATGTGTAAAGAGAGGTGAAGGGAAAAAGACAGCCAATAGATGGAGGGAGGGGGGAAACTATTATACAACAGTATCCGATTTAACAGCAGTTGACTTCTTGGCACTATCTGGATCCTTTTCGGCAAACTCTTGGAATGCATTGGCCATCGATTCAGCCTTCCTTTGTTTTCGTCGACGACAGAACCACACCAAACCAACAGCACAGATTAAAGCTAGGCCGGCTACAATGCCTATTACTATAAATGGAACAGGAGTGGCACCCCCTTCATCGCTATGCACAAAGGAAGATGGTAATCGGGTCATGGTATGTCCGTTTTGTTGTGTTGACGTGCTACCATAACCTTGTGTATTTGAATTGTTGGCACCATATTGTCCATTGGTAGATGATGATTGCTGCTGACCATTGCCTTGTTGCTGTTGATTGTTGTTTTGTTGGTTGTTGTTGTTTTGTTGTTGCTGGTTATTATTGTTCTGCTGGTTATTGTTCTGTTGGTTGTTATTATTGTTTTGTTGATTATTGTTTTGTTGTTGTTGGTTATTGTTCTGTTGCTGTTGGCCTTGTTGTTGCTGATTTTGTTGCTGGTTCTGTTGACCCTGCTGTTGGTTTTGCTGACCCTGTTGTTGATTCTGTTGACCCTGCTGTTGGTTTTGCTGACCCTGTTGCTGGTTTTGCTGACCCTGTTGTTGGTTTTGCTGACCCTGTTGTTGATTCTGTTGGTTATTGTTTTGTTGCTGTTGGCCTTGTTGGCCTTGTTGGCCTTGTTGGCCTTGTTGTTGTTGGCCTTGTTGGCCCTGTTGCTGCTGGTACTGTTGGCCTTGTTGTTGTTGATCATTGTATTGATCTCTTCGAGCAATAAGTTTAACAGATTGACCAGTCATAGTTCACAAGGGTTCAAGAGTATGATTAGTTAATGGCTTATGATAAGGAATGTTAGGCTGGGGGTTGTGGATATTTATGCAAAAATGAA
This sequence comes from Chlamydoabsidia padenii, assembly GCA_025330725.1. Lineage (NCBI taxonomy): Eukaryota > Fungi > Mucoromycota > Mucoromycetes > Mucorales > Cunninghamellaceae > Chlamydoabsidia > Chlamydoabsidia padenii. The sequence goes on along the minus strand of JAIWND010000004.1, from coordinate 718,675 downwards.
AATCGGCGTTTGAATTATTTTCAGGGGTACTTTTTTTGTTTTCAGCGACTCCGTTAAGAAAGGGGAAGTCGCTTTTTGAAGGCAAAGGTTATGCATAGGGGAAAAGACCAAGGAGACGATTAAAAAAGGAGAGGTCACATATTAGAGAGCCTTTTACTCTTGTGATTTTCAAACAACCCCTTTCCCCACCTCCTTTCCAACAGGTAAAGCCAACGAAGAATAATCTCGAAGAAACCATAATGTTATGTATGATTATCCTTATATAAGAACTCTGTGGACGATTTAGCCACATATGTACCTTTGACTCACAAAGAACCAACTTGGGCAAATGAGAGAAAGAATAGGGGTTGAACGTTTGTCACTTAACGCCCGGCTTTTTGATGATCTCTTGAGTTGAACAACAAACGAGACCCTCCTTTCAAAATATGTAAAACTCTCAGTGAACATTTGCATGAAACCTGTTTATCCTTTTATGTTCCTCCCAGGTGGTTGCAACCGAGATACTTTTTTTTTTGTTGTACAATCACAAGAAAAGAGCTTATGTAAATAAATCTTTAATGTCATCAGTGTTCAAAAGGAAAGCCCTAGAGTGGAGGATGATCTATGATATGGGTATCAATGATTGATGGAATCATGCAAAATCATATGTCGGGATTTCAATTCCAAATCCCGACGTACAATAGCAAACATGAAGGTGAATAAAAAAGGGCAAAAATAGGAACCATCTAAAAGAACTTCAAGCGATAAGATAAAATAGGAGAGACTAGTTATAAGGGACATGAGAGGAGGCGAAATATAATGCACAGAACAAAAAGTTTCTACAGGCGCGCACAACACACAAAATGAGAAAGAAAGAGAGAGCCAAGAATGGCAAACCTATGGCATATTTCCTATTCCTGTCAATCTTTTGCAACTATCATTGAAATCATTTGGACCCTTTGGGATGGTGTTTTGACAATGATGCATGGATGAATATAGTCAATATAAGAATACTTTTTGCTCCCCTCTTTGCTTTTCAATCCTCCTGATAAAGTAAAAGGATCAAACAGATACTTATCTATCGATCGATGGTCTCAAGTAAATCCCTTTCTTCATCCTTGATTATTGCAGGAAAAAAAAAAGAGTATATATCTTGTTATGACCTGAATCTATGAAGAAGAAAGTATAAAAATACTACATCACATGTCGGCGGGGTTGGAATTCTCGGGTTGGAAAAAAACAGGACCACCTGTCAGATATGTTTCAAGGGAAAATCTCATGATATATTATCGTGGCACTGCATTTTATACATGTTCCAGAAAACATTGTCTATATTTATACAACATGACCTAAGAAAGCACATTATAGTAATGGTAAAAGAAGATCGGTTCGATTTGGATAAATCTGTACTTATGCAAGATTAGTACCGCAATTATTCGAATCCCGACATTCCGTGTGTTGAGTTTAGGGAAAACTTTAGCGCGAATGGTTTCCTATAGGCGTCATTTCATTAATGCGAACTCTGGTGGCCAATGTCCTGTATAAGATTGTTCTAATTTGACAATGTACGGATTCTGATCATCTGATTTTTTCTTTTTCTTATCATATAAAAGAGCTTTGTAAATTCTTTTCAACTTTCCTTGGAGATGTCCACCACTTTAACAAACAATAACAACTTGTCAGTCAATTCTTGGATGAGAATATGGCTTGCGCCCCTCCTTCGAGAGGGAAGGGTACGGGTCTTCAGCCAACGGTAAGTGAAAAAGAAAAGGAAACCACATACTTACACACAACACTAACTGATATTTCATTCGCCGCTTATTCGACGAAAAATTCAAAGTTACCCCCGTGTGATTCAAAGTCTCTCTCTCTCTCTCTTTCCTTTTCCTTTTTCTTCTTCTCTACCTTCACCATCCTATCCATCCCTAAATCCCAACAAAACAAAGATCTTAAAAAAACTTTGTGTATGGATCTATCAATCATCAGCCCTTATTTGTGACTCCAGGTAATATAGGTAACTATCAATAAATCCACCCGTCAGACAATAACCCTTTTATTGACCAATACCTATTTGACTAATCCTTTTCTTTTTCTTCTTCTTCTCTAATATTGATTACAGTGCCAAAAAGAACTATACCTCCATCAAACAACACGATTCCGGATCCTACGACACACCGTGATTGACATCATGTAGGCACTCTGGTAAGTCATACTATGCTTGTGGTCATCTTGTCTTCACTAATTAACCAACTTATCTCTGGTATCGTACAATTCTTATCTCAATCGTATTGCCGCTTCTTCCATAGCCATGTAATCTTCAATAACTAGAGGTAAGTCTACTGTATTAAACGAATAACAAGTAAAAGAGTAAATGACTCATCTTTTTTTTTTATTTTATACAGGTATGGTTTATAAGAAATAAGTAAAGAACATCTTTGACTGGATTCACTAAGATTAGGAAAGGTCAAGAACGAGCACCAAAGTATGCTTCCTTCCTGTATCGCCCGGTTAAACTGGATAAATGATAAAGCCACCAATCTGGCTGGATCACGTTGGTGCCACTTGGTAAGTCTTAGTTGAAAAAGGGAAGAATGGGAAACCCGGGAAAACATATAATATAATGTTACCATTTTATTTTTAGGGGGGAGGAAGGTGGAACATAGATAACACTATTGGGGAACGACGATTTAAATGAATCAGCAACTCTGATATGGATAACAACAATCTTAGATGGACGAATCTCGGTTTGCTTTGCGATCTTCTCTTGGCGACATATTATGGGTAGAACTAGATCATGAATTACACAATAATCTCACTACGAAACGATGATGGGCCAATGTCATTACCTTTTTGGATTACAACATCTCGAACAACAATCCTATGCTAACTCTGGGAGATTCTTCGAAAACGTCCCCCTCCCTCACACGACATTATCGGCACTTGCACCTTTTGATAATACTGATACGGACGATGATAATGATGATTTTATAGTTATAGTTACTTTTATTGTTATCTTTATTTTATTTAATAAACTCTGCTTGTCATCTGTCTTATGTTTGTATAATCGTTACATACAGTAAAAGGGCTTTGATTGGAATGGGAAATGATCTTCATACGGAGGGGATAAAGGAAATGATGGCTACATAGGAAGGAGGTAGATGCACTTTGACTATCCTTTGGATTTACATACCTACTTTTGATGATGGGATAGAAGGTTCAACAATGCTCCGTCTGTCCCCTGAATCACCTGTCAAAACTTTAAATCAGTAACCGGCCGAATCTGTTTATGCCCAAACAATGAAAAAATACCTTTTGAAGTGATGATCGTTTGTTTATACTGTTATATCGAGTGAATTTTCTCTCACGTTCCATAGACTGACATATCTGGGATAGACAGAAGGAGGGCACATAACGTTAATGCGAACAAGGTTCATCATGACCTTTTTTTCCCTCAGCTAGTTTCTTTTTTTTTTCTCTCCTTTTATCCATACTATATCTAGTTAAAAAGTTTATCGTTTTCATAGAATGTGATCATTGCTTTCTCTTACATAAATTAGGATCCCAATATAATTCGCTTTATCAACGACGCCTAACTTGATTGAGTTAAAGCGGGGGTTGAAAAAACCCTCGAGGAATTCGTCTTCCTTTGTCCATATTGACTCAGCTCAAAGCAGAAAAAAAAAAAGATAGAGTTATACATTTGCTCATCATACATGACTAAGCATAAACGAAGAAAAGGAAAGTGTATATTGGTAAAGAGAAGGTCAATCAATGTAAAGTAGCGATTCAAAATTAGGGAGCGGGATTTGAAGTTTAAAAGTGGGTGTTGGAATGACACCTTTTGATTGCTGTGGTGCCACATTCAACTTAATGAGAGGCTGATCCTTTTTGGTACGATCCAAAGAATAAACTGCAGCACTTTTTCAAAACCCGATAGTGCTCGGCTGCATATTGGTAAGTAACATTGGATGACTTTTTTTTTTCCGTCTCCGAGACCTCGCAGGCGATGATGATGGTATCTTGTCTTGGCATGAAGACAAATGTGATGGGAAAAAGAAGAAAGAACATGCCAATGTAATTTTGTAGTGACATAAACGAAGACACAATGAGAATGATGAGGGGGAAAAAGTGCTACATACTTTTTCTTTTTCCCCCACTTGTGGGTATCAGCAGAAAGAAAATCGGGGGCACAGACAGAAGGAGGTGGTACATCATTCTGATTGGTAATGCCTTGTTCTGTGTGTGTGTCTTTGTTTATAATATAATCCATTACGCACATTGTGCTACTTTTAGAACACGAGTGGTAAGTGTTTTTGGGAACAATAGATGACCGTGGGTGTGTTAACACTATTGGTTCTTCTTCCCCTGAAATGTAATTTTTTTCAAATCCCGACATTTCAAAATTGCATAAATAATAAATAAACGGTATCAGTTTATCCCAAATGGATTCTATTCGTTAATAGGGTACCTTATATGAACGGTAAGAAGGAATTGCCAGGAAAGATGTTCGGTGTTGCCATGATTTTGCTTCCCCTCACGAATCGCACGTGGCGATGTTACACGGAATTATCTTTTTGCAATTGTTTAAAAAAAGGAACGACGAGCCAATCATATAGCTTCCTTTTCCCAAGGGATCGCCTTGTCTCTAATGAAACTAAAAGAATGATTGATAATCAAGTTATCATTCTAAACTCTTACGAAAAATGGCTTTTTTTTTGGTTTTGCTATGAAAGTGTAGGGAGGAGGAGGAGGGGAGGATAAAAGTGTGATCAGTGAATGAGATGAACACAATAGTGTACCAGGTTACTATCAAGTGGCTCGTGCCATTTTTTGAAATAGGGTGATATAGTTTCATTGTTTTGACTCTCATCATCATCACCTGAGAAATGCCCCCCCCCCACTTTTTCTACTTTTCAGAAAATGGCTTGCATGAACGAGTTGTATACAAACCATTATATACTCTCGCTTCATCTCTGTCCTTGCCTGCTTTAATCCATCTGATTACTTTTGAGATTAAAAGACACGAGGCCAAACTCCGACCGAGATGATAATAAGAGCCACGTTTTCCACCCCTTTTCATGGTACACAAGATATCATACTTACATATATGCATGCATACATACTATTGTCATTATCATAACAAGGGTGGTCTCAAAAGAGGGAAAGAAAGGAAAGTGACAGGAGCCGACCCACAACATGTGTCTGATTACTTTTAAGCGCCACACTTTTTTTTAACGTTGTTTCATAAAATAATCAATGGTGGTTACTCAAAAAATGTATCATAGTGCCATAGGGAATGGAATCTTGGCGGGATTTGAAATGCCTCTTTTGGTAACCTGTCAATAAAGAGAACTCTGATTATAGATACGTGCATATAAATAAATATGATAAAGATCTTTTAGAAGTTTTTATTTAAGCTTCTAACATGGCCAATGGTATCTTTAATGATTTAGAATAAGGTACAATGCTTCACTCCCCCCTTTTTTTGTTAAGCTGTGTGCCACGAGCTAGCGTCCTTTGTTTTCAAAACCCGTGATCAGCGGATTTTGAAAATGATTTTCAAATATAAAAAGGAGAGGGATTTCTAATTTCTAATTTCTCTTTTCTTTCTTCTTTCTTTTTTTTTTTTTTTTCTTTCTTCTTCTTCTTCCCATATTCCCAACTTGTATTATTGTAAATCATTTTGTTAACTACACCTATGGATATTCAAAACTTATTGAACAACAATGATCATGACGAACTATATGATAATGCAAGTATAATGTCAACCGATTCATCTCCTACTTCCTCCTACTCTTCATCTCCTTCCTCTTATTCCTCTACTGACATGATGATGATGATGATGCCAACACTTGATTACAGCAAAACAATGGACAACTCTAGTGATAAACCTTTTGAATGTAACTGGAACGATTGCAACAAGTCCTTCTCTCGACGATCCGATTTATCAAGACATCGACGCATACACACTGGCGAACGACCTTATCGATGTGAATGGATGAATTGTGGCAAACAGTTCATTCAACGATCTGCTTTGACTGTGCACTATCGAACTCATACTGGTGAACGTCCTCATGTGTGCGAATATGATTCTTGTGGGAAATCATTCAGTGATGTAAGTATCAATCAACAAAAAGAAGAAGAAAAAAAGGGGGGAAGGTGTAAAAAGGGGATGATGATTAATGGAGAAACTTTTTTTTTTTTTACATATAATTTAGTCTTCCTCTTTAGCAAGACATAGACGGACACATACTGGAAAACGACCTTATGTTTGCGACTATTTGGACTGTGGTAAATCATTCACGAGAAAAACGACGTTATCCAGGCATCAACGGTGTCATGATAACCAATGGAAGCAATTCAGGTACGTACCAGAACTCCACTATCAATAATTGACACTGATAACTAACCCATCCATTTTTTTAAATATGTTAATTGTCTATAGTGCATGCACCAAAATCAATAGCAACAATAACGTTGGCAGCATGATTCACCCTACATCACCATCTGATAGCGTAGATTCTGTTTTGGATACACCCCTTAGCCCACCAACGCCACTCTCTTATGCTTACCCTTATAATCAAAAATCCACCTATCATCATCATCAACGACTTGTTAAAGACGAACTACCTCCTTTGGTATCTCCCATCATTTACCGTCCTTCTCCTCAAATGCCTCGTCCTTCTTATCCTCAACAATATCCATATGCCACTTCTTCCACCTTACCTTCTCTCAACCAATCGGATTACATCTATCCTCGACCTGTCTATCCTATTGAAATCAAATGAAAACATCTCTCTGTCTGATCCGGTTGGCCCTAGTTGTCTCTGTATATAGTCTTTCTTTCTTTCTTTTTTTTTTTTTTTTTTTTTTTTTTTTTTTTTTTACCAATGATTCCCCCTTCCCCATCTCTGTCACTCATGCCCCTTATATATGTCCCCACTTTTTTTATTTATTATATATATTATAGTTTAGATCTTCTTCTTACATATACAAGTTTATGCCTCCTCTCCCTCTACACTTTATATATGCCTCCATTCTATATCTATGATTTTTTTTTTTTTTGCTTAAAAGATGATCTCCATTATACATTAGAAATGCCATTAGAACTAAATAAAGAACTTTATATATTTTTACTACTAATCATCTTTGCCTATTAAGCTACTAATTGGATCATTCGTTTTTAGGTTGGTGGGTTCCCACCCCACACATCCTCTCCTTCCCCCCTTTGAGAAAATGCGGGGTATCAAAAAATTAAAATTGGTTCCCCGCCACAACGTGGTGTATATGCCACATGGGTGTTTTCGGGCCGCATTGTCATTCATATTCTCATCACCCACTCGGTTCTCACCCACTACTATCGGGTGTACTTGTGTTTCATTAAAAATATATAAACAATTTCTTGGGACCCTTGATAGTCATCATGGTGACTTGACCCCCTCCCAAAAAAAGAGGAGGACCCTCTGGTGGCGATGAAGAACAATGCAAGGAACGCAGGGACCAGGGTTTTTTGATTGGATCACCTGTGCTCTATGTACAAAGCATTAGCCCTATATATGTTTGTTTACCACGCTTTTTTATTATTGTAAAAGTGAAACCGAGCTATTAAAGATGGATGGACTATAATCGAAGACTATTCAATAGAGGCAATATAGATTAAAAGGTTAAATGTTTATATAGTATATTTCTAATACAAAGATTAATATCTAACCCACAAGTAAATGATAAATAAACACAAAGGGACAAACTAAACTAAACTAAACTATTTAGATAAGATCCAAGAGCGCACGTTTTCGCTATCCCGTTCCACCCACTTGGCACGCACATGAGTAGATTCCAATAATTGTTGAAGACGTCGTTGGAATTCCTTGGTATCCTTGTCCTTGAAGAAGTCCTTGATCGCATTAAGTTTGTCGAAGGAAGCATAGCCTCGAAGACTGACTTGGAGAATGTTACCAAACATCCAGACATTCTTGCCAAACTTGGTTTGGAGTGTATCAAAGTGTTCGATAAAGTAGTTGTAAAGACGACCCCGACCATCAATAGTATCGCTAAGTCTAAAAGAAAGAAAGAGAGAGAGGGGGGGGGAGGAGATGATTAGTTCATATTTATATCCAATATATCCAACAACCTTACCCTCTATAGATGTAAATAGCATCTTGTCCTCGTACTTGAGATTCATCCAATGCCATCTTCAAATAACGTTCGATCAAATCAGCATCCCGAGTATAACCTAAGGATGTCAAAGCCATCAAACGTTGGTCGGTAGGAAGGGATTCGTCTTGGTAGATCTTCAGTACAGCTTCCCATGCCCGGGTCAATTCGTTGTCGTTTTCCTTGTCGTTCGTCATTTCGGCCAAGACAATACTAAACACCGTACTGCGGAGATTAGGATGTATCACGTCGCTGTCACCTTGTACATAAGACCAGAATCGTCGCTTGGCTTCTTGAATGGTAGCTTGATGTTTGGATAGACCAGCATTAGAGATGGCCAATACGCGCAGTAGGTTGGTCAGATCATTTTCTTCCGCACCCACATCCCATCCTAAATGGTCAGCCAGAGGACCAAATAGTTGTTCCCGAATGGACAAAAGACCATCCAAGATTTCTTTTGGTTGTTCAGACCATGCGGTGATCAATGCTTTCAAGTGACCAGCCAGTTGGGACCATACGCTATTATTTATCACAAACGAATAAAGTAAGTAACAATCTCTTTTGTTTTTTTGGCATCCTATACTTACAAGTATTCCTTTTCATTCTTGAAGGATCCAATCAGGTCCAAAAACGCAGAAGTTGATTGTTCGCCACTAACCATCAAACTGGCTACATCATCGATCAACCCAACGCGATCCGCCGTGCTAGCCAACAATCCTTGTTCTTGTTTCTTGATTTCTTCCGCCAAGCGTAAGATAATAGATTGAGGATAATGGACCCGGTAAAGTGCTGTCTGGCCGGCATTGAGTTTGAATATTCCATCGGAAGGTATTTCAAAGGTCTGAGTGGGTTCTGTCAGGATGTAAGGCTTGACTTCACCATTGGAGCACAGCAGATGTAATGGGACCCACCAGGTTGTTCTATTCAATCATAAATTGTTAGTTTTCTTTTTCTCTTTTTTTATGCCTTTAGTACTTACACTTCGTCTTGAGCATTTAAATCACCAGTGGAAAGGAAACGCGATTGTGTCACCTTGATAGAGTCGGGACCAGAAGATTCGACAGTTAAAACAGGGTACTATAAATAAAATAAAAAGTCAATCAAACAATTGACAATTGCCATGTTTCAACCATGTGGATTTATGACCAACCCCCCCCTTTTTTTTTCTCTTTTGTTCCCCCGCCCATTCTAGACCCCTCTTTTGCTATTTTTGACTTACGCCAACATGTTTAGTCCACAAGGTCATAAACTTGGAGACATCCATTCCAGTTTCTTCATAAAGAGCCATCCAGAGATCGTTGGAAGACGCATTTCCCAATTTGTGTTTTTGAATGTAGCGACGAACACCAGCCAAGAAGGTATCTACACCAAGCCAGGAGCTAAGCATACGGATGACACTTGCACCCTTGTCGTAAGAAATGGCGTCAAATATTTGGTGAATCTCCGAAGCGTCGGCGACATCCACTTCAATCGCATGGGAGGATCTGAGCGCATCCAGTTTGAGAGCACGTGGCATATCGTCGTTAACAAAAGAGGTCCAGATATCCCATTCGGGGTAAATATGGTCTACAGCCAGCCAACCCACCCACGTAGCAAATGCTTCATTGAGATATAATTCGTTCCACCATTGCATTGTCACCTAATATAAAATGAATTTAAGGTAAGCTTCACTGCCCAATTATCCATGATCTATCTTCCTCTGTCAATCATGAAATACTTACCAAGTTGCCAAACCATTGATGGGCCAATTCGTGACAGACAACATAGGCGACACGTTTCTTGGATTGAATAGAAGACGCCCTTTCATCAAAGAGCAACTATCAAACAACAAACATAAAAAAGAAGAGAGTCAGCACATAATTTTACCATCATTATCCGCTTTTTTCACGCAGCATTACGTAAACAGTTTGAAAAGTGACAAGTCCTAAAGGAGCAAAGTCGATGTGTTAGTTAATGCAGTCTACTATCTCCATTTCCTTTTTTTTTTTTTTTTTTTCTATATTACCCCAGTTTTCCATAGCACCTAGAGAATACATCAAAGTGATGAAACAAGAGAGAGAGAGAGAGAGAGAGAGAGAGGAAGGGCGTGTTAGACATGTTTTACAAAGAATAGGCTGTTATATTTCTTACCAGCTTCAAAATCAGGAATCGCCACCATGTCCATCTTGGGCAAGGGGTAAGGTTCACCAAATTGTTCAGCAAAGAATTCCAATGCTTCAACAGCAACATCGAGAGCAAGACGGCCTTGTTCAGTAGATCCAGGCAAAGTGTAGACGCGGGTTTGAATAGGGTTTCCGTTGTGTTTTCCAGATGTATAGGCTTCGATATAATCAAAAGGACCCACCACGAAGGCAAGAAGATAGGTACTCATCACAGGAGTAGTAGCATACTTGACTTGTTTCCAGCCGTCATTAGAATCACCCTTGAGTTCTTCGTCTTGGATAACATTCATGTTGGATAAAGCAGTCAATTCGGTAGGCACCACCAAGGTCACATCATAGGTCGCTTTCAAAGAGGGCTACCATATTAAGGGTAAAAGGTTGTTAGCAAGTATATCCGATCCCATCTAGTTTTTCCCTTTTACCTCGTCCCAGCATGGGAAGGCACGTCGAGCATCAGTAGGTTGGAATTGAGTAGTCGCCAGGTACCTAAAAAGAAACAACAGAAACGTCATTAGATAACCGCCGTAGCACAATGCCCCGCATTGTTTAGTTCCATTCACTTCTTTTTTTTTTTTTTTTTTTTTCCACCTGCGCAGTACTTACTTTGTATTGCCTTGATCATCCTTGTAAGAAGAACGGTAGAAACCGGTCATTTGATCATTCAAAATACCTTCAAACTTAATATCCAACACAGCTTGGGTTTGAGCAGGAGCAGCTTCTGGGAAAGTCAAGAAGGCCAGAGTTTTCTTGGGGTCGTATGAGATTTCGGTGGAAGAGTGGCTAGAATGTTAAGGATTACGTTAAAACACGTTAGTTATGATATAGCAAATACCATTACTTGTTCCTTGTTATCCCCCATTCCCCTTTTTATTTTCAAATACTTACACAGCATCATCAAAAGCAAGAGTGGCAGAGATTATCTTGATTTCACGAGTGTTCAGAGTAATGACGTTTGTTTCTTCATTAACCGCCAAACTAGTTGTATCAAAAGAATCGTTATTATTAAAAGTCTTTTGATATGTGGTAAAAGCAAAGATGAATAACTTGCTTGACTTTAACATGACCGTCAAAGACAAAGGTATCAAGGTGAGGCTTCAACCACAGGTCATAATGAAGTGGTTTGACGCAAGTAGGTAACACTTGTCGTTCCTGTTGTTGTTGATGCTGTTCAGCCATCATGTAAGGGTAAAGTAAGTAGGCACCAAATAGAGGGAGTAAAAGCCAGATAAAGTATTTAAAATGAGAAGAAGAGGAAGAAGAATGGATCATACTTTTTTCTCTTTTTTAAATAAAAAAAAAAAAAGAAAAGGGAAAGAAGAGATAGAGTCGATGGCTGGCCATAAATTCTGCGTTTTCTTATTTGCTTCCTATTAGGGTTGATATTACCTAAATCGGATTCTGTTAACCCCATCTCCCTTGATCTACTTGATACAAAAGAGCTTCCTTGTCCCATTTGTACGGCCCTTTTTCTTGTTTTGAGCTTATTTGTTCATTTCAGTCAAATGGAGATAATTTTACCATTCCCGGCTCAGATTCCCACTTGCCTTTGATTGTGCTGCGGATGATATATGAACAAATCTTATCCTAGGATTTCAATTTTGTGTCTACTACCAATACCATTCCCACATCTCGGACCTTTCTGTATATAGTGCGATGATATGTTTAAATAAGTAGCCGGTCGTACCTTCTTACAGAATCAACGGCAACTTGGCCGAGAATCGCCAGGTGTACATTAACATATTTAAAGCGGCGATTTAATTTTACACCCCTTTATCTTCTTCTTCCCTTGGTTAATCCTGCCTTCCATTCAACTTGCCTCCAACTCAAATCAACAGACACAGTCAGCTTGCACTGATTCAATACTGCTTCCATCAACCGTTCATCAAGTCATAGGGCGCATTCCTTGTATCCTCATAATGTATGTTGGTACTTTTAGATGAATCCGCTTGCTACAAGCCATAAAGAAGGTTAAACTATTGTAATCTTGGATCGACATGTAGCCTTTCTCAATTATAGCTTTCATAAAAAGAATGCTGTGAATAATCATACAAAGTGTAATAAGCTGATTGCATCAAGTTAATGCTTCGTTTATTGGTCCCGATCGGCATTTTAAAACAACTACTTGCCCTGTTTTTTTCTTGTTCCAGTGACTGCATGCTGAAAATTGCAATAACCTTTTGATGAATTCGAACTTTTTCTTTTCTTTTCTTTTCTTTTTTCTTTCTTTCTTTTTCTTTATCTCTTCTTCCCTTCTTCACCTACCATGCCTGAAAGAGTATATATTGGAAATCTTCACCGGGACACACTACGATCCGACTTGCGTGATATGTTTGAACCTTTCGGTCGTATCTTGGATCTGACGGTCAAGGTGGGTTTTGGATTTGTAGAATTCGAATCAACTGCTGCTGCCGAGGACGCTGTACACAAATGTAACGACACCAAACTCCATGGACAACGGTAAGAAGATTCATTTATTATACAAAAACACACTGGATTACTTATCGTATCTTCTTTTTTTTTTTTTTTTTGATAACTGTAGCATCGTGGTCGAAATTGCCCTGAAGCGTCGTGATCGATCTGATGCACCCGCTCGCAGGTAAACCAAAAAGAAAAGAAAGGTATTGGGAGTAATAGGGGGGGGGAATTAACAACATCTTATTGTAGGGAAAGGGAACAAGAAAGCTACCGTTTGATTGTGAAGAACCTTCCTCCAAAAACCACCTGGCAGGTAAGGATTATACTAATATGTTTCGATAACACGAGGTCGGAGGTGAACAAAAAATCTTACATTGTCCTCTAAATCCTCCTCTTGACAATAAACGGAAACAATAAACCTGCTATTCTCTCATTCCACTAACTCTTTATCAATTTTTAAACTATCTAGGATCTTAAAGACATGATGAAAAAAGCTGGCCGGGTGACATTTGCAGATATCCTGAAAGACTGTGATGAAGGGTAAGTCCATTCGTATATATGACGACATACAACTAACTAATCTCTATTCCTTCCTCCATATAGTATTGTTGAATTTGCCCACCGTGATGATATGTTATACGCTCTGCGTAAGTATGATGATACAAAGCTTAATGGACAACGTGTTACTCTGGAAGAAGCTGTAAGTCAATAGAAAAAAGAGGCGGCCCCCACAGATGATGATATTATACTAACTTGTACTTCTTTTTCAGGGTCGTCGCCGTAGACGATCATCAAGAGATCGCTCTGTATCTCGATCCCGGTCAAGATCTCCCCGTCGAAATAAAAGCCGCCGGTCTCGTAGTCGAAGTGTCAGCAGCCATGGTCGTTCTCGATCTCGCTCTGTCTCTCCTCGACGTTCTCGATCTCGTTCTGTTGACTCTTCTACCTCTGTCCGCTCCACTAACAGTCGATCACCTTTGGCTGAAGATACGAATCAGGAACAGGATGCTTGATTAGGTAAAAGATGGAAATGATAAATGGATGTGATAAAAAAAAAAGGTATGACCAGGACTTTTTATATAGAACAGTGTATATATTGTTGTTGCTCTTTATCTTGGACAAATAAAACGGTTATTTGACGATGTTATTATATGTGGATGTGGTTGGCGCAGGACTAAACTTGACTGGTTGGGCACTCTTATCTTTTTAGGAAACGATTCTCGGGACTTTTACTTTGCTACCTCAATCAAGTAATGCTATCCTTAATGACTGAATATCCCTTTCACACGCTTAGATTATAAAACTCATTCTTCCACTTAGAATAATTTGATTGATTGTGTATATAACCCTAATAAAGATCTATATACTTTTGCCCTTGGACTTCATAATGAAAAAACTATAGGTGTAACTACATAGATGATGTACGCATAGACAGATATCTCTCGGAAAAATTCAGGATGCACGGGATTTGAATTTTATTTTTCGGGATCAGGGTCCGAGTTCCGTGAAATAGTTAAACAATGGTATTCACGTAATTGATCCAAGTTCTTTGCCATCAATGTAGTTTATTATAACCATGTTATCTATTTAATTCCCTCATATGTGTCATCCAAGAGCTGGGAGAGGTGGTATTTTGTAAGCGAGTGGTAATTCATGCAAAAACAAGTGTATCAAAGCATATATTAAACTGATAACCCCAAAAAGAACATCATTATAGTTCAATCATTAAATCAATGGATGGATTTCAACCAAGGTTATTTTATTATAAAGTTAAGCTACATAATACACAATACAACTGGTATGTATAAAAAGTAAAAAGAGCTATTCTAAAGAGTATTTAAGACCAGATCGTTGCATTTGCTGAGTAGTTGATCGCCGATGACATTCATACCAGCATAAGATTCTTCAATGAGACAAGATATATTCGATTTCGGAGGCACCTTAATGTGTGGTAAACATCTGACCAACATTACCCACCGTGCTTTTCATTTGTTGCCACCACCAAGAAAAGCATAACCATGTTCCGTAGCATATCGTCCTACCAATTATAGACCTTTGACCAACCAAGCCAAGTCCAACGTTATCCACACCCTCGTAAATGTATGGACTTTAGAGTCATAGAAAATCAATTATGTCCTCTTCAACTGGTGTGATGGTACATAGCTAAAGAATCGAGCCGGTTTCGTGGTTCCGCCGTAATGATTTCCAATCGTTGTTAATGCTGCACAAAAATCAGTGTAACTCCAATGCTGAAGAATCCTGTGAATCGAATAGTATGAGTTTTAGTATCTTGTTATGGACTCTGATCAACCAACTTTTTTTCGATTAGATTGTAATTGTAAATTACCTTGTTTTCACATTTCAAATACGCATTCTTTTAGGAAGGTCATCAGAGAAGATCTGATCCAATACTTCAAATCCACAGTCAATAATGTTAGCAAATGAGACAAAGTAAACAACAATTGGTTAGTATATCAAGTCACCACTGATCATTCCTTTTCTTCTTCTTCTTCTTCTTCTTCTTAACCTACTGTACCTTGCATTACAACCACCACCAGAGCTACACTCCAATAACTTGTGCAACTGTTTGCTGGCATAGAAGCAGACAGGAGTATTTAACCTACTTGAATAGACAAAAAAATATCGCTTAGCGGTGAGTCATTATCGTTTTGTCGGGCTGGATTACAAATATTTTACCTTTAATGAGCAAGAGACAACCAGGACCTTGAAGGCATAGATGCAAAGAGGGATTCGTGTTGACCTTGTCGTAGCTATACTTCACTAGTCTGTTGAATATATTCGCTTTAGCAGGCTTTTTGAGTGCCAACTACATGATAAAAAAAAAAAGGCGGTTAATCATTTAAACAAAGAAGCAGTAATGATTCTTACCTTTGGTGTAAAGTAGTCCATTATTCAATAAGGACTGGCAATCGTCCATGGGCGTATGTTATAACTAATTAAAGAAGAGATGTTGATTAATAAAGTAAGGCAAACAATAACATACTTACGTTCAAGTCTAGGGGAGTAATGTATAACGAATGTGGAAGGTGGGAGAGGAAAAAAGAAAGAAGAAAGAGGAGGAAATGTTTCAAAATAATTTCCCATTCCATTGTCTTTATTTTCCAATCCCGACACCTGCCCTGAGTTATCTTGACATAGCAAATGTTATGGAGGTCTTCATAGCCGGTTGATTTGCACCAAATTCAATCCGTATGTACCCCATACTAATAGAAACAATTTCTTCCTTTGTTTCTAACGGAGGGTGAGATTGGATGGATCTGATCCACATTTCAAACCCTCGCCTGTATGAAACGTGCGTAACTTTAAATTTGAAGTAATTAGTCGGCGAATGAAAAGTTCAGTTAACAACCCCGAAAAGTTTTATTTTCACTTCCTCACTTTCAAATAGCGATGTTTAAAAGCTAAATAAAAGAGAGAGGGACAAACGATTTATTTTTTAAGAGGCGTCGTGCCACTTTAATCTTCTTCTTTCTTCTTCTTCCCTCCTTTCTCTTTTTCCTCTTATTTACTCACCCTTAACATGGCATTATGACTGTACTGTATCATTGACGATGGATTGATAAACTATTGATTACAAGCCAACTTTCGCCAACTACCACCACTTACAACGAATACACAACTTTAGCACAAATATGAAACTTACGATGGTTGGGAACGGATAGGCGAAGATGAACAAAAGCGGTGACGAAACAACTGACTCTGTGGTAATGGGGTATATTTGACTAACGGCGATGAATCTCTAATGGAGGGAAAGGGGATGGTAATGTGAAACTGTCTACACCCTTCCTCAAGACTTTGATACTAATACTTTTGCTTCTCTCTTCGTCTTTCTTCATGTTTAGGTAGAATTGATACATATTAACTCCTTGTGTATGGTCTATGTACTGGTGATGGACAAACTAGGGGGAAAAGGTAAAGCAATCAAACAACAAAAAAAAAAAGAGGAGATGCTGTAAAATAGGTCCTTCTTTTTTGAGTTGACAACTTCATCAAGGCTCTGATACTAATACCTCTCTTATCTCTCTTTTTCTTTCTGTCTAGGTGAATAGGTGACCATATACCAGCAAACTTAAGCAACAACTTGGGCGACTGATCATCTATTTACCTAAATCGACGCCTATGACCGGGCGCACGGTCAAACTGGGTACAAATCATCAACTGCCTCATCACGAAAACTCTCATCCACTTTGCATGAATGTCTTAACAAAACTCCGCCTCGATAGATCTGGAAAAAGTAAAATGATCAGCTAAATATGTCTTTATTCGATAGGATTAGATGATCAGACAATAGGAAAGAAACGAGCGGCTCACCCTTTAACAATGGGTTGGATTGGACGATGAACAAAAGTGGTGACGGTCTCTGACATTCTTTATCTCTCATCCCTTCTTCACTCACATAATTTAGGCTCTCTTTTTATCACCCCCCCTCCTTCTCACTATAGTATAGACATAGCTGTAGATATAGTATAGAAATGACTCTGGATGTAATAAAAAAAAAACATATCAAGCACTTTATGCATATGACTTTTTGATAAACGAAAAATTATTAGGGAGTTGGTTGTCTGTTGGCCTAATGCGTATGATAGGAATGAATGGTACCGAACGACATGACATTGGGATCACATATATCGTTCTCATGAAGCGGGTTTAACACACAACCTCTGATCGAGAAACTAGTCTTTTACTACTATTCTTCCTCCATTTCCTTTCTTCTCCTATCACCCTTTCAGCATGATAAGTAACAAAAAAGACAGAGCTAGACTTTCGTTAAGCTCTTTTGACATTGTCAATGCAAAAGGAATGACAGGTACATATGACCTGAAACTTGGTTCGATTGAAATGAGTGCCTGAAAGCTTGACTTTTTACTGAGAATACATCATACAAGTACACACTCGGTTTATTGGCATCGGTTTGATACGAGTTGAGACCTGATACTCTCCTTTTTTAGACACGGGAGGTAAAAAGAAAAAGAAAAAGAAAAAGAAAAAAAGTCTGCAAGCCTGTACAGCTCCATACAAGGGACTTGGTGCTTGGTGTTCTATGTAAAGTTTGTTGTAAATAGGCTAAGCAATGCTCATGGTCCATTTATTGATGAGCATCCATTGTCCATTGAGACGGTAGAGCTCTTACAAGGAACCATAGGGTACACGGGGTTTGAAACCCGCTCTTTGGGGAAATGGTCCACAAGGGAAAACATGAAAAAAGTGAAACCGTCCCCTTTCAGGGATGTCTCCAAATGGTATTGGAAGGATCCATATCGAATCCATTCTGATAGTTTTTTACTTTGGCCCGGAACATGATTTGATCTCTATTGGGGAATTGCCAGGCGCACGGGATTTTGGTGAGAGCTTTGATTGCTCCAATTGTCCACGGATACTAATGATTAAAGTGGCGATGTGGACATTATAGCATATTTCCAACATAAGTCACCACAAAAGCCAAGCTCCAAGACCCTTATGTCGGTCAGTCCAGACTTGCGGTGACTTTTACCTGTACTGTACTTTGTAAGAAAAAAAAAAGGGGGGGGGCAAAGTAACATAACCAATTAGCTGTCCAGGTAATTTTGGTTGAACGGGCAAAAAAAAAAACACGATTCAGCATGTATAGGTGTTATCTATCGTGATACATATATCATTTATGATAAAAATACCTTCATTGATAAATGTATTTATATTGACCAGCAAACATATGATAAAACAAGACTTTATAGACATTAAGATTAAATGTAACACTATATCTACAATAAAACTAATCTACCTCTATTGTTATCCACAAGACATCATCTTTTGATTTTACTGGACCGATGATTGATTTGACATTCATATATATTCCCAGTTGCAATCAAGAGGTGTACCATCGTCGCACTTGACCACCCAATCCATCCTCGGTGTCTACCGAGTTTGCGATAGCATTATTCTTCTTTTCAACCAAAGCCTATTGCATTCCATTCAGAGAAGGTCGTCCTTTTTCCCAGTTTGTTGTATCAGGCAAATAAGAGATTCGTCCAGGGTCAATTGGTAGGTAACGATTCTACATCAACATGAATTGAAAAGCATTAGTATTATAGCCTTGGGTAAGATGATTGTCCAAGAAGAAAGAGACTGTATAGATCACAACCACTTTCCCTTTGTGCCTTTCTTTTACCTTTGCCGTGTTGATCCAGTTTGGATAATTTCCAAGAGAGCCCATTACTACCACAGTCAGTTGCTTCGTCACCTCTTCTTGTTTATCTTCATCATTCAATCGTTACAACAAATGGGAGTTCCCTGTTGAAGAGGACCAAGTTGAATGTCTTTGGAATCGGAAGACAAAGAAAAATGAAATGCTTTTTCGCAAAGCTATTAAAATTCCGTCACGTCGCGAACTATAAAAATGCGATTTTTTAAAATTCATTTTTTTCCTTTTCTTTCCACCCTTTTTTTTTTTTTTTGTTTAAACTCTCCTATACAAAAACCTCCCCTTTAAACAAACCCCCCTTCAAGAACCTGTGCTTGACAGACAAGTTGTCCCCTGCACTCATTCCTATTGCTCGCCATGATTACAAGATGGATTAATTAACACACAAAAGTAAGCAATGAATCACCTAAGGACTGTCTATATGAAAAACCTGTTTTCTGGTGGATGTAATCTCATGGCTTCCTCCCTCTTATTGTGATTCTGGTCATAAAGGTAAGTCAATGCATCTTGAATGATACTCTCCCAAAGTTGTTACTATTTTAGACTCTAAATGAATTGTTAATTATTTACACTAGGTTTATGCTCCCTCTTTGCCTCCAATATGTGAAGTCTCCTGTTAGTAATCAAATGGATAAGTTGGCAGATTTTGCGAGGCGGCTACCTTTGTGTAGAATAGTGATTAGGCCTAGCCTTTTTGCCGTGGCAGGGCGTAGGCGACATCGTGTCCTGTTCCACACCTGGATCTGCTGGCGAATGTGTTGTGCTGGTAAAGCGGGATGTCTGGTATGTTGAGGCATTATTGTGGATCTACCTATTCTCGGGCATGTTGCACTAGCCACCAGTTATGGCGCTCCATTTGATTCTTGGGGATGAATCATGATGTACAATGTTTATGGGTACTTTATTGTAAGTAAAGAAGAAAAAAAAACATTAAAAGACAGTGTTACTAATCACACTTCTTGCTCTTATTGCAGGCTTGTCTCCATGTATTGTTACTTGCCTTCCATATTTGTTACCACTTGTGCTGTATGATCTCTCTTTGCCCCTGATATGTGAAGTAAGTAAAGAAAAGAAAAGCAAGAAAAGACAAGGTTATTAATCGCATTTCATCTGGTTGTAGGCTTTGGGTTCTTGCTGGTTATTGAATACTTGTTTTATGTAATGTGGCAAGAAACGACGTTAATTACAAGATCATGTCCAACACCTACTTGGAGCGACGACGACGTACTAGATTTCCAACTTTTGCAATGGAAGCACAGCAATGGATGGCAAGGGACGATTCTCTGGCGGAATTCTTTGGCTACTCTCCTGTGGAAATGGCGGAAGGACTACAAGTTGTGTTGGAAGGGCAAGCTTTTAATGGGTAAACTCCGCTACAACGTACTATCAAGAAGGACTGGGTGGCACTGAAAGGCAAATTCTTACATCAATATAATGAAGACTCATGTCCTGTTATGGCGGCTGTGGACGAACTCATGTTAATCAAGCAAGAAAAAAGGGCAATTGGTGAACTGGCTTCTTTTATATTATTACAGTAGTGTTGATTATATTGTCATATTGTGTTGGTTATTATCCTTTATCCCCCCCATAGACCACCTATTATAAATATCTATATAATCTTATTACATTAACTACTTATTCACTACCCTTCACTGTCTTATAACTTGACAGAACTAATGAACTTTTGACGTACAGCTAATTACCCAATTACATTATACAGTTTTTTACTGGACTTGTAATTCCCATATATGGATTTGAAAGGGGGTGGGTGTTTTAATAAAAATTTGTACAATGACCTTGATGCATCTACATGTCTTGATTTTATCTATATGTCTTCTATTCATCTATTTGTATTGTTGTATATATAAATGCATTTATTTTATCTGGGTGTCTTTAATTAATTTATATGTGTACTATATATGTTTCTACTGTCTATATGTATTGCTACTACCTTTACCGCCTGCATTGACCTGTATTGCAATGTATCGATCGGTGTCACCATTGTTTATATGTACGCCTTTGTGACACCAGTATCGAATCTATATAAATTTCAACATTGCGGTGTTGATATGTAGCCACCCATAAGTACTATATCCATCTATACAGAGAAAAGTCGATTTGGGATGGCAAAAAGTATCGAGGTCGTTTGCGGATTTACCTGGATAAAGTATTGAAACCCCACCACTTCTACGCGAAATTTCTGCAGGAGCCAAGGCTTTTTTCTTTTACAATTTATTCAGATCCCGCTAACAAGGAAAAAAAAGGGGAGCGGGGTTTTTTCATTCCTACTCTTTCTTCCCACAAAACCATGTCTGCCAACATTCGAAACCGTGAACGGAAATACAATTCATCCAACAATGATCGATTCTTACGAGTTCTAACTCAACCAGTCCAAGCATGGTAAGTAATAAAAGTAAAGGAATTCCAACTTTATTTGAATCGATCTTTTTTTATCATTGATAGGGAGAAAAAATGGGCGCCTAGTACAAGATCAAAACATCATCAAGTACACAAATGGGTTAAAGGTATGAAAATCAACAAATAGTATACTTTGACTAAACTTCTTTTTATATATCTTTGGCATATTTAGCTGATAGAACGATTGTGTTTGAAGATGAAGATGATGACGACGAGGAAGAAGAAGATCAAACCATGACTGAAGTTAATAAGGTAAGCAGGACAGACCTTGATATAAACCCTGACTCATCCCGTACTTCTTCAACACCAGGAAACACCCAACATTCCCATTGATCAAGTACAAATGGTAGACTCAACGACAAATATCACCACCAAAGATTCAGTCACTATAACAACTACTTTACCAGCCCAAGCACTTGTCTCCTCCTCAACAACAACAACAGTCAGCGATAATAGACAAACACATACACCAACACTCAATGATGTTCCAGACGTAGATTTTGATCAGACCATGATCAGCCCTGCTCACCTCATACCAAAGGACGATGTCATGGATATACAACAGTTACCTCTAGACGAACACAACCACACGACAAAGATCAGCATCGATGTGGACAAGGGTGGATCTAGTAATACCGAAACTCCTTCCTCATCAATTCCTGTAGCTTCCGCGCCTGCTATGATATCTTCTGTGATCGAAACTGAACTTTCACCTATTTTACAACATGAACAAGACCTTCAGCTACATCAACATCAACCTACCGAACAAAGAGTGACGACGATGGAGGATCAATTATTGGACATACCCATCAATACACCAGATGCTGTTTCTTCCACCAACACACCTGGTTTGGATACACCTTGTGATACACCCTCAGATACACCAATGCAAAGAACTATCAACGTAGTCACTTATAACAATGATCTCCTCGCCAATAGTCCACAACAAGAAGATCCTATTCCTGTCCCAGAAAACATCAATGATGTTAATGACACAAATTGAACCGCGGTCATAATGTAGTATAGCACCTGTAGAATAGGTTGTTTGTCATGTATAATTTGTAATTTTAATAAAATGTGATCCTAAACGGAAGCATGATCGGTGTTTGAAATGTTTTTTGTTTTTGACTTTTTTATAAATTTGCCCCTTCTCCCCCTTTTCTACTTTATCTTGTCTCTCTTTCTCTCCATCCATCCTTTTTTTTTCAAAAAAAAAAAACACAACTATTCAAATGTCCATTGACAGCTGGGAGGACATTTTGGATACAGAACTTGGTGACACTACAAAGGAAGGTGCAGCGGCGCCTGATCATTCTTCGTCCTCTTCTTTATCAACCAACGAACGTCAACTCGAATTAAACTTTGAAAGGTTTAACAATCTAAACCTGGGCTATTCGTCCTCTTCCGACATCTCTCTCACCATTGATCACCTTGATATTAAAACCAAGCCATCTTCATCACAATCTACTTCTTTGTCTCCACTACTCCTTCAACCGATACCTGAACCTTCCACCAGTGCCTCCAACCACGAACAACAACAACGTACTGAAGCGCAACCACTCACTTTGTCTCATGCTGATACTTTTGCTAAATGGACACCACCTTCAACTAATATTAACGGTGCTTCTCTTCCTTGGCTTTCCACTTCAACAACCTACCAGCAACAACTCGGCATTGACACTACTCTATCGTTTCGTCAAAAGTGGAATAGAATGCAACAACAATCCATCACCGACAAACCACTACCATTCACCAAGCAAGATATCAAGACACCTGAAAAAGTCAATAATTTGGACTTGATCAACCTCCCAGCGACACAAAAGGAACAGCAACAACAGCAACAAGAACACCCTTTGGTATTCTATTTTGCGACCCGAGACCAGAAGCAGGCTCTGGACTCGATTGTGGCTCAACTGACAGGACCATGGCAAACTCTACGTTCACTCGACCTCAGCCATCAACAATTAACTGCCATTCATCAGTTGGAAACACTAACGCCAGTATTGGAGACCTTGATAATGTAATTTTTTTTTTAAAAAAAAAAAAAGAGAGGAGGGGCGTTACAATATGATCCATGACTGATGTCTTTATATTTGTAGATCTCACAATCAAATCAAATCCTTATCTGACTTGCCTCTCTCTCTCAAAATCCTCAAAGCAAAATCAAATAGGTAAGCACACATATAAAAGGCCTACTTATCTTCTTAATCTCACCCATTATTATTATTATTATTATTATTATTCTAGATTGACTGACATTGAAGGGTTTCGATCCTTGCATTTATTGGAATATTTGGATGTTTGCGATAACGCACTGGAGACTTTTGATGGTAATACAGAACCAAATCAATGATATACTAACTTTTGTTTTTATTATAATGTAGGAATGGGGTCTTTTTACTACTTGAAAGTTCTCATGGCGGAAAACAACAAACTACGATCTTGTCAAGCCCTTCATCAAATGCATGGTCTTGTGAAATTGAAACTCCGGGGAAACGCCATTGACAGATTGAACTTTGACCATGCCTCTCTGTAAGTATTGGTGGGGAAAGGGAAAGAAAGATGAACTAATCGAATTTTAATGATTGACAAAATAGATATCACCTCGAAATCCTTGATGTATCATACAACAGAATTCAATGTCTGGAAACATTGAATGGGATTCCGAAACTGCATGAATTGAATTTAGGTAAAATGATCATGAATTATCTCCACCAATCAAAACAAGATTGTAATAACATTTTTTTGTTTTTTAATTGAAATAGACAGGAACGAGATCGAAAGCATGGTATTGACTCACCCTATAAAGACTCTTCGTGTATTGAAATTGAATTACAATCGACTACGTGTATTTGACGGACAGCTATTTCCCAACCTGCGAACCTTATACCTGGATAACAATCGACTGGAACATCTAAAAACATTTTATCATATGATACAACTGGATACATTATCTATACGGGATCAACAATGTGGTCAACAAATGCAAGTCATTATACATAACGTAAAAATGTTACCTTGAACTAATTCGTTTACTTAATTGTAGGCAAGCTCATATGAAGGACTGGAGCGGGGCTCGCAAGTTGTACTTGTCAGGTAACTTTATACAATCTAAAATAAAATCGAACAACACTCACTGACATTATTATTGTTAGGTATGCCTGTTAAACAAATAGATCATAAGGTCCACTTTATAAACTTGGAATATTTGGAACTCTGTGGTGGCCAAGTAGAAGAAATTTCCTCAGACTTTGCTTCACAAGTACCTCAGCTCCGGATCCTCTACCTCAGCCACAACTATCTAAAGCATATTGGACCCTTAAAACATCATCAACGACTACAGAAATTGGTACTGATTGATAACCGGTTCCGGAAACTCGGTCATCTTTTGGAAATAGCACGATCACTTCCTCGATTACAGTATTTGGACACTAGGTAAAAAGAAAAAGAAAAAGATTGGTTTTTTGTGTATTGGTTGGACTAATAAAGCCCATTCACTTTTAGGAACAATCCCATCAACTCGAAGATGTATGCTGACCTGATCTATACAAGTACCTTCCAGGCAAAAGACGGTCGGACATATCCACTATGTCGTTATCTTGGTCCCGAATACGATACTAGCTGGCTATCTCGTGAAGCATCCCATTATCAAGACTTGTCCGAATACTGGCGAAGGCGACGAAACATGTACCGCGCTCTCTTTATCCATGGCTGTGGTGATCATCTCAAGGTTTTGGATCATGTACCTATCACCAATGAAGAATCATCTTATTCCCCTAGTTTAGTCAATGATTACACTACTAAATCTTCCATGTAGGCATCCTATCTAATAAAACTCACTTGATGTTGTCGGTGTTTAAAATGTTGCATGATCCTTTTGGCAGGGTCCAGTCCAAATGAGGACTGGTATTATCCAAAACACTTTTCTTCAGGGGGGAATGTTATAGGATCATATAGCTGATCAATAATGAAATTAACTTGGTGGGAAAAAGTGTGTGTATGGGGGAGGGGACTTTTTGACTAATTGAAGTGGAATCATGGACTGGTCTGATGATTGACAACCCTGGGTAGTAATCATGTCCTAATCCAGATGGTTTCAAGAAATAGGGGTTCGATTATATATACATACTACCTCTAGTGAGTAGATTCTTTAAAAGATGGACCTAAGTATGATACATGGTGGTTGATCACTGGCTGATTGATTAATTGATTAATTGATACATGACCTTGTATATCTTTAGAAAATGAACTTATCTTTATATATATCATACATCAAGTGATTTTTTTAAGGGAAAGCTACAATTGAAACGACTGGATGTTTGATGGTCTTCTTTTTTTTCATATACTACTCCATGATAATCCCGCATACATGTCGGGAGTTGAAAGCCTCTATAAAATCTGCCTTCCAATTTTTTTTCCCTTCTTTATTTGACTTTCCTCCCTTTTCTCTTCTTCATGATCTTTCTTCTACTTTTTATTACAACCAATTAATCTTCTTTGGAATACAATATCGTCTCCGTTTTATCTACTCTTTTCTTTTACTTTATAACTACTCCATCTATACACAATGTCAAATCGGCCTAAAAGACAACACACCATCATCCCAACACGAAGCCCAATTACAACTAGTATAGAATCAGTATCTTCAGCGACGTCTTCAACAAGTGAATCTTTGGTGCAAGACGGTACTACAAAACTTGGGCCAAGTCATGTTCAGACATCAATGTCCTTGCGATCTCAACATGCTCCTGTCCCTGAAAACTCAAGTATGGCTCGGTCTTCCACTCCAAATCGACGACCCTTGCGGCTGGAAAAAGATACTAATGAATATGTGATACCATGGTAAAACAGATAATTTACAGATGAAAACCCTGGGGACGATGTCTTTTAATGATGAACATGACTGAAACCTGTTAACTTTATATATATCATTATTATTGTTTTAGGATTCATGAAAACTATGAAAGGAAATCCAACTCCAACGTGCCACGATCAGGGATGTATGAACATTATTGTTACTATTGCTCTTCAAAAAACATAAGATCAGTCAATGCTGCTACCTTTGGGAAACTGGTACGAATGGCTTTTCCTGACATTGCCACCAGGCGCTTGGGAAACCGCGGTCAATCGAAATACCAATATTGTCACATACAGCGGAAGGAATTTCAAATGGATGATACTGGAACAACCGACACACATTTAAATGAACAACCGGAATATGATTCCACAATGACTTTGGCTACAACAGCAGCAGCAACAACATTATCTCAAATGGAACCCAGTAACATCACAGGGTATACTGGTGCACCTGGATTCTCATCTTACCGACTTACCGATCCTTCTCTCTCAACTAACAGTAATGATCTATTCTCCGACAGTACTATTCCTCACTCACCAAGACTGGTCTCTTCATCCATGTCCAACTTTGATTCTCACTCTGCTCCTTCTGTCCTACTTCCTGATGCTCCTACTGAAAGATCCAACTCTAACCAACAAGATAACGAAAATCTCGGGGTAAACAATCTGTGTGCTCAATTTGCAGATCAATACAATCAGCACTGTCAATTACTTTTTACTACTATCTGCGCTGGGGAATTCGAAAAAGTAAAACAAAAAAACAAAAAAAAAGATGCTTATGCTGATCTCCATTTTATAGCTCGATTCAATCTACAAGAATTATTACCAAAATATGCCTGATAACTATCGATCTCTGTTGCATAATCATCCTAAACTTGTGGAATCCATTTGGCGTTGGGACTGTGTCCTCTATGATGTAAGTAAGAACAACGATCACCTAACTAACAAGAACTCACACTTTGCTTTTTGCTTTTTTTTTTTTTTTTTTTTTTTTTTTTTTTTTTTTTTTTAATATATATAAATGTAGTCTCTTATTATTGGTCTTCTACCTCGAGTGGACATGCCCTTATCAGAAGGGATGATAACTGGAATCCGCCATTACATTGAGACTCTACCAAACTACTTGAATCTTTTACTCCAAGACTTCCCAACAAAGGTTCGTAAAAACAAGGTGGAGGTGACTCGACTCTTCACTTGCAAACTCCTTCGCCAACTGACTCTAAACCAATTTGCCACTGCCGTCGCTGATATCTTGCGCCAACCTAATCTTTTGGAAACTATGAAATCGGATTGGGAAAATTTGGACATGGATTCCATCTTTGATCATCTCCTTTGGATTTGTGATTGTCGAAAGCAAGATATGGAACAAATACGTAAGTTTAAGAAGAAGAAGAAGCATGATAGAGTTACTAACTTGATTGTAGTACAAAAGGATATCACTCACTTGTTAATTGTAGGCACCACTTTGAATCAATGGATGACATGGGAAGAAAAATTGGTAGATAACTTTGTACCACGATTACCAATGGCAAGTCAAAAGAAAAATATTGCTAACGTATCTTGATCCTCATACTACTCTCTTTTATACATATAGATCGACCGAGTTCAAGACATGGTGACCTATATGACTCAAGCAAAGCAATTCATGCTCAAGTGGAAGGTATATACTGGATCATTGATACAGCAGCTTGATATGGAAGAAGCCCGCACAATAGGTAAAATGGAAATCAATACAGAAAAAAAAAATCCATTTTAACTGACATGATTATTGACTTGCTAGGTTCCTTCCGATCTCTTCAAATCTTTCTTGATGATTTGGTGTTGTACGATGTGGAAGAACGCATAGCTGCTATGAATGCTAATGTCAACAAATGTCTTGGTCCTGAACGTGCTAATAATCCTTTACCTGTATCGTCCTCATCCAGTTTAACTCCGGGTCAAACCAACTAGGTTCGACTCCTATATCTTTATTGTATCTACCCAATCATTTTTATTGTTATCTTTGCTACCCTCCTTTTACCCTATTGTATATCTTCTTCTCCACCATTGTAAATATGATTGTACAAAATTGCAACACTTAATAAAATAAAAATGTATTCACACTCCGGTATTTTTGTTCCGAATTTGGTCACTCTATTCTTTTTTTGTCGACCTCTCTCTTCTTCTTCTTTTCTACTCTCACGCTTATCTACATTCTTTCCTTCTTTTTTTTTTTTTTTTAAAAAAAAAAAAACTAATCTCATTCTCTGTTTCTGTCAGTCATCTATATCTTAATTAGTATAGTTGATACTTTACATCTGGATATATGTTGAAGGATAATGATCTTCCACCGATATCATTACAACCATTCCAACCTGATTTGACTGACACCTCACAACAAAGAACACCCATTCGGCCCAATCTTCGCCGACCCAACAGTGTTTTCGCTCCACGAACGATCTCCTACTTGGAAAATAGTTTTGAAACGATGGATTTGGAACGATTACCAACTGGGATAACTGATACGACAACCCATCAAGATGAAGACGACGATAGAAGAAACCATGACATTCCACCACCAACTAGTACTCAGCATCCTCATCGATTGGTGCGACCTCAAGGTATTCGCACTTTGACTATTCGCAACTATGAACGCTTTCCCGGTAATAATATCTTCTTCTGTCATGGCCGGTGCATCACCAACCGAGTCTTCTGGGCTTTTGCTTTAGCTCTCTTTCTCGTCTTGGTGCCTTCCATCTTATTTGCTATTTTTACGTAAGGAGACACATATAAAAAAAAGTAGGGGTAAAGGGGATGGGAAAGCTTTATATATATATATATATATATATATATGGATTAATGATTTAATCTTTCTGTTTGTTACATATATATACATATATATAGGTGTCCTTGGTTATGGTATCAAATTCATCCGGCGGTACCGATCATCTTTGGGTATCTTTTTATCTTGTCATTTGTGTCAATGATTAAAACATCATGGACTGATCCAGGGGTAAGTACATGACAAAACAATAAAGTCAACGGATTGACTTTAATGGATTATAATGTAGATCATACCTCGGCACTTGCATGGAACATTCTCCGTCACACAAGATCAGTTTGGCCATGCGTACGAACATCAATCCACTCCTCCACCTCCTCTCAAACAGGTTATCATTAAAGGTGAACAAGTCCATTTGAAATATTGTGACACTTGTGGTATCTATCGTCCTCCTAGAGCTAGTCATTGTCGTCAATGCAATAACTGTGTAGGTAAGTACACATTATTAAAAATTAACCTATATGATCAATAAACTTTTTTTTTTTTTTTAAAAAAAACAAATAGAAAACGAAGATCATCATTGTATCTGGTTAAATAACTGTGTAGGCAAACGCAACTATCGATCCTTCTTTACGTTTATTGTTACCGCCACTCTCTTGTGCTTGTATGTCATCGCCTTTGGTTTGGTCCAACTAATCAGTCTATTCTTGGCTTCCACTGATCGATCCTTCAAACTAATATTGGCTGATGCTCCAGTTAGCTTCCTGTTGATTATCCTTTGCTTCTTCTTGTTGTTTCCTGTTGGTAGTCTAACTAGTTACCACTGCTTCTTAAACGTCCGTGGTGTGACCACACATGAACAGGTAGGAAAGTGAATCATATAAAGTCGGAATGCCTAACTCTTCTTCTTTTATTCTAGTTGCGATCTTCTATCGCCATGAAACCAATCGAAGCTCATTTGTTTGATTTTGGTAACCCGATTGTCAATTTTATTTATGCGCTCTGTCGACCAAGAACTAAAAGGTAACTCACACACTGAATACAAATGGGGAAATACTGATTACAACTTCTTTTTTGTCTAGTTACCTGGCTCGTCGCAAATACGTCGAAGAGCGATATGATCTGAATCCAATGGTAGACTCTGGCAACTCTAATCAACCTTCCTCATCTACCACCACTGCTGTCATTTAAAAAAAAACATCTCCTCCACTTCCCCTTTATTTGTATATTACAATCTAATTAGTTTTACTTGTCTTTTTTAAACTACCCTTTACCTCTTACATATTCATTAATATCTTATTCTTTATGCTTCCTTTTTTTTTTTTTTTTTTTTTTTTTTTGTATTCAGTACCCCAAATAATAAAACTGGTGTCCCATACCGGGATTTGAATATTGCCCATCTGTCTTTTTTTCACCTGCATGAACGCGGGGTTCAAACTACTTGATAAGTGCAGGGTTGGGGGAGGGGCTTTTAAAGATAAAGGCCCAATTATTGATCCACATCTAGCTCAATCTTGAATTGACTGAAAAAAGGGTTTGGGCGTTTGATTATTTACGTAAATCTAATTACATCTGGTTTGGCTTTGGCAAAACTGGGCGGAAACTTGACAATCGGGATTTGAATCTCTCAAAAGTCATGCATACATGAACAATCAGCAAGTTTTTTTTTTTTTTTTTTTTTTTTTTTTTTTTTTTTTTTTTTTTTGTAGAATCATCAATCTAAAAAAATTTCGACGAGAAAGAAACAAGTATTAATATTACCATACGTGACAACATACTGTCAGAGGAGACCCAGGGTCTCTTTATCATGAAAAATATTGCATGGATCTAAAAATATAGATGACTCTTTCATCTTATTTATTTGTTGATATGTAATATTATTGAAGGTCTAGACTGTAAAAGATAATAGATTGGCCAAAGTGTATTATTTATAGGTGATAAACCTGGTTTATTTTACTTTATTAGTATACAAAAGAGAGGGGATTGTCAAAAGATACAATCGTAGATGGTTAATTAAGAGTGTTTGTGTTAGTCATCAATGAATATACAAAGAGGGTAGTAAAAAAAAAAAAAAAAACTATTTTTAGAATTACGACGTGTGAGGTGTGAAGAGGAGAGGGGGTAATATAATGACAGTAACTACTTTTTAAAACAAAGATCGCGTAAACGAGTCATACTTGATGTCTTGAGTCTTGGTTCAATTCGCATTGACTGGCTGTATTGTTCCTAATGAATGAATATAAATGTAAAAAGGCACAATGAGTTACGTATAATCAATGATATTTTTTTTTTTCATTATCATTACCTCGTCCGTTAATATTCGGCTTTGAGCGATCCAGGTGAGTATTGTCAGGTCGGGGGTTAAAGCATACCCATTCTGATGATGTTGTAGTTTGGTGATGGACATGATACTTTTCCCCATCAATCGGAATTTGTCCCAATGAATAGTTCCATCCATCTTCATATCCTTGTTAGCTTCTGTCAATGCAATCAAATCTTGGCTGTGGATACCCCTGAGTATAAAAAGATGAGCAAGTTAGAGTGGCAAGTATATATACAATAGATAAAGACCCGGTACTTACAAATAAGGGATACATGGACACTTGGTGGATGCTTTAAGGGCCATACGGTAGGAGCAGTGAGATCTACATAAAGACAATCAATCAGTTACCCCTGTTTATTCCCATGTTTAAATATGTTACCTTTCCGAGCTCATCAGCTTTTCCAGACTTTGGTATTGTTTGTAAATCTTCTTTTTCTTGATCCCTTCTTGAGTTTGCTTGAGGCGAAGAATGGCCGCATTGTTGATTCCTGCAAGAATAGCCATGAGTGTGTTGTAATTGTTAAGGTGTCGAAGTGCCTACATCATAGAGAGAGAGAGAGAGAGAGAGAGAAAATGATCAATGTTTCCGTCTTTTTTTTTTTTCTTTTTTTCCTTGTTATCGAACATACCACAGCCACCATCATAAACTTTTCCAATAGTGCCACCCGCTTTCC
The DNA here is from genome assembly GCA_025330725.1 of Chlamydoabsidia padenii. Classification (NCBI taxonomy): domain Eukaryota; kingdom Fungi; phylum Mucoromycota; class Mucoromycetes; order Mucorales; family Cunninghamellaceae; genus Chlamydoabsidia; species Chlamydoabsidia padenii. Next base: position 686,733 of record JAIWND010000004.1, on the reverse strand, counting down.
TAATTTGGTTTGTGTCACAATCATGCTAATCACCCAAGCAGATATAAAGTTGAAGTGAGAAATGGAGGCCATCAATCCACTTTTTGTTGTTGGGCTCGACGATGAATGATTCGGTTGCTGTTTGTTGTCATTAGAGCCCCAAATCATCCGTACAAATTCTCTTGGCTGCCATATCATAGGATAACATATATATATAAAAAAGGATAGAGTTAGTATAGAATACTGTTCTCGTCATCCTAATGACTTCATTGACTTGCCTTGATCTTCCCAAAAAGTTCCACTTCTATACAGGTCAATTGTTCGGCTATTTCTTGACTTGATAAAACCAATAAGAGAGTGGTGTTTAACTTGACCGAGGCCAAAGAATCATTGGATTTGCTTTTGTGGAGAGATGGATTGGCGTTAGGTTGTATAGGACCAGGAGTCACCTTTGTTCTCCTTACAGGGTTGTTATTGCTGGCCGATGTAAAACAACTCATTGAGAAAGCATATGTTGTTAGTGCAGGCGATGGTATGCAGGGCTTTGTGTTTGGTGCCCCCCAAGTACCGTATGGTGTATCAGCAAAGGATAATTTATACTTATCCATGCAAATGATACCGCCAGCAAATTGAGGTAGAGTAGTTGATGGTGATGTTGATATTGAAGTCGAGGCTGGAGGTGATTGTCTGCCAATAATTTTGTTGCTGTGTGTGGGGGTAATAGGCTGAGGTTGTTCTATTTGATTGGTTGTCGAGTTAGACATCCATGGTTGTTTGATATCACAAGATATAGTCTTGAGCTCCATGTAATCTTGTTGAGGTCGTGCAATGATGGGACTTGTCCAAACTGTGTCGTCCAATCGGAAACAATCGCCGGTAGGTGAGTCTGGACTGGTCCCAGAATACGTAGAGAGGTAGCCACTGTCCTTCTTTTTGTTGTGGTTGCCAGTGTCCCATAGATCGTCATCGTGGCCATCTTTTTGTCCCCAATTGTCGTCAGGATCTTCGGTAGGTGTGGGTTGCATCAAAAGAGATTGTAACTTGACAATAATGTGTTGCATTGTCGGTGATTTTGTTAACTGTACCGTGTTGGAGAGACGCCCAATAAAAAGTTCCAATTGTTCCCGGGTCTGTTGATGATAAAAGTCGCCCCAGTAGTTTGTTAGCCATGTGGTAAAGATAGACAGAATCCTATCATGCAAATAGAGTTATGATCTAGTACCATATTATACAAACAAACTGACCTAGTGTGCCTTACCTTTGCTGTTGTGGAGTGTGTAATTCTGGCACCCGAGAATCGTCCTCAAACCTTCAGCAAAAGGACATTAACCAATATTAGTATGTTACCTATGTATACAGAAGTTTGATTCTTTTACCTTTTAATTAGTGCTGAAGCTAGTTTGTAAGGGGTCATAAATTTCCGGTAGAAGATGATAAAAATAGGAATGGTTTGATTATCTAACAATAGTAGCAGGTAAAAAGTTGTTGGTAAACCATCACCTTTTCTACCCCTAGAGCGAATTTCTTTGTTTTCTGTTGTTTTTATACATACCTGCATTATGTTCAGCTTCAGCAAGCAATAATCGGTCGATTATAGTGTCTACAGTCAATCCAATAACATCAAGAGAGTAACTACAAAGAAGTATGCATAATGTTAGTACAAAATAAAGCATAAAGATGAGAGCGGGGACATGTATTTTCCTACTTACTTGCTATCTTTAGATCCTCTCCTAGATTCCCCATGGTTGTCAGTTGTATTTTGTCTTGATGAGGGCAGCGATATTGACAAAGAGGACATTTTATGTGGCAAAGAGACTTGATTGGTAATAGTATCATGTGTTTTCGTGGGCGATCCTTCTGTTGGTGGTGTTGGAGCGTAAACGAATCCTAAGGATGGAGAATCAGCATTGGTAGACAGTGAGACTTCTTCGGTAATAATCGCGGCAGTAGATGTGGAATTGTGTCGATTTGATATACGTATGCATTGGTGGTTGTGTTGATAATGATGATCTTTATTGTTATTGATAGACCGTTCATTAGTCACCCCTTTTGCAGTATAAGGATCAAAGCCGCCGTTTGTCACCCGGGTAGGTTCGTTTGTTGACTTTGTCGTGTTCTGATCATTGTCGTGGGTATTGTTGATAGGACTGATATAACGTCGTAAGAAGTTCATAAAGTTTCGTTGTAGATCCAAAGATTGGTCGATTGTCCGTTGATAATTCAGATTTGACTATTGTTGATAATGAGTCGGTTCTTTGTTGAAATCAGGAAGAGAAGTTCTAGGTTTAAAAGAAGAAAAGAAATGAGTAAACATTAATTAAAAAAAAAATCGAAAGACTTACTAAAAAGATCAGGTACACCAGCCATGGTTCTTTGTCGTGTGACATTGAAATCCATCAATGCAGCATTAGCCGATGTTGTCAAATTGTCATTCTACACAAATATTAACCAGTCAGAAAGTGAGATGAGTGAAGATAGGTTGATTATTCATAAACATCTTACCATTATATCGTGATCTTGACCCATTTCCAAGATGATAGTATTATGTGCGCTTGCTTTGTTCTTGAGATATAGCACGGCAATTTATTGTTGTCGACTATCTATATTATAATAACAAAAGAGCGAGTTACAAACAAACCGAGCTTCTTTTTTTTTTTTTGTTTTGTTTTGTTTTTTTTGACTCTACCTGTTTCCGGATTAGCTGTGGCGAAGTATGTGGCTATTTCTGCTTTGTTTCTCGTGGTGGCTTGCTTTTGTTGATGTAATAAGTAATGCAGATCCAGACATCGATGTGGCGCTAGGAGCAAAGCCTCGATGACCATATTATTCTGTAGAGAGAAGGAGGAAGACATTGTTAGTATGTGCACATTTCATCCATTTGATTTTACAACTCTTCTACAAGAAGTCACTTGGATTGGTCATATTGTTCCATAACATACCTGTTTCTTGATTCCACCCAGAGCCAGATGAATTTACTTTACATAAACTTGGTGTCACCGCAACGTTGTAGCCAGAAACTAAAAGAGACACCTTGGCTTCACTATAAAGATTTTGTTTTTGAGTCTGGTCATTTACCCGCTTCCATGGACCAGGTTACGTGTAGGACGTTTCCATGTATACCTATCTTGTTTCCTTGACCAGCTTTGTGTATCTTGGCCACCAATATAAGGAAACGAAGAACCATTTCCCAAGATGAATCATACCAATATTAGTGAATACAAGGGCAGCCATTTCTTGTATAGAGTCATCCACCAAGTTTGTTGCTGACGTTTTTGTTCAAAAGGACAATGCCAATTCCATTGTGACCTATTGCAGAATGAATAAAAGTGGGAGAGGAGGAGGTTGAGTCAGGTAATCCTTTATCACAAATGGACAATGTTTTAGCAGATGAGTGAGTCTTTTAGTTCGTTACCTTTTATTCCAGAACGCCTTGGAAGACTGTGTTCAAAGTATATTCGAATTCGGTCAGTTTGGGTGAGGAGGTGGTTGAAAAACTAATCGACCAACTCCTTTTGCTATCAGTTGTTGTCGGGATAGGTGGTCGTTGATGCCGTGTAAATGTTGATAACCATATAATGTCGAAGAATACGTTGAGTTTTATCATAGGTTCATGAGTTTGGTGAAAAGAAAAGAGAAAAGATTCACGGCCGCGCAACTTTTTTTCAATTTGGTTGGTAAATCATATTCAAATCCCGCTTTGCCTGCTTCTGGGCAATGCTGAAACAAAGTCGTTAATCCATTGTCAAGTTCAGTTTATGGCTTCCGTAAAAACACATGTTATGTACTGGTATACACTTTTCTGTTTCCCAACATTCCAGTAGTAGTGTCAATATACACAGATGAGCGGTTTTCGAATTTAGGGTACCTGCTGTAGATCATAAAGTGGTGTCGCTCCGTCTTCCCTCCCATTCGATTTAATAAAGTTTAATCTATTTAAACATTTTGCAACATTGTCTTTATAATATTCGACCAGCCGGTGTATCGTATCCTGAATCATTTAACGTTAAAGATGATCAAGATAATGTAAATGCCGACAATTAATGCAAGATGTGGTAATTTAAATCCCGACGTTAATCAAGTTCCATTGTTCTTGTTGATCACTTGGAATGAATAAAAAAGTAGAATACAGGTTTGCCATCATAAGTTTACGGAAGAGAAATAATATATACTGGTTGAAAGAGGAGAGATTGTTTAGACACGATTGGTAAATGTAGAGTATATTTTTTACCAAGTATGATAGCAATATAATCAAAAGTACTGATCAAGTGTGGAATGAGACAACAATTTTATTAATTATTATTATAATAGTTAAAGACAAGTATTCGATTGTAACAAGACATTTAAGTGATGATATTATTGATATTTATTGATTTCATCGACACAATAAAGAAAATAAGTAAACTATAACTATACTAATAAATTAACTACTACTACTACATACAAAAGAGGGGGATTGGAATTATAAGGTTTAGAATACATAAGGGATAAAGATATAAGGCACACGTTCACAGTAGCGATCCCAGTCCTTTCCGTATTTCTTGGCGCAACGTTCCATATCACGAGACACACGGTGAGTCAGGACACAGACAAAGAAGCAAAAGTAAAAGTAAGGCAAGAAGGAGCCAAAGCCAGTGATCAAACCCCAAGAGATAGACATCATCAAGTCAGCAGTGTAATGAGGTTTACGAGCAATACCCCACCAGCCAGAAGTCAACAAAAGGTTACCATGTTCAGTTCGGATATATTCAGGATTCTTAATATGACCCCAAGGCAATTGAGGGAAGGCATTACGAGTCATGAAGGAGCCATTTTGTTCCATACGGAATCTGTTCTTTTGAGAGTTACCAGTGTCGAAGATGTAGTAGCCCACCAACAATAAGGTGAAGAGGAAGATGGTATAAGGAAGAGAGTGAGAGATGGTGACACCAGTGGCTTGTTCAGACTTCATCAAGTAGATAGAGGACATACAGTAGGTGAAGGGCACACCAGCCATGTTCCAAAACATAAGCATGAATCCTAATTATCATCATTTAATAAAACTAGGTTAGTTCACCCTGTCACATATACAACCCCGTTCCACCCATAACTTACCATCCTTTTCATAAAAGATATCCCAGGAAGTGATAATACATTCTTCACCTTTTTGACAAGCATTGACATACAAAAAGTGAGCAAGGACCATGAATGCAGCAGGAGCACTGACGTAGCCTTTAGTTTCGTATTGCTTCAAGGCACAAGAGACGGAGATGTAAAACAACACTGGCCAAGGCACACGAGTTTCAGCCCACATCTTGAGATCCAAATGACCAATACGAGGATTCAAGCAAGCACCCATGAAGAAGTCGTAAAAGAAGTTGCCAGACATACGGTGATGTTTGCCCATGAGACCAGAGATCACATACACCAAGGTGGACATAGTGAAACCCCAAATGATGGCGACGGACATGATACTACCAAAGTTTTCGGCAATCAAGGTAAGGCGGAAGATACCAGTGTAGTGGAGGACGGCAGACAAGACAAGAGTGAGGTACCAGTAGCTTAAACCATTACACAAGTATTTGAGCTACAAGTATTAAAAAATAAAAAAATAAAAATAAAAATAAAAATAAAAAATAAAAATAAAAAAACACGTGAATACATTCAGTTTGAGCCTTCACTTATATATGTATATATGTTTGGTTTTACCTTTTTGCCCTTCAAGGAGGGAAGTCCAAGACCTTCAATGACAGGACCAGGAAGAGTATAAGCACAGACAGCAGAATACAAGACAAAGCCCATATAGATTTTGACAGCCAACAAGTGAGGGAATGCACCAGTAATAACCTTTTGAATGATATCATTAAACACAAACGATTGAACGCCTTCAATAGAGTAGGAAGCAGGTGTAATAAGTTTGCCTTGATGATATTCCAAACAGACCCAAAAGTAGTACATTAAAGAAGGGAATCCGAGCATCATAGCACAGACACCAACGGGTCCACCGAATTCGTAAATGACTTCCTTGTCCATTTCAGCGTCGAGCTTGGTCACGGCGTGTTTGAATAAAGGCACACCATTAGCATTCACCTTTTCCTTTTCTGCAGTAGCTGTCATGGTTAACAAAAGAGATGAAGAGTAAAGAAAAGAGAAGAAAAGAAGAAAAGAGACATTTTTGATTTATATCATAGAAAAATATTTTTACGGGCCGGGCGGGATTTAAAAAATACGGACAATCATACCCCCGAAATATCATACCCCCCAGACATATCATATACCTGTTATGTCCACATGTCACTTTTATACAGAATCAATAGTATCAATTGAGCTTTTATGTCAAATAGTCCAATGATGAATTGATGGCCAAGTACTATACATACAGTTAAAACCAAGAAAAAAAAAATCTCAAGGTGACACTTAATAAAAAATCATACATAACGGGTTATCCCCGCGAACGGATAAAGTGATTTCCGTTCCCCTAGATCTACCTGCCCATGTCTATAGGCGGACTATCTCGCAGAGTAAGTTCGGTGTGAGCTACAGAGTGGCACAGACCGATGAAGTAGCCAAATTAGGTAAGTGAGTTATGATTTTGTCCCTCCCCGTTTACCTCTTTGCAAGCCATCACGTTAAATTATGCATATGACGATTATCTCTTTACCATTCGAACTTTTTTTTTTCTTTCTTCCATTTGACATCAACAATTTGCACAATCCAAAGTGAGGTTACCTGTAACCTAAAGTGTTTATTGAAGATATGAAAGAGAAAACGGTATACTGTAGAATATATGTACAGTATGTAGTAGGCTATGATTCAAATCTTGATAATGCTATGCGCATTGTCGCTCTTCTTACTATATACTACCCTTGTAATTAGACGCAATGGACGCCCCTCTTGCCCTGACACCAAAACAGAAAATTTCAGTGTCGGGATTAGAAAAGAATCTTTGGGTGTGATGATGAAGGTACCTCTCGGACCTGAACTCTGAATTCTACCTTTCAATGTGGTACGACATTGGGAAACCGCTGGAAAAGAGAAAATGTTTTAACTCCGACCTATCAAATTCCTTCTTTTCTCTTTTTTTCCTCTTTTCTTCTTCCTTCTTTTTTCTTCTTCCCGCTTCTTCTTATCAAATGTTTCTCCAATGCTGTCTGATCAGCATTACAGGCATACTCTTCCAACTTGCTCCCTTCGTATCGACCTTACCAGTGCCTAATGGCTACCACCATGAACTTGATGCAACAACAATCAAATTTGCCAATAAACTTATTGATCATTCACCCTCCTCAGTAATGCCACTAACGAATGACTTTGATGTGGACCTCAATCGATTCACTCAGCTTCTTTCGGCCCATATCATGACAGAACACCTTGATATTGCCATTACTGCTCTCTCTAAGAAATTGGCAGGACAAATACAAGACTCTATGCAGCTTGATATCTATCAACCAGTAGATACCATCCAGCCCAACTACTATAACTACTACTTTGAAACAACAAACACAAGAACAACAACGGATGAGGTGGATATTCGATTACTCAAGGAACAACTTCAAGGCGCTGTGGGATCCTTTGTGGAGGATCAATTACCTGCACTGTGGTATAGTCATCGCTCATTTGTGCCATTGGACTCGGTCTCTTTACGATCGTTTATGGAATTGACTCTCTTGGCTCATTGTCCTACCAGTCAGAGGATCAGCTATCAATGTTTACAACCTACTGACTTTGCTACCACACTGGATACTTATGTCAAACAAAACATGCAATCTACTTTAACCGATATTGTTCAGCAGGATCTGCCTCAGTTGGTGATCATGACCGATAACCATGTTCAGGCCATTCTCAACCATTTTAACACCTTTTTATTACCTCCTCACACTCAACTCCGGGTGAAACGACTCTCGGCACAGGATTGGTCTAGTATGGGGGATACGGTCAATACTGTTTTGGATTCGATTGACAAGGTGGAAAACAAGCATGGCGTGGTCCATTCTATTCGACGGTACGCTCTTCTCGCCAAATCAACTACCTAGAACATACCCACTCTATACACACACACACACTTCATTGTAGCATTATTATAGTTTACACATTTGTATATACCCCTCTTTAAATACATATATCGCATTATAATAAATATAAAAAAAAAATTTTTTTTAACTTAACATCATCATTACTCATGTCCTAATTAGGATGACCATTACTGTATCAGTAATGAAATGTCTTTTTCAGCTTTGATCGTTATCCTTGTCGATCTGTTTTGTGTGAATCTTCAAGTGACAATGAGGCATTTTGATTAACACTTGGGTACTAGCATCATCAATGCCAAGACATAGCACCATTAACCCAGACTTTTCATTTAATCTTTACACACACTTATTTTGGTAGGTACGACATTTTTTGTCTTACAGTTAAATATGCAAGATGTCTATGGTGGATATTTGACAAGGCATGATTTAAACCCCCGCCATACATGGCCGAGATTGTAAAAAATGGGTTTTATTGTTTATTGATCAAAGTTCATAAATAAGACTAATGACAAGTAGAGAGAGAGAGAGAGAAGGGAAGGGAAAGTATTCTAATGGTTACAATTGAGACTTGTTTAGGTTCGTCACATCCACATTACGTTCCACCGCTACCTGTTGTAGTTTGCCCTTGACGTAGATTCTGTGTCGATCGCCCTTTTTCCCTGGTGGGAGAAGTACATAGTCCCTGGTGGTGTCTTCGTGAGCCGTCGAGTATACTTCATCCCCTGGATAAGCCAAAAACCCTGTACAACCATCCACTGCAGTTTTGTCGTCTGCCGAGATTGGATGCCCCTGAGGTCGGATGGTGATAAGATCCCCTGTTTTAGTTCGGAATGTGCCCATACCCGCATTATCCACCAAGTCTTCATGTTGTTGGATTCCATTCAAGCAGTGTAAAGTGTACCATTGAGGAGGGAAGAGGACAATTTTCTTTTCAATATAACTATTTAATGCTGAGAGGAAGAGAGAGAGAGAGAGAAAAAGATGAATAACATGACAGTCCAAATGTTCCCTTTCTAATGCTTACCTTGTTGAGGGTCAAACCAATCCAATTGCACAGTTTCCTTTCCATCAGCTGATATCTTTACCGTTTCCTGATGTTCCTTGTCCACTGTTTGTTGTAATACTGTTAAAAAGAATATGGTGTTATAACGTTTCTTTTCAAAGGCAGGTGTGATCCAGTTGGCAAAAGGGGTCAATTGATTGACAGCAGGTTCAAGTTGATAGAGGTCGCACATGCGCTTGAATTGAGAGGCATCTTTATGGACTTTGTGTCGCCATACATTGGTATCTAATTCAGGAATCGTATGTGCTGGAGGTATCGTCAATAATAGGCCCGATTCTTCAAAGGTTTCTCGAATAGCACAGATTTTGTGGGTCAGTCTGTACACGTAAAATAAAATAAAAAGAGTGTTATTGATCAACTTGATGATTATGTGGCAGTTATACTTACAGACTTCTTCCTGAGGAAGGACTATTTGATAGAGTACTTGACCAATGGACTTGATTATCGTACTCGTCCAAGTTGCCACCAGGGAAGACATGGGCATGCACAAAACTACTTTTTCCATTCCTATTAAAACAACAAAAAGTGAGTATATTAGTCATCTACCCACTGGTTTGGTAGTCGCCCTTCCCTCACCCATTTATTTTTTTTTTTTACTATACCGTTTCATCATGAGTATGCGATAGTTACATTGTTCCTGTCGTTGAGCGTTGGTGGGAATGGGTGCAGCAACTATGAGACTATACATAAAAAGGGTGTGAGGTGAGTAAACCTTCAACTTTTTTTTTTTTTTTTTTCAACTTACGTTGCGGATGGTCGAATAGTAGGTTTTGTTGAAGTCGACATGAGTGTTCTTTTTTTGTTTAAAAAATCAAGTTTGAGAATAGTTGAAAAGTCATTAATAATGTTAAATATCCAAAAGAAAGAAAAAAAGTCAAAAAATAAGTGTGGGGAAAGTTTCTTGGATAAAAGCGGCGCGTGAATTTAAATATTCAAACGTCATTACACACTCAATGTATTACCCCTTTCAGGAACATGTCAATGAGTATAACATGAGATTTGCATAAAAGCCAACTACATTCATGGTATATGTCTTGCATATGATAACCACAAAGTCGGATACACAAAGGTAATGACACTGATCATACCATATGATAAAGTATACTAGATCCACAATAGCCTTCAGGGGCATTGTGATGTGTAAACATGAAGGGAATCGCCAAATCTTCTTTTTTAATATCATCATTCTAAAAGGTACGAAGACAAGCACATGAAAACAATAGATTTTTTTTTCATACTAGGAAGAAGAAGCATGAGTACATATCTCAAAGGCGAACCTTTCGGAGTTTAAACATTTTAATCAAAAGGAGGTTTGAATTCTTCTCTTTTTCCTTTTCTTTTTCTTTTTAACCTAACATTAGAACATGTCTAACACCAAATGTAAAGTCAATTATGGTCACCGAAACTATCTAGCAACAAACTCACCAACGGATTCTTTACTTGCTCAGGATGAACAACCCAAACCATTCCGACAGTCAGTCTATCTCTCTTCACTGGTTGCTGCCTTTGGAGGAGCTCTTTGTGGATATGATACAGGATGTATCTCAAGTATTATGTAAATCGAAACAAAACAAAACAAAAACCCAAATAGGATAAAAACAGACGACACTAATGATGATCAGTATTTACTTGCTCGACATATTACTGTAGTGCGATGGATATATTCAAGAAAAGGTTTTTTATTCAACATACCTATACTCACAATCAAGGTTTACTATTGGTGTTTTATTTAATAACCGCTAGTCTAGGATCATTATCATCTGGGTACTTCTGTGGTAAGAAAGAAAGAAAGAAGAAGAAGAAAAAAAAAAGGGGGGGTGGCAAGGTCTTTATCGGTATTACTCACTTCTTAATTTTTTTTTACTGATCAGATAGGTTTAGTCGCAAGTATTCCATTGTGGGTGCCACAGTGATCATTTGTATTGGTGTACTAGCTCAAATCATTGGTTACAACTTTGGTTTATTATGTGCAGGACGCCTTATTACCGGGTTTGGTGCAGGACTACTTACCAATGCAATCAATCTGTAGGTCAATTTATTCAAACATTCAGCTTCTCTGGTCATTCTAACTGTTTATCAATTATAGGTACCATTCCGAAATCAGTCCACCTGATATCCGTGGTCGCCTTGTAAGTCTATTTACTCTTATGAACACGTTTGGACAAGTAGTGGGCTACTTTATAGCATTTGCATCAAGTCGACTATCTAACGATTGGTCATGGCGGTTCCCTTGGGTAATACAACTCTTATGTGGTGCCAACTTTGGTTATTTTGTCCTCACCTTGACATTCTCTCCTCGATGGCTTATGGAACAAGGGCGTAAAGAAGAAGCATTGATGGTCCTCTCTAAACTGAACGGACTGGATTGCCGTCATCCCACGGTGCAAAACGAATTCAATGAAATCAGAAAGGAAATCGACTTTGAACGGTCTCTGGGCAAACGATCGTACGGGGAACTCTTTCAGGATCAACATCTCAGGCGGACCTTGATTGCGTTTTTTATCTCCACATCCACCTCCTTCACCGGCAGTGTTGCTATCTGGTATTATGCACCTCAAATCCTTGTCAATGCCGGACTGTCGAATATCTCCTCCTCTATTGCTATCACTGGTGGTTCGGGTATTCTCTCTTTGGTATCTACTGCCTTGTCCTTGCAATTCCTGATTGATCGTCTTGGCCGTGTTGCACTTTTCCAAATCGGTGCTGCTTTAATGGCCGTCTCGATGTTTGTGGTAGGGGGGATATTCTGGCAATATGCAGTGGTGGATACTGATACTGGCGGCATTACGGTATCAAATGATAACGCACGCAATACAATCATCGTGTTTATTTATATTTTTACATCCTCATTTGCATTCAGCTATGGTATTGCTTCTTATGTGTACCCGGCTGAGGTAAGGGAAACGAACAGTGACAAAAGGGATCATCATTACTCATCTAATATCATGTAACCTCCCTTCCTTTTTTTTTTTTTTTGGTAGATCTTTAGTATGCGCTGCCGGGCTAAAGGATTATCTCTCTCTTATGGTCTAAATTGGGTATCCTCCATCATCATCACCTATAGTGTCCCTTTGTTTATGGCCTATACTGTCTCTGGTGTCTACTTCTTCTTTGGATCATGTTGTGTGGTATGTCTTGTAGGTGTTAGTTTTATTCCCGAGACAAAAGGAAAATCTCTTGAAGAAATGGAAACTCTTTTTTGCGTCAAAAATCAAGCATAGGTATAGATCAAGATCATTATGTAAGTACGGACAACGGACACTGATATTCAAATTCCGATATAGTGATTCATGCGTCCATGTTCTTAATCATATGAACAAATATAGTCAAATAGGTTTTTACTTGTAGTTAATAGAATAGTTTACTTTACATCAATAAAGAATTGACCCACCTATACATATATTTGTGTATGTGTTTATATCATACTGTCTTGCCTTCTTCTTATTAGGTCATAGCACGTGTGCGCCTTTAATGATTGTAGTGGTGCACGAACTGAACACTTGCCTCTGATTTGATATGTGCAGTCTCTTGAGGGATTGTCTTTACTTTTCTTTTCCTGATCTGTCTGTCAAGAAGGGACTCCATTTCCATGGTTTCTGTAGAAAAAGCATAGGCGTGCATTGAAACTCAATGTTGATTGGCTGAATTTTTCATTTACGATCCCATTTTGATTTTTTTTTTCTTTGAACGCTTTTCTATTCATTCCATCGACAATGGATTATCATCAACTTGGGTATAAATACAGCCATATCGTTGACACTTTTGTGTGTTTTTATCATAAACCTTTGTTTATTCTCTTACTTGGTCCACCATGATGCAGCCTTATGATTTTACTTGGATCTTTGGTACGGGAATGGTGTTTGCCTTTATGGATGCTGTAAGTCAAAAAAAAAAAAAAAGTAGGATAACAGTATTAGTTGTATTAACTTTTATGTATATTGTATATATGAATATAGTATGGTATCGGTGCGAACGATGTATCTAATGCTTTTGCCACTTCCATCTCCTCTGGCTCTTTGACCCTAATTCAAGCTTCCATTATTGCCTGTTTCACTGAATTCTTGGGGGCTTTACTCTTGGGCTCAAGTACTTCTGAAACAATCAAGGGTGGAATTCTCTCTGTATCAAAATTTGTTGATCAGCCTGAAATGCTCATGCTGGCCATGTTATGCGCGGTGTTTGGATCTGCTGTTTGGGTGGTATTTGCTTCTCAAAGAGGTTGGCCTGTAAGTACAACTCATTCCATTGTTGGTGCTATCTGTGGTGTTGGTATTGCTGCGTAAGTAACTAACAAAAAAAAAGTGTGGACATGTTAACTAACTGTTTTTTTCTTCTTTCTTTCTTTTCCTTCTAGTTTTGGTGGTGACTCTCTCAAATGGGAATGGGGAGGTATCTCTTCTATTATCACTTCCTGGTTTTTATCTCCTATTGCTGCCGGTTTTGTCTCTGCGATTCTGTATACCATCACCAAATATGCTGTCCTACGAAGATCCGACAGTTTCACTTGGGGTCTTCGGTTGGTGCCTGCTTACTTCTTTTTCACTGCTGCCATCAATGCATTCTACATTATTTACAAAGGTGCCCCTGGTACTAATGCCGCCACGTTATCTGTAGGTGTTATTGTTGGTATCTCTTTTGGGATCGGTGCTTTCTTTGCTGCATTCTCTTGGTTCTTCTTTGTACCTTGGGTAAATCGCCGTGTCAAGGCTCATGAAGATTTACGTTGGTATCATGTATTTGTAATTCCCTGGGTGTCAAAACGTCCAACTCTACAACAATCTGACCCTGAAATGCATGCTCCCACTGCCGCCGCCACTCCATCTTCTGGTGAACCTCTCGATGAACCTCTCGATGAAAAGCTCAAGATTAAAGAAGAACAAGCCGAATCCGTGGATCAACAACAAGAAAATAGTCCTTCCGAACCCAATCCTCCACTTGAATCCAAGTTGATTCAACTCAAGACAAAAGCCATCAATTTTGCCATGCATGGTCTTCGAAAAGATGTTAGGAATTTGGATAGTCAACATTTGAAAAACGTCCATGCTGCCGCCATTCTTTATGATGATGATGCCGAATACTTATTCTCCTTTTTACAAATCTTGACGGCATGTATGGCTTCCTTTGCTCATGGCAGTAATGATGTGGCTAATGCAGTGGGTCCTTTGGCTTCTATTTTTGATATTTGGCAAAATGCTACGGTGGATGTGGCTGGAAAGGTTCCAGTGCCTATTTGGATTCTGGCTTATGGTGGTGTTGCTATTGATCTTGGTTTGCTGACACTAGGCTATAAGGTAAATAGGACGAAATATATCTTTTGTATACTAACATTTTTTCTTTTTCTTATGATCTAGGTTATGCGAAAAATGGGCAATAATATCACATACTTTTCTCCTTCTCGAGGTTTTTGTGCTGAACTGGGTGCTGCCTTGACTGTATTGACATGCTCCAAGCTCGGATTGCCCGTTTCCACCACCCATTGTATCACTGGCGCCACCGCTGGTGTTGGTCTTTGTAATGGTAACTGGCGTGCTATTAACTGGAAAATGCTCGGATGGTGTTTCTTCTCTTGGTTCCTCACTCTTCCTGCTGCTGGTTTAATGTCTGGTCTCCTCTTCGCCTTTGGTTCCAATGCACCCAACTTTGTTAGACTTTAGTCATCTTTATCCCTACTCTTTTTACCTTTAGTAACTGTATTATTATATATTATTCCATCCACTCCATTGTTAATTAATTAATTATAAAACACACAATTGAACTATCAAAATAAAAACATTCTTTTAGATAAACTCGGTCTTACTTTTGTTCTTATCTAGTCGAGATCAAACTCATATCCTCAAATGTACACATTGATTATTCTATGCAAAAGTGATTTGCCTGATGTGGTCGGGATTTTAATTAGCATCCGGTTGCATGATGGGATTTAAATCCCGCCAAAGACGATGCGCTTTATCATGAGGTATGTGAAAGTAATCTTGCATTGTTGGGTATATGCTGACAGAAGTTGGGTTGGTGATGACTGAAAGGAAATAGGACAGGGGATTATGTATCACCGGCGATACCGAAAATCATGTTATTTTCCAACGTATGAGAGACAAACAGGCGGTATTCAAAAATCAAATCAGGTCATTTTTTTTTTCTTGATAGATTCATAATAAAAAGAAAAAAAGGAACAGCTGCTACCTTCTCTTTTTTTTTTCTTCATTGAACATAAATATATACATAACAACATCATGGCATCTAAGCTTCCAGTATATGAACAAGATCAGCTTTTGGTAAGTGACTTGGAAAAAAAAAAAAAAAGTGCTACACAAATAATCACTCACCCAAGGTTGATGCATAGCGATCCAAAGGCCCAATTCAAGACGATGCACCTATGCGACTTCGTATGGAAGCCTATGTGAAGGATTTACAAAACCGGATTGTGGCGGGGATTGAAAAAGTGGATGGCAAAAGGTTTGAACGCACGACATGGGAACGACCTGACCATGGTGGGGAAGGAATAACGTGTGTGATCCAAGATGGCAATGTGATGGAAAAAGCTGGTGTGGCGGTGTCGGTGGTCTATAGTCAATTATCCAAAGAGGCGGCCCATCAAATGCGACAAGACCGAGGAAAAACCCTACCTGACCGTGATGATCTTCCCTTTTTTGTCACAGGGATCTCTCAAGTGATGCATGCCAAAAACCCTAATGCTCCTACGGTCCATCTCAACTATAGGTATTTTGAAGTATTCGACCCTGACACGGGAGCCCCTTTGATCTGGTGGTTCGGCGGAGGTGCGGATCTCACTCCGTGTTTTTTGTTCGAGGAAGACTGTGTGCATTTCCATTCCGTTTACAAGCAAGCATGTGATACCGTCGATCCGGATTTCTATAGCCAGTTCAAGATGCAATGCGACAAGTACTTTTATAATGCTCATCGTGGTGAAACACGTGGGATCGGTGGTGTGTTCTTTGACGATCTGGATTGTAAGCCCGCCGAGGATCTGTTCACTTTGGTGCGTGCCCTTGGGGATCAATTCTTGCCATCCTATGTTCCTATTTTGGAAAAGCGTCATGCCATGCCGTATACAGAAGACATGGTGGAATGGCAGCAGATTCGTCGTGGCCGTTATGTGGAATTCAACTTGATTTGGGATCGTGGTACTCGGTTTGGTCTGCAGACACCTTGTGCTCGCGTGGAATCCATCATGATGACGCTGCCCTTGACTGCTCGTTGGGAATATATGTATAAAGTCAAACCAAATTCCAAACAAGAAGAGTTGGAAGCTGTTTTAAAAAACCCAAGAGACTGGATCCCTTTACATTAGATAATACAATAATTCATCAATAAAACCCTTTTATTATAAAACTAATATAAATTATGCAGCTATTTTAATATACTAATCAAGGTTGATCGTCGAGTAACTCCAAAGAATTCATCGCCATTACTGTAGTTGTTGAGATATCATTGTTTGTCATAAAATCTTGCCCCGTCACTAATATACCATCGTTTACTTCGTCCGCGTTGTTGATGCATTTTCGAGTTGAATCCTATAGAATGTATGGATAGCAAGAGATTAGTCAAGCCATTCGTTTGATGAATCCGTTGCCACCCCCCCAAAAAAAGAAGGTAACCATTGATTAGTATTTCTGTTTTCCTGCTCTTGAATGTTAATTACCTGCTAAGACTACCGTAGCTGACGTGAGGACTATCGTTCTAAATGAATATTAGACAAAAGGAAGTCTATCATCCTGGATACCAGATTGCAATATGATCATTTCTACCACAGTCAGGACAAGCGAGAAAGACCAAATATCACCGCCCAAAGAGTAAAGTGTTCTAAAAGAGAAGAGATCCACCTAGCCCAGTGCTAATATCATGTTGTCTTTGCTGTAGATTATGTCAAAACGTCCAAGGATTGTGGTATCCAATCGGATGACAGCCGCTGGTTTTGGATACCTTTATACAAGATTGCAAGCCTTGACCACACAGTTGATGATCAAGAAGCCATTTCCAGCCAAAACATTGTAGTGTAAATAAAGGAATTAGCTTACTTTAGCATATTACACTTTATGAAGTAAAGAACTCCATTCTTACCTAGTAGAGTTCAAGCCAAAAGAGAACCAATTCATAAGCACACCAGCCAGGGACATGAAGAGAGACAGTAATTACGTTGGAAGAGTTATTTGTGAGTTCACACCCATAATAGACAATGTTCGTTGTTTGCGAATCAGATTACTTGACTTGTATACAGTTAGTGTAGTTGTCAAAGTTCATGCCCCTTCTTGATTCCAAGTTGACACCCATAGACAAATCGACCTTATTGTGTGTTGTTGCTGAATGCTTTCGTTCCGTTTCTTCATACACCAAAGAAGAAAGTTAGGTTCCACGATCCACTCCATAAAGGGTAAACTGTGTCGTCAATCGGTGATAATACTGTTGATTATGATTGCAGGGAGAGAGAGAGAAAAAAAAAAAGTGGAGTGGAAAGAAAAGGAAACCAACCAACTTTTTTTTTTTTTTTTTTTTTTTTTTTTTTCGGGATTTGTTACTTCCACCACTGTCGGCGTTTGAAACGTGCCACCGTTTGAACGATTTGTCAAATTGAGGACATAAAGACAAAACCACATACATTCTTTTATCAAAAGGTGGTATAAAGTGAGTGAACCAATTGACTTTTCACATAGGCTAAACACAAAAAAAAGAAAAAAAAAAAGGGGACATCATTTCCCGTTTTCCAGGTTTCAACAAGAGACGAGGACGGGGTTTAAATATGCATTTTTGAAACATCGGCTCCAAATCATAACGGGTTCCTACTTTGCTAGATAGGATGCTCCCCTAATATATAACGTTTGGGTTGATTCTCCTTACTGTCATGCCCTTTTGATAACTTGGCCATGACGGAATTTTCCGAATCAATGGTGTTTGGCGGTGGATGCGAGATCGTGGATAGGTAAATGCACTGGTAACACTGACTGTGTGTGGTCCCCTCTATTTGGTTTTATAGATCATTATATTCGTCATCATCCTTATTACATAAAAAAACGAACCAAAAAAAAAAAAAGAAGCTTATTTACATAGACTTGAATGTCTCTGTTTTGTATTTATGGTCTTTAAATTGTGGTAAAAGGTCTTTATTATAAAACGATCTGCTATTACAGTCAACTACTATTGTCGTTATTTTCACCATTTGTGTACTTGTATTATATGACATAGATACTTTCATCGCCTATGCATTAGTGAATAGCTTTACTTCCATGGACGGATTTTTGATTTTCAAATCCCGATTCATGCATGGAAAGCGTCGACTGCAACGTAAATCAGTCGCTCATAGACGAATCAAAAGGACAGAACAGAGACCGAGAATGGTTACAGTACTCTATCATTTTTTTTTTACCTCTACTTCCACATCAAATAACAACAACAGTAATACATGATTTATATTTGGTCAACTAAGGTAGATTGTATTTCAGAGTAAAACAGCTCCTACGTTTATTATACATAAGAAGACATGAGGAGAATAACTGCATAAACATATGTAAAAAGTAATATGAATGAATATAAATAGGTAAGGGTTGTGAGACTAGAGTAATAAATGGATTAAGACAACAATATAAAAGATAAAAGGGAGGAAGGGAGAAAATGGTGCTACAGTATGATCCACAAAATGGTCAAATTATGAGAAGAATCCAGTCCTACAATAAAATAAAATAAAAAGAAGATCACCGATTTAGTCAATGAATAATACATTTTAACAATACTTACTTGTTTTTAGACATGAAGGTTTTTGTTAACAGATGAAGTGTTTTGTTGACATGAAGCTTGATATAATCCAAATCCAGCAGTTGGACTTGATCTTGTTGCTATGTATATGTATAAAACAAGACGCATTAGATCCTGATTGTATCCTGTAGTTATTACCTTTTCCAGTAAATCATCTAATTTCAAATCAATTTCGAGAATAGCTTTATCTCGTCCTCGATAATGCAGTTCAATAATAAAAGTGCCAGGAATAGGAGAAGTAATGGTGACATAGATGTTGTTTCGTCGAGCTTCAGGTACTTCAGTTTCGGCGATGATCCCGTCCCGTTCCAGTTGTTGATGAGTGAATTTGAAAGGTCCCTGTATATGGGCCTTGGTGCTTCCTGTTGATTTCTTCGCCTTGCCATCCACGACTTCGACACCCAAGCCGACCTGTTTCTTGTTCGCCTTGGCCCCACCACCACCACTTTGGATCCGCACGTTCTGGAGATACGCCTTGTAGCTTTCGAGTTGGCTCATCAAGTAGTTGTTGTGATCCTGGATGGTTTTGTAGACACTTTTTAGCGATTCGAGTTCTTCCATCACCTTAACCTTGAGATCACCAAGATGTGCTAGTTCATGGGTGATTTCTTCCACCAACAGTCGATGTCCGTCCACCTGATCAATCACCCCGGCAACCTCCAATTCCCGCAGCATTTCCTTGACCTTGATCCCTTTGCGCACCAATTGAGCATCCTTCGCGGTACCAGCCGTTTCAGCAATCAGATGTAGTTTCAATGGAGGTCGTGATAATCCAGGTAAAGATCGTATGATTTGTACAAAGATCGCTTTGGCCTCCATATACAGAATGTCGTTTTGTGTAATGTTGTTGTCCGACATGAGCGTCATCGTTAAATCTATGTATATTACAGACAAAAAAAAAAAAAAAAAAAAAAAAAAAAAAGAGAGAGGGGATTAATAATTGGATGTATGCAGCCCCAACCCCATGTCCCTTATATATATTCATTACCTTGGATTGGCATTTCCCAACGACTGAATAATGGTAATTCAATTGCTTTATTTTCTTTTCGAGGGACTTGTGCTGGTGCTTGACCCAATTCTAAAGTCAACACGCGTAAATGATCTGCCGATTTTGGTGCAAGAATATCCAAATGCTGCTGTAATAAGGACTGTGTGTTGTAGATTTCGTTTGGTGTAATGTTGATCATGATATCCTTTTTCGACAAAGCCATGTACTGATCCATTTCAAGCGATTCATAAAAATCACTTACTTCACACAAGTCGTTGAGGAATTGGTTGGTGCGTCGTTTGTTGCGTTCGACAAATGGGTTGGTTGGAATCATATATGTTTCTTTGGCGTAAGTAGGTTTGTTCGCAAGGTTTTGAATCATCTTGGCAATCTAAAGAATTAATATAGTTAGTCTACTGTTGTTAATATTGTTGTTTTTATTTTTCATTACCAAAGTCAAAGTGATGCGAGGGTGAGTGCCAGGCACACTGTCAATAAGCATATAAGCTTGGGGTGTCACAATAGCAGGATTCACAAACCGTAAAAAGAAGAAACTACCAATCAGAGTAGAGATGGCTTGATCTGTAGCGTCTGGGTATTTTCGTTTTGTCAAGGATCGAATCTGTTTACAAATCCATCGGATACCATATGGGACTTGATTCAGTGATTTGATGACAGTGAATAGAAAAGAGTTGGCGATTTCCATCAGTGCACTGAGTCGTGGTTGAATAATAGCTTGTACTTGAGGATGACTGGATGCTGCTTCCGCCGTGATGCTACGTGGGACATCTGAAGGAAGTTCGCCCTGTTCTCTTTCCATCGTTTGTACCATTTCTTCATATACCTATGAGAATCAATCAACAGTTAGCAAGTGATTCCATTTTGTTGTCAAACTTACCTTCAAGGGGTTGATTTGTAGATTGAGTTCCTTTTGTTCGATTAAATCATTGATCTTGTCAGCCAGAACAGATTTCAGATAAGATTGTCCAGGGCCACGACGAGTATATGTTGTCATCATACGAGACACAGGGGTATTGGCGCGTAAGAGTGATGTGAATTCCGTGGTTGTTTCAAATTGCCATGATAATACATTCTAAATAAGGATAATCAAAAAGTTTAGTCAAGTATTCTCTTTTCTTCTTCTTCTTTTCTTACCTGAAACATCGTCAATAGCAAATGTTCTTCCCGGCTTTCATATTGATTACCATAAAGAGTAAACATGATGGTTTGTAGTAGAGTATCAATTTCAGACAGAGTCACCAACCGACAGAGAGTTGCCATGTATCGAGGTTCGCTTTGTAATAGATAAAAGAGGTTACCATATTGTTGCATTTTTCGGTCATCAGGATAATGGTCATCACTGTCATCGTCTTGTTCTTCCAACCGAGAGGCGACTTCGTTTTGCTAAACAAGTAATAATAAAAAATATTAGTATCAAATAACACCTTCTTGCCTATATACCAACTTACTTCATCAAGAGCCATCCGACTTTGGATCAATAGACCAATACGAGAATCAAGGAACCGCACATCCCGTTCGCGCATAAAATTGTTCTTGGATTGTGAGGAGATCATTGTCTTGAGTGAGCGAAGATCCCGTTGAGCTAAATTACAACATTAAAAACCACAACCGCCAAAATAAAAGGTTAATAATACAATACACGAGCAAGAGTTTTCTTTTACCTTTGGCCAAATCGTCTTCTACTTCTACGTCTTGTTCAGCCGCCATTGAGTAAAAAGCAGACACAGAATACCGTTTTGAGCTACGACCACCACGTCGAGTAGAGTGATGATTATTGGCAGCTGCAGCAGCGACCGCACGACTGACAATGGAGCCATTTTGTGGGTAGCCAAACGATTGAACCATGCCACTTCGTCGATCGGCCATTGATGATAGTGAATTGTTTGTTGCTGTTGTTGGTGGAGGTAAAGTATTGGTAAAGAATCGTTGTTGTTACTGCAATGTCCGTATTTGTATATATGAAGAGGATTAAAAAAGAAAGAGGAAGAAGAAGAAAAAAAGGAGGGAGAAAATGGATTTTGAATCAAAGAAAAATGTCGGAATTTGAAAATTAAAGGAACCCAATGTAACACGGAATCCAAAGTGCGGCAGTTGAACGACATTACTCCACTTCATTGTTTTAAGCTTCATGATCAGTCCTCTCAAGAGTAATCTTGTATTTCTATAAAGGGACTTGACTGGCAACCTTTTTATTATTGTTAAGATAAAGACAATTCCTTGTTTGATAGAGCCAGCATGTAATATCCTGATCCATTTGGCCATGATCTTTCAAGATGTGGTCTACTTGTCACAAGTTCCCTCAATCTACTTTGACCTACATTTTTATATAGTAACAACCCATTAATACACACATTTAATCACGTGTCATAGACCACCTTTGCATAATCAAACATTCATACATAGTCAATAGTAGTTTTTATTATTCATAAGTATCAAATAAAACAAAAGAGAGAGAGAGAGGCGGGGGAGGTAGTTAGAGAGGGTATGCTACTATTTCTACTATTCTATATACTAGATCCGCAGGTTGTATTCGTATTCCTATTTGTATTAAAAAAAAAAAAAGCTGGTCATAAATCCATTCCATTCTATACCATACCAATCTACATTACCTCCTGAGATCCTTGAGCCACCCAAAGCACAACCGTACTGTAACAAGAGGGAATCACACAAAAGTTGATGAGTAAAGACCCAATTGATTGTATCCAGTCCTTCCTTACCTTAGCATGATCAAACCACATTGAATCACTTGAGCTATGCCGTAATAGATGTCTTTGCCATCATGACGTACCATATACTTGATAATCATTACACTCTATTGTTAAGCCAAGGGAGGATCAAATGACAGTGTTAACATCCTCTTGTTCCTTTTGTTTTTATCAGTAACTTACGCATGATCCAGCAAATCCAAACCCTAAGAGAGCAAATCCAACAAACAAAAAGAGCCTTGCTTTCCATACCAAATCACTTCCCGCATAAGAGAATGCTTCGCCTTGTAATCGAGACTTGTCAATAAGATTGATTCTAAATGAAATAAAATGGTAGAGTTAGTTTCAGTGTCTGTTTTTTGTTGTTGTTACCAGTGCGCTTTTCACTTACACAATCATACCCAAAGTGGATAGAATCCCTGAGAACCAATCTTCAAAGCCCATACTAACCGGGTTAGACTCCAATGATGTTGAAGATTGTATAACTGCATCAAGAAAGACCCACCAGCCAATCGCCACCTGTATTTGATATAAAGGATGAGTTTGGAATCAATACACTTTTCACCATTAGTTTTTACCAGTCCACCAGCCAAATAGGATCCTATTTGTCGTCCTTTATGGGATAGAAACGTGAAGGGATTCTTTATGACAAATATAGATCGTGGTTCATCGTCGTAAAGAGATTGCATTCGTTGTATTCAATTGAGTGAAGGAAAAAGAGACAATGGTAAATTTCAAAAATCGGTCATTTTTTGTTTCTACCTCCCCCCGCTATCCAAATTGAATTCCCGCCACCAGCGTGTCTGTTTCCATGACACACCACCATTATGCAAACATGTCATTAAACCAATTTATATATTAAATACATTACTTTATTCCTTTTATCCAAAACAAAGCCAACAAACAAAAAAACCCCTTTTTTTTCTACACCCTATCTAAACTATATTGATATCATTGATTATAAATTACTACTAAACTAAATCGATGTTCCATCCTATTTGTCCCGTTTGCCAAATTCCTCACTATACAACACAGCAATAAAAAGGTAAGAGTGAGTCAATAATATGATTTCATGGGGATGAGGGGTTATCACTTACTTATATTCACGCCAAATCTATTGTCATAGAAACAAAACAGTTATTAGTAAAAAGTATTGTCATGATTCCTCAATTTAAGTATACTTACCACAGGAGCAGAGGTACAAGGGATGAGACCCACTTCGGTAACAACCAGAGTGATATACTTTGAAGGAGTGACATCGTAGAGGAGATTCAGCAGTCTGAGATTAGGTTGTTCACGCCAGTTTTCTAAAGCCGAGGTGGTAGGGTTGGGATGGCCTTGATGATGGGAGTTGAATTTGGCCTTTGTGTTCACCAAATCATCCGGATTACCTAATGATAAAACGAAAGAGATTTAATAATGATGGAAATGAATGGATTTTTCTTTTTTTTTTTTCTTACCAATTTCATTCATAACAAAAGAATCTACTTGAGTGCGATTAACAAACTTGTATGTTTCACAGCAAATCATCACAGGGATCTACATAAAAAGAAGAAAGAAGAGTTTATCATCTTGTTGGTGTGTGTCTTTGTATTGACTTACCTGTTTATCACTGGCTGCCATTGCCACCAAAGAAGTACCCACACGAGAATAAACAGCGCCATTGTTCAGTAAGGCATGAGCACCCATGATCACTTTTGTCACCGAGGATAAGGCCACATAAACACTGGACAATAAATGATAAGAGCAATCAATCCCAGCCGCCGCCAATCTTCGTAATAAATGTTTGCCTACATAAAATAAAATATAAAAAGAAGCCATTAGTTCCATGATCACTTGCTTTCATATAAATTTACCTTCAAAGAGGGGACGACTATCGACAACAATCACCTTAAAGTCAATCCCCTTTTTCTTCGTAGCCAACAATAGACTTTCCACCACGGATGATTTCCCAAAAGTCAAGATCACTTCACCATCATTGATCTTCTGCAATCCATTTTGTACAATAAGTTGATCAGCCATGGTGATTCTTTCTCGGATAAAGTGTTCAATACGTTCCATCAGTCGGTGTCGTGCATCATTGTCAGCCAGAGGAGGATCTTCTTCTACAATGTCGGACATTTCTTTCTTGAGCCATCGGATACATTCACGCATACTGAGAGACATGGGTCTAGTTGCCAAGAGGTAAGCAATATGTGGGTCCAAGTGTTTTTGAATATGTCTTGAGAAGGTAGCATCAGAAGGAGGACGATGTTCTTCAATCACCTATATATTTAAAAGACAGAAAGAGAAAGAGCTTAGTTATACATGGTCTACTATTAATCCCAATCACCACCAACCCCCTTTCCTATATAGATAGATACCTTTGAGAATGTTT
The DNA here is from genome assembly GCA_025330725.1 of Chlamydoabsidia padenii. Classification (NCBI taxonomy): domain Eukaryota; kingdom Fungi; phylum Mucoromycota; class Mucoromycetes; order Mucorales; family Cunninghamellaceae; genus Chlamydoabsidia; species Chlamydoabsidia padenii. Next base: position 661,829 of record JAIWND010000004.1, on the reverse strand, counting down.
CCAGCATGGCCACACATCTAGCATTAGAGCCCACGATCTTGTATTCAGAGAAGTATAAAGCCAACGTCTTGACAGCAGGGTGCAAGTCCTTGTAAGATCCCGCAGTATCCGGTCGCTTAGGTGCGTCCAAATGCAAAAGCCAAGGTACTTGATTCCTTTGGGCGGCCTTTTGAAGTGCTGCTTTTTTGTTTGTAGAAGAATTACTATTATCGTCACCGGCGGCTGTTGTTGGTGTAGAAGGTGGCATTTTTGGTGTTGATGGTTTGCTGCTAGGTTGTTTTTCCAGTAATTCGGCAGCCTTTTTCGCATTCTTGGGTAAACCGGCCGCCACACGACGTTCTTTCTCCAAGCGTTGTTGTTCTTGTAAGGCTCGACGTTCGGCTTTGGTCATGTTCTTTTGACTTTTTCGGATAGGAGCCCCCGATGGTGAAGAATTGTTGTTGGGTAATGTAGAGGTGTCTAGTTTGGGTTTGGTGTCTTCCGCTATGCTTTTTCGATGTCCTGGTGTTTTCTTGTCGTCACTGAGTAGCCATTGATTTTCGTAAGAAGAGCTCATGGGTTGGCCCATGCTAGGTGAGCCGGCGATGCCCATACCGCGACTGCCAGATTGAGGAATATGGAGAGGCTAAAGATACAACATGAATAATGGTCAGTTTGTTAATGTTTCTTTTCTTACTTGTCTTTATTGTCTTACCGTTGACTTTGGCGCTGAATCCATGTGTAATTAAAAGTGATCAAAAAGAGAAGAAGCAAGAAAAAAAAAAAAAGAAGAGAAAAAAAAAAAGGTGACTCGAAAATATTCAAATCCCGCTTATGGACGCTTTGAAAGGGTCTTTCTTCCATTCTTTCCCTTTCCTTTTCTTTTCCATCCTTTACCAAGTTTGATAACACAACTCTCTCGCCCATCCCCTTTATTGAAAAGCTTGCGATGGTTTTGTAAGTTAACCTACGACGGAGACAAGTGACTATATTGACTAACCTCTACTTCATCATCTCACTGGACGCGACAATAGGAACGAATGGTTTTGGTACGGTATCATTGTCATTGTATTTGCTTATATATACTTTGATAGAAAAGCTCAAGCAGTCGACGATGCCAAAGCCAAAAAGTATCAACAAATGAAGGCTTCTGCTGGTACTGGTACTATAAACGACGTATCCCAATAGCTATAGTTTCCCCATTCCATTTTTATCTTACCTTAATAAAGTTACTATTCTAATCTCCCGTTTATGTAATTGTATGGTATGACTTTACTTGTAGACTTGTCTCTTTCCAGAATGATTAAAAAAAGCCAAGGTATGTAAGGGGTCGAATCTGATTGGCTCAAAAGATTCGGGACTTTAAAAATCAAATGTAGGTAGTGGCTTTTGTGTAGGGCCTTGTTATTTTTTCTTTCACCTCTCTTCTTCTTTTTATTTATTCCATTTGACCCTTATTTTATAATGTTGAACGCTGTATTGTCAACCACACGTCCTAATACTCTTCGCCAACTCACTATCCAAAGTAACACACGATTCTCTCCTTTAGCAGCAATCGGTCAATGGCTCAACAATAACAACAATGTCAATATTATCAACACATTCCAAGTCCCTAGTTGGCTCGGTCCTATTCTTTGGGCTGCTCCCAAAAAGAAAACTTCCCATTCCAAGAAACGTATGCGGGCCAGTAACAAGGGATTACAACAAAAAGAAAACATCGTGTCATGTCCTGCCTGTGGTCACTCTAAAATGTTACATCACGTCTGCCAACAATGTTATGGTGAAATCAAGCAAAAGGCCAAGAATCTCGAATTGTCCTAGGTCCCCTTAGTTTGTTCGCTTGTCTTTTATCCCCCACCACACCACACCTCATACATAGTTTATCTTCCATTCTTTTTACTTCCACTTCACATCTTTTGTACAGTAGATAATATTTTATAATAAAAAACAGTAACCTTTTTTTTTTTATATAAAAACTGGACCGAAATTTGACAGCTCCCAAGCGGGGTTTGATTATGATAACTAAAAAATCATTTATGCATATATGTGTTATTAGTGGGATGTCTCTTTTTATTGTGTCTTGTTATAATGATTGTGTATTACATGGGGGATTACAGTAGTGTTGTTCGTGATATACTGAAAATGTGGTTGTTGGTCCCAAATAAGGTGTATCACCTTTTCATATATAGTGCATTTAAATTTCTTGCATGAATCACCACTTTTCCATCTTTACACCCGTGTATAAATCACCACCTTTCCATTACGATCTCTTGCTGGTGATCCCTAGAGCAACTCAGGCAAGATACCTGACATACTTGAGCTGCAATCAAAGAACTAGTGCCTAAACTCCATGCTTAAAAGGCGGTAAAGAGAAATATGTGTTTTTTGAATCTGCCCTTGAAAGAAACATCATTCTGATTGATATATCTGCCCCACATTTTGCATGACAAAAGCAACATCCATTTTAAAACAGCGCCCATCGCTTTTTTTTTCGTTTCAAAGAATCATGCACTCATCATATGTTTACTGGAAAGAATATCTACTTTTCATTAATTCACTTGGTACCTTTTATATAGAAATACGACTCGTTTTGTTTGTATGGCAAGAAAAGTAATGCAATGTATCGACAATGACTAAGCGGAGAGAAAGTGATGCGAGTCTTCATGTCAGCCTTGCTTACTAAACTTTACGTTACCATAATAAAACAATCAAAACTCTCTAATTGGTACTCATCATCTTTTATATTTTTGGGCTGAATAAAGATGGCACCGCCAGGAGGATTTATGCCTTGAAAAGAGATTCATGCAAGTGTTCGTATATTCCAACCCCGCTAGTAAAACTTCTTCATCTAATGCAATGATCATTTGTTACCTATACAAGTAATATACTACCTAAACAGCTACTTTTTTCAATAAAAGTAAGCATTCAATTTGTAAGTATCTACTTTTTTTTTGTTTTCATTTACAAAAGCAGAAAAGAAAAAGGTGATTTGGGGCGGGGTTGTTGTCGGGATGTGAATAACCAAGATCTACGCCGCCGATCTTATTGGTGGGCTGAATGCATCCGTTTCAGGGGTAATGATAAGTTGAGCCCGGCTAGATTATGATCATAAGAAAAAAAAAACAGAAGACGTCGCGTGATGGACATCTTGCTCAGAAAGTGATCATCATTCAGTTTCTATGTGTGTGTGTGTGTGTGTGTGTGTGTGTGTGTGTGTGTGTGTGTGTTTTTCTTGCATGCATTGATCATCGTCTTTATCATCATTATGATATACTTTTTTTATACATTTCCATCTGGGTTTCCACCCGAATACAAACAAACTGGTAGTGGGATGTGATGAATGATGATGAAATTTGATCGATTTTCAACGAGTCCAAAATTATACAATTGGGGAGAGGTAACACATAAGGAGATCACGACTATTCTTGGTTTTCTGAGCTATGCAAGATTATGAAGGGAAAAAAGGTTAGCATGTATCAGAAGATGTATGTACCTGGGTCACTATCATTATGTGCTAACAAAAATAGCATCATTATCATTATCTTTGTTTTTCCCAAGTCGAGGTACTTTTTAGTTTACGGCCAATGAGATCGACCTTGTCCCTTTACATCTTTTTCATGCAAACATCTATAAATACAAATGCATTCCCTTCCGATTCTTTTTTTTCTTTTTCTTCTTTTTTATTCCTGTTCCTCTCCCTTTTCCCTCTTAATGTCGTCCCCGTCAAAAGTACATGAAAAAAAAAAAGACAACACTGGAAGAATCTAATTATGATCACCCCCTCTCTATTACCTATCCCTAGATAATTGTTATTCAGTCCAAGTCAATGGAGTATCAAAGCTTAATGAATACAGACCATGAAAAAAGTAAGTAAATACATAAAGAGGTTGACTTTCATGCCAAATATTCACCAGCGGAGTTTCCGCTTTTTTAAATGTTCAGATCCCGATAATTTGCTTCCCCCTCAAAGTTATGGAACCATGTGTAAGGAGAATGTGTAGTGAAAAGGAAACAGGAACAAACTTTTTCTTTTTCTTCTTCTTTACCTCCTTAGTAAGAAACAAGCACTCATTCTCTTCCTCCTCTTCTTTAACTACAAGAAAAAGCTCGACTCAGATTAGTCCAAATGATGATGATCAAAGCTTGTACCTTTTATGGACACATCAACTAATGGTGGAACGAGGGCTTGCCCGTGATGATGATGATGCTTCGTCTGTATCTAGTATCTCTTTGGATAATGATGAAAATGCTATCTCTCTTCTTTTCTCCACTCCGCCATCCGTTTCTTCCCCTTCATATACCCAATCCACATCCAGGTTGATCATGGATTCATCAGTAAATGCTGGTCGTATGTCTCATGCCTCTTCTATATCTTCCTCTTCCTCTACCACTTCATCTTTATATTCTAATTCCTCTTGGTTATCTTGGTTTTCTTATTGTTTCCCCAAATGATCATTAATTAAAAATCTCGTTTCTGCATATACATTATTGTGCAAGCTCAGGTTTTCAAATCCCGCCTGAATAAATCTTGAGAAAAAAAAAAAAAAGTAGAGCCGGCGTTTTTCTTTCTTTTTCTTTTACTTCCCCATCTCTGTCAATACTTGATTCATGGGTGGGGGTGGGGGTCAAGTATTATGATGCACACTTGCAGCCACAGACGACACTTTTTAAAAATACTGGTTGAACTGACTTTTTCCACTTTATAAATCAAGGTCCATCAATATAACACAAATGGTCATGGGCAGGTTGGTATAGTAAGTACATGGAAAACGGAAAAGCAATACTCACAATAAATCTCTTGTTATATAACTCGACTAAAATGAAGGTGAATACTAAAATGGCTTGAATGAAAAACAACAGTGTGATAACCGTAATAACTGTTTTTATTTTTATCAAGGTCGTACTATAAAAAGGGGGATGATCCAACACTTGGAATGATGAGGTAACAAAAAGATTATACCGATTTGTGAACTTGATCTAACTTTTTATTTTATCTTCCTCCTGATCCTTCTTGGAATTACGATTCTGTGGAACTATAAATCGAAGTTGGATCGACACAGAAAACGATGGCATTGTCTGTCTCTTTTGTAGGTGGACTCTTTACTCTATTAGTCCAACAAGACGTTTATGACCTACTACTTTGATTCCAGTATTTAAGAACATTGGTCTTGATAATTTTAAAATTAAGAACTGGATACTATGTAAGTTTGATAAAGAAAAAGAAAAACAAGATCAGACTGAATGACAATAAGATGCATGATATACACATAACTCACTATATGATTAATTGTCTTGTTCAGGATATCCGATACTACTATTACTTTTAAACTAGTGATAGACTTTTATTCTCTCTCACTTAATAATAATAAAAAAACTGTATCTTTAGTCAAATGTTTAACTTAGCTGTATGTATATGTATGTGAATGAAGTCAATAGAGTGGTGGAATAATGCGGACCAGATCAAATTCATTCTATCTTTTTTACAATGGGGATCATGTTGTTCCTGATAAGTAATCTTAACTGGTCTAATGACATTGCAGATTCATGGGGTTAACAGGAACAGGTCATTCCAGTCAAGTTGGATTCAAATTCAGCATCACTCTCCCTGAATGAGCACGGATGCATTATATTGACCACATGAAGATGAACGTCCCTCTTTTCCTTTTATAATGCATATGTAGCTCATTACCACTATTCAATGCAAACCTAGTATAAACATAATGGAAAATTTATTAATTTAAACTGAAATTGTATCTAAATGAAGAGACAGGGTCCAATGACACATATTGATCATTTGCAACATTGGGACAAAAGGGTAGGTGGCCAACAAGCAGATCAACCAGGTGGATGTGTATTTTCAAATCCCGATAACGTCATTGCTTCCGAACGAATGACCTCCTTCCACTGCCAAGGTCATCTCCTCTATGATCATTCTTTTCTTTATTAATATAATGATGATCCGATATTATTGACGTACTAAAATAAAAGAGAAGGAACTAGTGATCTGTGCTTTGACCAAGTAATGCACGTAAAGATCCTGGATTCGGGATTTGAAATTCTACCATTGCCAGAATATAAAATGAAAAAATCTTTGACCATTTTCTTTTTTCTACTTCTTCACTTTTTTTATTTTTATTTTTTTCTTTTTCTTTTTCTTCACTATTATTATTATTCCAACTCAGCATAACAAGTGAATCAATGTCATCCTTACTTGATTTACCCAATGAACTATTATGCTTTTTATTCGACTATGCCGACACACCTTTGGAATATTATCGACTATGCATGATCCACCCTCTATTGCACCGTATTGGCTGCTCATTCAACATCCGCTACTCCTTCCTTTACCGAATCTTGGTCGACGATACTCATTGTCAATCTGGTAGCCCTCACAAGTATTACATATACAACAGCAGTAACAAAAGTAACCGAATACAGCAACAACAGCAACAACACAATCACCATTACAGCCAAACCGATCTTGCCTCTTTACGTCACCAACAAGATCTATACCGACGGACACTTTGCCGGTTTATCGCCTCGTCCACCATTCCAATCTCATCCGTGTCAGCCATTGCCTTGCTGGAGCTGGTCCCCACAGTGCACTTTTGCCACTTTACTGACTATGCCAACAACAACAATCTCAAAAAGACCCTCTTACAAGTCTTTAACCGTGCATCCGAACGACACCACCATCGCACCATCCATTCACATTCAAGTACCTTGACGATCCCTACTTTGGTCAACAAAACATTTGTCGCCACAGCCTCATCATGTCATCGCCATCGAGTCATGAACGGGGTGCCTCGACGAGTATATTATCAAGTGACACTTCAACAAAATACTGCACCATACCAACATGATATCATCATCCCCACACTCAAGAAAGACACGACACCATACGATAAACCTCCTGTGGCAGGCGATACTTTGTTTGCTCTTATTCATGATACGGATACAGTGGTGGCATTTGATCAAGAGCTGAATTGTCATTATGGTCGACTATGGTATGAAGACGAAGGGATCCTCACTGATCGTTCCTGGACCGATTTACTGGAAATACAAGACAAATTGGATGGAACGCCTGTTCCGATGAACTACTACAAGGCATACCGTGGTTGGCAGCCGTGCTTACTTCAGACTCTCTACAATTGCACTCTCAAACAAAATGTACGGAAAGGTGGGCTCAAGAAAGGTGATCGGTTTGATTGCGTGTTTGTGTATGAACATCGGGAAGACGATACTATCTGCTTGGAATTCTGTCAACGTGATCAACAACGGTGGGTGCCTCAAGGGTTTTTACTTTTTGCTGAACATCATATTGCCTGGTCTTCCTAAAAACACATAGTTTACACATATACCTTTAGCTATATCCCCCCCCAATCCCTCTTTTATATTTTTAATATATTAATGTAAATAAAAACCAATCTTTTTATTTAAACATGTATCGTTTTATTTATGTATGTATGTATATAATAAAACTATTTACGTCTATCTTCACTACTACTTCTACTAGGGCTTCTATATCTTGATCGGTGCCTTGATGATGATGAATGATGGCGATGTCTTGATGAGGATCCACGATGTCTTGATGAGGAGGAGTGTCCCGAAGATCGTCCATGTCGTCCATCACGATCACTGTCGTCGTCGTCGCTGCTGTAGTGTCCATGTCGTCGTCGTCGTTCAGGGCTGGGGTTACGGTGTCGTCTTTGTTCTCTTTCAGGACTGGAGCTAGGACTACGGTGTCGTCTTTGTTCTCGTTCAGGACTGGAGCTAGGGCTTCGATGTCGTTGTTCCTCCGATCCTTTTTCTTCATCATTATCACCACCGTCTTCACTTTCCAGATCGTCTTCCAAAGCACTGACCCGAGGTTCTAATTCGTCATTGTCTTCCAGCACATGTCGTTGGACCAGTCGAGGTAGAATCACATCACATACACGTTCCTGGTGTAATAATTGGTCGATGAATTCGTCCATATGAGATAGAGTATACCCACCTATATATTAAAAGATCAGTTTTTTTTTTTTTTTTGTATGGTATCTCAATTATGACTTACTGCCAACTCGGACCTTGAGTTTTCTATAGTCATTCAAGAGTGGTTCCAGGTATTGATATATTTCTTTGGATTGACCTACAATACGAAGATAAAAGGCCGCAAGTGCACGAAGGTATCTAAAAATGAGGAAGATTAACCAACCAATTCCTGATTCCTTCCCCCCCCATCCTAATTACTAGTTTCCCAACTTACTTGAAGTCTTCTTGTTTGATCAAATCCGTCAAGATTTCCCGTTCAGGTTGAAGTTGTAGCATTTTCAAAGTCAAGCATAAAAAGTTGGTAGGTACTTGATTACCGTATTCACCCCCGATACAAGTCAATTCCACCGCCTTGTCCATCAAAGTGACAGCTATATACAAAAGAAAAAGTTAGTTTACAAAAAGAGGGATTCAGGGTAGTATTCATAGTCTACCTGTCAAACCAAAACATTCTTCTTTCCAGTACATGGAATCATAGATACGTTCTCGAATGATCTTTTCAATCAAATGTTGTGGATCTCGTCCATGGATCCAATTAGCACCAGATATTGTTCGATTAGCTATTACAAAACAGTAAGAGTTAGTATATCCAATTCTATAGCAAGTGGTTTATAGTATAGACTTACCCATGATGAAGGAGTAGAGAAGTGGAAAATGAAAAAAAAAAAAAAAAAAAAAAAAAAGTACACACAACAAAAAATAGTGCGTCGACGAGCGGGAATTCAAATTGGGATCAAATAAAGTTTTTTATTGAGGTAATATGATTGGTTAAAAGTAAGGGGGAAGCATGAATCGATCAAAATGAAAAGGCGTTGTAATATCAAGGGGGGAGAGTAATTCTATCTATACTATTTTAAAGGTCCCATCAGGGGCTGTTTTCGAGGTAGATCCACCACTATTAAAAAAAAAAAAAAAATTAGACTATATGTCTTTTTATTACCACTATTATCAACACTTACCGACTCGTTTCTTTTTTCGATTTTCCGAGCATGTAGGCCCGCAAAACCATAAGGAAGTCATATCATCTTGTTCTTGATCCGTCATCGAAAAGCAATGCCGATGGAAGGCACGTGAGCATCCGCCATCGCATAAAAACAACTGTTGATTTTCATTGTCTTCTTCACCCCGTTTTTGGCAAATAGAGCAAAAGTCTTGAATCACCGGACGATGACGATCTTGTACAAGTTCATGTCGATAACCAGAGAGATCCAATCGTGGTAGTCGACTAGCCAACCCATATCCTTTATAATCACAGCCATGTTTACTATAAGATGAGAGAGAGAGAGAGAGAGAGAGAAAGGTAAGTACAGGACATAAACAAATAACAATCATTTAACCTTACTTGCACAATGTCCGTTTGCCCCATGGTCCAGGTCGCCAATTCACCCCTTCAGTTGTACCACAGTATCGACACCAATCAATACCAGCCAAAGTGAGTTGATCAAATAGAGTACAGTTGTTGTCACCAGAAACAGAATGTCGATGGGTCATCGTTTGTTGTTTACGTCGTTTTTTCTGTTGTCCTTGTTGTTTTTTTACGGGATGTGATTTACGTTTCCGGGGTTCTGATCGGGAAGGTGTGATTAATCGATGTGGATCTGGATGATTCATATCAATGCCGTCAAAAAGAGGTTCGATCGAATTGGAAGGAGATGCCGTTGTTGATGTGTTGTTGTTAAAGGTGGTCGAGGAAGGTGAGCATGTTAGTTCGTATGAAGGCTGTAAGAAGCAATCGTCCTTGAGGAAGATGATACGCCAGGTCGGACTTGACAAATCATCGACTGACATTCCTGGATCATCCATTGGTAAGACAGACGACATGAACTCGTGACACAGCTCCTCCCACCGACCTAGGCCAAGATTATTGTAACAGGTAGAAGAGAGTGAGAGAGACATGGAAGAAGAGAACGAAGGTTAGATTTATAATATAAGAATTGTTGCCAAAAGTGCAAGTAGATAAGAGAGTAAAAAGGACTAGTCTAGTTATAATGATAATGACTAGTCAATCAAGTTGAATGGTTAGAGGTTAAGAAAGAAGAAAGGGAAAAACAGAAAAAAAGGAGAAGTGTGGACATTTAAACCTAAATATATTTTTTTGGGGGGGGGAGAGAGAGCGGGATATTAAAAACAAGCATCATCGTCGGGGGAGAGAAGATCAATAATCTTGTATTTTATTTATAAATCAGCAAATAAAAACACTATATCTATACTATAAAAACTATTCTGAGGATTTGTTTGAGATTGCTTGTTTTCATCTACCGTGGGAAGGCGGCATATCTGTAACCAATACTTGATCAAAGCTATCCCTGTCTTCAATCAAAAGTCCTTGTTCGCTTCTAGGCCAATCCCAAACAAAACCATCTTCGTTGAATTCAGATAAGAGAGACATACCATCACCACCATAAAGACTAAGCAGGATAGGTAAGAGAATAAGCCCATGTAATGCACCATAGATAACAATGGTAAGATCTAAAAAAAAAAAAAAAAAAAAAAAAAAAAAAAAAAAAAAAGAGAGGTCAGTATTATTTAAACCCAGATACTCCGCCGCATGGACTTACACATTCTAAAGTAATATACTTCAAAGATCTTGGACTTTGTAAAGGCCAATACAATGATCCCTGTAAACTTGGTTAAAGTGATACCACAAAATACCTAATACAAGCAATCAAATTAGTGATCCTGCATTATAATTCTTATTCCATATCACTTACCGAACTGCCGACATCCTTCAAGCTTTTTGCAGCCCTTTCTTCTTTCGTACCAGTAGCCACCATAAACGCGCGAGCAATATGACAACAGAATTCCACACTGATTCCAACACAGATGACAAGATTCACCAAGCTAACAGCATTAAGACTGATATTCCATATAGCCATAGTACCAATCACATTTGTTAGAATCATCCCCACCACCATCATGACAATCGTGCCCGAGCGTAGGCTACCGAGAAGTGCACTTGTAATCACAAAAATCGCCACCATCGCCAAGCCCAAAAGTTCCACCGCCATCTTGATGATATGTGCATATTGTTCAAAGAAGATATAAAACACCGAGTAAGGATATACGTCCAGATCCAGAGATTTACCGAGGTCCTTGGCAATTCGGCGAGCAGAAGCATAGGCTTGAATAAAGTCTTTTTGGTTCTTCAAGGGAGTGTGAAACGTCCGAAAGTGAGATGTTTCAATAGTACCAACGTCGTTATCACCGCTAGACACCACGATTGCATCACCATACCCCGCCTTGCCACCCAAAGGACAGCTTTCGCTCGGAGGCATGCCAATCCAAAGATCAAAGTAATCCAAAAAGTCTTGTCCTTGAGGTAAAGTATTAAAGTCCGATACCGACCAATCAGGTGCACAGGCTTCACAGTTCATGTCGAATTCACCACAGAGTTCCATCTTCTTTTTTTGACTGTCAGACCATAACGTTTGCTTGATTGGTGATTGACGTTGGCGGCGCTGTTTCTTCAATTGACAGCATTCAAAGTTGGGATTCAGCCAGAGGAAGAAGTCGTCCAGCCAGACACTAGTGGGTTCGCCGATATAAGATACATGAGGCCGTTTGCGTTCTTGTTCCAAGATTGTCGCCAATGAGTGTTCATCACAGCCAGGGAATCGCCCACAGATTTGTTTTTGTCTTGATCGTTCAGTCAGGTTTGCACCAGTCACCACAAAATATACAGGAGGACCCACGTTGAAGTATGCATCCATATCATTGAAGTAAGGCACCAAATATGAGTCGGAAGGTAAGGCAATACGCTGATCCAATCCCAATTCTACTTCTGGTACCATGGCAAGATTGAACATAAATAGACCAAGGAAACAAAGGCAGGTGATGATACGGGTCTTATGATGAAGGACCATGGGAACGAAGCCACGATGCCAACAAGTTTCAAACCAACCTTCCTTTTCCACCTTATCTTGAGTACCAAGTCGGATGCAAGGGAAACAATCCATTCGATTTGCCTATGACAAATAATAAAAGAAGATATGAGTTAGTAATCATATGGATCATTGTCTTTCTTTTTTTTTTTTTTTTTTTTTTTTTTTTTTTTTTTTTTTTTTTTTTTTTTTTTTTTTTTTTTTTTTTTTTTTTACCTCTGTCCGCCTAGCATCTAGTACCATACAGGATACAAAACATGTCACCTGGAGTAAAAAGTCAACAAACACAGCAGTAGAAGCAACAATGGCAAAACTGCTGACAGCCGGCATGCTGACCAAAGTCCCCAATCCAAATGCAATCGTTTCGCTGAGAGAGCTAAGTAGAATACTAGGTCCCATTTTGCCGAGTGTTTTTGCAGCGCTTTCTTGAATAGATTCACCGCCACAAACAACATCGTCGTCGTCGTCCACCTGCCCCACCCGTGCTTCAATTTGTTGCTGTTGTTCTTGTTCCACAATCCGCCTACGACGATCGAATTCGTGACAAAGAATAAAGATGTTGTCGACCCCAACCGCTAATACCAAAAATGGAATCACTTCGGCAATAATCAAGGTGGTTTTGCGCCCAGTAAATGAGAAGAGTCCAACTGCTGCCGAGACGGAGAAGACGACAATCAATATGCCACATACACCAAGACTGAATTTGGATTCTACCATAAAACGCCGAGGCTGCCAAGAAGTAAATCGTCCCAGAGCCATAGAAGCATACAGGAACATCACCAAGTAACTGATCGCCACAGTTGTCCCGTCAGTGTTGCTAGATTGATTCAATTCGATTTCCAAAGAGCTCTATAAAACACAACAAAAAAGTTAGATATCATTACTCTTTCTACCTTCTTTATCACCAACGATTGATGGACTTACTTCAGTCGAGTAGGTGATACGAACACCATTCCATTCAGGACGATCGTTCACCTTGGACAAGATATTATCCAAAAGAGAGACTTCCCAATCGTGCGCCTTGTCAATATCACCAGTATCCAAAGAGTTGCGCAACACAAAAGTCACCACCATCGCCTTGGCATCCATATATTTCGTTTGACCATCTTTTGTCGTAAATCCACCGAGAATCATTTGAGGCTTGAGAGGTTGTAAAGACGCAGGAAGACAACTGGTTGGGTCAGATAAACAGACACTTAAATCTTCACGCCAATTAGTAGGATCAAAGTTGGACACATCGCCTTGCCAGTACCCCGTGATAGATTGGACAATACAGACATCACCATTGGGATGGAAACAAATGTCTTGCAAAGAGATACCATGTTGTTCGGACACCATCGAGCTGATTTCTTCTTCCAGGGCAAACAAGTGTTCTAAACGCGACGCAGACATCACCGGTTGATCATCATGTTCGCTGACCAAAAAGAGTTGTGTGGTGCGATAAAAAGGTGAGAAGTGTTGATCAAAGTGGTTTTTTTGTGCCAATGCTTCGGAATTTGGAGAAACCCATAAATGTACCGGATCGCGTTCAACCGAAAATCGAGACCAACCTGAGGAGAGTATGGTGACAAAGACAAGACCAAGAGAGATAACCAACCAAGGATGACGTGCACAGAAAAGACCTTGATAATAAAACCATCTTTGAATCCGCGTGTTGAGCCAGTATCGTCTAGGTGTATGATCAGGATCAAGTAACATTTCATGATGGTGGCGATTATCAAAGTTGTCGTTGTCATCATCATCATTATCATCGTCTTCGTCATTGTTGCCATTGTTATGTTGATCCTCCGAGAGTGGTACGGGTTCATAAGCACCACGGTCCGTGTTGTAATTATCATACCACCAGTGTTGAATCCAGAGCACCATCCACCGTTGCCTTGAAATAAACCACAGGAAGACCAGAACCAAGATCGCCGCATAAGTTGTCACCATAGCAAAGCTCCAACAATGTAGTAAACCAACATGACATTCCGGAATATCGCCATCAGTGGGAGGAAGTACAGGACATACGGCTTGACAGTCCACGCATGCACAGCGATAATTACCTTCGCTACAGGATTCCCCCTTGTCGTCATACCTTGTTAAACCATCACGAGGCGCCGCTTCCAAGGATGGAAAATTGATCTGGAAAGGACTACCCAAGAGTTGTTTCTGGCCCATAAACTTTACCATACCTGTCCAAGAAGTCGCACCACCACCAATAAAGTCCATTGCATATCCATTACTTGAGCCAAACTTGATATCTTTGCAGCTGTCAAAGAATTGGGTCCCAAAACCATCGCCTACCCAATAATCCACTTGATCTACCACTGCTTTGCCGTTTTTATTGGTTGCTGAGGTGATATTGACAAAGGTAGATTGGTTGGGAGAACAAGTGAAGGAGCACCAGAATTGCATAAAATTCTTCCAACAGGCAGGGCACGACGAGATAATTGGTTCCGCACGCTTAACTTGAGTGACCAGATCGTTAAATTGAGAAGCATCACAGCAAACAGGACCTTCTTGATAGGCTACACCACAGGTTTCCACAAGTTGTTGTTGAAAGTCATCTGTTTCAGGCGTAGAGGCAGGTCCATTATCAACACAAGGTAGATGGGAAAACATGCTGGAATCGCACTGACCACGCATAGCACAATAGCCTTGTTCATGGACAGGTGTCAGTTGGTTGCCGGAAGCCAATTGTATGTAGAAGCAGGGTATGATACATAAAATAATATTAAATAGTAAAGAGAGATGCATTATTCAAATACGTACGGGTTTATGGTAAAAAAGATGAATATATACAAACACAAGTAAAGTGAAACTTGTGTCGTAATGGAGAGGGCGTTATATAAAAAGTATGTGATAAAAAAAAAAAGTAGGGGAGGATTGAGAGAAAAGGAATAGGCGAAAGAGAAGACTGGAAAAGGAAAAGTGGGCGACCAGATATGAAATAGGTGGCTCACCTGATCACCCGTCGGACATTTCTTGCTTCCGTCAGGCATTATGTGCCACTAGCGGGATTTGAATTGATCTACGAAGAAAAAAAGAGGGAAAAAAAGTTTTCTTTTGCAATCTCTCATTTACTTTTACTTCCTGATCAACCAACATGAAAGAGGCACCATGGTCAAATCATAAAACATTAGACCACCCTGATAAAGAGGAAAGGTAAGTCATAAAAACAAGAAAAACAAGACTTATTCAATAGTTTTTGATCGGAAGACTGGTGACTCATACTTTCTCTTTTATTTGTAGGCTGTCCTTGGAAATCTTACAGTTTGAAGAATATATCTCACCCACGGAATTTGAACGGACTTCTCGACAAAAGGCACAACATGATTTTGAAGTATTCATTTCAAGTTGTATTCCCGATGCAAAAGCCGTCGCTTTTGGCTCGCATGTAACTGGTCTTTTTCTTCCTGGCAGGTAAAACACACACACACACACACCCATATATATATATATATATATATATATATTGATCAACTATCAATGATTGACGTGAAGAAACTAACATATTTGATACACTTTATAGTGATATGGATTTGAATATTCGTGGAGGAGATCAAAGAGCTATTGCGCGCATAAGAAAAGGTCTCTTAAAACAAGGAATGTGCCGTTACCACGAAATCACCTATATTCCTCAGGCAAAGGTATAGTAAACTAAACATGGATTGACAAGGGATGGCTAACGTGTTTGTCTTTTAGGTGCCTGTAATCTCCATTGATTCACCAAGGTACCCTATTACTATAGACATTACTGCCAATAACCCATCACCTAGCTCAGACCGGACCATTCTCTGGCTTAAACAATACCCTGAACTACGACCACTGTATTTTGTGCTTAAACATGCTTTGCTGGGTTTACAAGCTCCTCGACCCACCTTCCAACCCATGTCGTCTAAATTTGGTGGAATGGCAAGTTACACCTTGGTGTGTTTAATAGTCAACTTTTTGAAGGTAAGCAAAAAAAAAAAAAAAAAAAAAAAAAAAAAAAAAAAAAACTCGAGGATTCAATAATAATCGCTTTTGTTGTATAATTATATATTTATATGTATAGGAAGAAGCTGCTAACCATGGATGTGATTCCGATTCCACTACATACTATGCGAATGTCTTGGTCGACATTTTACACTTTTATTCTACCTTTGACTTTGCAAATAAGGGGATTCGTTTTACTGAAGGGGAAAGTCCATACTTTTCAAAAGTAAGTATATGAATGAAATCATGATCCATGATTTGGAATACTAACAATTTGTTTTATGGCTTATCTATTCATGCAGGGGAAACGTCCACCAATGATGATCATCGATCCCGATATACCTGGTAAGGCAAAGGAAGAAGAAGCTGGAAATCGTTATGATTACTAACACCTCCTTATCCAGAAAGCAATGTGGGCCGAAGTAGTCTATTTGTGGAGGAACTGCAAGAATGCTTCTCTTTTTTGTATAACTCGTTGACGACACAGAACCCAAATCAAGACCACCGATCTATCTTACGACGCATTATACCTGTGGCTGATGAAGAACCATCAAATGGCACACCACGATATGAAGGACGCGACTATCGAATCGAACCATTGCACATGTTATACTCTGAAACTTTTGCAAAAGTGCAAGCGAACAAACAGGAAAAAAGGCAAAAACGGCAAGAAAAGCGACGTCAAAAGATGGAAACAAAGAACGCACAGAATAATAATGATGATGATGATTATGTTGGCAACAAACGAAAACGAGGAAATACTGACGACTCAATATCTATACCAGGTGCACTCAAGAACAACAACAAGAAATGGAAAGGTGGGGACAACTCTAACAAGGCATTTAAATCACCGAGGAGGAAATCGGACAATGTCAAGGCTAAACATGTGCGATGGGACTAGTTATAGATTAATAATATTTATGTGTAGATATAGTTTAATACTTTACATCTCCTTTTAATCCTAGATTGGTGATGTTTGTCTTTTAATCCCAACAGCATATTATAGTATAGAATTCTCAAATCGTTTAATTGCTTTTGAATAAAAAATTGGACATCGTACATACTTTTTTTAAATGTTAGTGTGTTTTAGTGATGTATATAGTTGTTGGGCAGGATACAGTAAATGGGTCAGGTCTTGAAATTACTCGACAATGCAAGATGAGGTCTCATCGGGCGGGTTTTTAACTTTAAAAGGGTCATGATCCTTTTTTTTTTTTTTACTTTATTCACACACGTTTAAACTACCGCAGGTTTCTCTTTTGTATAATCAACCCTGTAACTATTCACAGCGCTAAAAATGAAAGGTTTCATCAGTTCGATATTATAGGTATTGAGGGGACCCTCATCGCCTTGATTGACTTTTCGACTTGTATAAGAATCCCATGCCAATTTATAAAAGCGCCGTTTGGTCGCGGATTTATGACCATATGGATGTTTAATCTGTAGATTCATGACAAACGCTTCACCATCACGACCATCTTCCTTCATCTGGATCCGAACCTGAGTATGCCCATCCCAGGAAAAAGTACCCCTGAAAAATTGTCGTTTGGTAAAAGAAGGTACCATCAAATGAACTACTTGGATCGGCTCATCATTCGAAATAAAGTTCAAAACACGACCATCAGGGAAAAAACGTAAATAGCGATAATATGTTACAAGATGCACAGGTCTTGTCCAAGCAGTGTCAGAGGCACCTGGTCTAAAAAGCCCAATGTCGGAATTTGAATTCTGTTCGTTTGGGTTTTCCGTTTTTTGTCTAAATCTTACCTAACATACTGACAAGTAGCAATATAAACCCCATCGTATCGAATTCTCGGTCTTTCTTTGATCATACGTAGCCATTGACCTTCAAACGACTGATGAACAATGGAGGATTGGTATTGTTCTGCTTGCATGAATGTCATGGCGGGATTTGAAAAAAGAGATTCACAGGCTGCCCTCCATAAAGTAGCTGACCGAGTGAGTAAAAAGAACGATCTACACACTAAAGCAAACTGAGCCACTGAGCCGAGTGATTGAAGAACGAGATGGCAAAGTATATGCACAATAATCTCATCTATTCATATAACAAATCGAAAAGGGATCATGAGACAAAAAAGTAACTTTTTGGCAAGAGTGCAAAGGGGTACCTGGAAGTTTTGCAATCCAGACAGGTCTCAACTTTTTTAATGGATGATAAGAAAGATCCTCTTCTTGACAAATATGATCAATCAAATCATCAATAGAATAATAGGCGGATGAAACTGTTATAGTGGTAACGTGACCAGTGTCTTGTTCATCCTCTTCCGTCTTTGAGCTGAATAAAGAAGAGGAAGAAGACGCCGAGGATGATTTCCTTCTCTTTTGGTAAGAGTAAGTAACATCAACATCAGGGTCCAACTTGAATGCCTGTTGAAAACAAGTCAGAGCTTTAGGAAGAAGAAAGAAAATCAGTCGATGAAAATATGCAGTGTGGGAACACAATGTTCCTGACTAGGTATATACCCTTACCTTGAGAATGACTTCCTTGCTTTTCTAACTGAACTCCTTCTATATACTTCTCCATGGCAAGACGTTGGAAGGAAGGGGAAAGTAGTGGAACTAGAGAACTAGGCATATCTTCGGTAGGGTAAACGGGCTGAATCATTTTTTTAAGAAACAAGAGGAACGAAAAAAGGTACTATGGTGGGAAAAAAAAAGTCGACGAGAGAAAAAGAAAGAAACAAAAAAGTGGTCAGTGAGAAAATGCATCTTATTTTTATGTAACTCTCTTATAGTGACATCGTCATCACCCTTAAAACATCCCTTTGTGAGTCTTTGTTTGGACTCGGTTGTATTTATTGCTTTTGCTTGTACCCTACTGTCAACTATTCATGCTGAATGTTAAAAAAAAAAGGTACCACTCCGATTGAGCGTATTTTTAAATCCCGCCGTTTGTGAATGTTCCCCGCACTTTTATAATCTTTCACATGAGAATTGAAAATCGTCTTTCTCTCTTCTTCCCACTTTTTTTTTTTTTTTTTTTTTCTTCCCAATACCATCCACCATTACCTGTTTTATAATACCTGACACATAGATATACAGACACGCATACATATATACATATTCTTAGATATACACTAAAACCCTCCCTTTTTTCTCTCTTTGTACCTATTTTGTATGGAACCATGACCCACGTTATCTCTACACTTGCCTCATCAACGTCATGGAGCTCTATTGCCCCTTACGTCTTACATTACATCAAGGTATACACTCGCTACCGCGTGACTATTCGACGATCTCTCTTTGTCTTATTCTTACTTCGTGGGGTGTTGTCTATATATCAAGCCATGAACAAATTCAAGATGGAACAGCGAAAACCTATCGCCGCTAAACCTTTGGACTACAAGAACAAAAAGGTGGATGTAGATATGGCCTTTTTACGACAAATACAACGACTACTCAAGATTGTCATGCCTGGTTTACGATCCAAAGAATTTGGGATGCTGGTTCTCCATTCAGGCTTTTTAGGTAAGGATGGGAAGAGGGGGATCGTAAAACCTGAATAGAATACTCACTTGTATTTGATGTTTTTAGTCTTCAGAACTATACTCTCTGTCTATATTGCTGCTTTAGATGGACGCATTGTCAGTGCATTGGTAAGTTAGGAAGATGAAGAAAACACTAGTCTGGTGATAAAAGACACACTCACATGCTTTTACTATTATTACTTAGGTACAAGGCAAAGTAAGGGACTTTGTATTGGGTATTGTCTGGTGGATGGCAGTAGCTCTTCCTGCAACTTATACAAATAGCATGGTAAAAAAGAAAAGCCTTGAAAAAAAAAAAAAAGAGGGGGTAGTTTGTTTATATGATTATACTAACTGATCTCTTTGATAATAGCTGACGTATATGCAAAGCAAACTGGCGATCCAATTCCGTACACGATTGACCACCTACATTCACGAAAAGTATCTTACCGACATGACCTTCTACACACTGGGTAATCTAGATGATCGTATCAAGAATGCCGATCAATGCATCACGGTGGACACCATGAAATTCAGCAACTCACTATCAGAACTCTACTCGAATCTCGCCAAACCCATCTTGGACGTCTTTATCTACAATTACCAACTCAGTCGAAATGTGGGTTTTGAAGGAGTCCTTATCGGTACCTCAATCGTCCGTCTGTCTTCCACCTTGATGCGTAAATACACTCCCTCTTTTGGCAAAATGGTCGCTGAAGAGCAACGTTTGGAAGGTGAATTCCGTTTCCGTCACTCTCGCATCATTGAAAACTCGGAAGAGATTGCTTTGTTTGAAGGTCAAGAAATCGAAAAAACCGTCTTGGACAAGAGCTACTATGCCCTGATTCGTCATGTCAATCGTATCTTCCGTATGCGTGTGCCTCATGGTATGCTGGAGGATTTTGTCATCAAGTATTTTTGGGGTGCTTGTGGTCTTATCTTGTGCTCGGTCCCTGTTTTCTTCAAAATGGAAAATGTAGAAATGGGATCTGTTGGATCTCGTACTGAAGGTAAGGTGGATCAATACTGTGGTTTCCATGACTAATTCATTTATATTTATATAGGATTTATCACCAACCGTCGTCTGCTGATGAGCTCCTCTGATGCTGCTGGTCGTATCATGTACGCTTATAAAGAAGTAACTGAGCTAGCTGGGTATACTAGTCGGGTAAGTCTCTATTCAGGTCGATCTTTATCATATTAACAATTTTTGTATTTTTTGCTTTTGATTTTTTAGGTGATTGATTTACTCGACGTATTTGACGATGTCAAGGCGGGTCGGTATCAAAAGCGACTTGTATCTTCGGTGTCTACCAAATCTAATGCAAAGACCCTCGAAGGCCGTGGTGAAATCAAGGATAGTCAAGACATTGAGTTCATTGATGTACCTATTGTTAGTCCAAATGGTGATGTGCTGGTGCCCAAACTATCCTTCCACGTCAAACCTGGGGTAAGTTATATATAATGATCGGATGAAGCAGGTTGTTGTTACTCAACTATTTTTTTTTTTTTTTACTTTCCTCTTTACTAGATGCATTTGTTGATTGTTGGTCCCAACGGATGTGGGAAATCAAGTCTCTTCCGTATTCTTGGTGGACTTTGGCCTGTGTATGGTGGTACAGTGAACAAGCCTAGTCACCGAGATATCTTTTACATTCCACAACGTCCTTATTTGTCACTTGGTACTCTACGAGATCAGTAAGTAAATGAATATAACTGGGTAATGTTGCAAACGATTAGCCTTTCTTTTATTATATTATATAGAATCCTCTATCCTGATACTGTCGAAGAAATGCATGAACGTGGTGTGACTGATAAGGATTTGTTGGACATCCTTCATATTGTCCAGATTGGTCACATTGTTGATCGGGAAGGTGGATGGGATGTCGAAAAGGAATGGACCATTGCACTCTCTGGTGGTGATAAACAACGGGTATGTCGTTTGGAAAAAAAAAAAAAAAAAGCGTCGGGATTTAAATGATCATAATCTTTGCATTGACCAACAAATACACTTCTTTAACATAGATTGCCATGGCTCGATTGTTTTACCATTCTCCTCGCTATGCTATTTTGGATGAATGTAAGTATTTCAAACAAAACAAGACAAAAAAAAAGGATATAAAAGGCACTCATGCACTTTTTACTTTAGGCACAAGCGCAGTCAGCATGGATATAGAAAAGATCATGTATACTCATGCTACAGGTAAGGAGAACCCCCACTTTTTACACTACATATTTCAACTTCTAATACCTATTTTATATTTAGCACTTGGAATTTCACTTTTAACAGTGTCTCATCGTCCCTCACTTTGGAAGTACCACAACTATATCCTTCAATATGATGGCCAGGGTGGTTATGTCTTTACAAAGTTGGATGCGGAAAAACGACTCAAGTTACAAGAAGAAAAAAACTCGGTAAGTTATTATGGTAAACGTCGATGAAGTCCAAAGACTAACCTTTTTCTTTTATGTCTTTTGTGGTAGATCGAAGCGAAGCTCCTCGAAATCCCCAAATTGGAAGCCAGGCTACAAGAACTCCGGGAAATCCAACAAAACGTATGAACAATGCTCTGTTGTTTTTTTTTAAGTTATAGTTTGTTTTATTTATGTTATCTATCATACTATCAATTCACTTTATATTATGAAACATCAATAAACATTATGCCTTTTATGATCTCTTTGATCTTTTGACGTTCTTGGAACATGCAGCGGGATTTAGAAATTGAACTTTTTATGTGGCGGTGATTTTATTGCCTGGCCCTTTTTTTTTTTTTTTTTTTCCCTTCTTCTCTACTTCAAATGGATATCTACACATCACACTCAAAATGCACTTGCGACAAGAATCGTTTGGAAAAGTTTAGAGAGCCAGAAGTATGGAAACGTGCGATGAATCATGTAATACGGGATATGTATAACTCAACCAGTGTAGGAGTCCCCACGCCCGACCCACACCTTGGCCTTCCTACTGATCTCTGTGATTACTGTACACAACAACGATTCGATGTGGCCTTCAATACTGATCCTTTTGGTGCTATTGATGCGTTGCATTACCGACAACAACGTTCAGAACATATTCTCTATCGAATCTATCACAAGATCAAGTTGGAATTCGACGATATCAACATTCTCCGTATCAACAAGGGTGTCTTCGTGGCACAGCAAGCTCGCCCTTTCCGGTACTCTGATCATAAACCAAGCGAACATTCTTCTTCCTGGTTGGACTCCTTCTCTAATGACAATTCCTTTACTCCGCTTGGGGGTGACCTACAAAGTAAGTGGCTGGGTGATTTGACCAACTTACCAACTAAATGATCAATTAAATTTGTTATCTAGGTACGACCGCACCGGTATCCGATTTCGATTACAATGATTTGATTGGACTGATTTCTCCCAACCTACAAGACGATCCTCTCAACAAGAATAACCAAGGAAACCAGATACCAGCCGACGATTTTATTCCATATACATACACTCTTGGTGCTCGATACACAAGCCTAAGTGGTCATCAACAAGATTATATGATACAGGGCGCCATTCCTCTTTGGTGTCAAACTCTCATACTATTTGACATTTACAGTGCCCAACCACCCATACGACCTAACGAAACAAGATATGGATTGATCACATTTGCACCACACCTACCACTCACCTTCAGTATCCTGACTAACCAACAGATCCCAGATCGACAGACTAACGATGAACCGGAAATCTTATTATGGTACGAACGCTTTGCAATGGATAACGTGGGTGAAGAACACTCTCCTCTTGACGATGACAATGCCTATTGGAATGCCAACGAACGAATGGTATTGGATAAACTTGTGTATTGTCATATACCTCCTGATTTGGCTCAACTCATCACTTCATTGGGCACCACTTGGACGGCGAATCAAGGATATCTACTACATTAGTCTTTATAGTAAGGAGGAAAAAAGGCGGAAAACCGGGGCGGGTCCTGGACATGATTGAATTCCCGCCTCCAATGTTGATCATTAAATGAATAAACTTTATATTTATCTCTCTCTCTCTCTCTCTCTTTTTTTTTGCATTATACTTGTTTGTATTGTTTTACGTAATGGATACCAATAGTAGGACCTCTAAGGCTTTTAGTCTTGGACAAAGAAACGAATGTGCCTGCTCGAATCAACCCAATCAACAACCAATCAACTCAAATACCTGGCGGTATGTGGTGGATCGTATTACACAAGACTTATTCTCATCCACAGGTGTGGGTCTCCCGTCTCCTCATGACTATTTGATTGAATACGATGGTGATAAAACGTGTTGCGATTACTGTAGACTTCATGGGGCCAGTTTTGACTTTAACTCGGATCCATTCAGTTCACAGGACGCATTTGGTTATCGGCGTGAACGATCGGAACACATCCTCTTCCGGCTGGTTCACTGTCTTGGACTCTCTCTGGTGAATGTGTTACGACTTGATCACGGTGTTTTTGTCGTACAGAAACAACAACAGCAATACAACAACTTGGATCACATTCTCAACAGTTCGTCCTTTGGAGTAACAGGTCAACAAGGTAAGATTAACCAAATAAATCCAGAAAAGGTAACTCACTCTTTTTTTTTTGTGGGGGGGGGGAGTAGATATATTTACGTTTGATTACAATGATATGGCCGGTCTAATCTCAAACAACTACCTCCGACCATCCACCACAACTTGCAGCTACACAATCGGTGCGCGATATATCAATGCAGGAAACAAACAAGGCGATATGATGATTCGTGGTGCGATTCCCTTTTGGTGTCAAACCCTTCTCTTGCATGAGTTTTATCAAGCGCGCCCTCCGATCAAGCCAGGCGACACACGATACGGTCTAATTCCTTTTGCATCCCGACTCCCTCTGACTTTTAGGGCGATCAGTGACAATACGGAGGATCCCGATTTATTGCTTTGGTACGAGCGGTATGCCATGGACACGTCGGATCATGAATTCTATGGCAAGTTTGTCGATCACATCTCTCCGGAATGGCAAATGACCCGTTTGGATATTTTGGGAAAAGTCGTGCTTTGTGATTTATCGCATGAAGATGCTCATGTCATCACAACCCTGGCGACAACGTGGGCAGCGCAACAAGGAATCATTGTAGAATAGAATAGATGACATCCACATCCCTAAAAAAGTTAAACAAAGTCCATACACCCCCCATAGTCAAATAATGTCTACACATCCCCTCCCCCCTCTTTATTACATATAGTTTTGACAAAAATAATAGTAATAATAAAAAAAATGATCATATGCAATCTTTATTTCGTTTTGATAATCAAGTTTAATAAACTACAATAGTAAAACAAAGCACCATCCAATCAACCTATAATGATAATTCAAGGAAAAAAAGATCAGTAAAATCATTCATTCCATCAATGATCATCCAATGGCCAATAGTCAGTAACAAGTGTACACATCAAACAAAAGATCAGATAATGTAGATAAGAGTGTTTTTTGTAGATTCATCATCCTAATGGCCATTACCCCTGATTATTAACCTATCTTACCTATTTCTTCTTGGAGACACCGACAGTGCGACCACGACGACCAGTAGTCTTGGTGTGTTGACCACGGACACGGAGACCCCAGTAGTGACGGAGACCACGATGGACACGGATCTTCTTCATACGTTCCAAATCTTCACGCATCTTGGTATCCAACACGTTAGAGATAACTTGAGAGTACTTGCCATCGATGATATCCTTTTGTCTGTTGAGGAACCAGTTGGGGATCTTGTATTGAGCAGGGTTTTGCAAGATGGTCACAATACGTTCCAATTCTTCGTTGGACAATTCACCAGCACGCTTGTTCAAGTCGACATCAGCCTTCTTGCAAGCAACGTTGGCGAAACGGCGACCTACACCCTTGACTGAAGTCAAAGCAATGACGATCTTGTCCTTACCGTCGACGTTGGTGTTGAGGAGACGAATAATGTGTTGGAATTGGTTTCGTTCGGGTACAACGAGAGACTAATCGAAGGTGGAATGAATGAGAGGTTATGTTAAAATTAGAAAAAAAAAAAAAAAAAAAAAAAAAGTCAATTATACTGGATCATCCATCCATTCATTCATCCATCCATCCATCTATTTTATCTATCCAATCATAGATAATCTCTTTTATAGTATTGATTCCTTTTGTTTCTCCTTACCATGGTGCTGCTGTATATCGGAAAAAGAGAGAGTCTATTGAATTCAGGCTGACAAGTGTCCGTTTTGCCCAACCAAACGATTCAAACGCCGATCGAATTTCAATTTCGAGTAAAAAGCTGGGGCACTTTTTCCCAATCTCTCTTTCTTCTTTATTTATCATCATAATGATCGATCAGCAACCATGGCCCGCGGAAGACAACTGAAAACACAGCTTCGTCACTATTCACCGTCTACATCAACCAACAATGGAACTACAACAACAGATTCCTATTCAACCATCTCGGTCACTGAAAAACTGGCCAAATTACGTATTGAACAATCAAGGGCGGTGACCAATCGAGAAAGGCAACGACAAGACAATAGGGTGAACACCATGTCTCAACCTGTGGTTGTACTTGATCAAGATACTCATCAACTGCATCCTTGGTCATTAGCAACTAGTTCCAGTCTATATACACCTGATAGTACTGCACCTTCTCAAAGACCAGCAGCCGGGCCACCACCACCACCTTCTTGGACACGATCTCGACAAGTGCCACTGCCACATATACCAACACCATCTCACCAACGAATGAAACCAGCATCAATATCCACACCAAGTCTCATTCAACTTTGTTGCCGCCAACTTTCCGAATTGTCTTCTTCACCACAATTCAAGCATTTACCTATTCATGTCAAACAACAGCTTTTATACGAATGGTCATTCATGGGTGCTAATGGGTCTCTTGTAACTGACACGACAATGGATCTATTTCAAAAAACAGACTATGAAGAACTTTGGTTGGAGGGAAGCCAAGTATCATTGGGACGACTGATACGAGCGTTCTGGACGGTGGACATAATGACAACAAGTACGGATGATAATGACCTTGTGGATGACTGGGAAGATTTACAATTGGATGATACGGACGACAATGTGCCTAGGTTTATGCTCTTGGTAGATCATCAAGAAGATATAGGTAAATGGAAGGATCTTTACGAAATCATGATCTTTTTACGACCCACCACCAATCCATCTACTACTACTACATATACCTTATCAAGTCCTTACCTTGGTCAAACATTGGTGTCACTCAACATATCATGGATGAAGAGTGGTGATGATGATGATGATGATGGGTCATCATTCTCTTGGCTCACGTTTTCTTATCTCATGGTATCCACTCTTCCTCATCTCATGTGGTTGTATTCGGCTGGTTGTTTTAATCGGATCCAAGGTCCTCAGGTGGTATCGATTTTATCTCATGGGATGCGTAAATTGAAATTCTGGGATTTGGCTTATTATGATGATTGGTTAATGCCCACAGAAGCGGTGGATTGGCATCGGGACCTCTTGGAATTGAAAACACTCTGTCTCTCTGCTTCTCACAAGGATCAAGTAGATATATCGAATTGGTACAAGGAACAACATCTTTCAAGGATTAAACTTATTTGGATAGAATAGAACTGTATAGAATAGTATTATTATTTTTGCATCACAATAAACTGTTTTTTTCTTTTTTTCTTTTTGCCGGATTGAGTATAGTGCTGGATTTAAAATGATTTGATTGGCGGGAGTATATCTTCCCTCTCTCTTTCCCCTTACTTTTTTTTTTCCCTTTCTCTCTCTCCCTCTCTCTTCTTCGTTTGATTCTTTTATCAACATGACTAATCTAATAAAGTCTTTAAGACTTTATATAGTATGCCTACTTTACACTTTACCAGTAATAACTACTGCTTGTGGCATGTAAGTAACATCTTAGGTCATGGAGGTCGTACAATGTATGCGCCCTTACTCACTCTTTTTTTTTTTTTTATTAGTGCTGTCCATAATGAAGTCTCCTACCGGTCTATAGACTTATTCAAACCTCGAAATCCTTTGGAATACGAATACAAACAATTGTTGTCTACTTTTCCTGGTTTTGTGCAAGCTGGGTCCTTTTTCCCTGACTGGTAGGTTAGTAAGTAGTAGTAGGGGGATGGAGAGGGGATGGAATATGATCTAATGACAATATACTGTCAGGGGTTATCAGTGCTTAGGATATAATCAACAATCTGAAGATGGTAAGAAAATGATGATGATGATGATGATGTGTTGTTTACTTACCCTTATCTCTATAGCACATTGGGCGCCGTTTATCAAAACTGCCATTCGATATATCCGAGAAAATTATCCAAAACCATGGACTGATCCTCATATCCAGGTAACTTTCCCCCCCCCCTCTTCTTTCTTCCAACAATGTGATCACTTTTTGTTTACTAATACTTTATTTGTGTTTTTTTATTAGGGATTGGTGGTATTTATTTTTGCGATCATGTCACATGATGTGGCAGATGTCAAATGGCACTCTTTGAATGGATTAGATAACTACTTTATACAAGCAATGGCTCAAATGGAATTTGATGGGAATTATAAAAAAGCACATACAGTGGCTGATACAGGTGCCGAATTCACTTTACAACATACCTCTCGTCTTGGTTATTTGAACGCAACTTGGCAAGTCCCTCTACAAGATCTGGTCAATATCTATACTCTCTATTATGACAACAACAATCAACTAAAGGTGCCTTCAAAGGATCATCTTCATTACTGTATGGTGTCAGCATTCTCTGGGCTCAAACTGGATTTGAAAATCGGGAAATGGATGTATAACTATTATGGTGCGAAAAGTCCGTTTATGGTGGATCAATTGAATGATTATCATAAAGGAGGTAAGCTAATGAATTGGATATCATATAAACAATATATTAATGCTCTTTATTATTATTATTATTATTATTATTATTATTATTATTATTAACTAGGATTACAAGATCTTTCTGCAAGTGTCAGTCACTGTTATCATGATATGATCCGGTATTTTGAAAATGGGGCATCAGATGTATTATGTAGCGACTATTTTGATGATGGCAGCCTCCATTGGGAACCTCGACAACAACAACAACAACAACAACAACAACAACAACAACAACAACAAGACTTGAATCAGTCGCCCAACTTGAACCAGCTTTTACTGGACAATGGAATCATCTCCCATCTAGACGACAAGACTGGCCTTCTAACATTAACATGGAACACTACCGACCACCATAAACAACAAGAACACTATTCGTCAGGCCGACAACAACAATCTGTTTTGAAAAAACCTCAGCATCAGGAAGCATCAGGCATTATTCCACTACCATATCTACGAAATCAATGCCGTTCAGTGACACTCAAGAGCGATCTACCCACACTGTCGATTCCAACTTCTCTTGCCGGATTCGGACATGCGACTGTTCATGGTGATTTTAACGGGGATGGACATACTGATTTGGTTGTCTCTGCACCTTATCACGACACGACAACGACGACAACCATGGCAGGCGCAGTGTTTATTATGGATGGGGCAAGCTTTACGTGGAATGAATCCAAGAGGGTGCTATCCGGCGGTCAATCTGGTACCAGATTCGGTTGGGCATTGGCTGTATTGGATATGAATCAGGATGGGATCGACGACCTGGCTGTGGCGACACCTTGGTCACACAATCTGCGTGGTCATGTGGATATCTTTTTTGGTAGCTCCAGTGGATTGTCGACTAGTCCAAATATCACCATCTTACCTACTGACAGGACTGAAGGATTTGGTTTTTCTCTGGCTGCTTTTGATCTGGATCAAAACGGATATCGTGATCTACTCATTGGTTGTCCTTATTGCACCATCAAGCACTTGTCTCACGTAAAATACTATGTTGCCTCACCATTTACCTGAATACTAACTCTTTTCTTCTTCTTTAGGCTGGACGGGTAGATCTGTATAAAAGTAAAGCTGGACTGAAGCAAGGCGGTGCCATTGAACCGGATCAATCCTTTTATAGCAATCACCCTAATCGATATGAACGGTTCGGCTCAGCTATGGCGTATATGTATTCCACGTCCGACGACAAAGGCACCCTCATCATTGGAGCTCCTGGTGCAACGATTGATGGTTTGGCTCAGGTGGGTAAAGTCTATGGCTTCAAAGGAATCGAAACGCCCTTATTACCTCTATGGGTCATGACAGGTGAAACAAAGTTTGGACAGTTTGGAAGGTAAAATGAAATCGAAATTCAATTGATTCGAATACTCACACTTTTGGATTTTGGTATAGTGTCCTCGAAGGATGGGATAATAATTACTTGGTGATATCAAGCCCGACAGAGGTAATGTGGAAGAGGGGAGGGGAGAACAAGATAACACATGATAATAAACTTACAATGGGCTCTCTATTGATAGGATACTTATGCTGGTATTCAAAAACACTGGCAAGGTGGTAACATCAGGCTTTATGACTGGTCGATCTTGGCTCAGGCACAAAATGAAACATCATTGGAAACAGGATTGATTCGAATACTTGAGGGACGACAAGTCTCGGGGCATTTTGGTACTAGTGTTGCTTTCTTCCAAGAACATGATAAAGTGGGACTCTGGATAGGAGAACCTTTAGGGAATCAGGGTAAAAGAAAGAAAAAAAAAACTGTATACATAGGCTAATGATGTTAATTTATGCATAGAAAAAGGACGAATCTATCGGTGGACACTGGATGATGATAATCTTGAATGTTTGGAGGGTGATAGTTCTATGGTGAGACAACAAAGGATACATGTTGGGAATGGTATATAGATTAATATTGACATTTTTTTTTTTTTTTTTTTAGGCACGCTTTGGGTCTCGAATTATTCAAGTCGGATCGGGAGTACTTTGCATTACTTCACAACATGATAGCCAGAGTGCAAGGTAGGCATGAAAAAATACCATTCTAACATGATACTGATACTTTTTTACCTTGGACAATAGATTCTCTGGGGCTGTCCATCTATATCAATTCGAATAGGCTTTTTTTTAAAAATACAACTTTTTACTTTATACAATGTTTTAACTTGAATATATATAATAAAGCTATTTGTTGACATACTTTAAATGAATTGTCCACTCTCAATGGTACCTGTACTTTGGGGAAAACTAAACATGTCACACAAATTCATGCTGAATGTCCATGTTGTACTTCTCTCCATAGTCAAGTCATATCATTCAGTAACCTCATAATTGGGAATAGGTGGAAAATGGATCATGGAAATTGATATTAGACGTGGAGGAGGGATAAAGTCAAGAGTTAGTGTGAAGACTTGCCCTGAATGGAGCAAAAACAACTCTGCCATACTTTTTGAAAATTTAAACCCCCGATAAAGCAAAAAAAAAAAAAAAAAAAAAAAAAAAAAAAAGTGGCCTCCCTCTCAATTTATATCACGTCTTCTTCTCTTTCGTCAATTCCTCCCTCACCAAAACAACTTGCGACATGTACTTGCATCAACGATAGGGCGACATGTGCTCACTTTGAAGCATGGTAAGTAAAGAATCAAACAATATTAAGAATGGCGGGAACTAACCTTTTTTCCTTTTTTCTTTGTAACACTTTATTCTTTTTTTATACAGGCCAGGTGGTCCTTTTTCAACCCAGTCAACAAACAATCCTCTTGATCGTTACCGTCAGAATGCAATATGCTAATCAAGGAATGCCTCTCTTAATGATGACCAAGGACAAGCTGGGTGCGGCTGGCATTTGCATCCCATGTAAGAACAGGTCTGACAAACTCAATTAAAGCGCCCCAGTTGCTGAAATAGGTATCCTTTTTTACTTTAATACATATATGTATAGGGATAACGACATACATCCACTCAAAAGAAACGGGACTAGCAGAAAGTATCGAGTAGGAACGGTAACTTGTCCCTCTATAGGATATATGACGCCAACTATCTGACGAAGAACAAATGACGAACATTGATATCATTAGCAGGTTAATCGCGATCATTGTGGATATATCAACATCGGTATTCCAATTAACTCGGTAATGGTCTATTCCTCTCCTTCTATGTATAACGATGATACTTGGTATTTTTGGGCGGAGTCAATCTGGAACAAATCAAAATGATAAAGAGGTTGTCAACAAGTCTTTACCATTGATTGTAACACAGCAGGTACAACAAGGAATCCATGGAATGAAATGGACTCAAAATTCTTTTTTTTTTTTTTTTTTTTTTTTTTTTTTTTTTTTTTTTTTTTTTTTTTTTTTTTTTTTTTTTACTAGGAGATCAAGGTTGGATGCGGCTGGCCTCGTCATTATGGACATGCCGAGTGTGAACTTTTGTATTTGCGGAACTATTGTATCTGGAAGGTAATCAAATTTAACAGCAGATATCGGAATAGGAAACCTAACTAACTCTTAGAACACTTGTGTTTTTATTTTTCCCAGTGGGGATGATGTGGATATAATGAAGGTAATGGGAAACACTTTACTAACGACTCGGTGGATGATCAGTCTAGCCTTCGAGGGGAGGGGGGAGGCCACTTTAGGACCTCATTCTTGAATAGGCATACCCAAGGAAATAGGATGATTCCGATGATAAACACAATCTTTAATTGGCTAAAAACTTGCACTGCATTCTCTCTCTCTCTCCTTTACTATTATCCTCCTAGGGCACGGTTTTAATCTCGGATGATCAATATAAAATCACATGTTTATATCTTATACTGGACAGTATAACTTTGGTAGGTAAACAATAAAACAAGCATGCAACCAGCATTAATCTTGACATTTGCTTTTTTTTTTTACCCATGGATTCATCTTTTTCTACCAATCACCCCACATAGTTTATTCTTTTACATCATGTTTTGTAATCATTATTCTTTTTTAATAAAAAAAACTTCTTTTACCAATTACTAAATTTGTATGTATCAGTGAAACCTTTGATTTCATGCTGAAGGGGGGGGACCAAGTAATCCAAATTTTCCATGGCTTTCTCTGCGGGGTTTGAATCGTTTTTTTTCTTTCCTTATATCATGGTCCTTTTTTTCTTGACCCCTATTTTTTACTTCTTTCTTTCTTCTTCACCTTACTTTTTATCTTCTTTCTTTTCCCCTTTTTACTTGATCACTATTTACCCACAACAATGACCAACATGAAAACAAAAACACATCGTCGTCCGTCGGAAGCCAAGACATACCAATGCACTGGCTTTGGTGAATGCCGTATGACATTCACCCGCAGTGAACACCTCGCTCGGCATGCAAGAAAACATACTGGCGAAGTTAGTCAATACAAACAAAAAAAGAAAAAAAAAAAAGAAAGTAATTAACTAATCTCTTTTCATTACTTTTTTTTTTTTTTTGTGTGTGTAGAAACCATTCAAGTGCGTTGTACCTGGCTGTGAACGTGCGTTCAGTCGGTTTGACAATATGATACAACATACAGCTATACATAGTAAACACCAAGACAACGATAAAAAGCAAAACAGCAGGAAGAAAACTCAACAAGTCGATAACAACAAGCCGCGTCGTCGAACCAAGCAGACACGATCAACCCCTGATAAAACTTATTTGACAAGCAATCACCCATATACCTCTTCATTCACATCGATGCCTACTTGGTCTTCCAACAGTAGTTATGATCACCTGTCACCACTTCCGACTTTTTTACCTTCACCAAAAACACTCGGTCTTTACTACTATCATCATCCACCTCTTGCTTACCTTGATGATGATAATGAACAACAACCTATCGATTTGGATCATCACGACTATGACACTTCTTCTTCGTCTGGATCATCAACCATGTCTTCACCTTCTCCTGTATTGATCTCTTCTTCAGTCGTGTCACCATCTCATGTATCTAATCCAATGTTTTTTTATCGTGATGACTACCCTCACTTGATGCCACCTAGTCAGTACTCTTCGGGATCTCTAGGTCGGGATCTATCTGACGATGAATATCAAGCTTTACAAGGTTTGTGTCAACTATCTTCACAACACTATGGATCACGAACTATGACGATGGCTGCTGCAACTATCCTTCCACCATTGTCCATTCATCACTTCTCACAAAAAAAAGGATGGGCTCGAGAATCAAGCTCTCGATTTACTCCACCACACTACTCTTCTTGATTATTTGGCAATTACATACTAATTCCACCAAACATGATGATTGTATATATAATCTCCCCTTCATAAAGTACACATATATAAATGTGTCTATATAGTGATGTAATGTATTTAACACTTTGACCCCCCCCCCAACTTTGTATATTTAGTATAGTCAATTTTTATTTTATGACAATAAAAAATAACAAACAAACTTTGTTATGACAATAAAAAATAACAAACAAACTTTATTATAACTTTATACAATGTGTTTAACGGTATATAACTAAATTAGTCTAGATCTTGGACCAACCTGCGCATGGGACCTGACACTTTTGATTTGGAGAGATAATAAGAAGGAGGGTGAAGGAGACGAAGAGGAGTGGATGCAGTATTGACCACGAGTTGCACGCAGGCCATATGATTCCGAAGAATAGCTTCATGCAAACCTTCCATAGCACGTTGAGTGGTCAGATCCGCACCATAAGCCAACAATCGTTCGAGCACATTCAATTGACTGGCGACCAAAGCTTCAAAAAGAGGCATCCCTTTACCACAGTTCACCCAGGTCGTCCTCGTACCAACAAAAGCCGCCAAACCATCCAAGATCGTTGGAAACCCATGCCGACATGCCAATAAAAGAGGTAAATCATCCTGACAGCGAGGATCAGCGCCACCTTGAAGCAACAAAGTGAGACAAGCCAGATCATTATTCCGTACCGCCGATACCAGACTAGCACCACGATTCGCCAAAGGATCCGCACCCGCCTCCAGCAAGATCTTGACAATACCCGCATGTTGTTTATGGGCAGCGTTTTGTAATGGCGCATTGTTGAAGCAATGGATATCGGAGCCAGGTAAAAGGACAGATACCAGATCCAGATCACCTTCCAGACAAGCCCGCCTCAAGTAACGATCACGATCAGCATGAGGATCACATCCATACCGAGTAATCAAATGTTGTACCATCGCTACTTGATGTTCCGCACACGCCAGCATCATCATCGCATCGTCACCGTGATGGATGGATCCGCCATACCGACTTATTAGAACATCGACGATCGCTACAGCACCTTGCATAGCCGCACCGTTCAGATAACGATCCAGTGTACGAGTATCGGGTTGAATCGCATCCACCATGAGAATAAAGAGTCGAATGTCTTGTTGTCTGCACGCCCGCCATACCAGGTAATCGTCATCCGCACGAGGAGAACAGCCCAGTTTAAGACAATTATCCACCACCGCCAAAGTCGAGGCCAGGTTGAAACTGGTCATTCCTCGTTCGCTCAAAGCTGCTAGTCGTCCAAAACGATGGATGAGGAATTGCGCACGGATCAAGGCTGACCGGGAAATACTATATAATGCTGGAGTTACCAATCGTAGCTGAGGATTCTGTGCAAGAAGGAAGATTCGGATCAAGAGTTCGGAAGGTAATTGTTGTAGGCTGTTATTGGTATGAGGTGATGATGAATGGGTTGAGAGTTGTTGTTTATTATGACTTGATTCATCATTGGAAGAGGAGCAGAATGAACTAGGTGATAAGTTTTCTGAAGACATAAAAACGCATGGCCTTGTCCAATCAATTGATATGATAACAAAAGAAGGAGTAAAAAAAAAAAAAAAAAAAAAAAAAAGATTGGTTTTTATTTTAAATCCCGCCATAAAAAGATGAGATCCAATGTGATTGTAATATGCCAAACTATTTAGATGATAACAGTGTAGTAGTAGTAGTAGTAGTAGTAGTAGTGACATCCGCTTTATGATATTTCATTTCATGCTTTGTATCCACCAAGACAAACTTGTACCATAAGACCATGAGAGGAATAGTCGATAAATGCCAAAGACTATGAGCATCCAGTGATCGCCAGAGGGGAGGGAAATCCAGTAATTCCAACGACATGGCTACGGCCACACCCACCACGGATACAAAGGCCAAATAAGCAAACCCACGTCTAGTCGTTTCCACTGTATATTGACGAATAGACCAGCCTACCCACAATGATAATTGAATCAAACCCACCACCACAGACGCCAACATGTTATAACCATAATCAAATCGAACCAGAGTCAGATATCCCACATGCAATACATAACATGTGACAAAGATCACCACCAATTCCCAAGGGGTATGTTTAATGTAGAAGAGTCGACGCAGAGCATAGTAGAGGGAATAGAGAATTAGGAGTCCCGCACTAAAGTAATCGAGTTTTTCCGTCAGTGCTGTGTCGCGAGCGTGGAATACCGTGCTCCAGATCCATGCATTCATACCCAAAAGAGAATACACCAGCATTGCCTTCTTCAGATAATAGTTGACAGGAATCTTTTGTTTTAATAAGTGGTAGTAGTAGTAGTGGACCCAACCATTGCCTATAGAGAAGAGGACTGACCCAGGTTCTTGAATACCCATACACCGATAAAAGGGCCTTTTTTTTTTATAGTGAGACAGTCGTATATATATATATATATATATATATATATATATATGAAGAGGTTAGTCATTAATATTAATTAGATACTATATTGATCAACTTACCATTTTCCATAATATTGCATCACTTCTTCCCCATATTCGATCGCCTTATCCGTGATGGCTTGCATACAGTTGTATTGACAGTTTTCTTTACTAGAGTAATAATAATAATAATAATAACAGGTTAATGTCTAAACTTAATTGCACAAATATACTTACCAAGACCAAAATAACAGACGCAAGGAGAGTGGAAGTGAAGCAGGACATTGAGTTTGAGCGCACTGTTCAACGCATTGTAAGAATAAAGGTTGGATATTCCCTTTTGAAGCAAATGTACAAGCAAAAAGGCAAGATAATATTAAGAATAAAAGTATCCCATAATGCATAATGGAAAGGTGGGTATGGAGTCAAGAGAGAAGAAAAAATAAAAAATAAAGACGAGGGCAGGTCCTTTTTCTTCAAAAACATATAATTTAAATCCCGCTTCATTGTCATTGGCCCTATCATCAACTTCCTCAAGAGAAAGAGACAGTTTCTATCACATCACACAACCATCGCAATGTATATCACTACTGAAAAGAATTAACTTTGTGTGAACAGCATTGTTAACTATAAACCATATCAAGTAAAATATAAAAAATAGGTGTCTGATTAGATGTATGCGATCGGGATTTGAATCTGAATGCCTCATGCGATCTGCATAGACGAATCTTTCACCTTCCACCATATCAAACAACCAACCACAGTAATCATACACATAAAGCATGTCATTGTAGCTTTTCAAGTTTTTATTTAATATATACATACACAACAGAGAATACTAGTTACATGTAAAAAAGGGATTACGCTAGGGCAAAAAGCCTTCCATTGTCGATCGCCATAGTCTTTTATAAAGTAATAGGCCACATTGCTGAATAAGACACCAAAGCATAAGTATCGTCATTATGTGCAAACTGGGTCGTCAAAAGTTTGCCATAAAAATGATAACGATTACAGGGAGGGAAGAGGATGGAAAGGAAAAGACCCTTTTTTTCTTTTGTCCCCTTGTCGGAATTTAAATTGCCTAGTAAGTTTCCACCAACTTGATACAGTAAAAATGTCAGGGGTGCATCATGGATATGATTGATGGATGATGATTGTATATAACAGTCATAAACGATTGTTTTTTATTAGATTGGTAATAACATAATAGAGTAAAGAAGTGTAAAAAAAAAATGAATGAATGATAAACAAGAAAAGATCACAGATCTTTGGGTGATAATAACAATAAAAAAAAAAGGTAGGGAAAGGGTAAACTAGTAACTATACTAAGGGAGGATGGAAGAAGAGGAAATGGAGAGGTGCTATTTACATGTATTCCTTTTCAGTGATTTCCAGTTTGGCAGGCAAAGCTTCATCTTCAAGACGACCACCAACCACAGTTTCAACTCCTTGGACGCCTTGTAAGTTGTCGATTTCTTCCACCGTAACATCAGACACAGTGAAGCAGACGACATAAGCCAACAAGATACCAACCACGTTGACGGCAAAGACAATGATAAGTTGGGTCATGAAGGGAATTCGTTGAGCATCCAATTGAGAAGCAACGGCAGCGAATGCATTTTGAATTGTTTTATAGAATCCACCATATCGAGCAGCACGTTCGGTGTCGTTGGTCATTGTGCCTAATAACCAGTAGCTGAAACCTTGGAAGATTGAGTCAAGGAACCCAAAGAAAGCGTATTCAACCGCCATACCAGCATAACCAGGAGTAAACACATCCACCTTGTCAATAGTAGCAAGAGCCTTGGCAGATTCGTAAGTAAAGTTTTTTTGAATGAAGATGGCACCGACCCATAGAGCCACACAGACCACAAGGACAAACGTGTTACCAATGAGAGCACGTTGGCGACGACCACCCAATACCTTCCAGTCAAGCAACCAACCGAAGAATCCACCACCGATGATTTGGAATAGCCAGTACAGCAAGTTGTTGAGAGATCTGGCACGCAAGTTGAAGTAACCACCACCGTTATAGACTTGGAATTGGTAAGTATAAAACCAGTTGGAGCCAGCAAACATGGGGATCAAGATCAGCATACGCCAGTTAGTGAAGAGTTTGAAGACTTCAATAGCTTCACGTTTCCAGTTGGAGAATTTGTGTAAAGAGACATTGGTACCATCGCTTCGGATAACTTTGCTGGGAGGAAGAAGGCCAAGAGCCAAGAAAGCACCAAAAGCCATAATGACCATAAACCCAATGTAGGTACCAATGTTCACATCACTTGTTGTTGTGTTATTCCAGTTGTTACCGAGGGGGATAGCAGCACCAATAGTAGCACCCCTAATAATAATAAAAGTTAGTTTTTGGTTTTCCTATTCGTGATATGTAATCAACTTACAAGTTGAAGATCATCCAAAAGATAGCAAAAGCTTTGCCTTTTTCGGATTCATTGGGATAAGACATCATGATACCGGCTTGAGCTGTCCACAGGAAACCTGCACCAATACCAAGAATAGAACCGGCGGCAATGAGGAAAGCATCGCTACTTGTAAAAAACGTACCAACGTAAAGGACATAGCAGAGAGCAGCAGGGATAATGACACGATGACCAAAGATGTTATAGATAGGAGCACCCAAAAGACTGCAAACGGTGAATGTTACAGACAAGGCAGTGTTGGCGTTGTTGACAGCTTCTGTTGAGGATTTACCCCCACCACCCATACCAGTCAAGGCATTAAACATACCTAAAGAGTTAAAGAAGAAGAAGAAAGAGAAAAAGGTAAATCTTTGTTATTCATATCAAAGTTACTTGTTATTTAACATACCTGGGCAACAGAAACAGATAAACCCAACCAAGAAAACTTGGAAAGTGGGGCTGTTGTATCGGAATGGTAAACTAATTCCCATGAGATGAATATTTAATGTAAAGTAAATAAGGGTTTGTTTTTTTTTTCAAGTAGAAAAAGTAGAATTTGTGTGATAAAAAGTAAAAAAGTGTAGATAAAGAGAAAGAGAAAAAGAAGGGGTGAAACAAAAAAAGACATTTATATATTGTGTTGGCGGGATTTGAAAAAATGGGGCGTGTGTGAGAGAGCTCAAAAAAAATTCCTTTTTTATTTTTACTTGCCCAGTCAAGTTCGTTCCGTTCCAGGGTCTTTCATGATCGAATTCTTTCACTCTTCCTTGTACACCAATAATGATTTTGATTCAGGATATTTCACCCTGAAGCTTTTTTTTCACACGCCAACCCTGTGCTTACGTTATTAATGATTTTTCCTATTTCAGGGCCTTTTTTTCTTTTGGGAGGGGAAGGATCTTGTAACCGACTTTGACATCCTGCCACTTTTTTGTACTTCATTCATACATTGTATTATCCGTGATGCTTATGATTAGGACTACTCTATCCTTTAACTTACTTGCTGGATTACTCCTTGAGGGGAATGCAATGCTGTTTTCAATCGGCGTTCAAAAAACCAACCCTGATCCGACAACTTGTTTGGTGTTTCATTGTCGGTACCCGTAATGAGGTATTGAAATTTCTTTTTAGAGAAAGAAAAAAGGTGGTAGGTTCCCACTCTTGCTTGATTGTTTATTACCCATTCTCATATTTCTAATTATCGAGGATGACGATCAATTTCGCCGAGTTCACAAAAACAAGAAAAATTTTATTACTGCTACTATTTGTATTCTATTTTCAAAGATCACGCATTATTTGAAACCGAAGAAAAAAAAGCAGGGGCTTTTTGCCTTTGGTCTTTCTTATTTTTTCTTTGCTTGCTCCAATTTATATTTAACCTCCGCTATGCTTCCGAGGATGAAGCAGAATGTCAGTGGCTCCTCCATTTTATTCATGTTTCACACAAAAGAAAGGACCCGCAGCCGCCCCTCCATTTTATCAAGTAGTATTTTCATCTACCGCCTTGTTCAGTACAACCTCCATTTGTGGGGTGATCTCCCCACTCGACGGGATTTGAATTGGAGGCGGACTCTGTCCGTGTGAATTTGACATATTGGATTACAAAGAAAAGCATGACAGGGTCATGACCCTGACCAACATGAAACAACCCTTTTTTTTTTCCTGAAGAGCAAAAAGTATAATCGATTTCAAGGGACAGACCCTGACAAAGGTGGTCATCATTAAAGCACTGGGTATGATCACATCAGCAACTGTCAGGTGATGATACCTAAAATTCATAAGGGTCTACTTTCATTTTTCACATCCACGATGATGCGCACATTATATAGTTTTTATTTGTCAGTTAAATCGGACTCATCTTACGCACTTGTATCTCATGGAAAACAACGAGATACTGTACTACACAATTGGTACTGTAGCGAAACTTATTTTTAATAATGATAATCTGGGTGTGGGGTTCACTAAATACACACACATGATCTACTCTGTCTCGGAAACCAATCAAACGTGTTGATTATATTTTACATTGCTTGTTCATTGACCCTTGTTCAACAAAGGTGAACAATGGCTCGATCCTCACTTTTCGATTGATAATTCAACTTCCGTAAAAGGGAAATATCATTTGACTCAAATACCAATGAATGATCGGGAAGCGGGGTTTAGTTAGAAATCGTTTTCAGGGTCTGGGGAAGGACAGTTATTTTTATCACACCAATCCAGTAATAGCATGATGCGCCTGATCACATTGTATTAAATCCCTTTTATTGATCTCAAGGCTCCTCTCCAGTAGCACCATATAGTTCCAAGATGGATTACATAGCAGTTCAAGTAAAATTAGTGTGCATGAATATCGGACTTTGACAATCATGTTTTTTAAAATTCCGCCGACCCTCCATCCCCTACAATAGTAATAACAATGCATCATTCAACACTATACTATTTTATCATTCAAAGCAAATAAGCGTAGTAATCCGCTGAGTTTATTAAAAGTAATGTACAAAACAAGACAAAAAGTGGAAGTTACTATATGCTAAACTAAAGATAAACACAATCAATGATGAAGTAAATAAATGAATATGATAGTAGTAATGATGGTAATAGTAGTAGTAATAGTAGTAATAGTAGTAGTAATAATAACAGTAATGTGTATGTGGGATAGTAACGGTGTAAGGAATATCTAATTGTCTATAGTAATAAAAGTTGGTTTATTACATGATGGTACAGTCCGAGTCTTTTTCATGCGATCTAGCACCATTATCACGGGTATGTTTCTTTCGTTGTTGTATATTCCCATGTTTCTTGAGTTCCGAGAGTCGTTGCATTGCCCTGCGATTGTTCTGAGCAGCGGCGCGCATATACCATTTCCTTGCTTCGTCCAAGCTTTGTTTAACACCCACGCCAGTTTCCGTATAGTAGCCCACAGCATATTCTGCCTTTGCATAACCCCGATCCGCCGCTTTACGTGCCCAGAGATAAGCTTCGACGTCGTTCTGAGGTAATATGTCACGATTGCCAGGACCCGTTGCACCCGTCAAGTACCAACCCGAGAGTGCCAGTTCAGATTCCAAATCGCCTTGTTCCGCCGCCTTGGAATACCATGCAATCGACCGCCGAGGATCAATAGGACAGTTCAAAAACCCATTTTCATAGGCCAAACCCAGCTTGAATTGGGAAGGAGCATAACCGTATTGAGCAGCCCGAGTGAAGAGGTCGCGCGCATAGTTAAGATCCGGAATCACCGAGGGAACACCTTCTTTTTCAAAAGCCACACCGAGATCATGGATGGGTTGAGGATAATTATCGTCCGCCTGAGTCGCCGCCCGTTCCAACCAGCTCATCCCTTCCCGAGGATTCTTCGGTTGTCCCATTGTGCCACGTAAGAGAACCATGCTGAGCTTGTACATGGCTCGTCCATCACCCAGATTAGCAGCCTTGCGGAAGAATTGAATAGCATGAGCATTGTCCTTCTTGGTCCCAGCACCGAGTTCGTAACACACCGCCACACGATACGTACACGCCGGATGGTTCTGTTTTGATCCTTGCAAATAATGAGAGAAGGCCTTGTCCGCATCCACTGCCAATCCAAGTTTACCAGTCCCATAACAATCCGCCAAGTAGAATTGCGCCTCTGCATAGCCTGTCTTGCCCAGTCCGCTGTTTGATGCCAATTTCTTGACAATCCGTTGTGCTTCCATTGTGAGGGTGTCCTTGATTTTCCGAGCACGCTTGGGATCTGTTGTATTTGCCGCGCAGACCACAGGAATCACCTCCATCATGTATTTGGCGAGATCCAACATTTTGCCGGGATCGTTGGATGCTTGTGCTTCGGTTTTAAACTGTTGCAAGTTTTCCATGCTGGGTAGTGGGAAGTGATTGGGTGGGCTTTTTCGTCCCGCTTGATTGGCTGCCAATACCGAGCTTTCAGGTAAATAAGAGCTGTCCATCATCATTGGTGGTGG
The DNA here is from genome assembly GCA_025330725.1 of Chlamydoabsidia padenii. NCBI lineage: Eukaryota > Fungi > Mucoromycota > Mucoromycetes > Mucorales > Cunninghamellaceae > Chlamydoabsidia > Chlamydoabsidia padenii. Next base: position 619,588 of record JAIWND010000004.1, on the reverse strand, counting down.
TGGTGGTGGTGGTGTTGAATATGGTTGAGTCATCGTCATCACTCTTTGTTGTTGTGATTGTTGCTGAGATGAGGATGGTGGTGGTCTTCCATAAGGTTGTTGCTGTTGATATCCCATTGGTGCATATTGAGGTCTTGGTGAGTTTGTTGGTCCATAATAGTATTTCCCAGTATTCATTTGAGGAGGAGGCACTGACATGTGAGGACCTATACTTGGTGATCCAGGTGGGCGTTCATAATAACCTTGTGCTGGAGCAGGTCGATAAGCAGTACCGGGATGACCATTGTGTAGAGGTGGACCAAGTATAGATGGTTGGCAGGTGGTTGCATTCCGTTGTGCATGATTAACAGATGGTGGAGGTGTAGCACTGTGGACAGATGGAAGCGTTCCGTTTGATAGACTATGAGCTGTTGATGATGAGGAAGAGGACCGAAGATGAGTTGGTCCTTGAGAGGCCAAGGTTGTCGAAGTGGTGGAAGATCGATTTGATAAAGATCTGAGAGAGGGTGATCTATCAGAGACACCGCTGCCAGTACCTGGTTCGTCCATTTCTACAGTATCGGGTTTTTGATCATAGTGTCGCTGCATTATTGTTTTGTTGTTAATGACAGGTGTAGATGAAGGTGGAGAATCATGGATGCTGAGTTCCTCCAACTTGAAGTCAGGAATAGAGAGAGGTTGATAACCAGTGACTTCCCGACCAGCCATATTAAAAGGTTGATTGAGAGGGAAGAAAGAAAGAAAGAAAATGAAAAGGAGGAGGGGGGAAATAAAAAATTATGGCCGAGAAATACCAAGCGAAAAAATAGAAGGGTTCTTAATTCAAACCCCGTCTTTTCATATACACACAGTTTAGAAGATAACTGAATAAACGAAGCCTTCTCAGTGTCTATAAAGGTAATTCTTCATCGTATATTATACCGTTTGTGTTTTTTTTCCAGCAAGACACCACATGTTTTTTACCATGTTTTGCCCAGCTTTGCTCAGGAGCTTGTACACTTATTTTTCAAACGCCGATGTAAAAGGCGAATCAAAATGAAATCAAAGCTCTATTTACTTTTCTTTTTCTTCTTTTCTCTATACCTCAACTCAACCAATGCCATCTGTGACACTACCGACCACCGAAGATAAAAATATAGTTAGAAAAGCGCTCCCAACCTCGGTAAGAATCAGGAAAACAGTATAAAGTATAAAAATATATTATGTAATTCATGTCACTTTACTCATTTATCATCCCAACTAGAAAATCCTCACATCTGCTGTAGCTCGACTTTATGTCAACGTACCACATACCAGCACTTGGACTTACTCCGAACGATGGGGAGCTGCTACTTTTTGTAAAGATAAAAAGAAACATAATGCATTCTTTATACGTATAGTGGACATTGTAGTAAGTTGACTCGGCACTAGGGAAGCCAGCCTTTAAACTTTTTTTTTTATCTTTAACGTAGAACCACACTGGGATACTATGGGAACAAGAATTATATGATGGATTTGAATACAATAAGGACAAGGACTTTTTCCATACATTTGGTACTGACGTAAGTATATATATATATATATATATGAAAGGTAAAGCAAGATAGCCCTAACTAACAATGAATTTTATTATTGGTATAGGATTACTTGGCAGGCCTAGAATTTGTTGATGAAGGGGAAGCTGACATCTTTTATAAAAAGGTAGCTAATCGAGAATCTATTCGATTAAAAGGTAAAGTGAAAGGAAGGTGTACTGTATGGGTGGTGGAACTCACACTTTTATTGCTATAGATGATACTGCCAAGTCAGCTACAAACGGAGCCCACTGGAAAATATCAAGAAAAAGCACCATCGACAAGAATCATATTGGAAAACCATCGGATTTCCGTCATTTGGGTCATATTGGGTATACAACTGATAAAGGATTCACGATAGAAAATAACGATCCGGAAAAGAACGCTATTGTTGATCAACTGAAGGCTCTTGGCATTACTCCCGAAGAAATCAATCAAAATCAAGACTTTATCCATCAATTCTTGAACCAACATACCAACACCAGTCATGAGAATGGTGGCCCACCTAGGTCTGTACCTTCTTCACCCGTCCCTAACCTTCCTCCAATGCCTTCTAGCAAAACAGGTAATGATCAAATATAAAGTCGCATCACATCATCTGACTACTGACGTTCACTTTTTTTTTTAAATTAGGTCGTAGACCTCCTCCTCCACCTCCACCACCAAGAAAAAAGACGATACCATCATCACCAGCACCTCCAGCACCTCCTCCACCTCCACCACCATCTAGAAGTCCAAGACCTCCTCCTTCTCGACTAACACCAGCTATGCCACCTATTCCTCAACGTGGTGCTCGTCAATCACCTGCAGGAGGAATACCACCTCCGCCACCTCCAATGACAAACACAGGAGGGATACCACCTCCTCCTCCTCCACCACCACTGCCACCCACGATGAATCAAACTCCACCACCTCCTCCACCACCTATGCCACCAACGAACTGTCCACCACCACCACCACCACCAGGACCGCCACCAGTTTCAAACAACGGTTCATCTCTTCCTGCTATATCAGATGGTCGATCAAATCTCATGGCTTCGATTCGTGCAACAGGAGGTATCGGCTCACTACGAAAAGGAACACCCACACGTCAAGCTACTCTAGTAGGCGGAACGGTATTGGCAGGAGGGGCAGTAGCATCAACCGTCAACAATGATGATGATTCAGGCGGTGGTGATCTGGCATCTAGTCTGGCAGCCGTCCTCAAACAACGACAAACAGCAATGCAAAGTGACGATGAAGATGATGATGATGATGATTGGGAATAGATTAATAACACATTTAGTAGTATAGTATTATATTTTAGACTTTGTTATCAATCATCAGTAAATAAAAACACTTTTATCTTTTTAATGACTCTGGAATCAAACACATATTTACCCACCACACAATAAAAGCATTATATAAAAGAGTGTTTATTATCATCAAATATACAGCTATAACTACATCTATCTATATACAACACCAAGCCTAATCAGTAATCGAGAATACCAGTATCGTTGTTTGGGCCATTTTCTTCTTCCAGTTCATCATCAAAGTACCGATCTTGTATATCTTGATTTTGTTGAACCAAGTCGTCGTAAGTATCATCATGATCCACCGCACTATAGTCATACTGATCATCCAATCCATCCAGCCATTGTTCCTCCAATAATCGTATCAGTTCGTTCTTCTTTTCTTGACGTAAATCCACTGAAAGATTAGTTGGTAGTTCACCCAATGGAACAACAGAGTCATCGTCGTCATCTTCGTCGTCATCTTGTTCCTCGAGTTGTTCTTCTTCTGATCGTTGCTTTTGTTGCCATTGATCTTGTACATATCTTCTGTTCATACCGTCATACACCCGGTCCACCAAGGAGACATCATTTCCAAATGGAGCATAGCGTTCTTTGTCAGGGATCAGTTGGCCAATATATTCTTCATAGAGGGAAGGTACTCGTAGTTGGATAGATTCGTCAGAAAAATAGTCAGAGTGTCGTAAATGGTGAATGAGGTAATGGTATCGTCGATTGTGCCGCTGGGATGGTATGATAACTTTAGGAGTAGGAGGTCGATCTATGGTTTCTATAGTAAAAAAAATAATAATAATTAGCCTTTCCAATAACTGCAGTTACAATAATCTACTTACCAAGATTGTTGTTGTCCTTCCAAAGTGTTACCAGTTCTGGAGGTAAATGAGGTCGAACTTGATCAAAGAAGAAGGCTGGGTTGGTGTCAAGCCAATGGATGAGTTTGTTGCGTTTCTGATCTTCCGTTAGGTTGCCATCGTCAAAAGGAATAGGAATAGAACTACCTTTTTGTTCAATAAATGATATAAAGCTTGTTCGATTAATAGGATTTATCATTAAAGGAAGAAAAAGAAGAACGGAATATGATGGGAGCGCAGACGACAGATATATTTAAGGCGCCGATTCAATTCATGCGCCCGCTAAGAAATAAAAGTGGGCCCTGGTATGATTTTTTCTTTTTCTCCTTCCTTCTTTTTTTGTTCTTATGCTTTACTCGAAATCTTCTCCTCTTCGACTTTTACAGAAATGTCAATACCAGTTTATACGCCATGCTTCGAATCTACCACGATCTGACTATATTATCCAACCTCGTCTCGATTATGGGTACATTTCTGACCACGCTCATGACCTCGCTGACAATATGAAGTCCAGAAACTACAGTCCTATTGATCCGGTCGAATTCCAACACCTATACCAAAAACGAAAAGATCTCTATCAACAGATTCTTCTACTCCGGTCACAGCGAAACACATTATCTAAAGCAGCAGCAGCTCATCAAAAGCAACAACGTAACAAGAAACCATCCACCACTTCTTCGACAGCGGCAGCCATAGCATCCAGTACTCGCGACCGTAGCATCCAGCAAGCACAAAGTATCAAGGCAGATATCAAACGACATGAACAAGATCTGGAACAAATCGAATCACAGCTCTTGGCACAGGCATTGCTGATTCCCAACACCATTCATCCTGACGTTCCTAGTGGCGACGATCCTGTAGTACTGAAAACGATTCAAGGTACATTCAACAACAACATCAATAGCAACATTGGATGGACTCCTTTGGATCATGTGGCTCTTAATGACAAGCTCAAGTTTATGGATCTCCAACAAGCAAGTCGGGTCTCTGGCTCTAGCTTTTACTATCTTCAAGGCATGGGAGCTTATTTGGAAATGGCGCTGATTCAGTATGCGATGGACAAGGCGGTCCAACGTGGCTACCTCGGTATTCTTACTCCTGATATTGTACGTACTTCTGTGGCCAATGCATGTGGGTTCCAACCTCGGCGCGGTGAAAGTCAACAAATGTATAGGGTGAACGACGATGACGGCGGGCTGTGCTTGACGGGGACGGCGGAAATACCATTAGCAGGGAAATTCTTAGATCAAATCATACCTCAAGTCGAATTACCTCAACGATGTGTTGGTTTTGGTCATTCCTTTCGTATGGAAGCTGGTGGGCGTGGTGTGGAAACAAAGGGGCTCTATCGGGTACATCAATTCTCCAAAGTCGAACTCTTTGCTGTCACCACTCCTGATCAAAGTGAAGCCATGTTGGAGGAATTCAGGTCTTTGCAAGAAGAAATCTTTACCGAACTGGGGTTGACTTTTAGGTAGGGTAAAAGAAAAAGAAAAGAATCGGAAAATAGAATGTACTCATGTTTTTGTGTGTGTGTGTGTTGTAGAATCTTGGATATGCCGACACAGGAATTGGGGGCAAGTGCGTACCGTAAATACGATATGGAAGCTTGGCTACCGGGACGCAAGACATGGGGGGAAATCTCATCGACATCCAATTGTACCGACTATCAAGCTCGACGACTCTCCATTCGATATAGACCAACACATCCTACTCAAGATAATACTTTATTCTGTCATACTCTGAATGGAACCGCTATGGCTGTACCTAGGGTCATCATTGCTATTCTCGAGTCCTTCCAACGACCCGATGGATCTGTTGACATCCCACAGGTGCTAAGAAAATGGATTCCTGGACAAGTCACTAGTATCACTTTGTAGTTAGATTGAATGAATATCTTTTTTTATATATATGCTAGTATTGTGTCTTCTCTTTTGTCTTTTGTAGATTTGATTAATAAAGCTTAAATTGTGATACGATAGTTTGATCAATGCCAACAATAAAGAGGGGTCTACATCGGGCTTTAAAATGAAGTCCGATCCGTCTTTAGAAAAAGGAGAGGGAAGGGGGATCAAATCGCTCCTTTCTTCTTCTTCTTCTTTAATCTCTCTTTTTTTTTTTAATTAATCAACAAAACAACAAACCAAAGGATGCAATGGAGGGTATTTACACTATTACTCGCTGGTATTGGTGTTATCTATTTGGCTAGCAAGTTACAAGACAATCCTTACCCACACCCTGCAAAGATACGAACATCAGACCGAATACATTATCCTGGTCTTGTCCCTGATACAACTCTTCTATCAGTACAACCGGACTATCTTTATGAAGCAATGTTTTACTATGGGCAAAGTCAACGTGATCAAGTCATCTCTGGAACGGGTGATATGAAAACTGGGGTTTTTGGTAAAGTAGGATATACTTATAACACTATACCTTTTACTAACTAAATGGCTTGCTATTTTTTTTTGGGGGGGGGAATTAGGTAAAGTAAGACTGATGCGAAAACCGATCCGATCACTTTTACAGCATCAAAATGAAAAAGCTCCTGGAGATGGTAAGTAAAAAAGGGCCAACAGGATTCGTCGTATTAACTTCTTTTTTGTAACACGCTAACTTGTCAACTTGTCATAGAGTGGACCACAGTCTGGGAACACGCGCTGACCGGACCTATTACCAAGGTGTCTGGACCACCAAGCACACGCCACTCACCACTACAATTTGCCCTATTATACCACACTGTTGAAAATGAATTCACTCGCTACTATATCCGGGTGTATTACCTCTCGAAGGAGCTTGGCTCTTTTGAATACAAGGATTTGGTGCTTCCTGGTACAACATGGGTCAAGTCTTTTACTTTAGAAAACGATCGGATCATCTTCTCAAGGTAAAGTGTGATAAAAACAATGGAAACAATATTAAACTCTGTTATTATCAATAGGGACCCTGATGTCTTTCAATATCGGATTATAGCTTTACCATGCGATTTGACAAGCTCTCCACATTCAACAGATGCTCAGGATATCATACTCTCTTCAAGCAAACCAGGAAATCCAATCTCACGCAAGTTCCCTTGACTACGAGCAAGTTGATATTATGCTAATCCTTTTTGTTTTTGTTTTTTTATATCAAAAACTTAGCCAACTACCAGTCAACTGATCAAGTAGAAAAGCATGAAAATGTCCTATCCCAGCTTTATTCTCCCACGTAAGTATACACTATACCTGACTAATGACTTTTATATAGCTTTATGAGCTAACAAGATGGCTTCTTTGGGCTTTGGCCTCTCATCGATAGATTAGATACTCTGCGGGTGATCTCTCTGGATGCTTACAAGACAAGGGATAACTTTTATGTCACGGTTTCAGTGGCTGACAATGCAAGCACCATCACCCAGTTATCAATGTTACGTGGTGAAAAGCCTACATCAACTTGGCAATTGCGGACGCACAAAACAGCGGTAATATCAATGGGAAACATTAGGCTTGACAATAGAATACTAACTTGTACTTTTATTCTTTTGCTTTTATAGGAAGCCAGTTATAATGAAGATGATTTTTTTGATACCAACGGTGTTTTGGATATCCCTCTGGCCGAAGACAATCGAGCACGGATGCCACCTGTCATACTGTGTAAGTATATAAACAACACCTGAATACAAAAAACAATTCCATATAGACTTATTACTCTTTATTCCCTTGAATACAAATAGCTAGATCCATCGATGCAAAGACGGTTGCTTTTCCTATCACCAGAACACAATTCACCACCTTGGACTATATGGACAACATCAGCATCATACTCGAACAAAACAACAAACAAAAGGATGGACTTTATAGAAATGACGAAGGCGTGATTATACCCGAATACTACTATTGGCCACGCGATGAACATCAAGAAATATATGACGTCTATGATGGTGACATATTTGGACTCGAGGTGAACGACGATGGGAACTTACTTGCGGTATGGACGGAACACAACTTTATCTATATCTACAAACGTGGCACCGGGGATGATCATGTTTTGCATGACAGTAACATTAACGGTGAAGACAGTACACCATCTGACACCACTAGCGACGAAGTACAGAAAGCAGCTTTACCGATCAAATCACTCTCTCTTATTGATCAGTTGGATGTATTACTTGGATTTCGACTTCCGCCTCCCACCGCCTCACAATCACACCATCATCCTGATCTTCCTCCACGCTGGTTTTTACGCATGGTCATCACTCCCAACAATAGAAGCTCACGACAGGCGGTAAGTTTTGGACTGGTTAAAAAAATAAAAGAAATTTGGACAATTAACAGACCATTTTTTTCCCCTTCCTGTGTGATCTTTAGCGTATCAGTACAGTTGCTTTTGTCAATGCCACAACCTCTGGTCACCATGATCGGGCCGGAGACAACTATCTTTGTAAGTGATATATTGAGAAGGAATACAATATTTGATGGGAATACTAACCTATCGTTTATTATAGTGGTGGCATCAAAGACAGGGGCCGTGCAATCTTATTTAATCGATACTATAGAACCTCCAGGAGAAATCGGACTTGGTAGTTTTATTACTGGTCAATGGGACATGCTGATTGCCATGTGCGTGATCATTGCTGTCTTTGTCTTCAACGAATATCAACACTACAGCGACCCTTAATATAAAGACTAGAATAGTAATAAAGGACAATTTGTAGATCTTTTATATTGTAAATAATAAAACATTGTTTATGCATTCTTTCATTGTCTATGGTCCTTTGTGTATCTATTTATTGTTGTATATAGTCTTCTTTAGAACAAACTAATGATGTCTTTCTTAAACTGGATAATGGGGGTGGAGCAGGCCAAGAAATAGCATAGGTGGGGATATAAAGGGTGCTAATGTAAGGTGTATTTTTTGTTGTAGTAGGGATCTTCATATTGAGACTAGGTGCCAGCGCCTTATTAAAATGTGTCTCGGTGTTTTCTACCCTCAGTGTATGTTGCTCTTGTTCGAAATCATTCAACAACTGTTCAACAGCTGTGGTTTTACTTTCCTTTTCTTGTTGTTCCAATCGCCACTTTAGCTTGGCAGTTTCCTTTTCATGCTGCATACGACAAGACGACAAGGTTTGTTGTTGAGAAAGAGTCATTGACTCGAGCTTTTTTTCATGCATTCTCTTTATGTTTTCAATTGCCGCTTTCTTCTCTTGAATAAGCTTTTCCTTTTCTGCTAATATGGCTTGATGCTCTTTCAATGCTTTTGCATGATACTCCTCGTTGATCTGAGTTTAAAATTTAAATACCGCTTTCTTTTTTGGATCTTTTTTTTTTTTTTTTTCAACTCACCTTTAGTTGATTAAGAAGAGTCTCGATTTGTTCTTGATAAGATTGTTTAGAACTCACATTCTACATATCATAACAAAGAGGGTTATTTTGGACAAAGAACTCGAATTATTATTGATTACCTGTGTATTCAAATCAGAAATGCCTCCTTTTCTTTGTGCCATTGATGCATCTCCAATCTAACATGAAGGTAAAAAAAAAAAAAAAAACATGAGATTATTATTATTTTTCTTATCAACCATACTACAGGCGATCATACGCTATTGTGCACAACTTCTGTATCTGATAATGGATCTTCCTCCATTATGCGGGCGGGATTTGAAATATTGAACCCGGTCATTGTGATGATTTCAAAGATGAATGGAAGAAAAAGAAGGCAAAAGACATTGCAAAAGCCAATTATAATCTAAATTTTTGCCATCTTGATAAGGGGTTGGGGAATCCAATGAAATCTATCAAGGAGAGGTGGCAAGAAACAGAGCAATCACGTTTGGGTATTAAAACGTGTTATTGTAATACACACAAGTTCGAAATGCATTGCAATTAGAGGTAAAAGGAGAAAAAGCAAGGGGAGGTTCTTTGGCAACACACATACACAAGTATCAATGCTGGTTTTTTTTTCCTGCAAGAATGGTACAAATCGGGGTTTTAATAATTTTCATCTTTTCTCCCTTTGCAAGAATTTTTTTTTTCTCTCTCTTTCACTTTCTTCCCACTTTAATAATGCCAAGGACAACCACTCTTCTCGCTGGAATTGTTGTGGTCTCGGCTATAACATACAAATACAGAGAAGATATCAAGAATAAAACCTGGGTCCTTCAACAACAAGGTACCTCTTCAATGGAATCCATTGACACAGGATTGGAAAAAGAAATCGAAACAGTTCAATACTCTTTACACAACTCTCACAAGTATATCAAGCAAAGGCTTATCCCTTCAGGTAAATGTCTTCTGCAATAGTTGGTTACAATGACAAATACTCATTCTCTTTTTTATCTTACTAGTAAAAGCCAACTGGAATGAACAGGTCACTAATGCTACTCATGGTATGATAGACACGGATATTCCAAGTCATATCAGTCACTTCTGGGACAAGTATATATTGGGTCATTCAGATAGACAATAGTATATTATTAGTTGCTTAATAAATAAAATGATAACCATGTATATAGACTATATAATGTGTGGAGGGGGGACAGGATTTAAAATGCTCATGCATGCAGATCGTTGTTTTGATGTGACTACAATCAACGGCACAAGATGATGACTAAACTACACAAACATAATGATTGTATTGTCTTTTACTTGATATTGTACTTGCATTATAATGGTACCGTTTATCAATACTTCGGGCCAATTATGTGCCGTCAAACCCACGTTGTTTGACGTGTCGGAATCTGAATTTAACCTTCACTCTCTGTGACAGGTATAATAATACATAGACTTTTTTTTTTTTTTTTTTTTTTTTTTTACATCTTTTTCCCTTGTACTCATTTACGAATGTTATCCCGATTCAATCTTCTTGCTCGAAAAGAGTTGCTAAAAGGTAACACTGATATACAACATACTAAACCAACATTTACCTAACAAGAAAAACGTAATTACTAAACAACATGTTGTCATTTATATTTAGGAGACTGTCGTTGTCGCCAAGCTCTTGTAAATCGTTTATATACCACCACCAGCAGCAATGATAAATCTTCTTCACCTTTACCCTCTTCTGCAACAACAACAACAACAACTGATGATATTACCGGGAAACCTGCCACCGATGCCGAAATAGCTAATGACGATCACTTTTGGGAAGTCCCTTCATCAAAACCACCAGTAAAACGAAGGGTAGAATCTCTCGATTTCCGACGTTTGCTCGATGATGTACTCAAGGAACAACAAGACAAAGACAACAAATATATCACAAAGGGAATAGCACCAAGCGACAACGAAAAGTTATCTTCACCACGGGGTAGCGTTGGACCTAGACGAGCGGTATCTTTGATCGAACATCGGTTACTGGAAATGGTGAGCAAACATAAACAAATCTACAAGCGGAATTCACCTTTGCCTCGAAGCATGATGTCTGCACTCTATGGAAAAACTATGGAATCCAACACGACAATTATCAAAAAGACGCTTGATCCAGCTCAATTAGAAGCCATTCAACAAAACAAAGCCATTCAATCCCACGACCGAGAAATCAAAATCATCGACGATCTTCTCTCTACCACCACCCGCAAAGATCTCCTAAACTTCTTTACCGATTGTGTGACCGACTATCAGCGACGACAAGCCTTCCCAACTTACTACCCTAGACTGGTGAAGAATGCTATCCATCATGCATTCATCAATTTTACCGACCCTTATCTTGCCGTGGCGCTGTTTGAACAATGTAAAACCATGAGCATCCAAAGTTACATTGAAGGATGCACGGTGGAGGTCTATAATCAAGTACTACAACTCCGGTGGAATGCTTGGGAAGATATCTATGGTATGCTGGACCTTATGGAGGAAATGACATTAAATGGGATCGCTTTTGATGCTGCATCGGCGGGTATTGTGCAAACGATCACGGATGAAATGGAACGGCAACAATTAGGGTCTGATAAAATCCAACGATGGTCTCCTGATGATGTACGGTCAACTGAACTAATGAAGATCTTGGTGGGTAAATGGGCTTTTAAATGAAAATAGAATGTAATAGAATAGAAATTGTAGATTAGCTGGGTAGTATTGTGATTTGTAGCTGTATGGATTGTCTGAAACAATAAAAACCTTTTGAACATGATTACTGCATACAAGTCTTCACTTTAACCCCCCGCTTTTAAATCAGCGATTTAAAGACTTTTTTTTTTTTTTTACTTTTTTTGTCTTTCTTCTCTCTCCCCTCTCCATTTTACCTCTCTCTTCTTACTTTATCCTCTATCATGGTTTCAACACGATCTAATAAAAGAACTCAACTTACTAGTAACTCTGAACAAGATATTCCTCAATTGGTTGTCGCTCTTCCTAAAGTAAGCCTGCGGGCCATCAGAAGGAATTCATCTACCATATCTCAACATTCAACTACCAAGAACACTGATGAAACGACGACTACTACTACTACTCAAGTTACTGCTACAGGATCCTCTTCTTCTTCTGACCACATTGAATCACCACAAGTAACATTGATAGTTAACGATGACGAAAACGACGACGACGACGACGACGACGACGACGACTTTGAACCTGTTATATACCATAGACGCCGGCGGCTTCCTTTATCGACTTCTTCACAACAACAACAGCAAAGAAAAAAACCCAAGACTGAAACCAGTGACTCAAACGTTAGTGGATTACTCACCCCTCCCTCTGGCGTAAAGAAAGACCGACACGAAACACCATCCGCAGCACCTCAACACGTTCTGGAGTGCGCCAACATCAAACGCGAAAGTTCGGATGGATCAATCGCCTATGAATTACCAACACCAAGCTCATCTTCACCTGCTTCATCAAGCACTGCTGCTAATCAAGATACTCCATCAGAAGAACCTGATTCGGAGTTGGAAAACCAGTCTGTAGAAGGTGCCGATTTGACAGCAACAGCTCCTACGCCAAACTTGGATGATGTGGATGACTCGGATAGCTCGGAAGAAGAAGTTGCACCTGTTTGGGATCGATTCCATCGTGGCCGTAATGGAACCAGTTACGTAAGTCAAAATAATTCAAATTAACTCAAACATTAATTAATTTATAGTAACTCATCATGTCTCTTTTTTTTTTTTCTTAAAAAAATAGCATGAACGTATCAAAATGAAGCTCAATACTCACCATCCTGAATTAAAAACTGTCTGGGACACACTGAAGACCAAAGAAATAAAAAAATTGGTACCGATTGAACAACCTGAACATCTAAAACTGGATCTACTTCCCTTTCAAAGATATGGTGTGGCATGGATGATACAACAAGAAATGGATGAAAGTGTAAGTTGGATGATTGATCATGTAGAATGATATAACAATGATGTCTAACTGCACATGTCTTTTATATACATATATCTTCCTCTGGATTCTCAATAGATTAAAGGTGGTATACTTGCAGTAAGTTGTATAAAATATATACTGATCAATGACAAATGGACTCAAACTTTGTTAATTTGCTTTATGTAGGATGAAATGGGAATGGGTAAAACCATACAAACAATTTCATTGCTTTTACGCGATCATGGAAAGAAGCCAAGTCTCATTATTGCTCCTACAGTAAGTAAATGACTTTTTTTAAAATAAATCAAAAAGGATCTGTAATAAAAACACGTACTTACGGCTTACCTTTTATGGATTATGTATACATTGTAGGTGGCTATTATGCAATGGCAAACTGAAATCGAAAAACACACCAGCAATGATATAAACGTCCACATCTTCCATGGTAAGAAGAGGAACAGACAAATCATCAACAGTAGCATGTTTGATATTAATCTTCTCTTTTAAAATTTAGGTGCCAAGCGGGCAAAGACTGTCAAGGTTTTGGAATCCTTTGATATTGTAATCACGACATGTAAGTAATGAATATACATCATATAAAACCATCATGATGCTTAACATTTGCCTTTTTTTTTTTTTTTTTTTTTTGGTCATTAGATTCTGTTTTGGAAACCTGCCATAGAAAACAACATTCTGGGGTCAAACGTAATGGTGAACTGGTCAAGGAAGCCTCCCTTTTACATAAAGTCAAATGGCATCGTGTCGTCCTGGATGAAGCTCACAACATTAAAGATCGATCAAGTGGTACTGCACGCTCTGCGGTAAGTGGATTAGAAAGAAGAAATGAATAGATCTAATCACGCATGAACACTCACTTGACTATATGTCATACAGTTTGGTTTGAATAGTACATACCGATGGGCATTGACTGGCACTCCGTTGCAAAACAGAGTTGGTGAACTGTATTCCCTCATTCGATTCATACGTGCAGGTAGGCCATTTACGTCTGGCATTGAAAACGGGGCACATACTAATCAATTCCTTTATATCATCTTTCTTCTAGATCCATTTGGCTACTACTTTTGTAAATCCTGTAGTTGCAAAAACTTGAACTGGACATTCAGTGATAAAAGGCACTGTGATCAATGTCATCATACACCCATGGAGTAAGTCAACCATAATAATAAAGAACGTGGTGGATAGTCTACTTACCTCTTTTCCTTTTTATATAATTATCTAGTCATGTCTGTTGGTGGAACAATGAAGTCTTGAAGCCTATACAATTTAGAGGATACACTGGTGAAGGTCGCGAGGCTATGAATAAGCTCCGTCTCTTATTGGATCGAATCATGCTTCGACGAACAAAGGTGGAATGTGCTGATGATCTGGGTCTACCTCCACGAACAATTACGGTGCGGCGGGATGTCTTTAACGAAGAGGAGGACGAGGTGTACCGCTCTCTTTTTTCTGATACTGCTAGACGATTTAACAGCTATATAGAAGATGGTAAGAAGATGGAGGTGAATTTGATTGCAACACATGATCACTGACTGGAGTTGGATTGTTTTGTTTAGGGTCTGTGCTGAACAATTATGCCAACATCTTTGAACTCCTTACAAAAATGCGACAATGTGGTAAGGACATAATTCAACTCCGACATTACACATCTGGGGGAAACTAATCAACTCTTCTTTGACATTTTCAATAGCAAACCACCCTGACCTTGTGACGAAGAAAAAGGGCGTATCGGACAATAAGCAACTTGTATGCATGCTTTGCAATGATACACCAGAGGTAAAAACAAAGCAAACCAACTTTTGAATACATGATACTGAAAACTTTTTTGAACACTTCTTTAGGATGCCATTATGTCAGCTTGCAAGCACACCTTCTGCCGCGAATGTTGTATTCAGTACTTGGAAAGCTTTGATGATATTGGTGCTGGCCCCTCGAAGGAAACGCCCAAATGTCCTTCCTGTTATGCTTCTTTCTCAGTGGATCTCACTCAACCTGCTTTGGAAATCGATCTTGGTGAAGGGGAACATTCTGCTTTTTCTAAAACAAGCATTGTGAATCGGATCGACATGGACAAATGGCGTAGTTCAACAAAAATTGAAGCCTTGGCTGAAGAACTTTCCAAACTTCGATCGGAAGATCAAACTATCAAAAGGTAAAAGAAAAAGAAAAGGGACGCTGTATCTAACTTATCATATCAACGTACAATCTGCCTCTCTTCTCTCTCTCTCTTTTTAGCATTGTATTCTCGCAGGTAATTAAAAGAAGCAAAGGGATAGAACAATCGTACTAACTTATTATCATCATCATCATAGTTTGTTAGCTTCTTGGATCTTATCTATTGGCGATTGTCTCGAATGGGATTCAGCTGCATCCGACTTGATGGAAGCATGTCACCAGCACAGCGTGCGGCAGCGATTGAACAGTAAGTGAAAACAATAGGATTGAAAGACGTTGGGGTAGATAATTTATCGTACTAACGCATTTGTTTTATACTTGTATAGTTTTTCGACGAATCCGGATATCACAGTGTTTTTGATCAGTCTCAAGGCAGGTGGTGTGGCATTGAACCTTACCGAAGCCAGTCGGGTTTTCATTTGGTAAGTCCAATGAACCTAATACATATCGATGTAACATGATACTAACTCTTGATTCTTTTTTTTTATTATAGTGACCCATGGTGGAACCCTGCTGCAGAACGTAAGATGTATACGCACTTTGATCAGAACAGTCTACTAACCCCTTTGTCTTTTTTTTTTTTTGTCCTTGGATATTCTACTTGACCTCACTACCTTAACATTAGTACAAGTAAGTAATTATATCTACATCAATAGAAATAATGAAAACATATTATCTCACCTTGCTTTGCTGTGTTATTAATAGGCTATGGATCGTATTCATCGACTCGGTCAGTATCGCCCTATTCTGATTACAAGACTGATTATCGAAAACAGTATCGAAAGTCGTATTATCCAACTCCAAGAAAAGAAAACTGCCCTGGTGAACTCTACAATTGACAAAGACCAATCAGCTCTGGAAAGGTTGACTGTAGAAGATCTGAAATTCCTATTTGTTATGTAGACTCGCCCAACTATGTCCTATGTGCCTGTAAATAGTTATCCCTTTTGCTCTACATAAAATTACTCTACTTAGCTTATCTATCCCCTCTGTTGATATGTCCCCTATCTACATAGTTTATCCACTTGCATTTTACACCAATAAAAAAACTTTTTTTTAAAAAAACAATGTTGGGATGATTTTTTATGTCAAAAACTGTGCGCATAAAACAGGGAAAGATGGATTTCCAAAAAGGGAGTATGAATTGAGATAGCGACGTCCTTTACAAAGATGCGATAATCTGATCGGGATTTGAAATAAAGATTGATTTTTACTCTTTCCCAAGTTATGTTGAGCTATTGTAACCAAAAATATAGTGTCATTCGAATGCCAATTAACAACTTGAAAGGCATGGGAAAGGGTATGATAGAGTACCTACTGATGTTTGCATAGTAGATGTGAAAGAAAAAGACCATGTCCTGTGACGGTTGATCTATTTCACTCACCTTTTCATCCATCTTTCATGCTTTCCAGATTTAGAAATCCCGCTCAGATTTTGCAACGGTTTAAAAAAAGAGCGGGTCTTTGATTTTTCTTTTTTCCCTTCTCTTTCACTTTCTCCACATTCACTCTTTGTATATACGTTTTAAACTTCCTTGTCACTCTTCTTTTTATCTAACAACATAATACTATACACTCAACAATGGTCAATGCTACAGGAACAGACTTGTTGAAAGGTTGGAAAGCCCGATTGGCCAGTTTGGCAGATTTACAAGTACCCACGGATTATCCACGCCCTTTGCCATCACGATCAGTGGAAGAAGTACAAACCTTTGAACTTCCTGAACAAACTCTACTTGGTATCTTACAACTCTCCATGAATCCCAAAATCAAGGCCACTCCATTCTCCATTCTGTTGGCGGCCTTTGCGGTGCTTTTACAACGATATACAGGTGATGAAGAATTCGCCGTGGGCTCCTCTTCTTCCTCTGGTAACCCTCTTGTCTTGAGATTGGCGGTGGATCCTACAAATACATTCCAACAAATCGTTGAAATGGTACAAAAGGTAAAGTATACATGGGAAAAAGAAATGATGGGCTAAAAAAGGAAATGATGGGGAGATTCAAATAACTGACTAACATACTTTTTTTTTTTTTAGGTTGAACAAGAAGCTCTGGATAATGAAGTGCCATTTGAACAATTGGTCCAGTCTATGCATGAAGGTACGGATCCTGACAGCCAAAGACCTTTATTCCGTGTATGCTTTTACAATGAAACCGACACACCTTCGCAAACTCAATTGTCATTCACTTCCAGCAGTGCTGATTTGACCATCTTTATCACCTCCGACACCACCAACTCTTTGCGCACTTCCTTCTTACGACCTATCACCATCCGTATTGTTTACAACCAAATCCTATTCTCTCCTCGTCGTATTGAATACTTGTTGTCTCAAATCAACACCATCTTGTTGGAAGCGACAGTGGGCAGTGAACAAAACAAGGCGGTAGGCATGATTCCTTTGTCGGATACAAGCTCTGATTCTCCCCTTCCTGATCCAACCTCTGATTTGCATTGGTCTCTCTGGCGTGGTGCTATCACTGATATCTTTGCCTCCAATGCTGCTTCTCATCCTAATCGTCCTTGTGTGATTGAATCCTCGGATACGGGTGCGACTACAACATTCAATTATCAACAGATTCACTATGCTTCTAATCTTGTGGCTCATTATTTGATTAAACAAGGAATTCGTCGTGAAGATGTGGTGATGATTTATGCCTACCGTGGTGTAGATCTTGTCGTGGCTATTATGGGTGTCCTCAAGGCTGGTGCTACCTTTAGTGTCATTGGTAAGTAATTGTATCATGGAGAGGGGGGGGAGTAAAAAAAAAAAAAGGATACGATTGGCTAACTCTTTTTATGGAAAATAGATCCTGCTTATCCTCCTGCTCGACAAGAAATCTATTTATCTGTGGCCAAGCCTCGTGGTTTGATCGTATTATCTGAAGCTGGTCAAATCGCTCCCTCTGTACGTGATTATATCAAGAAGGAACAAGACATTGTATGTGAAATCCCAGGGCTCAAGATTGGAACTAATGGTGAACTTGCTGGTGGATGTTTGTCGGGCACTATTGGTGATTGTTTGGATATTGTCCGCTCCAAGGCTTCTGAAAACACTGGCGTTGTCATTGGCCCTGATAGTATTGGTACCCTTAGTTTTACAAGTGGAAGTACCGGTATTCCTAAAGGTAAGAATTGGGAGAGGGAACCGAGAAAGAAAGAGAAATAAAAAAAGAGGTAAACAGTAATACTCACCCTTTTTTATCTTGTCATTAGGTGTCCGAGGTCGTCACTTCTCGTTGACTCACTTTTATCCATGGATGGGTGAAACTTTTGGTATCTCTGACAAGGACCGATTTACTATGCTCTCTGGTATTGCTCATGACCCTATTCAACGTGATATCTTCACCCCATTATTCTTTGGTGCCGAACTTTACATCCCAACATCTGAAGACATTGGTATTCCTGGTCGACTCGCTGAATGGATGGATCGTACTCAAGTCACGATTACTCATTTGACACCTGCTATGGGCCAGTTACTCTCTTCTCATGCTCAAAATGAAATTCCTACTTTGCGCAATGCTTTCTTTGTGGGTGATATTCTTACAAAGCGTGATGCGGCCCGGATTCAAAAGTTTGCACCTAACGTGGCTGTGATCAACATGTATGGTACTACCGAAACTCAACGATCCGTCTCTCACTATGTGGTTCCTGCTCGGTCAACTCATCCTGCTTTCCTTAGCTCACAAAAGGATGTCATCCCTGCTGGTACGGGTATGGTGAATGTCCAGTTATTGGTGGTAAACCGTCATGATCGTACCAAGATGTGTGGTGTGGGTGAAATTGGTGAAATCTATGTCCGGGCTCCTGGTTTGGCCGAAGGTTACTTGCGACTACCTGATGCTACCAATGAAAAATTCATCCCCAATTGGTTTGTGGATACTCCTTACAGCAACAGTAGTGACGATAAAGACGAATCTTTGGTAGATGGTAATGAATGGAAACAACACTGGCAAGGAAAGCGGGACCGAATGTATCGATCGGGTGATTTGGGACGCTATCGTCCTGATGGGACAGTGGAATGTACTGGCCGTGCTGATGATCAAGTCAAGATTCGTGGCTTCCGTATTGAATTGGGCGAAATCGACACTCATCTCTCTCAACATTCTATGATCCGTGAAAATGTAACTCTGGTGCGTCGTGACAAGAACGAAGAACAAACCTTGGTGTCTTACTTTGTACCGGTGCAAAACAGTGATAATAGTCTGGTTAGCCAATCTGATGTGCCTCAATCTGATGATGAATCTTCTTCCAATGATGTCCGATCTCGACATCGTTACAGACGTTTGATCAAGGACGTCCGTGACTATCTCAAGAAGAAACTGCCCTCTTATGCCATTCCTACTGTCTTTGTGCCTTTGGTGCGTATGCCTTTGACTCCTAATGGCAAGATCGACAAGAATGCTCTACCCTTCCCTGATACTGCTCAATTTAACAAGAACGAAAAGGAAGTACCTGCTGCAATCAACCCTGCTGCCTTGCCTGATATGTCTTCTACTGAAAGCTTGATCCATTCTATCTGGCAACAACTCTTACCATCTCCCGAACCAGTCATTGGTTTGGATGAAAACTTCTTTGACATTGGTGGACACTCTCTGATTGCGACAAGACTGATCTTTGAAATCCGACAAAAGTGTCAGGTGGATGCTCCTCTTGGATTGGTGTTCGCGGAACCTACTATTCGCGGTTTGGCTCGTCAAGTAAAGAAGCTTCAAGCAAGTGAAGTTCTTTTGGCAGAAGAAGTGGATCAAAAGGATCAAGAAAAAGAAAATGAAAAGGAAGTGGTGGATTATGCTGCCGATCTTGAATCGTTGGCGGCGGAATATTTGGAAACAAGCTATCAACCTCTTGCTACTCCTACTGGGCCTCAACGCAACATTGTTTTGACTGGTGCTACTGGATTCTTGGGGGCCTTTATCTTGGGTAAACTATTGGATTACGATAACACTCGTGTGGTTTGTGTGGTACGTGCAAAGGATACTGCTGGTGCCTTTGATCGTGTCAAGAAAGCTGCCGTCTCTCATGGTGTTTGGAAGGATAGCTGGGCAAGTGACAATCGTGTTGAAGCTGTATGTGGTGATCTGGCCAGTGATCGTCTGGGTTTGAATCAAGCTGACTGGGACCGATTATGCTCTGAAGCCGATGCTGTGGTTCACAATGGTGCTCTTGTCCACTGGGTTTACCCTTACCACCAACTTCGTGCTCCTAATGTGGTGGGTACTTTGTGGGCTATGCGATTGGCGTCCTCCATCAAATCCAAGTCATTCCACTTTGTCTCATCCACCTCTGTTTTGGATACTGCTCATTATGTTGGCTTTGGTGACAAGCGGGTACCTGAAACCGACGATTTGGAAGGTTCTCGCGTGGGATTGGATGCCGGATATGGCCAAAGCAAATGGGTGGCCGAGAAGCTGATCATGGAAGCAAGAAAACGTGGCATGGCAGCAACTATTGTACGACCTGGATACATCCTCGGTGAATCGCATTCTGGTGTAACCAACACGGACGACTTTATTTGGCGTCTCCTCAAGGGGTGTGTTGAATTAGGCTTTATTCCTTCTATGGCTAATATTGTCAACTTGTGCTCGGTGGATTATGTCGCTTCTGTAGTGTCTTCTGTTGCTTACTATGATCAAGAATCAACCAAGTTGGGCGTCTTCCAAGTGACTCATCCTGCTACATTTACCTTTAACGATCTCTTTGGCACCTTGTTGACCTATGGTTATGATGTCAAGCAAACCGAATACATCGACTGGAGAAACAGACTAATGGATTATACTTTACAAGCTCAAGATCATTCATTATTCCCATTACTCCACTTTGTCTTGGATGATCTCCCTACTTCAACCAAGAGTGCTTTATTAGATGATGCTCACACAAGGACGGTTCTCGCTCATGACAAGGTAGTATGTCCTCTTATGGGTGATGATTTGATGGGATTGTACTATGCATACCTCATCAAGGCTGGATTCTTACCTGAACCTACTCTGCCTGCCACAAAGGTGCTACCTACTTTGGATGCTGCTCAAGTAACGTTATTGAAACGTAGCGGTGCTGCTCATTAGATTTTAATTACCTTTTTTTTTTTACCCTTCTTCCCTTTTATGTATACACTATCTCACTCATTCTTATTTGCCACCTCCTTCTTTTGTATATTATCAATTGTTTTATAAATAAACATGCTTTTTCATTGTCTTTGTCAACCCTGCATAATGGAATTCAACCCCCGATCCCTTTTTTAGTTTACTTTTTTTTTTTTTTTCTTTATTCCTCTCTTCTCAACTCTTTATTTAATTTTTATTGTTATTATTTGTTTTACCATTTGATTACCCTATACCCTCCTTTTATGATACTGGAATCTGTATGGGATGTACTGATTCCACTCGCCATTACTGCCGTCCTCATTAATGTCATTCCTTTTGTCATTCATCTTCGACTTGGTAATTGGCCTGGAATCTTCATGTCACTCTTGATTATTTTTTATGGACTCCTGGTGGCTACTAATGGCATGGTTAACCGCAACATTCCTTTATCAAAACTCATGCTTCTTCCACAAGTCTATTGGTTTTGCTCAATCTATGATATTGGCATTCCTCTCCTCCAGGTGGCTACAGTTGGTTGCTCCCTTCGACTACTTGCCCAACTCTTGGTCGTCCTCCAGAAATCAGAAGCAGCACAACAACAATACACTCAGCATCATTATTCTACTGCCACCATTTTCACTCAAAATAATGGCACTTTGGCTCCTATCATTATCACCACTAACACCACTAACTGGAAAAAACGAATATCGAATGGAATCAATCAATTATCACTATGGCATCAAGATCATCAGCAACATATATGGGATATAGTGCTTATTTGGATTCTCCCGATTCTATACATGGCGCTGATCATTGTCCTTGATTTGCGATATTCGAAAAAGCGGGCATATTACTCCATCCCCTTTTACCTTACTTACTCATCATCAGCTGGATGTGTGCCTCATAATGTGGACGGACACTTGGCATCGACTATCCATTATATCTATCCTCTCATACTAGCAGTCGCAGACATTTGCTATATAGGTAATCATCATTTAAATATATATATATATATATATATCGATATACTAACATGCTTATCTACTAGTGTTGATTACAATCAAGATAGTCAAAGTCAAGTCCATCTTCTCAACATCATCATCAGTCTCACGATCCAGCTTATCAACAAGCTATAAACCCAGTCAATCGACATTTTATCGACTCTATATATTCTGCTGCCTATATAGTCTACTCTATATATTACACCTTCCAACAATCATCAAGCGTTACATGTCGACTATCCTCGACAAAGAGGTTCCATGGGCAGAACAAGACATATTTGAAAGCACAAATGGGCTCACCTTCTCCTTTAATGACAAAAACGAAGTGATCAACATCGTGGCCTACCCTATCCTCTCTTTTACATGGCCTCTCTTTACTGGTACGACACAAGAAGCTTACAACGTTTATGCAACATTATGGCAATGGATCATCCAACATCGACAACAAAATCAGCAACAACAACAACAAGATGACGATGATGATAATGATGATGACTGTGGCACTTACATCGATCCTTTGCTCTCACGATCCTCAACAATCTCTTTTTCACCAATAAAGGATTATGTCAAACACCCACCACCAGCTTCTCTACGATCATCATTTTGTCGACCTTATGCATTCTCTATACAATCAAAATGTCGACATGATTATACGTCCACGCCATCTTTACTCGGTCCACCTAAACTCTTTGCTCGACATTCTATTCATTCGTCCACAGGTACTGTATCTAGTCGGATGACGGAATCCTCTGCCGCTACTCTAGTTAACCCTCCTTAGTTATTACCCCACACTTTTTTTTTTTTTTACATGACATTCTAATACATAACTACTTACCTACTTACATTATACATTTGTACACTCCATCACTATTATACCTATCATATCATCCAAATAAAGTAGCCTATTCCTTTTTATTAATAACATACATACATATAATAAACATGATGGAAATTCTTCTTTTTTTTATAACCCATGACCAATTTATTCTAATTATTCTATTCTACTGTATTATAATTTAGCCAATTAATTCTTGTTTCCACCACGGAACCATGATGTCCATCCTTGATCAGTCGGTGTGTCTTCTTTCTTCTTTGTGGACGAGGCCAAAAGATCTTGAGCCGAGGTCGCGCTGTCTTCATCCTGTCGAGTCATCTTCTCCAGTCGAATCACATTTTCGTCGTATTGGATTTGGCTTGTTGTATCGTCCATTGTAGAGGCATACATTTGTGCTTGTTTATAGTAAACTAGTGCTTGATCGAAATCACCTTTCATCTGCATGAAGAAGAAAAAAAAAAAAAAAAAGAGACAGAGATTAGTGATCTATTCGACTATGCATCTTTTTGATTTACCTCCAAGAGTTTACCCAAGTTATTGGACACTACTCCACCACATTCGCGACAGTCCTTGGCATCTTGTATTTTAGCCATACCATCCGAAGACGAAGCCAGCGCTGCCTGAGCCCAACCCATCGATTCATTTGATTTCCCCATCCCATAAAACGTTTCCGATAATTGATTCTGAAGGATGGCTTTAGTGCATAACCAAGACTCGTCATTGTCGGGAATCGCTTGAAGTGCTTGGAGGAATAAAGGTAGAGCGAGATGGAATTGTCGTTGGATGGCATACAAACTAGCCAAAGAGCACATGATGTTGATTTTTTGTAACAGCGGTGGATTGTCCGTCTTTTTCGTCACCGCATAAAAGGCCCAAGACAAGTATTCTTCAGCCTTATCGAGATCTCCCACCCGAGTATACAAATCACCCAAATGCTTTGCCGTAGTAATCAAATCGTCTTGTTGTTGTTGGTCAGATCTCTTCGTCATCGCCACCCAAGCCCGAGTATAATGTGTAATGGCATCAAATAAATGTCCCGCGTGCCATTCGTCGTATGCCAATCTTAAGCGTAATTGAATCATATCTGGATCACCTTCGTCCAATTGCTGTTCTTCCAAGGCCACCTGAAGGACTTGTTCCAAATAGACCGCAGCCATACCATAATCAGGCACCACTTGTTCACGGAAATACGCACCATGCAAAAGTAATTTGGCCTTGTAATTGAGAGAATCTGGTGACCGAGACAAAAAGTATTCAATGTACCAATGATAAGACTGCCAGATCAATGCCGTCGCCGCCGTCATTGAGAGAAGAGTATACCCTGTCACTTTAGCTGCCAACTTGCCTTGAATCTTGAGTTTTTGCATCGACTCGGTATATGGATTGGTGGAGAAGTTGGTGGTGGAGATCATTGTTCGTTTCGTTACTGTTGGTCGTAATAATCGTTTTGCTGATGGTTGTAGTTGCCATAATAAAGGAGATCTCCTAAGAGTGATCTTTTGTAGTAGGCGGGTGTTCATTTTATAGAGTGACCCCTCACAGATAATGAAAAGAAAAGAAAAGAAGAAGGGCGGGAATTGTTTTTCGATTTTTTACACATAGGCGGGTTTTAAAATTGGACCAGGGAGAACAAGGTTTGACAGGCAAGATTTAAAAAAAGCATAATGTAATCAAAAGATGATCATAATGACAAATAGTGTTTATTTCATGATAAAAATTGTTTAATGGAGTAACAAACAGATAATAAACTAACAGTTACTACAATACAAGTATTAAAAAAAAAAAAAAAAATGCAATGGAGTACCATCAAGGCAAAACTGCTTGACTATGGATGAGGAGGAGGATTTTCCATTTGATTTGGGGTATCTAACGAGTAATAAGTAAAAGTATAATGTTAGATACATATCAGTATTGACTATTTGGCACTTACATCATTCATATTCGGATTCTTATAATATCAGTTTGTTCACCATTGTAGTTGGTAGTTATTCAAAAGTGGATGGTAGTCGTTTATGTATAATGATGTGAATGGTGTAAGAGGAGATGATACTTTGTTGTAAAGGTATGTTGCCTGCCACCATCATGTTAGCAGGATGCTGACCTTCCAATACCGGCAGGGATTGCACGAGAGATATGTTCCAACATCGCTTCGTTGACATCAATTTCAACAGGGCATGATTCCAGTAGATGATTGAGTTGTTCCTACATGACCAAAAAAAAAAAAAAAAAAAAAAAAAAAAAAGCGAGAATACAGTTAAAATCCCGACATTTATGCACATGAGATGAGACTTACATCGTCCATGATCAATGACGCTGTGATGATCAATTGCCTGGCTACTTTGGAGCAAAACAAAGGGTCTTGAAGGTAGGCGTATTCGGTAAGAGTGGTCAAGTTTTGTACAGCCACTGATACTTCGTTCACCATCGTAGCGAGTTGAGCAGGCGTCGAAGATAACAAACTGATGATTCGTGGATAGTCGTTTAGGATAATGTGGATGCCATGTAAAATACTGATTGCTTGTTGTAGGTCCATGTCATCTGGGAATAATATTGTCAGCATTCGAATGTATTTTGTGATTGTTTCAACTTGGCTGCCTATTTGTATCAAGAATATCACACAATCAAGTTAGTGAGTCATGTCATTCCAGCAAGCTTTAATCTTACCATCCAAAAATAACGCCGGTATCATGTGGTTGAGGATGGCATTTTTTGCTTTTTCGTTTTCATTTGCTTCCAGGTAATAGTCCACTTCTTTATCATAAATTCCATGGTTGAAAGCATGGACCGCCTATTAAAATAAAAAATAAGATCTATCATTCCTTTTTGATTTACACGCGTTGAATATTTACCTTTGAATCGTTGATCCATACAGGTGGTATTTGTAGTTGTCGTGTCAAATAGTGTTCCTTCCACCATGGTCGCTTTGAGAGCATCTGTTTGATCTTCGTTTCAGGTCTAGACATAAAAAGAGAAGAGTAATGAGTACAAGCAGTAGTTACCCAAAAGATATTAACCATTACCTTGACAAATAAAGTCCAGCTTGTATGGCCAAATAGTGCAAGCCATTGTCAAACAGTTTATCGCACCATTCAATTTTCCAAGTTTCCAAAGTATCAGAATCAGCTTCAAAAAAGTTAGGGACATGTAACAGTAATAACCAACGGCACCTGAGCGGGAGTTTATTTTCCAATTCTTCTTTGCGACAAGTAGGACCAGTAGTAGAAGATGATGAGTAGGTAGCCCACCATTGCAATAGTAGATACCATAGACAGTTAGAAGGGACTTTAGCAGTATGTTCCTTGGCTAGTAATTGATGAATTCCTACAGGTCCCCCGAATGATCCGCCGTCACCGGTGGTTATTACCGTATGATAATTAGACAACCCCGAAGAGAAATCACCAGCGAGTCGACCACCATACAAAGCATAAAGAAGAACGACCTGAGGCCAAGCAAGGTCCTGAGTCACCACTGCTTTGATATGATCCACATAACCTAGCTGTCCTTGAAGAACATACCACATTTTTCGTCGATAGAGAGGCATCGAATCAAACCGACCTTGTTTCTGCCAGTAGGATACTTGTTGTTGAGCAGTTTCCCATACGTCAATATCATGTCGTTGATGATGTAGCACCATCATGGTGGCCAAAGCATCGTCGCCTAGTTGTTGTACCAGATCGCTGGCTCGTAACACCTGACCTGTTGACATGTAAAAGAATGCTCGATGCCAGTCGCCTTTTATCATGTCGACATTTTGGGTTGCTTCACGTACCGTCCGGCGAATCCAGTCCTTCAGCTTTTGTCGCTGCTTGATGATCGCGGTCGTAGGCTCGATTGTGGGTGATCTGATTGACAGTAAGAGTGAGGTCGGTGATAGTGGTGGTGTCGATGGATTATTGCTTGTCGTTACTTGGTGTCCAAATATCGTTGCTGCCAAACTCCAAAATTGTTGTTCATCATGATCGAAACCAGTCGAATCAATAATAGAATCAATAAGAGGAGTAGAGAATAGATTGGTCTTGAGTTTGGCGTGGGGCGAGTTATCAATCATATCAATGGCTGACTGGGTCTGTACAAACGTCATGATCAACTGGTAAAAAGTGATATGGTTAGTTTCTTTGATATGGACAGCATTTTTCATATTACCTTATCTGCTTCACCTTTAGTTGGAGCAGGAGCCACTTTGGTAGCCTATAATATCAATTAAACAATGAGACATTGTCAATTAGAGTGGACTGGCTTTGTTTCTTGAGAGGATAATAGCTTACCGGTAGTGATTCTTCAGATGCATTCGTCAAAGTCAAAGGCGTCCTACAAACAATAGAAAGAAAAAATAATTAATAGGTAGTTCAAATAATTATCCTATTCAAAATACACTACCACTTTACGACTTACCTGGACAGCCGATCAGTTTCAAGTTGTTGCAAAGAGTGTTCTTGAGCCTGTTGAGATTCACTTTTTTGGCGTTTGGCTGTTGACGACGGCATCACCCTAATAAAGATATAGAAAAAGAAGTAATAAAAAAAAAAGCAAAGCATCTATTAGTAAAAGATGGAGGATTAAAGCAATACTGGTATGACTTGATTACTCTTGAGATTCAACAGCATCGATGTGTCGCTTGTGAGGGAGAGTCGTTTCACGCACGTTTCCCATAAAGGCCGAGAATATACTACAACAACAGCACACCCGAGGGAGCATATATATAAAATGAAAAAGTTAGATCTGTTGTTTGTTTATAGTTTAATGGTAAATGACTTACTTGAAGATGGACATGGTGTTAGAAAAAGAGAAAGATTGTTTTTTGGTGCGGGAGCTCCTCAAACTTTAATGTCGGCCTTTTAAAAATATCAAGATAGATTCAATGTCCTTTTGTTTTACTCTGAAGCATTGCTTCGATTGGGACAGCGTTATGCGCTCCCACATTTAATCAGGTTTAGCTACTATGAATGTCAGATCTACTTCAACTATACAAGTGGGCCATATTTCAAGGGTATGGGCAGATATATAAAATGGGCGAGTTTTGAAAAAAGTGGGTCAATCCATCCAGCACATACTGACCGCTTTATCCTAATCATTACAAACAATAGTTTCAATTCCATTTATGGAGACAGCTGTTTTATTAATTAAAAGGGTTTAGGGACAGGGAAGTGGAATAAAAAAAGAGTTAAAAAAAAAAAAACTAAACTAAACTAAGCTACCAAGGAGATGTATACATATATGTGACTAGAAAGAATCCACCTTGAATTTCCAAACACCAGTATGGACATCGTAATCTATAAATGTCGTGTTGGGTTTAGTGCGTAATTTGTCCATGAATGTTTTGAAGCGAGGATGGGCGGGATCGGTGATTGTTTGTTTGGTCGCCTTATCGGTCGTGAAGCACCTTTCCAAAGTGACAATAGCAGGCACATTCAATGCGACACCAAAGGCAGGTTTGTCAGGCATATGAGGATAAACCGCGACACTCTTCCAGTCAATAAAAACAAAACCACCCATGATTTTATCAAGATTGACTTCTGAGAGATCAACCGGAGATTCGAATTTGACTTCACCGCAACCTTTGCGACCAACAACAAAGTTATCCACCTTTTTGAGTTCTGCAGGAGTCATCGATTTCAAGACTTCCAATGTAGGTGAGCAGTAGTATCCTTCATCAATAGCCACGTCCGCCTTGACGCCACGGTAATCATCGCCCGTCCCTCGGTTGTTATTCGTTGATTGGAGTTCGGATTCGGAGGAGCTTGTGGTACCATCCGTTGTAGTTTGACGACTGCGTTGACCGTCAGAAGACTTGATACCGAGGTTGGGAGCAAAGAGGGCACTAGAGGCATGAGTTGTTTGAGGAGTGTTGACAAGAGAAGCCACCTTGTTATGATCCACCTTATCGAACGATGCCTTCTTATGGTAAGCACGGGGAGTATAAGCACCAGATGCAAGGATGTCGAGATCACTGACACCAGACAGTTCGCTTGTTTTCTTGGTAGAGGGTTTACTGTTGGGATTGAAGGAGAAACCCCGGAGTTTGATTTTAGAAACCACGCGTGGTGAGATAGGGTAATGTGGAGTGGTTGTCAGTTTTTTACCACCATCAGCAGGAATAGCAGTGGGGCCGGTTTTACTTGGGTATGATTGACTAGTACTGTTGCCTTGTTGCTGTTGCCCTTGTTGCTGTTGTTGTTGCTGGATGGCGCTCGTATTAAATAAGGGATTGTTTCCATAAGGGCTTTTGTCTACTGTGGCTACTAATGGTTGTTGTCCTGGTTGCAACCCGTTCGTTCCAAATGATGTTAAACCACCTGTGGCGGGTAAAGTGAATGATCCAGCACCTTGTTGTTGTTGTTGATTTCCGAAACCACCAAAACCACCAAAACCACCAGTAGCAGGTTGAGTGTTCCCAAACATACCACCGGTGCCTGCAGGTTTAGCACCAAACAGACCGCCTCCTGTGGCCCCGGTTCCGAATCCAGTTGAAGGTTGCTGTTGATTAGTTCCTCCAAAGCCACCAAAGGAAGGTGTTGTCGATGGCTGTTGGTTGTTGCCAAATAGAGAGTTTGTTTGACCAGTGGCAGGTTTAGCACCAAAGAGACCACCTCCAGTAGCACCAGCTCCGAATCCAGTTTGTGCAGGTTGAGTTTGTCCGAATCCACCTGTGGTGCCAGTGGTTGCACCAGTACCAAAACCACCAAAACCAGTTGCGGCAGGGGTTGATGTGGCGGGAGCAGCGGATGCACCGAATGAGAAAGAGGTAGCTGGTTTATTAGCAGTAGCACCAAATCCACCCGTAGCAGCACCCGTACCAAATCCTGTACCAAATCCACCTGTAGTTCCTGCAGGCTTTTGGCCAAAACTGAATCCACCTGCTTGTTGTTGAGGTTGTTGTCCAGCTTGTCCGAACATAGAATTAGTAGCAGGAGTTTGACCAAATCCGCCTGTTGTAGCACCAAATCCACCAGTAGTAGCAGGAGTTGAACCTAAATTGAAAAGAAAGGAAACGAAAGATGATGATTAGTATACGTTTCTGCTTTACCCAACTTTCGTTTTTATTACTTACCAAATGAGAATGATGGTTTCGCGGCAGTGTTTGCGGCACCAAATGCAGGTTGTTGTTGTTGTTGCTGCTGACCAAAAGCAGATGATCCACCAAAGGCATTTGTAGCAGGTTGTTGACCAAAGCCAGTTGTAGGTTGTTGTTGAGTTTGACCAAAGAGACCACCAGTTTGAGTGGCACCAAAAGCAGGTTGCTGTTGTTGTTGCTGACCAAAAGCACCAGTTTGTTGTTGTGTGCCAAATCCTGTGGTGCTAGATTGACCAAATGGTGTTGAAGTTTGACCCATGGAAGATCCAAATCCAGTACTAGCTGCACCAAATCCGGTACCTGTCGTTGGTTGGGCGGTGCCTGTTTTTCTATTTTGGTTGTAATCTTGAAGGCGCAGTTCTTCCAAAGACTGTTGTTTGTATTGAGGCATAGCTGTGATTGTTTGGAAAAAGTTGTTGACACCAGTAGTTAAATCACGATCAGTTGTAGGTGCAAAGTCGGCCACAGCAGTTCCTTGATTCATTCCACCAGCGGGTTGACCAAAGCCAGATGTAGTAGCTCCGCCACCGAATACTGATGTTTGTTGTTGAGGCTGACCAAATGCATTGGTAGTGGGTGTTGTAGATGCTCCGAAAGCACTTGTTGTTGCTGGTCGTTGTCCAAATATTCCACCAGTAGCTTGAGAAGCAGGAGCTCCAAAAGCAGAAGTTGTAGTGGTAGCCCCTATGAAAAGAAGAAGATAAAAAAAAAATACGTTGGTCAGTATATCTATTTGCCTTTTTTATAATACCATTTCTTACCAGCACCGAAAGCACCACCTCCACCAAATCCAGTCGCAGTAGGTT
This sequence comes from Chlamydoabsidia padenii, assembly GCA_025330725.1. NCBI lineage: Eukaryota > Fungi > Mucoromycota > Mucoromycetes > Mucorales > Cunninghamellaceae > Chlamydoabsidia > Chlamydoabsidia padenii. Next base: position 588,621 of record JAIWND010000004.1, on the reverse strand, counting down.
GAGCTAATAAAATAAAGGGGGAAAAGATGAATGTGTTAGATTTCTATTTGACCAATGTTAGTTTTTTAAAATAAATAAAAAGAATCCTTACTTGCGCCAAAGCCAGTGGGAGCAGGAGAACCAAACGCAGATGGCCTTTGACCAAATGCTGAACCAGTATTAGCAGCTGCACCAAAGGCACCAGTAGTTGCGGCAGGTTGTCCAAAAGCTGATGTAGTTTGTTGAGCAGGTTGTCCAAAGGCTGATGTAGTTTGTTGAGCAGGTTGCCCAAAAGCACTTGGCGTAGTTGTTTGAGCACCAAAACCACCAGTGTTAGCAGCTGCGCCGAATCCTATAAAGAAGAAATGAAAAGAAAATAAAGTGAGTTTTCGGAATATATAAACATGTCGACAGTATAAGTAGAAACTATACTTTGCTTTTTTTTTGTAAAAAGGCAAAGTAAAGAGTCTGTTTATTGAATCAAGATGAAGACGTACCTCCGAATGCAGATTGTTGCTGGGGCTGTTGACCAAATGGTGAAGCAGCAGGTTGTTGTTGTGTTTGACCAAAAGCACCAGTACCACCAGTACCACCGAAAGCACTTTTTCCGAACATGATGTAAAGTAGGAGTCGTTCGAAAGTAAAAAAAAACAAGTAGAAGAAAAAGAAACAGAGGTAAATTTTTACGCGCTTGCAATATATAAAAAAAAAAAAAGAGAGAGTGGACTGTCGCAGTTGGAATTGATGACGGCAGGCAAGCCACAAATCCCACTCAAAAGAATCAATTGCCGGAATTCGAATTTCACTTCTCTTCCTGCTCTTTCTCTCAACTCTCTCTCTCTTTCTCTCTCTCACTTTTTATTTTGTATGAATCATAATCCTGTCCCTGATATTCCCGGTATCCCTGTAGCTGACACCGATTGGCTAAAGGAAAAGATAGCTACTCTTCTTGGCTTACGAAATTACAGGTAAAAAACGACTCTATACTTTGCAATATTATGGGGACCTACTCTGATCTGATGTACTTTTCAACTAGATTCCCTGGTGCTCAACCTGTTAGTTTTGGATCCGAAGAACTCAAGGAATTGGAAAAGGAAGAGTAAGTATGGTAATACCATGTATACCGTTATTAATTTATTTTGTCTTTTTACTTTTTAGTTACTTTGTAGCGGAAAAGTCAGATGGAATCCGTTGTCTTGCCTTTTTAACAAGAGCCCAGTCTACTGGTGAACCAGAAATCTATCTGGTAAGTTGAAAAATAAAAAGGTATGTGTGTCTGTGATAATGAAATACACTAGACACTCCTTTACTAACACTTTTCAAATTGAACTTTTTTAGTTTGACCGAAAAAGCAACTTTCATGTGGTCACCAACATGTACTTCCCTATCCCTCAAGACAAAGAATACCGGAAATGTCATGAAGATACCATTATTGACGGTGAATTCGTCTTGGATAGGTGTGATGATGGCTCAGTAAGTATTATTAAACCCCCCCCCCTCCATTCACAATTGTCACTAACTCTTTGTATATAGTATATACTCAAATTCCTGCTATTTGACTGTCTCATGGTGGCTAAACGATCTTTGATCACTCGGGATTTACAAAAAAGACTTGGAGTAAGTATCTAAAAGAATGAATAATGTAAACTTGGGAAACTAAAGTCTTATCATTTGTGTAGTATTTGCAAATAGAGATCATTCGACCACATCAAAAAATGCTAATGGACAGACCAGATAGAAAAAGGAATCAACCCTTCACGTAAATATCGAAAAAGTCAAGTGAATGACAATAATAAATGTTAACTAATCTCTCTCTCTCTCTCTCTCTCTCTTTTAGTGTTGAATTCAAGGAACAACAATTCACTTACAAACTAGACGTTGTTTTTAACCAAATCATGCCAAATCTTCGACACGGTAGTGATGGATTGATATTTACATCTGTCAGTGCACCTTATAATCTTGGTACATCAAGAAAAATGTAAGTAAAAGTAAATAAAACAGATGACAAGATGAATAGTTACTTACTTGCTAAGCTAATAGGATCAAATGGAAACCAGCAAATGAAAATTCAATCGACTTTAAGGTACGATTACAATACCAGCCAAGCACAACAATACCAGGCGCGATAGATGCAAGCAAGAAACCAAAAATTGAATTACTGGTATGGCAGGGTGGGACTGATTACTCTTACTTTACACAACTTGGTATCACTGATGAAGAATGGTACAGCACTTTTGGCAAAAACCCTCGAAAATTCGATAACCGGATCATTGAATGCAATTATGACACTGAATTACAAGAAAAGTATAAATTGGCTTCTCCTTGGAGGTTTATGCGGTTTCGGGATGATAAACCAGATGGTAATCATCAATCTGTCGTCACCAACGTGTTGAAAAGTATTGCTGATGGTGTGACCAAGGAAGAGGTAAATCAAAAGAAGGATGGGTGGAAAGGGTATTAACTCTTTTACTTTTACATTTATAGTTGATTGATCATCTTGATGTGATACGGCAGGAATGGGAAAAACGAAACGAACGGAAATATTAGATCTACTGTATGTACATACTTAATTATCTCTAGATGAGTTAGCTTAGTCATCTCCCCCCATAGTCTATTATCTATTACTATCTTCCAAAAATAAAAATAAAAAAAATGACTCACTTGTCATCATTAAATACATTAATGTCTTTGCACCTAACAAAATGTATCAGTCTATACTGACTGATTTACTGCCGTTAATGATAACCGCGATAAAAAGTCCCACACAAAGATGGTTGAGTTGTCAAACTCCGCTTATCACTTGTGCATGAATTCGCCATGTGTGTCTCACGGTTGGTACTACAGGTCCAATGTAAAGTCATAGATTAGCACTTTATAATCACTTGACGATATCATTGATACGTTTGCCCAGGAAATAGTTTAGACTTGACGGTAATCGGGATTTGAATTTTGTCAAATTCATGCAGAGGTAAAACAATGTGGCAAAAGTCGATTTCACAAATATAATGACAACAATGTATTTTTATTATGTAGCAAACATCCAATTTTTATAAAAAGATCATACACTATGATAAAAATTAAATCCATGTTTTTTTTTATCTATGTATCTACTAATCACTAGATTAAACAACTAATCTTTATCAACACTTTTTTCCAACACTAAACATCGATCCCAGCCTTGTTTATCCTTAAGCGTTTCCACCACGGACCATCCAGACCATAACAGACGAACACGTTCGACCATGCCTTTACCACATTCCAAGACCACACGACCTCGAGGATGCAATAAACGTGGTGCCAATTCGCTTAGGGTCACATACCATGCCAAACCATCGTCATCCGCATAAAGTGCCTCGGGCGGTTCAAACGCCAGAGCTAGATCCTGTTGAGTAGCTTTACCGTGTTGTTGTTGTTGAGAAGAAGAAGAGAGGTAAGGCGGATTACAAACAATCAGATCTACAGGTTCATTATCCAAATCATCGGCAAGAGTCAGTAAAGCCATATCCTTGATTATAAAATGAGCACGATCGGTGCAATTGAGTTGTTGTTTGTTGATTTCTGCTTTGGCAATAGCACCTGTACTGATATCCACACCCCAACCGATGGATGTGGGATGATGAGTCAAGATGGAGAGAAGGAGATTACCACAACCCGTACCTAGATCCAGGATTCGACGAGGTGTATCGGTTTTGAGCCACGCCAGCGCTGCATCCACCAAAGTTTCTGTGCTTGGTCGAGGAATCAGACAATTTTTATCGATTTCAAATCGTAAGTCATAAAACGTCTAACAATAAAATAAAATAGAATGATCAGATTACATTTCCCCCTGTCTTCCTTTTCTTCTTCTTCTTCTTCTTTACCTTTTCACCTAAAACGTAAGCCAACGGTTCCTTCCCATAACTTTCCACATGATCCAATTCCACTCCAGCCTGAGTAAGTTCAGCCAACCGTCGATCACACGCCCGTTTCCAGAATCGATGTTCCCGATCGCGAATCAAAGAGAATTTATCAGGTTCCGGTCGTTCCAGTTGAATTCTGTTGTTGTGCTGTGAATACATATCGATGGTATGAAGTGTCATGTAAAGACCTTTATCTTTATGTGTCTTGACAGGTCGTGTTGCTGCCGAGTTGCCGATGATAGGGTGATTATGGTGGAAGAAGAATCGGCGGACGGAAGGACTACCCCAAGGTGTTCGGAGGCCCAGCTTCACTGTCGAAATCGAATCGGAATTGTTTGATCGTGTCACCTTTGTCACTTCGAAGGATCGGAAGAGTCGACTGCTTTTAGGAATTGGTGCCGTGGGTTTCTCTAGATCATCCTCCACAGTTGCTGCATCCATCGCTACTACATCGTCCGTTGCTGTATCCACTGTCGTGTTAGAATCATCAAATCCAGTAGGTGGGACTTGGCCATGGCACAGTATAATCATTCCCAGCTTGATTTCGTCTTTTTGATAGTATTCCATCAACCATTCTTTTGCACCTTTGGTTTTCGACATTAAAAGCTAGAAATAAAATAAAAGAAACCAAGTCAGTCTACAAAAGATACAGTCAATAAAGTAACTTACCCAACCCGAAGCAGCTTTTTGAAGGACATAAGGAAACCAAATCTGATCTTGATCACCAAAGTGAAGTCGCACCGCCTGTTCCACCGTGTTAAAGTTCTATGCAATAACAACAACCCCTTCCATCAGTTAGTACATTAGTCCAATAGATCATACTATTCACTTACGGTGCCCGGTTCTTTCCAAACAATGGCCAATTGCTCGTCCTGGTATCCAATATCCAACTTGACATCCTTGAGTTTCAAAAGTTGTTCTTGAGTCTTGTTATAGTGAATTTCCACCTCGTCGTTTTCTTGCAAGATCCGTGTTTCTTCACTGACTTGACCATTCACTGTGATTTCACCCCGCTTGAAGCTTTGGTGAGCGTTTTCCCGTGATGTCACCACTTGTCGATAATGTGTCATGAGCCATTTACGAATACGTTGACCGGCACCTCCGGCTGTTACCGTCGTTTTCACATGGATGATAGTATCCGGCATGCATAAAAATAAAATAAAAGAAAGACAAAAAGAAAAAAAGAAGGATCAAATTTTTCAGTTTTACTTTATTTTTAAAAAGAAGGGTTTCAAACGCCGACAAAAGAGAGGGGAGGAGTAGGGGGAGGTCTATGTTAAGGTATAAAATGGCATAATGTAACATGTGGATGATAAAGAATAAATACTATTGTAATAAAGGTTGTCGTTGATCATCATGAGGATCATGAGCCAATGTATCCCATTCTTCTTGTTGTTTATTTGATGATTTCCCTTTCCAGAAGCACAGGCGATGATAAGCATTGACAAAGAGACACTTGATATCACCAAATATACTGGGCCGACCATTAAGGATACGTTCAGGACGTAAACGGTCATGACCATCAATCATTACTTGAATACAAAAGATGACAGCACCCAAGACACCAAGAGCAGTAGCCGCTGAGATCATAAACATGATGATTTGTTGATATCGCACTGCATTCATAATGGGAGCACCACCCAAGATCGAGCCACTCATCATGCCAGGAATAGAGATCAATCCAATGACAGACATTTGATTGATGGTAGGTAACATGGCCAGGCGAATGGCTTCCACCGCAATCGATTGACCGGCTTCCCATCGACTGGCTCCAAAAGCCAAATAAGTTTCCATTTGTTCCTTATTACTGCTGACACTGCTGAGACAACTGCTGAGAGCGACCGCCATACCGCTAAGTAGGTTTCCCAGTAACATTCCGATCGTAGGTATAAATGTCTGTGGTGCCCAAAATGGTGTTTCATTCATCGCCCATTTAGTGCCAATAATACCTATTAATAAGGTCGAGCACGCTGTCGATACTAATACTGATAAAAACTATAAAAGCAATTCATGGTTAGTCAAGATTATCTCCAACCACTTATTATTACTTTACCATGCCATTATAAGATTGTTTGGATTTGTTATATACAGTTTCATAAGCACCAAGTATTACCAATACAATCGTCATAGCCATCACCACTAAAGGATTCTTTGCTCGAAATACATCTTCCAAGATATAACCCTATAAGAAAAGATTAGTTCACTTTTATACATCATCTCTCCCCCTTTTTTTTTTTATTCTTACCATGATAGTAAGTTGGACAAGACAACGGACTGCCGCAATAATCAAAGACTTTTCCAATTTCAAGTCAAGACAGAAGGAGACAATACCTAGTATGTTTCAATAATAAAGTGAGTTACATACAATACTGTATTATAGTGTCGGACTACTTTACAGTTAAATAGGATAAAACAACCAGCAATGGCCACATTCACCCAAGTCAATACGGGAGTACCAACAGGATCATGAGGTTCAGTGATCGTTCCATTACCAGCCACGAGTAAGGAAGGAATCATGGTGTATGTGTATGTGTGTGTGGGAAGAGAAGAAAGAAGAAGAAAATGGAAATTTATCAAAAAAAAAAAAAAAAAAAAAAAAAAAAAAAAAAAAAAAAGATGAATGTGAGAAAGATCCCCGACCGAAAAACCCCGCTAATGCGATCTGATCAGATAAGTGAGTCGTACATGATCGTTCAACTAGAGTGGGTATATATATACTTCATACAACTCATTGCTACATAACTTTTTACCTAGTGCGGATCGATCAGTACATAAAGGACTGACTACAGTGTCAAAAAAAAAAGGGGGGCTGGGATTTTAAACTCCACTTTTCCAAAAAAAAAAAAAAAAAAAAAAAAAAAAAAAAAAAAAAAAAAGCGGAACCCCCTCTCTTTCTCTCTCTTTCTTTCTTTCTTTTTTACAATGGATAATCGTGTGCCTACATTTATACAATTTCCCAAGCACTCGTTGCCCTCTAATGAAGGTAAGTCTATGGTGGTTTTTTTTTTTTTTTAGTCAAGTGAACTTATTCTTTTTAGTGTTGAATGGATTATAGGAAGACGATCTGAGGATCACCGGAAACGAAAACGACTAGCTTCACCACCACAATCTCCAGCAGCAGCACCAATCTCTCCAGCAGCAGCACCATTCTCTCCACCACAACCTCCAGCAGCAGCACCAATCTCTCCAGCAGCAGCAGCACCATTCTCTCCACCACAACCACCTTTATTCTCTACACCACAACCACCTTTATTCTCTACACCACAACCAACGTCATTCTCACCATTTCCATCAACACCATACTTGTATTCCACGCCCTTGTCCTTCTCATTATCTCCACCACACAACGATCTCCACTCCGATTCTCCCAGCAACAACGACATCTTCTTCAGCGCTTGGGATATCAGCAGTCCGGACTCATTCTGCAGTGCCTTGGATTATTATCTTGGCGATGATAATGAATAGAATAATATCTGTATCTATATCCCCCCTCCCCATTACTTTAGTCAATTTATCCATTTATTATGTAGTTAATAGTAAGTAACATTAAATAAACCTCTCTTTTAAAATAAAATGGTCTTTTTTTTTTTTTGTCACTGTGGTAATAAGGCGACTAGTAGGATTAGTTTCCACAATAGATTAGGCATACGACTGGCTTTGGAGGCGATGCCTAGAGGTGGTGGTGCATTCGTGGGTTCTATACAATAGAGTAAGATTTTGGCATCCAATTGGAGGAGTTTTTTTTTATTTCTTACTTACCAAGAGTAGAGCTGATCATACTATCAGTAGACTGACTGATTATACTATCAGTCGGAGTCATCAAATTGGTGGTTGCTGTTATGGAAGAAACCAAGGTGGGGAAAGAAGAGGGTATCTATCATCAAAGTAATAAAATAAAATAAAACATTTGTCAGTATCATGACTGGTTGTCGTTGCTGTACCTCCTCCGTACCTCATCTGGGAGTGGAGAGGGATGCTTCACTCGTTGAGGCGGCGTTTCAATTATTTCAGGAGGTGGAGATTTTGCATGAGGATGGTCTTCTTTAGGTGGTGATGGTGTAGGTTCTTTTTCTTCAGGTAGAGTATCTTCTTGTAATGGAGGAAGCTTTTTTTCTTTTGGAATAGAATGTACTTCTTCATGGGGTGGCTCCACTTGAGGAGGAAGAAGGTGTTCCCCTTTATGTGTGTGAGGTACGGGAGGAGGTAAGTATTCAATTACCGTTTTCACTTTATGATGATGTCCGCCTTCGTCTTCATCAGGCTCGTCTTCATCAGGCTCGTCTTCATCATCACGTCTTTCTATATAGGTAATAAACAAAATGTCAATTCGATCCAGTTAAACGGGTTCTGAGTTACCCAAAGCTCGGCTGAGACTTAAAAGTGCCATCAGGGTCAAAAAAAGAAGAAAGAATCGCATAGGTAAAGGAATGGAGTGGGTGGGTAATGAATGATTGGAAGGGGGGGGACAGTAAAATATATCAAAAGAAGATTCATGTCATTTATGATGATGTCTTTCTTTTATAACCATTTACATTCTCCTCAAATCACAGGAGCCATATCACACGCATACACATACACGCATAAAAAAAAAAGGGAGTCAAGAATTATCATACAACAACTTTATATTTTATTCATCAAATATCTACAAGGAGAATAGTAATAAAAAAAAAGGGGGGGACTATATAATACAACTAAACTAAATGAATTCAATTGTCCATGTTCAATTTGAATTGTTCATATCGTGTCCAAAGTCGTTCCAAGTCTTCGTCCGTAGTAGATACCAGTTCTGCTTCTTCTTCTTCTTCGTCATAGTCATAGTCATTATCATCATCCACTTCATTGAATCGACTGGCCATGCTGATCATTGATGCTTTATCATCCATTTCGGTATCGTGGCCTAAAGGTGGATAAGCAGGTTGAAGTGGTCGATCAACATCATCAGGAGCCGCCCGCCAGGATCTAGTCATCAAATGCTGCCAATTCGCCATCACTTCTTTGTCCTGCAATACTGCTTCTTCAGATACTTCAGGAGCCACAGAAATGTCATCAAACAGAGAGAGTCCATCATCATCCATACTGCATTTATCAAAGTCGTCATCATTATCGTAAATGTAGTACTTTTCGATCGAGCTATCATCATCGTTATTATCGTCAAGTGGGATAACTGCTGGAGTAATGGTTGTGTCGGTACCAAGAATAACCAAGAGTCCATATCCGATAAAACCTGTAAAGAAGAGCACAGGTTCAATAAGGGCCACCTTGCCAAATAATAAGTAGCCTTCGTAAATTGTGGTCATTAAGAGAATCGACAGGATGAGATACCAAAGGATAAGTAAAGGATCAATACAGCCTAAAACTATCAAGGGGAGGAGATCAATGAGTTTTCTTCTTCTTCTTCTTCTTCTTCTTACCTTTGTCCAATCGTTGTTTCGCCCAGACTAAAGAATTCCGCCAAGTATCACTTTTGTTCTCCAAAATAGTTGATGTTGGTGTCTCCATGTCGTCACTATAGAGTGTATCAGGTGACCTTGTGTCGATAGTAGGTGACACGGATGATGTCGTTGCCCAGCGAGCCGGTATAGCAGGTACAGAAGGAATTGGACTTGAAGGAGGAGATGCCATGAGACGAGTTGGTGTAGTTATGATATTGGGTGAGACAAGTGCTTCATCTGGTTCCACGGGCTTTGCTTCCTGGTCGACCAAAAGATCCATAGTGAATAAATTCTGGTATTCGATCAAGAATTCAATCACCCGTTGCGATATCATGTATTGGACTGGTGAGTTATGTTGAGGATGGTTCAGTAAGCCAGGAGTAAACACCGCTGCAAGATTGGAAGCATCCATTCGAGTTGTTGAAGCATGAGTGGCAAATAATCGTAGCATATCCAAGACATAGAGTAACAAGTGTTGATGAGCAGTAGGAAGTTGACAAATTAAATCTTGGAAGGCATTGATCTGTTGGTCGGTTGTTTCATACATAGAGTCATCTATTATATATATATATATATATATGTATAAAGAGTTGGTCAGTTTTCATTTGTCTAGTCAGTAGTTTTTTCTTTTTCTTTTTTCTTTTTTTTACACTTACTCATCACATCCCTAAAAGGTTGATAAAAGTCCACAGGAATAACAGGATCAGGTAATTGTAAAAAGTATCGGCGTAGGATACTACCAGCATCATGCACATTATACGATTTCCAAGAATGATGCAAACCATACGAGTCCAAAGGAGAATCAAATACTTGTTGCAAGGTATTAACACGTTTCGTACTACCGGAAAGTCGAAAGATGCCTTCTGTTTCCAATCCTACATCATATAATATTAAAAAAAAAAAAAAAAAAAAAAAAAAAAAAAAAAAAGGATAGAGATCTTAGTTTAATGCTATTGTTTATTTGTATAACCACACTTACACTTTACCGTTTCGTTTGAGATAAGAGCCACATTTCGATACCACTAATGGAATGGCCGCCGCACGTTGATAATTAACTTGGGACGCATCTTGATACCCAATAGTGCCACGTGCATAAGAAATGGAGATGACCAAAGGAACACCAAATACACCTAAGACGATAAAAGAAAGAAAGAATAAAGAGTGAGTATATTTGTATAAAAGTCATTCGAGGGGGGGGGGCTTACCTTGGGGTTTTCCTTCACCACCGTTGGGTAATAAAGGTACGACTTTGGGTGTTGTCATCTTTCGAAGCCAGCGGCGGAATGATTTGCGTTTAGTAAGACCTGGAGGAGTGGGCATGACAAAGTGAGAGAGTTAGAAGAGAAGAAGAGGAGAAAAAGGACGAAAAAAATCATTTCGCCCTTTTTCAGTTCGCTCTTTTCAAATCCCGCTTTTTTGGTGACCCGTTTTGCATGAGACCCAACCTAACGATCAAAGCCTAATCAAAACAAAGGTGATACAAAAGAAGGCACTAGTCTTTTATGAGATAATACAACAATGTTTATTAATGTAACTGGTACCTATACACGATTTGATTTCAATTGAGAGAGAGCCACAGCGATTTGACCACCCACCTTGGCATTGTTCTTGATCAAGGCGATATCTACGTATATCATTCATTTCACAAAAAAGAAGGAATTAATAAAATAAAAAAAGGAATAGATCTGATCTTGTGATGGTGGGCTTTTTTATGCAGCAACTTACTTGCTTCCAAGGATTTCCCGCGAGTCAATTCGGTGATACGTTTTAATAAGAATGGCGTTTCTTCTTTACCCCGAATTCCTTGTGATCTAAATCATCATGCAAATAAAGAGGTTACTACTGTTCCATCTCCCCCACCACCACCAACTTTTTTTTTTCTTTTTCCTTATTACCTGGCTTCTTGGACAGCAATGACAATAGCTTCTTGAATGGCTTGAGCATTTGCTGCATCCTCGTCAGGAATTGGTACTGCAAAGACCATCCCACTACCAAGTTCAAGATCGTGATTGGCCACTACAGATATAAATGTTATCAGTATAATTCTCATTTCACGTTATTTAACAACAACTTACATATCATCTTGGCGGCAATTTGGACATCTTGAGCTTGGCTTGGACTCTAATCGATTCACAGATTAACATAGATTAATGAACATCGTATTGTTTACTTGGTACTTACCTTGAATCCACTATCAGGGGTATAAAATGCCGGGAACCGTTGACTAGGACCCACCGTGGCCACTGTCACGCCTTGTGTTTCCTATATTCAAAATAAAATGGTCAATATCATTCATTTTCATCCCATGCTCAACTTACCAGCACTTCCAAAGTTTTTTCAATATCCAAGATACTTTTCACACCAGCACAGACCACAGCCACAGAAGTTTTCCCCAATTCCATTAGATCAGCACTAATATCAAAAGCTAAAAACACAACAATCAGTCATCACTCCCCCCACACACACCCTTTTTTTAAAATCCTTGTACTTACATTGATCGGCACCACGGTGGACACCTCCGATTCCACCAGTGACAAATACAGGAATACCTGCCGCACGGGCCAAAAACATGGTACTGGCCACCGTTGTCGATCCTGCCTGTTGTTGTGCTATCACCGTCGCCAAATCCCGTCTTGACGCCTTGACAGCTTGAGCACCAATCTTGCCTAGTTGTTCCAACCTTGTCTCGTCTAGTCCGATATGCACCTGACCATCAAGAAGAGCAATCGTTGCTGGTTCCGCACCTTGAGCTCGAATAATGGATTCCACTTGTTGTGCTGTCTTCACATTTTGAGGGTAGGGCATGCCTACAAGTAAAACAATAAAGGAAGGAAAAGAGTTAATAAAGAAATAAAAAAAAGATGCTTTTCATATTTATTTACTAGTTGGTCTTACCATGACTGATGATCGTGGATTCCAAGGCTACCACAGGTTCACCATTGGCAAGTGCCTTTTTCACAGGAGGAGAGATGATAAACCGTGAAGCACTGGGTAAAGCATGGAAGCACCGGCGTTGGAGAAAAGAAGACAACATTATCTTTGGGAGGAATGAGGAAGAGATGTCTTTTTTTTTTTTTTCCTGGGTGGATTTTTGCTTGAAATAGCTTAATTTTAAACACCGACATATCTTTTATCCTCCGTATACACTTCCTGTCAGAATCAATAACACCCAATCTATTGATACATTGTATTATTACTCCTCATATCTTTCCTGATATGACATTAGAGACTCTTTCCATCCATATCAATAAATTGTATATTAGCGTATTGTTGATGTTAAGGAGTGACGGTGGCTGGGTTTAAATATGGTTCTTTTTCTATAAATCTTTTTTTTTTTTTTTTTTTGCCCGCCTCTTTGATTCGCTCCTCTCTTCTTCAGCTCTACCATCATGTCAAGTGGCGATTTTTACGTACGATACTAGTAAGTTACAAACAAAAACCTTTTGTATGTGTATTTATGACTTACCTTTATATATATGCACACTTATAGCTCTGGACACAAAGGACGATACGGCCATGAATTCCTGGAATTCGAGTTTAGGCCTGATGGGTTATGTCGATACGCCAACAATTCGAATTATCGTAACGACAGTCTGATCAAGAAAGAAAGTAAGTGGATAAAAAAAACAATACTGGGAAACACGAACAGTTGGTTGACTCTGGTTATAGTGTATGTCACCCCTGCAGTGATTCAGGAATTAAAGCGATTGATTGACATTAGCGATATTATGAAGTAAGTTGTAAACCAAATTTAATAAGAAATGTCCAACTCACAGTTATTTTTTTCTTTTCTTTTATGGATAATGTAGGAAAGACGATAGCGAATGGCCACGAAAGAATGTGGTGGGTAGTCAAGAACTAGAAGTACGGCTAGGGAATCATCATATCTCTTTTGAAGTAAGTATATGTATCAAGAGGTGGTGATGGATTGACTCTCTTTTTGATTATATGTATAGACCTCCAAATTGGGCTCATTGGTCGAAGTCGAAGAAAGTCAGGATCCGGAAGGTCTACGTGCGTTTTATTATCTGGTACAAGATCTCAAGGCCTTTGTATTCTCTTTGATTGCTATGAACTTTAAGGTAAAAAGATACGATGAATATAAAAGGGGAACTGATTGACTGACTAACCAACTGCTTTACTATTATAGATCAAACCCACCAACTAGATCAACACGTTATCATTATATCTACAATAGTTTATAGTTATCCTGCTTGTCAAATAAAAAAGTGTAAAACCATTATTTGTGTTTTATTGTGTAATTGTGTGTAATTGTATATCTAATCTATTCTGGGGGTTTGAAGAATTCACCAAGAGTATCGAGCCAACTATCATCATCTGGACTAGAGACACCGGCTTGTTCATCATCCATCCAAACATCACCATATTCATTGGGTTGTTGTGGAGGTTGCTGTTGACCAAAAGGTGAAGGGTCTTCTTGATTTGATATGCCGCCATCACCACCTTGATCATCATTGGTTGTCTGTCCATTATCGTAGCCACCACCAAAGAAGGGCATGGGGAAGAAACCGCCACCACTAAATAAAATAAAAATCACATCAGTATTAGGTTCAGTATTTCATACATCTAAAGAGACGGTGGGAGGGGGAGGGTTGGCTTACCCATGACTAGAATGCCTTGAGAAGAAGTCAAAGTCGATGGAAATAGCACAAGCCAGCATGACCGATCGTTGATCCAAAGTTAAACCATAACTATCTTCCATTGCATCCATACGTAATATATATTGTCCAGAATCAGTAAAGATCTATATAAAGATACATATATAAAGTAACTGATCAGTACCCTTTTCTCGATTGTTATCATATAAATCAATATCACTTACTTCACGAGCAAAGCCTACAAAGTTACGACTGACATTCCCAATCGCCAATCCATTTTCATCCTTCAGATCAAAATCCCATCCCAAGAAGGGTGTATCAATCGTGGCAAACTGTGTGGTCCTATAGATCAATATATTAGAATCATCATCACCCTCTTTCTTCTTCTTCTTCTTCTTCTTACCCTATAAACAGATCATATTTTCTTCGTAGGAGATGCCATCGTTGTTGTACTTCACCAATTACTTGGTCATCTGCGGTAGAGATGAAGATCCGACTATTAATCCATGAGAAAGGTCGTTCGATTTTGAAGATGACATTGCCTTGATTATCCATGACTGTGGCGTTCATGCGACGATGAGTGCGGAGGAATTGTCGGCTGAGTGATCGTGCAAATCCTTCTTCTTCAGCTATATACCCCAGTGAGTTACCATTAGGATCCATTATTTTATACTTGTTTGCTTGTTCATATCCCTACATACATGTGTACATACAAAAAAAAAAAAAAAAAAAAAAAAAAAAAAAAAAAAAAAAAAAAAAAGTGGTCAGAGGTGGATTAGACAGGTGGTCTGTATGTTTCTTACCAAAAATATATTCATCATTTCCAGTTCACGACCAACTACCAGGGCAGGTTGACTTAAGACCGGGGCACCAGAATAGGAATATGTCACAATGGCATCGCTTGCTTCAGGAATATGGACAGAAGTTTGTGTTGGATCAGAAACGAATTGAGGATTGGGTTGATGTATCAATTCATGGGTGGCAGTCGCAGTAGCTGGTTCAATAGGGCGAGGAGGTTGGTGATTACGTTGGATGGCTTGGCGATCTACATGTTGTCGAATACGTCCACGAGGTCCTACGCACCAAAATAATGATTAGTACAATGTGTCATAATTAGATGTTTCGTTTCTATTGCTGTTGTTTTTTACCTAATTGTCTTGGATTTCGTAAAGAAGAATAACGAGCCCACTGAAAACCACCACCTAGTTGTTGTCGACCGAAAGATGTTGTTGGATAAACTCGCCGTATGACTTGATTCATTACTTGGCGATTCATGGTATTTTTGTTGAAAAAAGAAAGTAAAAGAAAGTAAAAGAGAAAATGAATTAAAAATGAAATTTTTCACATCCCGCCCTTGATGGAAAATGCTGCGCGCATGGGAATCGGTGTTTTAAATTTCACCAATTTAATAAAAATACCCATTTTTCTCCAGTTATCATATGTACTTGTATAATAAAGTATATTAGTACAATTTTATTTTATTTTTCAACATACATACACTAAAAAAAGGACAACATACAACTGAAAAAGAAGAGAAAAACATGTCTGATTATTTAAACTCCGTTGTTGTGCTTTATATAATACTTTTTAATTTTCAAAATATATGAGGCCGGGATAGTATAGTGGCAGTACATTGCGTTGTGGCCGCACTGACCTGAGTTCGATTCTCAGTCCCGGCATTCCTTTTTGCATTTTAGCCCCGTGTGTCGGAGATAAAAAGTGATTTTCTCTGGAAAAATAGATATCAATCTGGAAATTTCTTTTTGTCTCTTTCCCCTTTCTCTTGTTACGGCTAAATGTGTATGGATTTAGGTAACGTGGGTGTGTTTTTGTGGTTTTTGTGGTTTTATATGAGTGTTGTAGATATGTTATTATCTTTAGGTAATGTAAATTTGCGTTTATAGAGTCCAAATAGGAAATTCAGGAACCAGTCAAAGTGTGCTTGGTTCGGAGGTTAAATTGATTTTCTTTTCTCTCTTGTAGAGATGGATTGATTCAAGTAGATCGTTTGAGTTTAAAAAGTAGTGAGCACCAGAATATTTGTGGTTAATATTCAACCTTTGAAGTAAAATAATAAAATAAAATAAAGTCAAGACTTATAGTCTGAAGTAATAAAATAAAGGACTTCTATATCAATGATAGAGTCAAAAACAAATCAAGTTTCTATATAGATGATAGAAACAAGGTAAAATAAGACAGTAGTTTGGTGGATCAAAGTCCTTTGTACTGAATTTTATATAAAAGGGGGTGAGTTAAATATATGATATATCTTATAACTTATAAAAAACTAAAGAAGAATAAATTGTGGGGAAAGATGGGGTATTTATACTAAATTATGAAATAAGGGGTAATATATGTAAGGGGGCGGTCATGGCGGTGAGTACGGTAGAAAATGTGAAGACAGTAAGTGCGGCAAAAAAATTATGAGAAGCGCCAAAGATGGCTTGTAGGAAATCGTCCATGTTAGGCCCGAAATTTTGTGCCTCAGGCTCAACACTCTTCTTTCTCTCTCGATAAATCTTTTAACATCTAGATGCTTCGACATAACAATTCAGCCATAGACTCCGATAATAGAATAGTATATATATATGTGTGGACTTTACTTTTAATAAAAACCTCATTCTTCACCTGATATATAAAAAGGAATACTCGTCTTATAGTTCAAACGACACGTGTAGCGGAATTTAAATTATTTTGCTTTGGGGTCTGGTCAGTGATGTTACGGCTATAACTGGTTGTTGTTATGGCAACAAGGGTAGTAGAAGTAGGTTTTGTTTGTATAATATGTAGTGAGCACCAGAATCTTTTTGATAAGATTCAACCCTGGCTGTGCTTGGTAATTGAAGAGGAAAAGAAAAAGATCGACCGAGGCAAGTCGGGATTTGAAAATAAAATAAAAAGAGGCTCTTGTTCCAAAGTAAAAGCAGTAAAGACAATAGTTACACTTGTTAAGTAACTTGATAATAAGAGAGGTAGCTAGTAGTAAATATCTTTTTAATTTGCAAAGATGGTTTTTATTTATTGAGACACTATTAAATGAAAGAAAAAAAGAAATGAATTCCGATCAAAGAAGGTAGATATTTATACTAATCAGATTCAGGGGTAAGATATACTAAAGGTGACAATGGTCACTGTCAAAAGTAGATTTTGATTTCAGTTAATATGGATATGTGTGCCAATATGTGGATATTGGTTATGATTTAAAGGTGGATAATGATCACAATCAATATAGATATGGATGTCAAATGTGGATTATGAGGATAATCAGGGGTAAAAGGATGCATCATGATCACAGTATTGAATCGGCGATTACAAACGAAAAAAGTGGGTGGAAGGTGTTCCCTTGCCAACAATATAATTTGCTTAAAGTAACTAATCTGAGGTTTTAATCGTTTTTGTTTGTTTTTATCACGATGGAGTGCCATTTTCAGTCACTGACGTATTTGTGGCACAAGAAGAACTTGAATGATCCCCCTGAAAGTTATGAAATAAAGTGCGGTATTTGAATATCCCACTTTCATCATCAATCTCCACTTCTTTTAAGCATTGTTATTAACATGCCATCAATAGCAATCGCTACAAATAGTAAAACTATATAAACTCTCTCTGTATAGACGTGAAATAAAGACTTCTTTTCTCTTGTGACCAAAAATACTTTGGCCCCAAGACGAAGCAATCATAAATTTTCCTTATTAGGATGAGCCGATCTTTTCTCGCTGATGGCTCTCCACATCTATGTTATCTTTTTGTCGATTTCACTTTCTGATTCATCCGTTTTCAAACCGGAACTTGGATTGATAGAACGGTCCATTAAAACATACACCTAAAGCTGAAAGCGATATGAGTATGGATGAGGAGATAATTCATGCATCAAATGACAAAACGCCTGTTCAATAAGGGTTATGACGGGAAAAAAAAAGTGAAACAAGAATAGTCTATACATAATAAGAATCATAATTAGAACATTTGATCGAGCAAATAACTGGAGAAGGTTTTATTTCGATCGTTAGGATCGCAACACACCAAGGAGCGGCATTTAAAAACAGTCAAAAATGATTTGACAGGTAGAAAAAATAAAAGCAGATTTCTGAGATGAAAAGGGTATGACGTTCTTGGACGGATACGGAATATGAAATAAAAGAAGATCGAAGCAGTGTTTTAGTATGGTAATGGTTTGAACTCCATTTTAATTGAAAAAACATGCCCCTGCTAGTCCATATCATTGGTATGATGCTGCATCATACTCTCGGTCTATGCCTGGTGTGACACTCGCTTACAGAAATTTTAAACATTTCAAACCCAGTAGTGATCGTCTTTTTTTTCTTTTCTTTCGGGCTTTTTGCATTTTCCGTCTACACCCCTTTCTTTCCCATTTCTCATACTTTTTCTTCTTCTTCCTCTCTTTAGTCAAACGAAAGACTTTACAAGTCTCTTTAACTTTTTAATCTCACATCACTTTTTTCAAAAACAACAACAACTAATTTATACACCATGTGGCGACACTTTTCCCGTACTCAAAAGGTGCTGGCTTCAGCAACCATTGGCGGTGGTGCCATCGGGGCTGCTTATTATACAATCGAACAATCTCATCCACGTAACGTCTACCAATCTGCTCTGAAACACCAAGAACAAGCCACAACTATGTCCTCAGCTCTCCAAAAACTGATGCCTCGTCAAGTCGCCTTTGCTGAAGCGATACAACAACAACAACAACTTGACAGAGAAGATTTATGGCAGGCTCCTTCTCGAGACACCATGTTGAATAAACTCAAGGCCGGTGAAGAATATGATTTACTGATTGTTGGCGGTGGTGCTACCGGGACTGGAACCGCACTTGATGCTGCTACTCGTGGGTTGAACGTTGCACTGGTTGAACGTGATGATTTTGCCTCAGGTACTGTACACATAAGAAGAATAGGGGATGGATGTACTTACTTTTATTGGTTTTTAGGAACTTCTTCTCGATCTACTAAGCTTGTCCACGGCGGTGTCCGTTATCTTCAAAAGGCTATTATGGAATTGGATTATGAACAATACAAACTGGTGGTGGAAGCTCTTCATGAACGCAAGGTGTTTTTGGATATTGCCCCTTATCTCTCAAGCCAACTACCCATTATGTTGCCTGTATACAAGTAAGTACTTTTTAAAAAAAAGAGTTTTATGTTTTGATCGGATGTACAGGGAAAAGTGGTTATCAGGGGCGGCGGAATGGGAATGAAAATCGTTTTGTCACCCATATTACCTGTTTTGGTCTTCCCCGGAAGGGAAAGAACAATGACATATGGATGTCAATCATGGTTTTATTGGTCCACACACCAATGTCCGCAAAAGAAAAGCAGCAGTTTAAACTCACTTTTATTTTTTATTTTTTTGAACACTAGGTGGTGGCAAATTCCTTACTACTGGGTGGGATGCAAGATGTACGATCTGTTTGCTGGCAGTGAAGCTTTGGAAAGCAGCTACTTCTTAACTCGATCCAAGGCTTTGGAAGCATTCCCCATGTTGAAGAAGGATGAGTTGGTGGGTGCCTTGGTGTATTATGATGGTAAGGACCAAAAAAAAAAAAAAAAAAGACAGATTGAAATTCAGTTCTATTCGGTATTCATCCCTTTATTTCTTTATAGGTCAACATAATGATGCCCGAATGAACGTTGCTCTAGCTGTTACTGCTGCTTATCATGGTGCTACCGTAGCAAATCACTGTGAAGTCTTGGATCTTACAAAGAACGAACAAGGTCATATCAATGGTGCTGTCTTGAAAGATACTTTAACTGGTGACGAATGGTCGGTTAAAGCCAAGGTATGGTATTTAACTCAAAAAGAGGGATCATTTAATGATTTAATTGTTATCTATAGGGTGTGATTAATGCAACTGGTCCATTCACTGACGGTCTACGCAAGATGGACGACAAAACCAATGCTGAAATCGTTGCTCCTTCTGCTGGTGTGCATATTATTCTGCCCAACTATTACAGTCCTCGAAACATGGGTTTATTGGATCCTGCAACATCCGATGGCCGTGTCATCTTCTTCTTGCCTTGGCAAGGAAACACCATTGCTGGTACCACAGGTAATACACACAAAAGGAATAATCGGATGATCATCAGTCTTCTTACTCTTTCTTTTTCTTTTTTCCCTTGATAATCTAGACTCTCCTACCGAAGTCACTCAAAATCCTTTGCCCAAAGAAGACGAAGTACAATGGATCCTTGAAGAAGTCTCACATTACTTGAGCCCTGACGTAAAGGTCCGACGAAGTGATGTCCTGGCTGCTTGGTCTGGTATTCGTCCCTTGGTGCGCGATCCTCATGCAAAGAACACACAATCCTTGGTCCGTAATCACATGATCAATGTCAGCGAAAACAAGTTGATCACAATCGCAGGTGGCAAATGGACGACATACCGTGCGATGGCTATGGAAACAGTGGACAAGGCGATTGAAGTATTTGATCTGAAACCTACGGATGTGTGCCATACGGACAAGGTGATGCTTTTGGGTAGCAAGGGATACAGCAGCACGATGTTTATCCGCCTGGTGCAAGAATTTGGAATGGATACTGAAGTGGCTAATCATCTCGGCAACTCTTACGGTAGCCGCGCCTTTGCTCTGTGTGCTATTGAAGATCCTACTCGACAAAGCTGGCCTACTTATGGGAATCGTCTTGCCCCCAACTACCCCTATGTGGAATCTGAAGTCCGATATGCCGTGCGCGAAGAATATGCTTGTACCGTTGTGGATGTTTTGGCTCGTCGTACCCGCCTGGCCTTCTTGAATGCTGAAGCCGCTCTCCAATCTTTGCCTCGGGTGATCGAAATCATGACTGAAGAACTCAAGTGGGACACAACTCGTCAAAAAGAAGAATATGAAAAGGCTGCTACTTTTTTGGTCACCATGGGTCTTGCTGCTGATAGAGCTGGATCTCCCACTGCTTAGGTTAATCATCCATACTTCTCTTTTATAGATTAATCTTTATACTTTGTACAATAAAATACTTTTTACATTATATATGTGTATGTGTGTTTTTAGTGGGTGTAATTTGTATTTGAATGTTGGGCTTTGTAAAGAGGGGATGATAGGTAAAGTCAATTAACTACGCCTTTTAACTAAAGATAGATCATTATGGCTTGCGTCCGTGGAAGATGTGAAGTAGACATAAAGCGAGATTTGAATAATCACCAGGGGAAATGCTAGGCGCTCGGAATTTTGGAAGAGCACTACTCGCTCAATTGTTAACGGATGCTAATGATTAAAGTGGCCATGTGGACACTGTAGCATATTTCCAACACAATTTACCGCAAAAGCCAAGCTCCAGGATCCTTGTGTCGGTATGTTCAGACTTGCGATGACTTTTACCTATCCTTTCTGAAAAAAAAGAGTACGAAGAGGAACATATTTCATTTTCAGATCCCGACTGCCTCTGTTGAGATTTGGAAAGGGCTCTACTCGCTGGATTGTTAACAGATGCTAATGATTAAAGTGGCGATGTGAATACTATGGCATATTTCCAACATAAGTCACCGACAAAGCCAAGCACCAAGACCCTTGTGTAAGTCTGTCCAGGCTTGCGATGGCTTTCGCTTGTCCTTTGCTTTTATTTTTCCTGGAAGGAAGTATACTTCATTTTCAGACGCCGAACACCAAAATTCCTTGCGCCTAGCAATTCCGTTAAAAGGGATCAAAGCAAACCAATAGAATGGAAATGTTAGTAAGCTTATGATATACATAATGGTCACGATTTACAAGTAAAAATAATTTAATATAATAGTTTATTGAGTAAAAAAAAAGTACAGTTGGGTTTTCTAACACTGGATTAATAATAAGGAGGGTCAAGTCAACATATAAAGGGAATACTAATCAAAACATACAGTGACTAGGCAAGTGTGTGTGCAGGAGAGAGAGATAGAGATTGGGTAAGGGAGATCGGTTAAGAATTATGTAGCAAGTTGGTAGAATCATGCCCACACCTAAATACGACAAGATTAAAAAAAAAGAGAGAGTGAGTTTGACATTGTATAGATTGATGTAAAAATATCTTGATCTTACCTTGAGGAAACTATCCCAGCTACCAGTACAGACAGCCATGCCATCATTTGATACACCAAGACAGGAGACACGGTTATCATGACCATTCAGTACACCAACCCGTTCACCCTTGAGCGAATCCCAGACATGACAGCTGAAATCGTCATAACCAGCAAATAACAATCGACCAGACACAGAGAAGCCAACAGAAGTGATACCATGCAAAATCCCATCATCTTGATACACATTCATTTCCCGATCAGCACGTAAATCAAACAAGCGACAGCTGGCATCGTCAGAGCCAGTTCCTACTGCCATACCATTAGGGAAGAATCTATATAGATATAAAAAGTATCACGTAAACAGATCAAGATACGTTTATATAAGATACTACTTACTGGACAGAGTTAATATCGGATTCATGACCAACAAAAGTCTGGACGCATTTCTGAGTTCGCATATCCCAAATTTTAGCAGTAGCATCACAGGCAGCAGACACAAATATATTGGGATCATTAGGAGCCACAGATACGCTCATCACATCACCGGTATGATCAGAGAATTCTTGAATCTTGACACCAGCATCGACATCCCACAATAAACAAGTCATATCCCCCGAGCTTGTCAAGATCCGACGGTCATCCAAGAAACGACAACAACTAAGATAACCAGTATGAGCAGATAATTCCCGGGCAGGTCGTACAGGACCTTCTCGAGAAGTCAAGTTATACACCGAGCACACATTATCCAGACCACCACAGGCAGCAAAATTACCAGACGGAGAATAGGCACAGGTCATCACCCAGGCGGATCGTAAAGGTACAGCATGGAGTTTGTTGGTGGTGTAGGCGTTCCAGACAATCAATTTACCATCTTGTGAGGCTGATACCAAGTGTTGTCCATCCTTGGCCCAATGCATCGCGTATATCTTGGCTAGGTGTCCACGGAGATTGCGTCGAATCTTCATTACCAGTCGAGGAAGTGGTTCAACCGATTGTGCCATGGTTGTAACTACGGTTTATATATATATAAGGAGAAGTATATTAGATTAGTCTTTATAATTTTACATACGATCTATCGTTTACTTTATATCCACTTACGACTTGTATCACTGAGTGCTTCACGTCGTTGTTTAATTCGTTCCTTTAATAATTCAGCTTCACGCCGTGCTGCAGCAATTCGTTCTGTTGTAGCGTCTTGTTTGTTCATGGCGTGTGTTGTATTGCAGTACAGATGATTCGTATATACTGATAGTAGTGCTATATTCGACCGTTGCAGTTGTCGAGTATATCGTGATACTTTGCTGATGAGGGGGGGGAGGTGAATTAAAAAGATTCAGGTACTATGGTTGTAAAAAGAATCTTTCAAACTGAAAGAATAAACAACAAAATACGAAAAAAAGGTATGTAAAAGAGAAGGAGGGAAAGAGATGTTAAAAAAAGAAGAAAAAAGGAATTAGAGATTGGAGAAGAGAAAGAAAGAAAAAATAAATTTTCACTTGTGTGCAAACTAAAATGTCCAACAATGTCGGAATTGGAAATCAATCCTCATTAACCTTTTTTTTTTTTATATGGATCGATTTCAACCATTATCCTTCCAATTCATATGATGCATGCATACGTATAAAAAACGAAGCAATTAAAGATTTGAATGGTCATTTGATCATGTGCATCACCAATTTACGCTTGATGCATTGCTGAGAAGGATTTCCATTTTGTGATGGATAGTTGGCGGGATTTGAAAAGTTTTAAATGACACTCACCGGATTAGTACAGCAAGGCTAACGAGGTATGGTGTACATGCATCAATTGATGCATATCTCCAAACATCAACGAAATCAAATCTATTTCATATATATAGAAGGAGAGATATATTAGTTTGATGTAGATATTCTCCATGTAATTGATCTTGTCACAGGACTCTTACTGCTGTGGGGCAGGATAGCACCTGTGTTCAACTTTTTTCATCATCCGCTCGTATCACATATCATTGAAACTGATACTCGTCCACTTCATCATACATATTACTTAATAATTGAAGTTGATAGAAAGAAAATGAAATCAACAGAGTATTCAAATAATAAGATTAAGCTACTTTACAATGTGCAAGAATCAGTAAGTTTATTACTGTACTGCTTAAAGCCCTCCGCTCTGATTCCCATTATTCGGCCGAGAAAAAGAAAAAAAAAAAAACGTGGCATGATACCCTACTGATTCTGTTTCGCATGTGAAGGCTGTTGAAGAAATTTCACAAATGATCAAAAGAAAGTATCATGATAAAAAGTGAGCACGGACATCATCGAACTGTAGTGTCGCAAGTTTAAAAGTTGACCATTAAAGGAAACAAGATCTACGTTTCGAGTACTTGATTACTGTATCATCCTTAATATTTTTATTAATCATTTAATTAAAGACAAGACAATAATATATATAAAAAAGACAGAGTTTATTGATAAGATAATAAAAAAAAGTAGTAATGATGATAATATATTTATAAAAGCTATGTTACAATGCGAGGGAGATGGAATCGTTCAGCAATATGAGAGGGAGGGGAGAGATAAACAAAGGATCAATCAAAGCTTGGTAGAGCAACAGGAGCCTTCCTTTTCAGTAGGAGTAGATTTAGCCAAGACAGATTGGTTGACCTTCTTGTTAGTAGGGGGAATATCCAAACCAGGGTTAGCAATGAAGAAGTTACAAGGTTGCATCTTGAAACCACAGTATTCCACAGGCATCACAGGGAAGTCTTCAACACGAGGCAAGTGGGTGATACCAAAGGTAAACCAGAGGACCACGTCGGTATTTGACACATCTTGCTTTTCCTTGACCCAGGCTTCAACACCATCACTACCATCCGATTGATTACAGTAGAATCCACCAGCAAACATTTGCTTTTCGTTATAAGGAGTGACCCACACCGTCTTCTTGGCAAAACCAGCACGTTCACCAACCACGGAATCGTCTTGAGCAAAGAGAGGAGCTTGGTGCATTGAGGTCACCTTCCAGGCAACAGGAGTCTTGGTATAAGGATGGAGACGGTTTTCGTTAAAGATCTTCCATACACGAGAGGTGTCATAAGAGGGAATGGCTTGAGCTTGGTGGGTGTCGCGGAACATGGTGGTTTCAGAGTAGAAACCATTACCAAAGGCATTGTTGGGGTGACCAGTAGGATAAGGCACACGATGACAATCCACTTGACCCACAGTGTTGTTGGGACCATCAATCATAGGATCAATACGCATGGTGAAGAAGTGTTGATGGTATTGAGCATTGATTTGAGGAGCGACAATGACACCATGACCAGCAGGAGATTCGTCTTCAGCAAGAACGTGGGTGTTCAGTTCACCAGTAGCCTTGACTTCGTATTCAAAAGTACCATCTTGATAGAAGTAATAGTAGAGACCATAATCGTAGTTGGCCACTAAAGGATTAAAAAAAGAAGAAAGAGTTAGAAAAAGTCAATTCCCTTTTTTTTTTTTTTTTTTTTTTGAGGGTATATAAACTTTAAAACCCCGATTTTCTTTTCAGTGCCTCTCTTCCCTCTCTCTCACTCTTCTTTTATTTTTTATTTTTTTATTTTTACCTGTTACGATTTGACTAATGACCAAACGTCTACCACGAACAGTATGGGCACGACCGTTACGATAATCAGTATGCTTGAACAAGATACCATGGTCTTCTTCGTGGAGGCACACAGCATTGGGAACAGTATAGGCTTGACCCTTATGATCGTTGAAGGTGGCGTCAAAGTAGTAAATGGAACCAAGACAATCACAACCTAGGCAAGTTATAAAAAGACAATTAACAAACATGATATACTAAAACTTTGACACAATTTTATATGCTTACCTAAAGTCAAACCGTTGGTGCAAAGACCAAGACCGTATTCTCCAACATCAAAGGCGTGCTTGCGGTAATGGGGTGTATGGGGATCAGCATATGGAACGACCATTTCGGACAAGGACAAACGGTAGAACAAAGGGCGCTTCTCGGCACCATCTTGATAACTGACATTATGGATAACAAGACCTTCACGATAATTCATGGAGATACGCATATTCCACTTTTGCCAATCGATCTCTTGACCTTTCACTGTGAAGGAAACACCTTGGGGTTGTTGGATAATAATGGGCTTTACATCCTTACGCATATTTTCTTCACCAATGAATTCGGGCAAAAAGTTGTGCTTCTCCAATGGAATGGTGGGACGGGTAAACTTGCTATCTCTGGGCTTGATTCGTTCGATACCAATCACCTTCATCTCACCAATGTCTAGTATAGGATTAGATTAGATTAGTTATAGTTATATATATATTAATAAACTATTCTTTTTTTTTTATATATATTAATATTTACCAACAATGGGGACAAAATCCAAAGGATGGGCGTATTGGTTATCTTCTTCACAGGTACGCATATACATCAATGCTTGCATCAGACGCTTGCTACGACCAGGATAGTTAACATGACGAGCAATAGCCCATGGGTCATTGAAAACAGACGACATATCAGTGATTCCCAGTTCACGGCATTCAGCAATAACCTTTTCATCCTTCAATACCAATTCTTCAACTTCAAACATATCATCCATGGTCAAGATAGGTTGGACATCAGGCACAAAGGTCCAGGACTTTAATTTACCAGCAGACAAAGAGACAATACCTTCATAGACCTTCATGGAGGGACGTTCCATAGCCACGACAAGAGCTTCACGTTCGATTTCAGTGACACGAGGTCCAGTGGTATCCCAACCCAAGTAAGACATCATCTTCTTCTTTTCAGGTTCTTGAAGAGTGATGGTGTTGAAGACCATGTTCAATTGAGGCTTGGCTTGACGAGTGATTTGGGCGACCTGGGTGATTTCTTCGGCAGTCAATGAATCCAAAGGATGAGCATAATGGGAAGCAGTAGCAGTTTTCATTTCTTTGACAGTAGCCATGATGGAATCGAGTTCAAGTATGTATAAAAAAGAGAGGTAGTTGATAGGAAGGAGAAAAAGAAAAAGAAAAAGAAAGAAGAGATTGCACCTTGTACTTTTATATCCCTTTTTTTTTTTCTTATAGGAGGAACAAGTAGAAAGCCAATGACAATTGAAAAGCCCGATGTGAAACTGACCCATTTGTCATTACTAGCCTCAGACTACCCCGCATTATATGATTCAGGGCAATCATTAACTGTTTGCATGAATGTCACTTTAATTGTACCTATAGTCAAGGAAATCAGATTAATGCAATGAGATCATGACCACTCTACCCATCTACATGCGTTTTACTTTTCTTTGGACAAAAACAAATGTATAAAAGTATAGATCACCATAGGTAATTCTTTACTGAAGCGTTTAATGCGCCTAGTCTTTAGGGTGGGGGTAGGATAGGGCGGAGTTTTCGAATGACAAATCCACAGTGTAATGTCGTGAGAAACTGATCATATTTTAGTTGTTTATAGTCAAAAGCTACCACCTGTTTCAATTACAGTTTATATCACCGCCGGTCATTCTAACACAACTTTAAGCTTTATTTTGATTGGTTTAAAGGTGTTCCTATCAGGCACAAGATCGATCAAACTCAAATGCGGAATTTGAAATGTTTGTCAGCAAATTTTTTCTGTCCCTTTCTCAGTTCACGGTGAGGAAGAAAAAGAAAAGAAAAAAAAAAGTTCTGTTAAAATGATAATGACATGTCTTGATTTGTAGCCTTAATCGAGCAATGTCCTTGTGAACCTTTTTACCTCGAGAAAGACGGTTCATGCGAATCCATGTTTCTGGATGTTGAATATGATAATCAAAGGGGGATCAACAAGACTATTTAAGGTCGCTCTCGCGACCTAAAACTTTTATCTTCTTTTGGAGAGAGTAATCTAGAGTAATCTAACAATAGCGTTCTTATTGTCCGCATGGACCGGGATTTTAAATGTAACTGCCGCTCTATATACGTCGGCACGCCTTTCTTTTCACTATATCTTATCAAAGAAAGTCCTTTGCCTTCAACATCCAGACATCATGTGAGTGATACTTTGGTGTACATATCTGTTTCCACATGCTATAATTATAAAATCCCGGTGATGCAAGCATTTTTCCCGGGTATTCCAGGTAAGATAGGTAATGATCTACTTTCAAGTACTGTGTACAGTACAACATATAAAAACATGATAGACATGGTTTCCAATTATTATGAAATGGTCTATACATATAGTATAAATGAGTCATAGATGAAGTAGTTTGCTTTATTTATTATCATACTACATGGTATGGATTTTATATAAAAATGATTTGTACAAAGTGATGTAAATAATGCGGGAATAATATAAAACACTATTGGTGGATGGAAGGTGATGGAGTAAACTAGACTAGTGTAGATGTAATGGTGCCTGGCGATTTCATTGTCCATGTGCTATTTGCTTGATTTCTTGTATCCGTTGTTGCAAAGTCGTCAAACTACCAGTCCATATTTCCAATTCCTTTTGTTCTCCGGCTACTGATCGTCTGAATGGAATCGTCTTCGTTGTACTTGGCAGACTTGCTGTTTGAGTTAAAAAGTGAGTGTGTCGTCTAACTGTAAGTTGGACGTCCTATCAGAAAAAAAAAAAAAGATGGTTAATATGTATGTATAGAGTTGTTCCCCCCCTCCTTAATCCAAGGTAAACTTACATTGACTAAAGCAAAGTATCGATTGGTTAGATCAGTGAATTCCCCAGTACGTTCACGAATGGCGAGTTTGGCGTCTTCATCACTAGGTCCATCGTCGGTCAAGACATCTAATGCTTCCCCTGCTGTTTCAACAAGCAAAACCAGTTTCTAGTATAGGAAAAAGATTAATCACAAAAAAAGATAATGTTGGAAGCAAGTTACGATAATACTTCCTACCATGTTGACTAGATTACCTTTTCAGCTTCGTGTAAGTCTCGAATACGTTCTGTACTTTCATCCATGGTCAGGCCAACAACAACAATAACAAAAAAAAAGTGAAGGAAAACACACACGCACTAAAAACTAACGAGTAAGACGTTCAATTAGCCGGGGAATGAAAACCCGATTTAAAATTCCGCCTTGTGCGGCCATTTGAGGTAAAAAGGAGGAACCAGGTCGTTTTCTTTCTCTCTTCTTTTTTCTTTAATCATATATATATTTTATATACCATCCACTTTATCATTCTACCCTCTTTCTCAAATTATATGATTTTAAACGCCAATGGCTGGTTCCAATAGCGACAATGAAAAGAACGACACCAATTCTTCAACAACAAAGTCAACAAACATACCCACCGATTTTGCTTCTGAACTACAACAATTCGATTTTAAAGATGAAGCCATCGATACTGCTTTAAGGTAAGGGACAAAAAAAAAAGATGATGATAATGGAAATATACATTGTTTGGTAAACTTGTTTTTATTGTTGGTTTACTTACTAATGATGACTTCTTCTTATCTTGACTTAGGAAACTTCTTGCTAATGTGCTTTTACCAAAAGAAGCACAACAAATTGACCGTGCCATGGAAGACTTTGCAAAACACTACCACAGGTGTAACCCTACATTGACTGATAATCCAGGTAAAGAACCCTCTTCCTCCTTCCCCCCCCCAAAAAAAAAGAAGACATATGATTTGTAAAGGGAAACCCGGAGTCTATGTATCTGACACACTAATTAATCACTCTCTTGTTTTGGACACTTTTAGATCCTATCTATGCAGTAGCCTTCTCGATTCTACTACTACATACTGACGCTCACAACAAAAATGTCAAGCGCAAAATGAACAAGGATACGTTCATTCGAAGGACTAGGCTCATTGATGGTGGTGACACTGTTTACAGTGAAATACTGGATGTAAGTTATAAAAAAGGCAATTGACAAATTACATCATTATACGGATCATTGTGTTTTGACTTTTAATATTTTTTATTTTATCATTCTTAGGTCATGTACGATAACATTGTACACTCTGAATTCACTTATGCTCACGATCAACAAGACAAGTCTACCTCATGGTTTTCCAAAAAATCATCACAGGTAAGGGGAAATCACAATACAACCTCAACTCACGTGCTTTGTTTCTCTCTTTTACTCTAGCCCAACATCACCTTACTGCACGACCTTTACCCCAGATTAGAACAATTAATGCCTGGTACCAACACCTTCAATTACAAATACTCACTAAAATCAGTCATCAACATTGCCAACATACACCAAAGCATTGAAGACGCCTATACGTTAAGACTAGCAGGGGTACGAGGGCGGCAGCAGCAAAGACAACAACAGCAACAGCGATCTGATGGGGATGAAACTTACACGGTACGCGTCTGTAAAGCTGGAATTCTTGAACGGAAATACGACTTGACACATGGTGGGAAGCGTGCACCAGCTCGGGGTTGGCGTCCTTTTGGTATGATACTCAGTGGCAATCAAATCATGTTTTTCACCGATTTGACAACGTTTGAATCGTGGCTTGATTTACAACAACAGCAAATCAACGGCAATTCATTAGATTCACCATCATCACCTACTTCGACGAAACATCTCATTCTACATCAATCGTCCTTTTCATCGAATACCTCATCCAATGCCAGCACACCTACCACTCTGGCATCATTCTCCACCATCAGCTCGGCTCAATCGTATCCAATCAACAGCACATCTGATTTACCCATGGTAGGATCGTCTACAACACCTATATCCAGCCCACGATCTTCAACATCGACCACCAGCATTATCACTTCTATATCCTCAGCCTCCAGTACACTCCATCTTCGTCCTGTTCAAATTGTATCTCTCTTGGACGCCGTTTGCTTGTACGACGATGCCTATCAAAAGTACCCACATGTATTTCGACTCGTTACTGGTGATGGACAACAATTCTTACTACGAGGTGATAGTGCGGAAGATGTCGACGATTGGGTCCAGAAAATCAACTACATGTCCACAATGAAGACGACGGGTGTGCGACTACGACCAAAGACAATACATTCTGGCGAATCTGATATGGGTCCACATAACAACAACAGGAATCTCCACCCTCAGCATGCTTTACCTGGCTTACACTACTATCATCAACATCACGACTCGTCATCTTCCCATCAAAACTGGTCAAAACGGGAATCAAAGGCCAAATCAAAGGTGATTTCTCTGTCTGAAAAGTTGGTGGAACATAAACGCATGCTGGCAAAAGATGAACAATTACGGAATCAATTGATGGTGCTGACGCCTATGCAAAAGGCGACAAGGGACCGCATGCTACTTTTTGCCGACACGATTGGAAAACGAATTCTGGATCAGCGCATTACTTTACAGAAATTGAAATGTTATCGGGAATACATCGAACGGGAACTCTTCTTTTATCAAACCACCAAGACTCTCGAACGGCCTAGTGGTAGCAGTAACAATGGAACTAGCAGCAGTAACAACAACGACAGCAATGGTGGTGACAGACGGGATGGCAAAGGAAACGGTCGAACTACTATATCAAGAAAGTTATCAGCGCCATTACCATTTTACTCTGGACTATTACAAACCCGATCGACGACATCTTCTCCAACAGAATCCAATACTTTACGACCTCCTCTATATGGTATGACATTGGCACCCAAGCACAATCCCTATGAAAATGGACAACCACCACCTATGCGTATTCCACATCGATCTTCAAGTTTATTAATGTCATTATCATGCGGTGGTGGTGGTGGTGGTGGCGGTGGCGATCATGCAAACGACACTGACGATGACAGAATTGGATCGACATCTGAACCTGATGACACTTTACCGGATACGGATCATGGTAGTTCTCACCATCAAAACTCCAGGGTCTCGGATGTGGTGCGAGTATCTCGACAACGTAGTCAAAGCAATCCTGTCCCACTTGTTTTACAAGACACTGATGGTGATCCGATTGATAATGGTGGTGGTTCAACTTCTCCTTCTCTACAAGTATCAAGTATCAAGAAAAACAGGGATCGCAGTGTCTCTGAAGTGACAACGGATGATGAAGATTTTAGTATAGTGGTTAATCATGGTGAAAAAGATAGTCTAGTTAATCATGTAGATCGTATTGTAGATGTTAATTAGAATCCCCACCCACCCACTCCTCCTTTGTTTTATATCCTACCGTAATAAATCTTTATTGTTTCTTTTTTATCGTCTTGTCTTCTAAAAAAGATCGTGGGTAAAAGCATTCTTGATTTGGTATACGGCGGTGTTTGAAAAAGCGGAGGCCAATGAAAACTAAACCAAATCATTTGTCGCCCCCTTTTCTTTCTTTTTCCTTTTTTTTTTTTTTTTTTTTTTTTTTTTCCCTTCACACACACCTACTCTCAATACAATGCAGGGTATTCGAACA
This sequence comes from Chlamydoabsidia padenii, assembly GCA_025330725.1. NCBI lineage: Eukaryota > Fungi > Mucoromycota > Mucoromycetes > Mucorales > Cunninghamellaceae > Chlamydoabsidia > Chlamydoabsidia padenii. The sequence continues at coordinate 556,347 of JAIWND010000004.1, read as the reverse complement.
GCTTTACGTAAACTTCCACCTTCGACTGTGATCAAGATCCTACGAAAAGTATTTGCAATGTCCGCCCCAGCAGCACGATTGATTCTTAACGATGTCACGACACCCCGATCAAGTCATAAACCATGGATTCGTAAAGTCAAACACCCTAAATGGTCTGGTTGTTGGATTGGCGAAAAAGTTTCTCTTTTGGATAACAGGCAACTTGATGAACGCATTAAACAAGCTGATGTAGTACTCTTTAATGTGCACGGTAAGATTGTCCACTAGTAGTCTTGTTTCTTCGGTACTAACTGTAACTTCTTTGATTGACGCAGGTGGTGGATTCCGTATAGGCAAATGTAAGTAGATACCAAAGTACAAAAAAACCAACAACAACAACCAAACAAACACACTGCGTAATGATTAAAAAAAAATAATCTTCTTTTAAACAATGTAGGTACAATGTATATGGATACTTATATTGAATGGATTCAACAACTGAAAAAGGCATACAACCTCAAGACGATGATTATGTCTGTGAATTATCGACTAGCACCAGAATATCAATATCCTAGTCCAGTAGAAGATGTTGTGCATGCATATGAACAACTCATCCTTGGCATGGGTGTGGATCCAAACAAGGTGATAACTATTGGTGACAGCGCAGGTGCGGCACTCATACTCGAAACACTGTTTATCACACATGATCCTAGTTCGTTTGAAATTGTGACAGATGACATGGATGAAGATAACTATACTAATGGTGGACCAATGATTAACGAACTTGCTCGACCGGCGGGTGCCATCTTGGTGTCTCCTTTGGTGACAGACGAAACACACTCCCAGTCTTGGCAAGAAAATATCAAGTATGACTACATCTCCCAACACACCGCCAAGGTAATCAAACGCGATTACTTTGAACCTGCTCAAGAAGATCCTTTTACAACAGAAAGTAATCAAGTCCTGGGTATTGCTAAACTACACACTGGATTCCAAGCATTTTTGCCCCCTCATGTGCTCATGTATGTGGGTAATCTGGAGGTGCTTCGTGATGACGCTCTGGTATTTGCTGAAAAGGCTGGAAACGATGGGGTCCAATGGAAAACGGTGGCAGAAGATTGTGTGCATGATTGGTTTTGTGTACGTGAAGTGGTCAAGGATAAATCGATACTGGAACGGGCGGATAAGGTGTTTGTGGATTTCGTCCATCGGGCAATTGGTGAACATTGCATGACACCAAGACAGACAGGTCTTACTACTGTGGATGAAGAATGTGGTCAAGGCGATCAAGTGGATGAAGGTGACACTATGGACGATCTTCGACTGACAGCAACTGCTTTGACCGCCCGACATAGCAAATCATCGAAACCTTCCTCCTCCATTCTTTATGTATAGCCGTTTACTTTTTTTTTTTTTTTAATAGTTGGTTAGTGATGTTTGTATATAAATTCCCCCTCCCCCGAAACCTGTAGTTTTTGTAGTACTTTTATGTTTGATTATGTACATAACTTGAATAAAATCTGTCTTGTTTAAACAATCATTAATACATTCATATGTTTTGGAAGTCCTGTTACTTTGATGTATATTTATAATGACCATTCGCCCCATAAAAAAAAAAAAAAAAAACTGCCAAAATTGCAGCCCATCTAGTCATGTTATGTGGATGTGTGTTTCACTTTATTCAGGACTCGGTGGGTACAAGTAGAGTCTGGCAATGAACTCGTTTTTTTGCATGAATCGGAGTTTGTATAAAGCAAACTTGTGTAGAAAAAAGTAACGCATAGTACTACCCTCGCTGAAACAAGGTATAGACCCACATAAGATACTATGGGTATTTTCGACATTGTATGCATCACACGATAATGATTGAAATCCCGATATGAGTTGTGCACGAGATCCTCAAGTTTTTTATGCTCGGCGATCCCTCTGGAAAATCAGTCTCCTCCCGTCAAAATTCTAGTCAAGGCCAGGATTAAACGTTTTCAATCTCCTCCTTTCTGACTCTTTAGCATCGTTTACACCCCCTACCCAATCTCAATCACCCTCTATCATAATAGTAACAATCCATGTCTGTGTTATAGTTTATCTTTTATCCTTACCTCAGCATGTAGTGCTATCATACTAGTTCAGTTTATATCCATCATTACTATAGCAATCCTTTATCATTATCTTAACTTGTAGTGCTATCTTACTAGTTTAATTTATATCCATCATTACTATGGCAATAAACCTTTTTATAATAAAGTCTTTCATTTGCCTCATCAACTTGTAATCTAGTATTTACAAGTGTAGGGCTTGGTTCCTTTGGGGATAGTGTACGGCGAATAAAAACTTTATGACGATTAAAGGGCGATCTTTGTTTGGTATTTCGGAATTTTAATGTTTTTTTTGACCCCGATAATAAGCATATCATGATGAAAAGACTTTTTTTTTTTTTTTTTTTTTTTTTTTTTTTTTTTTTTTTTTCAAATATGAATTACTCCTCTCCTAGGCTACCCCTGGCAACGACACTTGGTTTGCTGGATTGGGAAATTCATGTAGAATCGGGATCTGAAATTAAAACACAGCCTTCACTTGCATAAATCAAATCTCATTGTTTTGTACGTACCCCTGGAAGAAGAAATGGAAAATTATGATGTAAAGCAAGTACAGAAGTTGATGAAGGTCCTCTCCAATGATATCCAAGCTCAAAGAATCAGTATCCATTCAAGAAACCGCCATGCCATGAAGAAAAAAAAGGGGCAAACCAATATCAATGCCATTGAAGGCTATCTACCGGAGATTGAACAAGTGCATAAAAAACCAAGACAACCAGCACCATATTTTACATTGGGACCTTACATGAAAATCAGCAATACAGATATACTCTACACATATTCTACCACCAATCTCCATGGATCAAGAAGCAAGGCTAAGGTATGGAAAGATTCAACGGCAAGGCCAATGCATATGCTGCAAAAGCAGTAATACGAAACCCAGTGGATCTCAAGTTGAAACCCCGTCAAGTCAAACCAGGTGTGATTTATGGGGATGCTGGTCATGATCATGGTTCAAGAATAAAATGATACCAGCGCCAAAACACAACCAAGTTACAACAAATTCTCAAGGAAAAGGCAACAGTTCATGAAACTCATGAATACCTTACATCGAAACTATGTTGTCTCTGTGACTCCGGGTTGTTCACCCACGGCAGCGGGATAGTACCAAACTGAATTCAGGAATCGTGGTCTGTATCAACTCTGATCGCATTGGAAGAAAAACTGGATTTGCTTGGCGGGGGCGGAATCAAAATGCAGCAATAAACATTTTGAAGAAAGGAGTTTACAAAACGGCGACCAGTATCGACTACCCCGCTTTTACATCAACAACAGCAACAAAAGTAACAGCACAAATTTTATTCAAGCACTTATTCGTTGGCAAGGTGTAATTTAGTAATGGTAAGTTGCATGAACCCCTCATATTCGTATTATCGCTAACTGACATTTTCATTCACCGACTAATCACGTCAAAATCAAAGTTACGCAGTTGTGCATGAATGGTATAAACAAAAGGATAGGGATGTTACCAATTTTTTTTTTATTGATGGTTTCGAACTGACAAATTATTCTTTATTAGAGCAAAATGAGATAAAAGCAAATATTAAAGGGGAAGATGAGTTCTATTTTATTTGGGAATGATACACTACACTAGAATTATAAGGTAAGGGAGGATGGATCGTCTTTTATATATATCTATAACTAGAGTTTTGCAGATGATCCAGCATTGTCGAGATAGCCACGTAAATGGGCCACGCCTTTAGCATCCAGTTCCCAGTTGCGTTTACCAGCATGGATCAAAGGTCGGTAATAATCCTCGTAGCCATCCACCACACTAGTATGATTCAAAGGTTCCTGTTCAGCCATTTCAGTCAAGCGTTCATACACCTTGCCCTGAGAATCACCAAGAGCAGAGTTCAAGAGATAATCGGGGAAATCAAAGGCATCGACCAGAGCCACCGCATTGGGACGTACTTTTTTCAATGTAGCAATCACTTGTTGTTTCAACAGCAAAGACTGGGCGGGAGTGACATAGCCTGATGTCAATACATCCGCCACTTCTTGTTCCAAAGTCGACAAGGCATACAGAATGGACAGATCACCCAGAGCATCACCCATCACCTTGTCAGAGTAGACGCCTTGGAAAAAGTTGGACACCATGATCAATTGACAATGAGCTCGGCTGATACGATAGATTTCCACCAGCATGTCGTTCCATGTTCGCTTTTCTACATCCAGGCTGTTGACTGCTTGTTCTACCATAAATGCTACACGATACTTGAAAATGGTGAGAATGGTTTCGGGGTTGGTGAAATCACTGGCTTCAGTGGCAGGACATTGTGCTTTGGGTTGTGCCAGATATTCCGTCATGTATTGTGATGAGAAGTTCTTGTCATGTTTCTTTCCTGCACGGACAGATCGGAATGTCTTGAGTAGATATCGTGTGGTTTGTTGTGTTAATAAATAATTGTCACCTTCCCACTAGTTAATAGCCACCACCAAAAAAAAAAAAAAAAAAAAGGAGGCATGAATATCCGAGTTACATATCATTCTTTCTCTTTTTCGTCCTTACCGTTGCTTTTGGAAGGTAGTCTTGGTAGAATTGACCGAGACCAGATGAGAGTAAATAGCCATGACCACCACATGCACGACGACATTCTTCAATAGCAGCCACTGCCATAGTAGTAGTCAAACTTTTCAAACCAGAAGAAGAGGCATGAAGATCAGCAAGATAAGAGTAGTCACCATTGGCCATACGTTCTTGGTTTTCATAATACATACGGTGCATCGCTTCACCAGTAAAGTGACAAGCATAAGCTTGAGCAAGAATAGGGAAGAGACGGTACTGTTGCATCATATAATCCAGCACGGGAGTTTCCACCACCTTGGTTGCGCCATCCTTACCGAGAATCTTCTTGGGATTGGCAGCATCAGAGCCTTGAGCTCGAATAGCAGAATACCGAATAGCCACTGTAGCAGCTCTAGCCAAAACATAACGTGATTCTACAATAAAAAGTGATTAGTACTATCATCCCCCCCTCCTCCAACTCATGTATTTCCAGCTTACCTATAACAATATTGGCTCTTACAAAAACCATGGTACCATAAGACAGTTTATCATTAGGAGGCTTGATATATTCACCAGTTGTTTTGTCGACTTTTGAGAATCGAGCAAGTAAAGACACATGAGGGACACGGTATTGATCAAACATGAGAAAGCCATTATCCACCGTACCAAAACCAAATTTGGGACCAATATCACCCACCGTAATACCCGGCAAAGGTTCATGAGAGACGAGATCACGGATTTGGACAATAAAAGGATGCGATCCATAATCTTTACCATTAGTGATCAAACGAGCCATCACCATAGCATGAGTTGCCGTCTTGCCAAGTCCACCAATCCACCATTTAGATGCTGTTAAAGTAGGCGAATGGAAGATGAAGGTTTGTGTATGGATGTCGTAAGTGGCTGTTGTTTCCAATCCACGTACGTTTGAGCCATGGCCGAGTTCGGTTTGTGCATAGCAACCAATGATTTCATACCGTTTAGCTGGTTCCAGGAAGAGTCGTTTTTGTTCTTCAGTACCTTGACCTTCAATGGTAGGAATAAACATGGATCTATGTAAGCGGAACTAGTTTTTTTTTTTTTTTTTTTTTTTTTTTTTTAAAAAAAAAGCCAATTAGCTATTACAACTATTACGACTTTTTTCTTTTTTGGGGCGGGTAATTATATTCACTTACGGGTCCAGATTCATCGAAAAGTTGGTCAGCAATGTTGAATTCTTCAGGAGTCCATTGATGTTCCCTAATGAGATTACCAGAAAAAAAGAGACGAGTTTAGAGCCGAGTTCTTCTCTTCTTTCCAGACATGGTGATAGGTTATTCAAACCAACTTACTTGACTAGTTCCGCCATTCTTTTAGAAGCCGCCATTGCCTTTTTGAATCGAATGTTGCGTCCAGTATAGTAGCGATGAGATTTATCACTGAGGAGAGGATCATTGACCAAGACAGATAAAATACGTTCCTTGGTTTCCAAATACCGCTTGCCATAGATCTTTTCAGTCAGTTGCTTGATATCAAAAGATGCATTAGCTCTTTCTTGTTGGAGGGTGTCTTGCCCTTGAGGTGCAATAGGTTTCAAATGTTTAGGGAATCGCGTGGGAGCCATGTTGTTGTTGAGAATAAAGGAAAGAAAGAAAGAAAGAAAGCAGAGAAAATCCAGAAGGTTATAAATTTTTTTGACAAAAGCGGGGGTTAAATATACCCCACACTTGGTAATTCAACTTACCAAATCACATTCGACGGGAGAAAGCACAGCCGTTTGAAATGAATAAACCCCACATCCAAATCCGCATAAAAGATCCACACACCTGACTGATGAAAAAAATGGTATGATGTTTTTCAAGTCTTTTCCTTTGTTGGTACAATGTAGATGCAAGAGAAATGAACTTTCTCTTATTCTTTGGTAGAATCGACCCTGCCATCTCCAAAAAAGCAAATTCAAATCCCGCTCCTTCCACCTCTCGGATCTGGGAATCCCCACTTTTTTTTTTCTTTTCTCTCCCTCATCTAACGAAAATGTCATCTGATCCTCGCCGTCCTGATAAAGTGGTTCCCTTCCATATGCTTACTGGTAAAGAAGATGATGCTTCTGATTGGAACAGTAGTATCGCAATGTATACTGGTAAGTCATCAAAACTCACTTTCAATTAATTAACTACATTCCTTCTCACCCCCTCTTTTATTCATAATCTAGCCATGGGTGGCATCTTCTTACATGTAAGAACACAACAATAACATGATGGACAACACTAGACACTCGGATAGAATGAAAGAGAACTAACTTTTTAAATGGTTTGGATGATGATGATGACGATGATGATAATGATAATGGTCAATAGAACAAGTTCAAGGCACTTCCCTGGATATCAAGTTACTTTGGTTTGTCTTCCTTCTTAAACGGTCGAAAGTCTCAAAAAAGTGGTGACTCTTTCGGTGGCAATGGTGCAATGTAAGTGACATGCATATATCATCATGACCTTTACGTCTTGCTAACTCTGACTCTTTATACACATATATATATAGGATTGCTGCTGTGTCAATGTTAACTTACTATGTCAATGTATATGTAAGCCATAGACGTGCTCTGAATGCCTATACAGCTGGTACGGATGATGAAGGCATTGGTGCTTAGGCAGTGAGTGTATTAGTGATATATACCTTTTTTGTAATGTTTTAGTATAGCCTCTTGTTACTTGTATTATTACCAATGGAGAATAAAGATGGATATTTAATAAAGTCAAATTGTATTTACATTGATCTAAACAATATGGATCATTATATAACATAGACAATGGTGATCTTGCTACATACTGCATGAATGTGCTGACTTCAAGCCACTCATCCTCCCTTTTTTAAATTCCCGCCACAAGTTAAAAATTGTGTCCTTCCTTCCCTTTTTTTTTTTTTTTTTTTTTTTTTTTTTTTTTTTTGTTTAAACAGAAAACTCCACAAAGATGGGAAAAGCAACTACACCCAAGCAAAAATGTAAGGACACTCTAAACCCAACACCATCTTTTACTAACACTTAGTCTCTCAACCTAGTCCAACGAGATCCTAAAAATGTCTCTAAACATGCCAACTCGATGGATCCCGAAGAAGCAAAAACAGGTAAATCCTTCCCCTCAAAAAAAAAGAGAGACAAACCTTTCTTACTAACTCGATCCTTATATAGCCAAAGAACGTATGGATGCTGAACTTCATTTGCTTCGCCTACGAAACCAAACGATCTCTCAAACCAATGTATCCAAACCCAAGACGATTATCAAGAAAAAGGCCGTCAACGTCAAGAAACAGAAGAAACTGGCAAGAGCCTTGTTAGTGGCGGACAAGGTAGAAGCTCGGGTAGAACGTATATCAGCAAAACAAGCACTTCGAAAGGTGGGCAAACGTGATTGGAAATAATTGGATCTCTCTCCTTATCTCAATACATACTCGAATACCATTATTGAAAAATAGCCATATTGTTTTACTCCCTCACTTTGTAATTACTATAGACTATCTTTTATTTACTTTACATTATCAATAACCCCCCCCCAAAAAAAAATCATCATTCTGTATATAGACTTTTATGTTTATTCTTTTTATCACAATAAACATAGTACTCTTTTATCATGTCATACATATATATGATCACCTTGTCTTCTTTCCAGAATCTCCGGTACCCAAATTTGGATATCGGGATTTAAAGCATCCCCACTAACAATGTTATTTTATCAAACAAAGTTTTATTTATACAATATAGTTTTATCCAATAAAAAGGAAGTGATGTAATGCTAAACTATGTGCCTAATCCTCTTCGTTTACCACGGATGACCGCTTCAATTGGATCAGTGATACCTTCTTGATTAGATCCCAGGCCACTTCCTGCTTTCCACCTACAGAGATAAAAGTCAGTTCATCATCCATTCATTTTCCCTTTTAAAAAGAACTTACCCCATAGCAGCCAACATTCGATGCCCAACATTGGATTCAGTAATAGGAGCTGCATTGTGAGCTACCACGGTTCCATGTGTCGATGGTCCAAGATCACTATTCATCTTTTTCCCATCATCCATTGCCTTTTTCCCTCTTGTCGTATCAGTCATGCGATGCTTTTGTGTCGAAGGAGTTGTCATAGCTGATTGTGAGTTTCGAATGAATCGGTCAATGTATCGTCGATCCGTCGGTATAAAAGTCCGATCTGTTTTGGTGATAATGGGTGTTCTATCAGAAGCAAACAAATTAGTTTTATCTGATCATTATGATAGAGAAACCTTGATTTCATTTGATATACCTTGTTTTTCCTGTGCCGATGCTTTTTGATTTGAGATTGTAGGAGACGGCCAATTGATGAAGTTGCTTCCGATTGTGTTTGGACATGGGAGCAAATTGGTAACTATTACATAATGGTTGGTTGATTTAGTAAAAGAGTAAAAAGTATGTTGATAGTAGTCTACTAACCTAGTCAATTGATCATCATTGATAAAGTCTCGTATGCGACTAGTTCAAAAAGAAGAAGATATCAGTAACAAGTATCTAAGTAACAAGGATTTTTTTTCCTACTGTACCTGTCAATTTTCAAAAGGGGAACAGGAGCAGCATCAGGTTCCCGGACTTTTTTGGCTTGTTTCTTCACCTTGGCTTCCCGTCGTTTTTCCTTCTTTTCTAATTGTTTCTGTTTCTTGATCGCCTTTTTATCATGAGACAACCAATTTCGTACACCTAAAACAATCACATAACCTGTAAGTTTCACCTAATCATGATTTTCTTTTTTTAATGATGTCTTACCTGGTTTGAGACCTGGAGGAATTTGTGACATTGCATCTTCCAAAGACACTCTAAACATAGCAGGAGAGATTTCATCATCATCATCATCATCTAATCCATGATTAGTCAAGTATTGTTCTTCATAAGCCAAGAGATCCCTGTCAATATCATCATCGTCATCGTCATCACTTGATAAAAGAGTATCACCTTGCTGCATCAAGAATCTGTCCAGTTTATCCAATTCGTCCCTGTCCAAATTATCCAAGTATTCATGCAAGTCTTGATCATTACCATTTTGGTCCAGTATGTTCATAATATCTTCTTCAGTTAATTCAACATTTTCGATATAGTCGCGCATCACAGCCAAATCATAGTCGTCAATGTCATCGTCATCATCATCATCATCATCATCATCGTTATCGCTTTGATCGTCGTCGTCGTCAACATCAATGTCATCAACACTGATAGTCGTTTGCTGAGTCATGGTGTTAGAGGAAGATGAGTGGATAAGTTGTAAAAAGTCATCATCAACAATATCCAAGTTGCCGATATCCAAGTGAAGGTTGTTTAAATCTACGTCTCGTTCTTCGTCTTCCTCCGTATGTTGATTAACCACTGAGTCGTTCCTCGAGGGTACAAAATGTGTTGAGGTGTTGGTGATGTAAGTGTATTCTCCTGTCGCCTTGTTGTTGTTCCGTTTCTTCTTTGATTTGCTACCACCATCGTTCATCTTGTTGTGTTTAACAGATGACGTCTTCTTTATAGGTTCTACTATTTTTTTTTTTTTTTTTTTTTTTTTTTTTTTTTTTTTTTGATAACAATAAGATAGAGTCAAATGGACGATTTGCTGTTTTTCGATCAAGATTACCTTCGTCGTCGTCATCACTATCATCAAACTGACCAAAGAGTCTAAAGTCTTTTCCATCGTCAGAGAGATCATCTTGTTCACCTAATTTGTAGACAAATCCATAGCTTGAAGGATAGAGTGTTCGATTGCGACCACGACCTCCACCACGGCTTGCACCTCGTCCACGACCACGGCCACGACCATTCCCACGTCCGCGTCCTTTTCCTCGTTGTCCATTAGAGCCCATTGTAAGAATATAAGATAAGGTATAGTTATAAAAATAAGACAAAAGCAAAAACCAAAAAAAAAAAAAAAAAGATTTTATTTATAGGCTGGAGTCACAACTGCGGTGAGGACGGGCTTTTAAAAAAGTTGCTTTATCTTCAAATCAGGGGCAAGTTAAAAACGGTTTTATTTTCAAGTAGTAAGGGCAACAACAAGTGAGATGGGTAACAAAGGGTATATACAAGATATATATGTAAACGAGAATAAATAAAAACAGTGGTAAGAGAGATATATAGAAGGGGGTGATGAGATATTAACTAGAGTAAAAAAAAAAAGGGGGGGGGGATCAATGTACTATAACTATTTGACTTGTTCCATCCAGACCTTGAATGTCACTGAGACTAACCACACTACCAGTATCACTTGCGTTTCCTGAATGATCCAACACAATGCTTTCACGTTTAGAAGACCGAGACCGACGTTTGACCGAGCCACTTTGCCGCCAGCGAAGACCAGAGGATGAGGAAGAAGGTGATGAGGTGGTATCCATCATGGTATCCCATGCCGCAGAGAAGAGTCCAATACTGCCCACCTTTGCCATCGCCATTTTTCGTCTAAACACCAGGGATTGCTTGAACATGGCCAAGACAGGCGTGTTTTGTCGCACGGCTTGAGGAAGATGAGATAAAAAGCCATAAAAGTCGCACACCGATACCAATCGATCTCTACAAAATCGATCAATAGGAAGCCAAGGTTGCTGTTGTTGCTGCTGTTGTTGTTGCCCATTTGATTTAGTGGGCGAATGGTGGAGACGCATTTTGAATTCACATACACGTAAAAGACCACAACATGTACATTTTGTTTTAGGAGGCATGGGCATATCAAATGAGGCCACACTGGGTAAAGTAGATGCCGAAGAGGTGGAGGTGGAAGAGAGTGTGGTTGTAGTCTGAGTCGTCATACCAGTGCCATGAAGTAAAGGTCGAATGGCGTGTTGGATTTCACACTTGTTGTTAGCAATTGCATCCATGAGTTTTCGTTTAAACCAAGGGGATTTCCACCAAGATGTTCCGTTGGTTTGGAAGAGACAAGGTTCAACATCTTCGGCCACCACACGTTTCATAAACGAAGAAGAAGGTAAATGTTGACTGGTCGATGTTGTTGTTGATTTGTTGTTGTTCTTGTTGAGATTACTTGTTAATACTTTAAGATGTTCCTGGAATTCACAAAAGTTCACCCCATCTACACGAATAGTTGATTTATCAAATGAGCCCATCGATGAAATTGATTCATCCAATGCTGACAAGACAGAAGGAGTACGAGAATGACGATCCGGCAAGTAAGGAGCCAAGGAAGAAGTAGGGCCACATTCATCCACACCTTGACCAAGAGAAAGAGGACGATCGGTTGTAGTTGTTTGGTGTACAGAGGCATCCAGATCCACCAAAAGTTCTTTGATTTCCTTGAGTCGTTGGTCCCGGACATCCCAAGCTTGTATAACATTCACCAGAGCACCATTATATTCCCGATTCAAACGAAGCAAGCCTTCTCGATCCGTCACTTCATCCATCACCACCTGATTCAAGGTCCCAAACAAAGAAGAAGTGATATCTTGAATATCGTCCACCAAATCTAAACGAGATTGTTCCACCGATTCACGTACTTGTTCTTCTTCAGCCAAAGCAGACGCCAATGCACCAAGATCTCGTTTCAAGTAAGCTTTTTGTTCGATTTGTTGATCCAGCTGAGTCAATAATTGTCGGCAATTGGCGCAATGATCCAAAGAGGTAGGAGTGGTAGCCACCAAGGTAGGGGGAGGACGAGAAACAAGACGTTGTTGATCATGATTGTCTTGAATGTCGTCAAGAGTGGTTTTTGTTGTCATGATAACACCATCATCCGATTGTATTCTTGTCATTGAGGAGATAGATGTGCTTGAAGATAAGAGGATGTCGGTCCCATTCCCTGCATGCAGTATATGTGTTGTTGAAGTATCGGATTCTCCACCACGTGATGATGATTCAGATCCATCCAAACTATTTCCATGTGAAGAAGAATCAAGGCCATCCATGAGGTTTACAGGTTGCCAAGTAGTAGTAGTAGTAGTAGTAGTAGTAGAATTTGAGACAGATGGTGGATATTGTTTCCATTCATTAACAGCAGCTTGTCGACGTTCCAGTTCACCTTCTTCCAATTCAGAATCATCAACAAGAGCAGCAGCATCAACAGGTGGGGTAATAGTACTAGTGGTAGTAGCAGCAGCAGGTGTTGTCGTCGCAGTACTGGTTTTGTTGTTTGTTGTATTGGTGTTTCGTAAATAGCTGAGACATAATGCTAAAGTGGAAGTGATATCAGTACCCACGCCTTCACCACCATCGTTATTGATACAGTCATTCAGTAGCACAATAGCTTGCTTTCCATTGAATTCCAGTTTTTGTAGTTTGCTTGATAAATGGTGTATAAATTGATCCTTTTGTGATAAACCAACCAGCCAATCGTGTCTATCATGTTCGTATTTCCGATGAATAGACTAATGATAGATATATGTAAAAAAAAACAGGGTCAGTCGTCATCATATTTTATCCGATTAATCATCATTCCCTTCTATTTTATCATACTTACAGAGAGATCAGTTTCTAGTTCCACTACCCTCGATTCCAATTTGGCAATAATATCTTGAGCTTGAAGTAAAAAAGGAAGGACGTCAGCTTCAGTGAATTCTTCATCTGTAAACTGGAGGTCATCTAGCGGAGCTTCGTCTTGTGTGGATAACGGAGGTAGATCAGTTGCTGTTGCATGTGCATTAACCAGTTCCATAGGGAAGTGGGGTCAAATAATTAATAGTAGATAAGAATAAGAAGAGGGTAATAAGAAGAGGACAAGTGCTTTATAAAGTTAAACACAATGTTCTTATGGAATGGTAAAAAAGGGGCAGGCAAAGAAAAAAAAAAAAAAAAAAGAGGGAAGAGAAGGAGAATGAAAATTTTTTGTTAGATGTTGAACCTGGAAAAAATAAAAAACCACAGGAACGGGATTTGAAAAAGTTGGTTGATGCAAAATGTGCATCAACCAAAAAGTAAGAAACAGATGACATTAAAAGAAATCAACATTATGACTTTATGTCCCTTTATGTTTGATGTAATGATTGATCTTCAGAATCATTTAGACTTATATTCTTTCCTCTCCATATCAGTACAAACCCATGTAACATTATGATTTTTTTTTCCTCATGTTTGACAAGAAACCACGCTATCATCAAGATGACTAGAGATTCTTTCCTCATCTTTTCCTCTTTTCGTTTTATTTCATTTCATTTCATTTCCTTTTCTTTTCCTACTCTTTCTCTTTTATCTTTGTAGTCATCCCAACAAGCGAAAAGTTCACCCGAGGTCCACCCGTGATAAATTGAAATCCTTTCTTTTCTTCCCCCCCCCAATTGTTTTTGTCCTACACTCGAATGCATATGTGTCACTATCGGATTACCAAATATCAACTTCTTTGAAATCACCCTTGGGCAATCATTCCTTAATTTCATGTCTGACTATACTTGTCGCAAACTCCGATATCTGTTTCCGGAATAACTGTAATTGCCAAGGACAGATAATATACCCATGTGTTCAAATAACAATTGGCATCATTCCCACCACTTTTTCACTTTTCATAATCATTGTCCAGCTTTTCGAAAGAGATAAAAATAGAAATAAAGCAAGACAAGTGTGTGCCTACCATACAAAAAAGTACTTATCATGTCATTGGCTCGATCGTGTTGGTTTCCCGATTCGGCGTTTGAAAATTTGGCCATAAAATTCCTTTTTTTTTTTTTCTCTTACCTGTCACTTCTTCTTTTTTCTTCCACTTCCTTCTTTTTACCAGCCGCTCCTTTTTTATTATAACCATGTTCAAGTCCGTCCTCGTTGCCATTGCCACTGCTGCCCTCGTCTCTGCTCAAAGCATTGTGAGCATCACCTCTCCTCTTGGTAACAATGTTTACACTGCTGGTGGTCAAGCCATCATTACCTGGTTAGTATATATATATAGAAATCCAAACTTGAAACTGATACGATCTTTTTTTTTTTTCTTTTTCAAAAGGACCCAACCTACCGTCGACATTATTACTCAAATCGAATTGTCCAAGGGTCCCAGCACTCTCCTCCAACCCGTCATGACTGTTGCCACCAATGTGTCTGCCAAGGATATGCAATACACCTGGAACATCCCTACCACTGTTGCTGCTGGCTCTGACTGTAAGTAGAAAAAGAAAGAAAAAGAAAAGGATGGGGGAACTCATTTTTTTTTTTGTATAATGACAGATGCTTTCGTTTTTGGTACCTCTCCTAACCTTGCCTACACTGGTCAATTCACCATCAAGGCTGCTGATGGTTCTGCTCCTGCTGCTTCTTCTGCTGCTTCTTCTGCTGCTTCCACCCCTGCTGCTGCTTCTTCTGCTGCCTCCAAGCCTGCTTCCACCCCTGCTGCTGCTTCTTCTTCTGCTGCCTCCAAGCCTGCTTCTTCCGCTGCTTCTTCCGCTGCTTCTTCTCCTCAACCTACCAGTGGTGCCGGTGCCGTCGGTCCCGCTGCCATCTCTGCCATGGCTGTTGTTGGTGCTGCTGCCATTGCCTTGATGTAAAACAAATTAGTTCATCATTTATCATTTTGTCCCCCTTTATTTTATTTTTATCATCATCTTTAATAAACTTCGTCCTTCTTAATACCATCCAACCAGTCTCTCGGGGGACACGTTCCCTCGATTCAAATAAAGATTTTTTTAGGTGGTACAAAATAGGGTTTCGGGATTTAGAATTTGGGAAGAGAAGGGAAAAAAGGGAAGGGGACAATAAAAATAGATATCATTGGTTCAGTATCCTTCCAATAATCTGATAACAGGGGAAGAGATACCAAGACTTTTTTTTTTTTTTTTTTTTTTTTTTTTTTTTGTTACTTTGTAGTAGTAGTATTCATCCTTTGGAAGTGAAACGTGCACAGACCTTGTTTCTTCCTTCCTATTTTTTAGTTCCTAGAAGACACTTCTTGTGGTCTAAAATTTTAAACCCCCGCTGTGGTGCTGGACAAAAAAAAAAAAGTTTATTTCATGGTCCGTAGACTGTATATAAAAAGAGCAACTAAAGGGGAGGATATAAAACAAAGGGTGGATGGGGGGGGGAGGAATCAAATAAAAGTAAAACATATGGACTACATACATCTAAATAAAGAGAGTAAGAGAGAGGCGGAGGACGTTATGACAAACTACAAGTGGTAAAACTAACTACATTTGTTGAAGGATCTTTTCCAAGCCGTGTTTTCTGTGCCAGCCGATCCAGTGAGTTCATTTCTTTGATTAGACAACCCCCATCTATAAAAGATCCAAAGAATAAGGTTAGTTAGAGTGTCCTTTTATCCTGTGTGTAACTTACATGCGAATGGTATGATCATCACTGGCAGAGGCAAACATCATAGGATGACCAGGATACCAATTGATACAATTCACCCTTCCTTCATGACCTTCCAAGACCTCCAATATATTTTGATGTTCCCGGCTCCATACATAAATGTCATTGTCTTCACTACCACTGAGGATAAAGGATTGTTCGTCACCACCAAATGTCGATCGAATGATAAACCCACCTTGTTGATGTCCTGTATATGTCTTTGTCAGTGTCCGTTTTTCCAAATCCCATAAATGTATTTCATCAGGTGTTTGTGAGTTGGTGAGTGCGTATCGTCCATCATGACTGAGAGATAGAGATGTCATTGTGCAAGTTTCTTGTAGTTGTCTATGGATGAAACAAAAAGTGTGAGAGTTTTGTGAGATTACCTTGAGATTCTTTCCTTACCCTATTTTATTTAGTTGGAGTTGTGCAATGTCATAAATGGTGATACGTTGTTCATAACTCATGGTCACCATCCGAGATCCATCGTTGGTAATCTTCATGTCCAGTATACGTTGGGTAGACCATCTACTGAGAACCACACCATCTATTTTCTTGATAGTATGGATATAAAAAGAGGATAATTGGATTAGGTGATATGTCTTTCCCCCCCTCCCTTCTTTTTTGTCTTACCCAAAGGCACATCATCTTGTCGCATGCACCCGAAATAAAATGTTGTCCACTAGGAAGCCAAACACAACTGGTGACTTGATCAGTATGTTCTTCATATACATGTAGTAATTTGCCAGTCTATCCATCACCACCAAGTCGAATACCATTTTTAGTAAGTCCATTTGCTATTTCCCTACAACTTACATTTGCATCCCATAGTCGTAGACTGGAATCAATGCCACATACAAGTAGTTGTGTACTATCGGGTGACCACGCGCTATAGGTACCAGGTTGATCCGATTTTAATACAAACAGTTTGTTGAATGTCTACAATGACAAATGACATGTGAGTTGCTTCGTTAGTCCTTTTTTCGTACCCCTTTTACCTTTGTATCCCAAATTATACATGTCGAGTCTTTTGATACAGAAGCCATCAGTTGTCCATTATTAGAAAAGGAGATATGCCATACTTCATCTTCATGATCATCTAATACTTTGATCGTATCTGATGGGAAGTGTCGCCTTGAAAGAAGATAAATGTTAGAATAAGTATATCGTGTAGATCCTTTTTTTTTTTTTTTTTTTTTTTTTACACCTACTTGTCACAACGATGATCAGCAAACAAGGAATATTCAGCACCTTCGTTATTATGGTATAAACAATCTCGACGTTGCCATTCAAAAGCCTGTTGTATCAGTGTTGTCATTCTTGATTTAGGGATCATCACAGAGGGATCGATAAAGGTTTCCAGTCGTTGTAACAGTTTTTCCCGAGATAATCCTTCAGCACCATCCCATCCTATTTGTTGTTTGACATCGTTTGGTGAAGAGCATAATAACAAACTAGATACACAAAAATAAACTACGTTAATCAATCTCCAACTTTTTTTGTTTGTTTGTATGTGTTTTCATTACCTAGAGAGTTGATGAAGTCGATCTACATCTTGAGCCAATGGTGTTAGTTCTTGCCTGAGTACTTGTAAGGCCTTCATGGTGTTTTTATCCTCCAATAGTTCCAAAAACAGTTGTTCACGGATATGGAATTTGATTTGATCCATATCTTTCTGGGATTGAATCAGTGGTAAGGTGGATAACAGATTTTCAGCCAAAGTATAGTCGCCAGTTAAGATAGCTTGTCGGAATTCTTGTACTGTCGCAGATTCTACTTGAATACCAGTGCCTTCTTCGAGTTGTTGCACTACATCACTATTGAATATAAAAAGTGTGAACGACCCTCTTTTTGTTTTGTTTTTTTTTTCATTAAAAATAAACAAGGACCAACCCGTTCTTACCTGTAGCCGAGATCTTGAAGGGATTGCATGATCAGACGTATGTATTCATTCTTCTGTATCCTGCCTGTTGAGTCAATAAAAGTCGCTGGTGCTGAAGTGTTGATACCATTACTGTCGCTTGTATTTTGATCGCCATTAGTAGTGTTGATAGATAGCATAGTGTTGTGATTGGATTGTACTCGTCTGCGTTTTCGTGAGTTTGAATTAGAGGCAGAAGAAGAAGAGGAGGAGGAAGAAGAGGAAGAAGAAGAAGAAGAAGAGGGGGAGGAAGGGGACAATGACGAGGAAGAATTAGGTGAAGAAGATGAGGAAGAGGGAGAAGAATGGTTTATTGATGAGTTTGTGGGATGCGCAGCAGAGGCTGCTGTCGACAAAGATAAATCAGGAGACAAGTTGGACGAAATTGTTTCTTTTTCTGTATTGGTGAATAATAGAAAAAGATGAAGGATTAAAAGATAGTAGGTGTAAAGAGAGAAAGAGAGAAAGAGAGAGAGAGAGAAAGAGAGAGAAGAGCGCAGATAAGTAAAAAAAAAAAAAAAAAAAAAAAAAGAAAAAAAAAGAGTGGGAATGGTCCAGCCACTTGAGTAATGTCAAATTCAATACCCGACTTTTCATGCCCTCTACTGCTACACGATAATGTCATCCAAATAGTAAAGGATACAAATACATGAGTGGACCTTCATTTGTTTTCATTCTCTCGGGCTTATGACTACTATGAGTCTTTGATGCTGATCATTGAATGAATAATAGGGTTGGTTATATAGCACTCGTGGATCGGATTCCCAGTGAGCGGGATTTAAACACATACTAAAAATTTTGTTTTCGCTTTTCACAACTTGTCCTTTTCTTCCTATTCCATTTATCAATGCTTCGTACCAAATTACCTGTACGGTGTTTGCAAGGCATTATCACTACCAGGACTTGTACATTTATACGCCATCGATCCACTGGTGCTAAAGCAATCAATGCCTCTAAACCTGGAAAACTGAAATCTTCTCCTAAACCTGTCTCTGCCTTGATAATCGATCCTGAAAACAAGCTACCACCTTTAGAAAAGCTAGCCAGTGTCGCTACCAACAACGGAAAACTTCTCATCGGTGACTATGTTGAAGTCTTTAAGTAAGTCTTTTGACAATAATTCTTATTTTTTTATTTTTATATAACTAACCTGTCTCCTTTCTTCTTTGTGTAGGAATGGCGGGCATTACAGTGGCATGATTGTACAACAAAAAACGATTGGTGGACAACAGCAACGACTGACGGTAGTTATACGGAATGGCAAAACGATCGAATGTCGAACGGCGGATGTGGCGTTTTATTTACCTGACTTTGCCTCTAGCCCTGCAGTTACCAGATTTTTACGTGCACCTGTCAAGTTTGATCGAGAATCATCAACAATGGACCATATTCCTACCGAATACATGCGGGCAATTCAAACCTTTCAAAGCACAGTCAAATTAGAAAAGGGCATGGCGCTTCGACAACTCGACAGTATGTATTTACATTTTATCACAAGATCATCATCCGACAATTCGGTCAGCTTGGATGAATTGACTCAATATGTATTTGACACCACACAACCATCAGCTATGAATCGACATGCCACTTTTCTTTATCTGGTCGCCAACAATATCCATTTTGTACCTGATGCCAATACTTTACGAACTAACTTATGGTACTTGCGACCTGAACGTCAAGTGGATCTCATCAGCAACATCATACATTGGATTCGGACGCGGGATCCTCATTTTACTGGCTTCTTGGAACGGGCTAATATGTTGGTGGACTTTTATAAAACACATGCGGACGAACAATTGGGAACGATGCCTCACGATGCTATCACTCAAATCAAGAACAAGGTGCAATTAACGGAAACGGACAAGATGTTTGTTAACTTTATGGCTGACTGGATCAAGATGCCCAAGGTAATCATGGATTCGCCACACGAACTCTTTTGTCCTGCCATTCTCAAAGGCTTACAATGTTATGACTCTCTTTTTATCGATCAATCACTGGCTATTACTTTTTTGAAACAAATTGGCATGTTTCGACCTTGGGATAATGTTGGTTTGGTGGAAGATGCTGCTTTGGCTCGACCCTTCTTATGGTCCAAAGATGCACAGAAATACGACTCTATAATGGATGGGTACACCAAGATGTTTATAAACGATGATCAACACCAATGGAAAAAGGCAGGTTTCTATGCGACTGATCCATCTGACTCGATTCGACACGATTTTGGTGATTTACCTGTATATACCATCGACGATCCTTCCGCCAAAGAAATTGATGATGGTGTCTCGGTGGAACATATTCCTGGATCGAAGAATTCTAAAGACAAGACTTGGCTTCATATACATATTGCTGACCCGACTGCCTATGTACCTCCTACTCATACTTTGGCTTCTATTATGGCTGATCGACTCCAGACACTATATTTACCAGAACGCCATTATCCTATGCTTCCTAATGAACTGTCAGCCTACACTTTTAGTTTGGGGTCTTCTGCCAAGATTGTCCGGAATGGTAGTCAATATGCATTTACTTTTAGTGTCATGCTCGATGATCAAGGTCAATTCTTGGATTGGAAGGTGCGCCCAAGCTTGGTCCGAAATGTTGTAAAGCTATATTATGATGATCTTGATGCATTCTTTGTATCTAAAATGGGGGATTCCTTGATTACCAGCCCAGATCCACTTTTTGACATTAATCGGTCCTACTCTCACCCACAACAACAGCAACAACAACAACAGGCAGAATCGACATTACACAATCTCACACAAAAAACACAAGATGATTTATTAGACTTATACCATTTGACTATGCAGCATTCACAACAACGTGTACGGAACGGTGCCATCAATTTTATGCGCCCCAGTCCGACGATCACTTTAACACCAAGTCCTTTAGACTTACCACCAATGACATTTGACAATGGATTACAGTATACATCAGACCTACCAGCTATCGACTTGACCTTGGATCGTTCGGGAATCTCACCTTCACGAAAACTGGTAGCAGAAATGATGGTGATGGGGGGTCGGATCGTCAGTCAGTATGCGCGTGATAATGGTGTCGTGCTTCCCTTCCGTCGACAGAAATGGCAACCCTCACAACTGGCAGCAAAAGAAGCGATAATGGAAAACAGGGATCCGGTGACTGGTACACTTCCTTTCCAAGAATTGTTACGGCACATTTACACCCTACCTTCGGCCGAATTAACAACAACCAGTGGCGAACCACATGCACTCATGGGGATCACGGACGGTTACTGCAAAGCCACTTCACCACTTCGACGATACATGGACATGATCATTCATTGGCAACTCAAGGCACATCTCTTGGGTGAAAAACCACCGTTTGATGTGGACGCACTCAACACATTGGGACCTCGGATCGAACGCCGTGAAAAACAAATGTCAAGATTACAATCTCGGTCTTTGCAATTTTGGGTGCTTAGCTTGATGCAGCGGTTGGAACATGACAAGGATATGACTTGGCGATGTATGGTGAACGAAGAAAGTAAACAGGCGACTACTCAACTAGGTGGATATATGCGTGCGGCCTCAGCAACTATCTTGGATTTGGGAATCCGGGGCAGGATCGAACATTTGAAGGATTCTGTTCATGTTGGGGATGTACTGAATGTCCGCATCTCTAGTATAGACCCTCGGCTGGGCATGGTTAACATGGTCGTTGTATAGAATTTGTAGTGATAGATTATAGATATAGAACTCATTACCCCTCTCCTTTAACTTGTAAATCAATAAAAGCCTTCTCTCCTTTTATTTGTATGATGCAATTTCTTCTTAATGGTCTCCCTTAGGAAGTGATATGTGATATCATATGTTGAAATTAAAATAAACATTGTCTGGTCTTCCAAAAAAAAAAAAAAAAAAACGGCATTACAATATTCAATCCCCGATTATTGATTTTGCATGAAACATGATTCCATTTTAGGGAAAGATTTTTGTGTGTGCGCTTAAACCATGTTAGATTAGGTTGGCCTTGATATAGAAGGTAAATGCTATCCACACGGAACAAATGAGAAGGAAACTTTCTAAAAAGGATCATTATAATATCAACAGATAAAGTGCAGCACGAAAAGAAATATGGATACTGTAAAAGAAAAAGAAAAGGAAGAAGCATAGTAGTAAAAGACTAGTTTCTCGATTAGAGGTCATGCTTATCAAATCACGCTTCATGAGAACGATGTACATATGCCATCCCAATGTCATGTCATCCAGTACCATTCATTCATACAGTATGTAAGGTACTGTACAACATTGTTTAGTTTCTCTATTTTACAATGGATGTATACAGCATTTATATATGCAAATCCTACATACAAATTTGAGACAAATCAAAAGAAGCCATTGCATTAAGCTAAAGACCAACATCGGTTATTTATAATGCAAAAGAATGATTTTTATTAAAAAGTAGGTAAACTAGAAGCTAATCTAAATGGAGATTGAGGGGAGGAGTTTAAAACACCGTTCTGCATAATGGACAGCTTGCAGAGTTTGATGACCGGAACCACTAAAAAAAGATGAGTTAGTTATGAGTATATATAAAACAAACACATTTTAGATCCATTACCTTGTATAAGCAGCTGGCATGGAACTTGTTCTTGCATGTACGACATTGTTTCTTGGGAAGAGATCGATCCACAACACTGATAATAGAGTAGCAAATCACACAATCACCAACACCTTCAAAGTGCAAATTGACGTTTCGTTTAAACACTGTTAATGCATCCACTATATTTCCGTTCTGGGTTATACACATATATACAAGAGAGTGAGTTTCATAATGCACCGTTATATTTCACATTACCTGAGTCCCGATGACAGCTGCAATAGCAAACATCCATCCACGCCATTGTTTATCCTTGACACCGAATTTCTGAACACCCTCCACAGAGATTTGTTGTAAAGGGAAGTTGTTGGGTAACTTGATAGATATTTGCATAGATTCTTCGTCCACAAAGTAGGTCGCAGATACTTCATTGTTTGCCTTCAGTGTTCTGACTTTGAATTCGTTTTCATTTTCTTCGAGTTGCTGCTTGATGTCGGGTCGATTCATCAGCTCCATTTCATGGCTGATCAAAAGTCCACTAAAGTGTTGTTCTGTGTATTGTTCGACAGCTATAACCAGGACACGATTCTTGTGATTGATCCACCATGACCTATTAAAAAAAAAAAAAAAAAAAAAAAAAAAAAGAAAGAAATGCATACAAAGTCAAGTTAGTCAAGTTATAATGGCTTTTTATGTGTATTCAAGTTACCTGGCAAGTGAAGGAATGTGCTTTAGAGTCTGATAATACAAGTGCGCTGCCAAAAGAGAGTAGCTAGTATCGGCCATGATATCGAACCCTTCCAGTTCGTAAATAGAGCAATCCCAAGGAGTAAGGTCAAACGGAGAAGCACCATGTCCTGTCCCGACGTTCAATATCTTGAATAAAAATGGCACCAATCTGTCAAGGGCATCGGCGTGTTTTAGTTCCGAAGTGTATACTTGTTTCAATTTGAATGTCTAGTAATATAAGATACAAAAAGTGAGTACCTTCTATCACCATCACCTATAATCTTTTACAAGCACACTTACGATATCATTAAAGTGTTCAAACATCAATAGCCATGATAACATAAAGCCCAGTATTTCATGCAGTTCCTATATCAGGTTATACACGCGCAAACATGCGCATAAAAAAAGTATGAGTAATGCGCTGATTTTTATATGTTCATTAGTCGGCATACCTTTTCTTCAATAAAAGTGATGTCCCAAGTAGAAATCGCAGGTGCATTAACCAATCGTTGGTATAAACTATTGTCGATATATTTCGTTTCTTGTTCGTCGTCTGATTGTGAGAATTCCATTTGTACGGAAAGGTTGCTTGTCTGTTCCTTAATCAATTCCTTCAATATAAAGAAGGCACGGTTTTGAAGTGCATCATTAGTCGAGCCAAGTAAATGCATCACCTAGTTAAAACAAAATATGGTTAATGGAAGTTCATAAAGCTAGGGCATATATATAGAAGTAACTTACCTGAGGCATATCCGCTGTACTTTGTAGCACTTTGTGTGGTACTTCACCCAGAATATCCGCCAGAAGTTCTTGGTATCGTCGACGGGGTTGTGACAGAGGTAAGACAATATCTATGAAGCCAAGTTTCAAAATGATCAAAGTGCTGTTAGGAAGTATACAAACTAATACCGAAGACAAATACCTCCATTACCTTTTTCCTTTGCAAAGCATGTCCATAGAGCACCACCGATTTCTTTCCAGTGTTCCTTGATGGCATCCGCAATGTCTTGATTTCCATCTTTAGCAAGATTCAGTAATGTCGCGAGTAAACGCAAGGAATTATACATCAGAGGCAATCCATCTAATTCATTTGCATCGTTGTACTAAAATATATACCTATTAGTAATCTTTTATCTTTATATCCATTCTCATTACCAGGTATGTCACCCATTTGATTTTTTTTTTATATTTTACTTACGGATATCCATTCATATACACAGTCCAAGAAGAAATCCCATTGGCTACCAGAGACTTCTTGCAAGGTATCACATATGTTGTCAAAGAGGATCGCCATTTGTCCATGCACCTTTTTACGTTGGGTAACTTCCAAGTGATCATCATAATCTTGACCAAACCATCCCTTTACAGTGTTGAGTAGGTACATCAATCGTTGAGGTGGAATAGCTAGTGAGCCAAACTGGAGGGTGGATGAGTTTAGTATTGATAGCCATTGCCAAGCTAAACATAAATATATTTCAGATCATAGGTGAGCAACACATAGTTTCCAACGAGTTTTATTACCTTCTGGGCGATCATCGAATATCTGGAATCCATCTGAGCCAGACAATTTGTTGGCAAGGTCACCCTGGAGGTATCGATAACTGGGGAGTTCACCAATTGTTTGCTTGAATGATGTGATGAGAGCACACTTTGTGAGAGGAGAAACTGTCAAAAAGGAATAATTGATCAAATTAGTATTCGAATTGTATACCTGCCCATCGATTTTTCTTTTTCTTTTCTTCTTCTTTTTTCTTCCTTACCTTGTTCATTTTCAGCCTTCATTAGTGGTAACCACCCTTCCAACTCCTTCCCTGTCCATTGGTTACATACTATTAAGCGATCCATCAACAATTGGATAAAAGAAGCATAGTAGGCATCCATATATTGATGAGGCATCAAACAATCATACACAAACTTGACCAGTCGACTATTACCAATGTCACCACTGTTTTTGAGACCATCAAGAAGCGAAGAGCATAACATTGTTGATGATACAGTTTTTGAATCGTTTTCCAACACCAGACCTAGCCACTTGTCAAAGATGGTGTTTGTTTGTTGTATAAAGTTGGTGATTCCAGCTGTTAAGACATCCAATGATAATGCTGTTGTTGCTGTTGCTGTTGATGGTGTATGAGGTTTCCATATACGACTTAGACCAGTCATACCTAAACCTTGTTTGCATTCCAGTGAGACAAGCATCAACGTACGCATCAGACAATCGCGATCGTGAATATCTTTCACCTTTTCACTGTCGAAGAATGGTTTTATATCCCCTTGGCCGTGAATGAATGCAGCTGTAAATACCGCCAGTCGACCTAAAGAGCTGAGGCCGTAGATATCATATTGCACAGGATACAATTCGTCTTCATCTTCCCAGAGAATTTGATCGTCCAACCCAGCATAACGGTCGGTGATAGATGACGCCATGTATTCGAGAGTTCGTTTTTCCCGGAATTGATCATACATTTTTTCCCATGCTGTGTTGTTGCCTATTAGTGTTGTGACAGCCTGTTGATACTCCAAAGTACAAGGATCGGGATATAATGTTGATAAAAGCTTGTTGGCACGTTGAATCGATTCGGAAGGACTAGTAATAAGCAAACATGGATAAGAGATGAGTATATTACAAACGTTTACGTAGGTCGTTTCACATTACCTGGTTAAGCAATTCGTATCAAGTAAAGAGTTCTTGAGGTGTAACAGGACATCACGCTTGAAGCTGGTTCGGAGGGCATCACCTGTCAAATTGGAATTGCTGATGATGTTGAGGATTGCTCCCCAAATAAGGTCAGCGAGCATTCGGATGTCGTCAATAGTATCATCTGTGGTGTGGTGTACTTCGTTTCCAAGAGAAGATGTCGATGGCTCCAAATGGGTGGCAAACATAGCATCGAATACTTGATTTGGTAAGTCAGAGAGCGATGGGTGCCCAAGAAGTTTCGCGGCACTTGTATTTTTGGGTTCGAGCAAAGCTAGAATGGTGCGCAAAACAGATTTGGTGGTGCTTAGTATTGTCGATTCGGGTTGGTGGTTGATGCTTTGGTCAAGGTTGTGACCAAGCTGGTGTTGCTGATTGAATGATCGTAAGGCGGATAGAATAGATGCCAAAACCAAACTGAATGTGTCTTCAGAAATCAATACGCGATCTATAATATAGTATTGATGAGCAAGAATATAGTCTACTATTAAATCTGTTTGATTTACCTAAATTGAGGGAGATAATCCTTGTGAGCACATTTCCGAGTAAAGTCTGATTGTGCTGTAAATCTTGAGGTTTATCCATGTCAACTGCAGGGCAATGATCAAGTACAGCTGTGGATAGCTGTTGTATCAGATTATCCAAGTCTTTAACATAGTAGTTCATTTCAGGATTTCGCAATTCAATCTACCATCACAAAAAAAAAAAAAAAAAAAAAAAAAAAAAGTAAAGGGATGATGAGTGTTTGCATCGACTGTATTATGATGTTGCTAAACCCTTTACCTGTTCTAGCAAAGATGCCAATACAGTCATTTTTTGCAAATCTTGTTCCTTCGCGATCAGTTCGTATAAGTGTGTAACGACATTTTGCCACCATTTTTCCCTTGTTGTTTGATCCGGTAAGCTTGATAACATGGTGACATAAACAGATACGACACACCAGACAGAGTTTGATTCCACCGTGGATAACAGAGATTGTAATTGCTTCGAGACTTTGTTTTCATCCTATATTATAAACAGAGAGTTTAGTAATGTTAGGTATGTGACATATGTAGGTGTCAGTCATCCTTACCACTTCACGGATGATTTCGGCAGAGTAGAGATCCAACAAATTCGAGGCCAAGGTAAGCAATTCAGAGGTGTAATCTACAAAAAGAAATAGAGTCAATTTAGTTACCGTATAGTGAGAACGTCACCGAGCCTATTGATTATTGACATTTCATACTTTACCTTTGTGTACCAAGCTAGATTCAATGGAGGCGTAAAAGAGTCGCTGTACCAAGCCAATGAGAGGTGGACAGGTAGGGCAGGGCGCTTCTTGGGAGGTCTCCGATGGTTGCAAATTCTCGTACATACATGACAGCATATTTCCAACATCTTGACAGAAGACTTGCATATCGAGCTTGGTACCAGGAGGGCCTTTACAGTCAATCACAGTTTGCACAAACACAGTTTCCAGTTCAGACCACATCTTTTCCAAATGTACTTGAGCGTTAGATTTGAGGAGATTTGCCATATGTTTCGCCAGGTAAAATCCGCATTGAGTATCCATCTTCTCATGGATAGCAACAGATTCTTTTGTTGGAGTAAAGTAAGTTTTGATTGCACCATAAAGAGACACATCCACAAGGTAGTCAGAGATTTCTTGATCCGTAGAGCTAAGAAGGTGAATGATTAGTATTTTTGTACAGTGTAATGTTTTCAATAGTTTTACCTTTTCGTGATAGCAAAGTATACTAGGCATTCACAGTAAGCATTGATAAGATGGTGAGAATTGGAGCGATCGATAAGATTACTAGACAGTCCCTTCCAAAAGTTGGTAAAAACATCCTTGTAAAAATTCGGCGAGTCCTTTAACTATATAAACAAAAAGAGGGTTAGTGCTACATGTATTTCATGATATGGGTTCTACTTACTTCTTTGGGCAAATTAGCAAGAAGCACAAGCATACCAGGGTATGTAATGCTCGGTGACCCATTGAGTCCAGATCTTAAAAAGTTGTACAGCTTGTTCACGGCAGGCTTCTTTTTGCTGATGATGATCCAAGATTGAGGGAATTCTACAATTAAATACCAAATTATGTTTAGCCAAGGTATATATCAAGATTATTACTTACTTGCAGTCATCAGAAGTAAGGCATCCCACATATCCCCGTGTACAGAAGAATCCTTGTCACCAAACACATTAGCATAAAAGTCAGGGCAGATCATATCAAGTCGCGGTTGAATAGTATCTAAAAGCAAACAAGTTAATGGTCAATAGATATATTGTGTATTCCTTCTTCTTCGGCTTACCTAACCAGTTCACCAACAACATCTTGGTAGTATAGTATATCGCCCGACGAATGACAGGACTTTCATGGGTGAAGAATTTCCACAGAGCAGTCGAATCGAATAAACCATTATAGTCATCAGCCGCCTTGAGCCGATCCTCTTCTGGTAAGGAGCCTATATGGAGATTATTCGTTAGTACATCATGAATCATCCACTCTATTCGTACATGTCCTGCCATTCTTTTCATTTTACCAATAAGATAGGTTAGAGTATACAAACTCGACGCCATAACACGAGCATATTTTGCAGCCATATCATCCGGAGAGACATACCTAGAATCGCCTACAAACATAAAAACAATCAATGTTACATTTCCTTGGTCTGCATATTATACCCGCACCCATCTTTATCAATACTCACTGAGTGTTTCGACTGTTTTGACCAATAACATTTCAGATATGTATTCCAAGATTTCCTTCTGACAAAACACAATGACCCCTGGACGTTTATCTTCAGCAAAGACACACTATTGTTCATACAAATCAAAGACCGGTTAGTCAAACCTGTTATTCGTTTCATCCTTTGTTTAAATATATCCAATTCATCCACTTACTTCAAAAGCCATTGTCGCCAGATTTGCCACGTCCTTGCTTTGATCAAACATGGCCAGCATCCATGCTCCAATGAGATCCTTCAGATAAGGTGCCAACTTCTTTTTTGCATGGAGGCACACCAGTTTATGTATATTACTGGCCGCTATACGTACACGTCGATCGACTTCCAAGACCAGTTTATTGTAAAGTGTGACCTAAATAAGAAGAAGGAAAAGGAGTTGACAATTAGTTAAAAGAAAATTTGATTAATTATGCACCCAGTTTTCCAAGTTAGTTTTACCCAAGTATTCAAAATAGACCGAATAGCAGGAATGTGAGCATTCAGGTAGACATCCAGTTCTTCCAGAGCCTTTAGTTTGGTGATGGAATCGCGTTTATTGATCTTCTTTAAAATGACACCAAGTTCAGGATCAATGTCAGCAGTGTCACTTGCATCAGAGCCTGGTGTATCCGGTCTTGCTAAATTAAGTCCAGTAGTAGCAGGGTTTGCAAACTGAGCAAATCCACCCAAGTTGGCGAATGATAAAGGTGAAGAGGTTTGTCCAAAGTTCGCTTCCACGGCACGACTATTCATCAGACCCCCCCCCAAAAAAGTTGTCCAGTTAGAATGCATAAACTTTTTTTTTTTTTACAAAGTTTGATTACTTTTGTTTAATGAATTACCTGCTGCTAGCCGGCTTTAAACTTCCTTTTCCACTGGCTTGTTGTTTGGATTTCCCCATATTACATAAAAAGATTAAAAAAAGTAAAAAGAGGGAATGAAACTGCGGTATTTTTGTTTTCCAAAAGGCTTAAACGTCGGTTTTTCAAATATCGGGATTCGAAATTCGATCATGTCAAGTTCCCTACTTTTTTCATCCCAAAGTGATTTCTTGCATGAATAGCAATAGATAGGCATATGTACTTGTGCGAAACATAGTAATAGTGACTATTTAAATAGAACACAAGCCCTTTTACAAATGGATGCCATGATACTTTGTTTGCAAAAACGAAAATGTGTTCACAACAGATGAAATCAGCGCTCTCAAATGAACATTCTCTCTAGCAGATATGATTGAGGAATCCTTTCATGTACGTTGCTTTACTTTGAATGATCACTTTGAAGCATTTTGGATCGTCAATAGATCCAAGTTGAGATCGAAGACGTTGCGGTGATTTAAAATCCCGATTTGGTACTGAATGAGATCTATCTACTTTACAACATTTTTGCTACTTTATGATATTGGTGAAATCATGCATAAAAACTTATACATGTATTGGGGTCAATTATTTATAAAGAAAAATTAATGTATTAATAATTCTGTCGCTTGCTTGATATCTTTTCTCACAGCGTTGTTGTCAGTTCATTGGATAGAACACCGTGAATGATTCGTCTAACCTACTGGTGCACAGGATGGGGAGGGGAATTAGTTTACCACGCATTTCAAATCCCGATGTGACACATTCATTCCAAAAACCCCCTTTTTGACTTGACTCATGTTAAATGTTGAGGCACATTAAAAAAGGAAAAAAAAAAGCGAACCCTATAATATTAACACTCAAAAGGGAGTAAAAAACTATTGCCGTCACTATGTTTTATGCAACAAGTATGATGGATTAAAGCTTGGTATGAAAAAATGAGACTAGTTCATTTTAGTGGGGTCCTGTGTTATCCAGAACTTTATCAATTAAAAGCCAGGAATGACCGTGCTACACTGGTAAAAAGTGCGGAATGAATTTGATTGGCTAAGAGGTTCAAATAAAGTTAGATCCCCTTGATTTTCGCCACTGGAAGTTTTTTATGCCAACCTTTAAAAATGACGGTCGCCACTCCGTTATTTTTCTGCTTCTCTTTTACTTTTTTATTTTTACTTTATAAATCTCTTTAACCACCGTCATGACCGGATCTGAATTCATCGTTAACACTTCTACTGTAAAAGGCTATAAGCTTAACTGTAAGTTTATTACCTTCGCTCTTAATGGATGGTCTTAACTAATGAATGCCTCCTTTTTTTTTTTTTTTTTTTTTTTTTTTTTTTGATTACTAATAGTACAAACTGGTCTTTTTATCAACAACGAATTTGTTGCTGGTGCCAAAACTATTGATACCATCAACCCTGCTACTGCTGAAGTGATTGCTAGTGTCCAAGCTGGTAAGTTTCTGCGATGACTAATTGTTGTCAGTTCGACAGGTGAACTAATCTATTCTTGTTTTTCTTTTTCTTTTTTTAGCCGAACAAAAGCAAGTAGATCAAGCTGTGGATGCTGCCGACGCTGCCTTCAAGAATGTGTGGAGCAAGACATCTTCTCAAGAACGTCAACGTTTATTGTTGAAGCTTGCTGACCTTATTGACCGCGATGCTGAAGAATTGGCTCAAATCGAAACTTTGGATAACGGTAAAGGTATTTCTCTCTCTCGTACTGTGGATGTCCCTGGTCTTGCTGCCAGTCTTCGTTACTATGCTGGTTTTGCTGACAAGATCCATGGTAAAACTGTCGACATTCCTGGTACCTTCTCCTACACTCGTCATGAAGCTATCGGCGTGGTTGGTGCTATCTTGCCCTGGAACTTCCCTCTCATGATGCTTGGCTGGAAGCTTGGTCCTTGTCTTGCCACTGGTAATGTCATCATCGTCAAGACCTCTGAATTGACTCCTCTCTCTTCTCTCAAGGTGGCTGCTTTGGCTAAAGAAGCTGGATTCCCCGCTGGTGTGATCAACATTATCACTGGTTATGGTGCTGAAGCTGGTGATGCCCTGTCTCGTCATCCCCGCATTGGCAAGATTGCATTCACTGGTTCTACCTTGGTGGGTCGTTTGATCATGAAGGCCGCTGCTGAAAGCAATCTCAAAAAGGTGACTCTCGAACTCGGTGGTAAATCACCCAACATTATCTTTGACGACGCTGATTTGGACAAGGCTGTCAAGTGGTCTCACTTTGGTATCTTCTTCAACCATGGTCAATGTTGTTGTGCTGGTTCTCGTATTTATGTCCAAGAAGGCATCTATGACAAATTCTTGGAAAAATTCAAGGCTTTCACCGAACAAACCAAGGTTGGTGATCCTACTGACGAATCTACCTTCCAAGGTCCTCAAATCTCTCAAACTCAATACGATCGTATCATGGGTCTCATCGAACAAGGCAAAAAGGAAGGTATCAAGGTCCTCCTCGGTGGTGAACGTCACGGTGACAAGGGATACTTTATTCAACCAACCATCTTGGTCAACGAAAACAACTCTCCCGAATTCCATTCTTCCTGTAGTGTCATTGCGAATGAAATCTTTGGCCCTGTTGTCGTCGTCTCCAAGTTCAAGGATGAAGAAGAAGCTATCAGATTGGCTCACGATACCACCTACGGCTTGGCCGCTGCTGTCTTTACCGAAAATGTCACTCGCGCGATCGAAGTGTCCAACCGCTTGGAAGCTGGTACTGTCTGTAAGTAAAACACATTGGGAGTTTATGGGGGGGTATGCTTTTGCTAACACTTTGTTATTTATAGGGGTAAACGCTTATAATGTCCTGAACCCTCAAATGCCTTTTGGTGGTTATCGTCAAAGTGGTATCGGTCGTGAAAATGGTGAGCACGCTTTGGATAACTATCTTCAAGTAAGTATACAAAAAAAAAAAAAAGTGGGGAAAGGACTCGTTTGACTAATCTCTTGCTATCATTTTAGGTCAAGTCTGTCCGTGTCAACCTCTCCTTGGACAATTAGGATACCATCTTACTTCACAACCCTAGTTTAGTTTAGTTTAGCTTGGTCAACAACAACAACATTCCCTCATTGTGAAATAATAATAAACTCGATATCATTCTCTGTGTTTTTTTTTACGTTATGATTTCAAATACCGAATACCCATTTGCATAAAATTGCTTTTGAGGTTGTTAAATTGGATTCAGGTACGAAAAGCTTAATCAATCATAAGCTACAACCTAACCCAGCTCGACTTGACAATTGTGATCATGTCTTGAAGAAGGGCAGTCCATCTATCTTTGTTCTTAACCATGATAGTGGTCAATTTATTTTCAAATACCGCTATACAATCAATTGCCACGCTTTCCCACACTTTGCAAGGGAAAAATAGGGTCGGGTCATGTGATGATTTCTATATTACTATTTCCATAAAATAAAAGATATACCCCACACATTAAAAAGCAAAACATTGTTTGTGCACATAAAAGACGACGTTTATTTCATAAAAGAAGTTAAATGTAGTATGATATAATTGAAAAGATGATTTGTGTGAATATGAATACCAAGAGGATAGAGAGCAGATTATAAAGTAAAGGGTAAAGGTGATCAAATGAGGGAGGAAGTGGGTCTATAAAACTAGTAAACATAATGTTTAAAATTGGTAGCCATAAAAAAGAATGGAGGAGAGGAGGGGAATAACATCAAGGTGATACAACTAATTAACTGCAGATACCACAGGTCATGACGTTCTTGAATTTCATCCAGATAGTTCGTTTCTTGTGCCCCTGAGTAGTGGTGTGTTGATTCACTTGTGTACCAGGTTCATTAGTAGCCTGGATATTGTTCGATTGACGTTTATCCCCTAATTTCTTCGTTTCTGCATGTTGTGGTGCTGAGTGTCGGTGATTGGATCGCTTTGGAAGAGTCTATACAAAATAAGAGAGAGAGAGAGAGACAGACAGTTAATTTCATCGTGATGATTTATATGACTTGTTGTTCATTGACCCCATATTTACCTCCCATCCTTTTCCATTATTCAGTAGACACCAGTCATATACACCGTCATCGACTTGACCCGAGTTCTTGATCATCTTTGTAAATAGTTCCCGTAAAAAGTCGTAGTCAGGAGCTTCATCAAATCCAAGTTTCCGGACATATTGTAGATAGATAGCCGCTTCCTCTATGGATATAAAATGGTGGTGTTAAAAAGAAAGGGAGGAGGAGGGAAGGATTGATGATAAATAATTTTTTGGATGTTACCTGGATAGCCTTGACATAGATCCTTGACAGCAGTTGTTTGTTTCTTTTCACCAATCTTTTCGTATTTCTGTTTGTTAGTAGCGGCCTTCAAGCCTTGCCACGGTAATGATCCACGTAAGAAGTACATAAACACATGTCCCAAGGCTTCCAAGTCATCCCTGCGTGATTGTTCTATATAAGAAGAAGATGAATTATTAGTAACAGCATAAGATTCCTTCATCACTCCTTTCCCTCCCTCCCTCCCCCCTCTTTTCTCCTACAAATATCCCGTCATCATCGTTTATCATCCCCGCCCCTTCTTTTATATCCACTTACCTCGGCCCAAATGAGTGTTAATACTCATATATCGTGCAGTTCCTGATAGACTTTTTCGTTCACGGTATGGAATATGCTGTTTGGTTTTAGGATCCCGATAGAGTTTTGCCATTCCAAAGTCCACCATGTAAATGTTATTTGCCAACTTTGTGCCAGGTTTGCCAATCAGGAAGTTATCCGGTTTGATATCCCGATAGATCAAGTTTTTTTCATGGATTGTTTCTACACGACTAATCTGCATTGTTAAAAATAGTAAACCATTGCATTAGTAGTATTCTTACAAACGAATAAAACTTACCATTTGTTTTGCTAACATGGCCACTGTTTTAACAGAGAATCGACGACCACAGATATCAAACATGTCTTCTAAACTTGGTCCCAAAAGATCAATGACCAAAATGTTATGGAGTCCTTCTTGACCTAAAAAAAAAAAGTCAAGATAAATGATGATATTTAATATAAATATACTATGTATCAACATACTTACCAAAGAAATAGGCCTTGGGTATTCCAGGTGTACCCGCCATGACCTTGTATGTTCGATATTCGTCCCGGAGTTGAGGAGCATCACTCTTTCTCGGTTCAAACTTGATGGCTACTTGTTGATTGTTCAGCAAGTTGGTTCCTGTTAAATAAATACAAAGGAGGATGAGTAACTGGTTTATGAGCATACGATGTATTTTGTTCAAGTACAGTTTACCTTCATAAATAATACCAAAGGATCCTTCACCAATCTTTTTCCCCACACGATAATGAACACCTACTACATTATGTGACGAGTTGACTGATACGGATTGTTGTTGCTGTTGTTGAGTTGCCATGTGCCGGAGGAATTATAAAGTTGGGTTAGATAATAAAAAGTAGGTTGACTGTCTTGAATTAGCTGATAGGAGATAATTTGTTGTAGTATGAATTTATTAGAATGAGTGTGTATTCAACTGGATGAGTTTATGCGTGTGTAGGTGTCCTTTTCAAAAAACAAAAAACCAGTGAGACAATTGAAAGAGAAGGAAAGACCGAAAAAAGAAAAAAAAAGGAAAGAAGAAAAAAAAAAAAAAGAGCGGCGATTCAAATCCGTCTGTCCCTTGAACGACTTGAAATGTCATTTCACGCCTTGTCCCCCACAACTCGTGCATGTTTTCTTATTATCGCCTTTTATCTTGATTGAATGCAATCTTCCAATAAAAAATATGAAGCTTGTGTCTATCTCCCAAAAAACCCATCAAGTAACTTTTTGCTTCAACTAGACAGAATGGGACCAAGTTACCATATTTCACCTTGAAGCTTGCATGGGTACCCCTTTTTCGTCTGGGTGATGTGAATAAAATAATATAATCCTAATGTAGCATCCAGACAACAAAAACATAGCTACTTTGAAAACAACAATTATATCCAGTCTCTTTAACCTACTAGTAGACAATAAAAAAGCACAGTGGGCGGCGTTTGAATATTCATGTGTTACACTGGATTTCCAATAGTGATTCCCCCCTCACCATCTATCATTTATGACGAACAATCAACATGAAAGAATTTGAACTAAATCCTTTTTTATTTTTCATATCTGTAATAGGTTGATTGGCATGGAAGTTTCTTTGTACTGTAAATATGATATATGATTGGCCCTATCACCTAGAACACAGTAGTACCAAGAAGGGTAGATCTTAAAATGAAGGAATCAAAGGAAGTTGTCATATTCATTCTTTTTTTCCTTTCTATACCTACTAACATGAGACATTATTAATAAAAAAAAAGTGAAACTGATCTGCACCGTTTTGATCACATAGTCAAGGCGTGAATTTGTCTACCACTTCAACGTCCGCACTACTTATTCAATGGAATAGGTATTCCCTTTATAGTTCTCATTAATAATAATAATAATAATAGTGATTTTAATTCACTCTGTATTGTTTTGCAGCAGAAGGCCAAAGCGAGTGTTTGCAATGACAGGAATGATACGGGTCCACTTTACTTTTCAATTTTCAAATCCCGCACCCGGACTCCAAAAGTGCCTTTTTTTTTCTTTCTTTTTTCCCCTTCTTCTTTCACTGTTTAATCAATCAATCGACCTTCCACTACGCTGCTAATACAACCGGGTAAATCACTGCTATCTATTACTCTCATTACTGATCTTAACAACTTACTGTGCTTTGTCTCACAGTCAATTGTTATTCTTGAAAGTGGCAGACTAATCTCTCAACTTTAATGTAACTGCTTCTCAAGAATCCTATGACACCTTTATTCAAACTGCAATGGACACCAACAAACGAAAGCAAAATATCTGGTAATGGGTTAAACGAAAACAGTCTTTCCAAGATTGACACATACTTACATCATCACTCTTTTTTATTTATTCCAAAAAAAAAACAAAAAAAAAAACTAGTCTGGTGTGTCTTGTGACCAAGCTCAACACAAAATAACAGGCACACACAATCGTTCACTAATACTCGCAAGTCATATGCACTCGAATTGTCGTTACTGGAACTCATCGACTTGATACCTTCATTAAACTATAATTAGCAATTCATTACTGATGCTACAGTAACTATTGGTAAAGCCCTTCATCAAATAAGTAAAAAAAGTACAGAACACCCTTAACAAATACCTGGTACTACTAACCCTGGATCACTATTACAAAGGCGGCTATTTTATACGATGTATTTGTCATGTACCTTATAAACAACAGGTGGCTGCTTACCTTGATTGCTACAATGGTAAGTGAAAATAGTCAAAAGACAAAGAAAAAGTCAATCCAAGTTAACTAACATTCTATTCTAGTCATCGGAATGGCTAACCTCAAGAAAATGACTCGATAGAAACAAAGGTAACACATTTAAAAACATTTGATACTAGGTTATTGTAGGTCTATATCGATTAGATTCCAGGAGGAGAAGACAAACTGATCCATCTTTGACACTCATAATGTTATAGATAAAGTAATGAAATATACATTCATATTAACATTAGTTTAATAGGGTGCCAACTACTCTCATACCTCCACATGATCGGCATGAATTTGAATCATCGGGATTTGAAATTGAAATATTGGGCGGTACTGGGGCAAATTTTTTGTTATTGTTGTCATTATTGTCCCTCTTTCTCATATTAAACAAATAGACACATCCATGACAAAGAAACACCAAGAATATATCAACAATATCCGTATCTATTGCTGCAACACTTGTCACTCTCATCTTACCAGCCAAGACAATATCATCTCAAGATCATTCCAGGGACGTGTAAGTGACGAATAAACAGAACCAAAACCACTGCCATTTGCTAATAAACTATGCTGACTCTATGAAATTGTAGCAAGGACCGGCCTATTTTGTGGATCATATTGTCAACGTCACCATTGGAGCAAAAGAAGAACGAATGCTAATGACGGGAATGCACACGGTCGCCGACATCTCTTGTGTCATTTGTCAAACGAAGTTGGGCTGGAAATATCTGCATGCGTTTGAAACAAACCAAAGGTACAAGGAAAACAAATGTGTCTTGGAAAGGTCTAAAATTGTTAAAGAAGTCTTTTGGGACTAATCATTAGTATAGTATACACCCCCTTCCCACATACATACTCTAGTTTTTACCACCCCCACATACTTTGGTCATTATTCCCCTCCTCCCCCACATACCAGTAGACCATTATCATTCATTAAATAAATAAATAAACTATACATTTATTGATTACCATTACTATAACTAATGATTCTATAGACTATTGTTGACTGTTTCCCAATCCATGTTGACGCTGGAAGTGTCCTACCTGGATGATATACGTTTGTTGGTCAAACTATACATCACGTCGAATATCGTTGTTAGTGTTGTTGTTGGATGCCACTTGTGGGAGTCAAGATTAAAAGTGTGACATGACATTGGTCAATGTTGGTAGTTATCAAGTTGGTATTATTCCTGTTGGTTCACTCATTTGTGTGTGATTCGGCGAGCAAAGGATGAACAGGTGTTTCGCTGTAAGGTGTAAAGTACTTGCATCGCTGTTTATTGCGCCAAGACTTGAGGTATGTCGTTTTACAAGTTCAATGGATCCTAACTGTTATAGATTATTAAAAAAAGTGAACGAGTCGGCCAACAAAAGAAAAAAGTGTTTTTAAACCCCGGTTACAATAGCCAGTTCAATTTTGTGTCCAAACTTGACATGAATCAATTTGATGATTAGAGTGACTATGGTGGCATCAGCGTCTTCTCATCTACATTAATTTTGAGTTGATTGACACACGGGACTGGTAGCCAAACTGAATTTCGAGTATCGACTGGTGTTTAAATTGTATGAAAGTTCTGCATGTAAAGACATCATTTTAATTCCCGCCATGTTCAATACAAAGGTATAAGATTGGTTTATTAAGATAATGATAACAACATAACTAAAAATCTAATTTGATTTATCTATGGCATCACTAATTTGTCGCTTTGTTTGATTCAATATTTGCTTGTAAGAAGCATTGTTGAATGGGTAGACAGTTCCATCGCCGGCAGCATGATAAGTAGGCACTACAAAAAAAAAAAAAGGTATTGAGCAGATCTTCATTTACAATCCGTCAACTTACAAAACCATTCCACAGGAAGATCACCCATTACAGTTCGCCAGTTTTTCATTTTGCCCATGTTCCATAAGCGCTCCGGATGATCCACAAGTACCACTTGATAGTTCAATCCAGAAGCGTCAAAATCCACTCTGACATGTTCAGTATGTTGAAGCACATGTTCCAAGGTGGTTCTATTCAACAATATGTAACGTAAATGGACAATACCAAAGTAGTTGACTATCATTCCAATAATAAATGCCCTATGTTTAATACAATATGGAGATGTTAGAATCAGATTGTATTTCATATCCTTTGTAGTTTACTTACATCACCAAAAGCACAATCCAATGTCGATCCAAAGATGTATTCTAGGCAAAAATTAATTTTGTTCTAGATTTGTTACACAGCATTATTTTAACAGCTTACCTGATCATGCACAGCAATGATCACCAAGGGAATACCACTACCAAGACACCATAGAGCATACAATCCTGTATACCAGACAAACAAGAAAAAGAATTTATAATTATGATGGCCCACACAGTTATTGATCCATGGGCAATGACTAGGAAAACAAAAAAAAATAGTTAATATGATAATGATTGATTCAAAAAAAAAAAAAGTTTTCATCACTTACTGATCCATTTTTAAAACACATGTATTACAAACACCACAATGATGAGTCCGATCTGGTTTCAAACAATGACATAAATCACAGTAACGTGGTGATCCATCAGCTTGGGAGATCGATAGTGCTGGCATCATTGTCGTGTCTTGTGTAAGGATGGACTTGTAGGTGTCTTTATCAAATAAGCTAGGTGAATAGCAGTATCTTGGTAGACTGGATTGACTATCCATCATTTGATCTCCAGTGACCTTCGACATACAAATATAAAAAAAAATTGGGGGAGAAGGCGTTAGTTCAAACAGACAATGTATCCCACCTTTCTTTACTTGATTAGGGTAGCCAGGAGTTGTAAAGATAACTCGAATATAGGATATAGAGGCCGTTAAGGATAAGAGAGAGCCAATAGTGACCAG
This sequence comes from Chlamydoabsidia padenii, assembly GCA_025330725.1. Lineage (NCBI taxonomy): Eukaryota > Fungi > Mucoromycota > Mucoromycetes > Mucorales > Cunninghamellaceae > Chlamydoabsidia > Chlamydoabsidia padenii. The sequence goes on along the minus strand of JAIWND010000004.1, from coordinate 516,899 downwards.
TACGACTAGGCGATTCATAAAAAGTTGAAGATGTGGAATGTCAGTACATGACCAAAACAAAAAGAATTTATACTTTACCTCCTAATGGAATATTAGGGTCACCACTTGTAAAGAGTAGAGTCACTATTAAAGAAAGAAAAAGGGTTTAGTTAACATAAAAAAAGAAGAGTTATTACCTAATACTGACCACATAATCGAAACACATAGACATACCAGCTATACACCATGATGCCATAGACGATACATTGAAGGAGAAGACCAGTGAAGGCTCTTAATATAGCAAAAAAGTTTGGGATTGGCATCGAAGAGTGAGATCTGTTTTCGAGATTAAGGGGAAAGAAGAAGGAAAAAAGAAAAAATCGCGATACAATTTTAAATGCAGCAGGGATGGAAATCTTAAAATGGGATTCTTTGTAATTTTAAATCCCGCCACGTTTAATTGCCATTGACCACACAAAGAAAACAGGTCAAGAACCATAATCATGCATTGTCATTATCCGGGTTGATTGTTTATATATATATATATATATATATATATATATATATATATATATCAAACTTGCATTGAGTATTATGGTGGTTTTGATATCGGCCTTTACATATTTGTATTTTTATACTGGAGACATTATGTACGTATACCCCAGGTGAATGAAGGACTTGGACTACTTGAGAAACAAGGTAAAAGAATGATGCTTGTGATCTACATGATCGAATAATATCAAATCATTTGTAAAGAAGACCTAAAAAGAACTTAAAAAGTTGATACGAAAGACGGGATTTGAATAAATCATGAGCATTCATGCTCATTGGACAAAAGTCAAAAAGAGTGGTATATTCGGAGGCAATAAGTGATACGATTATACCCCAGATAAAACAACTATGTAAAATTATACAAATTGGATTGATTGTTCTTTATTATAATAGTGAGTTAAAAACAAAGTATATAATCTAGCTACCACGATAAGTAGTATAGGAGTAAGGACTAAGAAGAAGGGGAATATGGTAATGTTGTTCAGGGTTCGCCAATTCAAAAATGATCTAGTAAAAGACAATATGTGGTCAGTCTATATCCCTTTTGTTTGTTTCATCTTTATTCTAATTGTTTACCTGGACATAAGGATAGAAGCAATTTTGACCTTGTTTGTTAAAGTATTCTTGAGTTTGAAAAGTGACCCTGTAGACACCCTTTTCAGCCTTGTATCCTTGAGGCAATAAAGTGGGGCAACGACCGTCTTCGTTGGTTTGACTAGGGGGGGAAAAATAGATCCAGTCAGTATCGTCTTTTTTTTTTTTTTTTTTTTTTTTTTTTTTTCAACTTTTTGAGTGAGTAGATTGACTTACGCAGTAGACAAAGTATTGAAGGAGCCATTATCCATCTTTTCAATCTTGACATTCACACCTTTACCAGGAGTACCGGTAGAAGCAACAAGGACGTGGCAGGTAATGGGACTTTTGTGAGTAGACATGGGCTAATAAAATGGAGTGTCAAGTCAATAAAAACAAAAGAAGGTTAATGACTATATAAAACCAAAAGTTGTTTTACGTTTTCAGTATCGTGATATCTATTTACCTTTAGGTGGTTTTTGACAGCTTCGAGACGAGAAGAAGAAGACATGAAAAAGAAAGGTTCACAGGATGAAAAATTAGAGAGGGCAATTTTTATAGCAGAGCAAAAATATTAATCGCCGCTTAAATATATTTAACCTCTCTTTTTTTTATATATATCGCCTCTTTCTTTCCATTCCAGAAACATATACGAAACTTATATGGGTGGAGTACACAGTGCCGAACACGGTCGATATGGCTTCCATGTTTTAAAGGTAAGAATAAATTGATGGAAGGATGCCTTGTGTGTAGAATGTACTTGATCTTTATTCTGTTTCCTTTTGTTTTATAGGTAAAGGAAAACTCGCCAGCTTACCATGCAGGCATTGAACAGTTTTTCGATTACATCGTTGCTATTAATGGTGTTAGCTTGGTAAGTAGTAAAAAGTCAAACGAAAGAAAGACGTGGGGATGTTTGTCACTTTAACCTTTTTTTTTTTTTTTTTTTTTTTTTTGTAACTCTCTATCATTTTAGGAAGATGGTGATAAACAGGTCCTACTGAATACTTTGGAAGAACACAAGAATGAACCTACACCTTTTACTATCTACTCAAGCAAAGAAAGAGCCTTCCGGGGTAAGTGGTAAAGAAAAAGATAGTATAGAATACATTCTTAAGACTAAAGTATAACTTTTTTTATTTTTACAATAGATGTCATGCTCACACCTGCTACAGATTGGTCCAGCGATCCAAAGGAACAAAGTTTAATTGGTAAAAAGAAATAGAGGGGAGGGGGAACGAATACATACATTATTAACAATTGAACTATTGATATTAGGTTGCTCGATACGATACTGTACTTACGAAAGAGCAGGTGAATACGTTTGGCATATCTTGAATGTGTCTCCCAACTCTCCAGCAGAAATGGCCGGTGTCATTCCTCATACGGATTATGTGATTGGAAGTCCTCTGACAGTCTTGAAAAGTGATGATGATTTTTACAATCTGGTGGAAGACAATCTTGGAAAACCATTACGACTCTATGTATACAACACCGAATGGGATAGTTGCCGTGAAGTAAGTCTATATATTGGGGTGGTGGTGGTGGTGGGGACTGGAATGACTTTAATATAACATTTATATTTATTTATTTATTTTAGGTCATCATAGTACCGAATCATGATTGGGGTGGTAATGGATCTTTGGGCTGCGATGTAGGATTTGGATTATTGCACCGGATTCCACGACGAAAACCGAATGGGGAACAAGATGATAATAATATCGATGACCATCAACTTGATGATTATCCTTCCACCAACACATACAGCAATACAATCTTTAGTGCGACTGACTTTGAACCAACCATTGATCAATCCATCACTCATTCACTCACAAGCTATGAAGAAGGACCTACATCAACACCTCAACAAAGATCATCCTCAGAAGAACAAGCCATACCAACTTTTACATCAAAAACTGCATTATCAACAACATCATCGTCTTCTATAGATTATGTTGATAGAGATGAAGCGACCGAAGATGCCAAAACACCATTACTATCACCATCAAGCAATCAAGAAGAACAACCTAGGCAACAAGAACATCTTTTACGTGAAGCACAAAGTACCAGATTACCAGACTCGCCTATAGTTTAAACATAATCTCCTCTCCCACTCCCTCCCACATACACATACAATAGTTTAGTCGATATATCACTGTTTTTACTTTGATACATTAGCGTGTCATTCAATAAAGAATAGGTGCTACCTTTTTTACTCTTTGTCATACACATTTTTTATTTTATTACCTTTTTGAAGCTCCGGTTCACCTATTTTACCTTTTTACTTTTTTTTTTTTTTTATTTGACTCTTCTCTCTCTTTTACTTAATTAATCATTCCTTTCCGTCTTCCTTTACTGTCTTTTTGACTTGTCTCAACATTCTCCTCAACTTACATTCCTTCCTTCCTTCCTGACAAGTCTTTGATACCTAACTTTACACTTCCGATTGGGCGACCGATTCATTTATCTCTTCCATCATCTTTTGACACTCTCCAATCCTTATTTTGACTATTCCCTTTGTGGCGCCACACTATTAACTATACACTCCTATTAAAACTATGATACAAACTGATTCATCAAGGGATGGACGTCGACTGACTGGATACAATAACCACCAGGTACACCATGGTCACACACAACAACAACGCCATTCTTTATATGACGATGATATGGAAGACAACAACCAACAACATCACCAGCACTATTATTATGACGATGGCGAAGGTGAAGAAGACGATGATGAAGGGCATGAAGATGAAGATGAAGACGATACTGGCTCTGTCCTTAGTGTACCTGATCCAAATATCAACTTTGATCTAGTCTATGCACTTCATACTTTTGCTGCTACTGTGGACGGTCAAGCTTCTGTGGTTAAAGGGGATGCTCTGACTTTATTGGACGATAGCAATTCTTATTGGTGGTTGGTCAAGGTGCTTAAAACATCTGAAGTAGGGTATATTCCTGCTGAAAACATTGAAGTAAGTATAATCTAAAACAAACAAACAATAATAATAATAATAAACTAAACGCATTGACTATTTTATTATAGACTCCTTATGAACGCTTGGCTAGATTGAACTCTCATCGAAACATTGAAGTAAAACAACGATTTTTTATTTTATTATTTTTTTTTAAAAAAAAATGTGATTGACATTATTCTTTTTTATTAGCTTACACGCCGGGACATTCAAGACGCCTTTCCTGCACCACCCTCAACAAAAGCAAAAGCGACTAAACGAGTGACTTTGGCAAAAGGCGTCAAATTCCAAGCTCAAGTGATCTTTGGTGGAAGCGACGACGAAGGTGACTTTGCAGAAGAATATGAAGAATGGGATGAAGCACTTCTCTCCTCCGACTCGGACGACAATTCTTCTGATTCTGACGACTATGATTACTACAGCAGTCATTTATCAGGTAATGGATATTCCAACAATCAAATGCAATCCGATTACAACATCTATCAGCAATCCACCATGTCAAATAGCAACAACAAAATCAACAAAGGAGTTCGTGTTCCACCTATTGTAACACAATCTCTCGATCATCGACACAGCGGGAACTCGATGGATTCTCCACTCTCCACTCTCAGTAACAACAAAAATGGAACCAGAGATACTTTGGATTTGGAACAATCAGAAACGATCAAAATTTCCTTGACTCCTTCTATTGCACGTGGTGAGGTGGACGATAGCTATGGAGGATACAATAATCGATCTCAACAGCAGCAGCAGCAAAAGAAGACGATGAACAAGCTTGAACGACTTTTAGGTGAAGATGATCCCTCAACGTCACCTACATCTCCTCGAAACAGTGGTGGTAGCGGCAAGAAATCAAGTATTCGTAAATTCTTCTCTCGAGGTAGCAAGGATGGTGGCAATTATGGGAAACGCAAAGATTCCAAGACATCATCTCTGGGTGCTGATAGTATCTTGTCGGAAACTGCCTCAGTCAGCTCACAATCAACAACTTCTTACTCTGAACGAAATCGATCTGGCAGTCTGGATTCAGCCATGCTTCTTCAAACTCAAGGCACCTCTTCTGATCATAACAATGTCAACACTACCGGTACTCCAACTTACTCGGATCATACTCGATATTTTACCCCTACGGATGGTCCGAATTCAGTCATGGCTTCACCTACAAGTCCCTCCTCTATCATGTCACCTTCTTCCTTTACATCTTCTTTATTGCCAGTTGATCAACAACTTCACCATCTGCAGCCTCATCATCATCATCATCAACCTGACGAACAACCTGTAGAATTGATGATTTATGGTGGTAATCTCACGCTTGGACAGGGTGCAAAACCTGCTTTGGCCTATAGTACTACTACAGCAATGGAATTGATTCAACAAGTGGTCGATACACTGGATTCTGAAGCCTCGGAACCTGTCGAAGATCGGGCTACTAACTTTTACTTGGTAGTAAAGGGTGTGGATGGTGGTACGTGTGATTTATCTTAATACTTACAATCAAATTATTAACTCTTTTCTTTGTTTTTATCTTTCAAATAGATGAATATACTTTGGTACCTTCCGACCGACCATTATCAATTTATCACTCATTGACTGGACACCTGAATACACCCATGCCCTCGTTAAAAAAAGCCAGACGCATATCTCAACTCATGTCAACCACAGCCGACACATCAACACATATAGGCGGACCTTCTTATCATCAAGCATCCTCACCTACATCTCCTGGTGGATTGGAATCTGCTGGTCTAACTGTGCGATTCTACCTACATAGCAAGAGACGTACCACTCATGAAGAAGGTGTGATTCGAATCAAGGTATCGTTGCTCAAGTCTGAAATGGTCGATCAAGAAGAACTGTTTGGTTTGGGTCAAGTCAGGGTGGATAAATCTCTCTTTGTACCTCATACTGGCTCGGTAGGTGATGTGGCAGCATTGATTTTGGAACGCTTCCATCTGTTGAATGGTGTTGTCGATGGATCCCCTGATCTCAATGATCGAATCAAGGCTTTGCGTTTGGATGGTGGGTCTGAAAATCAAGCGGTGTTGTATAGACTCAACGTTTTCCGGAATGGTCAAGGTAAAGAAAGAAGGAGAAGGGAGGGGAAAATACAATAGAATTGAATTCTTATTAACTGCCTTTCTTTTTAGAATTCGTCTTGAACGTCAATGATCCCATTATTAATGCCTATGAAGGTGATATGATGCCTACTATCCATCATCCTCGTGGTAGTAATCCTGATCGATCTTCTATTGCATCTATGTCCTCTGTCATCCATTCTCCTCAAGCAGATGAAACCTTCTTTGTCTTGCGTCGTGTGCATCATCGTCTTGAGCATCATTCAGCTGATGTGCAGCAAACTACTCAACCTCCTCAACGACCAGGTAACTGAAAAAAAAAAGAAGGGGGAGGGGTATCATCATTTGCTAACGATATTGTTTTTTGTTATTCTTCTTTCTAGCTCGATCTCATCGTCCTCCTATCCGCCAAAATACACCTATGCCTCATACAAAGTCAGCTGATGAACCTGGTGCAATACCTCCCATGCACCCTTTACAAACAAACAATGATGATTACAGTCAAGATCGATCAGCGAGTCCTCTTGAAATGGCCCCTGTGCAAACCGTCGATCGCCAAACTCATTCACCATCTCATCATCCAGCTACAGTCGATCCGGGTTATTACAGCGATACCAACAACGAACAAGTGACACCAGAAGATGGCGATGTATTGATGCAATTAGACGCAGCTTTGGATAGTTTAGCTCATACTCGAAACAGTAATGAACCTTTGACGGAGGCAATAACGTACCATCAACAACGATCCAAGGGCGGTGATGCCGTTCCTTCTCCAATCAACCGAGACCCTTCTCCCTTATCAGTATCATCATCAACCATGGATTCGACCCCTGTACGCAGTCAAGTCCTGGACGATCCTCCCACCAGCACCACTAGTACGACAAGCACCCTCAGCACTGTGGCCACCAGCATGACAAGCGAACCTCTGGGCATGATGACTCCTCAACAAGACATGACCCCACCTATGAAAACCAAAGGACGGCGTGGATCGATTCAATCTATGCTTTATTGGGACGACTTTGGTATGGAAGAATTGATGATCATGATCCGAGGGTCTGCCAAGTGTCAAGAGGCAAAGGAAAAAAAAGAAGCCGAGAAGAAGAATCGACGATCATCAAGACATTATACGGCGCCTATCCGGAGTGAAATCAATGAAGTCTTCAAGGATTCTCATGTACAATTAGAACAATTAGAAAAGGTAATCCTAATCTATCAATCATTTTTGTACTTTATTAATCTATTCTTTTGTATTTAATAGGAACTGGATATGTTAATGGCTCAAGCAGTGAAAACTTACTGTTGATTTGGAACATGTCTTTTAATCTTATACCCCAAACTATGTTTTATTTTTAGTCTCTTTATTCTTCCCCACCCCACTTTATTACTCTCTCTTTTATCCCCCACCCTCACCCACTTTTTTTATTTTTTTTACTTTACTGATCAATAAAAATCAACTGTTATCCATATTAATTAGGTCTTTTTAATGCTGTTGCGAAGGATCTTTGAAACTTGTTTAAAGGGGTCGCTCATTCCAAATATGGTAGTCTCCACTTTTTTTTTCGTGCTGTGACATCAACCGGATTTATGTAACCTCAGTTTTCGTTGAATGAGTAAGCTACATTACAGAAAGGTGGATATGCTCACGGTTCAATCGGAGCATGAATTGCATGTAAAACTCAAAATAGAGAACCCCCCCCCTCCCCAACTAGTTTTTTATTGTCATTTGACAATGAGTAAGTAGAAATTTCATTAGTGAGCATGTACGCTTTGAAAAAGGTCAATTGAAAAGTATGTACGTTTTTGGCTTTAGTGGATTGGTTCCATCTGGGGTGTTCCGAGCATTGATTGGACTGGTTTCCTCTACTCTTTTGACATCCCCATCCTTTTCAAATAGACGGGGTTTGAATCATCGATCTTTTCTGTTGGATATATTTTAAAGTTCCGTTCTTCTATCAAATAAAAAAAAAATCTGGTAATCTTAATTTTTTGTTTGCCGGTCTCCTTTTTATTTTTTGTCTCTTCCTTCTCCTAATCCATTCTTCTTTATTATACAACACACACACAAAAATGATGAATGTAATTGGAGCCTCCGTATCTGAAGCAACCTTGAATTCTCATCATGAAACCAGAGATATTGTTTTACCCAACCAAACGGATCACGTACCTCAAGTAGCTGTCGATGTAAGCAACAACAAAAAACAGGGTAGACGGGATACTTGGTATTAAACAATAGACTTTTTTTTTTTTTTTTCCTTCTTTCTTTCTTTCTTTTATATATATATAGATTGGTGGGTCTTTGGCAAAAGTAGTGTATTATACCCCTTCAGCCTCCAAAGGTGGTCGACTTCACTTCAAGATATTTGAAACTGAACGTATTGAAGACTGTATTGATTTTATCGCCAAACTGATGACTTCTGCTCGTGAATTAGCACCTCAAGCTAAACAAGTATTACAGGCAACAGGTGGTGGTGCTCATCTCTTTTATAACTTGTTGGAACAACGATTGCCTGGTGTGGTGGTTGAAAAGGACGATGAAATGGAATGTTTAACAGCTGGTAAGTCATTTTGGTCTGTGTGCCCCTCCGTCTTTAACTAACAGCTCTCTCTCTCTCTCTCTCTCTCTCTCTCTCTTTCTCTTAAATAGGACTCAGCTTTTTTATCACTGAAATACCCTATGAAGTCTTCACTTATAATGAAGGAGATCCTAATCCTATCCAATTTGAAGTAACTCCCAAGAACATATACCCATACATGGTAAGTGATCATACATGATCGATTTATCAAAAAGTACTAACAAATTAATAACGCATTTGCATAGATTGTCAATATTGGCTCAGGGGTCAGTATTTTGAAAGTGACAGGTCCTAACCAATTTACTCGTATTAGTGGTACATCGGTAAGTAAATGAACAGGATATTGGTATGAAGTAAACTTTATTTACCTTTTCCTTCTTCCTATAGCTGGGCGGTGGTACTCTCTGGGGATTATTATCATTACTAACTGATGCTAGCTCCTTTGATGGTAAGTCAAATGACGATAATGATGATGATGTTGATTTTACTAACTAAACATCTACTCCTTATATAGATATGCTCGAAATGTCAAAAGAAGGTGATAATCGAAACGTGGATTTACTTGTGGGTGATATCTATGGAACAGATTACAGTAAATTGGGATTGAAATCATCAAGGATTGCATCAAGTTTTGGTAAAGTCTTCAAAAAGGGGGAACGACAAAACAAGGCCAAGTTTGAATCACCCGATATCGCCAAAAGTCTTCTCTACATGGTCAGTAACAATATTGGTCAAATCGCCTACTTGAATGCACAACAACATGATATCAAACGGATCTACTTTGGTGGTTGCTTCATTCGGGGACATTCTGTTACTATGCACACATTGTCTTATGCAATCAAATTCTGGTCTAAAGGTGATATGAAGGCATTGTTTTTACGGCATGAAGGTCATCTAGGTGCAACTGGTGCGGTAAGTACACTTAATGTATTTGAAATTATGAAACTCGTCTGATTTCATTTCATTTGTTTATTTTTATTGTATCCAGTTTTTGAAACATCGCTCTTTACCGAAACCGAACCTTTCTTGCGCTTTCCCTTCAAGGTCTGTCTAGATTATATAATTCCCCTGTCCATTAAAGTCATGTGCTTATCACGTAACTCTCCTTCCTATTAAAAAACCACCCCAAGTTTAATCTTTTTAGAATAGCATCATATGGATCTGCAAGCTTTTTTATTTTATTTATATATTATTTATCCTTGTACAATACAATTTACGACTACCACTATTACACATAAATAAAAATAAAAATACAACTATATTCATTCAAGATTTAAATTTTATTGGTGACAAAGATGGATCGAATGCGGGAATACATGAGGTGGAAGGGGGGGGTAGGGGTGACATATTACAAACTAATACACTACATGAGATTGGAAGGGCACTATATTACACCAGCATCATCGTCTTCGTCGTGATCCACTTCAAAAAACCAGTCAACTTGTTGTATGATGGCTTCTACAGTCTTGCTTTGTAAATCGGTGTGCATGATGCTGGTCATATCGTCTTGGGGTGTTCGTAATAGTCCAACGGAGAAGATCAGAGCCAGATTTGATGTTTCCATTTTATTGATATCACTGTGTAGAGAGACCCGGTGTAGATGTCGCATAAGATATTCCAATACTGTGTAGTTTTCCTTTGGTAAGACATGAATGATTGATTTAATCTGATACATCCGTTCATCATAGTCAGATATCCCTAGTACAAAAAGTAAGTATATATTATGATGATAGTAGATATTGTACTTACGAGCAGCATCAATAAACCAATCATAATATTCAAAGGTCAATAGAGGATTTTTTAATTCTCTAAAGTAGAGCTTCAAGAGACCAGTGGCGACGTTGATATCATGTTCCCCAGCTAGATCCACAGGTTCATCTATAGTTAGCAAAAGACATAAAATGTTATCATTAGTTACATGGATCAGTCCTCCTCCTTCCCCCTCCCCCTCCCCCCCCCTTTTTTTTTTTTTAATATTTACCATGTACTTACGTCGATTATAAGTGGCGCGGTATTTTTGAATGATCGATGCTGGTCCAGAGAGTCGATAGATGCCCACAGATTCCAGTCCTCTTGATTCGACTTGTCCAATACATTGTCTAACAATCAAAGGTACCTGTTGGTCTTGATCAAGATAAAGGAATCCACCAAATATATCAGATTTACCATTGTCGCTACTAGTAAAAGTGCCCACTTGCCCATTGATTGTTCGTACATCACGGGATCCTTGTCCACCTCTGGAATACCTAGAGTTACCACCAGCACCACCAGAGAACCATCCGAGTTTTTTACTTGGTCGTCCTTCCGAGTTGATTACATTATCCTGTTTATCATCACCATCTACTAAAGAGAAGTTTAGTACTTTATTACTTACACAAATCCCCCCCCTCCAAAAAAAAAAAAAGATAAAAGCTTACCTATGCCTTTGGTCATTTTCTTGTTGATTTTCATTTTCTTGTCGTCCAAAGTCAAGGCGTGTAATAACTGGAGAGTGTCTATTCACAAAAGAGAGAGAGAGAAAGCGAGTGATGAGTATAAGTTGAGAGCAAATTGACCTGCTGGTATACTTTACCGGAATCCTATAAAGTAGACAATATTCAAATTAGCATCCAATCACAATTCTCTATTCACCATTTTTTCATTACCTGAGCATGTCCTTCTTTTCTTCTAATCAATTCCCGCATGATTGCATCCAACCAAGCTGCACATTCTTTATCACTTGCCGTTTGTATATAAAGTATGACTTGTTGACGAGGAGGAGGAATGGTGACCATGAAAGCATGTTTCCTTTTAGTATCTTGTTTACCAGCAGGGTCAATCTGACACCCATCCAGATCAAAACTACCCACAGGAGGAATAGTAGCCATCTTTTTTCGGTACTTGACATGATTTTCCTTGTACAACAATAAGTAGCCTTCTAGTAAGACTGCATAGTACACTTTCCAAGAGCTGAGTTTGCCACCACCAGATACCATTTTCATTTGTACATTGCCTTGATATCTTATTGCATCTGTTTCCAGCCGTTCCAGTGCCTAAGATTGATATTAAAAATGATCAATTTGATTAGTTACAGTGTTTTTTTATTTATTTTTTATGCATATGTAGTGCAATTTGGGCCCTTTACCAGTTTTTTTAGTGCTTCAGGGTCGAGTTGATCAAACGCGTGTTCCAATTCCAGATCATCCTGTGGACTTGATAAGGGCAGATTTATGAGGTTCGAAGCTTGAGCCGAAGACGTTCTAGGTGGTGGCGGTGGTGCATTCGGTTGTTGTTGTTGTTGTTGCCGTGGTGGTAAGGATGGTTGTTGTACTGGTGGTTCCCATCGTGATTCCCCAGTTTCTTCGTGAAAGTAGTATACCGTTCCTTCCTCATCTATAACGACAATATAGTTGGTTAAATCCATACACAAATGGTCTTTTTAAGTCTTACCATGAGCATATGACCACCCCACTGGAAGACTGTGTGAAGTATCGTTATTTGGCGTGGATAAAGGACGTGCGGCAGAGGACGATTCAGTTAGAGTTGGTGGTGACGTGAGAGAATGGTCATCGCTTGGTTGATTGGAGGTTCGTGGTGTTGGTGATAGAGCTGCAACAGTTGCTATTGTGGGTGACTGATCTGTATCAACTAGTAAAAACAACGAAATGCAACAAGTTAAACAAGTATTCATTTTATTATAGTCATTATTACCTAATAACGATGAAGATGGTTGTTCTAGTTTTGTTCTATTAGCAGGGAAGAAGCCAATGGTATCATTCAATTCACCTATATAAGAGAAGCTGGTCAGTTTAAAAAGTTGTTGTTAAACCTTTGTTTTTCAACTGTTTAGGTATACCTTCCCACCTATAACAGAAAAGAGAAAATAGTTTAGTTAAAGTATCATTCCTTGTAATAAAAAAAAAAAAAAAAAAAAAAAAAAAAAAAAAAAAAAAAGGAGGAAGAGCAAGTAATTAGGTTGTGCCTTACCAATCGTCGTTGTGTTTTTCCAGTAGTTTAATACGGTCACCTTGTTGGAAAGATAACTCGAATTCCCCTTCAGCTGCATAATCCCATTGGGCGATAAGAAACTGTGCCATTTACAATACAGAAACAAAAGAGAAAAGTTGAGAAGAAAAGGGGGCAGTCGAAAGAAAAAAGTCCAGAAAAAAAAAAAAAAAAGAAACTCCAAAGGATAATTCAAGCGCCTATTCAATTCCCACGAGGTCCTTGAAAGGTGCCTTCATTTCAGACAATGGGAATAATGTCTATGACAGTCAGGAGAGATGATCATTTTGCTCCTATCAAAACAATCATGGGTCTCCTTTACATAAAGAGTGTGCGCATTCGTATTAAGATGATATATATATATATATATATATATATATATATTATGTATATGAATATAATGCAGTTTAGACCTTTTTACACCAAAGTAATAAAATGTATGAATTGCACTGTGTAACCCAATAATCATTGGCTGCACAGCGGGGTGCTTAACTTTTTCAAATCTCCCTCTTTTTTTTTTTTTTTGTGCGTTTCTTCTTTCCCCTTTTCTTTTTTTGTTTTGTTTTTTTTTGTAATCATCTTCCATTCACCTTTATTGTAACGCTCTTTTTGGGTCAACTTTTCTTTTGATTCATTCATAATTGTTGCACCCACTTGACGTTACAGTTTACCTCGTCCTTTTATTACACTGCCCATTAATTGAATACACTATACATACCCTTTATTCAATCTCAAAACAAAACTCTTTCTCTCTCTCTCTCCTTCTTCTCCACCCCTTTCCTTTTTTTTTTCCCCCTTACTATTACTGTTATCTACCATGATCAATCGACAATACTTCGTTAACTTATACCTATTACTATCAGTATGTGTAATCTTATCCACCAAGGCCGATACCACTTACTCACCACCAATGCTAGATTCTTCACGTGTTGGTCAACTCGGTATAGTAGGACGCTTTGCAGGTCTCTCACCATACACAAATACACTACAATCAGCAAATTCTTCTCCGGGCATCGGTGTATTTGAACAAGACGCAAACTCAATCTTCTCCAGACATCTCACTGGCTCTGGGAAACTACATGCTAGTTGCATTATGGATCAACAATTATATCTAGGCGGTGTTTTCTCAGCCTTGGCCACGAACGATAACGAAAAAGGCAACAACAATAACAACAATGATCCTACTTCCACAACAACAACTGTTACTGTAAACAATATCGCACGATGGGACATGACAGCAAACACGTTATCAGCACTCGATCAAGGTGTGGATGGGCCTGTATACGCTCTTTACTGCGACCCCAATAATCATACACTTTATGTTGGTGGTGAATTTCGTCAACCTATTGGAATGAATACAACTTCTTTTGCCGGCAGTGTTGCTCAATGGTACAACAATCAATGGCTTCCTCTTCCTTGGCAAGGTTTCAACGGACCTGTACATGTTATCACTCAGAACCCAAAACAAAACACGTTACTCTTTGGTGGTCGATTTGATGCTACTGGTGATGGTGTCTACTTTAATATGAATAGCAGTCAACCTGTTAACTTGGATCAACCCACCGTAAGATTGAAGAAAAAAGAAAGATCGTCTGACTTAATCATTTTGTATTAGGTGATTAGCTCAGGGAATGGTAAACTTGCTGGTAACAATAGCAAGCCTGCAAGCGTGGTTTGCCCAAACTCTACTCCTCAAAATATTGGTCAGCCCTGGTTATTACAAGAAGGTGTTCCTGGTTACTGGCAGGCGACATTCCCGTATCCGATTCAACCCTCCTCCTTCCGTATCAGCAATACTCGATTACCAAATCAAGCTACTCGGTCTTTTAGGTAACATTTCTAAAAATGAAAACACTGTAAATAACATATGGTTTGACAGTTAGTTTACTAACCTCCTGATTATCTCTTTTATGGTTTTAGTATTCTTGCATTAGGATCTAACGAATTATTCCAACTATCCTCTGTCGATCCTATTACTCAAGCTCGTACAACTTGTACCGATATGTGCTTCTTGGCCAATAGTCCTAATGTCACCTTTGAAGATTTTACTGTGGAAAATCATATCAACACAACAGGAGTTCGTATTGAAATCCACACTTGGTATGGCTCTGGTGGTGGACTTGGAAATGTCCAAATATATCAAGCAGGTAAACAACAAGATCATCATTAACCTAATCAGGCCTACAAAAGAAACAATATTCGAATCTTCTATTCACACACCTAATTCTGGCCTATAGATAACACTTTGAACCCACATCTTGATGGTGCTAACAACAACTGTTCTGGGTCTGGAACTGCATCTACATCGGTGGTTGGTCAATGGAAAGAAACGTTTGCTTATGGATCCTATGAAAACTTCTTGGTTTCTAGTATTCCTGTAGCAGATTTGGCAACAACCAATACCTCCTTAACATATACACCGTAAGTTTTTTTATTCTTAACACTTATCTCACTAGGAAATCACTAATGTATTGCATTGATCTTTTATCTATTTCTAGGTATATTCCTTCTCAGGGCAAATACACGATCTATGCGAATACCCCCGGTTGTGTCGGCACCAGCACTTGTAACCAACGAACACAAGTCCAATTAACGATTCAGATGACACCCAACAATAGCACAACAGTAACGATAGACCAAACCAACACTCAAGACATATCGACTGTAATCTACGATGGACTCGTTGCGGCCTCTTCTGACTCATTCCATCCATCAATCACTCTTCGACCTGCACCTAATGCTATTCCACCTACCAATGCCCATGTCACCATTATAGCTGAATCGCTTTCTTTTGTCCGAAATGGTACAAATGCAACTCTCATCAGTATCTTGGAATTTAGTCCTCAAAACTACTCATCACAACAGACCCTTTCATGGAAACCCTTGGCAGGTAATTTGAATCGGTTCACACTCGTTCAACTTTTTAATCTCCTCTAACCTGGTATCCTTTTTATTGTAAACTAGATCAACTGGCTCCTGGATCCACAGTACTCGCATTGGATGCATCAAATGGGGATTCTTTATATATAGGTGGACAACTTGTTGGTACTACTATTCCTTATCGAAATGTGGTCAAGTATGATTATGTATCTAGTAAACTTTCCCCCCTACATGGAAATGGACTGGATGGCAATGTGACAAGTCTTTTGCTCTCTGGCTCAGGTAATATCTGAAAAGATACGAAATGTCAGTCAAAGTCCTTGTACTTACTTTTACTTTTTTTTTTCTTTTTTTGATTGGTATGATAGACTTGTATGTTGGTGGACTATTCAATAATACGATGGACCGGCAACTGACCGGATTGAATCATGTCGCGTTATATCATACAAATGAACAAACGTGGTCTACTTTGGCAAAGGTAAAAATGAACAACGCATGAAATTAACAAAATGATGAACTCATCTTGATACTTACTATTTTTTTTTCTTTTGACTAGGGAGTTGATGGTATTGTCGATACTATGCTGCCATCATTCAACAACACGAGCATCACAATCTCTGGAAACTTCTCTCATGTTGTAGCAGATAACGGACATCGCAAAACAAGCCCAGGAAATGCGATATGGGATCCTCAGCAACAAAGATGGATAGATCAACAAGCTTTTATTGCCGGTAATATCGAATCTTGGATATCAGCAAACACGAACAACAGTAGCATTTTGTCAGGCAACATACTAGCAGCTCAAACTTTTTACTCTGTGGGTGCTGCCACTTTTGCCTCTGTTACCTCTCCCCAATGGACGCGATACTATGGTCTCTTTGATAACGATGACACTGCTGTGGTTAATGCTGGTCTCTTTTGGCACAATACAACCTCAAATCAACAAGTGACTATTCTCGGTGGTCAGTTTACTATGCAAGATGGCGCCATCTCGAACATTGCATTGTACCACGATAACACTTGGTCGGGCTTCCAACTCGGTGGTGGGGATTCACAATCTATGGTCAACACATTATTGAATGTCCAAGGAATTCTTTACATTGGCGGACAATTCTCGGGTCAAGTACAACAACAATCAGTAAAGAGTATGGCTATCTATAGCTTGGCGGATCGGACGTCACTGCCTGTCAGTGGCATCACAGGTAAATTTAAACTTTATCTCTCTCTCACAAACTCTATTCTGACTCGCAACTTTTTTTTTTTTTTTCCTTTCTAATGCATAGATGATTCCGGTGCACCTGGGCAAATCAATGTCATTCAACCCTCTACTGATGGTAGCAAGATCTATGTTGGTGGTAATTTTGCAAAAGCTGGATCTCTCGATTGTCCTTCTGTGTGCGAATGGGATGCATCTATTAGACAATGGAATCCTGTGGGTCAAGGCCTAGGTGGTACTGTGCAAGGATTGTCAATTAATGGTAACAAACTAACAGTGATTGGCTCCTTAACAAATCAACAACAACCTATCAAGTTAGCTCAAATTGACCCCTCCAGTGCATCTACATGGTCAAGCTCTCCTGCATCATCATCACCATCTGATCCCGATTTACAAAAACTGACATTGACAGCTGTGGTTGACGCACCAGACAATGATGTGATTGTGGCAGGTCAAACATCAGAACAACCTCCTCAAACTGTACTCGGTATCCTCGACTCTCAGCAGAAATTCACCCAATTATCATCCTCGGCATCATCATCACAACAACAACAACAACAACAAGGATCATCGTCCTTTTTATTACCTGGAAGCACGATTCAACAACTCTTATTTGTTCCTACATCCGGTAATTCCGCCAACCAACCACGATATCCTCCCAATACGAATACAGTCCTGATGGCAGTAGGTCACATGCAATTGTCAAAAGCGGGTAATGTGACTGTAGCACTCTATGATGGTTCATCCTGGTCTCCTTATGTCCTGGCCTCTCAATTTGATGGTCAACCTGGTCAAGCTAATGCCGTCTTCCATGAACTCGACTGCTGTAAAGCAAGTAACATTCGACGTAAGTAACCATTGGTGCATGAATTGTACTTTTTCAAAAAAAAAAAAAAAAAAAAAAAAAAATCTCATCTTCTCATCCCTTCTTTTGACATAATTTTTTTAGATTACCTTCCTGTACCGGCGGTGATCTTGATTTCGATCGCGATATCTCTTGGTTTACTCTTCCTCTTGGTGGGTATGGGGCTTGGTTGGATGTTTATGAAGCGACGACGACAAGGAGTGGACTACCCCGAACCTATGCCTGCATGGAAACCCTCCGGTTCACCTGGCGGTGAAGGTATGACAGATCATGAGGTTGGATCATCAAAATGGAGACCTGCATCAAGCATCGCGGCCATTTTGGATGCTGCTCAATTGGCTACACTAGGCAATGCAGCTGGATTGGCTATCGCATCTTCTTCTTCTCAACAACAACCAAGGAATAAAGAAGAATCCAATATGAACGATCTCGGTGTTGGTTATGGCGAAGACGGTGCTGCTATCGGTGGTATGACATCTCCGACAGCAACCTCATTTGATCAATTGAAAGCAATGGCACTCTTACAACCTGATTACTCTGGACCTGCTACAGAAGATCGACCTCAGTTATATGCGGCAAAATACCCCTTTGATGCAAAAGAATTTGGTGAACTTGGATTTGATGCGGATGAATCCATTGTGGTGACTGACACAAGTGATAATGTTTGGTGGATGGGATATAAAGATGATGGTGAGACACATGTGTATAATGAAAACTAAAATGACTAACTATTGATTATTATCGATTTAGGTACTGGAAAACCCATCTCTGGCCTCTTCCCAAGTAATTATGTATCAAGGCCATCTGCATAAAGTAATATTATAACTCCCTTTGCCTTTGTTAGTCCTTCCATTACTCTCATTTTGCATTTTACTTCTTTTCTCCTTCTCTTTTAATAATACTATCACTACCATGTTACCACTATTCTTTACTTTTTTTTTACCTCTCCTATTTATTGCCATGTTGGATGTATAGACTTTGAATAATAAACTACTCCCCCGCGTTGTGGCGGGATTTGAAATATCCACACTCATAAATTTATGAATTTACTTCTTCCTCTTCCTCTCTCTCTCTCTCTCTCTTTTCTTTTTTTTTTTTTTTTTTTTTTTTTTTTTTTTTTTTTGGCACAAATGATATGGCTTCATGCTATTATAATCTTATCAGCCATACGTCTCTGGTGGATTCGACCTACTCAGCGACCTACAAACATGAAACGAACAACACCTTGTTCGACATGCATCGTTTTGGGATCAGGTAAAAATAAAAAATAAAAACGATAGTTCTTTATAGCCACTTTAACCAATCCTTTTACTTTTCTGTGTGTGGGTATAGGAGGACATACAGCGGAAATGGAGCAACTCATTCAAGGTTTAGATGAAGAAAAGTACCAGCCTCGAATCTATGTATATGCCAAGACCGATCAACTTAGCAAAGGAAGGATCCAGCGTTTGGAACAAAAGTGCTTCCCTCACACCACGGCGAAGGTAAGATGAATGAACAAAAAAAAAAAAGTGGGGTCAGTAAAGATAATAGAAATGGATTTAACCAGTTGTATAGACGGTTTATTATGATATACCTAGGGTACGACAAGTCGGACAATCCTTGAAATCGGTACCTCTCACATTCTGGCTGGCCCTGGTGGCATGTTTCAAGATATTAGTGAAATGTATGCCAGATACGGTAATGAATGGACAAATGATTGGGTATAATACTGTGCTAATGTTTTTTGTTTGTTACATAGATTATTTGTAACGGACCTGGTAGCTGTATCCCCTTATGTATACTCTCTTATATACCAAGGGTAAAGAGAAGAAGAAGAAGAAGAGTGGATAGACTAATCACTCTCTCTCTCTTTAGTTTTTAGGAATCAAGCATATTACACTCGTTTATGTTGAATCTTGTGCTCGGGTGTACGACTTATCATTGACAGGTAGGCTACTTTATGGATGGGTGGATCTGTTTTTCGTCCAATGGCCGGATTTGACGAAAAAGTATCCAAAAGCGCAATACCATGGTCTCTTGGCTTGACCTCACGTGTGTGGTGGTGGATGGAATCGGCTGACCATTACCTTCTTTATCCATATTATTATTTAGTAGTGTAGTATTGAAACAATTCAGTTACTGATTTTATGATTTTTTATTATTTATCTTGAAAACTAATAAACAAAACACGGCTTCTAGTTTAGAACGCCATCCCTCCTTTTTATCAAATAGAAAAAAAAAAAAAAAGAGGTGTATATGTCTTTTACAGATTCTTCTTTGTGCGTACTAGTATGAAATTTGGTTAATGACATGTAGTGTGGGGTAGATTCGGGGGGGGGGGAACTTACAGAAAAGATTAACAAGAACAGCAGCCAAAAGGAATACACATAAAACAGAGGGACCCCATCTATCATCATAGGAAGCATCTAATCGATTCTTAATCTTATTAGCCCGCCAATGATACGTATACAAAGCATACACCATCACACCCATCGCGATCAAAGTGAACATGAGCGCGCATATCTGACTGATCTTGTCACCAAAGTTTAATAATCCCATTGCCAACCCACCAAGTACCACGGTAAAATGAAGCCATGATAGAAACGTTCTTTCATTTGCGAAATATACCTTTGGCTCTATTCGCATAGGTAATGCAATTCGTTTCCCGACCGTAGGTTCTAGTGAGGACATCCGAAAAAAAAAAAGAGACGAGTGAAAGAAAAGAGGGAGAAGAAGAAAAAGAGGTAAATAAACAGGCACAAACACATACACATTCTTTTATGATGAGGAAATAGAGTTCTTTCTTTTCTGTTTCGAAATGCATTCATCTTATTACACACTGACGGAAACCGAAGACATCCCATGTCGGGAGTTGAAATTAAAGTCCGTTAAGAAGCCCAGATCCTGTTTGGTTTACCATGTACTCTTTGACTTTTAATCAAGTCATTGTGAAAGCGTATTAAAATAACCATATATCATTTTTTGCTTTTAGATATTCTTTTTCTTTGCTTTGCATTGTCCTCATACTCAGTGGACCATCTTCTCAAGTTATCAATGGGGAAATTGAAAATTTAAATCCCGATTTGTCGCCAAAAGACAAAAGCGGATATTTTCATTTTCCTTCTCTTTCCTTTGTCCTCTTTTTACTTTCTTCTTAACTTTGACACGCCTGCACTTTGGTTTAATTATATGCACTTGCTTAAAAGTTAACTTTATCTGTTGGCTTTGATAAAAGGTGGTCACTAATAGTAA
Organism: Chlamydoabsidia padenii; assembly: GCA_025330725.1. Lineage (NCBI taxonomy): Eukaryota > Fungi > Mucoromycota > Mucoromycetes > Mucorales > Cunninghamellaceae > Chlamydoabsidia > Chlamydoabsidia padenii. The sequence goes on along the minus strand of JAIWND010000004.1, from coordinate 495,990 downwards.
GTGGAACATTCCTAACATCTTGTTATGCTGTAATTAACTTGATTGCTACCAGTTGATTGTGGGACATGTGCCAGCTCTGCATCGTTTTGCTACTGCTTCTTTTTAATAAAAAAGTGAAGCATTGACGCTGGTTATTTCTGGTAGCTTTTTGCTTTTTCAAAAAGGTCCTTGGCTCTGGGGGGACCTCGTGGGCATATCGATCTTTTGGACCGAGAAGGAAACTGTCGTAAGTAGCATGATATCCCCCAACTTTTTTATTTTGTTAATCCTTTGGAGGGGGGGGATCTTTACATAGGAAAATAATTCTATATTGAAACCTTCATGATTGACCCACTTCTTTACATTCTTATAGTCATGCAATTATTATGGTTAGTCCCCTTTATATGGGAATGATCAAGTCTCCCCCTCCCCCTTTTTTATTGTTGTACGGCTGCACCATTGATCATCGTAAGTACACTGGATGTTGGTGGTCTAAAGTAGCAAACTAAGTCGACTTTGTATTCACATCTTTGTTTCGTTGTAGAGTGGATCCACTGCCTTGTTTATAATTAAAACATCCACACAAAAGTCTATTCCAAATTTGGTACGAAGGTATGCACATGCAAAGAGCAAAGTCTTGATATTGACGGGGATGAATCAAAAAGGTAAGGAACTAAAGTATTGGGACAATGCTGACTGACAAGGTACATAATACTCACAGACATTCTGTTTATTAGCTTTGTATTGGTATTGATTAGGCATGGACAAACTTCAAAAGGTAAAACATCAAAAAAACTACACAAGATCTATACTGTTTTCTCTACTTCAATAATCACGATACTAAAACTTGTTTATTTAATCGTTTAGGACCATCAATAAATCGCTGCCGGTATACTTGGATGTGATGATTGACAAATTCCAAACCTAAAGTCGTGTCACCATTCCCGCACCAAATAGGATAAAAACGCCTACACATCAATGTAAGTAACAAATCCATTTGTTGTCTATCTCTTTCTTTCTCACCTTTTTAGTTTTATTACTACCATTAAATAGTATGTCTGGATTCCCTGAAAACACTTACTTTTACATCAAAACAAGCACTGGTGAAAATGTAGTGGACGTGCACGAAGGAAGCCTGGAGGTAGGTTATCACTTTTGTCTATTGATACTTAATCACAATACTAACAATGGTTCAATTTTTTTTTTTTTTTTTTTTATCTATAGAAAGGCGCCCATATCATCATCTGGAAACAAGTAAGTAGTCATAATCACATCTCAGTATCTTCTTGGCTCCTCACCTTTAACATTGATGCATTCTCAACATAGAAAACTGGGGACGATTGCGATAATCAGGTAAGAACATGGTAAATGGGCTAAAAAGAAAAATGGGAAAGGCTGGTGATAGATGTTTGGCTACACCTAAAACACTATGCGGAAAATGAGTGATACACTATGCCTTAATTTGTATTATGAAACTCAATCCTTGTTTTGAACCGACATCTAGCTTTGGATTTATAATGACGGCTTTTTGATGAACAAAAAGTCCTCCCTTGGTAGGTTATGCGTCACAAAACATTTACCATCTAATTTATGTCTTCTCACTCTTTTATATAGTCCTTGATATTGATGGAGGTAGGTTACTTTTGGTGGATAAAATGAAACAAGTATATGTTTATAATGTAGTATTGGCAATACTGATCACAAACTCTTCAATTTAGGTGACTTGAAGGTCGAAAAGAAGGTCAAGCAATATGATAGAAAATCCACAAGGTACACCAAAAGAGGGAAATGTATTTTACGAATGGCATGGAACTAACTCTTTCTTTTAGGGCACATAACCAAAGATGGGGTTACCGTGATGGCTTCATTTACTCTCGTGCTGATCCTCGTATTGTATTGGATATCAAAGGTGGTAATGAAGATGAAGGAACCAGGGTCATTACATATAAACGCAAAGCTGAAGAAAATGCAAATCAACAATGGACTATCGAACCTGTGTCTTAAATTTAGCTATAGTATAGTGTATCTTCTTTTTTTTTAGGATAGATCATTGCTTTTATCAAAACAATAAACTTATTCTTATTATTTACTACTAGTTTTATTTATGACTGTAGAATTAAATCCTGATATGCTTTCCATAGTGCACCATGTCACATATCGGTTGGATCATCTCAATTTGAAGACGGCATATCGGAACATATTCCATCCCCCGCAAATGTTTAAATCCCGCCTTTTTTTTTTTTTTTTTTGGGTCCCTGGTGACGGTTGTTTATTTTCCTTTTGTTCAGGATTTTAACTGTCTTCTTTCTTCTTTTACTTTTTTTTTTCTTACCAACCGTCGCGCCATGGCCTTTCGAGCACCACCCACTGGTCTTGCTAAACATGTCAACAATCTAATCAAAGGCAACCTGTTGAAAAAGACACCTGTGTGGCTTCCAGTCGTGCAAGCGATTCCTCCTGGTCCTTCGATTATCCGATCTCAACAACCTAACGTTAATCTGACAGCTCAAACACCCGCGGAACTTGCAGCTCAATCGACGTTTACAAACAACGCCACCACATCCATTCGACACAAACAAAAGCATTTGCGTACCCGACCTCCACGACCACGTGCTATTGTCTATCCTGAAGACCGACTTCGACGTCAATTCTACAAGGATCATCCTTTCGAATTGTCCAGACCCAAGGTATTGGTGGAATACGATGATGGATTGAACCGAACTGATTTCAGTCAACTGTTGTTACCTGGTATGCATCTCTCTCAAGTCGATGGTGAAGCGTAAGTATCTATACGATGATTTTTTTTTTGCGGGGGGGGGAGTATGCCTTTTTTTTAAAAGTAATCTCCTCTTTGTATATAATAGTGTCATCAAGTATCAACTTCATCTTATGGTCAACGAAAACTTGTCTGAACGAAAAGCCTATGCCAAAGCTACCTCCGAATTCTATTTGATCCGTGCCCAACAAGAAGAAGAAGAACGCGATGCTAGACAAAAGATGGCCGCGCTCCTCCAAAACGTCAACAACAAAAAGTATACTCAAAAGGCTCTCTACCATGAAGAACAAGCTCTTATACAAGGTCAAGGATTGGTCAACTAGATAGATTAGGCATCCCTGTTTTTAGAAATTACATAGTCTTCCCACTCCCTTTTTATTTTACCATCACTATTTTGTCATTATATTTACTTTGTACACATAAATAAAGAACCAATTATTACAATAACTATACAAAGATGATGATGAAGAAGGTGATAATAACAACAGGGTGTATGTGCTCCTGTTATCACGTTCCCCCCCCAAAAAAAAAAGACAAGGTGTACATAATTGATAATGCAATTAACTATCCACAATAACAACAATCAACGAATACAAGAGTTAAATATATATATATATATATAAAAGACATTTTTATTATAATATAAAAGATGATTAAACAGTATCCTATCTAGTAAACCAATTCAAGTATATCGATCCCTTCTACTACTTCTGTCCCTGGATTTATCCCGTCCCCGACCACCACTGTGCCTATCCCGATGTCCCCTTGGGCTTCTGCTTCGAGACCTTTTTGATCTTTTCCGATCATCATAATCCCTGCTGCCATATCGATCACTGTCACCTCTTGATCGTTTTTCACCACGGCTGCTTCCACGATCATATCGGCTACTGTCTTGGTATCGGTCCCGGCTAGTTCCGCGGCTGCTGCTGATGTGATGAGAATTGTCCTTGGATGCATCGTCGGGTTTCTTTTCAGCACGAGTATTTCCAAGTCCACCCCCTAATCGACGTGGTTTCCAATTCTTGACAGTACGGCCCCGTTCAACGTCCACCTGGATTCGTCGACCAAATAGTTTCAAACCATCCGCGTCTTTATAAGCAGCTACATAATAAAAAGAGGGTCAGGATCGATGGTTTTCTTTATTGTCTTTATTTCTGCTCTCTTACCAGTAGATCTTACCTTTCATATCCTTTTCCCTTTCGAATTCAATGAATGCATAGCCCCGCGACTTTCCATCTTCCGAGGTCACTAACCTCAACTGTTGAAGAGAGAATAATATTAATGTTAGTAGGTAGTTACTTTGTTATTCATTTCTCCAACTTACGTGTTTGATTGGTCCATATATTTCAAATTCTTGTGTCAAATCTTCCTCCGTCAATTCGTAAGACAAGTTGGATAAAAAGAGTGTATGGAAGGGATCGCCTTGGATCTTTTCATCCTTGTTAGGGTCATCTATACAAAGAGTAAAAAAAAAAAAAAAAGAATAAAAATAGGATTAGTTTGGGTAACGTTTTCGTACTAGTTCCACTTACAAGTTTCTAATCCTTTAGCAATGTGTTCTTCTGCTTTCTTTAGTCGAAGTTCAAGCTATTATAAAAATAGTTGTTAGTTCAGTCATACTATCATATCATCAGTTTGTCGTGTTTTCTTTTACCTTTTCTTTGCGTTTTTCTTCAGCGGTTTTCCAAGGTACATAGGACGAGTCATAGTTGCGTAGTTCTGGTACAAAATGAGCTACTCCTGTAACAATGGCGCCAACACGTTTTTCTGGATCTTTGTCGAGTGGAGGTAGGTATTTCAAAGGTGGTCTTGGTGCAAAGAGCTTTAACAGATTGGGTGGTAATTTATCTGTCATGATGATGACTGTGTGTTGAAGGAAGAGGAAAAGAAAAGAAAAGGAAGGATTTTTTTTTTTATTTTGCTATCCAAAGACAGTCCGTCATATCGGCGTTTAAAATTAGTTGGTTTTGTTTTTTGACTTTATACAGTGCATTATGAACCTATCCATGTATATCTTGTTTTTCAATAAACATTATAATGTATAGAACATGATGACTCACACAAGATGATGATAAATGATCCATTTGCATGACTGATTTCTTGGAGGAGAATGGCTAGCGGGGTTTGATTTTGTGAGCAGCCGCCTCCATTCAATAGGTAATGAAATCCTCATTGAACCATCATTCATAATATATATGCAATTACATATTCTGTATTTTATGTTAGTTTTTGTTCTTGCTACTTTGCTATCATTTTTTTATTTATTATGGTGTGTCTACTTTAGGGCTGACAGATGATCTGTATATAGACACCCATTTTTATTTTAAAATCCCGCTCCAGTCACCCAATCCCAACCTCATTAGTTTGGAACTTTTTATTTCATTTTTATATTCTCTCTTCCCCATTCTCATCTAAAACCAAGGCGACCATGGAGCTGGCATCTCAATTTGATGGGTTTATGGAAGGTGCACCAGAACTACAACTCATCAATGCTGCCGACATGCTACGATCCGGCCAACAAGATCAATCCATGACCCTTAAAGCATTACAGTTTTTACGATACAAGGCGACGCATAACGAAGACCGGGAAGCAAAGATGAAACTCAGTATTCTTTATGCAGATGGGCTCGGCAAGCATATTCGACAAGACCAACGGGAAGCAACCATGTGGGCTCGAAGTGTATACGACAAACAACTTTCTGAAGCTTTGGCGGCGTGTGCTTGTTACTTGGTGGTCGATTCTACTAGACAAGACTCGGATAATGTCGACCTGGCTCTAGTGGAAGATGATATTGATCCATTCAGCACATTGGCACTCATCTTTCTGGGCAGTAAACAAACGACTCCTCTCTCTTATCTGGCGGGTATATTGTGGATCAAGGGTATTGGTGTGAAAGAAGACATACAACGTGGACTGGATTGCCTGGTGACCGCCGCAACGCAAGGGAATCATAAACAGGCGGCCTATGAACTTGGCAGGATATATAGTGATCGGTATATCCATTCCCTTAAAGACATGCGACAATCACTCCACTGGTATTCTCGGGCTCTGGAATTAGGTGATGAACGTGCCCTGTGCGATTTGGCTTATGGATATTACGAAGGCGATGGGATGGAACAGCAGGACGGTGGAATGGATGACAAGGTGGTAAAAAATGATAATCTGGCATTCCAATATGCTTGTAAAGGTGCGGATGCCAAGGATCGGTACTGCCAGTATATACTTGGCCATCTCTATTTGAAAGGACGCGGGACGACGGCGAATGCACAAGAAGCAATCAAATGGTTGGAACTCTCAGCGGAACAAGGATTTACAGAAGCAATTGAAGAGCTGGCGACAGTCTATCTCCGTGGTGTGGGTAACGTTGGGAAGGATTACTCAAAAGCACACTCGATTTGTATGTTGGGAATGGAAAACAATGTGGTCTTTTGTCAAGCAACATTAGGTGATATCTATCGTCAAGGCTGGGGTGTAGAACGTGATTATCATCGAGCATTCCAGTTTTATCAAACAGCCGCTACCCATGGTGATCCTTATCCTTATGCACAACATATGCTTGGTGAAATGTAGGTTGGAATCCTATTTGATCATTCATTACTAACATGCTCTCGTTTTTTGTGCTGTGTTGGAGAATAGGTTTTTAAATGGCGAAGGTGTACCTCAAGATTTGGATGTGGCAAAGGAATGGTATGTCATGGCTTCCAATCAATCATACGAGCCTTCTATACACAAATTACAAACATTGACAAAGACAATGCAGTCCATTCAAGATTCTCAGAATGGCTCTTTCCGATCTGGTTCCTTTGATGCCTTCCCTACTTCACCAGCCACTGTCTCTCCAACAGAAAAGAAATCGAACCGGTGGTCCCTGGGGTTTTTTACCAAAAAGAAATAGTATATTCCTCTTTTTTAACTAGTTTACCTGTATCTATATCCTCTTGAAATAAACACAATTACTTTATTACCCCTTCTTGTCTTATTATGCTTGCACTGGCTTCAGGCGGCGTTTAAAATGTTTGGGTTTTGTTGTGATGGTTGAATTTTTCGGCAATACACCTTCACATTCCTTTTTTTTTATATAGTTTAAACACAATGATGCCAACCACTGATACTACCACCTGGCACAGCATTGCGATGGCTACTGAAGAATTACAAACACTCATGGCTGAACATTTACGAATGAAAATGGAGGTATATATAATATAACTAATAGTAATAATAAAAGAAGAGATACTCATTCTTCCAACTCTTTGCATATTACACCTTAGGGTACTTTGGATGACGATATACTAGAAAGCGAACAGGGGCAAACACTGCTCGATGCTATTGACAAGATTAAAGATCTCCATTCACAAGCCTACGGATCGACTCGCGACAGCAAACAACAAACGGCCGAAGCAAAAGACAATATGGATGACAAACAGGTGGGCCTCCAAAATGTCATGTACGAAAAACGGCATATCGTTGAAGAAATCGTCAAATGCAGGGAATTCAGGTAAATGGTTATAAGGAAACTAGATGATGGATATCGCCAATGTATGCCAACTGGCCTTTATGTTGTTAGATCTGTCTACCAGCATGTCGACCTTATATCCTTGGATGACTTTTTGGCTCGGGCTCCTGAACACTATTTACAAGATAAAGAAAACCAGCATACATTAATGATCAATCGACTACGATTTGAACAGGACGAAAGGACAAAGTAAGGCAGGATGGTGGTATTCTGGATAAAATGGCGGGTACTGATCATTTGTCTTTCACACAGTTACAAAGTAGAAGAAGGACGATTACAACTGGAACGCCAAGGTCTTATCAAGGAAAACCGCAAAGTACAAGAAAAACTGGATCGATTCGATAAACTATTGGATGATTTTGTACTGGTAATGGGATATATATATATATATATATATATATATATATATGATTCATTGGTGATACTCACTCATGATTTGATTACACTCATTTTTTACGATAGGCAACTGGTCCCATGGAAGAAGCACTTGAAGAAGAAGACAAGAAGCCCGTGACATCAACAGATAAACCCGAGGATGTGATGGAGGTAGACGATGAACAACAACAGACGGACCAATCAAACGCGCTAGTAAACGGCACTCTATCAACATATCCCTCTTTGGACAATGACGTACAGATGGCTGACTAGGTAGTGGGGATCATGATTATGTATAAAAGTAGTCATATAGGATAGTCATTTTATTGCTTATATCATTCTTATTTGTTATTATCTCTCTTTATCTTTTATTGGTTTTTAATAAATTTACTTGTTTGGATCAAAGACTCTTTGGTGTACGTATATGCATCCCTCTTAAAAAAAAAAAGGACATTAGATTCCCTTTTTTGGTCTCTGATTGACGGATAATAGTTCAAACTTGACCGAAGATCAGAATAAATTGGCTTGGCCAATGTAATTACTGTATCCCCTTATAAAGTAAGAAAAAACACTAATAGACAGTACTAATACGTATACATTATGAATCAAAGAGTGTGTATCGAACCTTGTTTATGTTTTTTTTGCAACACTTTGATACATCTTGGTTCCATCTATGCCCGCTTTGTTTTCAAATCCCGCACATGACCCAAATCCGCGCTGTCAGGTTCAAAAGGGAAAAAGGACAATGGATGTTGTAATCATGAATGGTGGCTCGTGCCGTTAGTAAGCACCAATGTCATCGATGAACAATAAAAATTCGGCTCTTGTCTAACCAAGCATGTCCCACTCTATTGGTGTACCTTGCCGTTGGGTCCAACATAAAATATTTCAACTCCGCGGTCATTTTCTTTTTTTAAGAAAAAGGCTGACAGGCCATTTTATCTGCTTCTCTTTCACTTTCCTTTCCCCCCCCCACCCCACCCACCCATTCCTTTCCTTTAATTACCTACATGTACCATGTCTCCCTTTACTTCTTACTTTAAAAAATCAAAAACGCCTTCAGCAAACAGCTCAGCAAAGTCCACAACATCGAAATCCACACTTACCTCAGCCTCGAAATTGTAACCACCATTACTATCCTCTTTTTATATATTGATACTGTCTCCTCACCAAACAACTCTTCTTTCTTTTTCGTTTATCTTGTTGTCTATATAGAAGTAGCCAAACCAGTGGATCTTCCAAATCTGACGATAAAAACCCTACAACATATGAAGACGAAGTAACGAAGGCGAAATTTCCAAAACTAGGATACGAATATCTTGACGGGCGACATTACAAAGAAAAGTCTGCAACAGGCATGGCTCATATATTACCTTGCGACGATGAAGAAGTTGAACGACTTGCGGTGATTCACTTATTACACAAGTAAGTCAAATGAACTACTCTCAAGATGTACCTCTTCTTGTCTGAATACTAATTTAACTACTTTGGGTCTTTGCTTGTAATAGATATCTCTTTGGATGGTAGGTTGGACTGTAACAAAAGATAACAATGATTAACTCACTCTTTGATTATATATATAGTCTCTTTACTGCACCCATTGAAGAACAATTGAAACAAGGCGGTCGTGTTTTGGAAATATGGTAAGATGACATTTATAAGAACGACTAGGAAATGCGATTAACACTTGTTTGGATTGATTATTGATTATAGCTGTGGTCCTGCATGGTGGACAAAGGTATGTCATTCACAACATATCACTGTAATGGGACTGTATTAACATTTATATGACTATAGGAAGTTGCAAAGACTTATCCTAATTCAGAATACATTGGTATTGATGACATTTTATATCCCCTCATGTAAGAACCTTAACAATATATATAATGCTTATTATACTTATTACTCATTTATTTTACTGTAGGAACCCTCCAACCAATTGTCACTTTCAAATCACCGACTTTTCGGCGGGTTTACCTTTTGACGACAATACATTCGACTATGTGATACAACGCGAAGCACGATTCAAACACACAAAGGAGTCATGGGATATGATAATTAGTGAAGCAATTCGAGTCACTAAACCTGGTGGTTACTTGGAATTCAGTAAGTAAAAAGAAGGTATTTGTATCAGTAAAAGGGGTATTAATCACTACTCTTTTATATCAGTTGAATCTGGGCCAGAAATCAACGACATTGGACCTTCCTTCTCCTTATGGCTCATGCGGGGTAAAGTGACTTGATCATTCTTCATTAAAACTCATTGTACTAACACACATTTATCCTATAGTATCAGTATCAGTACAAACAAGACAACTGGTTAATCGAATTGGTGAAGAACTCGAAGATCTCTTTATGAAGACGAACCGGGTAACTATTCACGAATCAACCCATCGATCGGCACCTATAGGTTGGTTGGGTCGCGTAGGTGATCTAATGCTGGAATGTGTACAACGCTTCTCTGACTCGATGAAACCTCGTATGTGTGAAGATTGGTCCATGTCTCCCGATAAGTATGAAGAAAAATTCAAGATTGCCATCGCCGAATGTCAAGAATTCAAAAGTTGGACGAATTTTTACTGTATTGTCGCTCGGAAACTTGAATCATTACCTGCCGAAAATGACGTGGATGAAGAAAATGACGATGATGATCCTGCTATGGAATCAACTGATACGGTTTAGACTTTTGTTGGCTTGTAAAATAGAATTAGATCTCTCCTTTTTAATGAATTATGGATCATCTTTCCTTACCCCTCCTCTCTTTTATCCTTTAATGTAATTGTATAACTTGTTTAGATTCCTTATTATTATTATTTTATATCAATAAAAACCTCTTTGTCTTTTGATGTTGGTCGCTCATGTTGGCTGCTAAAGTAAAACTACAGACTGATTAAAGTTTTTTTTTTTTTTTTTTCTGTTTTAAACTTTATTCAGTAAAGGGTAATATATGTTAATTGACTGACACAGACTTGTACTCATAATCTACAAACGATCCATGGAAAGTGGTCGCTGTGAAATCCCCAATGTTACATCTAGCTATTTCTTTCATTGTCAAAGCATCCAATACCAAAAGGAAACAATGTTTTGCTCCTCCATGATGATTCATCACATTGACCAAGCTCAGGACAACCCCATCATCTTCATGCTTTTCCTTGTCACCAGGTCGGGGAACGAAAATCGGCTCGGAACAAACATAATTAGAGTTGTCAAAAGTAACAGTCTCCCCTGTCCCGGTATTCAATTTGATCAAACAATACCGTTCCCCTTCCGTTTGTGTAGCCTCCACTAATCGACTACCATAAATATATTTGTAAGGCCGCATACTGTATTCTTGGTTAAAGCGCGGGAATTCCATGTTATCGGCCAACGGAGTGTAAGCACCCGAAGAACAAGCGGTCTGATCAAGTGTCAGTGTGTAACGGCGCATCTCCCCAAACGATGTTTGATGGAGAGGTGGCACTGTGAACCCATTGAACCGAGAATGTCCCTCATGCAAGTTCGAATTTTCAAATCCCGACAGGGGTGGTAAGGTCTGCCCGAAATTATGAATCTGATACATGATATCCCCGTCGGGAAAAGCAGCACAGTCCAAGGTCAACAAGGTGGTACCATCCATTTTGATTTCTTCCCAAGCGTTACAAGTATGGAAGGTGAAAAATGCACCGACAGGAATACTTGCCACATGACCGAGATCAGGGCGGCGGCTGATTACATGTAGATACGTCGGTGTTTTAGTGTCCCACTCCATACCGTTAAGAACCGATCCACTGACAATGAAATCTAGGCCCATGTTTTTCAGGTAAAGAGGTGATTCCGGGATCACAATGTAGTTTTTGGTGAGCCAGAACGAATGGATGTAGCAGGATCGGATCGGCGTGCGCACGGAACCCTTCCGATGGGTAATGTTGGCTAGTAAAGTTGTGGATGGGGATCTGGCGGAGGTGGAAAAAACTGTCAGTGTGGGTGTCGGGCCCATTTTGAGAGTAAAGTTGAACACTTCTTCGGTTTCAGGATCATACTGATGGTGTGCCGCTGAGAGTTCTCCAGAAAGTGTCTTATCGAAATGATTGTAATTGTAAAGACATTCAGGTTCTGTTCAAAAAAAAAAGTTAATGTATTTCAAATCCCGCTTCCATGAATATGTAAACCCCGCTTGCATGACACTTACCGAGACTATCAGCATCCACTTTTTGTATCACATTGGCATCAGTTTTGGTTACAAGAACATGATCAGCTGAGGAAGACCGTAATGACTTTGGTAAAGGGTAATTTGGAGTGACAGTGACACCCACCATTTCGGATGAAGGGTCTACCGCGGTATTTTTCATTGCCACGAGGTTTGATTGAAGCACAAATGCGTTGAACCTGCCCAGAAAAGATTTAAACAGCGCCCATGTTGAAGACACTGGAGACACATGGCCGAAAAAAGCGATAGGAGAGCCTGCTCCTATGTTTTCTTCCGCCTTGGTAGCGAGATGGCGAGAATTGTATCTGACCATTTGCTGTGTGGGAGATAATTGGAATCGGTGAAGAAAGGGCATACCATCAAAGGCGTGTGTGATGATGACGTCCCCCGCGTTTAAAATGAACTTGCCTGGACCTGACCTTCCCAACAAAAAAGAGTCAGTAGTTTCTTTTATCAAGCTTCTCTTGAGCATCAATTTATTTACCAACACGATAGAGTATGCCATTTAACCATGATGGTAAGGTACCTTGAATAGGTAACCAAACGGGACCATTCGTCTCGGGTGTGTTTTCAAACGCCGACGATTGAAATTTAGCCATCCTGTTGATCGCAATCGAGGATTTCGATAACCAAGACCAAAAGTGTCCCAAACAAGCTACAGTGGCAGTTGTGATGATGATTGTTAAATACGACATTATATTTGTTTAAGAGACATGCAAAAAAAAGGAAGGCAGATTTATTTATTATACAGCAATGTGTTCATTTTCATTGTTCTTTAAAGTTCACCCCTTCCGAATCCATCCCCCTCTTCCCCCTTTTTTTTTTGATACAGAATACTTGACAGCATCTTTTTATTATATAAAACAGGTAAAGTATAAAAAGGACAAATGTAATCTAGATGGTAAATGGATGTGTTTTATATAAAAGGGATTTAATCTAAAGAGAGGGCATCAAGTCAGCCGCAATCACATTCGTTTTTTATCTGTCTTATTGGATGGTCCGATAGCAGACTGTCTGTTTCCATCGTCGATGCCCTATTGTATAAAAAAAGAAAAGAGCCTATCATTAATATACATCATGCTATCCAGTCATATACTCCTTCTTTATGTACTTACTTTCCATACATCATGATCTCATAGTAAGAGGTTTCTAAATTGGTCAAGATAGTCATGTTAGTGGGCATATAAGAGTCATTGGACTGAGGTGATGATTCATTGATATTTATCTTTCCCTTCTGTTTATGCTGACACTGTCGATGATTGCAGCTGGAAGATGAGAATCCTGTGGTGACGCATATATGATTTGATTGGCCATGGATGGGTGGTTGTTGTATAATAGTAAAAGCGAAAGGTGCCAGGTCACTCAACAAAAGAGTTCCAATCCACGCAGGTTCCTATCCATTCTTAAGCAGCAATGCCTAAAACAAAAAAGTTAGTTCTGTTTGTATCGTTTCTTTTGTCACCACCATGTTCCCTGTACACCGGATTTACTTACCTTGGGGGGGTTGTGTTTCCTAGTGTTCAGGTATCGTTCCAGTTCTAGCCGTTGGGTGTAAAAGCAAACCGAGTCCTTACTCTTGACGTCATTGCAATCACACTAGATCCATTTACCTAGTGATTGAAAGGTTGAAGAGAGGTAGAAAAGAAAGGGTTAGGGTTAATGAGCAGTTCAGGGGTGCGTTGTTCCATTCCACCCAAGGTTCATTCGTTAACGTACCTTTTATTCTGTTGTCGTCATAACTGGTGATATGTTGCATAAACAAGCAGTGCGCATTTGGTAATGGGTGATGAATAAGAAACAAAGGAAAGAAAGGAAAAGTGAGGATCGCCCAAAAATTAGAAAGATCAGAAGGAAAAAAAAAAAAATTACGCATTTTCAAATCCCGGCCCCAACGATGGTGTACCTGATTCTGGTGGCTTCCCCTTTTTAAGAGAATGCTTAATTGAAACCCAAACATATGCACTGAGCTATAACTGTTTATATGCTTACATGTCAAACGAGAAGGGAATTGCATGCATACTTTTTGAAAAAGTGTGTCAAGAGGGCTATATTTCATAGCTCGAAAATACGGCGGAGATGGAAAAAAGTCTAAAAAAAGAATTTTGGGTCAAGTGGAAATAAAAATAACCTTGGCCTTTTTTTTTTTTTTTTTCGTTTCTCTCTCTCTCTCTCTCTCTCTTTCCTCTCTCTCAATCCACAGACACTCATTCAACCACTAACAACAACAGTAGCAGCAACAACTAACAACATAATTCAACCGTCTCCTTTATCATGACCGATTTCTTCAATCGTCTTGGTAGAAAGAATGTCAAGCCCTCCGAACCTCCTCCGTTAACCACTGTGCCTCACGCGTCTGGTGACCAGAAGACAACTACAGTATTTAAGAAGCAGCATTCTACTCCTTCGAAACACCAGACCTCAGCTAGATCTCAAACAGGTAACAAGCAAAAAAAAGGATCCCTTTTCTTTGAAACTGTACTAAGGTTACTTTTTGTTTTTATTGTTACCAGTGAATACTAGCACTCCTTCCAAACAAAGGACAAGTCGATCACGGAGTACAACATTTGATACCACTAATCACAAGACACCATTAACTCTCGTCATGAACACAACTACTACAAGCACCAACTTTGCCAAAGTACTACCTTCGGAAGATGAAATCAACGAATTGTTTGACCAAATGCTGGTATGTAGGACAAAACACCATGCGTAGTAAAACAATAGGTAGCTGACTTTTTATTATCATTATAGGAACGTCGAGGTATTCATGATCAACATATACTAATGACTATGAAAAGCTGGCCACTGGAAAAGAAACGACTAATGATTAATCAAGATACTCAAGCTGAATTATTGGCGGCTCACCATCTGCACTCCTCCACCTCATTACTAGTCGAATCACCTACAACAGCAACAGCAGCATCACTAAACGAAAATGATACTCACAACTCATCATTTTTTATCAGTATTTTGGCGGACAAGGCTGGAAAAGTTCGGTCGACTTTGGAAAAATCAAACAGTGGAGGATTTCGACAACAACAACAACAACAACAACGGTATATGCCTTCCTTACAGCAAACATTATCATCCAATACAAGTAAAAGTGGTGGATTATCTATTAGTCCATCGGCTAGTACTGCAACATTGGGAAGTCTCGGCAATTCCTCCTTATCCATTCAAGAAGTCGAAGATCACAACTCTCCTGAATTCTTCATTCGTAAATTTATGGAAACCGGCCTACGTGCTGTTACCGTGTCTGATGCTTCTAGTCTTGAAGTCAGTCTTCGAACTCGACCGATCACGTAAGTAACTAAAGGGGGGGGGAGGGGAACAGGATGATGGAAAGGAGGGCCGAAGAGGAGGGGGGAGGCAAATTAAATATCAATGCTAATAATTCTTCCCTTTTTTGTATATCATTATAATTAAATAGGTGGTTGATGAAATTCATCGATCTTAAAGGTTTACATGTATTGGTTTCATGTTTATCATCTATCAATCATCAAAAAGACAGGTAATTGGAAA
Source organism: Chlamydoabsidia padenii (assembly GCA_025330725.1). Classification (NCBI taxonomy): domain Eukaryota; kingdom Fungi; phylum Mucoromycota; class Mucoromycetes; order Mucorales; family Cunninghamellaceae; genus Chlamydoabsidia; species Chlamydoabsidia padenii. The sequence continues at coordinate 480,638 of JAIWND010000004.1, read as the reverse complement.
ATGATCTAACAAATTGAATGGGGATCAAAATATTAAACTCACTCACTCCTCTTTTAGATTCGACAAGAAAGCCCTGGATATCGAATTCGAAATAATCAAATGTATCAAGGCTCTTATCAATACTGGGGCAAGTAAACAATAACACAATGTGTATTATGAATTATCTAATCTTTGTATGTATTCTCCTATTTAGCTCGGTGGGAAAGAAACAACCAGTCATCCAAACTATATTCATACCATTGTCTTCTCTTTGTTATGTCCTGGATGGCAAACTCGAAAACTAGTCTGTGAAATCCTTGCTTTTATATGTCACCACGATGCCGACACTCAACTTGGACATCAGCATGTGATAAGAGGATTCGACATGCTAAAACAACACACAAAGGATATGGGTCTCTTTGACACTTGGCTAAAGAACTTTGAAGCAACTCTTGATGGCCGTGGTCGATTGGGGTCTTTGGTAGGTGCTCATGATGATCTGAAGAAACTTGGTGTTTCAAACGCACCAGATAGGCATCTAATGGAATATGCTGTAAGTAAATAAATGGAGGAGGGGGGGGGAACAAGGCTAGTAAAGGATACCCATGTTCTTCTTTTCTTATAGGTATCCAATATGCTTCTAATCAATGCTATCACCAAAATACCAAATATAACCTCTCAGCGCATCTATTTACGAAATCAACTCAATGCCTCTGGAATGGAAACTCGTATCTTACCAAAACTTCATAGCCTAGATTACGATCAACTCAAGTATCAAGTCAATGCATATGAAGACGCTGCTGAACATGATTTGGACGAAACCTTTGGCGATGAACTATCCTTATACGCTGGAATCACTGATCCTTGGGAACTCTTAAATCGATTGGTCAACAATCTGAATGGATCCCCCAACTCAATGGAACACCTCTTGGGCATTCTCAGAAGCTTATTGTTGGTCAAAGGACATCCAGAAACAATGTAAGTTATCATCAATCTCTTACGATACTTGACTCATCAACTCTCTTCGGTAGAACTCATTACTTCCACATCATCCATGTATTGGTTGGCCAAATTGTCATGAATCGACGAATTACTTCTGATGAACAAGACTTTACTGCCACGTTTGGTGTCTCAGTGGGAAACTTGATACAACGCTTTAGTGATCTGGACCGATTACAACAATTGGAAGAAGAAGCCTTACATAGTGGAGCAAGAGAATCACGACTCATCAACGAGAACATGGACTTGAAGATGGAATTACAACGTCTACATCAAACTAGACCAGCTGAATCAGATCATCATCCTCGACGACGTAAGTTGACGTTGGAGAAAAAAAAAAAAAAAAAAGAACTGAAGAGACCATTGTATATTAACCCTACTCTTTTTCTTTTATAGGATCACTTGACTTGAAGAAGGAAAACGAATCACTGCGTGCATTGCTTCGGACATCAAAGAATACAATGTTTATGCTGGAAAAACGGGTATCGGAATTAACCGATATGATGGACAAGGAAAATAATTCGGATGATGGTCATTCTCGTATTGTCGTCAACTCGGAATGGAAACTTACATCAAAGCGACATGGATCATCAAACTCTGATCCGATTGATGATCCTCCTTCTCTTCGAAAAACATCTTATCTCTCTCAAACTGGTGCTCATCCTGTAACAACAAAAGGTAAGCGGTCGATTATTATTGCCCATGGATCCATTAACACTTGCTTTTCTTTTATCTATCTATCTATCTATAGATCCCCCCACTGGAGATCCACCACCACCACCTCCTCCTCCTCCTCCTCCTCCTCCTCCTCCTCCTCCTCCTCTTCCTCCTGTGTCAGGTAAGAAAATAGCTTATCTAAATAATCACAAAAAGTATTTAATTAGACCTCGTATGCTTTTGATAGGATTAGCCAATGTTCCTCCACCTCCACCTCCTCCACCTTTGCCTGGTAAGAACATCGTGGACTTGTATGATCACAGGATTTTATGTACTTAACTCTTTGATTCTTTAAATAGGATCATCCAATGGTATACCACCTCCACCTCCATTTATGCATGGTAATCTTGATTTAGGTACATCATCCTCGATACCCCCACCTCCACCTCCACCACTACCACCAGGGTCATCAACGAAAGCACCTATTCCACCTAGTGTCATTCCTCCAGCTCCACTTGCTTCTATCCGTAGGGAAATGCAACACCAACCACAACTGAAGCTCAAGAATCTACAATGGCAAAAACTTGATCCAAAGGCGGCGGAAAAGACAATCTGGTCCTTGGGCGACGACAATACAGACGATCTGGAATCCAAATTGTTTGACGCTGGCGTTTTTCAAAACATTGAAAACATGTTTCCTGCAAAAACTAACACGGCATTTGATCGCAAACTCAAGGCTCTGACTAATGAAAAGAAGGATGCTGTCAAGTTTTTATCTGGAAACAAAAGCCGTAGTTTAAGTACGTTTAATATCTCTCTATTTAATACACGATTCACTAATTCTTTTCTGTTTATTGCCCTTTTAGATATTGCTGTCATACCAAAACTCAAACAGTTTGATAACTTTGGCTCGGTTCGACAGGCTTTTATGCGCATGGACAACGATCTCTGCACTGAAACTATATTGTCCAATCTCCTAATGTATGCTCCCTCTCAAGAAGACGATTTGGTGACTATGGAAAAGTACACCAATGCTACACCTGAAGAATGCGCTACCCTGGACATCCCTGAACAATTCACTCTCGAGGTAACTTGAAAAAAAAAAAAAAAAAAAGCAGGTCGAAGTTTTTGTATTAATACTGGATCCCTTTTATAGATGACCAAATTGTATCGCTATACGGAACGTCTTCGGTTTATGCTATTCCGGATTTATTTTTGGGAAAAACTGGATCAGTTGACCAAAGTAAGTTGATAACTACTCTATGCTAATCTTTGCTTGTATCTCATACTTTAATTAACCTCCATTTTGTCTTTATAGAGCATGGAGACTATTGTCATGGTATCTGATTCATTACGCGACTCCAAAAGTTTGAAAAAACTACTTGACGTAAGTAACACCATAGTGGTAACTATGATAGGTTGTGATGGATGAATGGATGTGTACTAACGTTTTCTATACTTGTATAGATTATTCTCCTCATGGGGAATTACATGAATGGATCGAGTTTACAAGGTGGTGCATTTGGTATCCGTATCTCAAGTTTAAACAAGGTAACACTTCCTTATAAAGTGATGATGGTGTATACTAATCTTTCTTCTCATTTATTTAGTTACTTGACACCCGGGCTTCTGATACCACGACGATGACATTGCTACATGTTCTTGTGGGTACCGTCCGCCGGGAATTCCCATCTGTATTGGCATTTGTTGACGATCTCAAAGATGTAGGGAACGCTGCAAGAAGTAAGTGCCAAAGTGATTATAGATCAAACAAATGTACTCATCTTCCTTGTATCTCTACTAGTTATGGCCAGCGTAAACGACATCATTCAACAATACACTGACATGCGACAGACCCTGAAACAACTGAATCAAGAACTCAACACATACTGGACACCTGAAAAAACAGAACACCTCGACAAAGACGATCACTTTTTACAAATCATGAAGGACCATCATAAAGCAGCGACGGATCGATTCGAGGATTTAGAAACCCTTTATTTGAACATGGATGCCAAATGGAAAATGACAATGGTATTCTATGGTGAAAACCCAAAGTCCATGCGACCAGATGACTTTTTCTCTATCTTTGCCACCTTTTTGACTCACTGGAAGGTAAGTCAACACCCCTCCCACAAGTGATAATATGACAATGAACACAAAATCTTTTTTTTTATTTTATATTTACTTAACTTTACTATTTATAGCGTGCAGCAATCGATGAACAGAAATACAGCGATCGCAAGGAACGAGAAGAACGACAAAAGCAGGAATCAACCATCAAGAACAAACCATCAAAAGGCAAAAGGATCAATGGACATGATGACAGCGAAGATGAATACGACGATGATGACGATGATGATGAGTCAACAGGACCAAGCACACCCGACGAAGAAGAAAACAGGGGTGAACGGAAGGACGATCGACGCATGATGGATGATTTGTTAGACAGGCTACGATCAGGTGAAAGCTTGAACCAAACAAGGCAACAACGACGGGCACGAAGACAACAACTCAACATTCAAACATCCAAGACAATCATGCAACCTTCCCACTCAACTACAACATCTGCCTCTTCTGATTCAACCAACATTCCTTCGATTGATCTCGATGAATTCCCTTTGTCAGCCGAAGATCTTCTCCGCAGCTTACAAAATAACGACTAAATGGATATCTCTACCAACACAACTATCTTATTGTAATCCTTAAATCAAATAATTATAGTCACTATTTATTTACATACATACTTTTATTAGATATATCATTCATTTATCTCTACTTGGATTATCCCTTCCATTGTTTATATTCACCTCCCCCCATACACACACACTTGTATAGTTTATATCCCATGTCTTATTTTGTTAACTTTATATTATGCAAATAATAATAAAACTGGCATTATTATGTTTACTTTGTGGCCTTCGGCGGTGCTTGAAATTGTGTGATCTGCGTATATAGAAATGGAATCCAAGGGAACCACAATGTCTGTGTAGATCACATGGGACAAGTGTGTGTGTGTGTGTGTGTACGATGATCATATTACATCGATGAAAGTCTATTGGTGCGGATTCTAACTAGGAGGAGATCGCCAAGTAAAACCAGTGATAGTTACAAAATCATGACATTATTCTTTGAACGATTCTTGGATCATATGGCTTCAATCATCGACACAGCTTTTTTGTGGAGTGCTTTATCTAAAATGGGAATAATAGTAAAGGTCAGCGGCGATTAAAAATACGTCGAAAAAAGAAAAAGGAGAGAGCGATGATTCATTTCGTGGATCAGTTGATTGCCAGTGATTGGATGAATGGCAGAGGACCGGATTGATCCAATCAAATGGTAAGACGGCATGAAGTTCATACAATGGAACATGCAAACCTTGTAAACCATGTAGTATACATTATGTATGTGCACGTTTTCTCATACCAAAGTTCGATACAACGAAGATGTAATAACCAATGTTATCAATGAAAGCATTACATTAAAGTATAATGGGAACTCGGACTATGGTATAAAAAGACCTTTTATTCTTTCCATTTCCATTTTGATATTTCAATCGCCGCCTATTTTATTTAGTGTTTTGTCATTCGTGCCCCTCTTTCGCTCTTTCTTTTCTTTTTATTTTTTTCTTTATTTCTGTTTTACTTCTTTGTTTTACCCTTTTACTATATACACTTTTTTTATTTGAACAACAATGGGTGCGAATGGTTCCAAAGATGCTAATTCAAGGTCTGGCAATCTCCAATCTATCCACTTAAAAAACAAACCACAAGAACAAGTAGATTTTGGTACTGTATTCCCTAATGGTCTTTACTCAACCACTCCTCAAGACTTTGACTCTCGAGTTCTTCGGCAACTTATCAATACAAGGAAACTATCTCCATTTTATCAAGGTAACACTGAAAAGGGAGTAAGGGGGAAAGCTAATGTTTTTCTAATCCTTATTATTACTAGGTTTACCTGATGCCCCGGAACAAGTAACAGCAACCTCCCTTTTACCTAAACCTCAACCTTCAACATCACTATCCACCTCTCCAACACCCAATGTATCTCAGCAAGTCCGACCTCGCAGTGCTTCTAACCGCAGTGACAAGATGCAACGACCTATTGAACCAAGTCATGCCGAAAAAGTGAAGATACAAAAGGCCATGTTGTACAACGACGCTGTAGAATGTCCTATCTGCTTCTTGGTAAATAGGGAGCGAAAGGGGGGGGGGTGAGGGCAAAAGGGACATGAACTAACCTATTTTTATTTTGTGTATGTATAGTACTATCCACCAAATATAAACTACTCTCGTTGTTGTGATCAACCTATTTGTACCGAATGCTTTATTCAAATCCATCGACCTACTGACGACCCTTCTAGCCCTGCAACATGTCCTTTTTGCTTGGAAGCCAATTATGGTGTCACCTATACTGCACCACCATGGAGTGAAAAGGATAAACCAAAACGCCTTCGATCCTTCTCATCGTCTTCTTCATTATCCACATCTTATTCTTCGCCTCCTGCTCCTCCATCTGCTGGGGCTCGGCATACTACTTCTGGTCTTAGTGATGGATTCAAACCTCGTAGAAAAAGCATTAGTCATACACATCCTAATGTCGTCCTTATAGGTAAGAGTATAACAAAAAGTGTAAAACAGTATGGACTCATCTTTTTTTTTTTTTTTTTTTTTTTTTTTGAAATAGATCATATTCGACCCAATTGGACTAAACCACCAGCAACTCCTTCAAGATCTCGACGTAACTCACTTACATCATCATCTACAGGACGCAACTTACTTCGTGTGGTGACTCGACCTGGGCGTTCGGCATCATCGGCAGCATCAACAGAATATAATCAATACTTGGCTACGGTGCGCGATATGAATATGGATTTAGAAGAATGGATGGTTATGGAAGCAATTCGATTATCACTTGCAGAGCAAGATGAACAATCTCGTAACAACAACAACAACAACAACAATAGTAACAACAATGAACAAGGGTCGGAATCAACAATACGCACAACTACATCATCACCCTTACCACCTTTACCTCAACCAGATTCATCTTTGACAGAACAGCAAGAAACGGGCGATGATGATGATGATGATGAACAACCTCTTGCTACTCAAGTACACAAATATCAACAAAACTCTTCTATTTACAGCACTTCTGAATCCAGTCAAGACTCGTTGGAAACCAATATCGACAAGAAATCTACACCTGAACATGATACCGCTCTCTCAACAACTGACGTAGTCTGCTGAACTCCCTCATCCCCTTTGGATTGATTTTTAGTGTTTAGTATAGCATAAGTATCATTATATTCCCCCCCCCTTCTCTCTTCCCCTCTGCTCTTTTTTTTTTTTTATATGTATATTGTTTGCTTAACGAATCTTATATAAACATGTTTATTTTATCGACTATCATATTGTCATTTAGTTTTGTGTATACATAAATAAAAACCCAATGTTACTATTGTGATGACATTATTACATTTTGTTTATATCATAGTATGATGATGATATAGACACATTGACTACCTATTGTTGAAAACCTGGCGGCTCTTTCATCACTGTACTACTGACTCTCACGTACGAACTAGACAGTATAGTCTATTCCATATCTGGTAAATGTCTGTCCCTGGGTTCGAGCGGGATCGGAAATGTAGATGTCATGAAAGCCAATGGCCCCAAATATCTCCACTAGACATCCTAATCCTGGTTTTAGCCTTTTCTATAGTATACTGTACTCTACAACCTATATGTGTTTTGGTACCATATGTTACTTAATCTTTTGTCGTCGATGTGTTGAATGATGGTTTTCGTTGAATGAATTGGGGGAGGGGGTTCCCTTTGATTCAGCAATCAATTAATCATAGGTGAGATACTTGTCATCGGTACTTTTTTCTGAAAATGTATGTATACAGATCTGCAATGTCATTTTTTGAACTCGATAAATTAAAATCCCGCCGCCTGTCAAAAAGCAAATCTGTTAATAGGAAGATCAAGGTAATAACGAGATCAGAAAAGAAACAATGATCATTACGGGATACTCTTAGCTATTTACGAATAGCTGCAAGGAAAGAGGGCATATAAGGTTTGCAAGTCGACCGTCCTCTTTCATTCCCACCTTCCTTATGTAATCTATCCGAAAGGCTCTACTAAATTGTAGATGGCATAATATCGGAAATCAGGCATTTCAAGAGCGGCTGCCTTCTTTTTTTCATATATAACTGAGAGCATTGTGATGTTTAGGTAATCTATCAATTTGGTGGTGTTCTCTAATTGGATGGATTTTTTGTATGTGCATAGACGGGTTGTGTGCGCTACAAAACTGATTTGATATGTTCCAGGATTAGTTGGATTCAACTTGGTATCATTGGTTGGCATATGAAAAAACAGATAATGCACTTGCTTCATGAGAGATGATAGGTCTTTTGTTAGATGATGTTCTCATTTTAAGGGGTTCGAATGGCATACACAGAAAAAAAAAAAAATATGCGTGAATTGAAATACCGCCATGCATCCCCATTGGCCAGTCGATAAAAATCGATGTCTGTACTCCTCCTTTTCCCCCTTTTTTCTTTCGCTTCTTCCATTCTTTTTATTTTTATTTTGAATTGGGGACCTTGCTAGTTATGAAGTCAGCCTGCTTACTCTTTATATCTTGTTTACTTTTATTCAACAATGCTCATGCTGGTATATTTAGTCATCGTGCCTCTACTGACGACTCGAGCAACAATGGATCTAAAGAAGACGGAACTGGAAAAGTTGTAACAAAGAAACTGGACTATAAGTTATCTTTTAAGATACCTTACGTTTACAATGGAACGATTCCTTTTTGGTCAACTGGAGGAGGTAAGGATAAAACCAAGATAATAAAAAAGTTGCCCTTCTACTCACTTACTTTGTAGATACAATCACTGCACTTGATAGAATACGATTATCACCATCAGTACCAGGAACGAGGGGGTGGATATGGAGTGATTTGGCAAACAGTTATGAAGAATGGATGGTGGATATTACTTTCCTTGTTTCTGGAAATCAACTTCATGGTGGTCGTGGTATGGCGTTTTGGTATACACAAGACAAATTACCTGAGGGACCGATATTTGGTGCAAAAGATCAATGGAAGGGTCTCAGTATTTGGTTTGATTCTGCTAATCCAAAGGTAAAGGCGGTTAAATCATGGGCATTACACGTCGGCATACTATGTTTTAACTTTACCAACTTTATAATATAGACACATGCACCTACTGTTATGGCATTCTTAAATGACGGTCAATTCTCGTTTGCTTCAGCTGGGGTGGATCCAACCATGCGTGCTTTGGCTCAATGCTCTATTGATTATCGAAACTCTAATGAAAGAACCAAAATGCTTTTGGTATACAAGAATCGTGCATTGACGGTAAAACCAGCATCTTCACTTTATGGAATTCCTAGTGTATTCTAACTCTTCTTTTTTTTTTTTTTTTTTTTTTTTTTAGCTACTTTTAGATACAACCTCTAAAGGCAAGGATTACCGACCATGCTTCCGATATGATAATATCGACCTTCCAACTGGCTATCACTTTGGTATGACGGTAAGCTTACTCCTCTCTATCCTTCTTCCACTCCCTCATCGTGTTTTTATTTATCCTTTTTAACATAAACTTCTTTTTATAGGCTGCTTCCCGTAATCCTGCTGGTAAGTCAAGTATATAAAGGGAATGAATGGATTGGATTACTAACAAGACCTATTTCTCTTTTGTATATAGATGATCATGATATTATTTCTTTTGAAACATATCAGCTTAACCCTCCTCAGAAAAAAGTGGTAAGATCATAATCACATCATTACACCAGTATTATCTCTAACAACCTTTTCTTTTTCGCTTTTTAGGAGCATAAACGACCTTTGGAGGATGAAAAGATTCAGAGTGGGGACATATTCAGTGGATTGACCGCGGAACAACTAAAGGTAAGGGGGAATAGGGAAAAGAAGCATAATATAACAAAGTACTAACATGATATTATACTCAACTGTTTAACCATATCTGCAACAAATAGAAAATTGAAGAAACCGAATATGAAGTCAAGCGTTTACGGGAACAATCAAATGAAGAGCCCACACGAATCGAAACGGCCGCCACTATGGTAAGTAGACACAACCACAAGTAGACTTGATTGACTGATTCCTTTGGTATTTGCTTATTTAGGGTGTACTGTTTGATACAGAACGACGCATACTGGAAACTTTGCAAGTGGCTCAATTACAGCTGGAAGCATTGGGTGCCCCGACCAGCCAGCAAGTACTCAGTGCAGACTTCAAACCCAAACCACCAGGACAAGTAGGGAAACAAGAAACAAGGTAAGCCCAATCAACACATGGAGGTGGTAATATCATCAATACTCACTCATCAACTTTTTATCGGGACGGGGGAATGTAGTAACGTATCAATTGATCATCTTCGAACAGAAATGCAGGCTATTATCAAGCGCATGGAACAGCAATCGAATCACAATGACCAACAATTAAAAGCAATGACGGACACAATGGCAAGAATGGAAACTTTACTCAAGGCAATGGATGTAAGCAACAAACAAAAAAGCAAAATGATCCTCTTCCCGATTTGGTTACCTCATCTTTTTATTATGCACATAGAATCGAATGGCACTACAAACCAACAACTTACAAGGCAAACTCAGTGAAATCACCAAAGACTCTGCTGAAGCCAAAGGAACCATGTCAACATTGATCAAATACATCCTCTATGCTTGTGGACTTCAGGCTTTTGTCGGTTTGGCCATCTACATCTATTGGAAACTCCGGGTGGAAAAAAATGAAAAGAAATTTTTGTAGTAATAGATACATACATTGATGACGCTATTGTCACTTTTTTAAAAATAAAGGCACTTTTATTTATTGATTAGCATTTATATACATATAAAGGGGGATTTGGTTGATTATACAGGTGTTGGGTGTTGGGGGTATCAAGGGGTAGACGCGGTGTCCAAAATCTTCGTTTTCAAAACGGAAGTGTTGAAACTCCGGCATAACTGGCATCGATGATGGAAAAAGTGATATGGCGTCTCTGATTTCCTTTCACAGTCATTACAAAATATAAGAGAAACATGATGTCGATAGGCATCTGGCATTGGTTGACGTTCCAACTCCTGTTCTAATTGTCCAAAGTAAAATGTCATGTTGCTAAGGGATTTTAAACAGATAGGACATTGGTAGGAAGATTGGATGTGTTTCTTATAACATGGTTTGTGGATACCATGACCGCATGGCTTTTTTTTTTTTTTTTTTTTTTTTTTTTTTTTTTTTTGGAAAGAAAACAACAACCATTAGCTAATTAGTAAAAGGAATGGTATAAAAAGATCCGACTTACCATCACGATGACAGCTGTCATACTGGTAAACATGTATTCCCCACAAATAGGACAGTCGGACTCTAAATTTCGCTCAATGCATTTATGCTTGTCTTTTCCCGAAATTGACATGCACACATTGCATTTTTTACAATGATGGAAATCAATATCTAGACCTTTTCCTTGACGACAGATGCCACAATAGTTACAGTGATAAGTAGGTTTATCGGGATCATCGTTCCAGAATTGACACTTGTTGCAATAGTACCTCGCTGCTCTTGTGCCGCACGTATGACACCATTGACCCACCGGTTGAAGTGTCATGCATTCCATACATAGCATATTTTTGGTTTCGGATCTGCATGAATTTTATATAAAGTCAATTTCGTATAGCGTTTTGAAATCATGCTGATGTGTACCTGATAATAAAATGGTCGGAGTTTGCATCATGGCAGAGGCGACAGGGGTATATTTTTTGACAGCATGCTGCCTGGATCTTGACGTTTCGTCGGTAATGACTACATCCCAATATGTTTTTCTCCTTATCCTATAGATAGAAAAAAGAAAAAAAAAAAAAAAGTCAATTTCTCCCCTTTTTTATGTCTTAGTCAGCAAATCCACCTACATGATAGGATCGCTCATACTCATTATGCAATGGTAATGATTGATGATCAGGTGATGACGAAACGGAATTAGGGTTTGACATGAGACTCTATAGTAACAAGAATGAACTGAGCATTGAATTATCATGGAAGTAAAAAAAAAAAAAAAAAGCGGGATTTAAATACCTGAATGCGCTTTGATTTCTCTTTTGAGCAAAGTAAAGAATCCTGATGTATCTCCAAAATCCGTTTTCGCAATTGATTCTGTTTAACTATTTCCATTGTATAATAATCTGCTGTTGTCATTATGAGGGAAGAGAGAAAAAAAGAATGAGAATGAAGAAAAAAAAGGGTTTGCTTTTATATATACCTGTTATTCAAAGATAGGAAGATTCGCCGATCTCACCTGAACATCGCGCGAGTAGGTACCGAATGAACATAGAGTGTAACATAACATGTCTCTGAATAAAAAAGTAGGTTACCCCATGTTTTATGCTGGAATGACTCTTTGAAAGGTATCTATTCGAAATCCCGACTGTATTTTTAAATCCCGCCTGCATCACTAAAGAACCAAGAAACAAAACCAATCTGTTCAAGAAGGACGATAAAGTGTAGAAGGATGGTGAGTTAATTACATCAACTATAAATAACATACTTCACCGATAATAGGGAACAAATAGGGTCTCATTGGATGATGATTCGCTTTTTCTCTTGTATTTCAAAACCAGCCTCGCGCGACAATGCCCCCTTCCGACCGACCCTACTTTTTTTGCTTACCGCGCGATCCACCGCCGAGATTATATCACACCCAAAGATTTTTTTTGTAAATCCGACAATAAAACTTCTATTTCGGTTCAGGGCAAAGGGTAAGAAGCCAGGATGCAATTTATTTCCTTATTGAGAACGGGCCGAATCGTGAACAGCCTATAGCATTCGATCTTTTTCCCAGTGCTATTATTAAATCCATGACGTATTACTTTCACTATATACCAGGGTCACTATTATTTTGTGCAAAATGATACACACTTTTGAAGACGGATTTTTATTAACAAAAAGCTACAACCACATAATTTAACAATCTACAGTAATAATTCCATTCGAGTAAGATTGCCATATATACATTTATAGTAATATATCTTCAGAAACCAGGAGAGCACCTAAATGCTGGAAGTTGACCTTGACAGACTAGATACAAGACAGGCAGAAGAGTCGGCGATACTAATTCCATTCAAGTTTTTGCTTAGCAGCACAGACTATGTAGACAAAAAAATAGGTCAGTGTCGGCATGCAGCAGTTATCATAATGTTCTTACTTTGTTGATAGGTAGTCAGTTCATGACACATTCTGCAATAGTATGAATGGCGACAGTGGTTGTAGCACGTCATATACTAGAGTATACTATTAACAGAAGCAATCAAACAAACGCTTTGACAATCGTCAATAAACACTAGGCTATGGGTAGCCTCACTGTGGAATGTGGCAAGTGTTCATTTTAGATGAGAAAGGAAAGAAGAGTGAAAAAACAAAAAAAAAACGAAAAAAAAAATTATAGAAATAGGCACATGATTTCAAATGCCGCATCGGCTCAAGGGCTTGGCGCGATTAATTTAAGAGATTTTGACAAGTTCATTTTCTTTCTTCTTCAATTCTTTTCGTCCTCCAACATGGTTAACAATAACAACAACAACAACAGCAACAGCAACAGCAACAGCAACAGCAACAGCAACAGCAACAGCAACAGCAACAGCAACAAAAAAAGGAAGAAGAACGATTATTCAACAGATATATTACGCCGTGAATTCGTGTGCACGCCTTGTGGACTTGAAACGAAGAGAAAGTCGGTCTTGGATAAACACTTGAAATCCCACAAACATATTACAAATATGCAGGTCTGTCAAGTGGTCTCGCCTGTGGACGATTCTGTCATGGTGGACAATGCCGCGGACGACTGTATAATGGGTGATTCTGAAACTGCGATGGGTGGTAACTCTCTGGACAATGGTTTCCGTGCTGGTGAAAATGTCGGTGGTGTTGACGAAGAAGTTCTTGGTGCTGGCAATAATACCGACGACGATGAAGAAGATATACTGGAACCGTTTACTTCTCGATTTAGGCTATTGGATGAATCCGATGATGATAATAACGACGATGGTGGTGATCTAGGTACAGCTGCTAACGAAGATGTCACAACGTTCCAGATTGATTACGAAGGCTCGACATATCCTTTCCCCAACTTGCAAACGATGATACTTCATGCCTTTATACACGGTGATGACGAACCGGTGTCACAACGAACTCTCAAGAAGGTGCTGTATCTAGTGGAATTGATGGTGAAACTGAAAGGTGAAGCAGGAGCCGCGCCATTCGAACTACCGAAATTGGATGCACTTATCAACTTTGGTACCCGGAAGAAAAACAACATTCCTACATTCAAGTCTTCATCTGTCGAAGTGGAAATTCTGAAGCCTCAAAAATCCGTTACCAATATAACACCACCAACAACAACAACAACAACAACAGCAGCAGCAGCAGCAATGACAGCAACAAAGGAAACCTTTTATATCAATCTTCCTTCATCGGTTTTACGTCTTTTGATCGACAATCCCAGAAAGTCACCATACATATCTGCCCTTCCTGATGACACAATTGGTTCTGCTACTTCTCTTCAACAAGGCACAAAATGGCGACAACATCATCTCTTCCAACATCCGGTAATGACAATCGGCGGGGTCGATTATTGGGTTGGTGATTTGATTGTAGTGCGTGATATAGAAAAAACTATTCACTTTTTGTTAGACAGGTATTATTTGCTCAATGGTACTGTTATGGCTCAAGGTTACGAAATACAGGTACACCAACCGAACAATTCCTCTCCTTTTTGTGTCGTGCAAACCCGTGTCTTCGCCACTCAAACATGCAACTTCCTTACAACCGTGTCCAAGCAATTCATCAAGCAGATGCAATGCCTCTCTCAAACGCCCGACGGATCTTTGTTAATGCAGCTCCATGATCGCCATAAAGAACTTATCTTTGGACAGCATTCTATGAAGAAACCTATCTTGGACGACAACGGCAACCAGACTGGGAAATTCTACAAGGTCCAGATTGTCCCTGTAATCTTCTTCACTGATGACACCTCTGGGAATATATCGAAACAGTTCAACCTCTATGACACCTGGTCGATGGTATGCGGTGCTCTTCCATTACACGAACGAAACAAACGAACAAACATCAACTTCATTGCCGGGGTTCGTTGCAATACTGGCCTGTCATCACTGCATATGATACCTACTCTATCTCAAGATCTCGCCGAATTGGAAAAAGGGGTCATTATGCACTCTGCTCTTTACAACGAAGATGTATTGGTGGTGGCTCCTGTGGTTTGTATCACAGCTGATAATCCTAGGCATTCGCAATTGTGTGGTATTTATGGGCTCACATCGTTATTTCCATGCCGCAAATGCTACCAACGGAATTACAAAATCAAGAAGGACACCAAAGGCAAAACCGCGATCAACACGAATAATGTCATTGATAATACACATACGGAAGTGCTTCAGCTCAAGACATCTCGGGGCAATATTGGACTAGAAGATCTTTTCGTTGGATGTCGTACACCAAGGTTAAAACAGCAATACATAGCGGCAAACAATGACCCTGACACTATTTTGGACGGTGGACCTGAAGGTGGGCTAACTTACAAGGATTACAAGTACAAGAATACAGGCGCTGGACCGCTGCTTGATCTGGATTCATTTGATCCCTCAACAGATACACCAGTGGAAGTATTACATACTATCTCTTTAGGTATCGCAAAGTACTTGGTGGAACATTTGGTGAAAGACGTTATCGGTAGCAAGAAAGATTTGCTCAGTAAATTGGAATCAAGACTACAAGACTATCAAGGATCAAGTGGTTTTACAAGAACTTTCCGGGCAAAACTCACTCATTGTGGCTCATTCCTCGGTCGTGACTTCAAGATACTGATGCAATGCCTTCCTTTGGTCATCACTTACGAATTCACTGGTCCTTCTTACGCTGATATTCAAGATATAGGTAAGCTATTTAATGCATTAGGGGTTTTATCTTCTCTTGTTTTTATAAAGGAAATACCTGCCAACCTGGATGAATACGTGGAAACCGTGAAGAAGGCCGTTGCAAATTTGACGAAGGAACTATTTGTTTACGATTGCAAACACCCGCAATATGGATCTCTTTCGACAAAGCCAAAGACTCACCTTCTACAACACTTAACTGACGATATCATTCGATTTGGATGCACCCTACACTATGAAACAGAGAAAGGGGAACAGTATAACAAATTTGTTCGGGAAGCAATTGCACACACAAACCGACAATCGACCTCTCGTGATCTTGCCAGAATTTTTGGAAAACGACTTATGTTGCGACATATCATTGAAGGTGGCTCTTGGACTGACGATGGAATTACAAACGTGACATGTGGAAGTGGTATCAAGAACTTCATTAATGAAAACGAACGCTTCTATGAAATCTTCCTCGACAGCTCCCGTGAACTTGCCGACAACAACGACTCTCCCACTAATATCAGGAACGGCACCTTTGCGGTTTTTTCCCATGAATGTGGTATTAATAAGGACTTATTTATTGGCAAGGTGGTGAAACTCGACAAGTTGAAGGTGATCCGCTATCGAAATGAAGGAAAAGATAATTTAGGTTATTTGGTGGCGACCCCTTCTCGATCCAATTATGACTTGGATATTTTACAAACTGAATGTATCCTGGATATGCATATGGTCAATTCATCCAAGCAAAACATTGTCAATCACAATAAATTTGGTGTCTCCTGGTATTTGGACAATTGCGATCTTCGGTAGGTATTTATAAACGAATAGACTTGATCCTCCACGTTTTTTTTTTTTTAGCCCTATAGTAGTAATATGTTTATACAATCCAATTTAACACAACCATACATTAATATTATGAAATACTTATTAAACATACATACAAACAAACTCTTTACATTATATTTTATCTCTAATAATAAAAATGTCACTTGCGTTAAACTTGGTTTTACCTTTTAAATCCCGCCCTTACAACTTGGTCTTTTTCAGTCGATCCAATAAAAACGATTCATTTAACATACAATCTCCGTTTCAAATCGTATTTACATTTCAAAATCCGTTTTTATTGTTCTGATCCAATCAGATAACTCCATTGACCTCACGGACTTGAATTTTAACCATTTTAGGGTGAAAAGTCTTTGGGTGTGATAATACCGTACGTTTATTTCATACGCGCGACATGTTCCCCTTTTGGTTTTACTCTATCCAAAACAAGACACTATGATCCCATGATAAGTATTAAAAAAAAGGTACCTTTATTCATCATCATCAACAGCAACAATCAAAAGCTATTCTAAATAATCTATTCTACAGTAGTCCAGTAAACGACAGTATACAGAAGAGGGACATTCTTGTTTGACTTGATCCTTAGTGGCCGTTTTGTTCCATAAAGTCGTAGTAGGTATCTTTTCACCTAACCTTTTTTTTTTCTTTTTTACCTGCATAAAAGTGTCCGCTTGTAGTTGTCCACCCAAGATACAAATTTCCATGATAATCAAAGGTATCATTTCATTTCATTATTCATGTATCCGCTCCTCCTGTTGCGTATATCAATAATCCTAGTGGTTTGATGATGTTGTCGAATAGTAGGATTTGCTTGATACTAGTCACTATAATCGTGTCGTTTCATGTCCACTTCTAGCGCAAAGAAGAAGAAAAAAAGGTATCATGAGTACAACAAGTCTTTAGGCTATTCAAACAATAATGTTTTACTTAGCAGATAGATATATATTATAAACCAATCTAATCTTTTAATTAACCTAAATACCTGTTATGTGAAGCCATTCCCACCAACATAGGATCTAATGTTACTCTGCGAAGAAACAAACATCTCGTTGTGAAGATCCCTTTGTTATCGATAGATGAAACAGTCGTATACTTGACTGACGAGGTGTTTTGTTCCATTCAGTAAAACCGTATTACATAACGTTGAGGTTCCAATGACAAGGGCAGCCAGGACGAAGGACTTGTGGACGATAATTAGAAGAAAGAAAAGGTTGGAGGGAAAAAGTTCTCCACTCCCATTTTTCCTAAACCGTATATTTAAGTACCGTCCCAGCCAATCACAGCCATTCTGAATTTCTCTTGGACTATGAAACATTTTTCCTTTCTTTTCCCTCCATCTCTCTTATTCACGAACGATTGATTCTCAACACACAAATGTCAAGTACCCAAGCACCATCTTTGTTTAAACAGTGAAAGCAGCACTGTACTGGGAACAGACAAGTAAGTATGATAAATGGTATGGGCCTTATTATGTAAACATCCTTTAAACTAATCTCACCTACTCTTCATATAGATTAAAGCCATGCATAAAGGAAACAATCTTTTACTAAATGTAGTATCCATAGTATCCAAGCAGTGAAATAGCAATAACATAGGTAAAAGAAAAAAAAAGTAAATAATTCACTGTCAACTTCACTCATCCCTCTTCTTCTTTAACATACAAAAAATGGACTTGGCGGAAACCTGGCTCTTGATATGATTCCCTCTAACCAGGACACCATCACTAAAATACCTGACGCTTCACTCGCTTTTTACGGCTGTTGTGCTGTGGATACTCCTATCAATTGCTTACCTAACACTGGCAATCATCCACCAATGAAAACAGCATTAATCTGGGATTGAAATCGTAAGTGAAAGCAAAAAAAGGGTAATCAGGGTTACTGGGGTGACTAAACATGAAACATGATTGCCCAACTCGTTTATATATAGGTACGCTATTATGAAATATCAATGGATAACCAACTGTTTTAGTACATGCAACTCTTCGACCTTTGGTGAATACATCAATCTGTAGGTACGTCAATACTGCCTATAATAAAACAAATGTAACTAACCTTCTTTTGAAGGTCGCCTCTCATAGGAACGCACACTTTTTTGAAGATGTAATCTCAGCACTAAACATTACGTGATCGAAAACACTGGGGGAGGGGACACTACCAATCGTGGTGAACGACATGGAATTCTACATGGGTATACCCAAGACCAGTCGATCAAAAAAGGTAATCGGATGGAAAAGTCGATCAGGATCAGAAATGGTAAGTGGGTGGAAAAAAGATAAGTGGATGAAAAATAGATGGGATTGGTCATTGAAGGATTCTTTTTCTTTTTAGGCGGCGCTATGTTTCTAACTTACAGGGTCCGATGGTGTGGAAAGGTAAGTTTGGGGGCAGAGATGTAGTGAAGGAGGGTAATACTTAACCCATCTATCGTGATAGCAATGACTAATCATACTTTTTCTTCTTTGTATACTATAGGGCCAAAACGGACGATAATTGACAAGACTAGATTAAACAGTATTATTATTTTTATTATCAATTGTAATAAACAAGGTGACCCATTGTTAAAAAAAAGGGGGGGGGAAAGGGGAATAAAGTATCATTGTTGTTGGATGGAATAGGAGGGGGCAAGGGATATTGGTGGTACTCTGCATACAGATAAAAGAAGGGGGACGTTAATTAGGAAGATTCATCAAATGATTGACTTGATGTATCAAAGTATCCATGACATAAAGACGACGATACCACCCACAACGCATAAAGGTAGATGAGTAGCTTTGGAGGCACCGGAATGTTGCTGATTAGATGAGGGAGATGCAGAAGCAGAGGACGAAGGGATGGCAGCGGACGAAGAGGATGATGGTAGTGGCAATGCGGATGTGGCACTTGGTAAAGGTAGAGAAGAAGAAGTAGTAGGCACAGCACCACAAATACTTTGGACGGTACCATCATGAATACTGGCATCGGTGGCATACCCAGGGCATAGATTGAAGCATTCTTGAATCAATCTATGGGCTGTACATTGACATGCAAAATCCACTGGCCCACAGCCACTCAATCTGGTCTCTTGAATGACTTTACAACCTTGGAAACTATAAAAAAAAGGGTGAGTATTTGATGGAATGGATCGGGGGAGGGGGTTTACTTTGCTTCGGCAGCACAGGCTGTTTGGGCCACAGTGTGATGAATCAACATCATCAAACTGATTAAACAAAAAACATAGGATTTGATCATATTGTAGGGTAAGGAAAAAAAAAAGGAATCAAGAGATGGTTAAAAAAAAAAAGAGAGAGAGAGAGAAAGAGGGTCCCCCCGTCTTCCCCTTTTTATATGTACCCTTAGATACGGGGAGATACATAGGAGATGATGACCATTCTGCTTGTATGTGATGGAAATAGAAAAAGATCTTCAAGGTGAATGTTGATCCTGTTTTATCCTGCCTTTGTTGGTACATGGGGATGCCCAAAGTAGTGTACTGATAGACAATCTTCTAGACTAACAATATCCTACTATTTCATTCGGTTTTATTTCGGATCCCGACATTATGCATTGTACATTAAAAGTTTCTCAGACAAAAATAGACTCGATCACTTATGTTTCATAAATGAATGATTGAATGTGACTATATGAGTAGCTATGATTATATGAGTACTGTAGTTTTTTTTTTTTTTTTTTTTTTTTTTTTTTTTTTTTTTTTTTTTTTTTTTTTTTTTTTTTTTTTTTTTTTTTTAGCAAAATGGTTCACTAAGCTAGTATTGGTCTAACTACAGTCAAAACGTGCCAAGCATTATGATTTTCAATTTTCGATCGTTTTCTAGAAAAGTAAAAATTTCTTCCAACTCACAGATGACATTCATGCTAAGATTTTCAAAAGAGTTTAGAAAATTCTATATAGGACGTTGTTTGAATGTGTCAGCTACATAGTTATGATGATAGGTCAATTTAGCTTGTTCCAGAGGGCGGGATTTCAAAATCCAAAAAAGCGGCGAACTATTTAACTGATGGATTTTCCGTTCTCCCCCTTTCTTTTCTTCTTCTTCCGCTTTAATAACCAAAAGCGGGATGATTCAGGACCTAATCTTCTTCCATCCCAATTGTTTAGACGAAACCCTCTCTTCTCCGCAGTTTTTATCGGCCTTTGAAACTTATCTCCAGAAGATCCATTGTCATGAAAACTTGTTATTCATTGAAGCATTAGCAAGACTTGGATGCGAACGACACTTGGCCAACATTGAACGCGCAGTTGATAGGTATGTATGAAAAGAAAAAAGAAACTCTGACAAACTAATCAGTTTAGGAATCTGTACTCTTCTTTTTTTTTTTTTTTTTTAGGATCTGGAAAACGTTTGTGGCGGAAGGGGCTCCTTTGGAAATCAACATTACATGCCGCGAAGGCATCAAGAATGCTTTTACTGCAAGTCAATATACCCTACTTAACACTAAAAAGGCGCTTAAAATCTTTGAACAAGCGAAAAATGAAGTTACCGAATTGTTGGTAAGTCTGAAGAAACACAAGTAGTACTCATCCTAAACCACAATCACTTTTTCTTTTCTTTTTTTTTGGTATGTAGGAGTGCAAACTGGCTGACTTTAAACGTGTGGCTCAATCAACGCAGTAAGTGAACAGAAACACAACCTGACCTTATGAAAACTAACGCTTATCTTTTGATAGATTTACTTTACATTATCCCAAAGCAGCTCAAAAGAAAGTAGTTATCATTGGTGGTGGATTCGTTGTAAGTATTACCTCCCTCATATATAATCAAATCCTGTCATTATCACATAACTAACTTTTACATGTCCTGTCCTGTATTGTCTTTTTAAAGGGTTTTACAGTCGCCTCGATATTGGATCCCATGCCCAGATTCCATGTTACTCTCATTGATGCCAAAGGTATATATCACAACTCTTCGATCACACTGCATATACTAACTAATCAACTATATTTAGACTCTTTTGAATACACACCAGGAATGATCAAGGTAATCAGAAAAGAAAGAAAAGAAAGAATAACACTAAACCGACCATCTTTATTATATCAAATGTAGATGCTTGTACGGCCTGAAGAAACATCCTCGTCACTACGTGTGCGTCATGATGCTTATGTCAAGAATGGAAGGGTCGTAATTGGTGTAGCTGACCGGATCGAAAATGATGCTACAATGGTCCATGTGAACAAGGAAAATGTAAGTATAACAATGATTCTACTATACTGATTATTAACCTCCTTTTTATTTTTATGATGATAGATCCCATTGGATTACCTTGTTATTGCAACTGGAAGCACATACCAATCAAAACTGAAATCATTCGACATATCTGCTCTCTATCGAATGTCTGACTTGGGTGTGGAATACCATGAATTGAAAATGGCAAAGAATATTCTGATTATTGGTAATATTGAAAAGAAGAAGAACTTGATCATGATATTTACTCCTTGATAGGTGGTGGACTCGTGGGCTGTGAACTTGCCTCTGAAATTGCATTACACGACTTTCCTGGTGGCAATCCAAACAGAAAAAGTGTGACTCTGGTAGAATCTCATTCAACACTTGTCCGACGATCACCACCAGAAAGACAACGAAAAGCAATGGATTATCTCAAAAGTATTGGCATTGATGTGATTTGTAACGAGAAAATTGTGGACTTTAACAGTAGCGGAAACAACCTCTTCCTTGGATCAAGTGGTCGTCCATACAGAAACTTTGACAAGATATATTTGGCTACTGGTACCACTCCTTGCTCACAGATTCTCAAACAAGTACCAAGCGATGGTGACCGCGATGACGACGATAATACAAACCTGGATTCGTGTGTGGACAATTGGGATAGAATCTGCGTCAAACCGACATTACAACTGAAACATTGGAAATATCAACATATCTTTGCTGGTGGGGACGTGACAAATGTCAAGGAAGAAAAAACTGGTTATGCTGCTACTTTGGCTGGTGTTTGTATTGCGCGTAATATCTGCCGTATGGAAAAGGGGAAACAACCACTGGATCAAGGTGCCGGTGGAACTTTACCTGCGCCATTATCACCACTACATGGGAAGAAGAATCAAGGTGGCATTGGAAGAGGTAATACAAGAAAACCGGGTGACAAAATCACATGATTGGTATTAATTTGACTTTTTTTTTTTTTTTTTTTATGTTGGGGCAGATAAGCTACCAGGTTGGAAGAAATCCTTCTCTTTCTTACACTCGGGTTGGGCACGACTCAAATACTTTGACGAACAACAGTTTTTACAAATCGTTGCCGGTGAAGCGACTTCTGTAAAGAAAACTATAGGACGACTCCCACGATCTCTCGATGTTGGAAATGGCGATCTACGGCATCACATCTATCATCATCATCACGACAACACACATAAGCATGAAAGCGTACGAACCAAATCCACAACCAACTTGACAGGCTCTGGTGTACTCTCCTCCAGTGATTCAGTTACCAATTGGATCGATATTGGCAACACAACAACAGGAACAATCGATGATCATAGCAATAACAACAACAACAACAGTCCAACGTCCTCCATCATCACATGTACAAGCCAACCATCTCTGGAAGATATTTACGCACGGTCCATTAGCGAAATACAATCTGTCAAACTGACTAGCCACTCGACGGGTGATAGTGGCAAAGGCGAACATCACGACAAAATCCTTAATGGGCATCATCCTCTGGTTTTCATTGATCAACATCCTTGGGAAGACAATCCTTTTGGCATTGGTGGCTCAAATACCCATTAATATCCCTCGATCCCCTATCATCTTACTATAGTTTGCATCTCCCCTTTCCCTCGAACTCTTCTGAATTATTAATACTGTAGTATACATATATATTCATCTTAATCACATTTACTTTGTACTATAATTATCCCATTCTTCATATCATCATACATACATCTAGTTTATCTTTTATATGTTACCATTTTAACAATACATAATAAACAGTATTATATCAACATTTGCCTGATTCTTGAAAAGAATACAATAGTACAAAAAAGTGTAGGGGTATTATCAGATTAGGTAACCGTATTCTCGGTATGGTTCCGAGTGGAAAATAACACATCCCCAGCCTTGGTTGCCTTTTGTAGAACTGTCATTGGACTAATGAGTATTAATGTAAATAGGGGGGAAAAAGTAATTAGGATGATGGACACATGAAAATCGCATATATATATTGTTGTTTTAGCACCTTGGACCTGATTCATGCAGAAAAAAGGAGGCGACCCTAGTATTTTAAACGCCGACCTTTTTTTATGCCAGGGGTTGGGTATTTCGGCAAGTTGCCGGAAGAAAAAAAAAAGTAGCAAAGTGGTGACACAAATTAAAAGAGCATGAATGGATTTATTTCACTTCTACTCACGGTCGCTTTGATTTAGATTCGCCACATTGTGAAGGGATTCGAGAAAAAGAAAAAGAAAAACAAACAATGAATGCATGATCGATAGAAGATACATTCCTTCTTTTTCCCTTTCTTTCTTTCTTTCCTTCTTTTTGTTTTAGATGTCCACATGCCTGGTTTGCAAGTAATAATGATTAATGTGATAGAATCAAAATCATCATTGACTGCTCTCTTTTTTCCTCATTTGTTGGCGCGAATAGACTATTGACGTTTTATTAGACAATCTTGGGTACACTTCTGGCTATGCCTTGAGTATAGAAAAACATCGTTTGAATGAAAAAAAGGCGTTATTCTCGCAACCATTAGTATGTGTTCTAATGAACATCCATACCCTCCATCATACTGATCCCCCCCCCTTTTTTTGTGGTTGTAGGCTCAGACAATCGATATTGTAATCCCGACCCATAGCGGTAATTCAATTTTACATTTTTCTAAAGTCGCTTCCCCGCCATGTTTCTTTCTCACTTCTTTCACTTTTGTAATTAGACAATGGCATTCCAACACAACAGCTGGTCGATATTCTTGGAAAACACCTTAGCACCTCTGACTCTACCTTCTCCAATAATGGTGCTTACACAAACAGTAACAAAACGTCTCTTGAACACAAGGTAATCCATACTTTGATTCGTATACCTTATATTGTCTTTCTAACTTGCATTCTTCTTTTTTGATATAGTATAAACATAATGAACAACAACTGAATGATGCCATTGATGAATTCTTATCGACAGAAAAAAACTACATTTGCAAACTACAGGCACTGGTGAACACGATCGTCAAGCCATTGAAACTCTCCTGTGCTCAAGACAAGCGTCCTATACTAAAACAATACATGTGCACCAACATCTTTCTCAACTTGGAACACATCTTGGAACTACATCAACACTTTATGAAGGCTCTATCTTCTCACAAAAGTGATTTTGCCACTGTTTGCTCAACTTATGTAAGTCTACCTCCTATCTTAAAAATAAGAATTCTTACCAACTTGATATTAATAGATGGGTAAAATGGAACGGTATCGGCGGTATTTGCTAAAAGTGAATAATGCTCATGAGCTCCACTCGACTGAATACCAAAAAAACCAACAATACCGAAGCTTCATTATCAAGGCAATCACCAACCCTGTGTTTGAAAAACTCTTGTTGAAGGATTTATTGGACCAACCTTGGAAACGAATCACTGCTTACACTTTACTCATCAAAGATATTCGCAATTATACATACAAGGACCACCCTGATTTTGACAAGCTTACTGATGCCTTCAACCGAATCAACACTATTGCCTCTGTACGTGACGATATACCTACCATACTCGCCACCAAGTCTCATGATTTGTATCTGTCTATTCGAAAAGCACCTGTAAGTACAAAAAAAATAAAATAATAATAATAATAAAACTGCAAAACTAATATGATTTTATATAGTGTCATCTTATTAATCAAAATCGCTCTCTGGTTACTCATTTGGATGCAGTTGAAATCAATCAAATCACGGGGAAACTATCTCGGCATGTCACTCTGTTTTTATTCTGTGACAAAATCATGGTGGCCAGTCGATCTTCTCATGCAAAAGGGGCAAATATTTGTGGTGATGATCGTACGATCCCCGGCTCTTCTCCTTTGACTCATTTGGTACCCAAGAAGAAAAAAGGACTTGACTTTAAATTCTGTGGATGGATGGATCTTGAACACATTGATATATACCACGGACCCTCAGGTAATACCATATAAAGATAAACACTGTCATCACTCTTTTATAACTAGCGCTTTATTTGATCTATTTTGTATAGATATTCCTGACTCCATCATGATTCGTGCTTCCTCTGACTTTCAAGATAGTGTCCCAGAAACTGGGTATGAAAAGTACTTTCAAAAGGGCGCCCGTATCTTTGCCTGCAACTCTTCACGACTGGATGCTTATATACAAGAAAAGGATTCTTTTGTGGATACATTTTACGAAACTCGGGCGGCCAAACGACAGCATGGGGATCAAGATACTACTTATCATCGCTTGTGGAATGGCTTCAATGTGTACAGCAATGTCTATGACTATGACACATACACTAAAGTGGAACTCAAGGTAAACATGACAGTGACAATGGTAATAGTATGCTAATCTATATATTTTTTAGAACAAGGTGACAGCAATACTATTGGGAAACAGCAAAGCAGTCGATTTTACTCGCTTGTTAAACTCAAGTCGATCCTCACCTTGGATAGTGGCTCTCATACAACCAGATTCTCAGGGATTGAAACTCAAGATTCGAACTAAAATTGCTATGACATGTAGTCAACAAACCGTTCGACCTGATGATCAACAAGTGGACTTTTCTACGGTTTTTTGGAACAATGGTAAATGGAAATCGTCAAAAGTTTATCTTCTCACTAAACATCTCTCTCTCTCTCTCTCTCTCTCTCTCTCTTTTTTTTTTTTTTTTTTTTTTTTTTTTTTTTTTTTTTTTTTTTTTTTTTTAGTAATCAAATGCGAACGAGATCTACGCTGCTCACCCACCTATAGATTAATGCATGAAAGTATTGAAGAACAGGATGCTCAACGACCTATTCTTTCTCGACCTCGATCACGCTCACGAACCAACAAGACACGCTCGACCAGTATATCCAACATCAGTAGACTATTTAGTAGATCTCGATCTCAATCACCGTTCTCATCATCATCATTATCATCATCATTATCATCATCGGCATCATCATCAACAACATACCTGGCATTAAAACCCTCCAGATCTACACCATCTCAACAACAAATATCTGAAAACATTGATACAGCAATATGGCAAAGACGATCTTGTGCTTTAAGCATGTCAAATGATTCTAATGGTCCAACAAAAGGCACCTCGGTTCGACGAAGAAAACTAAGCTATGACGCCTCTTTTTTCAAGGTCGACATGAAGGCTTCAACATCAATCACAACAGAGATGGACACTAAGTCATCAAACTTGTCAACCCAGAAGCAGCAATCTCTCTCACCATTATATCAAAACACACCAAAGCCAGGAATACCATCAACGTCCATTGTTGATCCTTTTGCTATGATGCAACAATCTGTACTGTCTCCTCCGTCCACTGTTTCATCAAAACAGCCAGTATATTACCGGAATGGTAAGTTAATTACTGTATTCAACGTACTAAGAGTTTGCGGACTTGGCTGATCTTACTCTTTTATGTACTAACTTCTTTTTATGGATGTATCTTGGCAGGTAACGCATTCTATTCCGACGATCTAACTTCTTATCCAGCGACTATTGATTCACATGAAAAACAACAATTGGTCGAAAAACTGGATGCAATGTATCAAGACATAACTGGTATCGATATATCAAATGGAAAAGGTCAGCAACGGCAGCAACAAAGATCTCGGTATACTTCGGACCCTCTTGCACCAGGATCCCCTCATCATTCTAGCCCACCTTCCGTCAGCTCATCTGTATTGTCCAACACTTCTCAACAAGCTACTGATATATATGATAGAAAGCTGGTTAATTTATCCTCTCGATCATCCAGCTTCACTAGTATCTTCTCAACACACACCAGTCGAAGCTCCCTTAGCTCTATCAGCTTGGAGGACGTATATGATCAACCCAAGGTAAGACTGTTTACTGAAATTTTAACATCATCTGACTACTCTCTTTGTGTGTGTGATTGTTTTAGGCATACGGACCTTCACCACGACTGACAAATGGTGAAATGATACCTTTGTTGAAAAACTACCTCTCAAGAGATCAAACCGATGGTGAAATTGCTTGCAAAATAATGTCAGACTTGACGACTAATCAAAAGAGTCATACACACAGATCTCTTTTGTCACGTCATACATTCGCCACCGATGACCACCACCATGAACAACAACGGCCATCATCAACAAAAATCCCGACACCTATGACTACATTATCGAATCCTATGGTGATGACAGCAATGGAAAAACAACTTATATTCGATCATATCGCAGCTACATTGGATAGTTGCTCATCTCAGTTTGGCCCAAGATTGCAAATCATCATGGATAAACAAGGGATACTAGGGAATGAAGTCAATCAAGTAGTTAACCTTTTAGCTCCGGTAAGTTGTAAACCTCCCTCCCCCCATCAATGTACATCGTTGACTAATATTTTTTTCTTTAAATAATATAGAGGGATCCCACAGACACCAGTATGCTCACTAAAGTATACCGTGAAACTATGGATGAAACATCAAACTTCTTCAACGTAAGTTGGAAAGAGACAATACAAAAGATCATTCGGAATGTAATAGACTCATCCTCTTTTTGCTTTCAATAGAAACTCAACACAGAAATAGTTGAAATATCTACCCTTGTAAATGCCTATCGACAAAAATATCACCAACAGCAGCAACAAGTCAATGCCTCGACTGGATCAAACGCTATCAGCTCCCACTTGGACGCCAACACCCTGTTACAACGAAAACTGGAAAAAATACAGCAGGAGAAGGAATACTGGCAACGTCGCACAAGGTAAAGTATATTCACATACTTATATACAATGATCATACGCTTAACTTTCTTTTATTAGTGAACTGACTGATCAAATAAATCAGTTTGCACTCAAACGGTGACTCCAACATCGTGATCCAACAATTTTACAGCCCTCATTCTCTGGATTTAGCATAGTATTAACTAGATAGAGCCTTTATATTATTCCCACTTTCAAATAAACTATATTTTTGTCTTATTATTATAAAAGGTTATGCATCAGCCAGCCTGAAGTTTATATGTAATGACAAAAATAAAAATGCGTAAATGTGGTACTGACTACTTGCATATATCAACATCACTGGAGATCACTGGGCGGCGGGGTTTATCTTTTTTTCCCTTTACGTTGGTTTTGAAGATGGAGCTCATTCATCAACCCGCATCTGTCTTCATTTTGTCCTGACTAGCACAAGGGTATGAGCAATTGGTTTGATAGTGGTCTTTTCAAATTTGATCAACTGACAAGTCTAGAGATGAATGGGTGTTCTTTTTCACCTAACACAACCGGAATCGGGAATTCAAATTTTGAAATTTATGCAGACAAAAATGTTCAAATGCCGCCTTCCCAACTTTGTAATGGATTACATTAAAAGAGTAGTTTATTTATTAATATGATTATAATAGATATAAGTATGTATGAGATGAAAATAACAAGTAAAGTATACAAAATAATACAGGGGGGGGGAGAGAGTGTGGGCTATAGCTATAAGGAGGGTAGTATAATAGTAATGAGGTATCCGTCTATACAAAAGCCGTAGAAGATGATATCATTGACATCTTGACAGAAGGTGGAGGTAATAAATTTAGTTTGAATACATATTCATCGTTAGGTTGGGTTGGATCAGTCATCACCCCATATATGGTATCACCGGGTTTATGTTGTAGACATCGTATTTGATCCCCACGTATGACTTGTTCCAATTGACCCTATGGATAGCCAAACAAAAAAAAAAAAAAAAAAAAAAAAAAAAACGTTAGCATCATGAAATGTATATGGCAATGTAAAACCATACCGTGGTAGCATTTCTGATTTCAATAAATGAGGAATCAAAAGCAATTACATAGGGCCAAGCCAAGGCATAAGATTCAGAACAACCTTCCCATTCGATCAAGAAATCCTTTTGAGTACGATTTCCTTTTGCATTGACATAAAATGCATATTCTATACCAAACAATAAGATGGTTAGTGTCAATAAAAAAAGGCAAATAATAGATGCCTTTTCCTTTTCTTACCATCGTAGCAGACCAGATAATCATTAGTGGGTGTTCTAAAAACCGAAATACGTTTGACAGGTAAATGTATCTTCAGGCTAGATTCTTGTTTTTCACGATCAGTGACAAACGTTAAAAGTTCATCGTTGGGATCAAGCATCGCTAAATCAAGAAGGAATCATGTGAGTAATCCCCCCCACTGCCTATTTCCTTTTATGATAATCCACTTACGTTGTGTGCGGTCCGTGCGCTGCATATCAACAAGCATGATTCCACGATGACCAGTGATCCATAATTTGGTGTTTGACAGTTCTACAGCCCAGGCTTCGCATGGTATATAGCATTCCTTGAATTTTTTCAGATAAATGTCGGTCGAAGATGAGGGTGAGCTACTGGTAGGCACTAGACGTTTCAGTAATGTTGTTGTTTTCTTGCCCGCCATTGCCTGAGGTTTACAAGGCTCCAGCATGGTAATAATAGATTTGAGAGGAGATACTTTGGGTACACATACCAAGGTTCGTTGTAGACATACACCGACATGGAAGAAGGGGACATTGTTCTGAATTCGTTTGCCAAGAGGTTGTTCTGTATTATTGTTGTCGAGTTTCCCATTCATCACATCCGTCAAAACATATTGCCAAAGAGTCTTGTCCGCCAATACCAGGAGCATTTGAAATTCTTCGATAACTTGAATATGAGAGACATGATCCAGATGTAGGACCTTGTGTACTGTGGCGCCAGGGTCGTTTTTACCAGCGTAGACGCCATCATCCATAGCAAATACAAGTAGTTGATTGTTTTCTATATAAACACACAATAATAGTTAGTAATCATCATGATAATGAGTCAACTTACGGAAAGAGGCAACGTGATTGACTTTTCCACGTTTGAATTGACCGGGCTTGACTGCAGATTGAATTTTAAACACTGAGGTAAGAGAGTTGTTGGAGGTTTGTAATTGATGAATCTGATCAATCCATGGTTTCCTTGAAGCCTGCGATGCTGCGAAGAGGATGTAACTCGAATCACCGTGTTTTTTCCTGCCCATGTGTTCGAATAGGATAGGATGACCTTGTTTATGATTATTGCCGATAGATAGTGCCATGTTCGTTGTATCCATGTCTTTTGCTGTTGATCCTTTTCTTTGCTGTTGGTAGCTGTGACGAGTTGATATCAGTAGACTTCCGGTTCGTTGTGGTGTTGGTATAAAAGAAGGTATAGACACGGCCAGGAATGGTATCGCCAAAGGCTAATTAATGCATGATAATAAAGACAAAAGAATCAGTGAATAATCTGGTCCAATCCTCCTCTCCCCCGCCTTTTTTTTTTTTTTTTTTTTCTCTTTTTAATTTGACTTACCCTTCGAACCACAAGATAGTGTTTTTCTGCACAAATCCATTTGACCTTGGCCACCACCAGATAATGATCGAATAGGATTACTTGATAATCAGTCGAGTCCAAAGTTGGTTTTTTGTGTAGGAGCCCTTCGCGTACGATCCGCCTGCCTGGTTCCAATAGTTTCAAGTCCTATATGATGATGGTAGTAGAAAAAGAATGAGTTTTATTAAACAATAATCCGCATTCCTTACCAGTCTATCCGATTTTCGCTTGAATGACAAATGATGATGGATATTAGACAGATCAAAGCAATTCTTGGCATTCCCAGCTTCAACGTTGACTTTATCCAGGAATCCTTTAATAGTGACCATCACCTTTGAGAGTATGTCATGATCAGAATGTTCTTGTGCTGTTCGTTTGAGGATACCACCAATCAAAAGAGGATACTGTCCAAGCCTGGTAGTAGGTTTCGTCAAATAACCATTCAGTTCGAGTTTGTGTGACGAAGGATGTCTTTCGGTGTACTGCAATTAAAAAAAAAAAAAAATTAAGGTTAGTAAAAAAAAAAAAAAAAAAAGAGTCGAGTGATCCGCAGCCAAAAACTTACTTCGGCAAAAGCATCAAATTTAGCATTCAGGTAGCGTTCCTTTTCATAAACAAACTTGGCTTCATGTTGTTTGGCACCATATTCAATGATTAGGTCAAAATCATCGACATACTTGAAAAGAATATCCCCAATTTCGGCTACAATAGGATGTTCAGTTTGTCGTTTTCGGAGTTTCTTCGCCAGTCGAGCATGTACTTGATGAATTTTGAGTATGTTTGAGAATACAGTATCCACAAATTGTTGTCGCCTTGCATAGGGTATGATATCTTCGGACAATAGCGGTCCAATCCACATCTAAGTAAAATAAATAAAACAAGATTAGAAGAGGGAGGAGGATGTTATTTATTTCTGTTGAGAAGGGTTACCTTGTCCACATAATCCAAATCCATTACAAAGTTGATCTCGGTATAGATCAATTCACAAATAGCTTCTTGACGTTTCCGTTCCAATGTTGAGACAGAGTTCAAAACCTGTTTCGAAGTCATTTCCGCCCAAGACGTATGTTCACGATGGCGCAAATAAGTATGTGATGATGACCTTGAATCAATACTGGTTTGCTGAAATCTAGTTGTTTGTTGTCGCTTGGGGCATGATGGACTATAGCAAGGTTGTGTATCGTTACAAGATGGTGCATAGCAGTGGGTCAATGGTGTAAATACGCCGTTTACAAAAAATGCAGGAGTCATTGGGGTAACATCATCATCATCATCCAGTGTAGTGTTTGTTGTTGTGGCAATAGTCGTTCGTTCATCCGTAGCTGTTGAATAATTACTGATACTGCTACTATCTGTTGTTGTTGTTGTCCAAGTCGTGCCGTCATTACTGCTATTATCATTTACTGGTGGTGGTGGTGGTGGTGGTGAGTCGACATGGTTGTAAAAAAGAATATCTTTAAATTGATAAATGTCTGTTGTAGAATCCAATAAAATGTTTTCATATAAAACGTCGTGAAAGTAACCTTGATGTCCCAAAGCCCGACCCACCTTTAATGCCATCCGTCGATTGTTGGTATTAAGAATAATCATCAATTTGTCCTATGCATAGATATAAAATGAGTCAAGAGGTTTTTCAATAAGTTAGTAATACAAGGGTTACTTACCACAGCTTGTTGACCATCAAAGGCATTTTTATATTCAATACTGTTCTTGAGCCGATCATTGAGTACCATTCGTTGCTTAAATTCTTGAGACACCACAGATAATAAACAAGGGAAAGGATTCCATGGTCGTGTTGTCGGTAAACTGTTTCTTATCTTGTTGGGAGAGTGAGTAAGGGAGTGGTGGTGACTCCGGGTATGAATAGCTTCCCAATGTGGTCGATGGTTGGATAAGGTTGCATTCCGAATAGCGTGTGAATGGGAACGCGAAGGTAATGACGACGAGGTGTAATGAGGATCCCATATTGGTAAAGACCCATTGCTATCATTGTCACTGGCCCTTCCATTACTATTGGTGGTTTGGTAACAAGACGCATTAGGCACCATCTTGAGGAAGAAGAAGAAGAGTGGTAATGTATTGGCAGAAAGAAAAAAAAAAAAAAAAAAAAAAAAAAAAAAAAAAGAAGGAAGAAGGACAGAATTAAAAAAAAAAAAAAAAAAAAAAAAAAGGAAACCCCGACATTTAAAATAGGCTGTTTTTGACTCAGCCAATCCCCAAATCAAGATTTTTTTCATTAAAGTTTGTTTATTGTTGTAGATCATATAGGGTAAGTTAAAGAAGGAGATGACAAGAGAATAAATAACAATGATGAGATAGTATGTAGGATAAGGTAAATGAATATGTGTACCAATAGTTATCAAGTGAAGACATAAATGGGAAGGAGGGGAAGGGGAATCTATACTTCATCACCATCGTTATATTGTTGAAGCAATTTTTCAACTTCTTCCAATACATCATCGCCACCAGCTTCTTCGTCATCATCATCATCGTCATCATCATCATCCAGTCCAAATAAGTTTTCCTTGTCCTTGATATCGTCGTTATCTTCATCAGCATCAGCGGCAGCAGTTGAATTTTCGAGGAGATCATCACCCGCCAAAGTAGAGTCGGTAGTCAATGTTTTGTTTTTGCTACCATCAGATCCAATAAGAGATTTGTCTTTGGCTGCAAAACTATCGTCGTCATCATCATTCGTCAAAGAAGAAGATATGGAAGGTTGACTACTTGATGTGGAGACCAAAGACTTGGCAGAAGGAGAGGGACCATCCGGTATCTTAGGTGACGACACTTGAGACATTCCATTGGCAAATTTGGTACCAGTAGCTAATAGACTATTGAAGATTTCACGACCCAGACTGCGTTGTTTTTCCACCACCTTTTCCACCAATTGGAAGGACTGAGCAAACCCGTGATCAAAGAAATCTTCCAATATTTCGTCCGCCAAAACAATCATTCTAATAAAATACAACATTAATCCCTTTACTGTTAATATCACATTTCATTTCTCCCCCCCCCCCCTTGTTTTTGTAATTCTAACATACCTGAGTGACTCCTTGGATAAGTATGTCTCCGATGATCCTGCAGGGACTGATTCCTTGGGTTCTGAGTATTCGTATGCATGATGCAAGAAGGTCGACACCGAGTTAAGGTGATCTTCATCTGATATATCCCGGAATATCCATAGCAGTGTTTCAGAGAGTTCCAGTACTTCGTCCCGATTCAATAGTCCATCGTTATCCACATCATGAATATCAAAGAATAACTTGATCTGATCATTCAAATCACCTTTAACAATTGATGCAACACCGACAATAGCATCCTATATCCAAATAATAAAGAATCATGGTTAGAGTTTAGACTGACGATGGTTTTTGCATGAATGATTACCTGAAGACTGATAGTTCCTGCATGTGATACATCAAACATATCAAAGAGTCGCTCCAAGAATAATTTGCCCACTTTGAGTTGTCTTTCCCGTTCAGGTTCATAATCGTACCCATGTAGTTTCGCCCAGTTTGCCAAGGATCCAAGGAAGGTACCAAATGCGGTCAGATCCATTCGAGATGCGTTTGTGCTAGAGGATGTATCCACATGTTCAGGTCGATGTTGTTGTTTGTAATATAGGACATTATAAAACTTGTCATAAACCACGCCGAGCTCGTCTTTGGTTAAACCTGCTGTGTTGTCAATGTTGCGAATGGCTGATCGTTTGGTGAAAGATTCGATACCCGCCACCACCTTGAGCTGATGTGTCTGTCGCAATTCCCGGACTTTTTCGTCAGTGATGTTTCCAAATTCACGATATGCCACTAGTAATAGTTCATTGAATTTCTATAAAGGAGGTAAAAAATAGTTGTTAGTCATCATGCCGCTTCATTGAGATATAAAAAAAAAAAAAAAAAAAAAAAAAAAAAAAAAAAAAAAAAAAAAAAAAAAAAAAAAAAACTTACAGTCAGATTTTTCGCTTTAGCATTGTCGGAATCAGGATAAAGAGGATCATTCAATTGGCCAAAGTAGTGTTTCAATACGTTGATAAAAGCACCGTCGTCGTTGGTTTCCAAAAGAGCATCGCCATTGATCTTCAAGATAGCTATATATAAAAAAACAAGTAAGTCAACGCCATTCTTTTCTTTTCGTTATATTGTATTCATTACCTAAACCAATTTGGAATAAAACCTTTGGACCATCCATAAAGAAACAGTCAAGGATCCGGAAGGCAAGTAGTAATGGCATAGAGTTGATGTAAAGACTGAGGAACCAAGGTAAACAGGCCACCGATAGCTGGATATCTTTCTTCTTGAAGTGATTGTGTAGCAGAGGCATTGTCGTTTCCAGTAGATGTTCAAAGATAATTTGATCCAAAAGGGCTCCATACATTGAGGTGCTGTAGTATCCCGGGAGCATATCGTCACACAGTACACTTAAAGTGAAGAAGGCTTGTTCTTCACTCATGTATCTATAAAATGATAAGAGATTAATATTCCATATCAACTGTTTTACATGAAATACTTATTATTATTTTTTTGACTTGCATGAGAATAGCAGAGGTGACAATATTCATGGCTTGACAATATCCAAGTTCAGGGTCTTTCCATGAGTAGGCGCTAAGAACACGTCGTAGACTGTTGATTCCTTGAGGTGTTTGATAAGCCGAGTATTCAGGTAAAGATCTAGTTAATCAAAAGAGAGAGAGAGAGAGAAGTTTAGTATACAAGAATATCATCCTTTTCTATAATTTACCTGTTCAGATCCTTTTCAATTTCTTCCAAACTGAGTGAGGTTTTGTTTTTGTTTTCCTCCAAAAGTTTGTCATATAACCCCTGATTCATAAATCGTAGGTAGATGGACCCTGAGCAAGTTTCCCAAAGTTCGCCACGAAGTCTATTAGGAGCACCGACCCGAATCAGTCTAGAAAAGCGTGGTGTTTTGGATATCGTCAAGTTGCGTCCATAATCTGTTATCGCCATAAAAATAACCCCCGTGAGTTAAACCTATTCAATCTTTTATTACCATAGTTTTACCTTTAAAAAACTTTTTCCATAGCTTCATTTTGCTTTTATCCTTGAGTTGGCGCGGATCACCCGGAAAGCCGAATAAGAGACCTAATCCACCAGGCATTTTATCGATTTCATCCAGTCCTTGATCGGCCACCAAAGCAGAAGAAGGACATGTCGCAAGGAATCGTTTCATCATCTTCATATACTTGATCTGATTACGAAGATTACCCGTCATGAGCACCGAGAAGGAATCAAATTGTTTCTTGGTACTACACAAAAGCAAATAAACCGTGTTAATACGGGACAGTCATTTATGCAAAACATCCACCAGATACCTACTTACACTTGAAGATCAAATTGTATTGTTGCTTGATGCCAATTAACAACCTTCAAAGAATGAGGCTTGTCACCGAGTCGTTCCACACGCCGGATAGTATAAAGAGGCAAGACAGTTTGATATTGAGATGCTTGACCAGTCGAGTGAAATGTCAAATAGGCTTCCGAGACTCCCAATGTTCCACGATAATGCACCGTTCGTGATGCGGGTGCGTCATCATCATTCCCACCACCTTCCAAAGGTTCCTCCACCACGTATAAAGCTTCGACACTTTGTAGTAAATGTTCAGTTGAAGGCAATCTGAATTGAAATCGGAATCGATCATCACGTTTTTGCGCAGCCAAGTTGGTTTTTAATGGTTGTTGTATGTTGCTGCTATCTGATAAGGATGATGATGTGTCGCTGACTTTGGTTTCATCCTTGATTTGCCGATCCAAGTCATTGTCGATTTCACCACCGGGAGAGTGTTCCAAAGCTGTACTCTTTAAAAGACGTTGCATAGCAAGACCAGTAAGTTGTACCAAAATGTCATGGACTTCATCACGTTTGAATAGATTAGAAAAAAAGTGCTAAGCCCAATAATAACAATAATCAAAAAGTATGAGTGTTTCCTTTTTTTTTTTTTTTTTTTTTTTTTCCAAACCAAGTATCTATTTACCTCTTGTTTATCCTTCATGACAATGTTGATGGCATCAGCAAACACCCCGCGTTTCGATTTTGCCTTTCGGATGTCTTGAATGTTCTTGAGTTCGATTAAAAGTTTTGTTTCATAACCCAAAAGATAAGAGTAAAACCCAATATAGTTTTCACTGATGTAGAGCCATCCCTGACTTGTCAATCGGTTGGTATGATAAGCAGCAGAGTAATCTATATATAAAATAAAAAGTCAATAACTCATAATCCTCCTTATCTTTTTTTCTGTACTTACAGTTTACCAATCGCTCAGTCACTGGAAGATCAAAAGTTTGACGGAAACTTCTTGATGCATTCCGTACCTTTTCATCAGTTGATATATCATCGGTACCAGTATCTAAAGAAAAAAAAAAGAGGATTAGTTTGCATATCATTCACTTTTCATTGTTCATTACCTCGTCGTGTGACAATAGAGTTAATTTTAGTTACCACATAGTTTTCCCTTTCGGCATCATCCAGTGCTTCCAATGGTTTTTGTAGGTTATCTATGTTTTTAAATAGTTAGTTATCTCTTACCTCGCTTTCATTTTCCATTTTTACCTTTGATCCAGCGCCAGGCCAAATCGGCTTGCTTTTCCGTTTCGGTACAAGCAATTTGTAAACAGCCTCCACCCACGCGTTGATATAGTAGACGAAAAGGTGCTTGTTTAGTGTCCAGTCTAAAAAAAAAAAAGGGAAGAAATGTGAGTATACCCATTAAGCAAACAAACAATATAAAACCACTTACACATTTTGTAAAGTACCAAGGACACTACGCATGATAGCATTCTTTTGAGTTTTCGTTCGTTGTAAAAGAAAGTTGTTGTCTTCTTTCACTGTCGTCCAGAATGGAGTAATGTAATTATCGACCTGTGTCGGTAGAGTAAAAAGACTAAAAGCAGGGTCCGTCATGGTATGTGCATTAACGGGGGTTGATTTGATACAAGGAGTGTAATAAATAAAGAGTTGAAGAATGTAAATGTAAGAGGTGGGAAGCAAAAAGATGATAATGGAGAAGAGACGAAGAAAAAAAAAAAAAAAAAAAAAAAAAAAAAAAAAGGAGACAAAAAATTATGGTAGCGGAATTTGAATTCCGGGTGCTATTTTTGCTACCAAGAGTCATTCAGTAGATACAACAAGTCAAGACAAAAAGGATGCTTTTATTATTCATTAGAATTAATTGAAAACAACAGGGGAGGATCATATACTAGTGATAAAAAAAAAAGTGGATATAACGATGATCATCCTTACCTTCAGCCCGGTGTTTCTACGTTCACGCATTGACTTGCTCTTGGCACGGAGAACTGCAGTTTGTTCAACAAGACCCTTGGTGCGTATTTTATCCCACCTAGATCTAGTGAAGGTATTCCATCAGGGCTCTGTTTTTGTTCTTGAAGCCATCCTGTTCGCGGAAGCGAGAAAGCACCAATGTCAGGTTTTGCGATTATCAATCCATCCTTCACCGACATGCAGACATTAGCACGTAACTATCATCTAAACCAAAACAACAAAAAATGTCATCTGGATTAATAGGATGTAAAGTCAATGTATCATGAAAGAGAAGGGGTGGTCTTTCCATTGGGTTTTGTGGCGGTCTTTGAATCACGTGTCTCGCTTAGCGGGGGTTCAATTACAGTTCCTGATCAATGCTAAATCCCAAAAAAAAAGGGGAAGAAACGATTGTCTTGTGAGCTTTAGCGCGTTTAACATCATGTTGATTTCCTATAATCCTAAAAAGGAAACGTAAGCTGGTAGGCCATTCTATACGGTCAAATACATTATTGTTCAAGTGATATGTTTGAACGCCGCGTGTACTCCAATTAGATTTTCCTCATCAAGACGTCATGGGGGATCCCTTTTAACAGTCAGATGAACAAAGAGTGGACAGAAAGTCTCATGATGACAAGTGTTTTGATTCGGGAGAGAATATAAGGCAGTCTCGTTACTTTCTTTTTTCTTTTTCTCTCCTTCTTTAGTTTGTGCATATCATATAAATAGAATGAAAACGTTAGGTGAAACTCGAGTGGCCAGGCCAAGTCATTCATCCATTATACAGTTACCATCACCACCACTGACCATGAAAAGATTATATCCGATCCGAAGCACCAATTTTCATGCACAATGGTTATATTTTAGTCAATCTCGATGGATTCCTTTGAATAGTCAAAATTATGCAAAGTTAGAATCCACCTTACAAACAGGGGGAGTGTTTATGGACATATCGGATACCAACTTTCCTTTGGTGAAGAATGTTAGAGTGTTTCCTAGATCAGATTATCTATCTTATATGGGCGTTCGCTATAGAATTTGTCGCATTTTGTTACCTGATATTCAATAAAGAAAAATGTCGGGATTTGAATGGGCATAAAAGTATCGCTTTTTTGATTTTTTGTTTCTTCCTCTTCTGTTTCACTTTTCTCCTTTTTTATTTTTTTTGCTTAGCCAATG
This sequence comes from Chlamydoabsidia padenii, assembly GCA_025330725.1. Lineage (NCBI taxonomy): Eukaryota > Fungi > Mucoromycota > Mucoromycetes > Mucorales > Cunninghamellaceae > Chlamydoabsidia > Chlamydoabsidia padenii. Next base: position 441,212 of record JAIWND010000004.1, on the reverse strand, counting down.
ATACAGTTGAAGCTATAGTTAAAAACATGGACCTTCATGATTGTTATATAGTAAAAGCTACTTTGGAATAGTAAGTAATAAAAAAATATGTGTTTTGGCATTCTTATGTTGGGTTGAAACTAATACCTTTAATCTTTTATTTTTAGCCTAGTCTCTGCCCCTCTTTACGATTGTATACAAGTCAAGTCCAAATAAGTAACTTTTTATACAAGAAATAACGGCGACAGACAGGAGCTTCTACTTGGAATGGAGCAACCTAGTCACCACGATTAACTCATAACGATTCATGGCACGTTCGGTAATCTCACTAAACTGGTAAGTGATGGTGATTAGGTGTAGATGATACTATATATACATTATACTCACTAGTGGTTTTATTTAATCAAACAGGAGACACTAGATTGAACGATACAAGTATGGCAGCAGTATAAGGTAAGGTGACGAAGAACAAGATGGGACCTATCTAATGGACAACAAGGCTTTTTGCCCTAGTGGATTGATTGGTAAGCAAATAGTGCAGGGGGAGACAATGACTGGTAACTGTCACTTATCCTCTTGATATCTAGGTACGACAATCACATTTGGGTATCTAGTACGTTGGAGGATCTCAACTGACCAGGCACTTGTCGGATTCGGATCAACGTGCTCTTATCTACTCATACACTTATAGCCTTCTCTCACTTAGCTATAGACACACCTATAATTCCCCATCCTTTTGAAATAAAAATCCTTTTTTTTTTAAGAAAAAAACACTCCCCCATCATCCTCGAATCTTATGTCTTCCTTTTTTAGGTTAATCGTCTGGGAAAGATGTAGTACCATGTGACTGATCTTCACAACACTGCAAAGACAAATAAGAAATTGCGTGATGTAAAGAGGAAACTATAAAAGAAAAGATTTATACCATCCTCCTCTTTATATATATATATATATATATATCTTTATCTTATCCAACATGACAGTAGTACCGGAAATCCCTATTCTTGATTTCAACCTTTACCAGCCGGATGATGCGAGTCAACAAGAAACAACCCATGTATTCTTGAAACAGTTATATGATACGATGCATGATATTGGATTCTTTTATATTCGTAATCACGGTGTACCTTTATCTTTGATCCAATCGGCATTGAAAACCTCAGCGGAGTTTTTCAATTTACCCCTGAAAGAAAAATCAAAAGTAGCCATGGCTAATTCCCCACATTACCGAGGTTTTACCAGACTAAGTATGGTATTCATGCATACATGTATGGTTCGATCTGACTTTATATATACATTGAGTAGATGGTGAGACGACGGATTATAAACAAGACAATAGGTAAAATGTAAAAGAAGGAAAAGAAAGCAAAAGAGAGAGAAGAGCAAAAGATTAACCATTTTGCATGATTTGCATTATTAGAGAGACGTTTGATATTGGACGTGAATACCCAGAAGGACCCTTGGATGCCCCTGCATATACTCATTTACGAGGTCCGAATCAATGGCCAGATCAATTACCCTCTTTTAAACCCACCATCCTTCAACTTCTCGAGGCCATGCATCAGGTTGGTTTGCGTGTACTTCGAGCAATGGCTCAAAGCCTTGGAATTGATGAGGTACAATTTATGGATTTGTTTGGGGAAGATCTTGGAATGAGGATGAAGTTGGTCTATTATCCTGGGATGGAAAACAAGACGATTATTCCATTGGATCATGGTATTGGTGTTGGACCTCATAAAGTATGTACCTACTGTAAACAAGATACATAACAATTTCACTCACTATGCATATTTACTTTCCTCTTCTTATTTTATAGGACTATGGGTTTTTGGCGTTACTTTTACAAGATGATATTGGTGGTCTTCAAGTACAGTTATTAGATGGTCGTTGGATTGTAAGTACGAAAAAAAAAGTTGGCATGAATTTCTATTTTGGGAAAGCGGGGTTTCAACGTATTTTTATCTTTCACACACAGGATGCTAAGCCTATTGAAGGCACATTTGTGGTGAACATTGGAGAGATCTTTGAAAAGTTAACCAAGAAACGGTTTATTGCTACTACTCATCGGGTTCTTAATAATAAGAATCAAGACCGTCATTCGATCCCTTTGTTTCTCGCCCCCCACAATCAATGTCACATCCCGCGGCTTGACACCTTTTTCCCTGAAACTCCGACCCGCTTAGAATACACTTGCGATGTGTCAGAAGATCAATTGCTCCAAGGAGACATTTACGGCGAGAATGAATTCAAAGGGTATCGTCGCAGTCATGTTGAAGAAACTCACAAATGGTATTACTTTGATGAAAATCAGCAACAATGGTATCGTCGACCGACCCCTTTGATAAGTTAAAAAAAAGTAGAAAAAGGGTTTCTTGGTAATTCAAGTCCCGTCAACAAATTTAATGAATTGGTCTCTTTTTTTTTTTTTTTTTTCTCTCCTTTCCTTCTTACTCTTCCATCCTTTTGTAATAAAAATGTTGGTGCGAAAACGGTTTGTCATTCATTATCTATGTATTATTATACTGATATACTGGTGTACTCAGTATCTTTTTTGGTCTTCTTCATCTTTAAAGTAAGTTTATTCATAACCAGTAAACGGAAAAGGAATAAACTAATCACTCTTTCTCTTTACTAGACCACAAACGAAACGGAATACACCTAAACTCTTCATCGCCGCCAATCTATACAACAATGAAGGGATCGTGGAACACTGGGCAACACAACTATATAAACTAGCACAATGGGCAGGTCCTGACCGTGCTTACATCTCCATCTATGAAAATGGTAAGTTCGGGGGGGGGGAGGAACAGTGCTGAGTTTGTATACGTACATATGTATATAACAATACCTGCATTCTTTATTTTTATATAGGAAGCACAGACAAGACTAAATCCATGTTACTCGAATTCGATCAACAACTCACCCACTCTAATATTCCCCACAACATCATCTTGGACGATACCCCAAAGAACTATTCTGAACGGCGAATACCATTACTAGCCAAACGGCGAAATCAAGCACTTGCACCACTGTATCAACAAGACACCACTTTTGACCGAATCCTGTTTTTGAATGATATTTGGTTTGATTGGACTGACGCGGTGGGGTTGATTGAATCCAATGATGACTATGACGCGGTTTGTAGCATGGACTTTTATGGACAATACTACGATGAATTCGCTACACGTGAAATCGATGGTGGTTGGCTAGGCTCGGGGAACTATCCTTATTTTAAAGATAGAACAAGTCGGCAGTTGTTGGTGCGTCAAGAATTGGTGCCTGTCTATAGTTGTTGGGGTGGTATGGTTGCTTATAATGCCGCTCCTTTTATGATCAAGAATACGACTACACTTGAACCCTTGCTTGCTTTTAGATCTCTTTGGCCTGATGATCCTCAACCTCCACTTGAAGCATCTGAATGTTGTCTGATACACTCGGATCTTCGAGATTTGAACTATACACGTATCTTCATCAATCCCAAGATCAAGGTAAGAAAAAAAGGGAGGGGGAGTAGAATAGAGAAATGTAATAATTACTTTTTTTCTTTTTTTGTAGGTTGCTTATGATCACTTTCATTACTGGTATGCTCATTATCTTCTTCCCATACGACAACTTTTCCTCTCGTGGACGAATACACCTATTTCCATGTCTGAACAAGAAAAGATGCTGTGGAACAAGAAACTGGCCAGTGTGGGACCTTTGAATAGTGGCGACTCGACCTGTCTCTGGCGTCCTGCAAGCTATGATTAAAACGAATTGGATCTAAATAGTTTTAGATTATAGAAATAGATTAGAACCATATTGGTAAATAAAAAATCTTTTGTGTACATATTGTGCTAATTCCTTAACTTGTAGAGGAAATGTTTGTCACCAACTTTTTGTTTGCATGGATCTCGATGATTTCATGCAACGATGCACAACTGGGGTTATTTTAATGCATATGACGGGATTTGAAAATGACACATATTACTCTCTTGCCTATTGTTAAACACATGTACGTGCTAATAGTGATTTCATTCTGGAGTACATCATCCGAGGCACCTGATCCACACAAACACAAGATCGAGTCAATCGTATATTTAAACGCCGCCATTCGGCTCGTATGCCTATAATTTCAATCTCAAACCCATGCGAAATGAAAAAGACTGGATTCATGCGAGACTTACATCATCGAACCAGTCGATACTTTTCAATATAAAAGGGACACTTTTTTCGTTTTTCTTTTCTAGATAACTTTACTCAATTATATATTTTCAAAACTCTTAAACTCTCAATATGAACAAGATTAACGAAGGTCTCGGTGCTGCTAAGGAATCCTTGGGTGGTATGCTTGGTAACGAAAAGATGCAATCTCAAGGTGCTGCTGACAAGTCCGCTGCTCAAACCCAACAAAGCCGTGAACAAGCCAAAAACAATACTGAAGGATTGAAGAACCAAGCTTCTGACAAGGCTGAAACCTACAAGAACAATGCTCAAGAAACTGCTGAAAACGCAAAGTCCAAGGCGTATGAAAGTGTCCCCACTGGCGACAGCGGTAATTAAGTATAGTATACTCTTTTTTTTATGTAGCTTTCATTTGTATAAATGTAAATACTTTGCTTGTACGTAAATATTAAATAAAAACGGCTTGTTTTTACGGAAAAACGTCTTGTGTATGTGATTCATGCCGCTTTATGTGTAAGGACTATATTTTACACCCCGATAATCTCGATCGATTGATTTTGGATCGGGCGGCTTTTTTTTTTCTCTTCCTTTTTTTTTAAAAAACACTGGCAACATTACACCATCGCCATTTAAATAAAGCCAATGCTCAACTAATGTAATATTATGAAAAAATCTTTGTCGCGCTTTTTCTTCTATCATTCTTCTTTAAACCTACCACACTACTTGCTTTTTCCTTTTAACCCTCTATCACTCTTTCTTTTTCCAGCCTGACTTGCATATTCTGTGCGCACCCTATCTACGACAAACATTCCACAATGATATTCCTCGACTACTCTACTTTACAAATATGAAACTCACAATGGTTGCAACGAAAACGGTGATGAAGGAATTAATTCTGTGGTAATGGGGGATGCCTTACTAATGGTGACGAATCTCTAAAGGTAAAACAAAAGACACGGAGAGGATTAATGCCCTTTATCAAGACTTTGATGCTAATACTTTTGCTTCTCTCTTCGTTTTTCTTTATGTTTAGGTAGAATCGATACATACTAACTCCTTGTGTATGAATTATATACTGGTAATGGACAAACTAGGAGAAAAGGTAAAGCAATCAAACAACAGGAAAAAAAAAAAAGAGGAGATGGATGCTGTAAAATGGGTCTTTCTCTTTTGAGTTAACAATTTCATCAAGTCACTGATACTGATACCCCTCTTTTCTCTCTTTTTTTTTTTCTCTCTGTCTAGGTGAATAGGTGACCCAAACACCAGCAAATGTAAGCAACAACTTGGACGACTGATCATCTATTTACTGAATCGACGTCTCTGGCCGGGCGCACGGTCAAACTGGATACAAATCATTAACCGTCTCATCACGAAAACTCTCACCCACTTTGCATGAACGTCTTAACAAAACTCCGCCTCGACAGATTTTGAAAAGGTAAAATGATCAGACAACAGGAAAGAAATGGTGGTGATGGTTTCTGGCATTCTTTATATATCATCCCTTCTTTACTCACATAATTTAGGCTCTCTTTTATCATCCCCCTCCCTCTCACTATAGTATAGACATAGATATAGTGTAGAAATGACTCTGGATGTAATAAAAAAAATCATATCAAGCACTTTGTGTACATAGGCCTTTGTAATAAGCAAAAAAGTATTAGTTGGTTGATTGTCTGATGACCTAATACATATGATAGGAATGAATGGTACTGAACGACACGGCATTGGGATCACATATATCATTATCATGAAGCGGGTTTGACAAACACAGCCTCTGATCAAAAAACTAGTCTTTTACTACAATACTTCCGCCATTTCTTTTCTTCTCCTATCACCCTTTTAGCATGATAAGTAACAAAAAAGACAGAGCTAGACTTTCGTTAAGCTCTTTTGACATTGTCAATGCAAAAGGAATGACAGGTACATATGACCTTAAACTTGGTTCGATTGAAATGAGTAACTGAAAGCTTGACTTTTTGCTGAGAATACATCATAAAAGTACACACTCGGTTTATTGGCATCGGCTTGATAACGAGGTGAGACCTGACACTCTCCTTTTTTAGACACGGGAGGTAAAAAGAAAAAGAAAAAGAAAAAAAGACTGCAAGCCTGTACATCTCCATACAAGGGACTTGGCGCTTGGTGTTCTATGTAAAGTTTGTTGTAAATAGGCTAAGCAATGCTCATGGCCCATTTATTGATGAGCATCCATTGTCCATTGAGACGGTAGAGCTCTCACAAGGAACCATAGGGTACGCGGGGTTTGAAAACCGCTCTTTGGGGAAATGGTCCACAATTGAAAACATGAAAAAAGTGAAACCGTCCCCCTTCAGGAATGTCTCCAAATGGTAATGGAAGGATCCACATCAAATCCAATCTGATAGTTCTTTACTTTTGGCCCGGAACATGCTTTGATCTCTATTGGGGAATTGCCAGGCGCACGGGATGTTGGTAAGAGCTCTATTTGCTCCAATTGTCCACGGATGCTAATGATTAAAGTGGAGATGTCGACATTATAGCCTATTTCCAACAAAACTTACATAATGATCAATGTAGCAAGACCCTTGTGTCGGTCAGTTCAACTTGCGATGACTTTTACCTGTTCTTTGCATGAAAAAAAAAAAAAGAAGTCTGGTTCCTTTTCGTACTTTTTCAGATCCCGCCTGCCTCTACTAAGATTTGGAAAGGCTCTACTGCCTTAATGGACAAGTGATGCTAATGATTAAAGTGGCGAAGTGGACATTATAGCCTATTTCCAACAAAGTTTACATAATGGTCATTGCACCAAGTCCACTGTATGGAGTAGTATAGCCTCAAAAATGTTTTACCCTGACTTTTGTGAAAAAAAGTTGCAGAATGAAAATTGACTGACGGGACAAAACTTATTTCAAAACCCGCTTACTCTCGCCTGGAATCTTAAAAGAGCTTTACTGCCTTTATGGACAAGTGATGCTAATGACAAAAGTGGCGATGTGCATTCCTTAGCCTATTTCCGACAAAGTTTACATAATGGCGAATATACCAAGTCCTCTGTATGGAGCAATATAGCCTCAAGATCGTTTTAACATGATTTTTGTAGTGAAAAAAAAAAAGATGTAGAATGAGATATGGGTTTTGAGAGTTGTGTTTTGGGAGATGGTGGGAGTGCTTGTTGTGGAGGGCATCTTTTTTTTTTTTTTTTTTTTTTTTTTTTTTTTTTTTTTTTTTTTTTTTTTCAGACGATTTGACGATACTCATTTTCAAGCCTGTCTGGGGTTCAAATTACTTGATTTCTGGGGGAAGTGAAAGGCTGGTTGAGATCCCGCGATTTTCTTTTTTTTTTTTCTTCGTCTTTCTTTCCCCTCTTTTATTCATTGATGAGCACTGGTCAGAAACGATCAAGAGTTTACTACAGCACTGTGGTGGAAAAGTCAGATTATGATTTACGTCCTTTGATTCCGGATGTCTACGGCAACAAAAAACGAGCAACAAGAGATATTCAACAACGGCTTCAGCAAGTTGGCCGCAGCAATGATGACTTGGACGATCCTTACGATGAAGACGACACATGTAATACAGATATAGCATCTGACTCAATAGCTACAGCCCAATATTTGATCGATCATGTCATGTTCACTCCTAACGATTGTCTCACCAACAACAGATTACCCCGCCTATGCTTTACACACCAAATCTACAGCATTCTTCGGGACAATACCATGGTGGATAGAGAAATAGTAAGTACATGTTTGAACATGCTAATCATACTTTAAACTGACTAGCGCCTCTTTTTTTTGGCGGGGGGGGGAATCAGCAACAAGCAATCAAGACAGGGACTTGGCGCAAGTTTCATATCTTTGGAACACTGGACGACGAATATGTACTCATGAATACCAACGACTATTTACTCACTGTGGACGAAGCCAAACAAGAATTCATACAAGATATTGCGACTGGAATCAACAAGGACGGTAAGGACATAGACGCTAATGTATTCGGTAAGTATAAAAAATAAATAAAAAAAGGTGGGTTGTCAAGGAAGTAATCTCACATGTATTTTGTCCTAACACTGTTAGATCGATTCAAACAACTCTTAAAGGACGAGCAATACTTCGATACAACGGTTACTCGGCAAGCATTGCTATCACCAGCAGCAGCACCATCGAACCAAGGCAACTTCACCGACAAGGAACTGATACAACTTTGCAAGTACGGTTTATTACTTCCCCATATGAAAAAGGATTCTTACTTTTTTGCCATTCGTCGCCAAGGGGTCTTTATGTCTTATTTTTTGAAAGGCAGGGCGGAAATGCTACGGATCTTGAAAAAACGATCTACCAAGAATATCATGGAAAAGGTAAATATTCACACCCGCCCTCTTAACATTAATTATGATTTTAAACCTGATTCTCTTCTTCTTCTTCTCCTTTAAATAGCTTCTCAAGGCCAAAAAACTCAAACAAACAGTATTCAGTCATGACTTTATCTTGCATGATTTGATCGGTAGCGGTCGCGCAGAAAGGTAAAATAAAGACAGGCACAAAAAGGCTATTGACTAATGACTCACTTTATTGTTTAATGTGTAGATATAAAACATCCATGGGCGATTTAATCAAGCTGACAAAAAAAGGTGAATTGGGTCAATGATTATCAAGAAGAAATGAAGGATGGGAAATGGTATAGGTAAGTGAAAAGGAGCTTGCCGACATTCCAACAAATCTAGCAACATGTATGGACTAATATCATTGTTTCAGTATCATTTTGTAGACTATGCGACCAGGCTTTGCTTTAGATGCACCTGGACGGGAGTCGGATCGCTTGTGATTGCATTGACTCCCAAGTACTTTATCAAATTCATATAGTATAGTTTGATGATTAGTGATTAGTTGTATAGATGTAGAATAGTCTTTTAATGAAATAATAAACAATGTGTTTGGTATACCTTTTTTACAAGCTGCTTTATGTAAATCATGAATATTCATGATATATATCTTTACTTTACTGCACATACATCAATAGTATGCATTTGTAATAGAGTACCTTTTATTATCCCCTTACACCCAACATTTCAAATCCCGATTGTGGAACCCTGATCCACGGTAATGCATGATACAAAGACATATTGACAAACAAAGAGATTTTTATTAGATAAGAAGGCTTTAGGTTACAAAGCATACCTTATCAAGAGAATAAATTAATGACTATACAAAGAAGAAGGGGGATAGATAAAAAGGGATATATAATTGTATTGTTTTTATGGGAATGCTAAAATACTAATTGTGTGCAACGTTAGTAAAGTATATGTGAGTATGTGTATAGAATTAGTAGTAAGTCCAATAGTCATCACACAGGTTTCTTGATCCTTCGAGAATGCTGTTCACAGTAAGGTAGGTTGTTCCGGATATAGAATGTATTTGATGCAAATGCTTTTCCACAATCCTGATTAAATACACGCCCCCGACAAAAAAAAAGTTGCAGTTAGTAAATAGACCTTTTTGAAAAGTTACTGGCCATATTACCACACAAACAAAGCAGGCCAAGTGCCATTTCCCATCTAAAGCTTCCAAAAAGTCGCCCGTGATATCCTCTTTACAACCTTTGCACTTGTGAGCAAACTTGGCCAAATAGTCCTTTTCACAATAAGGATGTCCATCGTGTTCCATAAAAGTGCTATCTTCGTCAAATGGTTTACCACATTCCCGACAAAAGAAATGACCTACATGGTAGTATTTCCCCAAGGCATGTATCGATTTCTATAAAATAAGGCAAGGTTAAGTACTGTACATATATGAGGGAAACCACTCCCCTACTTACTTCTTCAATGGGAGTATGGCAGTAGTGGCACCGAGTAGTGAAGAGTTCGTGGTAGTCCAGTGCGCAATAAGGTAGACCATCCTTTTCATAAAAAGCCACATGTTCCAGATCTTGATGACAGTGTTGACACTTGAAACAGTCAGCATGCCATCGGTGTCCCGCGGCTGTGATGGCCATCCCACTAATCATTTTGTCGCATCCACCACATCGTAATCCAACAGCCAAATTAAATATGTCTTGTTCATCTTCTTCGTTGTTGTTGTCATTGTTGCATGAATCGTTAATTCCAAAAGAGAAGGTAGGTATTGGTGGCATTGCTTCTGTTTGTTGAATGGCTGATCTATTCGACTTGATATCCTCCGTGTTAGTTTTCTCGTCGGTGTTTTGCCGAGACCCGGTTATTGATGGTCTTCCTTGTGTGTTGACGTATTCCTCATTTTTACCGCCATCCATAGATCTTCCCTGAGAGGTAAAAGTGTCGCCAGTATGCATGTCTTGAGTTGTCATTCCTTTCGAGCAACCGAGGCCCATTTTCTTTGTCAAACCTACAAGCGAATCAACGTGGTTGTCGGTACTGCCTGTATATTTGTTACTGTCACCTCTTTCCGTCCAGTTGGTAATGGTGTGGTTAGATGTTTGCTGGGATTGATCTATTGTCGCCTTGGTAGTTAGTCCCCTAGGTCCTTTGAGTCCAGGTAAAGACCGGTCTTGTTGAGTTGACTTTTTAATGTGCGAAGAAAGTCCTCCTTTACGCGTGTGTCGAGAGGGCAAATGAGCAAGGTACTTGTCTAACACAAACACAAAAGACAATTCATTAAACAGATCGATTCATAACTTTAACTTGGTTGGGGGGGGGGTTTCTTTTACCTAATTCATCATTGACCATGGTTCTGATTAATTAATGAAGAGAAAGAAAGACAGAAAAAGAATTGTTTTCCCATTTCCTTTTCTTATCATTTGCCAGAATGATTTTCAAATGCCGATCGAAATAAGGGGCCCAGAATCCCCCCTCCCCTTTCCAAAAATAGGATCCAGGACGGCCATCAACTCCATCCACACTTTACAGCAACAAAGGTGTATCATCCAAGTATTGGAAATAAACCAAATTTGGCGCACAAAGCAAAAGTGCGGAAGCGTTTTGAGTATTTATTAAAAGAATAAAACAAACATGTCATGGTAATCACCATACTAAATCTACATATAAACCTATTCTACTACAAAAGGCATAAACACGGGGAATGAAGGGAGTGAGTGTATTGAGTTGTAAGTCTTGACTATTCCTTGGTGGAGACAAAGACCACTTTTCCATCGGAGCCAATTTCAGCGTAGAAGGAGGGTTTTCCATCGGTAGACTTTTCAGCATATCCGGGGTGATGTTTCTTTTTTCCAAGGTTGAAGAGACCAGAAGCAGTAGAGAGATGATTGGCTGTAGTTTCTTGACCAGGAGCAGGATCAGGGAAGATGGATGCTTGTTCGAATAATTGTGATGCTGAGTCATTAACAGATGCAATGGCATTCATCCTGTCAACAAAAAGCATTTAGTTACCTTCCTTTACCTTTGTATTTAGACTTACAATCGTGATCTTTCAAACCGAGGTTCCACTCTAGATGCAACGTAAAAATCACCAGGACCCTTTAGCTTGACGAAATCCTAGAATACAAATCAGTTAACAAACAATTAGTTAGTTAGTTAGTTACTACAATGACTTTTGCTTGATTATACTTACAGGTGCCCCGACGATAAGGTTACGAAGAGTTTTGGCCACGCTATTCGCATATTGTAGTTTGGGTTGGAAGGAAGGACTTTCGGCGATGTTTCGTACAAAAGCATAGCGTCTCCAATGGGATCGAGGTGAAGGAACAATAGGATCAGAAGGATGAAGTCTGGTGGGAGCTGTTCGTTTATCCCAAAAGATCAAGTTCCTATACATATATAAAAAAAGGTAGGCAAGTTTAGGTCATATTTTAACACCATATACGTCGCATTCTAGCATCTTACCTAGGATTAACCAAGTATTCTTCACCAGCAGCCAGAGATAACCTATACAAGCCACCATAATGAGAGATGGCAATAGTTCCAGGACCAGTAACAGTATGCACCAATTTGTGAGCCAACCCCTATAACCCACCCATCATCATGTCGATGTCAGTAAGATGTATTACCCTTGAGAACATAACCAGCTACTTACCGTATGTTTTCCTTTCACTCCGTCCATTCCAACCTTCAAAGTCACTTTTTCCGTCTTGGCGAGGAAGGCATCACGTCGGAGGACATACTTGGTTGATCCACGAAGCTGTATAGTTGTGATTTCACCCATACGATGAGGGGCCAATAAGAGATCCCCAGGATATTGTTTGGTATAAAACTATAGAATAGATCACAGTTAGAATTCCTGTAGTGCACTTGATTCTATTCACCGCACATAGATGTTACCTTTTGATAAAAGAGAGGATCGCCAGTTAATTTGCGTCCAGTAGCCTTGATAACGTTATCATCCAATGTCAGTTTAGAAGTAACCCGACTGGAGGAGCCCAAGGCAGATCCAGTAGATGCAGTAATTTCAGTTTCAGGGGGCATCTAATCATAATAAAAGTTGTTTCATTCCACGTTAGTTATTCTGTTATTCCTATCAACGTTTTCTTTGTGAGAAAGGGAGTGATTCTTACCTTTACAAGTAGAGCAGAGCCTATATAATAAAAACACCCAATCCAAACACATCAAAGTCATTAAAATTGTGATATACAGTATTACTATCTATTACTTACCCACACCTGAGGATACAATTTCAAAAATAGGGTCCGAGTTATCTTCAGTGGATGCTTCTATAAAATAGGTAATAAAAAAAACAGTGTTAGTACTTTTGAACCAATTGTATGATATTACCTTGTCCAACGGTCGATATAGTGCTGGAGGATTTGGTTGTAGACGTGTGTTCAAAGGACTTTAAGGATCGATCCACAGTTTGAATTGTTGAAGAAGGTTCACTGTAAGCAAGACCTACATAGTGTCGAGTATGAATACAACCTATCAAAGGTGAGCGACGTGCTAACCATTGTTTAGAGAGTAGAAGAGTGGGTCGCTGCATTATCCTGGGGGGTTTTTTTTAAAAAGAAAGAGGAGAAGGGAAAAACAAAATTACATGGGCGCCATCACCGCTTAAAAACGAAAATTTAAATCCCGCCTAACGCCTTTACTTTTTTTTTTACAGTGATAGAAGGTGGACTCAATGAAATCATTACCTTATGGTACTTTAATGTCAACAATTCTCAATAAACAACTACTTACTTTTATATGTTGGATGAATCCATAACGATAGACTTGTCATTTCTATCAACCATTCACGTACCTAGATCTCTCTGTAGAGCCGGATTTCCAAATTGACGCCCCATCCTATTATAGTATCGATATATATCTAGATCTATGACTGTAAGAAGCTTGTTATAGGATGGAAATGTATGGTCCTATAACTGATTGCTGAATACCCAAATCATGCAAATATGTCAAACCAATAAAGTCGATCCCGGCTCACTTCCTTTTTTTTTTTTTTTTTTTTTTTTTTTTTTTGATCGTCACTTTTCTCCGCTAGGCGCGTAATTTTTGGGAATAAATTTTGTTTTGTCAACTTGAACCCTCTTTCTTTTCTTTTCTCCTCCTTATTGTTTATCACTTACATTGTCCTACCACTCTTGCTGATAATTTGGTCATTGTGAATTGGTAAAGGTCCTTCCTTTTTATAATTTGCTCTATTATATCATCCAACTCTTCATATACGATCTTCTTCACATTTGTTGTCAACACTTATCTTTATTTCTCTAATCGCTCTGACAAGGATTAGAAAGTAAGTATTACAAATACGTTACTGATTATCTAAAGCATGATTTTACTTGTTTTGGAAGGTTTTATGCGGAATTGGGCTGTGATAAAGTTGGGTGAATAAACATTTGTTTATTTTATTTTTTAACTAGGCACACTTTTTATACATTATACACCATCATATCGATACAATGCCACCAAAGAAACAAAATGACAAAGCGACATCTCTATCTAAAGCTCAAGAGGAGGAAATGAGCTCAGCTCTCATCGCTAAATTACTGGCTCAAGATGACATTAACGGTGGTGACAACTACTATGCCGAATACAGCAACGACTCACGACACTATGATAACTATCACGGACACGTTGCTGATAATGATGATAACTATGAATATGAAAGCGACGACTATGCACCTAAACGACAAGCAAAACCGAAGAAAACCAAAGTCAAGAAAACAGAATGTAAGTATAGATATAAAAATATAAAGTGATGATCCAAAGGAACTGATACTAACTCTTATAGCTCAACCACGAGGATCCAAGAGAAAGAATCTGTCTGTAGATAATAACACCACTAACGAAACGACCCTCGATCTCAACCAACCCTCAGAAATCAATAAAGATGTGACCAACAACAACGATGGAAAACCTGCCAAGATCAAGAAAGTAAAAAAACCTTTGCCTCCTGGATTCAACGTTGGTGTGTATACAAGTAATGAAGAAGTCCTTTTTTTGGAGGGGTTAAACTTGTATGGTAGAAACTGGGCTGACGTAAGTGCTTTACTTTACAAAGATATGAAGATATGGAACTCACACTTTTTATTGATTAACTTTTTAATAGATTTCACGCCATCTTGGTACACGGGATTCTCACTCTATTAGAAGCCATGCTCAAAAACATTTCATCAAGCTATTCCGCGACAATTTGCCTTTGCCAGACAAGGTAAGATAGATGACTGATGATTGCATTCTCTTTTTACTGATGCGTACCAACTACTTTTGTTGATTGCTCTAGGTCAAGGAAAGCGGTGAAGGGTATACTCTGTCTGGAAAACCACTTGATCCGGAATCTGCTGCTGCCAAATCATATTTGAATCGTGGGGCGTTAGGAACCAACAAGATGAATAACGCTACGACGAACGGAACACCAAATACCGACATTGCCAATCCATTTGTACCTCTGATCACAAATACCACCAACAATGAACTTTGTCAAGCAAACACACTTGAAAATTGTACAAGAAACACGGAAGATATGGACACTACGGAATCAGTCAGAATGGCGGAACGGACTATGACGGCTTTGACCATCGGCAACTCTGATGCGGAATCCACAAAAGATCAACAGCAATCAATATTACCATCACCACCATCGTCATCACCCTCGTCATCATCATCTACCATAAAGAAAAGGGCGGGATCTTCCTCTCTGAAATCAAAAAAGTAAGCCTTTATATTGATTCCGACATTGTTTTTTTTACCTATCTGATTTTTATTTCTATTGTATTTATAGAAAACTGACCAAGAAACAAAATATTGGTGATGTCTCTCTCGAAGCATCATACGAAGGTAATGGACGTACAAATTATGCATCATCTAGACTCCGACGACCAAGAAGCAGAAATTCAGTCAACTTTCGTCAGTTGGGCCATGACGAGTAAGTCAACTGCAAAACGTATTATTTTACTCATACTAACTTTTTTACCTTTCAATCTGTGTAGTGATCCTTTGACGATGGTGAAATGTGAACCTTTTATTGGAAAACCAGGGTCAAATACTGTTGGTTCTCAACCTTTTAAAATGACTGTCCACTCCAACGTGCTTTTGATGATGGACTTTCATGCCCATTTGATGACTACCGAAATCATTGGTTTTTTGGCTGGTGAATGGGACAAGACAACAAGACGTAAGGATAAAAGGTGGATGGATTATTACCAAATAGAATGAACACTAACAAACCTTTTTATTCCTCTCTCTCTCTCTCTTTCTTTCTGCCTTTCATTCTAGGTATATTGGTGAAAGAAGCTTATCCGTGCCGATCCTTGAATACTGGTCAAAACGACGTCAATGTGGAAATGGATCCTACCAGTGCTTTGGAAATCCGACATTTGATAGAAGAAAAGAATATGACCGTCGTAGGCTGGTACCACTCTCACCCAACCTTTATTCCTGATCCAAGTTTGGTGGATATTGAAAACCAATGCAATTATCAAAATCTTTGTCGTGATGAATGCCATACCACTGACACAAATATATCAACTACCGACAATCCTAATTCAACAACAACGACAACCACGCAACAAAACATGTCTGAATCAGTCATATTAGAGCCATTTGTTGGTGCTATTGTTGGACCCTACGACCCGAAACTACCTGCCTCTGCCTCTGTCATCAACTGGTTCCATGTGAATAACGACTGGAATCAAGGAAGGATTCCAAAGCGACTTGTTTATGATCTGGAAGAAGATACACAGTTATCTCAAGAAGAAGAAACTCGTTTGGTAAATATATTGTGTATTCATGTAGTTATGTATTATATGACCAACTCCTTTTCTTTCTCTCTCTCTCTCTTGTATATCTAGTTTCAATTGCCTGTTGAATACAAATTGTCACCAGAAAAAGTCAACTTTGGAGAATATTGGCGACACGATGCTCAAGAGACGAAACTGGAAAAACTCATCAAAAGTCTGGCCGCTCGAATGCCATGGATTCAGCAAAAGGTGACCGAACTCCGCGAACAACGAGACGCCGCGCTATCAATCTCTGGGGATGATATTCCACAAAATGATCAAACGATAAATGATGATGATTTTACTATGGATGACCAATCAAACTCTACAAATGGTGGGGTGATCGATACCTTTTTGGAAAAGGTGCAGGAAACACTAAAGGCTTGGTAGTCTTATGGCTTCCTTCCTTATTATAGACGACATTAGATTAATTACTTATATATTATAGATATATAAATTGACTTAATATATAAATTGTGTTGATAAATAAATAATAACAAATCCATCATGGTGGTCTAATTACTCTCTATAATCTCATCTACTCTTTGGTATGCACATTTATGCAAAGTTGGGAACCATAATGGTGTTTGATGAGGATGGGTTTCACATCCCGCTCCAAGCCACTATGTCTACATTTTGTTGGACACCTTTTTTTTTTTTTTTTTTTTTTTTTTTTTTTAAATAGATTCTTTCTTCTCTTTCTTTTTTCTTCTTGTCTTCTATTATACCTTTGTCCACCATTCACCCTTACGTCTTCCTCCAATGCGGAAGCTGACAAACACTATCGAACGCACGCCAGAATATGTCAGCTTTATCAACAATCTCACTCGATTCCACGAGGCAAAAGGGTATGAATGAATGAATGACATTATAAATATGAACCCATGAACTTTTAACTTTTTAACTTTTTATCTTGTTTGGTGGACTAAATAGGACAACCTTGCAAGTCGAACCGATACTTGGAAAAAAGAAGTTGGATTTGTTAAAGCTCTTCAAAATTGTGATGGACATTGGTGGGTTTGACAAGGTAAGGACAAACAACACTATTAATACTTCTGATACCTAAAATAACACTATATTTAAAAATTCTGTAGGTAACGCAAGGTCGATCGTGGAAACATGTTGGGAATCAATTCGGGTTTCCTGCAACGTGTACCAACAGCGCATACATTCTGAAGGGTCTTTATATTCGCAACTTGGTAAGGGACATAACCCGGTAATATAGATATATATCACACACTTAATCTTTATATATATATATATATATATATATATATATCATTATTATTCATGTAGCTTGGATGGGAAGAAGAAAATGTCAATGGAAAGACTTGGAAACCGCCTGAAGAACTGAAGGGACCTAACGCGCATAAACTCAGTACTCTTGCTGGGAACAGGTATAGAAAACATATTCCAAGTAAGTTTTAACCATAAACTCCATGATGTATGTGACGTTTATGCTGATCTTCCTTTATCTTGTTCATTATAGGGGTACCTCCAAAACAGAAACAACTCAATAAAATGAAAGGTGGGGATCGAATCACTGTGGTCGATCAAGATTTGGTTTGTCCGCCGACACCGAACTCACAAGACTCATTCTCCTATAATGGCGACACCAACGATAATCTTCCTGTTGACAGTGTCTTGTCTAAATCAAATAGTAAAGAGAAAAAGAAAAAAAAAAAAAAAAAAGATAGGGATCATTAAAATTGGCATACTAACTCGTATTCATTTTTGGAACTATAGTCATAGAAGAAGGCCTGAAACAAAGAGTCTTGTTTGCTTTGCGATTTGGAAGCACCAAGGACATCGACTGGGCATTGAATTATTTACTTGATCTTACCTTTACAACACCTCATCATCTACCAATATCAACAACACCAATGCTTTTGGAACTTTTATTAGACCATGGTCGACCTTACATTAAACAACAAGAAGAAAAACAAGAAAATGACAATCAGAGTAAGGATGATGCTTTATCAAGTTTAATGGATATGGACACTGGTGACGACACGCAATCAACAGTGAAATGGGATCGATTGAAGAAAGTGCTTCATGTGATACGAAATTACTCGACAATGGAATTCGATGCGATGAAAATGGCTACTCACGAATTGTTGAAGGATCTAATCATCAAAACGTTGGAAATCTCTCTTCGATCTGGGTTATTGGAAATTGGTAGATATAGTATCGACATTGTGGACAAAATGGCATCTCATATACCATTGGCTGGTCCTGGTGATCCTTGGATTCCTTGCTTGACACAACTTATTTATTCTCAAGATCGTTATTTAGTGGTGGCATCCATTCGTGCATTGACTGTCATCGGAATGTGTGATCTTAATCAACTCTTTTTGGCAAATAACACCCAAGTCATCTCTTGTATTGCTCAAAATCTGTTGGCGGTCGACGAAGAAATGGTGGGGGTGTCTTTGGAATATCTTTATCAACAAGTATGTATATCTGCCGAATGTAAATCACAAATGCTCAGTGCTTATGACGGTGCTTATGTTGGCCTATTGGTGGACAAGGTACAATCTTCTTCCAAGTATTATGTGGCCAAGCTCATCAAGGAAGATTCGGTGACCGCGGCGACAACTCCTACCAATAATAGTAACAACAGTGCCGTATTACAGCCTTTATCACCAAGCGGAAGCAGTATCAGTGGAAGCAGCAGTGGTACTTGTAGCACAACTAATAGCATCGCGGGTGGCCCGATATCATCTCTCTCATTACCTGGAAGTCATTACTCTTCTGTACCTGATTTGACCAGTTATACAACTTTGGACGAACCATTTAGGTGCTTGGGGTGGTAAGTGAAGAAGAAGAAGAAGAAAAAAAAAGAAAAAAAAAAAGTTGGTTGGTTTAACTCATTATGTCTCTTGAATTGATGGAATAGGCTCAAGGATAATTTTGAAGTTACTGATTCTAGTACTTCCTTGTCATTGGACGATATGTATATGCTCTATTACTCACGATTCGGGACGGAAAAGGCGCTGAAAATGAATCACTTCTACTCTGTGCTTACTATAGCATTTCCAGAACAACCACCAACTCACATCATGGAAAAGGGTCAAATCATTCCAAATCCTTCCACCAGGGGAACCAAGATCCAAGGTTTACATGCTTATGGATTACAAATCAAGATGAACATCCTCCACAGTGATGGTAAGTCAAGGGAATGGTGGATATTTGGATTGTGATGGTGACTAATAATCTTTGCTACTATGTAAATAGACAAATCCCCTTATGTTTGCCAATGGAAGGACTGCACCAACAACATTCATAACGACCGATTTTCTCTTGAAAATCATATTCTTCATGATCATTCGTCCTCGACAATAGATGATAATAATGGGATATACGTCTGCCAATGGACCGGATGCACCACCTCTTTGGAATCGAAGGACGATTGGACTACACATACACACGAACACGCTGCAGGCCTTCCATCTCCTTCACTATTGAACAAATCATCATCATCATCACCACCATCATCACCATCATCACCGGCCTCGCCTTTATCTCATCCAGACGACAATGAAGTACTGACTACGGATAACAAAAACAGCAGCGGGGAATCGACGAACATCACTTCATCTGATAACAACAACAACAACAACAACAACAACACAACATCGGGTGAACTCAAAGGTATTGCGCTTGTGGCTATTCATCTATTGCGCTCACTGTCTGAAGATCCAAGCAGCCCGACTTATCTCACACCATACGAAATCAAACTCATCAACGCTGCCGAGAACAAACCTTCTCTCTCGCAATACGTTTATTCCATATTATCCAACATTAGATTTCACTCCGCTACCCCTACCCCTACCTCACTGTAGTTACCAAGATTACCTGTACTCTCACTTGCATTTGATCATCTATCCTATCACCTCATACACATTATACTTCTTACCTCTCGGCATTTTTTTTTAACTCTCCTCCTCTCCCCTTTATAGTATAGTTGACACACTTTCCCCTATCCCATTTGTACATATCAAATCATCCAATAAAAATGTAGTAGTTTAGCCTCTGCATGGAGTCTTTTAAAAAAGATTCATGCCAATTTTTTTTTTTTTTTTTTATGACTTGGGGGCGGGACAGATATTGGCGGGGGGAATATTCAACTCCGGTGGCTTGGATAGCCAGGGTAAAAATAGTTGGCCTGTATTTTTTTTATCACTCTTTTTTCTTTCCTTAATCTCCCTACTCTTTATATTTATTACACTGTCTACCATGGGTCTCTCCGAATTTTTCTCTTCCTTCATCCCTACTGTCTACGCCGAAGAAGAAGAAGTTGTCGAAGAAGTTGTCGAAGAAACTCCTGATGCTGAAGAAGAAGTAGTAGAAGAAGAAGAAGAGGAAGAAGAAGAACCAGAAGATCCCAAGGAAGCTATTATGGAAGGTAAGCTATCCCGACGACGATACGAATAGACATACCCCATTGCAACAACACGTGGGTAGGGAACGTTAATGTCAACATTGGCACTCACCTCTCCGACCTTTACTACTATTATTATCATTATAGAATGCGCCAAGCAATGTCCTTCTCTCAAGCACCACCTCGACGAATGTAACGAACGCGTTGAAAACGGCTCCTCTGAAAACTGTATGTAGAAAAGAAAAAGAAGATATTTTTACAAGGGGAATGGGTGGGACCAACACTAAGGAACTACTTGTACTAATTCATTCTCTCTTTTTTTTTTTTTTTTTTTTTTTTTTTTTTTTTTTTTTTTTACAGGTATCGAAGAATTCTTCCACTTTATGCATTGTGCTGATGAATGTGTAAGTTATTTTAAAGAATAAAGCAACTAATATGAACTAACCACCCTCTTCACTGTTTTTTTTAATAATCTAGGCCGCCCCTAAACTCTTTGCCACTACCAAGTAAGCGCTCCTACTGGAAATCTCTACTTTACCTATTACAGCACACTCGTTACAAATTATATACACTGAATAAAGACAATTGTTATACATACATATATACATAAAATACATATAGCCACTTTTATTTTATTTATTGATACATTAAACATGGGGGGGGATGACGATGATGATGTTATTGAGGCAATTGATATATAAAATATATTGGGGGGGGGGCTAATCTAAAGGTGTGGGATATGGGGAAGGACTATTTATTGATGATTACCACTATAACAGCGTAGATGATAAGGTAGTCCTAAAGGCAGTTGATGATCCATTGATGAATCGTCTCTTGTCGACGTGGATGATGGTGATGATAATGATGATATGCTGGATTCAGTGATGTTGCTGTTTTTTTGTCGATTCCAGGTTCGTATAACGGGTGGTAGGTGCTTATACTGTGGTGAATCGAATTGTAGGCGTTTTCGGCAACGATGACATGGTTCCGAGAATAAATGATGGTAGCTTGATAACCAATTCTACATACAAAAAGAAGATAAAGCGATGTTAAAAGTTTATATTTCTTCTATATCCCCTCTACCCCTTTCTATACTTACCAATGAGTTTAATAGAGCTTCCCGCGCTGATAAGAGTGTCATTTCTTCAAAGGCGCTAGTGGCAATCAAGTTGATCTTTTGGAATACATTGTATTTAGATTCTTGCCAAAAAGGTTTCTAAGTAAAAGAGTGGTCAGTATCATTAAATGATGCTTTACATGACGGGGGACTTACATCTTCTTTAGGGCTTTTGATTTCGTAGCGATGAATGATCAAAGAGTCCGAGGCATGATGGTATTCCAAATCCAAAGTCGCTGTCAACACCTTTTGCACGTTTATCTAATATAGGTCGAGTTAGTATTTCCCCCGCCCAATGTCAATTACATAATCTGTTTCTAACTTACCTCCAAGCAGCATGCTGATCCAGAGGTGATTTGCTGTTCTGGCTGTAAGAATTTCCCCGTGATATGATGAGATCGTTCTTTATTCGACACCATCCACTGATCAAAGTGGTGAGTTATAAAATCCTTTGGAATGGTGTTGTTTTCAAGGTCGTTGTCAATAGATCGTTTTGGTAATACCATACAGGACAGTTCACTATTAACATTTTCATAATAGAAAGTTAGTGTTTCGATGATAATGATGATGGTGATCACCTGAGATTATATTCATACATACCTAAATAAATGGTCTACTTGGTTTTTGACTAGATTACCTGTTTCCCTTTTAACTTTCATATCCAAATCCATAGATCGTTCAGTAATAGTTTCATCACCCATGTATCTAATAAAAGTATAATAAAAGGCTCGTTAGCGGAAAGGAGTCATGATCCTTCAACCAATACCCACCCAGTCATTCATCTAGTTACTTACTCTTTAATGGCAGGCCAGTCAAAAGCATTTGTTTGTGCTACTTGATGAGCATATTCCAGGGCACCTAAAAGAAAAAGAAAAAAAAAAAAAAGAATAGATAGTATAAGTTTTATGATTGTGTGATTCCTATTTATTGTTAATGCTTTATACCTTTTAACTGTTCGGATTCCATAGCCTGACGAGTAATGTCACGTTTAATCTTGTTGATACCTTCTGTGAATTGGTGGATATAAGATGGATGGCTTGGGTTGGATTCAACTGTTTGTACAAACTGTCGCAAAGACGAGCGTATTTCAGATACCTATTTAAAAAGAAAAAAAGGACAGAAATAAACGTGTATCAGTCGTAATCATTATATTCCTTAATCCAATACATACCGTCGATAGAGCATGATCGATGCTTGCAACATCTTGTTCTATATCTTGTTGTGTTCTGATTGAGGTCATGATGGTGTAATCGAGAGGCGCGTAATAATGGTAAAGAAGAAAAAGAAGCGTCAAAAAATCAAAAGCTTGTTTATCGAAGAACTCCGTCTGTCGGGGTTTCCAATAATACAGAGGTAAATACCCAATTCCACACTCCGAGAGTTGGCCTCCAACATAATCCTTTGAGCAGAATCGGGATTTAAATACAAATCCGATCCTGCATGAAAGTCTCCGTTTGGCAAATTTTCTTTCGTGGTCAGATCTAGTCTACACGACGAGCAATTCACGTTTGGAAAAAAAAATCCAAAGTCTTTTCACCATAATATACACGACAAAAAAGTCCATGATTAAATCATCTTTACTCTGTGTTGTGAGTGCATTCAAGACATCAATCGGGGTATTACCCAAGGCCATAGGGTACTCGATATGCTCCGGTATGTACGCATAACTCTTCTTCTTGGTTGGCTGACTTCCTTATTGAATGACTTGATGCTATGCCTTTATTGTAGGCTGTCTTGGGTTCTTTTTTGTTTGTGATTAGGTATACTTTTATATAGCTATATACACATACTTGAAGGTAAAGAATTAACACTGTTATCTTGATGGAAGGTGTAGTGGGCATGAATGTCAGGATATGCACGTAAAAGCTTGGTCTATATCACAACCCATTAAATTGTTACGCGATAATTCAGTGCATCGGATCAAGTTAGACGATATAGTTATAACTCTGTAAAGCAAATACGATATCAATTACATCTTCTCGGAGCTTTCTCACTTTCGACCTTAAATGCCTTCCCAACATGGGCCCACTTTCTTTTCTTCATTTTAACAGAGATGAATATCTATGCTGTAGTAACCAATCCATTGTTACCATCTGAAAACAAACCACCTGCTCGACGCACTTTTTCTCAGTACATCAAACAAAAATACAAGGCATGCCGCCGAGCATTGAAACGCACTGCACGTATTGTGCCATCTCCGAGTCATCATAAAAAAAAGAGTCCCCCGCTTGCCGACAACCTATCTCCCAACACCAATCAAATATACGTATTGTCAGAATCCGCCGGCAACGCTCTACTTGAAAGGCAATAGAAGGAAAGGGAATGGTAGGGCAGAAGGACAATGTGTCGGCGGGGTTTGAAAACATGCATGAATTTTCTTTTTTCTTCTTCCTTCCAATCCTCAATGTGAACAATCGAACGTTATGAAAAAAAAAAAAAAGTCAACAAATTTAGAGTCATTGCTCACTTGTGTGTGATGGGTATGATATCAAATGTTTAGAAAAAAGAACTTTCTCTTCTATTTAGATAGGAGCTACCTAGCTTTACTACATAGTGTATGCCCATGGGACGTATCAGATCATGTTGATTATAAGCATGTTGATGACCGAACGTGCACAAGAATTGATCTTTAACTAGAGTTTTATATGCCGGTTTTCTTACCGCCTGCCTTTACGGAAGCACGATTTCCTTGAGCAGATGATACCCTTTGGCAGAGTGCCTATTTTTGATTCGTAAAAGAGACGGCAGAATGCATCATGGATTCCAATTGGCATTTTGTGCTTCCGAGTATTAAAAAAAAAAAGGAAAAGAATCTACATGTGATTGTATCTCTTCATGTCTTGGAGACCGTGAACCTTCCAGCCAATAAAGACAATGATAACAAAGGGTCAATACGTAAAAGTTGGACTTGGTGTTACAATTGACCCTAATTTTTCTTCATTACATTATCCATCAACCACCAGTTGGAACTACATATTCGTTATAAATGGCAATGAAAGGACTTGACATCAATGGGAAACCATGTTTCGTCACTGTGGTTCGCCTTTCAATTCCGTGTGTATGTCGGGTTTTGAATTTCGGTTTCCATTTATTTGAGCGTTTTTCGTTCTTCTTCTTTTTTCTTTGTTTCTCTCTTTATTACTTTTTAATGCCAATCACCATTCCTTTTTCTTCTTTTTGTTTATTATATACCCAGCACGGCTCTTGTCATTGACGTATTGGTGTCGTGCTCTGCTTTGCTCTGATTGGTTATCACATTCTTGGAACACTTCTCATCTATTGACATTAGTACATATACCCAACACTCCTATCACTCGTTTACAACTATGGCGACTACTCCAACACCTCCATTGGGTCATATGGTGTCTGTGATTCATCATGAGCAGGTACCTATTCGATTCCTCATCATGGACTGCCCTACGGAAAACACACTCTCATTCTATATCACCACCTTGCGCCAACACGGCGTCTCAACAGTCGTAAGATGTTGTCAAGAAACATACGATGCAGACAGTTTGCTGGAACAAGGCTTTGATTTTATGGATTTGCCCTTCCGAGATGGTGGTGTGGTAAGTGTTTTTACTGTTATCATCTTCAATTAAACTCACTTACTCTTTTTCTTTTGTGTGTGTATGTGTGTGTGTAGCCTAGTAGAACCAAATTGGACGAATGGATGGGTCTAGTGGAAAAACATAAAAACCAGTTAAATAGGATGGCTCCACCTACGATTGCTGTACACTGTGTCGCTGGTCTTGGTCGCGCACCTGTCTTGGTAGCCTTGGCCTTGATCGAGCTGGGATTATCACCAAGGGAGGCTGTTGGGTTGATTCGACAGAAACGACGTGGGGCGCTCAATCGTAGCCAACGGTTGTATTTGGATCTTTATGGCAGCAAAAAGAAACACAGAATCAATAACAACGACTGGAAACAACATCAGCGATATTACTCTTCGACAACAGGATCTACTAAATCATCATCGTCGATAAAGTCTTGGGGAGGACGTCTCTTTTTGAAATTGACACAACGGATATCGCCACATCGGCAACACAGTATTTAAATAAAATAGTCATTATGTATCTTGCAAATAAAGTTATGCTATGTTTTTATTATTATTATTAATGCGGGGAATATGCGGGTGGGGGAATGTCAGGTGGATCTAGTGTAGATAATTGGTTGGAGGATTGATTGGAGGAGGCTAAACATTCTTTGGCTGGTGGGGCAGTAGGTATTGGTGATGCAGAAGAAAAAGATGAAGAAGGATCAGCAGGTAGAATAGTGGTGGGACCAAAGGAATGGCGCCGATCAATACCCGAATCATTTAGCATGCTCTTGGTCATATCGAAATCAGAAGAGTTACGACGATCATATTTCCCACTATGGAAGGATGGGTTGGTTCCGTTAGTTGGAGAAAAAAGTACCGGCGATGATGAAGAAGTCGAGGCGATTGGTGGAGGAGATAAATCATGAGTCGATCCCTCTCTGGCGTCAGTTCGGATGGTCAAGAGGGACGAAGGGGGTGATGGAGTTTCAAACGTCGACGCAGGATTTTTCAACTTGCTGAGTTTCTTGCGCTGTCTCGTTCTCCATGCCCGCCAATGCCAATACACAAAGATCCCCACGCCCAGTAAAAACGATAAAACCAGGCCACCTGTTAAGGATAATACAACTGCCAGTACCTGTAGCTCTTTTTCGTCTCGATGTAAGGCATGAATCATATCGGTGGGCTGTTGTAGATCATTGGTGGATATCCATGAAGTTGCCGTCAGGGTTTCGTTGCCACCTGCGAGCAACGTCGGTGTTGATACATCCTGTAAATTATCAATAACCATGTCATAGTTAGTCTTCTATTCTATTGTATGTGATAAAGATAATAAGTAAATGTAGAGAAAGAGAGAGAAGAAGAAGAAAAATGGGTAAAAGGGGGAAGGTGTTGACGGTGTTTTTGAGTTTGGGTCCCTCCCTGTTTCTATTTGCATAATAAAGGGGTACATAATCGACATCACAATCACATAAGAAGTCAAAAGTATGTTTTATTATTTGTATTTTGAAGTAATCTATATTAAAGTAATATATATCAAAGTATTCTAGGTCGCCAATGTTTTTCGTTAGAATGTTGCCTTGTCGCCCATGATTGCCCTATCAAAAACAAAAAGATGAGAATCAAGGAGACTTGCTCCTCCCCCTTTACAACTCAAGACCATGATTTAATTATTTACCTTTTTTGGCCATGTCTATATACATTGCATATTGTCCTAGGTCTATAGGAAACAAAAAGGATGAGTTGACATACAGTAAATCGGTATATGGGTGCTTGATACTGCTGATCTAATGTACCGCGAGTATGTTGTACGAGGTTTGTCTTTTTCCAGAGTATCACAAGATCGCACCCATTCAAACGGAAACAAGTTTTGATAATCAGAATATATAGAATGATTCAATTATAATGTGCATTCCGTGTTCCAGAATCACTGTAAAACCAGGCGGATAAAGATTGGATTGCTCTTGTTGTAAGGTGAAGGTCGAATCCTGAAGAGATTAGACCCTTTGTACCAGGGATAAAGGAGCAGTCTATTGTTGTTCATTATTGGATAAAGAGAATTGACTTGTTATTATTCGGAGATGTCAAATAGTGCTAGGTTTATCGATGATGGAGATTGACTTGCTTCAAGTTTCTGTGTGTGCCGACATCTAAAATGTGGGGTGTGTTCCCCCCTTAAAAAAAATTAGAGACACAAAGGAAATGGTCATGTTTGTTTTAATATGCTTACATGAGTTATGTTAAAACCCTGGTAGTGTCTATGACCGGTAACAAGATCTTTCATAAAAGTATGAATGGAATAATGGAAAGAGAAAGAACCACTTCCGCTTCCACCTTTTATGTGCGCCTTGGCGGCATTTGAACCTGTGCACCCAAAAAAAAAAAAAAAAAAAAAAAAAAAAAAAAAAAAATCGGCGGTGAAATTCTGGCCAACTTTTCGCCCAAACTTTTTTCTGCCCAACTGGCTGTGGAATTCAGGCTAACTTTCTGTCCAACTTTTTTCTGCCGAACTGACCGTAGAGTTCAGGCCAGCTATCTACCCAACTTTCTCCTGCCCAACTGGCCTGTGCCGCCCGCAATTCGTCTGTGAAAAGAAAAAATTCAAAGTCTTTTCACCCAAGTTGGCCTGAATTCTACGCCCAAATTTCTGCCCAGCATTTTTCCTGCCCAACTGGCCTCAATTCTAAGCCCAAGTTTCTGCCCAGCATTTTCCCTGCCCAACTGGCTTGATTTCTACGCCCAACTTTCCGCCAAATCTTTTTTCTGCCCAACTTTTTTCTGCCCAACTGACCGTAGAGTTCAGACCAACTATCTGCCCAACTAGCCGTGTAATTCAGGCTAACTTTTCGCCCAAACTTTTTTCTGCCCAACTGGCTGTGGAATTCAGGCTAACCTTCTGCCCAACTTTTTTTTGCCCAACTGACCGTAGAGTTCAGGCCAGCTATCTGCCCAATTTTCTCCTGCCCAACTGGCCTGTGCCGCCCGCAATTCGCCTGTGAAAAAAAAAATCCAAAGCCTTTTCAACCAAGTTGGCCTGATTTCTATGCCCAACTTTCTGCCCAAACTTTTTTCTACAAATGACAGATAAAAGTCATCGCAAGTCAAGACAGACTGACACAAGGATCTTGGTGCCTGGCTTTTGCGGTAAAGTATGTTGGAAATATGCCATAGTATTCACATCGCCACTTTAATCATTAGCATCTGTTTGCCATTGAGCGAGTAGTGCTCTCCATGACTAAAGAATCAAGGGTAAACGGGGTTTGAAAATGAAGTTTGGTCTTATCTGTGAATCATTGATTTCCTTTTTAAAAATGTCACTCGTTCTTTTCTCTGAAAGATAATTATATATTTGGGTTGTTTCAGCTATTTATCCTCAATAGAAACTTCTACTTTTTCAAATACTTCTCCACAAAGATCATGTTGTCCCATTTTTCTGATTTCATTGTTATAAGAGTTCTCAAGCCCACTGTGCACGACCATTTTGATGTACTATCATATCATAAACGACAATTTAATTCTATTAGCTCTATCCTTCTTGCCATTTTTTTTTTTTTTTTTGGCTTTACCCAAGGAATGACACAGAGAAAGGCAAATCCTATCCAGCAAACATAAGGCACTTGATCGCCACGTAGTTAGTAAGGTCAGAAAAAAGAATGATCTAGCAAAGGACTTACCATAATACGGATATGCAATAGGAGGCTGCGTGGGAGGAATAAACACAAAAACAGTTGTAAACAAGCAAACGGAAATGAAGAATAATACGACCATAGCAGGGGCACGAATCGGTCGAGGAAGTTGAGGCTCCCTTCGTCGGAGTACAAAAATACCCACAGCGCATAATGCCGCTGCATGAATCACGTTAATCAGCGCTTCTTTCTTACATTTATATATTCCTTTTTTTTTTTTTTTTGAAAGCCTACCGAAAAGATATTCTCCATAGCTGTTGAATGCCATAATGAATTCAAATACGGTTCCAGGAGGAGGACCTAACAAGAAGATCAGGGAAATAGCATATAGTAACAAGAGACCGCGAACGGGGGTCTGTAACACCGGATGGACTTTGCTGAATAATCTATCAAACGGCAAATGTCCTTCGCGGGCAAATTCTAAGATCACTCTGGAGGATGAATAGATAATGACCTAGACAAGTTATAAAAAAAAAAGAGCATTAGCATTCATTATCTGAAAGATGTTGTAACAGACTACACTTACACCCACAGAACCAAACGAAGATAGGCCAACAAATACAGGAAGCACGCGAGATCCGAAAACCCCACCAAAAGCCTTATTGAATCTGAACCCCGAAATTCATGCAAAATAAAAAGAATGAGCACTATTGTTCTTTTTTCTTTTTTTCTCAGTATAAGATGTCAACTTACAAATTAGCTGCCACAGTAAGCTTAGCCGACTTTATGACTTCCACGGGCAAAACAGCTAAATAAGCACAATTGGCCAAAAGATAGAGAGTAGCAGCAAACACAATCGATGTGGCCCCACAGCGTGGGAGGTTGACAAGGGGGTTGATTAGCTCATCAGTCACCCGCTGGAGATTATAGTACCCACTATAAGAGTAGATGACAAAATAAAGTGCACTAGCATAAGATCCAGCGTTTTGTACTGTGCCTTGAAAGGAGAAATTGTCGTCTAGGTGAGGCTGATCTGGAAGCTTACCCGCCAAGCCGACGAATCCGACCCAGATAAGTAATAGTAACAATGCGATCTTCAACGCAGTAAAAAGATTATTGAACTTTATCGAACTCTAGGATAAAATAAAATAAAAAGAATCAGCTCGGCGAAGGAAAAGATGGAAAAGATGGAATACCTTTGCTGATAGGATGTTGACAACAACCCAAAAAGTGATACAGAAGACTAGGCACAAAAAAAAAAAAAAAAAAAAAAAAAAAAAAAAAAAAAAAAAAAAAAAAGTGAGCAAGGAGAACAATCATTTTGCTACATTTCTTACCACCGAATCCACGAGATGCCCATTCATTATGTTCTTTGCCACCATAAATAGCATACACAATGTTATCACCAAAAACAATGGACCCCTGAGAATGATTTGCGAGTTAACAGTACCATTTTTGAAAATTCATGCATTTTCACACCCCGCTTTTCTTTTCTTTTCTTTACCTGGGCCAAGGCTCCGCACCTACAACAGATCCCCCCAAAAATCATAAAAAGAAAAGACAACAACTGTTTTGGGTTAGGATAGATATATCCAATATATGTCTTCTCGCCTCCTATACAAAAAAAAAAAAAAAAAAAAAAGATCAGCCTACCAAAAAGGTTAAGCATGCATAGGATCGACTTTTTACCACTACGAGGAAGCTGATAGAAAATGAGAATCGTATTATCACTTTATCTAGAATGCTATTACCATTGTTCCCAACTCAAGAAAAGTCATTAGTCCAGCCACACTGGTCAGAGCCCCCATGGCCCATAGGACAAGCATCATGCCACCAGAGCCTGTGTTCTTGAGAATGAACGAAGGGTTTGTGAAGATACCTGATCCAATGATTTCGCCCACTATCAATCATCATCATTATCAGTATCTTGTACTTTCATTCATGATGATTTCGATCCTACCATTCATGGCTGTCCCACTAAAGTAGCCTATATGGCGTTGTAATTTTTGATCTGTGACAAAAAAGGTAGACGTGAGCGGGATTTCAAAATAAGAAGATAGAGGTGCGATCTAACCTCCTACAGCCAATGGAGCCAGATTATCCATTTGGTTCAATGACAATGATGATTGAGTCACTTCGTTCTTTGGTTCTTCTTTCATTTCCATGTGGGTAACTATAAAAAAAAAAAAGGAAAGATTGAAAGAGTTTACCTTTTGTTCTTTTGTAACTTTATCTGCCTTTTTTTTTTTTTTTTTTTTTCCGGGGATCAAGCCGGAAGTGTACTTTTCGTT
The DNA here is from genome assembly GCA_025330725.1 of Chlamydoabsidia padenii. Taxonomy (NCBI): domain Eukaryota; kingdom Fungi; phylum Mucoromycota; class Mucoromycetes; order Mucorales; family Cunninghamellaceae; genus Chlamydoabsidia; species Chlamydoabsidia padenii. The sequence goes on along the minus strand of JAIWND010000004.1, from coordinate 409,993 downwards.
TCACTTGACCCGATTGTTCCTCCTTATCCGTCAACATCTTAATCACTGGTAAATATGAATTGCAGGAGGCAGTTCATACCTCAACTGACAGTCTGGTTTTAAGAATGGTCTTAATACGGCAAGTCGACCGAACTTGTCTCAAACGTTTTTCCCCTGAGCGGAGTTTTCCGACTGAGTGGTTTTGGATGTGACATTAGGGGCTGTCTCTTTCAAGCCCTACTCTCACACAAACGAAATAGCATATGAAGGAAAGACCCAAATGATTGACACAGGATGCAGCACATGACGTCGCTAATTTCTTTTTTGAGACACACAAAAAGTACAGTGTTTCCAGAATTACTTGTCGCACATTTTGATCAACTTGTCGCCCTTTGGTTTTGACTTGTCGCCAAATCAGTTGTCGGGGGTTGAAATGAATGTGTGACTTAAATATTTTTAAGCATTGGGGTTTTTTTTTTTGTTGAAGATAACGTTATGATCGTCATTATATGGAGACTTTACTGATAAAGAAGGTTAAACAGTCTATCGCTAGCTGAAGGGCTTTGGAAGGCTAGACATAGGCTGTCTCCATTTATCTTGAATGCTAAACAACTACCCTTGTTGTGATCAATCTGTCCAGTTGTTAGTAAGATATATTTAGATATATTCTTGATGACCTCTCGCCGGATGCTGAAAAGATATCTTGGTCATAACGGGATTGAAAATCGTCGTCATTATATGGAGACTTTACTGATAAAGAAGGTTAAACAGTCTATCGCTAGCTGAAGGGCTTTGGAAGGCTAGACATAGGCTGTCTCCATTTATCTTGGATGCTAAACAACTACCCTTGTTGTGATCAATCTGTCCAGTTGTTAGTAAGATATATTTAGATATATTCTTGATGACCTCTCGCCGGATGCTGAAAAGATACGCGACTTTCAATCTAGTCTTTATTAAGGTTGGTATTATATCACGAACAATTACTCACTGCGTTTATTATTTTTATATCTATAGGATTTCTCTCAGATACTGGAAACAACGCTGACAACAAGACTACTGCAAGGTGATTCTATGCTGGAAATGTGACTGAAAATAATTGATTTCTTTTTCAATAGATCTCTGTTTTTGCGACTCTTCTTCCTTTGACCAATGGAATCCAAGCAAAACAATGAATTATCCTCTTGGCAGTCTTGGCAGGTAACTGAAAAAATATAAATCGCCATCTTTTTTTTTATATCTGCTTTTTTGACATCCTCTCGGTGGTATAGATACTTTAGCCCTGTCCTGGATGTGTCTTTGGAAAATGGTGCCATATTTCTCTCTTTCCCTCTCTCTCACTCTCAAAGGTAAAAAAAAAAAAATAGGTATATACTGGTTATATTATGATGATAAAGCACTTGCTCTTTTTTTCTTTTTTATGGACTAGCAATAGACAAGTCAACATGATGATAAATTTGTGGTAAGAAAAAGAAGGCCTGGTTGATGGTGTGAAGAATGTATGTAGACATTGATGTTTTTTCTTCTTCTTTGCACAGCAACGGAACAAAAATGGTGGTCAACATGGAACAGATACCCTGGATTCGAAACGCCACTATTCGATCATGGTCTTTGGCTATTTATGAAGCTCAACTACGAAAACATGGTTTTGCCTTATCAACTCCCACTTTTTGCCGCATTATCAATGTAAGTCTAAATAATAGTATGATGATAGTTTATACTCCTTTTCACTTCTTATTTCCTTGTCTTAGGATGTACGAAGACGTAAATGTATAAGAAAAATGGCTTGATGAAACTGCACCAATACAGCAATCAAAAAACATTCAACAATCACTTACTGGTGGACCGTGGATACTTTGCCTCCCTCCTTAATCTTCCAAATTCAATCCAATCGTTCAATTCTGGTCCAATGTGGAATGACTGACTTTGGCGCGCTATCTTCAAGGATATCCGACGCATGCAATATGGTGACTCCATTCCATCACCCGCTTTGATGATTGTCTCAATGGAAATGCTATTTAGTATCGTTTAGTTTATCTTTTTTTGTAGATGATATGATTTGATTTGATATTTTTATGTTTATACCCAATAAACCTTTTTTGTACCTTTGTCTTTTTACATTTTTTTTTTTTTTTTTTTTTTTTTTTTTTTTTTTTCATTAGGTGGTAGGTGGTAGGTGCTAGGATACCCCGACAACTGATTTGGCGACAAGTCAAAACCAAAACTACAAGTTGATCAAAAAAATCTCGTCATCTGTTTTTTGGAAATCTGACATCTGTTTTTTTCATGTGCGACACCGATTTCAAAACGTGCGACAACTAACTGCGGAAACACTGTATAATTTTTTCTTCTAGTTTCTTTCTCCGACTTTTTTCTTCTTCTTCCTCTTCTTCATTATACTCACATACTTATTATTTATGGCCAGCATCTTGAATTCGATATTAGAATGGCTTCGAAGTCTATTCTTCAAGGTAAGGTGGCTGATGGATTGACTTTTTTTTTTTTTAAACAGGAACTAATCATACTTGACTTTTTCTTTTTGCGGGGCGGTTGTAAAATGTCATCATTTTCTATAGACCGAAATGGAACTGACCTTGGTAGGACTTCAGAACAGCGGCAAAACAACACTTGTTAATGTGATTGCGGTAAGATACTTGGGGTTATAACGAAAAAGAAGATATAGATGATGATACTAATTGGGGGTTTCTTTTTGAATAGTCTGGGCAATTCATGGAAGATACTATACCTACAGTTGGATTCAATATGCGAAAGGTGACAAAAGGCAACGTAACGATGAAGCTATGGGATATTGGTGGACAACCTCGATTCAGAAGTATGTGGGAACGTTATTGCCGTGGTGTCAATGCTATAGTGTAAGTAATAAAAAAAGGGGGGGGGGCAGGGGAGACGGATACTAACATGTTGTTTATATAGGTTTGTTGTGGATGCCGCAGATCACAGTAAACTAGAGGCAGCATATACCGAACTTAAAGCACTACTTGAAAAACCACAATTGGCCAATATACCTATGCTTGTCCTTGGTAACAAGAATGATCTGGAGGATGCTTTATCAGTCAAACAACTGATTGAAGTACTGTAAGTAGGACACGAAACATTAAAGGGGGAGGGGATTATTACTGACATGGTTTTAACTTGTAGGCATTTGCAATCTATCACCAATCGTGAAGTATCTTGTTACTCGATCTCAGCAAAGAACCAAGTCAATATTGATGTCACTCTTCAATGGCTCATCAAGAAAGGAAAAGGTCAAAAATGATTTGATCCAGTCTTTACTTGATTATTAGACCTATACTGTAACTTATATTCCCCATTATCTTCTGACCTCCTCTTCTTTTTTATTTATTTTATTCCTTTTATTCTTTATACCGCTATCTACCTCTCCATTCATATCCCCATCATTCGCATAGGTTAGAATCGAACCCCGTAAATAAAAAAATACCATTGTTTCCACCCCCCCCCTTTTTTTTTACACAATACATTGATTTATGCAGATCACATCCTAGACATGAAATCATGGATTAAATTCATTGATTGTATGCATGTAGTGTGATGAAGACAAGTAATAAACAAAGATATTATACAAACATCATGTCTTTTATTTATAAAAATGTTGGGCTATATACAAGTGAAGGGGTAATCTATTTTTCTAGTGTATGTTTCCGTGTTGGCAAAGACCCAAACAATCGTTTCTTGAATCCTGGTGGTGGTGATTGAGTTGACCGATGTGAAGGAATGCCAAGGATTGTTTTACGTTTAGGTTCTAAATCATCAGCGGATTCATTTTCCGGTTCAACTTGTGATTTGATAAAGAGTGATTTGATTCTTGCCAAGGATCGGTGATTGGGTTGTTGATGCATTGTCACCTGTATGGAGAAAGAATCGGATAAACGTTTATTGGCCTCCATGATTGTTGTTGTTGATGCTGTATCGGATAAGGAGTCTGATATATGAAGTTGACTGTCCGTAAAAGTAGTAGTGGCAGTTGTGATATCATGATGATGTTGTTGTTGTTGAGGTGGATCACAAGAGGTGTGTAATGATGAAGGTGACACGGATCGTGGTGCGTGAATTGATCGATTCCTATTGGTTCCCATGATAGTCTGTTCCGGAAGTGATAATGTTGAAGCAAGCTTGTCAAAGATTTCATCATCTTCATGGTCGTTGTCTTGTTTGTCATGTCGGATTAAATGTCGTTTCGTTCGCTGCCACCATCGAGGAGGTTGAGTTCGTCCCAATCGTTCATCAAGAATAGTGCTTGGTGAAACTCCAGCGTTCAATGGATGATCAATGAGACTCAGTGCTTGCTGCTGTTGCTGTTGTATGTAGTGAGCATTGACCTGCTGGATCCATTTTTGTCGTTGGAGAGGTCCATCCGAATCTACAGTGGATGTAGCAATTGTCGAGCCTAAAAATCCCATTTAAAACAATTAGAACACATGTTAATAATCAATCATTGTTTCTCTTTGCCCACCGACCCTCTTACAATCAACTTACTTCGAGGTCGGTTTTTTGTTGTAATGGTCTTGGCACTGGAAGGTCCATGAGTCACCACTTGACTTTGTTGTAAAAGACTTGAAGAAGGTTGTTGAGGTTCAGAGAATGCCCGAGTTCTTCCCGAGCGTTTGGTGAGTGCGTTCAGAACCGTGTCGTCCACCGAGAGATCAAGTGGTCGTTCTGATAAGTTGCTGTATAAATGGTAGATCACAGAGTAGAGCCAATACACCTGAGAATGGATTACCGCAAAAGAGAGCAATACAAGAGGAGGAATCGTTCGTCGTGATGACCTTGATAAGGACGAGTTTGTTGAGTCTATCTCTGGTTTCGATTTGTTAGAGGTAAAGTTTGGCATAATTAGAGTAAGGCTGTTATTTGAGGAAAGAGGAGAAGAAAGAAAGAAAGACAAAGAAAAGGGTGGATCTCCCTTACTTATTTCCATTTTCAAACTCAGACTTTGAAAGGAATATCCGCTATTTTGAATATCAAGTTCGTAAATGGCAAACCACTAAAACAACATCTTCATCAAATAGATCATTGGATATCTTTTTTAAGACCAACCATATTTTTAAATTTCATGCACACTGTATTGACATTCTCCTTGTGATGATGTATTATGAAATAAACGTGGAAGGCCATTGTCGGGATTCGAATTACTTCTATCTTTGGCTACCTGATATTTTTTTTCCATCCTATTTTTTTTTTTCTTTCGCTTTCTCTTTATTCCTTCTATACCTCTACCCACTTTTAACAAAAAAAACAAAAACAAACATCATGTCTGGCGATATTGAAACCTTAGTAGGAATGGGCTTCTCTCGTGGAAAAGTGTAAGTAGGCATGTTAAAAAAAAAAAGGGTTGAATAGAGGACGCGCGTACTCTCATACCATGTGTTGAATGTCGAACTAATATTACATCGTTTATAGGCAAAAAGCTTGGAAGGCAGTTAAGGGTGCTGGACTTCAACCTGCTATGGATTGGTAAGTGATGACTCTTATAATATATTGACGTTTAACTCTCTCCCTCCTTTTGGTTTATGGTAGGTTGCTTGAACATCCTGAAGTGACTGATGAACCTGAAGACGAAACTGAACAAGCACATGTATTGGGGGCTAATACGTCTGGGTCAACAACAGAAACAGCAGCATTAGAAGCAGGGGATGAAGAAGGTAAATGACTAATAGATAGGAACATTGTATACAGACTACTAACTTTTTTTATTGTTTCTGTTTTTGTTGTTGTCACCTTTTTATAGGTGAAATCAAGAACGGAGAACAAACCGCACATAGTTTGATTTGTAACGACTGTCAAAAACTCTTCCGTGATGGTAAGTAACATCGAAATAACAATGATATCATTTTAACATTCCCCTCTCCTTTCTCTCATTTTCTCTCATATATCGTAGCCACTTCTGCTGAACGCCATGCTATCAAGACACAACACCAAAACTTCTCTGAAAGCACAGAAATCATCAAACCCTTGACGGAGGAAGAAAAAAAGCAAAAACTGGCGGAACTCAAGGCACGGCTGGCGGAAAAAAGAGCCAAGGAATCTGAAACTAGCATAGAAGAACGAAAACAGGCGGAACGGATTCGACGAAAAGCTGGGCAAGATATGTCTGCCATCAAAGAAGAAATGGAAGCCAAGGAAATGAAAAAGGTGTTTGACGCCAAGAAACGGGAAAAGGAATTGGATCGCATCGCAAAAGCAAACATCAAGGCCAAGATCGAACAAGATAAATTGGAACGACAAGCAAAGGTAAAGAAAAGAAGAAGAAGGTAGAAAGAAGTACTGACGATGTTTACTTATGTATTAGCGGGAAGCTGCCAAACGATTAACAAGTGAACAACAACAACAACAAACATCTGGTCCTGCTGTTTCCGCCAGTCGACCTATTAAAACCGAATACAACGAAGCTCGTTTACAGGTAAATGAATGTTTATAGATAATAATTTCTCTTTTCTCTACTTTGATACTAACTACTCTCTTTATTTAGATTCGTATTCCTAATGGTACTCCTTTGACACATACATTCGCCGCCGATGCCACATTATCCAATGTCCACGACTTTTTGAACTCCAACGGAGTCAATGCTCAATTCTCCCTTTCCACCACTTTCCCAAGGTAAACATGAAAACATAGACTACCCCGACTTTTATACCTGATACTTTAACTATGGTTTCTTTTAGGAAAACATTTGGTGATGCTGATCTCGGAAAAACATTAAAAGAACTAGGTATGTGTTTGCTTTTTTTACTACATACAAGAATCCCTTCATCCGTATTCACCATGTCATTCTCTTTCATTGCCTTATGTAGGTTTAACACCATCTTCTGCTCTTGTACTTGGCTATACCTAACTTTTTAGTTTTATCTAGATTAGTCCCCTGTTTGCCTTTAATAAAATTATACTATGATGATTTGATACATCTATGTCTATTGTCCACCCATAAAAATAAAAATTCCCATCTTCAATTATATGATAAAATGTTTTTATTATTGAAAAGTATGTAATTATTGTCTATATATACCATCCTGGCCATTTTGTGTAAGGTAGGTTTGACCCGATTATCTTTTGATATTCAACCCATGTCAATCTAATGCCTTTTCTACATATGCTGTAAAGCTGACCATTATGCAAAAACCAAGAGCGGGATTTAAAAAATCAGCATCTCTTTTTTTTTTTATTAGGTCAATATTAATTTATTTAACTAAAGCTATAAGTACTGTTTTCGCGCCCCTTGACATCAAAGATCATATTCACCAAGTCCTTTGAGTGAGAGCTCAATTTCAATCCACAAGTAACAATGTCGCCCGATACGATTTCGCTGACACCTTTAGGGGTACCTGTTAACATGACGTCGCCTTCTTGTAATGTCATAATGGAGGAGACATATTCAATCAGAGATGCCACACTTGACAAATAGATATAAATTAGTAACAATGTTTTATCTTCTCCCCCACGCCTATACTTACTCGAAGATCATATCTTTGGTGTTCCCATTTTGTCGATATGCACCGTTCACCTATGAGGTTAAAAAATAAAAAAAAAGTTGAATCACTGACAACCATAAATGTTACAAAGCATACCTTTATCCAAATATTCACATCTGAAGGGTTATTGATGCTTTCTTTGGGAATAAATTCACTAGATAGTCAGCGAGTTAATATATGGTCATGTGCAAAAAAGGTTCTTACCTAATAGGAGTAAATGTGTCGAATCCTTTAGCGATCGTCCAGGGCATTCCCTTTTTCTTGGCTTCATTCTAATATATATATATATATATAAGAGAAAAAGTTGATTAATAACAAAGCGAAAGATTGATTTTTATTCATCATGATCACATTCATTACCTGGACATTTCTAGCTGTCAAATCGATGGCCAATGCATATCCTAAAAGGAGTGTGTGTCAATGATTGTGCCTTTAATAACCTACTCCCAAAGAATTACCTGCAACATAATCCATAGCATTGGACTTTTTGATATCCCGGCCAGTTTTACCAATGACTACAGCGAGTTCAACTATTGGGACAAAAAGGTTGGTCAGCGTTTTATCAAAAAGATTACTCTACAAGTACTTACTTTCGTGGTGAACTTGACATCCATTGGGTATTTCGATAGTACCACCATTAGCCAGATAAGACGAAGTAGGTTTCAAAAAGTAGAAGGGGGAAGTAGGTACTGCATTTCCAAGCTCTTTAGCATGTTCACTAAATGTAGCATTAGTTAAACCCAAAAAAGAAGGAGAAGGTCAGGTCAGTAGTCTAGTCATAAATTTTACGGGATACTCTTCTTAACTATACCTATAGTTTCGACCAATAGCAATAATGTTTCTACCAGTTGTGAAGAAGTGTTTGGCGCTTGACATGATAGTATGTGGTAAAAAGTAAATAAATAAAGAGAGAGAGAGAGACGGAACCAAACTTTTATATTCCTCCATTTTCATCCAAGGCAAACTGAATTTTAAAGCGCCGATTAATTGATTGATTTTTTTTTTTTTTTTTTACCTGCAGTTTGAGTCAAGTGAAGTGGCACAAGGTGAGAAGAAATCACTTGACTGTGTGCTTTATGTATTCAGTATAAGAAAGAAAGAAAAAAGTGGGGAGAGCTTGTTCCAAAAAGGAGGAGCGGCTGATTCCAGGGTTGCCTGAATTGGAATGGTTACACTGGCAAGTTAACAACACTTTCGCTCAGTCTCCCTTTTTTTCCCTGTATATAATTTCCATGCCAGAAAATCGTACTTGTCGCTTCTCTTTTACTTTATTTATCATCACTTTTCAGAATTGGTCCTTTTCCTCATCTGTTATTCCTATCTGTCTACTTTTTGGTATTTGTATATAAAAAGGTAACAACATACATCTAACCCTTCATCCTAGTGCTATTGTCGTTTTAACTAAACTGTTTTTTCTTTTCGAATAATAGTAGGACATGTCCCAGTGGAAAGTAGGTGGTGACGGTGGTGAATATATACCTGCTCATGGACTCGGTGGAACAACTTTGGTGACGAAACACAACAATGTACCTCATACACCAACGCCGACGTTATCACTGTATGAATTATCGGGACAAGACCATCCATACGTCCCCACATCAAGTACGCCATGGACTAAAAGATTCTCAACAATGACTCATCCTGAAACAAGTACGCGATCAGATGGAACCATGTCGTATCAACAAGTATCTGACGATAAACAACAATGGCCGCGACAAGAAAAAGTATTCAACAAGCGACCTATGGATTTTACTACACAAAATACCGACAAGAACACCAATCACAACATATCTTGCACTTCTTCCTCAGCATTCCCTACTTCTTCACTACTTCATCCTTTGGCGAACGATTATATGGACTTGGATTCGAATGGATCGCCTGTACGTACGACATCAAGTCAAGTGATTCCTCCTGTGACTCTACCCAACAATCAGCACCAAGACCACCGCATTGGAAATCACGGAATGGTGGCTCTTATCGACACTAAACATATGAAGCAACACCAATACCAGCAACAGCATCAACATCAAATGGAACAATCACAATTGACAAGCCATTCTGGTCATTCTCTCTATTCCGAAAACAGGGATACTATTCATCGTCCAACGAGATATCCATATTCTCGATCTTATTCTGATACTCCACCTCCACATTCCTCATTATCTTATCACCAACATCATTCTTCTCAACACCGTCACAACTCTATCGCCACTGCTGAACATGCTGTGGTTCATGCTGCTGTAGCTGCGGCCTATCAATCTGGATCCATGCATCCTGGCCAGGTTAGTATAAACACTTGCCCGGACTTTTATTTTAGTCAACTCTAACTCTTTTTTTTTTTTTTTTTTTTTTTTTTTTTTTTTTTTTTTTTTTTTTTTTTTTTTTTTTTTTGTTTAACTCTTCGAATGATAGATGACTTGGTATGGACAAAATAGCACCTTTCAAAAAGGATCCAGTAACACCAATAACACCACGGCAACCAGCACTACACCCCCTTTATACAATCATTCGACCTCATCCTCTCCTCGACTTATATCATCTACAACTAAACGGCACAATGAAGCTGTAGTCTATCATGGTAAGTACTGGGATATATATATATAAGAAGAAATGTTATCAAAAAAAGGTTTATCTTGATTTAATTTTGTTTCCTCTCCTTTTTCTCGAAATAGGATCCAATTATACTCCAATGTCTGACCTAATGGTATCGTCAAGAATCGACAATGTTGAATATGAAATGTCTTCGTCTGCTACTACCTCTGGTGCTTTTTTGGGTCAACATCGGCCCTCAAATCAATGGGTTTCCTCGTCATCATCAACATCCTCTTCTTCACCGACACCACAATCTCCACCAACCAGCGACATGCACTCTTTGTTATCCATGTCATTTACACCTAACGAATCTTACAACAAAAAGAGTAGCGACGGGGTAATCATGGATCAACAACAAAATAATGAAACGAACATTGGTAACTCATCTTTGGCACCACAGAACGAAACTCTCTCTTTAAAGGACCAGTCTTCCGATTCGACCTCAAAGAAGCAAAACAAATCACAACAACAAAAACCAGGGAAACGACGATCACCAAACGCCTTTTTCGTCTTTTGCTCCGACAGGCGCCAACTTTTGAAACAAGGCAAACCTAATGCGCGAAACACTGATATTAATAGACAACTTGGTGATGTTTGGAAGGCTTTGACCCAGGTAAGAGAATAAACGGCTTTAAACCCATGTACTTTACTCACAATTCAACCATATTGCTTCTTTATATAGGCGGAAAGGGATTGGTATAAACAAAAGGCCGACAAAATCCGAGCAGCATTACCAAACGACAATTCACCAACACCGAAATCAATGATATCCGGACTCTTTACACAACGACCTAATGACTCGCCATTCACCTATGCTCCTACTACCACAACTTCAGGCGATACTCTGCGATCATCGTCCTCATCCTTTGATCCGACATTCAACGAACTGGCTCATGCTTCTTCACCTAACCGGAACACCTCATTGGCTCTCACCATTGCTGCTGACGACGAAAGTGTAGCCTCCTATCAGCAAAACTCAAGAAAAAGGGGATCTTTAGAAAATAGTGATTTAGCTTCGACTTTGTCATCACCTTCTCAACATCCATTGGCGGTGGCTAGTCTTTCGGGTGCTGCAGAGGCGGATGCATTGGATCAGGCTACGTTAGTAGGTATTCATCCTTGTGAAGGCAACAAGGGCAACGGAGAAAAAGTGGAACGACTCAAACGACCTCCTAATGCGTATCTATTATACAACCGAGAAATGCGACCTAAATTACTGGATCAAAACGATAATTTGAATCCGGCACTAATCAGTAAATTAATTAGTCAGAGTTGGCGGGATCTACCTCAGGTAATACTTGCATCACAAAGAAACAGATCATGTAGCATAACAAGGATGTTCTAACCCTCCCCCCCCCACTTTTTTTTTTATCTATTCAGGAAATAAAAGATGGATATCGCAACGAAGCGACCAGACTGAAAAAGCAACATATGGAGGATCATCCCGACTATAAATACATCCGAAGATCAAGAACACAATTGGAACAAGCAGGATATAAATCTCGTCCATCAAAGAAGCAAATAAAAACTCACGACGACGAGCACTCTGACAAGGCGGTGAAAAAAGCAAAAGTGGCTAAACAAACTTCAGCATCATCTCTGGCGACCAAGGACACCAAGCAGCAACAACGGCGATTCCCTGATCCTCGCGGGCGAAAGAAGAAGAAGCACAAGAATCCCTTTGGACCCAAGCATCCCATGTCTGGCTTTTTGTATTTTGCCTCTGACGTGCGTCCGGAGATCGTACAAAAGCATCCTAGTAGCAATGTGGGGGCGATCAGCAAACTACTGGCAGAACGATGGAAAAAGATGACAGATCAAGATAAACTGCCCTGGGAAGAAAAAGCACGGGAAGACAAGGCTCGGTATGCTCGGGAAGTCATGGAGTTTAAACTGGCTCAAGATCAAAACGAACTCCATAAACAACAAGCAGAAAACAACGACACTTGGCAGCAACAACAGCGGAAATGGATGGAACAGAATAGGGATGGATTCCAGTACAACAGCAATAACACGAACGACCATAGTTTATCGTCCATGGGCACCCACAAGTCCAGTATTTCCTCCATGTCTTCTCTCGCCACATCATCTACTACTTCAACAGCAACATCAGCATCTGCTAGAATGATCAAGGCATTGGACCACAACAAACTAATCGATACGGTGGATTACCGTCATCATTATCAACATCGAGATGATGGCATATCTACCAATCGACATTATAATAAACATCAGCAACACCAAAAGCAGTTTTATAGACCTGTATCTAGGATCCATTCTGCACTTACATCCTCACGACCAGCCTCTCCAACCGAACTTGATAGCGACACGATCCAAACCGTAGCTCAGATGGTGAATCCTCGCAACATTACGCCAACCTCTTCTTTAGCACACCTTGGAAGAGAGCTTCATCCATTATCAGCCTCCGCCTCTTTGGCATCCATTATTCATCATCACCATCACGAATCCTCTATAGGTACCTATCAACTCCATGTACCAGCGACTCCACCATCTCCTGCCATTGATACCATCTAACAATCAAACACCGGTGATGGCTCTGATAGGATATACATATATTATACATACTAGATAATTCTTGCCAATCTTCTTTTTCCCTCTCCCCCCCCCTCTCTCTTTTGATTTATTTATACATACTTTGATTTACAATCACTTTTTTGTACATAACAATAAATAAAGGACAAACTATAAATTGACCCTCCATATCATTCCTTACTTTTTAGGAAACATGTCTTGACTTGGTTTTAACTATTATATCTACTAAACTTCCTATAAAGAAAAAGAAAACAGGCACGTTCCTTATCATCTAGCTCAGGTGCTTTTCTGTGTGACCTTGTGTGGATCCGAGATGTTCGTTGATCTTTCTCCAAAAGTGTCACAGGAACGTTATTGGGTGAATGGGTTACATAAAGACGTGGGGTTATTCAGGTATCCATGTTGATGGTTTCCATTGATAAGGAAGAACGCTTTTTGAGAGTAGACTATTTCTGCATGAATCTAGTCGATTCAAACACCGATCTCAATTCTCCCGGTAGACACTAATTCATCTCAATAATGTAGGGAATGTGAAGGCTGAGATGAAAGTAAACTGTTAAGTGAGATGACATCTTTTCAAAAAGAGTAATATAGTGTCGAAAAAAAGAGGACCAATAACAAACCTTTCCCTTCCCCCAAAAACCACGTCAACTGAACCCCTGAAAAGCTTTAAATTACGGGTTTACTTTGAAAATTTTAGCAGAGCTCTCCTGCCTCAATGGACAAGTGATGCTAATGACAAAAGTGACCATGAGCATTCCTTAGCCTATTTCCAACAAAGTTTACATAATTGCCAATATACCAAGTCCACTGTATGGAGCAGTATAGCCTCAATATCGTTTTACCCTGACTTTGTAAAAAAAAAAAAAAAAAAAAAAAAAAAAAAAAAAAAAAAAAAAAAAAAAAAAAAAAAAAAAAGTTGCAGAATGAAAACTTATTTCAAAACCCGCTTACTCTCGCCTGGAATCTTAAGAGAGCTCTACTGCCTTAATGGACAAGCGGTACTAATGACAAAAGTGACCATGAGCATTCCTTGGCCTATTTCCAACAAAGTTTACATAATGGCCAATGTACCCAGTCCACTGTATGGAGCAATATAGCCTCAAGATTGTTTTACTCTGACTTTTGTAGTGAAAAAAAGTTGCAGAATGAAAATTTGACACACAACATAAAACTTATTTCAAAACCCGCTTACTCTCGCCTTGAATCTTGGGATAGCTCTACTGCCTTAATGAACAACTGATGCTAATGACAAAAGTGACCATGAGCATTCCTTAGCTTATTTCCAACAACGTTTACATAATAGCTAATGTAACAAGTTCTTTGTATGGAGCAATATAGCCTCAAGATCGTTTTACCCTGCCTTTTGTAAATAAATAAAAAAGTTGCAGAATGGAAATTGACACACAAGATAAAACTTGGTTCAAAACCCGCTTACCCTCGCCTTGAATCTTGAGAGTGCTCTACTAGCTTAATGAACAACTGATGCTAATGACAAAAGTGACCATGAGCATTCATTAGCCTATTTCCAACAACGTTTACATAATGGCCAATATACCAAGTCCACTGTATGGAGCAATATAGCCTCAAGATTGTTTTAACCTGACTTTTGTTTTGAGTGAGGGTGGGGGTGCATGTTGGGGAGTGCACCTTTTTTTTTTTTTTTTCAGGCGATTTAACGGCAATCATTTCCAAACCTGGCTGGTTTTCAAATTACGTGATTCCAGTTACTATTTTCAAATCCCGGAACCCCAGAAAAAAGTGTGGGTCCACTGCCCTTTTCCTTCCTTCTTTTTTTTCTTTAATCTCTTTTATCCCCTTCCTCACTGAAAAGGCAGTCGATGTTTGGCTGTTAGATGTAGGTAAATACAATTTTTCCTGGCTAATGTTTGAAGAATGATAAGATAAAAGATATAGAAACTAATAGATATTGCGATCTCTTTTTAATATATTCATTTTAGGACAGTGCATATCACATGGGTCCTTCCGAATTACGGTGTGCTGGTGACATGCTAGGCGACTTTTATTAGACTTGGGGAATCTCTTCAATTACGACAGACAAGCAAAGTATTTGTAAAATCGTGTCAATCAGATGGTAAACGTAAAAAAAAAAAGAAAAAGAAAAAGGAAACGACGACTCAATGCATGTTGATACTAACCTACCCTTCCCCATAGTTTATGCACAAACGATGTGTTAACCCTCTTTGTAGACGACTGAATAAAGAATGTTGGTGTGCTGCGGAGAAGACTAACTTGATATGGAGGATGGCAGACCTGAATGTGCGGCTTCAATAAACAAGTGCTGGGGGTGGGGAGTCTTTGATCTACAAACACCGTGGCAAGGATAGAAAAAGAATAAGGAGTCATCATTTGATATAGGATCGTTATGGCATACTCATCGCTTTGAACAAGGATACTTCACAATTGCTTGTGCTTACAACAATGGTCGTATTGGTCGATACTATCTAGGGTACTCATTCTGCAACGTGTCATCGAAACATACCAAGTGACGGGAATCTTTTATGGTGTATTATTAGTTAGTATAGATGTATTAGTTTATTTATACTGTAATCACAATAAAATTGGGCGGATTTTACGGAGAAACATAGACTTAATGACAAACTTTGTACCTGATTTGGGTGTTATACTTCCAGGAGGTCTTTACAAACGAGGTCCTCCTTTATTTGATCGGGATGGAACAGGGGACAGCTAAATCGATTATGCCCAGTATACATATATATATGAAAGCTTCTGATTAACTAATAATAATGCTATTGATAACTGTAACCAGCATTGATTGTATCACTTTAATAACAGACATTCTATCTTGTCATACTGGATTTTGGACTAATATGAGTAAAGTCCGGTTCATAGCAAGCAAGAAAGACATTGGCAAGGCTATAATCACTTTGTAAAATAGGAGAAAACAGAAATTGGCGGGTACAAAGGGGCAACTTGAAGCATAAAGTAGGATGTTGCTCCGTAATAAGATATAAGGAGGTTGGGCATATTAAGACACACACTGAATCTTTCTTCCTTCTCCTCCTTTTCACTTTTTTTTTCTTTCCTTTTTCCTCTTCCTCACTATTATAATTGATAATGTTAGTGTATATATGTTTACTTTTATTATGTTGCTCACTGTATAGCAATGCTGCTCCCGTTGGCAATACTGGAATTCATATTCTTCAACTAAAATCATTTCGAGGGTCGTCTATTCAAACCGATTCTGAAATTCATGCAAGCGGGAATTCAAAATTGATTTCTGGTGGAATCAAATTGCTCTCCCACGAAGATGATACTCCTCCACTACCACCCGCAAAAACCTTTGGCCCAGGCTTGGCAGAATTAAAATCGGATAAAGATATATTATGGTACACTACAATCACAATCGGTACAGGCGAGGGGCAAGAAGAGTTTGATGTAGATGTCGACACTGGTTCCTCCGATCTGTTTATCCCTGGAGTCAAGTGTGGCGCTAATTGTGATGGTCACACACGCTATGATCCCTTACGATCAGCAACAAGTAGGGACACTGGGAAAAAATTCAATTTGGACTTTGCTGACAAATCATCAGTGACAGGATCAGTTTACACTGACAGCGTATCCTTGGGTGGTCTGGTGGCTGAAGGTCAAGGTTTTGGCGTGGGGGATGTGTATTCGGATGGACTGGCCAGGGATATATTCTCCCCTGATGGGCTTATGGGTCTTGGATTCCAAGCCTTGTCTCATATAGGATCCCCTCCTTTAATTGATACTTTATATAATCAAAAAAAAATTAAGCAACGGATGTTTGGCGTCCGCTTGGATCTTGCTCGGCTAAATGGGGAACAGGGCGAATTGACCTTGGGTGGCTATAACGAACACCATGTAGCTGGAGAAATCACATATACTTATGTGAATGATGCAAAGTACTGGCAAGTGCAACTAGATGAAGCTTCTGTTGGCTCTAAAGTTCTCGCTTCCAATGTAAACTTTATTGTTGATACAGGTAAATATGAAGGAGAGGATGACTAGAAAAAAAAAAAAAAAAAAACGGGATTTCAAAAAAATTATTCATGCATTTTTTAAATCCCGATTTTAGGATCGACACTGATCAATGCCGATGCTCAATTTGTTGAGAATCTTTACAGTGGTATAGTTGGTGCTAGTCGAGTAGAAAACAGTAAAAGATGGACTCTTCCTTGTGCCAGCATCCCTACTTTGGTTTTTACGATTAATGGCAAACAATTTCCGATTTCCGTCAATAGTTTCAGTCCCGGCCGGATCAGTGAAGGTTCAGATCTTTGTTATGGTGGTGTGGTGGCAAACGTTGAGCCAAAGGAACCATGGATTGTCGGTGGTGTCTTTTTATCAAGTGTATATACTGTTTTTGATACTGATCAGAAACGTGTTGGTTTTAGTGCCCTGAAAGGCACACTTGGTTCTGAACCATAGACTTTTTTCTTTCCCTCCCTCCCATCAAGTATAATAATATGGTACATGACCATCAAATAGTTTGTATGTACGTAGTAGATAATAAAGAAGCTCCCTTTTTGTATTATCATTTCAACCTGTTTGGTTAAATGACATAAATTCTCAGCCACACAGGGTTTCTCGATGATAAACGGGATTTGAAATAATTTTGTTCTTTGCATTTTGATTTAGGGCAAGATGAAAGACATGTTTGAGGATAGCGTGCTTATAGAAAGATGAAGAAGTGTTAATTCAAATGTGTGCAAAGATCGGACCTTGGTGGAAATAAACCAATAAGGTTTACTCTTATTCAATGGCGCTGCATTACACCCAAGAGATGGCGGCGTTTTAATCCTTTTTCTCTCTTTCACCCGAACTTTTTTTTTTTTTTTTTTTTTTTTGCTTCTTTCTTCCTTCCCCCTTTCAGTTTCATCCAACTGACTCCATTCGACTTTTGTGTCTATTCACTCCATTGTATATACACTTTAATAAAGCAAACTTATTATATCTATCTCTATACCCCAAATCCCATTCTATTTGTATCATCTTTATAAACCCTTCCCCTCCCACTTCTTAACAAAGTCATGGCTACTCACCGAAGGTCTCATCGTAACTCTGCAATGGCCATCTCCACTTCCAGTGTCATTGGTGTACACTTTAAAATTGGAAGAAAGATTGGTGAAGGCAGTTTTGGTATCATTTATGAAGGTAAGATTATATTGGAAAAGAAGGGTGTATCGCGTTAAAAGAACAGGATAAAAAAAGAGTGCGTGTGAAAACACTGGAACACTGACACTAAACTAACTTTCTCTCTCTCTGTCTCTTCTTTTTCTTTTATAATACACTTTTTGCTTCTTTATAGGTATCAATCTTCTCAACAACCATCAGGTCGCCATAAAGTTTGAACCACGAAAATCGGATGCACCTCAATTACGTGATGAATATCGAACATACAAAATCTTGGCGGGGTTACCAGGAATAGCACAAACCTATTATTTTGGTCAAGAGGGATTACACAACATTCTCGTCCTGGATATGTTGGGCCCCTCTTTAGAAGACTTGTTTGATATGTGCTCAAGAAACTTTAGTGTCAAAACGGTGGCAATGCTGGCAAAACATATGGTAAGTCTCTCTTATTTTATGGACTTTTCTCTCCTCCCATTTAATAATCTCTTTTATAATTATTATTAGGTATCTCGAGTCCAAAGTGTCCATGAACGTAACATGATCTATCGGTAAGTTCCCAAAAAAGATGATTTGTCTAATGAATCAATGACTAACATTTATGTTGATAGGGATATCAAGCCTGACAACTTTTTGATTGGTCGACCTGGTACCAAACAAGCTAATACGGTGTTTATGATCGACTTTGGTATGGCCAAACAATACAGGGATCCAAAAACAAAGCAACATATTCCTTATCGTGAACGAAAGTCTCTCTCAGGAACGGCCAGATACATGAGTGTCAATACTCACTTGGGTCGTGGTAAGTAAAATGAAACAAAAAAGACACTCCTATGAATACTAACTTGCTCTTTTATTAGAACAATCTCGTCGGGATGATCTGGAGGCATTGGGTCATGTCTTTATGTACTTTTTACGAGGATCTTTACCCTGGCAAGGACTCAAGGCAGCAACCAACAAACAGAAATACGAACGCATCGGTGAAAAAAAGCAAACAACAGTAGTGAAGGATTTGTGTGAAGGTTTTCCTGAAGAATTTGGCACTTACCTTCAATATGCTCGACGACTTGGATTTGAAGAAACACCTGATTACGACTTTATACGTGGATTATTCACCAAGGTCCTGGAGGATTTAGGGGAAATGGACGATGGCGTTTACGACTGGAATCTATTGAACGAAGGCAAAGGTTGGGAAGTAAGTTTAAAACAATTAAGGGTGGAGGGGGGGGGGTTGAAGACTGTATCACTAACAAACTATCTCTCTCTCTCTCTCTTTTTTTTTTTTAACAAGTATCAACAACAAAGACGCCATGGTGTCATGGGTGCTTTGAATCACACAGCAACTGGTAGTACTGGGGATCATACCAACCCGAATTGGCGCCATACAACAAAACGACTACCTAATGACAAATATCAATATCGGGCCATCCATCAACCTCAATCTTACCAACGGATCAACAATAATGCCATTCATGATTCTCAAATTGCCGAATCCATCCACAAGCGCGACTCCTCCTGCTGCTGTTTGTTTTCCTTCTTTTAAACACCCATTTCCCTTATTCTTATTGTTATTTTATATTATCTCCTTCTTTTGACCTTGTTATAGTCATGTATACACTTTTTTTATCCCCTTTGAAATACGTAACATATACATATAATACATTATCCTCTCCCCCCCCTTTTTTTTTTTCTTGTTACTACTAAATAAATCAATAAAATCAATTCGGTGGATATTGTCAATGATTATCTGTTTTTATTTGATTCTATTATACACATGGGTAGGGTGGGGGGTTAAACTAATCTTTGGGTAATGGTGTTTTATAAATAGGGGAGTGTAGGAATATAATGGATATGATATATAGGTTATCAAGTAACAAAAAAAAAGAAGTGTCATGTATAATGTAAATAATTTACTATATTAAAACTAAATATCCACTATCGTGAGGATTTATCCCAAACCGAAGAATGATCATCAGATCCCAGTTTACCAGCATCGTTATCTTGTGCTTCCTTTGCTATTAAAGAAGTGAGTTCCAGTTCGGCCTTGGTCACACTGAGTTCCGCCTCCAATCGAGCCACTTTATCCACCAACCCTTTTGGATGACTGGTATCGGCCTCCAATTGCTGTAATCGCTGTTGCTTGATCGTCAGTTGTTGCTGAAGTTGTTCGTTGCTTTGTCTTAATTCATGGATTTGACGCCGAAGATCCCTAACCAACACCCATGGATCATTTCCTGAGTTATCATCTGTTGTTGCCTTGTCATGATCGTTTGCTGCTTTAGGATCAGATGTTTCAGAAAGTACTGATTGACCTTGTTGTTTATCATTGTTGCTTTTGGAGGAGGTATCGTGGTTAATATCTGTTGATGTTGGTGCGACAGTTGCCGAGGTCAAAATAAGTTTGGTAAGATGGTCAATTCTAGATAAACATCATACGAGGGGGGATGAGTATGTATATTCATTCCTAACTTTTTTTTTTTTTTTTGCGTGATTTTACCTTTCTTTCAACGCGTTTCGCACCAGACGCATTTGGAATAGTTCTTGTTCATACTAAGTAAAAGATGATAAAGGGGCATGAGTGTCAAATCAATTACTTTCCTTTGTATCTACACATCTATTTATACCTGCTGTCGTTCGGCCGTCAACATGGATTGATTAGACTTTTGTTCTTGTAGTAATACATCATTTGCTGTTTGTAGTTTGAGTTTCAAGTCACCAATTTCACTTCTGTATTGTTGGAGCAACGCTTTGTCGTCCATAACCTAAAAAACAAAATAACAAAGATGTTATGACCAGTCCAACATTAATATTGTCATTTATCATTACCGCATCGTTCTTGGCAGTCAAAACAATCTTTTTGACCCGAGTAGCAAATTTCAAAGTATTGATTGATTCATCCACCGCTAAAACATAAGGACTGATCGTACATATCACTACCACCTTTGCTTGACCAGAGAGTGATGTTTGTAAGATCCGGGTTAACTTGGAATCCCGGTAGGGAATATGACCAGCACTGATTAGATATTTAAAAAGTAATTAATTGGATGTCCTGTATCTATTTTTCATTCCTCCTACTTACTTTTTTCCGGTTTCGGTTAACTTTGAGATGACTGTGCCCAGAGTCAATAAGCTTTTGTTGATAAAAGCGCCTTCTTTCCGGCGTTCCTGATTCGATGCCGCCTTTTCAGACCCTGCCAAATCAATCAAATTCTACGGATGCAACAAATCAAAGGTTAGCCCACATCTTTTTTTTTTTTTTTGTAACTCCATTTTCTTACCAGTTGTGAGATTTTAACTGATTCTTTTCGATTTCGAGGATCCAAAAGTGATCGTGGTTGTTGAGACATTGTTGTTCTTGTTGATATAGTAGTGCTGTCATTGGATCTTTGTCTACTTTCAATTATCATTTGGAAGATGGTGTGGCTCCGACTACTATGCAGGTTGTAATCCGTAGTGCTGATATGTCGATTTCCTTCCCCCCGTTGAATCACCCCAAGGACATCTTGCGCACAGGTCACCACCTCTTCAACCACAGGAGCAACATAGATACCACGCTAAAAAAGAAAGATTACATCATTAGTTCTTTTTATTTCCTTGATTTGTTTTGGGTTATAAACACATTACCTGTTTGTTTTCATGGATTTTGAGATTGTCATTTTCAGGTGCGAGTAAATCACGGATAGTTTCATTATATATTTCCAAGTAAGAGACCCGTAAGAGGAATTCATTGTTCATGGTCTAATTACAAATAGGGTTAATTATTATCAATATTGTGTAATGTTATTGTTGTTTTTGTGTTTTATTTACCGTTTTAATGTACGAGAATACTTCGTCTACAGCTCTTGGGATAATCCCGGGTTCAGATTCAGTTCCCATCTATACAATCATGAGTTTTAATCCTGCACATTGCATATCATTTGTTCTTATTACCATTGTCTAAAAAAAGAAGGAGAGCAAATGCACGAAGAGATGATTAGCATAATTCTTATATTCCAAGACCCCCCCCCAACTACTTACATATGTTTTACCACTAGCTGTTTGTCCATAAGCAAATACCGTAGCTATAATAAAAATATAATCAGTCCACATTCCGTTTATCCCGCAACCCCCCCCTTTTTTTTTAACCTGTTCAAAAGTTGTTTACCATTATATCCATCCATAGCTTGACCAATCAATGGTTTCACACTGCTTTCATACAGAGCCTTGTTATCACTACCATAAGCAACATTATCTTGGGGGAAGAGAGTTAGTAATAAAAAAAGACAAGTTTGGTTTTATAAACTTACCAAAGTGGAATTCAGTCGAAGGAGGTTGTTGAAGAGGTCGACGTGCCAAAAGAGCAGCATCAGTTGCACGAATCCTTGATAAAGAAGTATCAATATCCCAAGCATTTTCACCTTTGGAAAAGGATTCTTTTTGAGACAAAGGGCGACATCGAACAGCAACCTTGACATTCTCGGTTCCTGCAGAGCGAGACACCGTTTTGTTTGTAGACAAAGTGGAAGTGGATGTTGTAGAAGTAGAGGCAGTCAGTAGAGGTGTAGTAGTACCACTATTGATTCTAGTAGACTGTGATGAAGCATAGGCCGAAATGTAAGTTCTGTGTTGCTGTGATTGTTTTTGTTGGTATTGTCGATTGTTGGTGGTATGACCTGGGAAGACCCCAGGACGAGCCAAGGGTGTGTTCGATGTCGAAGTTGGTATACGAGGGGAGGAGTGAAGCATGTATGCAACTGAGTATGTTGATGTAGATTAATAAAAGTAAAAGAGGTGTTATGTAAAAGAGAAAGGAAGGGAGAAGAAGTTTTAAAAAAAAGATGGTATGAGGAAAAGAAAGAGATTTATCAAAAGTTGAGACACTGGAACTGGAAAAATAAAAGAAGGCGGGATTTAAAAATATAAAGATCCTTGAGACCAGAGGGGACACAGTGCCAATAAACATAAGGATACAATGCTATCATTTGATGCAGAATGTGAAACTCGACATTATGAATTAATAATTTAATCAAACTGGGTAGTTTTATTCAAAAAGGATTATCGTCAGAGGTAATATGTAACAAGTCCAAGTGATAGACTCTTGAGCGATATAAATAGACTCCGATCGGAATTTGTATTCTCACCCCTTTCTTTCCTCTCTCTCTCTCTCTCTTTCAACGACGACGACATTATACCACACATTCAGTCTCCAATAACTGTCAAAATGCTCTCCTGATAACAACCTTGTTGATGTTTTATAAAGGGCAAGGCATTCTCACGAAACAATAACTCAGGTATTGAACTCACTTCTTTAACCCACTTTATTTCTTCTTTTTTTTTTTTCAGTTAACATCTTGGACTATAATACCAACAAAACTATCAACATGAACTCACTTTGGGTGGAAATACGTAGATGGGCGATTTTATTTTCGGCTCCTCCTTCCAAGCAAGATAATATTATGACTTGTATTAAATATGATTGCTCATAATGTCGAGTGGGTGCTACGGAACCCTTATCTCGAAACAAGACAAAGAAACATAATGTCCACAAATTAGCATAACTGCATAGTATTATCCAATGTAATTTTTTGTAGATTGTAGTTTAATAGAATGTAATAAAGTCTTCTTTTTTAAAAATTAATGATTGATGATGGGGTAGGTTCATGGAGGGAAATCATTCACCTTCTTCATTGGTGTCCTCTAACTGGAGATGAAGGAAAGGTTGATGATGGCTGGGTATGGATATTGGTGATGGGTATCTCCAGAGTGAATGATCCATGATATCAAAAGGGGACCACGGTGCATGATCAAGGGTCGATGGATGATAAAGCAAACCCTGGTTATCACGTTCAAATAAAGTGGCCTTACAAGCCATATCTCGATGGGTGCGAATTTTGAAAAAGCGAGGGGATTGGTCACACATACGCCCTGATTTATAAACCAGGTCGGTCAGGGCGATTTGATGTTTATGCAAATTCGAGTCTGTCGGAGTTTCGATACAATTTTGATCGAGGCTGCAGCGATACCATGGCTCAATGATGGCATTGAAAATAGATGGGTCATGACCATCAAAGCCAAACACCGCATCATTGCAAAGGAAAGCTGGTTGTATAGGCGATGAGTGTCGATGTCCACCACGAGGGGCCCAGAATCCATTGCCGTTTGCGATATAATTTGGCAAGTGATGCAGGAATTTGAGTGTAACCTTGTTACTGGCGTCCATCCAAACCAGCAGACCATTGCCTTCTTTTCTCAAGGACTGCTCATACATCATGGCAGTCTTCCATTCATATTTTCCATTGTTCTTTTCTGAAATATCCCATGAGGCCGGATACTGTTCATAGTCGAATGGGATTAGCTCATCCATCAATCCATTGCTATAAAGTTGATCAAGAACGTCAAGTTGATTGGTTCGATTGACCCCGAGGTTATATACTACCACTCGAGGGAAATTGGATACATGTGCACGATAATCATATAGGGTATAAAGTAGATTCTCTAATGCGCACATGTTTTCATAACTGACGGCGGTGATGAGTGTATAAGGCGGAGGATGATCAGAGAAGGAAGAGGGTAAAGTCATCGGTCGGAGTTTCACATCGTCGATCGTTGTACTGATAATGCATGAAGTTCCTTCCACATGGATGTATTGACCATAGCCAGATGTTTTAGTATTCACAATTTTAGGGCAAACTAATAGGTAAAAGAAAAAACTGAGCCAACTTATGGTCGTATGTTAAACTTGTGAACGTACCTATTCTGTGTCGAGGCCGGGCCTGACTCTTTAAAAGTGAAACCCCGCCTAAAATAAGAAGACAACCTATCGACAAGTATTTGATGACTGTTGGAATTGTTACGTATTTAGCCATTTTGCTTGTAAAAAACGTCTATCAATTAAAAGAAAAATAAAAAGAAAGGTGATCATAAAGTGGACATCCTTTATAATGTTTGGATAAACGTTTTCTCCCTACAACAATTGAGTGCAAATCATACATATGTATGATCGTCTTGACTCTACTTCTTCTCCCTTTTTTGTATAAAGTAATCAAAACATGTGGATTACAAATTAATGGTATTGGCTTGAAAACTTAACTTGCATGATAACAATTTACTTGCACACTTTATTCATGCAGATTCCCTTTTGTTTGATTAAAGAATCCCTCCTCCCCCCCCCAAAAAAAAGCGGAGCTAATACTTTAAATGCCGCCCGGAGCTAAATTGAACCGACTTCAATTTGCGTGTCTTTTTTCTTTTCTTTTCCCCACTACTTCCTTTTACCCACACTATTATATCACTCACAACAATCAACAAAGAATGATGAGAAAGCAAGACTTGAAAACAGTTGAAGGCTTCCCTGATGGATTCTTCTTTATGCGATGTAAACAACAAGAAATGGCAGTTGATGTAAACGGTGGTGGTATGACGGTAAGCACTAACAATAATACTTCTGGTCTCCACAACTTTATGATTTGATACTAACTGCATCCCTTTATATATATATATATATATGTTTATGATATTATGATATACCCTCTCTCTTTTTTGGTATTTCTGGCTAAACTGGACACTCTTCTTTCTCAACTTTCTCCTTCGACACTCGCTCTCTTCTTTTTTCAACTGCGTAATATAGAACGATGCAACTATCATTATTTGGCCTCAGGTAAACTCAAAGCAACGAAGGATGGAGGTGGGCACTAAATCATACATTGTTTTTAATACATAACAGAAAATGGTGGACAGTATCAATCAGGTAACAAAAAACAAACAATTGTCATATCAATACTAATCGGTATCTTTTACCCCGACAACCTCCCTTTTATTTTAGCTTTGGATGCATGAAGATGGATTTTTGATTAACAAGAAGTCAGGATTGGGCAAGTCATAAAAAGAATCACCCTTTATACCCTAAAAACTAACATTGTATCTCTCCTATAGTCATCGATATTCGTGGAGGGGACATCAAAAAGGACAAGCCGCTTATTCAATACGCTAGGAAACCTGGATTGGCTCATAATCAACGTTGGAAATACAAGGATGGGTTCATCTTTCCTCAGGCCGCTCCCCATTTGGTTATTGACATTCGAGTAAGTCATTTATTTTGGATAATGTATTGTAAAATTCACCTCACTTATTTGATTAACAGGGTGGCGACTTTAAGGAAACCAATGGACTCTTTTTAAACACCAAAGACATCAACAGTAAAACTCAACAATGGCTTATACAACCTTACGAAAATGAAAAATCAAGAGATGAATTGTCTTTATTACGTCCTTCACCAAGTAAGGCACTGGATTAATAACTTACCACTTATCACTCATAATTCTCTCTCTCTCTCTCTCTCTAGATATACGTACATCCTCTTTCCCACGACCTGAAGAATTATGCGACGATTATCGAATGGTTTATATTGAAAAAAAGCAGGATCCTCTAGTGAACGAATTGACAGGTGCGGCTGCATTCAAGGCTATCAAGGATTATATTGCTAAACAAAATGATACAAACCAACCTATCGTGGGTCCTAATGCCCGGGACTCAATTCAACAATTGGCAAGGAAGGAGGTAAAAGAAGAAGATGTGGATGGATGATCATTTTACTCACAACGTTTTACTATTATTTCAATCTCATAGATCCAATCATTATGTCCAAATCATCAAGATATTCATGATTTGATGAATACTACCGAACAATCTGCTCTTGGATACTTTGCTCGGGAATATGAAGAATAGGCTCACTGTATAGAGTAGTTATAATAGTAGTAGCTTTTATTTTGACATGTATATAGTATATTAACCCTCTGTGTGTCCTTCCCCTCTCCATCCTTTTATATACACATATCCTTTTTGACAATAAAATGTTTTTTTATAACCATGATACATATTACAATTACCACTAAATAAAAACTGATGTCTACATTATCCAGATTGTATACCAGGTATTTCTTGGTACTTTAACAAATCCGGTGGGATTCAAATATCAGTTTGATTTTCCCACAATAGTGTACTGTACATATCAACTAGTTATGGTAACACGGCATAAATATCCCCACGTTTATTGATATAAAAGCATTTATTGATATGTATAAAGTAATTTGATAATGGCTATATAGTTAAAGGGGATGCTAAGTAAACAAGATCTGTGTGGGTAGGGGGATATCTATTCTAAAGGCCTTCAGCAGCAGCACGTCGTAATTCGCGTTCCCATTCTTCCATTCCATCACCATCGTCGACTTCTTTTGCCTTCATTGGTACTTGTTCTGTTGATTGTTGCCCCAATGATTTTACCGGTTCTAAAGGGTAATTAAAAAATAAAAAAAGGTGGTTTATTAGATGTATAGAGTCATCACCTTTTTCCTTTTAATTCATACCTGATTGTTGGAGATCACTTTTAACTAAAGAGGCGTTATTGTGTTCGTCCTTTTCACCGTCTTCATCACTATCAGCAGCAAAATCAAATAGTACATCATCCTAGAATAAACATAAGTTGCATAAGATGGTTCTTTATTTGGAAGAGGATGATTACCTTTTCTTTTTTGTCTTGTTGGCTATTAGGAATGGGGTTGTTGGACGGAATGGTTGTATCACTAAGGACAGCTTTCTTAACTGTGATCACACGATAAAAGTAGTTCCTCCAAAAAGTATCTTCATTTAATCTACAATGTAATAATCAAAAATGAGTGAGTGATCTCTATCGTTTGCGATGTTTTAAATGACCTACTGTTGCGGTACCAGAATAAATCGCATATGAGATAATGCTTTATCTTGGGTCAGGATGGCCCGTGCAGATTGACTATAGGCCTTGAGATCAAATTCAAAAGTAGTATCATCAGGTGGTGGAATAAGAAAGTTGCGTTCATCCTATTTAAAGTAAAAAGAAAAAAGAAAAAAACATCATCAATAACTGTTGATTATATGTATATAGTCTATTTACCTTTGTAATATCCAATATTCGTCGCTTAAGCTCCTGTTCATAGGCACCATAACCTTCCCAAGGCATGACAAAGTCTATAAACCGAAAAAAAAAAAAAAAAAAAGTCAGTATCAATGTTTTTACCAGTAAATAGCAGCAATACCTGAACGTTGTTGCTTTTCACCACCGGATTTACTGTTTATGAATTGTTCGTGTTCCGAGTCAAGATGATCAGGTAGTCGAGATAAGTTCTTGGGGAGATCACGGACGTTTTGTTGAAGTGTTTGAGATAAAACATTAAACCTTTTACCAAGATCGACAGCTGTTTTGTTGGAGACCAGAGAAGATGTGAAGGAAGAGAAGAAGGATGAAGGTGACGAGGGACCTGTTTTTGTTGCTGTTCATTGGTTGGATTGTGCGTGTATAATTGAATAAACAATAAGATTAATACAAAGGTAACAAGTTTCATATCATCGTTTAAAGTAAGATCTTGCTTTAAAATAGCGGGCTTACCTTGTGAAGTGGTCATTTTGTGTGGAGTGAAAAGAAAAGAAAGGGGACGTGGAATCATGAGAAAAGGTTTAAATGGCGGGATTTGAAGTTACGACTATTTTCACATAACCCAATCAAATTCACATAACCATGCCAACCTTTTTTTTAATTGCTTGGCTTTTAATGAAGTCGATGTCGACCATTGCATGGGCATTTTGTTTCGACATTTATTCCAACACTTGTAAGAATGCGAAACGAAACCATTGAAATAACCTTTCTCCACACTTTTGCAGGCTTCTGTGATTCTTTTTGACAAGTGTCTTCCTGCAAAAACCTATGACGCTTAAACTTACTCTTTGTCACTGCCCAGAATTGTTCTATTGGGCTGAAGCTAAAAGGAACTTCACTGTCGTCTTCACTGACATTTTTATTTTCTCCGACTAATCGTTGAAAAATTATAGGGATTTGCTACGGTTATGTAGGATTTTCGCACGAAGGGTTTTTTAAAATTGCGGGATTTTAAAAAAGTCAGGGGTGGACAAATCATGCAAAGTGAAATAAAGATGGTTTTAACCAGAGTTTTATTTTTATTTATATGAAGAGTTGAAAAGTAAGTAAAGTCTATGAGATAATGTTATAATAAAGTCTAAATGTTGTATTGATAAAAGTTTAGAAGGGAGAGGGGAGTAAATATAAATGGGAAGTAACTATAAAGAGTCCAAAGGCCGGGAAGAAAGATTGTTCATTCGAACATCTTGGATTGGTCTTGAATTCCAGTTTTTGAGCAAATGGAGCTATATTTTGGATAAATCTTTGGGAATTCGCGCTTTTCAGTCTTGAGAGTAATCAAAAAAAAAAAAAAAAAAAAAAAAAAAAAAAAAAAAAAAGTGATTTGATGATAGTTGCATGATCAGGGGTTTTTAGGACTGGTAAGTGGTGTTGATGAGAGGCAAAAACAAGGTAGGATCATATTTTGTGTGGACTTCAATTGGCATCAAGAATGTGTCTGCAGCTAGTTGAGCACAATCGATTGAATCAAACCAGTATTGATGAGAGATAGGACCAGATTATTGGTAGGACACCACATCTTTTAACTTGTCGTATTCAGGGAAGACCTCATCCTTGTTGTAAAAGTCTTTTCCTTCCACAAGGGTTTCCAACATGCATTCCTTCACCTTCAAATATCGGACTTGATCACCAAATAACGCTTTGGCAATACAGAGGAATCCACAATTACCATCAGCGGAAGGATTAAACACATCAGTAACCTTGGTAGACGGAGGTGATTTTGGGAAAGAGAGGAATGACCAACGTATTTTCGGATCCTTGTTTTTTTTTTAAAAAAAAAAAAAAAAAAAAAAAAAAAAAAAAAGTTGGATGAGTTAATAGCAATCCAAATACTAAAAGTTCTATTCATGCTTATATTTTCTTCAAGGCTTTCGCCTTTTTCTTATCAGCTTGTTCTATTAATTCATCGACAATCAGTTCACGCTTAGACGAAGGAGGTCTACCCTTTGTTTTAGTTAATACAGCCGGAGGTTTCATCGTCACTAGTAGGTCATGTTTTTTTTGTGCCGATAATAATGCAACCCTCAATTGATCAGCAATGTTGGCTATTTGTTGGTTTGTAGCATCAGAATTGAGGATACAAAAGTCAGGGTAATACGATCTTGAGGCTATACTGCTCCGTACAGTGGACTTGGTACAATGACCATTATGTAAACTTTGTTGGAAATAGGCTATAATGTCTACATCGCCACTTTTGTCATTAGCATCACGTGTTCATTAAGCTAGTAGAACACTCCCAAGATTCAAGGCGAGAGTAAGCGGTTTTTGAAATAAGTTTTGTCTTGTGTGTCAATTTTTATTCTGCTACTTTTTTTTTCACAAAAGTCAGGCTAAAACGATCTTGAGGCTATACTGCTCCATACAAGGCACTTGGTACAATGACCATTATGTAAACTTTGTTGGAAATAGGCTATAATGTCTACATCGCCACTTTTGTCATTAGCATCACTTGTTCATTAAGCTAGTAGAACACTCCCAAGATTCAAGGCGAGAGTAAGCGGTTTTTGAAATAAGTTTTGTCTTGTGTATCAATTTTCAATCTGCAACTTTTTTCACAAAAGTCAGGGTAAAACAATCTTGAGGCTATACTGCTCCATACAGTGAACTTGGTACATTGGCCATTATGTAAACTTTGTTGGAAATAGGCTAAGGAATGCACATGGTCACTTTTGTCATTAGCATCGCTTGTTCATTAAGGCAGTAGAACTCTCTCAAGATTCAAGGCGAGAGTAAGCGGGTTTTGAATTAAGCTTTATCTTGTGTGTCAATTTTCAATCTGCAACTTTTTTTCACAAAAGTCAGGGTAAAACAATCTTGAGGCTATACTGCTCCATACAAGGTACTTGGTGTAATGGCTATTATGTAAACTTTGTTGGAAATAGGCTATAATGTCTACATCGCCACTTTAATCATTAGCATCTGTTGACAATTGAGCGAGTAGTGCTCTTACCAAGTCTTAGCAGTGAATCAAGGGGCGGGCGGGATTTTTCAAACTGACTGTACCACCTATTACCATATACGGGGTTTTGCTGTGCAGCAAAAATAACGGTGCCCCACTGGGCGCACCGTCTTTTTCATGGACACCACAATCACCATCGTTCTTGTTTTGTTTGGAAGAAGAGAAATTTTTGATACAGGGAGTTCCATCGTGGTTGCCGAATCATTCTAAAAACTTCGCATTACTTTTTTTGGCGAGTGTCGAAATTTTGTTGTATAGGGTCGTATTAGTGCGCAACGTTTCTTTTGCCGGCCACTCTAGCCTAAAGGTTGAGAAACTATGTACACCTATATTTACCTTTGCTCTAATCTAACTACTTTCCACTATTCTATGACTTACATTATGTGTAATCAGATACTACCAATAGCGTGCGTGTGTATAAGGAAACCCACACGTTAACGTTGAACCTCGATTTGAAATTTTGCATGAATCGGGATTTGAAAAAAAGTTCGTCCGTCTTAAGAATACTTTGGGATGTTGCCACCAAGTTGAGCTTGGCCAATATAAATGCATACTATCAAGACCATCAGACGTATATACTAGTTTTGAACTTACCTAAACATGCTGATATCACAAATACGAAAGGTACTTCTTGGGTGCCATCAGCTACAAAGTTGAGTAGAGCTCACATGGCCACTGTTATAATGTCTTTATACATAATCAACGTGTTGATGTTTTACTTCGACAGACATCGGTGCAACAAAATAATTTGGTGATGATAATAATCAGCCTACGAAGAAGAAAAAATCATCTAGTCATGCCTTCTCATGCAACCAAGACAACGGACCTGTTTCCGCCTACCGATCTAAAATACTGTATTTAACTTTGGCCACGTTAACTTTTTCTATATAATCTTAATTACATTTTCTTGCTTAGTAGCAATGTGATACCATCGTGTCCCAGTATTACACCAATTCACAGTAAAAGTAATGCTTCCTCCATACGTGCGCCCTCTATTAAACTTTACTAAAAAAGAAAAAAAAAAGTATTGAGTGATATCATTTTAGGATTAAAAAGTAGATTGATGAAATTGATGGGAATTATGCAAAGAGCTTTTTTGAATCAGTCTATAACCTAAAAGGATCATGTCAAATTCCGATCGATTGGTTTTCCTGATAATCCGATGTTAGTTTTTCCTCGATTGTTTTGTATGTACTTGCACAGATCTTGATGTTGTGCAACAGAAAAGAAGGAGGCAAGTGCAAAAAGAGATTAAGGAGTGGAAGCTGGCCGTGTACTAGAACAAAGAAAAGAAAACGGCGATCTCTCTTTTGATTACCAAAAAAGACCACGAAATAGAACAATGTGAGAAAAAAAGGATCGGTTTCCTTTTGGAGTTTTTTGCAAAAACTACTCATGTACCAGTATAGACACAACAACGTAGCAATTCAATCGCTGATTGTACTTTCATCCATTTGATGAACGTTCAATAACATTATTGCACGCATATAAAACGGCTATTATGTGATTGACAAGCGGGTTTGCAATATTTCGGAAATTCATGCACCCTGATTAATTTAAACACCGATCCCTTTAGGGGAGGAAACAACACAGACCTGATGCCTGTCGACTAATTGGTCGGTATCATCATGCTGTGCACTAATTATAACAAGGAAAAAGGATGTTTCTCCTATTTTCCTTATCTTGTTTATACATAATCACGTTACAAATTGGTCAATATATGTACAAAGACAATCAAATTAGAAGCCGGAATTGGACCCGCTTATCTGTCCTCAACTCACTGACCTTCTCTTTTTTAAAATAACGACACCAAAAAAAGAGAGCGCGTGGGTGATACACAAGTCATAGTCTGTGGAGAGTAGGTGGAGGTAGGAGCTAAAAATAAAGTGTTATCAACACAATGTTCATTGTATCCAAAGTAGACTGCTTGTACGACAATTGGAGTAGTTATAGTTATGCTGATCTTCAGGGTTTCCTTTTTATTTTAATTTCCTTTTCTTCGCAGTGTGTATAATGATAAGAATAAAGCTTAGCGATGATAATCCTATTAGATGCTTGATCTATGAAAAGGAAGAAAGGAATGATGTAACTTTGACTTCATCATTATGTCATTGTTTTCTCTGTATCTTTTTAATAACGTTAAAAAGTGTCTATCAACTAAATGATGCAGGGATGCGAACCACAGAGAGGAGAGGGAAGAGGAGGCCGATTTTTAGACCCCGACCGACACCTATCAAAAAGAACGACCCATATAATCGATCATCCTCTAATGAGGCATCTTATTCTTGATTCAAAAAGATCATCTATGTTTGTATGTAAACAGTAGCACCGAAGCATTGGTGTCTTTTGAGCGCATAAGAGGGAAGAGTCAAAAAAGAAGCTTTTCAGGGGTAATGAGCAGAGTGTACAACAACCCCAAAGCAAAATATCCGACCGAGACAAACAATATGAAATAGGTAATGTGGCTTTTAGGGAGAGACCTGAAAACCCCTACAATGAAAGAGTGACACAGGCCTATAATCGCAACAAGAAGCAAAGATCATAATTACCCAAATTGGTTATTACCAACGTGAGCCCTTTTTCCTCTTTGACAGCTTAACTCTCATTTCATGAATGCATAGTGGGCGTGTGGTATACGTATGTACATATATGGACATGGAAACGAATACACAGATCAAAATATGTTATTCAATTAGTTTTGAAGCCGACTAGAAAAGGAAAAGGTGTCTATGTTATGTAAAAATATCATCCATATGTTTCTTTTGTCCTATTCGTACGCATGTAGATATCATCACATGAACACATCTGAAGGAACGCATGAATACATTTCTATCATGACAATAGTACAGCTCAGTACTAATTCATCTCCCTTGTCATGAGATCCATGCAAAAAAGACCCGCGTTTAAACCCCGACATTCGAAAGAGGTAGACTGGCAACTTGTATAAATAAATTGGACAGTTGTCACTGTATGCGTATTTTGGGTACTCGGTTGATTATTAAACCTTCGCTGCAAAAGTAGATCAGCATGAAACAAACAACAACAAGGACTCTGTTGACAAAAATATTGGCTAAACTACTTCAGGGAGATCATTAATGGCAGGTAGTCTGAAAACGGCTTTTTGAATCATAGTGATAAACAGACTGACAGAAAGGGAGTGATGATATAAATGAACGCCATCACCTAGTTTTTTTTTTTTTTTTTTTTTTTTTTTTTTTTTTTTTTTTTTTTGAGGGGTGACAGTTTGATAATTTTGGGGGAGGAAAGGGAGAAGTGAGCCCAGTACAATCAAGGGGTCAGCTTTAAACATTACTCTTACCCCCTTTTTATCACTGTCGGGATTTTAATATTTTGGGTCTATTTAAAAGGGTCTTTTTTTCCCTTCTTCCTCTTTCTTTCTTCTTTACTTTTTTCTCTTTCTCCTTTACCCCACTTTTTTATTTATTTATTTATATATATATATATATACCTTTATTCTTCTTGTCCATATCAAATATATACATACCAAAATGCAGCATACCACAATCTTCTCGGCGGGTGCTCAGGTTGACGATCTGGAGATTGTTCAACTTTTAGGAACGGGTGCCTATGGACAAGTTTATTTGGGCCTTGACCGAAACAAACAACAACAATATGCGATAAAGTCACTCTTACGACAGCCTCACAACAAACATACTGCAACGACTAACGCCAAAGAAAACAACAATGCCATTGCTAATCGCCATCGTGGATTTCAACGAATGGAGATCGGTTTACATGCTCGACTTTCAGGCCACCCTCATATCGTCAAACTGGACAGGGTAATCCGGGGGACCAATTATACCCATCTTGTCATGGAATATGCACCTGAAGGTGATTTATTTACGGCTATTACGGAACGGGATCTATTTGCTGGCAACCATCCCTTGATTCGGCGGGTCTTTTTACAATTACTGGAGGCGGTCGAGCATTGCCATTTGAACGGGGTATATCATCGCGATCTCAAAAGTGAAAATGTCTTGGTAAGTAAAGAAATAGGGGTTTTATTTATATCTTGTCAATCTTAACCTGGCATTTTCATTACATTTAGGTATTTGATGGTGGAAGAACTATCAAGTTGGCGGATTTTGGTTTGGCTACATTGGATACTATCTCTACAGACTATGGATGTGGATCAACCTTCTATTTCTCTCCAGGTAAGGACCCCCCCCAAAAAAAAAAGAAGAGAAAAGGCTAAAACTAATCACTCATTCATACTTCTTATATAATAGAGTGTCAAGGTGATCTGGCTAAACAACGACAACAACGTGTAGGCTATGCTACAGGGCCTAATGATATCTGGGCTCTTGGCGTGATTCTCATCAACTTGGCAGCTGGGCGCAATCCGTGGAAACAAGCATCTTTAAAAGACGAAACCTTCAGGGCTTACCTTGCTGATCCTGACTTTTTATTAAAGATTCTTCCTATCTCTCGTGAACTCAACCGTATCCTGAAAAGAATCTTCTGCATTGACCCATTAAGACGCATCGGACTCAAGGAACTCAAGCACAGGATTCAGCAATGCAAATACTTTACAAGAACAGCAGAAGTCGACCGATGGGAACGATTACAAGACTTGGAATTCATCAATAACAACAGCAATTCCTATCTCTACAACAACAACATTAGTATCAACACAAAAAATCTATTCGACATTCCACCTTATACCCGAAAAGCTGCAACAACATCACCACCCATCATATCATCAGATGTTATTCCTACTGTGAATGATACTCGGGACAAGAAGAAGCGAACGACTCCTATGGGACCAGTGACAACATCAACTACTGACCAGCGTCATTGTACATCCAAAAGACCTGCCGTTAATTTACCGCCATCACCACCAGCAACACCTCGCGACAGATCACAACAATCGCATGATGGAAACAGTGATATATGCATGAACACCGTTGATTCTACTTCTGGAAACCCCGCAACAAATGGTCTGTTACCAAACTTGGTGCCATCGATGGCCTAAAAATGCCTTGACCCTCTCACCTTCCTTTGGCTCCAAATTTTTATGCGATTATGACAAGGTTGATCTTTGAATATGATTCTTTACTCCTCACCCCCTCTCCTTCCCCCTTTTATTATGTATCTTTTTTATTACATTACATCATCGTTATCCCCCTTCCTTCTCTATTATCTCTGTTTATAGTTTGTTTATTAATGTTATGCCTAGTTGACTTTATATATATACCTTTACTACACTTTGTGGGCTTCACCATATGACTGATCATTCTTTTTTTTTTTTGTTTTTTTTTTTGTTTTTTTGTTTAGTAGTATCATTATTTACTATTCTTATACCATCATCTATGTATTCCCCTCCCCCTTTACACCCAAATGCAATTACCATTTATTATTATTAGTACTAGTACATCATCTATTATCAATCAATCATTACCATCAAACATCAATAAACATCATTCATCGATAAAAAAAAAACATATCTTTATTATCATTTATCATTATGTCCCAATAATTGTATTACATTCTACCATATACTAAATACTGTATCTATAATGCTATTGTCGTTCCACAGTGTCGATTGCTTGTATAAATGCTTGTTCGTATTGCCATGCAAAAGAGCCGACATCATCACCCCATTTTTCTTCCATCCTATAATCTTTAGCCAGCTGAGCCTTGAATCCAACCTGGGCACCCACCTGTTGTGCAAACCGAAGCCCGATTTCAAAACCCGCTTTGAATCCCTTTTCGTACATCCAGACATGTTGTTCGATTGCCTGGTAAGCCTTGGGATCCTTTTCGCCAAGTTGTGTCTTCCAGTAATTTAAATGTGCCGTTATATTTTCCTTTAAATAACCATCTACTGGGAGCCCACCCTGTCTTGATTGTCGTTGTTTTAGCCATGGAAGTAATCCTTGTTGATAACAATACACGAAAGACCAATACCACTTGTCGTCTGCTGTTTTATAGGTCCAGTAGAATTGTCCTGCACATGTCTTGTCCCACACCTCGGCCTGTACTGATCCAAAGTCCATCATGGTTTGTCGTTCGTCCATGCCTTTCATTGATGCTCCATTCAGGACCATGGCCCATTCGCCCACCACGATATTGCGCCTGATTGTTGGACCCTGTCGATCCAAAAAAGACCCCACCTTATCTTTTACCTTGGCTGTGTTCTGTTGAGCTGTCAGTCGATGGTCAGCCGGTGTATGACAAAAGTATTGGTGCGTGTCAAGAACCACAAAGGGGTGGTGTGAAGAGAGCTGATGGGCGATGATATCCATATACTTTGCCGGTTGCCAGCAATCACCCACATAAATCGGAAGAGGCCGGTGTGACGATGAGGCGGCCACCACGGTCCTACAGGCACGTTCGTAAAACTTGGGTAGTGAAGAGTGGTCGATGGGTTCGTTCAATAATTCGATTCCGACAATGTTGTTGATAGGAGAGAGCAATTCGGTGAGTCGTTGGAGGATGATCAAGAGACAGGTTTGATTTGAGCTCGCATGAAGACCGCTGAAAAAGTGACAGTTGGAGCACGGGGTGTGTTGACCACAATGAGCATCGTTGTTCTGTCCACCAGGCGCCCCATGTATATCGATCAGCACACCCAGTTGATGTTGTTCGCACGCCCACACTAGTTGCATCAGGTTCGCCAGCGCCGCATCGTACACATCAGCATAAGAGAAAAATCCATCGTGAGGGTGATCTGCCAGTAACTTGCGTGGTTCGACAATCCAGTATCCAATGGGGATGCGGACTGTGTTGATTCCCCATGTTGCCAGTGTCGCTATATCGTTTGCCGTAATAAATGTAGTCCAATGTCGTTCCAGTAGGTCGCGTGCTTGCTGATGGTCATGGCACGACGCTAAAAAGTCCAATTCAGAGGCCCAGTCTTTCTTCGTCGCCTTTTTGAGTTCATCGGGACAAAGCCAGGATTCAAGCGCAAACAGACTACCAAGGTTGACACCTATTTGCTTCCGGTACCGATAATGTTCGTTGAGAGAGGCATCGTAGGGATCAAAGGTTGGCCACGCCGGAATATTGGATGATTCAGGAAGAAAGTTGGTTGGACCATGTAAGCACACCTTGCTTAGTAATGACTTTACTATAGGCATAATCGTATATTGGAAAAGTTGAAAATACAGTGGCAGTAAAGGTTACACGGATAAATAGAATGAGTGAGTACATGATGTATTTGTTTAAAAGGGAAAAAACAAAGAGAGAGAGAAGGAGAGAGAGAGAAAAAAAAAATCATTTTCAAATCCCGCTTTTGTTTTTTGTTTTTTGGGTACCCCTTACTATCTGTATCATGCATTCCATCCTTGTCCTTCTATTCCCCACACTTTCAACTCATTGTCGTCATTATCACCAGAACACTTTGATTTGCTTTCTCACAGTTCATCAGCTGACGATAAAACGCCAAACATGGAAGGAAACAGGTGCCTGGGATAAAACCGAGCATGATAAGAATCCAATCTCCGTTTTTCTTATATGCCAATCAAAGGCATACATGCATGACAGGAGGAACAGGTTTTTAGTATATAACAGGGACAATAACAATATCAATTTACGATACCATTCTATATGTGCATAATTAGATCGACTCGGGGAAGGAGTCAAAGGCGGCGTTCGAAAAGAGTTTATCTTTGAATGCACGTGAAAAAAAAAAAATCAGTTTCACTGCCTGACGAAAAAAAATAAAATAAAATAAGATGACAATGAAATCCCCTTTCTCCTGATTTTTTCCTTTCACTCTCTCACTCTCTCTTATTTATCACTTAATCTATCAACAACCTTTACTTTATCATCTACTCCACCTTATGGCTCCAACAGTATCAACGATAGATACGGTCTTTATTGTTCGACATGGTGAGCGCATAGGTAAGTCAAACTTAATAATGATAGGTGTAATGAAATACTAATGACCAGTTTCTTTGGGTTTGCTCCTAGATCACATTAATGCTTTGTGGGAACCTGACCCAGCTCATGGACTAAACGATCCACCTCTATCTCTTGTAGTAAGTTGATAATAAAGAAATCAAAGAAGAAGAAGGCGTTGTGGCTGTGGAGGAGGTTGTTGCTTATGTTAAAAAAAACAGGAGATTTTTACTAACTTGACTATTTGACTAATTCACAGGGACACACTCAAGCAGAAATGACGGGGAAAATACTAGGTGAATTGATCAAACAACAAAGACAAGGAATGGTATCGCCACCTATAATAGTGATCTACAGCTCACCCTTCCAACGTTGCATTGACACATCGATCGGTATCATAAAAGGGCTTGAACAACATATCGATCCACAATACCCACCTATACTACGAATGGATCTTGGACTTGGTGAATGGATGTCTGACCAATTTTACGACGATATCTCATGCTCAGGCCCTCAATTCCTTGCCCGACACCAAGAAGAACTAGCAAGACGTCAAGCCATGCATTATCAACAACTATCACTATTACAACATGACTCACCACCATCACCACCACCTTGTACAAACGATGATGATACTATGGAACAACAACAACAACAGCAACAACCTTTTTCCTTTTTACTCCCGCCAATGACAGTGGATTATGGGTATCATTCCTCACAATATACCGACTTTGATTTCCCCGAATCTTACACAGACATGCTTCACAGATTTGATCAAACTCGGCGACAATGTATCGATCACGCGACTCGTCTACCAAAGAAGTACAAGATCTGTCATACTGCTTCTCCTGTGTTTGTTATTATGGTCACTCATGCGATTGGTATCAATGCTCTTTTGGATTCTTTCAGAAATACAACTACTCGACCTGTCAAAACACCTTACTGCTGTATATCAAGATTCCAATACAAACCTGATCTCAAATCGGCGACTTCTATACTGAAAAAGGCTCAAAATATTCTGGAAAATGATGAAGACGATGATGGTTGGCTGGATCCTACCTCTTTGAAGATCGAACAACCCAAATGGATACCTGATCTTATTGCTGATGATACTCACCTGACTATACTCTCTCCATCTTGACTGTTTATCCCCATTATTCTATTACTTTATTACCCATATTTGTCTTATCATATTACCTAGTACTACTTGAATCAACTCAATAAAACTACTCCAAATCATACTATTTGTAATTTGATCATTATACTTTTTATTTATTCAAGAAAATTAGCTTGGTCATTTAAACAGACCATGTAATACATATTAACTAATAGGATTTGTCTATTTAATTATCATCACCAATAAATAGTTTAGGTTAATTGACATGCCATATTGACTGATCTATCAATGGACCCAATAAAAGAGAACTATGTTGTAAGATGGATCTACAAGTGCAACCTTCTATGAGGGGGGTCGGTGTTCCCATACGAATTGAAATCCCGAACATGTGACACAGGCACTCGTTATCCGCTGCTCTTTTTTTTCTCTTCTCTTTTTTTTTTTTTCTTTTTCTCACTCCCTCTTTTTTAAAAAATACATTTATCA
Organism: Chlamydoabsidia padenii; assembly: GCA_025330725.1. Classification (NCBI taxonomy): domain Eukaryota; kingdom Fungi; phylum Mucoromycota; class Mucoromycetes; order Mucorales; family Cunninghamellaceae; genus Chlamydoabsidia; species Chlamydoabsidia padenii. Next base: position 369,860 of record JAIWND010000004.1, on the reverse strand, counting down.
TGAGCTCTGTTTCTTCTCATGATGGGAGCGACAAGGACTCTTTACGACAAAAGAACAACAACAACAACAACAACAACAACAACAACATTGATGGCCTTCCCTTCAGGTATGCTTCGTTACGTAAAACCGATTTACTGGACGCTATGGATTCCTTTAGGGCTCGCGATACCGACAGTTGGAGTGTAGCAGCAACCATTGATGATCAAGAATCTGTTATCAGTGTGCAAGGTGGACTGGTAGGTCTCTCTGGCAGCACAACCACTCTGGATACTATACACGATTCTTCGATTGATGAAACATCTTCTCTACCGCCAACGAACAACAGTAGTCCACACATCACAACTATTCCCATGGGTGGACATAGCGACCTCCTCTTACACCAGCAAACCCAATCGCGACAACATGTTGAAAGGCAACTTGATATGCCTTTGGAAACTCTACGTGACCTTGATGACCATACGAGTACGACAACTGGTGACGACGAAGACAAACGATCTCGATCAAATGCGGCTGAATTTGGGGATGATGGAACTACTAGATCGGCAGTGACTGATTTTGATGACATTGATAGCGGGGATAACAATGATTCTGATCAAGATAGTTCAATACGTGGAGAAGATGACCAGGCGGACAAAGCAGAACAGCAGCAACAACAGCAGCAACAGCAGCAACAAGGATCCTGCGATGGTGGAAATGGACAAGATACTCATCATCAATCTGATCACCACAACAATCGATATCATCACCGAAGACAGCGTCAACATCATGTTGTCAATGATTCTATTGCAGCACCTCCTCAGCCTCAACCTTCCTTTACACCAGTGACAAAATCTTATGTGGAACTTTTGGAGGAAAATGACATTCTACAATCTCAAATCCATAATCTTCAAATCACACAAAAACATCAAGCACAGGTGATAGATAATCTTCGATCGTTAACCGAATGCAGTGAAAGGGTATTCGACAAGGCCATCAATCTCTCACAACTTACAACTGATGAACAAAAGAATATACTCAAGGCATCTCAAGCCCAGCAACCGGAACAACAAGAACATGCCGAACATCCTCAATTGGTGGTGGAAGATATTGGTGACACAATAAGGGGATCTACGACAACAACAACAACAACAACAACACTGGTACCAGTATCCACGGCAACACCAACAACGACAATCAATATACCTCCTGTGGTGTACGCACACACAATCACTGAACTCCTGGAACGGCTCTCCGACCGTGTACATCAATTTGTTATTGCAACAGTCGATCAACCTTGGCAACTTGTATTGGAACAACATCTCTTCACTGCAATCACCGATGCTTACCTTGTTGCCCTACCGTTCGGCACCGACAACCAACAATTACTCAACACAGCCTATCGTGATCAACTCCGACGATTCCAATCGACTCTCGGCTCCAGCTTTGCCCAGTGGTACCGTCGCCAAACCGTCCAATCTCTCTCTTTGAACCCGGCCACAAAGGAGTACTTGGAACAAATGCAAGAAAAACTGACGATCGAACTGATGCAAATATTGGCCAAACACGATATGCGGAAATCAAACCAACTCCCTTTGGTCGATCAAGAGGCTTGGGCAGATGTATTACAATGGTGTCGAAACCTGTCTTTGGAAATTCATGGTGGCGAGGCAGATGTTATTGCTCAGCCCATTACCCCTGGAATTGATTATGATTCCGATATCATGACTGTGGTGGCTACTGGTGGTAATGACAATCCAACTTCCGACAACATCACTAAGGGGAAGAAGGTCAAGTTTGTTGTCAGTCCCTTATTTATTGATGAAGACGACCGGGTGTTATTGACTGCAAGAGTCTTACTGGATTGATGATCTTTTGGCCTCTGGTTTAAAATACAGTGTTTTTATATCTCTCGTTCTCTCCCCTTTCCCCCTTTAGTTTATCATATACCTTTGATATTTTTTTTTTTTTTTTTTTTTTTTTTACTATCTATATCATATCTCTTTACCAATAAAAAACTGTCTTTAACTGGAAGATCGGCATAATATGTGGGGTGTCTCATGTGTTGGGCAGATGACTATTTGATTTATAGTTTTGATCGGGGTGTATCATGCGCTTTTACTGTGTAATCATCACCACTAATGTCATTGAATACATAATCTTCAAGGCAACATATCCATAAACGGAAGGTCGATGGAGTGATCATGAGGGGTATACCATTGAAGCGGTATCATGTATAATAATGGCCAAGCTCTTTTTCTCTCTTTTCTAAAAGTGTCAAGGAACCCCGAAAACCAAGTTTCAATCTCATTGGCCAGATCAATTTTCAAATCCCGGCACTTATTTTTATCTTTTTATCTTTTTATTTAAACTCTTCTTCTTCTTCTTTAATCGATCGCGCCATGACTCCATCTTCTCTTGTCAAAGAGTTTCAGCTATATGCTGATCCTCAGCAAACCATGCTTATTACCAAATACAAAAGCACAAAAACTGGACTGACAGTGATGCATGTCGATATTGATAGTAAGCTCACCCTACAACAACAAGGGTCTGCGTCACTCTTTCTTACTCTTCTTCTTTTTTTTTTTTTTTTTTTTTTTTTTTTTTTTTTTTTTTTTTTCTTTCTTTCTTTCTTTCAACAGGTCCTCTTGTAAATGGTTATCTTACCTTGGCCACTGAAGGTAAGAAGACATTGGGAAAATATTGCCAACACATGCACTAGGTATTAATCTCACTTATCTTTATTATTTTACACATAGCTTTTGAAGACTCTGGTGGATTCCATTGCTTGGAACAGTAAGTGGAATACTATATAGATATCTTGACTAGTCAGCCACTAATCAAACTTCTTTTTTGCTACCTGTTAGTCTTGTGTTTCTGGGAAGTGAACAATATCCATACAAGGTAAAGCAATAGCGAAAAACAAACGCCCCTTTATTCTTTAAACTTTGTTACTAACTACTGCTCATGTCATTTGTAGGGTGTACTAGATTCGCTTGCCAATCGTGCCATTGCTCAAGGAACTAATGCGTGGACGGACGTTGATCACACATGCTACAGTAAGTCTCTCATACCTTTTTTTTTTTTTTAATACTAGGCATCACTTACACTTTTAATTTGTAGCTGTCACCACGGCAGGAAGTCAAGGCTTTTTGGATCTGCTTCCAATCTATGTCGATCACATTCTCTATCCTACTTTGACTGAAAGTGGATGTCACACCGAAGTTCATCATATCAACGGGAAAGGTGAAGACGCTGGGGTAAGACTCAAATAGTGGAACAAAGTGATAACATTTGACTCACTGTTATTTATTTTGAGTTTAGGTCGTGTATAGTGAAATGCAGGTAACTGTCTTGAACATACATATACATACATGGGCATTGCATGGAACATCGGATTACTAATTTTTTTCTTTTGGTAGGGCTGTCAAAACACTGGAGATGACCGGCTCCACCTCCGAATGAAACGAATCATGTACCCAGAGAACTGTGGCTACCGATCTGAAACAGGTGGACTAATGGAATGCCTTCGGGAACTCACGGTGGAAAAAAGTAAGGAAATAGAATGGATTCATAAAAGGCGTACGATAATACTAACTGACTTTTTATTTTGATAGTTCGCAATTATCACCAATCTTACTACCGTCCTGACAACTTGTGCTTAATCATTACTGGCAAGGTGGATGAATCTGAATTGATGAAGGCCCTGGAACCGATTGAAGCAAACATTATCAGCAAGGGTCCTCTACCTGAAATGGAACGACCATGGTTTAAAACTGGTGTCTTCCCTAATCTGGCCGGTAATGTGGAGGAAACAGTGTTATTCCCCGATGAAGATGAATCAATGGGTTCTGTCTTGCTTGCCTGGAATGGTCCTGGTTGTCATGTAAGGAAAAATGCTTTTTAAAACACATTATCAAAATAATCATCTCACTAATAACTTTTTTTGATATACATAGGAATACCTGCAATTAAAAGCCTTGGAGGTTTTGAATGTCTACCTCACCGATTCTCCTGTCTCCGTCCTTCAGAAAGAATTTGTTGAAATCGAAGATCCTCTATGCACAGGTAAAAACAACCAAGGGCTCATTGATTATGCATATCTCACCTATAATGTACTTACATTTGATAGATGTGGACTTCCATATGACGGATCATCTGAAAACTACCCTCATGTTTAGTGCCTCAAGTGTACCTATCGAAGAAATGGAAGAACTCCCGGAACACTTCTTTTCCACCCTCCGCCACTTGGTTGACACCAAAGATATCGATATGGAACGCATGGCTACGGTGATCGACAAGGAATTGCAAAAGGTAAAAAAAAAAAAAAAAAGAAGGGTAGCGCATACCTGATGATAAATGAACAGAGAACTAAAAACTGACCTTTTTGTCCTTGTTTTTATATATAGCTCCTCGATAGTGCTGAAACGGATGCCCACGACACTGCTGCCGGCGTTTGTATTTATGGTAATATGTTCTCTTGATGCATGAATACCAGTTTACTAACCATTCGGTATTCTTCAGATTTCCTATATGGTGCCAAAGGTGGGAAGGATCTCGAAAAATCGGTCAAGGACCACGAATATCTCGCTAAATTGGAGGAATACACTGTATCTGACTGGTTGGATGTCATTCAAAAGTAAGATTAAACAAACTAAGAAGGATATTATTCATATACATTGTATTAACTCCCCCTTTTTTTTGTGGTTTTAGGTATTACTTGGATGTGCCTCATATTACTTTGCTTGGAAAACCATCTGCTGATTTTGCTGACCAGTTGGCTGAAGAAGAACAAAACCGGGTCGAAAAACAATGTCAAGATCTCGGTGAACAGAAGCTGAAGGAACTACAAACCAAGTTGGAGGACGCTATGGCGGAAAATGATAAACCCCTTCCTTCTGGTATCTTGGAAAGCTTTAGGATTCCTCCTGTATCATCCATCAACTTTATCAATGTGATCTCTGCTCGAAACAATGCCACTGACGATCCGTAAGTGTTTAAAAGAAACATACAATACGAAACAGACAAGCTAACCTTTATTTCCTCGGGCGGGTAATCTCGTTTTATAGATCAAACGATGTACAAACACATATCAACAAGGATACTGGGGCAGACGTTCCTCTGTTTATCCAATACGATCGTAAGTCTTAAAGAAATAGACAATCAATCTGAACCAGGTATCTTAACTCATCCCCTCCCCCCTTTTTTTTCTCCCTTTTTTGCGTAGATATTCGATCTCGATTTGTCAAGATTGCTGCTCATATCGCCACGTCCACTATTCCTACCCATTTACTTCCCTACACCAGGTTATTCTTGAAAGCCATCTTCTCCTTGCCAGTGAATAGAAATGGAACCTTGATTCCTTATGAAGATGTTGTTAAAGGTCTCAGTGAAGATACTTTGGAATATGATGCCTCTCTTGGTACCTCTAGTGGTTTCCGTGAACTGGCTGTTTTTATATTAAAAGCAAAGGTGGGCATATTAATCAATCCTCTCTCTACACATATATTAACACTTTCCTTTTCTCTTATTAGGCATCTAACTACGAAAAGGCAGTACAATGGCTACAGGATATATTGTGGAATACTCAATTCACTGCTGAAAGGTAAAGAAGACACTATGGTGTAACATAAAAGAGTAACTAACTATGGCCTTTTTGATTTAGATTGAAGGTGGTAGCAAGTCAAATACTGAATGATATCCCACAAGCAAAACGTGATGGACATGGGGTAAGTTCGGATAAAAGCATTGCATATATATAGTGATACTAACTGGTCCTGCGTCTAATAGATGGTCAATGCTTCTTTACGAGCCTTGCAATTCGATGCGAAAAAATCTGCTAGCGCGGCCCGTAATGTCCTCTTTCAAACAACATTTTTACAAGACGTTATACAAAAACTGGAAAACGACCCATCAAGTATCTTGGCTGACCTCAACGAATACCGTGAAGCCTGTAAGTGGAAATACAAAATCACATTTACCCAGTAGATCGCTAATAATGCTTTTTCATTGAAAACTTCTTTAACGGACTAGTGTGCAATCCCAACAACATCCGTATACATGTGACCGGTGATATCTTGAACTTGGAAGCTCCTCGCACGGCATTCAAAGGTTTTACATCCACAAAGGTAAAAAGTAAAAGCAATGTGGTCAACGTTGAATCATATTGCAATGCTAACTCTCTACTTTTTGATATTTTGTTTATTAGGTTGGATCCCTGACACCAATCCCATTGTCCCGCGATGTTCTTAGTCCTTCCGGCCTGGAACCTGGTCAAATTGTAAGTACAGTCAAAAAGATCGATTTGTTTTACGAAAACTGATATTATTTTGATAGGCCTATGTTGTCAATTTGCCATCCATCGAAAACTCATTCTCCTTACATAGCACCAAATGCCCTAACAGATTCGATGATCCTGATATTGCTCCTTTATTGGTGTTGATTGAATTACTTAATACAATGGAAGGCTACTTTTGGAAACTAATCCGTGGTCAAGGCCTGGCTTACTCTTGCTTCCTGGACGCCAACGCTGAAGCTGGTCTACTCACATTCACGATCTATCAATCTCCTGATGCCTTCAAAGCCTTTGAACAAGCCAAGATTGTTATTGACCAACTCATCAATAAAGAGGTAAGAAGGGAAAGAAAAAACAAATAGGGATATTGGGTTGACTCTTAAACTTTTTTATTTCAATGGAATGAATAGATGGATATCGAGCAAACCGCCATTGATGGTGCAAAAAGTGCTGTGATCTATAGTATGGTGGCTCGTGAAAACACAATGAATCGTGCTGCTTTGCAGTCCTTTGTCAACCAAGTATTACGTCAAGTACCTGCCTCTTATAACCGCGATCTTTTAACAGCAATTCAGGTACGAAGCATAAAAATAAAAGAAACATATAATTTTAACTTTTTATCTCTTTATATGGGTATGTCGGTGGAACATATAGGCGACCAGTGTTGAAGATTTGCATCGGGTGCTCAAGAAGTATTTTGCCAACATGTTTAGACCAGACACCTCCAACGTCATGGTTGTCAGCTCACCTACCAAAACAAGTGACATCCAAAAAGGTTTTGAAGGCCATGGATTTACGATGAAGACAATCACTCTCAACGACCTCTCTCTGGATGGACTTGGTGGACAACAATAACATGGTGATCTTTGGATATGGAGAGATAAAAAAAAAAAAACACTTCACACACTTATGAACACTCCCCTATACATTAATTACATAGTCATTCACAATCTCAACTTAGTTTAGTCATATATGCACCCTTTATAGATAGAGCTGTTTATTCATCTTCCCCCACTCCCACCCATTGTGTTTGTTACTATTTGCTTGCTTGCTTTTATAAATGTCAATTTAATAAATATTACGTTTGTGCTTTGTTTCATGCAATCACTGACTTACTGTTAAACTATTGATTTTGATTGGAACATGACTTCTCTTGAAGTAATTATAATTGATTGGGGTATTTAAAACCAAAGAGTGCATTATGCTCATACAAAATGTTTGCTTTGCATGAATTTGACGATAGTTGAATCCCCGATCCCAGCTGCCAAAAACCTGCCTATAATATTAAAATCCCGTACCCAGAGGCACCTTGAGGTTACTTCCTTGTCAGATTGGAAATGACCACTCCTCACTTTATCACTAAACCATCTCAATAATGGGGTTTTCATTTCCGGTCAACTTTGTTTAACCCAAGTTCTAACGTCTTTTTAGTCAAGATGAAGATGGATGTCGATTGATAATTGAGCTTGCGTCAAGAAAGAAAAAATCATTTTCAAATACCGCCTTCCCCTATACACGCATAGTCAGATCCGAGAAGGCTTCTTACTAAATTTTCCATGCATGTTACTATTTAAGGGGACCATCTTATTTCACATTATTTCCAGTGATTGCTTAGTCAATTGTTCAATTATCACAGTGATTCAAGCGTCTTACATCATCATCACCAAAATGTATTTTGTCTTTTTATCTCTTGATGTATCTACTACATCCGTTACACCACATCAGTACTGTACATGAATGTTGTAGTTTTTATTCCACACGCACTACTGTATTCATTAGGGAATCTTTGACATTGATACTTACATTTCATTTGTACCTTTTTCTAGAAAAGTGCATAGCATTACATTGTAGATGGGACAAGGATTTAAAACATTGAAAGCCCGCCTGGGTGTGGATAAAGTTTCAAATTTTATTTCTTGGTTCTCTTCTCCTTTATTACTTTTTACATTTGTTTGCTTTACTGGTGGTAAATGGTGACGCTTGCGCATAATGTTCTTTTATCCTCTTTGAAAGATTACCAACAATGTGACGAAAGCCTTACTGCTTTAGTGAAGCGTTCCATTCTTGAACCTCTCCATTCTGATCTTCTACACCAAGAGTCTAGGGAACAAGGCAAGCCAATCAATCACCCCGACATTCGACAAGAAGCAAACCGACTATCTCCTTTGGCTATATGTATTGTTAATCAAAATATCGAATCCCTCAAGAAATTCAAGGACTGGGCACGTAACAATACGAACAAGGACATCGACTCGTGGTCACGGACAAAATGGATTAACTCTATCAAAAACTGTCTATTTGACACTTCCTTCCTCGCTATTGAAGCACTCGAGCTTATCAACGTTTATTATTCGCCACTAAAACATTTGGATATTGAAAAAACGACCTCTAATCTGATTTGTAAACTCGTGGATCTTGATGAAGTAAGTCTAGCAAATAATAATAATACACTTTGTAAAAGATCTAATTGTTTGTTTGTTTCCCATAGTGGACACGGGCACTTGACAAACTGGTCATCTTTCGACAACATCTGATTAGCCTAGGAAGGGTGGAACTCAACGACAACCTTGGATCCAGCAAACACACTTGTCACCACAACCTTAATGTCCACGATGAAGTGATTGCATTTGGTGCTGACTCTGAGGAGATCCCAGGGCAATATGACAAACACTTTGCGACACAACTACCCGACCCTCCTTCCACTGGTGATTGCTGGTATTGTGATCTTCCTTCCATGTCTTCTTGGGAAGAAACGACAATACAAAAGTATGCTGATCTATTTGTCTTCCCCATGGATGCCGACATGAATGAACGCAGCTTGATCCTTCTTGTCTTGGCCTATCAAATGAATGCTATCCGATCTTGGTGTGGTATCAATGGTGGAACTATGATCAAGGTAAGGTAAACATATCAAAACAAAGCTTGTAGAGTCCCCCACGCTTACCTTATCTATTATGTAGTATCTTGTTATTCTAACAGATCGACCTGGAAACTTTATTGATTGGTGCAAACGCCTTAGACAGTATGATGATCTGATGGCGAACAAGCAGCTCGATCTACTTCGACGACATTTGATGAAAACTGCTGACAAGGTTTCCAAAACCAATGGTAATAAAGTAAGAATGTGGACTTGATACTTGATCTTGTACTAACTTTATGTATGTTAATATAGGTGATTCGTTGGTCATTATGTCTATTCAAGTCCTTGCCTTCAGATCTGCTATTTGGTCAACTATGGTGCCATTCCGATCAATTTGCGATCAGTTTGTGCTACTGGGATCAAATTACGAATCTTCTACGACAAAAGGTAACTACTCTGTAAAATACAACTCCAATACTGGATACTCACATTCCCCATTTTTTTGTCATTATCTAGTTGATTACAATCTCTTGCAAGCATTCTGTGGTGACTTGATGTACGCACTTTATCCTGCTCCTCTACAGACATCTGACTTGGAAGCGTGCTTTAGACTTTTTGAATACTTTGCACATGTCACAAGAAAGGTAAAATAGAACGGAAATAAATAGTATGCTGATATTGGTCTAATCAATGACAACCTTTTTTTTTTTATGTTTGTATTAGGCGAAAGACCATCCTGACGCTATCTCCCGCTTTGCATCAATGATACCAATTCTTAACGACATCTTCAACAAAATGACGATTACTCCGACGTGCTCAAACGTTGCTTATAATACTCTAATGAAGCTGTCACTATGTACATTACAAATAGATGTACTATTCCATGTGAAATCAGGTAAGCTAAAGGAGATAATCTTACATGGTACATATCCTAACTGTCATTTGATTTGAATAGAAATGACAAGTACTGACTTGGGATCGCTACTCTCTGATACCAGCTCTTCTATCGACGCACTTATCCAATTAATACAAATCGATGACATATGCAACAAAGACCATACAGGACAGGTGTTGATAAAACTAGGAACGGGTATTCGTGCGTTTTGTCAAAGCAGTAGTCGATTCCGGGAAATGGTGGAACAACAACACAAACCCAACACTTTCGATTGCTCTTCAAATTTATCGTCACCTGTAGCGCCAGAATCATCGCTTGTAATGGAATGGGAACAACACGCTGAAGAAATGACAAGTGCTCTACAAGGCTGTCGCGAATTGATGCGTCTCATGACAATATTAGTTAAAAAACATGTAAAAGAAAAATTATAACTTGATCTAGTTACGGAAATTGTTTATTGACTTTTGTTTATTCATAGGAACAATCCAATGGTGAACCGATTTCAAATGTACTTATTAGTGATTTGTTGCTGACCTATGTACATGTAATGATTGTTTTGGCTGAAATACAATTCGACCCTCTCAACGATGATACCATTTATCAAGCCTTGGAATATCTTGAATCTGCCGAACACTTATGCTCAGACTTTGAATTCTCCGGTGGACGTCGTGCAATCTCTGCTGCTTATTACACATTGGGATCTAAAATGGTCAAAATGGAGGTGGTATCAAAAGCTGTATATCCTTTACGTAAGGCCTGTACTATTCTGGAAATGGTTTCTGCACAAATGGTTTCGGATAGGGATCAATTACAACTTGTACAACGATATAAAATTTTGGGGACTTCCTTCCAAAAGGGTGGTAACTTTAAGGTAGGCACAAAAAAAAAGCCCCCCCCCTTTTATCTTACTAATTATTTCATTCATTTACAGGAGGCAGCCAAAGCGTATCGGATGGCGCTGAAACATATTCCTGCATCAACAATTGACTTATTTATCATGGACTCCGATCGACTGGCTATATCTACACTGATTAAACGTCAACCTCTCGTTCCTGGGCTCATTAACCGCTTTATTCAGGCATCCTACAGCGACCACACAGGACAAACTACTTATTCAACTGAAATCATGGATACATCGACACTGACATCTATTCAAATATGCATCTTATATGAATGTGAAGTACGGGCGCTTTTTACATTATTACCTCGACCCAATTTGATAATGCAACAAGACTTGATGATCGACTCACTGCTGCAGCACTATCCTGCTGATCAGTATCCAATACGACGAACAAGGTAACATTCAAAAAGATATAGCCAAACAAGTTCTCCAGAATAGTGTATCAATTTGACCATGTTTGTTTTGCTCTTACTTTATTTTGTCGGATCATAGAACTTTGTTGTCCAAAATACAAATGATACATGCCAAAGCAATTGATGATGAAGAATCCATTAGATCCGCTATTCAATTAGCTCTTGAAGCGCAGGGCCTTTTAGCGAAAAAGGTAAGTACTTGAACATAAAAGTAGCTGGTTTATTGATTACAATGATTTTGATACTCTTACTAGGACTTTGGTTTTGATGGCAATCTTCGAGCTTATCAAAGACATTATATGGCCCTGGCAATCTTTTGGCTTGGTATTCTTCGCCGAAGACTCGGTGGAAACTATCTCAACAACTTTGATTCTGCTCTTCGTCAATGGGGTCACTTGCTGGAGAACTTGGGCCCGCTGCTTTCAAACAGTAAGTAATCACAAGACCAAGGGGTGGGCGGATGTTGAATATAATTCATGCAACGAACAGTTTGACAATCTAACATTCCCTGTTTTTAACTTTGTAACTATTTAAGATCCGAACTCAAAAGAAGATCTTGAAAAGGTAGATCTTCAAATAGACGATTATAATGGTTTATATGGCCACTTGCGTAAGTCATATGTTTTGCCTGATGGACTGGATATATCTGTGTTTGAATTCTTACATTGATCAACCATTTAATCTCAATATAGGTATTCTCGCTGATTTATTTGGACTAATTGGTCATCCTTCTTTGCAAATCAATGCCATGCGATTAATACTCAAGCTTAATAATGGATTGCGTGATTCAGCAACTGATTGTTATTCAGGTAGGTAGAGGAAATTGATACGTATTTGCATGTCAAACTAATAACTTTATCTTTTATAGACTCTGTTGTCATTATGACCAATATTGGGCGTATTTATACGAATCTCGGATATTCTGGAAAAGCCGGCATGGAATTTTCCAAGGCGGAAAGCATCTTGGCAAGATACCCATGTTCCAATCAAGCGGAACTTCAATACTTGGTAGAATACTCTTATTACCTTTCCACGATTGGTGATTATGAAAAAAGGTAAATGTAACAATTATACAAAGGGGAAAAAGAAAATTTTGTGAAATACGACATCAACATTGCTAACTCACTTATATTTTGAAATTTAAATAGCCACACCATCTTCAATACAACAAGGCTCTTCTGGGACAAAATTGAACAACTGGAGGAACCTTTGATGAAACCACTGGAATCACTAAAGCGACAAGTCATCAAGCGCCTCACAATATCCGACTGCCACCTTGTAAGGTCATATATATCTTTACATATGGTAAGACAAAACCCAGGATGATATGTTACCATGACCTAAAACCAATAAACGATAAATATATGATATGTAGGGATCCTTGGATGTGGCTATATCGGACGCTGTCTCAAGTTATCAAGTCTTGAATAACTTATTGGAGTCCATCAAGAAGACAGCGAACTCCACTCTTATCGAAAACAACAATGCATATGACAAGATCATTGATCCTTGTAAAGATGGTGGCCTGGGTCAACAACTAAAACCCGGTTTCAATCTTCTCTTTGAAGAATACCAATGGATAACAGCAAAGGTAAGTAACAAGTCGATGGCAGTTGGGATGGGATTGTATACTGGAAACTAACTTTTCAAAACTCTTTATTTTGTCTCTCACCAACCCTATCCTCGCCAATAGAAATTGGGTGCTTGTATCGAACGGCTGGCTATCTTACACATGACACGTGGTACTTGGTCTGATGCGCAATGGTTCCTTTTGCAAGGAATACAGCTTGGTGAACGGATCGAATCGAATGTTATGGTATACCGGTTTTTACTCCTTCAAAGCAGCTCTTACCTCCAAACTGACCAAGTAGACAAATGCAAATCATGTTTGGATTCAGCGACCATGTTACATGCGAAGGTAATATAAAGAAAAGTGTTAATGTTGTATGTATGTATCTCACCTTTGTATGTATGGATGTACTTCTTTTTTATAGGAATCATTCGATATTTGGGATGAAATTGAATTGAAATCTGCTTCGGGAAATCTTCATGCACACTTTGGATTTTTGCATGAATCTATCAAATCTTATGACATTGTCGACGAACTCTTACTTCGAATGATGGACCATGCATATATAAACAACTTTGAGAGGCTGTCTGAAAGGTAAAGATGGGAATATGGGATAGGAGTATTACTGTTCAACTTCTGATTACTAACTCTACCTCTTTATTTATTTGTTATTATCTGCTATAGTGGTGAAAACCTAGAACAACACCTCAACCTACCTCATTATGATTATGTCGTAGAAGAAGACATACATGGTAATACAATATATTTAATCTACCTCACCTCCTTCACAATCTGATAACAGCCATTTTCATTTATTTATTTAGATCATACTCAATATGACTGCCAATCTCTATACGCAAAGCAAGCTCAAAATGCTGTCCGGAAACTTGTGGTTATGGCGAAAATGGGGCGGATATCTAGTGGACTCAAGCTACTTGAACTACTCAAAGAATCTGGAAACATGGCGGGACATATGGTTAGTAAAAAGGATTGAACGAAAGTAATCGACTCAAAACTAACAAATGCGTATTATTAGAACATATTGGAGGTCGCTAGTGCTCACATCCGGTTGATGATTATCAAGAACGATCTTTTGAATCACATTAATCTGGCATTAATGGGGAAAAGTGGTAAGACTATATGAATAGTAAAGTACAAATAACCACATAATCTAATCTATTTCTTTTTTTAATCATGTAGTATCGTCATTGAATTTTATTTGCTCATCCTCTCGAGACAACAACTGTAATGAGGGCACACATAACATTCTCTCGGTTGGTGACAGCTTGGACCGAGTAATATCATGCACACTGGCTACTCTTACGAAATGTCAAAGTATTGAAACAGTGGCCAATGTGGAACAACTGTATCTTGATGCTGGATTAGCCATGCTTCTCAAAAATATGGTTTCGATCCCCGATATCACTTTGGTCAACAATCATGTATCTACAACTGCATTTTATCTGGAAATGGCAAAATCTATTGGTGTCCGACGTAAAATGCAAAACTGTTTGGATCAAAAACTATCAATGCCACCACCTTCACCAATAAATGACTTGATTTGGCCAAAACCAGTTATGGAATCAACTTTGGCAAACGTACCATATAATAGCAACACTCGACAAACATTATCATCATTTTTATCAGAAGCAACAACGAAACATCTGATGAACCTACGCACAAGTTACCAACAAGAGTATGATCTAGATGGTCTTGAATTCCAAAATACCTTTGTCAACATTCTTTCTCCTCACTGGACTGTATGCTCTTTATCTTTGGATGTGGATGGTCAAATACTATATGCTACTCAATACCGTACCGGTAAACCTCCTCTTGTGCTTCGACTACCTCTCAATCGCGTTGCTGAACGAAGTCATTCCAAATATTCCCGTCATGCCAATGTTGGGATCACTTACCAGGAGGCTCTTTATGAATTCAACAACATCATGGGTCTTCATAAACAAGAAATGCATTCCAACAAAACCAATATGCTCAAGAAGGATGTCGAAGATTGGTGGATGACTCGCTCGCAACTCGATGCTCGGCTGAAGAAACTCTTGGAAGAAATGGAAAGATCTTGGATAGGTGGTTTCAAAGTAAGTGAAAAGAAATACATATATGACATTTATACCAATGAACTCATTTTTTATTTTACTATTGTAGGGACTATTCTCCGGTAGGCATCACATATCTATCAAGGCGCTGGTCACCTTCAGACAACAACTTGCACATATCCTCAGGGCAAATCAACCTAGGCTATCAACATCAAGCACTCAATGTTTTTTGGATATCGAAGAACCAATCTTACATATAGTAATCCAACTCGGCACCAATCCAACTGACTATGATTTAGAGGACATTGTGTACTTTTTACTGGCAGCCTACGAAAATCAGGGCTTCTCCGTGGATCATTCTGAAATCACCATTGGTCGTATGATAGAACAAATCCGGCAAGCCATAAAATCCTATCACAATGAAGCGACACAAGAAGGTATCAACACAATGGAGCGACAACCCAACGAACACATCATCTTGATCCCCGACAAAAACACTCGAACCTTTCCCCTGGAAAGCCTGCCTACCTTACGATCACAACCTGTGTCCCGCCTACCTTGTCTCTCCTTCTTACGGGATCGCATTTTGTATGCTCAACATCATTTTAAGGATAACCAAAGTATCACAACAATGGAAAACCGCGAAAGGAATAACGACAAGAGACACGATTGGAATGAAATCACCATCGACCGATCAAGATCTTATTATGTGCTCAACCCAACTAACGACCTAGAAGATACCCAAACTGGACTTGAAGACATATTTAACAGGTTTGTAATACATTACTTGGAGGCGGGGGAGGGGATTAGTAGGGACTCACTTGTTTTTCTTTGATAACGATTTATTTGTAGAATGCACTCTTGGGAAGGTTGTGCGGGGAAGGTGCCTAGTGAAATCGAATGTCGAAGCATGCTAATGGAAAAGGATCTGTATATGTAAGTATTGTATCATTGGGGTAAAACAGACTCATCTAAACAAACTAAATTTATAGGTACTTTGGACCAAGTGCAGGACAATCATTCATACGTGGACAAACTATTAGGCAACTACCAAAATGCTCGGTTGTGCTATTACTGGGGTGCAATAATTGTACACGACAATCGAGGGATGAATGTGATCAGCACGGCTATTACTTGGACTATCTACTTGCTGGCAGGTATGTTTATGTAAAAGAGGTTATGATGGTAAACTTGATTCTCACCTTTGATTATTAACTTGCAGTCCTGCTGTGGTCACCAACTTATGGGACATGACCGACAAAAACATCCACCAAGTTGGGCGAAAAATCATGCAACAATGGGGTCTTTTTGATGGACTAGATGAAACTGGCTTTGTACAGCAAAAAAGAACCAAGAAAACTAAGTCATTGATAGAAGCACTCTCATCATCCCGCGATGAATGCCAATTCCCTTACCTTGTCGGTAAGTTTTTTTTTTTTTATTTCCACCCCTGCCCTCTTAACTAACCCTCCTCCTTTATTTTTGTAGGTGCGTCCTCCGTAGTATACGGTGTACCTGTATATATTGTATGACCTTTTAACTTGTAATATTGATATTCAACTTGTATTATAGTTTTAGTTATAGTATCTTTAGATGTAGTTAGTATGTTATTGATTAAATAAATGATACATTATACAATAAACAATCAATGAACCAAGTGAAGTTTCTTTGTAAGGTCAAGTACTAGACAAACCCAAGCATAGATAATCAACTTTTATTCATAATAATGGTATACATATGATGTTTTATTACTTTTATTTGGGCATGATCATAAGATTTTAAAGCATAGGGTGGTATAACAAAAAAAACACACAAAGTAAAACAAACAAACAGTGGAATAGGTATGTCTACAGGTAATAAACTAACAACTAGGGAGTCCAAAAGATAATACACCAGGGAACTGTTCTTGATCATCATCATCAGAGAGGTTGTCGTTCACTTCCACTTGTTGATAAAGAGCTTGTTACAGATAACTTCGAGCTAGTTACAGTCCGATGTAGAGATTGAGGTGGTGATCGACTTTCGTTCCTACGTCTTGTTGCTTCAGCTAATTCAATACAAAATAAAAAGAGGATTAACACAGTTATATGACATAAACGTTTCACCCACACCCCTTCTTTTTCCCACTTACCTTTTTCCCTGGAAGCTTCACGATTTAAACGTTCGATTACCTTGTCCAATTTCCTTAACCAAATTTGTTGTTCATCCAAGCTGTGAGTATGTAAGACGTGGGTGGTGGAGGCCCCCATAAAAGTCGAATTCAAATTGTCGACACCTTGATAAGAAGAGACGATTTCAATGCAGTAGTTTTGACCAGCAGCTTCGTCTTGGTCGAGGGGTCGTATCCTTGCTTGTTCTAATCCAATATGGCCCTTGTATTGTAGCACCGTTCGTTGTCCTTCTTGCTTTGGCCGCACAAAGACAAGTAAATCGGAGAAGAGAATATAGGTGCGTTCTTCCCCCATAGATTTCGAATTCATCACCACTCGTGCCAGTTGTCCTTGAAGAATCAATCGCCGATTAGCTTTGACACCAAAGGGAGCACCAATAAGAGCCTGTTGTATCATGAGTACTTGGTCAACATTGTCGGCATCCGCCACCCTATTTGAAGTATTTAAAAAAAAAAAAAAAAAAAAAGAAAAGGGAAAGAGAGAGGTTGAAAAGGCGGGACGTGAAATATTTTCGATGCCCTTTTTATCCATTTACCTTGGGTGTATCCTTGTCGCAAGTTCGGTGATTTTCTCCATGCAACAATCCAATGCCGTTTTATCAGGGTGTAGTGTAAATGTTTTTTCAGCTATTCCACAAATAAATTTTTCATAACGATGGATGCATCCAGCAGGGATTTGGAGTAAAGAAAGTAAAGTGGCTCCTTTCAAAGCCCGATCTTTATGCGCTTGCTTGAAAAAAAAAGGGGGGGTCAACTTTTTATATGTATGTCTTTGTTAATATGCTTACATCAATAAACTTTTTGAATGGTTGGTACTTTGTTAATCGCTCATAAGTGGTCACTGCAATAGCATAGTTGCTCAAGTATGCATAATATGCATCTAATAAAGGAAACTAAAGAAAAGTTGAATATGTAACTAATGTCCCTTGATGACTGCTACACCTTTTCTTTTTTTTTTTTTTTTCCCTTTACCCAAGACAAGATCACATCAGAAAGAATTTGAGATGGTCCCCAGATACGCATGCTAAAAACAGATGATTGTGATCGTGTGTATGTTGCCCAACAGGGTGAGTACAAGAAAAAAAATTTTTTTTTTTTTTTGTCTTACCGTTGCTCGAGCGACGTCAGTATAGTACGATGATTATTAACAATTGTTTCAAAATTACCAAAAAGCCATTTAAGCTCTCTTTCAGTACAAACTAACTTTCGACTACCAAGAAAGTTGAACGAAGTCTGTTTGGAATCCTTTTTCAGCGGAGTTAAAAAGACATTGATTACCAAATTGAGCGATTTCAAATAAGCTCGTTCGGAGGTGACCAACTGATCCACATATGATTGTCTTGCTTGATAATCCCTTTCATTTTCTTTAATCGTTCGTGTTAAAAAAGCTATACCTTGTGATAAGGTGTTGGTGCTTGTTTTATCTTACCGAATAAAGC
The DNA here is from genome assembly GCA_025330725.1 of Chlamydoabsidia padenii. NCBI lineage: Eukaryota > Fungi > Mucoromycota > Mucoromycetes > Mucorales > Cunninghamellaceae > Chlamydoabsidia > Chlamydoabsidia padenii. Next base: position 351,287 of record JAIWND010000004.1, on the reverse strand, counting down.
AGCATCATCCGTGTCCTCAAACCGAAGATTATTGATCATTTCGATTGTATCATCATCTAAAGCGTCAAAACCAATCATTTCTGACTGGAGATGCTTCTTGTACGGGGCCTGATCGGGTGTTGGGGGTAATGGTTCGTTGATAAATGAAGCGTAATCAGATGGATACGTTTCACTATTACTCTGTGTTGAACTACCAAAAGACAATGTCTGATCAATTGGGTATTGGTTATAATATGACATTATTCAAGACAACTGATAATGATCATTCACTGTGAGAGTATGATTATAAGAAAAAGAGAAGGGCGGGTTTGTCTTTTTGCTTTTATCGAACCAGCGAGTAAAGGAAAAAGGAAAGAAGAGAAATTATAAAAGGAACAAAAAGTGAGTACAGTTATTTTGGCATTGGGTTGCACATGAGATATCGATTTTCACTAAATAGCTTGTGTTACTTTTATCATCATCAACAACTATCAACCCTACTCTCTCATGTATTGTATTGTACACAAAGAAAATATTTCTGTACGATCAATGTTTAATTATAAAGCACTTTAAAGTTCGCAAACCATTACTTCTTCTTCCAGTAGAACATATGATAGCCATGTAGCATGCAAGCAGAAGCTAATTTGTAAATCCCGCTCGCATGAATTTTTATCTCCGCTGTGGAGTCAAGGTTCAAGGGAATGGGGCATGATCATACTTTTGTAGAAGAGTAGTAAAAAGCCAATGTATGCTTTATTATGCACAAAAAAAAAAAAAAAAGAAAGAATCCATTGTGTGCTTGAGTATTTACTAACAACGTGGCAGGTGATATCTGCTAACAGGGTTCCAATGGGAAGATGTGCGGGATTTAAAAATATGAGAGATGTAAAGTGCAAGAATACCTCTGTTGAATTTATCGCCTTTCTTTCACTTTTTTGAATCTTTGAATTATCAAGTCGTAATTTGCTAACACTATGATCGATACTCAAGGTACTATATATATAAAAAAAAGAATAACATACTATGGATAAATTATACTTCAACTAATATCTGTTGTTTCGCTTAGGAATATGTCGGGTTTGTAGGTACGAATCTACCCCTTGGAAAACACTACACCATCCTTGTAGATGCAGCGAACGCTTTATACATACAAACTGGTAAGTCAAAAAACAATAGAAGAAGCTAAAATAACTTAATAGAAGTATAATAACCCTTCATTGGTCATACTAACTGATTTATATTTTGCTTTTGGGAACTCTTAGTCATTCCGAAAAGCTCTCTCACAACAGAAAAAAGTAAGTTAATGGCACAATACAAACATACTTGATACTCAACTGACACCCTCCTTTAGACAATGTGAACTTTGCGGATACTCGATTGCATTCCCACCGATATATCAACAAGACATGACACCACCCGTTTCCTTGTATATGCTCTTTGGACAAAGTCTATCTCGATGTGGGTCTATAATCAAGACAGGTTTCCTAGCCTTGACTGTCTCTTCTGTATGGCTTGTGTTGGTGCCTTTTATGGCGGTATGTATTTGGTGTTTTCCTTTTTGGTCAAGCAAACATATCGTTGTCGGTGTTCAGGGTGACAAAGACCTTCTACCTTCTGGAATGGCCTTTCCAACGCGATGCGACTTTAACCTCCTGTAAGTGAACCAGATTAACAAGATTGATCGGTGACACATTACTTGTGATTACCTGATTTGGAACTAATTATCTTTTTAATAATCAATATAGTGAATTCTTAATTGTCTGCTTTGGTGTTCTTCTCATTGCCTTGGTAGTGGTGGTGGTGATGTCGACGTGCTTATTCAGGGAGTGGGACATCCAAAATAAACCATTGAATGCTGATCAACAGGACAACGATGGAAACTTAATTGGCAGCGGTGACCACACAAATCAACAGCATTCTAACATCCAATATAATTCCAAAAATATACATCTGATCTCAACACCGGATGGACAACAACATGCAGGGGAAACAATGAACAATAAGTCTGATGATGAAATTGAAGATGGCGGTGACAAGCAGTCTGTACAAGAGATCAGCATTATGAACAAGTGGGATAAACTGCGACAAGACATACAACAAGATTTGAATCTAGGGTGTCATCAGCACGGGATCCAAAAACACCGACCAACAATTACGACATGCACAATGAACAGTATTGATAATGAAACAAAGGGGGACAGCATTGACTGGATCAGCAATGACGACGAGGATGAAGCACAGATCGAATCCACGATGCAAAGTATTATGGTACAAGATCCAGCAGATGCTTTGAAGCGCTACTCTTGGGATGATCTTTTGAACGGCAATCGATGATAATCACCTCTATTATCCTAATCGTCATCACATCATTTATTACCATTGATAAGACAGACCCGTTATATTATCGCACTTGGTGGATACATAGACACCCTCTAGATACACCCTTGAATTATACTCACGTGGCTAATGTAACCTTCGGTGACAACCACATGGCAGCCGAAAACTGGTTTCTAATAATCGATAATAACATGAACACCAAGAACTTGATCTGTTAATACTTGGATCCATCAATTACTTGGTATTAGCTTGTTCACACTGCTCTATCATCTGTATACTCCTGGAACCACGAAGAACTATAATCCCTTTGGCATGATAAAAAAAAAAAAAAAGCGGGGTTATAACATTTGGCGGGGGGACTATATAGAACTATCTTGTGTCTGTGCACATTCTAGATCTGCCCACTTTGGATACCTTTTAGTTTATTTATAAAATTAGATCATATAAACATATTTTATAAAACATTTATTATTATATTATTACACAATAAACACAAATGGTAAAACATAATAAAAGGGTGAATCTACGGCTAGGGCTGTGTGTGTGTGTGTGTATGGGGGTTAACAGAAGGATGAAAGAGGAATGGTTAGAGAGGGTGATGATGACTACTTTATTTATTCAAAAAAGCAAACTATTGACGGAGGTTACGGAGTTTGGCGGCGGCTTCAGGGAAATCTTGAGCAAATCTAGATCATAAAATCCAAATAGGAGTTAGTCCAAAGGAGACCAGATAAATCAACCCCCAACCGACATCCACTTACCTGATTTGTGTCTTGGTCGCTTCCACATATGAGATAGCATGTTCTAATTCGGGTTCGGTTCTTGCTAAATCAATGGCCAGCTCGTAACACTTCAATGCTTCAATAGGTTCACCGCGTTCCAGATACAATTGACCCAAAGAAGCAACAGCAGCATCACACGCAGGATCAGCTACAACAAAAAAAAAAAGAGAGAGAGAGTTTAGCATACAATCGAGACAACACAACATGCTTTTTGTGGTCACTTACCTTCTAAAGCCTTCTTGCAGAGACTGATAGCTTCATCGGCTTCGGCCATCAGTTGGAATTTGAGCATAGCCTTGTTGATGTAAGGAAGAGGGTTCTTGGGATCCAATTCGATAGCCTTGGTAAACATTTCAATTGCTTCTTCAAACTTTTGTTGATCGGCCAATAATTCACCATAGTAGTTGTGGACATCAGCAGAATTGGGAAATTGCTTCATGGTGTTCTTGAAGGTAGACATGGAAGATGATACGGATCCCATCTTGTATTGGACAACCCCTAATTGGACGTGAGCATACAAGAATGAATCGTCCAACTTGATGCTTTCGCTGTAATCCTTGGCTGCTGCTTCAAAGTTGTTACTGATGTAATGGACTATATATCAAAAAAAAAAAAAAAGGAAAAGAAAGAGAGAGGTTGTTAGTTCGATCCAAATATTGATTTCTTTTGTATATCACTTACTTTGACCACGGTGGTAGTAGGCATCAGGATCACTGGCGTTGATTGAGATGGCATCTTCGAATTCCTTGAAAGCAGAAGCAATATCCTCTACAAACAAACAAGAATAGTTAATACCTAGTTAACACCTGTTCATAATGATTTTACTAACGTTGTTCAATGTAAATGCTTGAGCGCTTGATGTAGCATTGGACGTACTTGGGGTCCAATTCAATGGCCTTGTTGAGACATTCGAGAGCACCTTGAGTATCACCTTTTAAAAAGACAAAAGTACCCTTCATGTTGAGAGCAGCAGGCAAATAAGCAGGAGAGCATCCCAATTCCACAGCCTTTTCACTGGCTTCCAAAGCAGTAGCATAATCCTTGTCGAGAGCAGCACGGTAAGCCTTGGCAAAGTGATAATCACCAGTGGTTTCGTCTGTGGTAGTAGGTAATTCAAGCTTGGCTGTAAAAAAGTCAATCAGTTGGTCAATATGTCTTTATCATTTTTGCATACTATTTCCCTGTTTTAACATACCTGGTCGGAAAGAATCAAGGTAGGCATTAACATAAGTGTTGGAAGGCAAACGATGAGTCTTGGCTTTCATGATTTCCTTTGCACGATTAGTCGCCACTTGCTTTAATAGTCGTTCCATAGATTTGGCCGCATTGTCGTTTTTGAATCCGTCCAAGATACATACTGATGTGAAGTCTATACCAATAAAGAAAGAAGAGTATAAGTATCAAAGTTGACCTTTTTGAGTCACCCTCTTATTTCTTGTCCTACTTTTATCAACCCTATTCTAGTCAATCCATCAGTACTTACCATAAAGAGCGTCATTCAATTGATTTTCCTTTTCGTAAGCTTGAGCACGTCGGTTGATGGCCTTGACATAAACAGGGTCCAATTTCAAAGCTTCGTTACTGTCCGCAATCACACGATCATGTTGTCCGAGGAAACTATAACAAGCCGCACGGTTGGAGTAGTAGATAGGGTCGGCCTTGAATCGGATGGCGTTGGTGTAGGCAGCGACGGCTTCTTCGTAGTTCTTGGCACCGAATAACTTGTTGCCTTTTTCCTTGAGAGTTTGAGCACCTTTAAGACGTTCCTAATAGGTAAAGTATTACAAGAAGAAGAAGAAAAAATTAGTACAATGGTTAATGTTGTTAGAAGTACACATCCTTCCCTAGTTTCAGTCATTCCTGTCACTTCTTTTTTTTTTTTTTTTTTTCTTTAATTCTTACCTGAGAGGTGAGTTGTTCAATAGCTTCATCAGACAAAGTGGCATAGTCGACAACTTCGGTGGAAGAAGAAGCAGTGGCGGTAGGGGTGGAGGTGGTTGGTTTGGATTCTTCAGAAGGAGCAGAAGCTAGAAGGTATATTATAATGATATCAATTAGTAAGTAATAATGTTTCTTTTCTTTTTACATACCAGAGTCGTTCGCCTTCTTGTTGGATTTGACTTCCTTCTTGGAAGAGGAGCCCTTCTTCTTTGAAGGTGGAGTAGAAGGTTGTGTCAAGTAATAAGCACCAGCACCAGCCAAAGTCACGCCAGCAGCAAGAGCACAGTAAAACTTCCAATCCCTGTCTTCAAAGAATTGCTTGATCTTGTCCGGAGTACTTGAAGAGGCAGGAGGAGATACTACTTTAGTTCGGTCGCTCATTGTTTGTTATCAATGTGTGGGTGTTAAACAAAAGGAAGAGTAAAAAAGAGAAAATTAAAAACAAACCCCATACACCCGCTAAATCTCAAGTTTCCGGCGATGGCTTATTATTTCGAACACCGACAAAAATGCGGACTTTTGCTTGGAAAAGTGGTGCCTGAACAATCATGCTTTGACACATTCATTCATGTTTCTTTAAAAAGGTTCATTGTAGTACGTTTCGCACTAAAAAGTTACTCATATATTGGATCATTTGAAGGGCTACTATTAAGGAGACATTTCACTCTTTTCCAAAAATAAACGATTGATCGACTTTGATCAAAAGTGTTCTAAAGAATGTACACACTCCCAAAATGAGACTATGAGTAAACTTTGTTCTTTTTGTATACGTACCTTTTATTAAAAAAAAAAAAAAAAAAAAAAAAAAAAAAAAAAAAAAAAAAAAGATGTTCGAGACACTTGAGAAATGAAGTAGATTTCAGGGATGGGGACTCAAAAAAGGCAAATGTTAAAAGTCCGCTCTAAAACGGAAGAAGAAGCAAAAGAAAAAGAGAAAAGTTCTTAACGAATTATCATGCATGTTTTCTGCAAAAGTGGGGGGGGAGAGAAAGCTATTATGCATACTTCCCTATGTATATACGTTTCTTCCAGCAAAAGATGTATAAATCATGACCCTATTCCCGGGAAAAGGGAGGTTCCGTGTACAATCGTACGGACATATCAATGCATGAAATGTATATGTATGCTCGTTGTTTTCGAATAGAACATACTGCTTGATCCATTTCATCATTGTTATCACTTTTCAAACGATCTCATTGATTACTTTCATTTGCTATGGTTAGCTTGGTCAAGTTCGGATGTAAAAAACGCCTTTGAAGCTTTAAAGTTACACTAGCGGGATTTGAATCTTGACATGTTCTACATGAATAGTATATGCCCTTTTTGCATTAAAAAAGGGATTTTCCTTTCTAAAGAAACAATATAAAAATAGTTTACGGTAAGTACTCCAGGGGGTCAAGTAAAATGAGAAACGTGTTCAAAGGAAAGTAGATGACTCGCTTACAAAGGGTAAACTATGCGGTCGACTCGACTATGTAATATGTAAAAAAAAAGAGAGGCAACTCCGCCAACCACACCCCTCAAACCCACCCTCCCCCTTCTTTTCGGAAGAGTCGTTTTCTATGTTTCCCGGGTTGATAAAAAAGAACGTATCATAGGGTAATGGCACTATGTCATAGGTAATATGATAGGGCAAACTACTTAATGTTCCAGAATCGTTGATATTTTTAGACTCCACAATCCAAGTAGAATCGCTACGGAACCAATCACAAAGACAAAGTCATAGAAAAGACATTGATACCAGATCAACCAATTGGAATGGAATTGGTCTGTTTGGCGGTGTTGAAAAAGTATTATTCTTTTTTTTTTTTAAATCATGTTGGGAGGAAAAAGAAAGTATAAACAATGGGATGAAAAAAGGAAAGGAAAAAAAAAAGAGAGACCATAATGATTGTATTACCCAACATAGAAACACATTTAAATTAACTAGTTACTTAGTACGTTACTGTATAAGCCTAGACAAGTAAAAAAGGATCGACTCTTTATTTCAATCGGCGTTTAAAATACACCATTTTTATCTGTTGGATCATACTCAGACCACTATTTTTCAACATCGATGCTGTTTGGTTCAGTTAAAAAAGAACAAACCTTGATGTTGTGCATTGATACAATCTGGGGGGAGGGGGAGTCTATAAAAAAAAAGATTTAGGGGAGTAGGGGATAAGGGGAACGGGTGATAGAGGAAAGGGGGTGAAGAACTAATTAGCAAAAATGAAACCTGACAAGGTGTGGCGGGTTTTGAATAAATTTTGAAGATCTGGGACTTGACCCAATTAGGATGCTTGAATTCAATCTTATTAAAGTATAAAGGAACAATTTTTTCTTTCTTCCCTTTTCTTCCTCTTATTCCTGTACATTTGATTTTTTTTTTTTTTTTATCTTCTTATTATATATCCATACATTCTCATATTGCATTTGTTATAAAAGACACCAACACTATCTTTTTTTGTCATTTTACTATTTGTATCATCATCCCCCTTTTATATTATTCTTTTGTAACCTTCGTGCACCTGTATTAACAAAATAAAAAAACTCACTCAACAACTGGCAACAATCACAACAACATGACATCTTCACCAAATTCTAGCAATAACCTAAACCGGTCTATCAGCACTCTATCAAGCACATCAAATGGGACAGCCTCAACTTGCGTCTCAAGGTCACCCTCCACCAGTGGCAAAACTGTTTCCAACAACAGCTTTGAATATGTCATGAGCCTATTGGATGTCACTTTCCAAGGTTTTATGTCTGAAAACTCCAACAGCAAATTGAAACGACCAGAAGAAGCCATGGGTAGTCTGGTGAATCGCACATTACAGTTTGACTCATTACTGGACTTTATTAGCTCCTCAGATCAACCTGCCATCTCTTCTCCACCGTCTGCCTCATCACCACAACCTTCCTTCATTACACACAACCAAGTCTATTCTTTTATTCAAAAATCATTCAACTTGGCTCAATTTGGTCTGTCTCGTGGCTCTCGTGTTGGTGTTTGTCTTCCTGATGGTCCTTCTCTTGGTTTATGTCTTTTATCGGTGATGACATATTGTACATGCGCTCCTTCCAATGCTAACCTCACTCCTGAAGAACTACTCAACGACTTTAAGAATATGAGTGTACAATCTGTCATCATTCCATTCTCCAAACTACAAAACGACAATGATCCCTTGGTCAAAACATTTAGACATGGTGGTTTACAATTGATTGGTCTGGAAACATCTAGTGAACATGGAAATGATATCACCTTCTCTCTCTTTGGTGATGCTACAAGGAAACATGACTCGACTCTTTTGGTGGATGCTTCTACTCCTAATCAACCTGATGATATTGCCATGATTCTTCAAACATCTGGAACCAGTGGTAAAAAAAAGACTGTGCCTTACCGACTTCGAACATTGTGTGTGGGTACAACTTGTGTGGCATTCTCTTGGGGTCTCCGTAATACCGATATCAATGTCAATATGATGCCTCTCTTCCATGTTGGTGGTATCATTCGAAATCTCTTTGCTCCTATCTTTACAGCGGGTACTGTCATCTTGTGCAAGGTAATGTCAACTGAAACCTACGTAATTGAACTCCGTACTGATGGCATTTTTTTCTTTCTTTCTTTCTTTCTTTCTTCTTTTTTTAGGGATTCGATGCTTCCATGTTTTGGGATATCCTGGATTTACAACAAAAGGGAACTCAAGTTTGGTATTATGCTGTACCAACTATGCATCAAGCTATTCTTCAAGAAGGATCTATGCGGAATGTACCTGATAGCCGACGCCGATTTGTCAAGATGATTTGCAATGCTGGTGGTGGTCTGTTACCAATGTTGGCTCGGGAACTGAAAAGCTACTTTCCATGCTCTACTGTGTTACCTTCTTATGGTATGACTGAATGCATGCCCATCTCTACTCCTCCGCGCGACTATTGTCTAGATCGTGAAGGTACTTCTGGTCTGCCGGTTGGTCCGGAAATCGCTATTTTTAATAACTCCGTCCGTGTTGCCAAAGATGGTCTTGTGGGTCACATCATGGTCCGTGGTGCTCCTTGTTTTGATGGTTATGAAGGTATTGACAATACCGACACATTTGATGCCGATGGCTGGTTTGACACTGGTGATATGGGTTACTTGGAAGATGGCTATCTCTACATTACTGGTCGGTCTAAAGAAATCATCAATCGTGGTGGTGAAATCATCTCTCCGTTTGAAATCGAAGAAGCTGTCCTTGCTCATCCTCGGGTTGCTCAAACTCTGGCCTTCTCTGTCTCTCACGAAACTTTGCAAGAAACAATCGGAGTGGTTATTGTTACACATGGTAAGCAAAAAAAAAAAAAACAGTACGCATGTCTCAGTTTGTTGCACAGATCACTTCATTAACCGATATTCCTTAATAGAACGACAACACCGACCCGATCTCCGATCTCTTCGAACATTCCTTGGTAAATCACTGCATCAATCTAAACTTCCTCAAGTATTGGTGTATATGGACAACATCCCAAAGAATGCTGTCAATAAACCACTACGAATCAAGTTGGCCGAACGATTGGATATTCCTGAAGTGCTAGACTCTGAAAGCAACCTCAATGTGTCACAGCGCCTTTATGAAGCCGACTGTCCCGAAAAAGGTGCACCCCTGACTGATCCTATTCCCAAGCGAACGGTAACCTGGTCTATGGATGATATGGTGGCCTGTCTGATGAAGTATCCTCAAGTGACTGATTGTGCTGCTTTCCGTAATCCTATCGACAGACAAGTAATTGCATTTGTGGTGACCAATGGACCTACTCAACAACAACCTCAACAAACCCAAGATGATCAACATGCTCAAGGATTAGCAAAACAACTTCATATTTATTTGCAAACTCAAGTCCATGATTACATGCTTCCCAAACGCATTGTCATTGTTGATGAAATCATTCAAAACACCGATGGTACTGTGGATCAAGAAAACCTCCAAAAACTTGCTGGTCAAGATGATGAAAACGAAGCTATTGCTAATGATCCTGTTGCTATGGTTATGCGTGATATCTTTGCTTTTGTGTTGGGTGTCAAGCCTTTGGATGACAAGAAATCGGCTGGTGCTAGCTTCCCTTTGAATGGTGACTTTTTCGAATATGGTGGCAACTCGCTGAAAAGTGGCTTCTTGATCTCTCAAATCCGATCCAAGCTTGGCGTAGTCCTTCCTGTCACTTGTCTTTATGATGAAGATAAGCGCACACCAGCTGGTCTTGCCAAGGTATGCTCTGAAAAGATTGCCAAGGATCATCCTCTTCTCACTCAAGGTATTGGTGCCATTGGTGGCGATGAAGAAAACGAAGCGGATCAAACTCTCGACAGTGCGGCCTACAAGGAACGAATGGCGAAACGTGCTCCTAGTGGTGCCAAGAACCCCTTTGGCTTCTTCCCTATGTTGATCCAGTCCATCTCGGTCTACTTATTGCGACCTATGCGTATCACCGTCAGTTGGTTCCTGTTTGCAAACATGTTGGTAGTCTTGGCCAACAGCTGGGATAAGACACACAACCACTTTTACCGTCTGGTTCAATTGGTCTTGGCTTTGGTGATCGCTCGTACTGCAACGGCGTTTGTATTCCCCTTCATTGCTATCATTACAAAGTGGATTGTCATTGGTAAATATCGTGCTGGTCGATATCCTCTTTGGGGCCAATACTATTTGCGCTGGTGGTTTGTGCATCAAATTTGTCGAATTGCTGGACGTGGTGTCTTTAAGATGAACCCTACTTGGTATTGCTGGTATCTTCGCATGATGGGTGCCAAGGTTGGTAAAAACTGCTGTGTGGATATTCATGCGGATATTCAAGAATTCGATCTCGTGACAATTGGTGATAACTGCTCTTTTGACAATTGCTCGGTGCGTCCTTTTACCTTGACAAGGGGTCATATGAATATGTCTGAAGTGGTGGTAGGCAACAACTGTATCGTGGGATTGAAATCTGTTGTGGCCTCTGGATCTCATCTTCCTTCAGGTACCGTGATGGGTCCTTTGACTTCTTCTCATTCGTACGATGTCAAGTCTGGTGGCTCTGCTCATTTGGATACACCCGAAGGCATGGCGTATGCTGAACTTTGCCGTACCAACTTTCCTCAACCTCATCTCCTCCTCCAACTCTTGGTAGGCTGGCCTTTGATTGTTATCATCAACTTTATCTCATTTATGCCATGGTTTGGTGTGATCTACTTGCTCACTGCCGAAGTCTTCTTCACAAATGTCACTGCCAATCAATTCACCGAAGTCATCCTCTACTTTGCTGCTCCTGAACGTGTTGGTTATCACTTTTTGGCTGTGGTCGTCCGAGACAATGTGGTACCCTTCTTGTATCTCTTTGTGGTGATCATCTTCAAGCGATTGGTTATCGGTAAATTCAAAGCAGGTCCTCGTCGTCTTGATCAAGTCTCTTTGATGCGCTTCTGGCTTATGGAAAAGCTCTTACCTGGTGGTGATTTTCATGGTGTGACCAAGCGACTCGGCACCCATTATGAACTGATCAGTATAATCTACCGTATGCTCGGTGCTAACATTGGTAAACGTGTGTACTGGCCTGGTAGTGGGATCCGTATTGTTGAATTCGACTTGTTGAACGTGGGTAACGATGTGGTGTTTGGCTCCCGTACACATGTACTTTGCTCTGATACGACTGAATCTGCTCCTGTAACAATCTGCGATGGTGCGATGGTGGCTGATCGATGTATCTTATTACCTGGCTCTCAGATTGGTCGCAAGGCTGTCCTTGGGTCGGGTGGTCTACTAAAGAAACACTTCAAGCTCTCTCCTGGCTCAACCTGGGTTGGTTCTCGTGGCGGTAATGCATTCAAATTCAGTGATGGCGATGCTCAAGATTACAACAGTGAAAAAATCGCAGACGAAAACGATACGATAACACCTTTTGGTCGTGCCTTTTACCAACGCAAGGCCAACTACTTTGTGGCTCCTCTTTTACTTTTGGTGCCTTACAACTTTTTTATGCAAGTCTTTGGATCTGTTTATTGGTCTGTGCCTGTGACATCGGCCATCCAAGTAGCCGCGGTATCTGAACGCTATCATTATGACTTGCATGCTGAAGAAAAGACGGTGTCTCGATTGTTTGAAGGTAATCGTGAAGGTGTAACATTTGTGATCATCCTTGCTGTCGTGTGTACTTCTGTAACACTGCTTGCAATCTTGGCCATGTTATTTGAAATCGGTATGAAATGGGCACTCTTTGGTCGTCGTAAACAAGGCTCTTACAACTGGGATGTTTCCTCTTACTGTCAACGCTGGCAATTCCACATCTCGATCCAACAAGCTATGCGCCATGATGTATTGAATCTGATTACTGGATCCGCTTGGTTGGTGCTCTTCTTCCGTGGCCTGGGATGCAATATTGGTAAACGTGTGTGTTTATATCCTAACGGTGGTGATCCTATGATGACTGAAGCTGATTTGGTGACTTTGGAAGATGATGTGGCGGTGGACGAAGCATCTCTGGTGTGCCATTTGAACTCTCGAGGTCAATTCTCTATCAATCCTCTTCGTGTGGGTGCTGGCTCTGTCCTTCGATCTGGATCTCGTTTACTCTCAGGTGCTCGTATGCGTGAAGACACAACTTTGTTGGAACACACTTTGATTGTATCTGGTGAAGTCACTGATCAAAAGTCCATCTGGCAGGGCTGGCCTGGTGAAGATATTACTGCTCAGCAATCTCACAAACGTGGTCACTCCAAACGATTCTCGGTCCGTAGTTTAAGGGCCTTTATAGACTTTTACTAGTTACTCTTCCTCTCTCTCTCTCTTTTTTTTTGTTTTATTATCTTTATAAATTTTGTACATAGACCTAGTTATTTTCCAATATATAAAAAAAATGAAATAAACTGATTTTATATATCAAACAACTTGTCTTTGGAAATGGGTACTGGGATAATGATGGATGTATGTCAATGTTTGTATTAGGATACAGTATGTACAAGGGTTTGGGCAGGTATAGGGATCATGCTCTTTTTAGAAATTTCAAATTCCGCTTGCATGAATCTTGATCACCCCCCCCAAAGAGATGTGTCTACTTGATGTAGGACCAACCAAATATTGGAACCCACTCCTGAAAAGACCGGGTTTGATGGAGGTACAAGGGGGGTAGTCTATATTTTAAAAAAGAATATTTATTTAAAAGAAAGCATGACTTAATAAGGAGAGCCCTGATCATGCTGGCTGATAACGATGCTACGTAAGAGTGTTCATGCATAAATAAACGAGGGCAGGTGAAACTGTGTAGAAATTGGATTCATGCAAAAGGACGATCTAATACATAGTTTTGAAGTAGTGGATGATGGGAGGCTTGTTTTTTATTCAATCACTATGCAGGTGAAGAAACCTAAAAAATAGGTCGTAAAAGGACCTTGTTATTTGAAAGACCGCTCATCCGGAAGCAAGTCTGGACCACAAGACAATGATTGGCTGGAAGCTTGTCTTTTTCATCATGCAAATGCTTTTTTTATAATCACAATGTTTTTTTTTTTGGCCCATCAAAAATGTGGTCAGATGTATGCGATATTGGTTTCAAATCTACAGGCATATGTCGAAACAGAGCGGAGAGCGGGAGTTGAAATATTCTAGACCAGAAGTTTCTGGATTTTACTGGGCGGCACTGGTGGGGAAAGGTTCAAGAATATATATATTCCCCTGTCTTAATTTTTTTCTTTTTTTCTCCTTCACTTCTTTAACTTTTTATTCAACAATTTACTTTATTCTTATTCAATCTCGTAATCCATTAAACAACAACAACAACAACAACAACAACAATGGCTGGAATGGAATTCACAGACAAAGTGGAAAAAGTACTGGGACAAGCACAAAGTCTCGCTTTATCATACGGCAACTCACAACTCATGCCGGCTCACATTGCTTGCGCTTTATTCGATGAAACCGATGGTCAATCTCTCTTCAAGTCTATTCTGGAAAAAGCTGGTGTGGAATCTCAAGCTGTCGAACGTGGATATAAACGAAAAGTGGTGCAATTGGCCAGTCAAGATCCTCCACCTACTGAAGTCAGTATCAGTCCTCAGGCTTCCAAACTCCTCCAACAGGCCAAGACACATATGAAGAACCAAAAAGATTCATACATCTCTGTGGACCACTTGATTCTTGCCCTGGCTGACGACCCTACAAGCTTCCAACCAATGAAGGATGTCGGTGTGACGAAGAAGGCTCTGGAAAACGCGGTGGCTCAAGTACGTGGAAATCGAAGGGTGGAAAGCAAAAACGCCGAAGAAGCATACGAAGCCCTCAGCAAGTATGCCATCGATCTGACAGCTCAAGCAGCCTCTGGTAAACTCGATCCTGTTATTGGCCGTGATGAAGAAATCAGGCGAGTGGTACGTATTTTGGCTCGACGAACCAAGAACAATCCGGTGCTTATTGGTGAACCTGGTGTGGGCAAGACTGCAATTGCTGAAGGATTGGCTCGTCGGATTGTGGAACGTGATGTGCCTCAGACATTACAATGCAAACTCTTCTCTTTGGACATGGGTGCTTTGATCGCGGGGGCTAAATATCGTGGTGAATTTGAAGAACGACTCAAAGCGGTGCTCAACGAAGTCAAGGAATCTAAAGAAGGTGTGATCTTGTTTATTGATGAAATCCATACTGTATTGGGGGCTGGCAAAGGTGAAGGTTCGCTTGATACAGCGAACATGTTGAAACCGATGCTAGCTCGTGGTGAACTTCGGTGTATTGGTGCGACAACTTTGACGGAATACCAACAAATCGAAAAAGATCCAGCATTCGAACGACGATTCCAAAAGGTGGATGTTGGTGAACCTTCTGTATCTGCTACCATATCAATTCTACGTGGTCTCAAGGAACGGTATGAAAGCTATCATGGTGTCAAAATCACGGACTCTGCTTTGGTCGCAGCTGCTCAACTCTCCGATCGATATATCTCTGCTCGATTTTTACCTGACAAGGCTATTGATTTGATTGATGAAGCTGCTGCCAGTCAAAGGGTGCAACTGGATTCAAAACCTGAAGAAATCGATATCCTGGAACGCAAACTCTTCCAGCTGGAGGTGGAATCTACGGCATTATCTAAGGAAAAGAACAACCAAGAAGCTCAAGAACGATTGGCCAAGGTCCGGGAAGAAATGTCAAGTATCCAAGAACAACTCAAACCTATCAAGCTCAAGTACGACATGGTCAAGGGACGATTGGATGAAATCCGGGAACTCAAGCAAAAATTGGATCAACTCAAGCAAAAAGCGGTGGAAGCAAAGAACCAATACGATCTGGCGACAGCGGCTGATATTGAATATTATGCGATCCCCAACACTGAAGAAAAGATTGCCAACTTGACAGCTGCAAAACAACATGGTATGGCGGATGGAAATCAAGAAACTGATCAACTGCTTAGTGAAGTGGTGCGACCTGAACAAATTATGGAGGTGGTAAGTAGGAAAAAGAAGAAGAGGAGGGAAGTATACGAATGAATGCCTTGGATGTTGACTTTTTTTTTTTTCTTTGGTCTCTTAACAGGTATCTCGATGGACTGGTATTCCTGTACAAAATCTGGCCAAGACAGAACGGGAAAAGCTTCTGCATATGGAAACTGAAATCCGACAACATGTGGTGGGTCAAGATCAAGCTATTCGTGCCGTCTCTGATGCGATCCGATTATCCAAGGCTGGTCTACAAAATCCTAACAAACCTTTGGCAAGCTTTATGTTTTTGGGTCCCACTGGTACTGGTAAAACGCTCTTATGCAAATCTCTAGCTGAATTCCTCTTCAACGACGAACGTGCTCTGATCCGAATTGATATGAGCGAACTGATGGAACAACACAGCGTGGCCAAGCTCCTCGGCTCACCACCGGGATTTGTTGGCTATGAACAGGGAGGTCTCTTTGAACAGGTCAGAAGAAAGCCTTATGCGGTGGTACTCTTGGACGAACTCGAAAAGGCTCACAAGGACGTGGCAAATGTGTTACTTCAAGTATTGGACGAAGGCTTTGTCCACGATTCGAAAGGACGCAAGATCGACTTTAGAAACACGATTGTGGTCATGACTTCTAACCTGGGTGCTCATCTCTTGGCCGAACAATCCGACATGGTGAATGCAGCAGACTCTGTCATCCTCAAGGAACAAATTCTTCAAATCGTGCGTCAACACTTTAGCCCAGAATTCACCAACCGAATCGATGAATTGGTCATCTTCAACAGACTCAATCAAAACAATATCACTGACATTGTCGATGTCCGTCTCAAAGAAGTGGCGACTCGCTTGGCCGACCGACGAATCACCCTCCAAGTCTCCCATGCTGCAAAGGTCTGGTTGGGCGAACAAGGTTACCAGCCAATATTTGGTGCTCGACCATTGAACAGACTGATCCAGCAACAAGTATTAAATCCTTTGGCTCGATTGATCATTGATGGTGGTGTGCGAAATGGGGAAACCGCTCATGTGGATGTGGATGCAAACAATCAAATTGCCATTGCTCGAAATCACGAAATGGAATCCGACTATGAAGTAGAAGAACCTAATGACTCTGATAATGATATGGCCGTTGATGAAGACTTGGATTAAACCCTTCCCACTCCTCGAAATAATGGTGTCCTTTTTTTAAATATAGTATGTTGTTATTTAATTTACTTTAGTTTGTAGTATGTATGTATTTTATGATGTGTTATAAAGTTTTTTATTGTAATAAAGAATCTTTTTTAATAAAGTTTGTTGTTGGTCTTCATGTTACTGACCCTCTTACCCTCCGACATTCATGCAAAAAAAAAAACATTGAAATCCCGATAGGACTGAAGGAAACTACAAAAAAGGTTGATGTAGGGTTATGTTTACGTTGAGACCAACCATGTACCAGGTAAGAAGCATGTTTGACATGCGATCCTCTGCCTTTTAAAAGATATGTGAAGTTAAAAATAGATCTGCCATGCTATGTACAAGTCTATCAAGGTAGAAGAGATGATATCCAAAAAAGGAATAAAAGCAAATGTATTGTTCAACCATTTGTGATGTTCCACCCGAAATACAATGGACATTTTGTGTTTATTCAAGCAAGTGTGCAGTTTTCAAATCCCGACAGTGTCTTGCATTAGCCAAAGTTAAAAAAAAAAAAAAAAAAAAAAAACTTCGTTGGACAAATGCATGTTTTTTATTATTTAGTGTAACTTTATATTAAATCAAATGAAGTGGATGGATGGATAAGAGTATACATCTAAAACGTAAAAGGAGAAAGAATGGTAATGGGTTCTAATAATGAAAGGGTTACAAACAAATAAGCATATGACAATCATATTAAAAGAAGAAGTAACAAGAATAAGATCATGGGGGGGAAACATAAAAAAGAGATGTAATGTATCATATATAGGGAAGCATAAAGTAAATAACATGTGAATAAAAGAGTGGATATAAAGTAAAAGAGGATGGGAGAAGACTAGATGTAAGATTGAGGATAAGTTGGATCCCAGTAAGCTTGTTCTTGTTGTTTTTGTTGAGAATGATAGTAAGCAGGTTGATAAGCAGGTTGTGTCGATTGAGATGATCCAGTAAAAGTGGCAGCTGTGGGCCAAGACGCAGGATCCTGCAAAGGCATCATCATCATCATCATCACTCTATTCCCTAAATACATAGACTCTTGACCTACCGGCATGGTTTCGTCCACAGTAAATATTGATTGAAGTGAATCTTGAGTCAACACAGCAGTGGATGATGCTGGTGAGGTTGATAAAGAGGGTGCAACGGGTGATGTGTATTGGTCCGTTCGTGGTGATGGAGTGAAGGAAGAAACAGGTGGTCGTGTATAGAATCCTGCCATCTCCTGGCCATATAGTCTGTCTGATTGTGTTGTATTGTGATCCCAGGCAACGGTTTGTTCATATTGAAGGATATTGTCATTAGGAAGGAGTGGATTGATATTGGTTGTCACTACAAAAAAAAAAAAAAAAAAAAAAAAAAAAAAGAGACCAAAAAGGGTTAGGACTATCATCATATTTGTTTTTGTGCATGGCAAAACCTCGTGGGTTTCCGCTTACCACCTTTCTGTTGTTGACGTTTTTTATAGGGTCCACGTTTTACACCTTTTAATCTATCCCTTCTTGGTGAGTCAATACAGGTATCTGCAATACCAAGTTTTATACATCGTTGGCATGCTCGTCCTTCATCGCACTTTTTGCAAGCTTTTTGACAGTTGGCTATTAGTACAACAAAAACAAAATATCAGGAGTTAGTTAACCTTTTATGTAAATTAAAGAGTTGTAGGACTTACTGCATGCATTTTTGACCTGTTTTCGTTTTGATGTTTTTACTTTTCTTGATGGTTGTTGGGTAGAAGGATGATCGTCGGAGTACATAATAGGAGATGGATTGCCACCAGAAGCATAGGTTGGATCATTTGAAGTTTGATTGTTTAACGTAGATAAGAATGGTTGATTGCCGTTTTGCATAGTAAAAGTAAAAAGTAAAAAATAAAAAATAAAAAATAAAAAATAAAAAAAAGGGGGGATTAAGAAAAAATAAAGGAAAGAAAGAGGAAAGACAGCGAGAACAATGACTTTCTATTTATACCTCCCGACATTTTCATTTCCCGACATTTGATTGGTCCATTTCTCGGGGGAAATCCATCCCACCTTACACCGCACAGATTTTCTATCGGATCGTCGATACGAATGAAGTTGCATCCCCCCCCTTTTTTTTTTCTTCTACAGTAGTTCCTACCTTTATTCTTTTACATAATCATAACTGCGGATCTCCTTTTTCAACATATCAAATCTTTTTTGAAAGTACACAAGTAGCACATAGGATAACTAATACTTCCATAAAAAGTTAATTGCAAAAAAAAAAAAAAAAAGAATTGATCACAAATCTGACGTTATCGGGGTTTACATTTCACAACGTGGCGATGTCCATATTGCATTGTCATCAAAAAGGGACCCGGGTTTGTAAGGAAGAAAACGGACGATTGTTGATGGATCTTTTGAAAAAAGCCAATCTCTTTGTAACATGATTTGACTACGTATAATTGCTTTTATGTTAACGGGAAAAGGTAAAGGCGGTCATCGTTCCTTTATGAACCTCAACTCCGATCATAGTATTTCTGTTTTTATGTTGAACAGTTAATCATTGGTTATAGGGTCTGTTTTTCTCTTTCTCGGGGTATCATCTCCATTTAGTCTTTTTGCTCGGTCCACTTTACATGTCTACTAGTACTGTTTTAATCAATCATATGACAATATATGCTAGTTGAGTACCTACCTGTTCGCTTACCCATGCAGTGCATGACAATAGCCAAGGAGAACTGGTACAAATCCACTTTAGATAAGGTTCCAATGCAAATATGAGAAGACAAGCGGCATATCATTATTGAAATTTCAAATCCCGACAGGAAGCACAAAGAAATCTTGGCGATGTCTTTTTTTTTTTTTTTTTTTTTTTTTCTCAATCTTTTTCTTTCCTTTTGAATTACTTTTTCAACACGTTTGATTAATTCATAGGTGACTATGCTTCACTTTATGAAAGTATACACATAACATGACGATTCAAGGTATGGCTTAATCCTCGTCATCGGGACCGATGTTACTAATTAATTGTCACCTTATATATATATGTATATGTTCAGCAAATGTCTTAACAACTTTGTCCTTACTCATCGCTCTTCTTACAACGACAACTGTGGCTCTGATATAAACTCGGGTGGTCGATATCAGTAATTATTCGACCTTATCAAAGAAAAAAGAAAAGCTCGGTGTACTCCTTTTTGTCAATGCAACATCTCTTGGTGGTGTCATCCTAGTCTTCGGATACGAAGGTCACCAGTTGCAGCAGCATGGTCTTGGATGTAACAGTCGGTAAATCACACATAATTCTCAATACTATAAATGAATGGATGGACTTGATGGCTGACAACAACTTCAAACCAATGTGGTACTGCAAGATGAAGTGAACTTGGACTCTCTCTTTTGCAATAGATTATAGATGTCAACTAGACTTTAGCTTGTACATTAGAATAGAAGTAATAGGATCCCCTTTTGTAGATATTACATAATAAAAACCTTCTCTCTCTCTCTCTTTCAACTTTATCCTTTTTTTTTAAAAAAAAAAACATTGTCTTGTTTAAACTGTTTAATAGATCTGCCCAGAGGTGTCATAAATCATCCTAGTGACGATTGAAGATCCCGATTTATACATACAAAGTAAAAAACAAGAGTTTATTTAAGATAGTTTATTTATTTATAACAATATAAAAGAAAGAGTGGTAATAATAATGATACTAACTAATCAAGTAGGGATAGGAGAAGTGGCAGTGGTACTGTTAGAGGTAGGTATGGGGCTAGAAGTAGTGTCGGCATTGTAAGATTCCACCAAATCCTTATTGATTGATTTAGAAGAGGAAGAAGAAGGTAAAGGCGAGCAAAGGACCCGACCCTTCTCCAACGTATATATCTGGGGACCATAAACCACAAAAGGAGGACACACACAGAAATCGACAATACCTGACGTTTGACCATCTTCATCCACCATCAGTGAGCTATCGAATAATTGAACCCGTTCCCTTGTCTCCGCCGCCGCCACATCCACTTCTTGACCCTTCATGGCAAATCCAAGAGACATTGAGAATTCCACCAGTTTCTGGACTTTGGCACCATAATGAATACGAGTATTAGGTTCATATTTATCATATTGATACGCAAACGGATATGCCTTGATCAATCCACCATATAAAAATTTCCAATTTGCTTGCACTGCTTCATGAAGTCGTTTGTGAAGATCGCCCGTACCCGTTTTCTTGACCATGACCAAAGCGGTCTCCTGTCGTAACCGAGTCGAAAAGTTATTGCCGCCTTGATCGTATTTATCCAGCCAAAACGACAATTCATTGTAGTGATCCGAGATACCCAGGCCAGGAAACACATTCAGGTTCATGTTTTGTACCAAGACATCCATCATAAACTTTTCCGTAAGCATTCGCACCCGGTGGAGAGGAAGAGGATTACCCATACCTTGGATACAATCATGCAAGTTGAGCCAGAATGTACGCAAAGCTTTGGTTGCCACCACAGGATCGGCTTGTTCTAATAATTCGTCGGCCAATTCACGGATCTTCTTTTTGAGTTGCTTGAGCTTGACACCGATGGATTCCATATCGTCTGAGGTGGCCCGCATCGATCGCACGTGTTCGACATAGTTGCTTTCCAGTTGTTGTTGTGCCTCTGCCCTTTGTTGTATCTTGGTCTTCATCTGTCCGAGTCGCTCCGTCAGGCTTTGAACGTCCAGTCGGTATTGAGATCGCTCCACTTCTAAATGGTCAAGTACTTGGCGTTGTTGATATATTTGTTGCTTGAGTTGAGCAACAAGAGGATGAGGTGCTGCTGCTGTTTGTTGATCTTTAGTGCCATTATCCTTCGTTTCGGTAGGTTCCGCCATGTTCGCATCCACTGTTATTGTGGCTGAGGGAATGGTGGGTGAGTTAATCGTTTCATTAGTAGGACTGGTCGATTCGAGGTTGACAGACTTGATGCTTTCCGCTAAAGAGTCGTTGACGTCAACACCCTTCAGTTCTTGTTGTTGCTGTGTGTTGATGGGTGACATAGATTCAGCACCTGCTTGTTCTTTTGTTGATGTTGGTACAGGAGGTGCTCCACCATCCACCACTAGAGAAGGTCGTTTTTCATCAAGAGACACTGTGTAAAAAAGTAAAGAAAAGAAAAGATGAGACTTGAGAGTACCAAGAGCTTTATAATATATTCATAATGCATTTCCTACCTTTCCCAGGTTCAGCCATGATAGTTGATGACGAGAATAATTCTATATATCAAATCAGTAATAGACCGAGTGTGTCAAGAAGTAAAAAGAGAAGAGGGAAGGAAGAAGGGGTTGAAAAAAAAAAAAAAAAAAAAAAAAGAGGCCGCCAATTACTTTAGAGTAAATTTTGATTGTCGGGATTTAAAGATAAGAAGGTTAAAAATAAATTGTATCATGGACTTTATTGACAAATTACAATAAATATAAATACATATAGTACTATAAAACCTATTCTAAACTATTTATTGTCCAGTAACAATTGTTGGGTATTGTCAGTTGCTGTAGTGAATGACTCTGTGGTGGCTGTAGTGGAGTTATTAGTAGTCGGTGTCGATGTGTTTTCGCCGTTTTGTCGTGCACGTTCATACAGGTACCTTCTTAATAACTTTGTATTCTTACTGTGTGCCCGGTATAACTATTATATAAAGGAGAGGAATTAATTCTGTGGCACTTGACAACCTATTGGCTACCATCACCTATGTATATTGATTATTTTGGTTAACACTTACAGCGTCCAGTAAGATTCCCAGAATGGGGATCAACCCTAACTTGAATAACCCGCCCATGTGATTCAAAAGTGTATGTTAGTCCCTCACTCCTCCTATTGTATTCGCTTTATCATACTTACCAAAAAGTCCACACTGATATGATACAACATTCGATGTCGAATATTCTTGGGTAGATCTGCTTGGCAGGCTAGACGATACATGGACAGGGCGAAACAGAGTGAGATGACTTTACCAACAACAGGGATGAATTCTATATACAAAGTTCAAAGAGTGAGTTACATATACTTACCGCCTTTCAACAACCATCGTGGCTTACCTAGGAGTACATCATACCCAATCCAACAGCAACAGACATAAAACATTTCGTCAAAGGTCTTCATTCGTCGGGTATACTTGTCCAAGACATATTGGTCTCGTTTAGGTAGAGTTAATAAAGGTCGATTAACTGTTGTTCTTCGCCGAAACATGAGGTAAATTATAATGAGAGAGAGAGAAAAGAAGAAGAAAAGGGAAAAATCTGCGAGGTCGATATATAAAATGTCGGACTTTATGCGCCGCCACAAAAAAAAAAAAAAAAAAAAAAAAAGAAAAAGATCGACGACCCCTATTCCAAGCCTAAACTCATTGATCCAAATGCAGTAGTATGATGTCAGTGTAGAAACAGTGGAAAGGCTAGTAAGGTATAAAAAAAAAGTACACTACACCATATTGTGATATCTACTACATTGTCTTTTATAGTCTCATGCAAAAGACGAAATACATATTCAATACTCTTTATCAATGGGAAACTGGTTTAGATCTAAAAATGCTAGTGAGTAGCCTACTTGTAAGCACCTAAAAGAAAGACAGACACGAAGAGGTCTTCTTTAGGAAAGAAAATGTTGAAGTCATAATCAAAAGGGGTGGGATTGGAACAAGTTACAAATTCTAATGTATCAGTGGCCCTAAAACACCTATAAAGTAAATGTATATGTGAGAAGACATATGGATCTAGTTGTAAATGAGATGATCCTGAAGAATCAAGTATACTGAATAGACCAGATCTCAAATACAAGTATCTATAAAAAAAAAAGTGCCCTGCTTTTCCACCACCTGGCTGCATATCAATTTTTATTTTTAATTCCCGGCATATCACCCAAGCATATCCATTCATACTATACACACCAAACCATACCCTCTCTTTATTCCATGACACAATACCAAACTTATAGTAATCTATATTGAATCCAGTCCTTTTATTTGTAAATACACAATATAAAAAAAAAACAATCAATGGGGAGGGGGCAAATAATGTATAAGGGAGTAAAAATAAAAACAGTAGTAGTAACAAATGAGACAGAGAGAAGGAATAAAGAAAAAGAGACAACCAAGTATCTTTTTCATTAAACCTTGAAACCACGAGAAGCACGCTTACCACGAGCCTTTTCAAACTTGCGACCCTTGGAGCGGACATAAGGCTTCTTGTTCTTGTGAGGACCCATACCAAAGTGCTTGACGGCTTCACGGTTGTTCTTGGCACCACGCACCAAAACAGTGTTGGCACCAGTAGGAGCACGGAGAGCCAATTGATCGAGAGTGATGATTTCACCACCAGCCTTCAAGATACGAGCCTTGGCAGTCTTGGTGACATGGAGAGCAGCCAAAGACAACTTGGGCAAGTCCAAAAGACGAGAGTCATCAGTGACGGTACCGACGACAACAAAGGTCTTGTTGGCGACATCCTTCTTGGCAGCATACTTGGCCAAACGAGAGACAGTGACGGGAGGACGGTTGATGCGGGACATGAAGAGACGCTTCAAGACGACCTTGTTGAAGTTGGCATCGGTACGACGAGCGAGGAAACGATACAACTAGATGGATTAAGAGTGAAGAAAAAAAAAAGAAGGGGGTCAATTTTCAATTGTTGCTGTTGTTGATATCAAGGATTTTCTTCATTTACCTTGACCAAGAGTTGCAAGTAGACATTGTCAGACTTGGGAGCAGTGCGGTTGCTGTTCTTAACGTGGTGTTTCTTGATGTCAATACCCTATCATTGTTGGAAAACAAAAAAGTGAATATCCCGCATCATCCATCCATCCATCCATCCATCCATTTCATTTTATCGTTGTTGTCCATCGATTGTCATTGTTTTCAGGGTGAGTTCTTACCATTGTGTGTTTATCGACCAAAAGTGGATTCCTTCAAAGAGAGAGAGAGAAAAGAGAGGTAGCATTAGATTTTCATTGTTTCCTATGGCATGCGCTGACGTCGGGTGTTTAAAATAATTCATTTTCAAACCCCGGCTCACTCAAGAAAAATAAAGAGGGAAAGGGGGGTCGTGATGTTTTCTTTTCTTCCTTTACTTTTTTTTTTTTTTTCTTTCTTTTTTAAACAATGTTACGGTCCCTCACTCCTCTTTGCCACGTCAAGTCAACTGTCTCCTTTTATAGAATGACACGACCATTCTCGGCATTATCTTCTTCAGTGCAATCGTATAACACTACAACAAAGTAAGTCATGCACACCTTTTCCTGTTGACTTTAATACTAAACTTGCTAATTAAATAACCTAGCTCTACAACCAAAGCTCACGAACAACCTTCTAACAATGACCAACACGACATTCGCCAGTCACTTTTACAAGCAACCTTACGACATGTACCTGCTCACGGTTGGACAATGGAAAGTTTGGCTCGAGGTGCTTCCGATATGAATCTGCCGTCTGTGGTGCATGGCGTGTTCCCTGGTGGTCCCATTGGTCTTATTGATGCTTATTTGGATCAGTGTCAACAACAATTCACCCAGTTTGCCATTCAACAATCACCGAAAGAAACTTCGATACCTCAACGTGTGCGTACTCTAACAGCACGTCGACTCGATTTACTGGAACCTTATGCCCGTCGTTGGCCTGAAGCTCTCGCCATTCTTGCCCATCCAACCCATGCTTCTATTGGATTCCGTCACTTGTCTAATTTGGTGGATGATATCTGGTACTATGCTGGTGATCGTAGTCCTGATGTGAGTAGTAAAGAGGAGGAGGGGAGAATTGACTGACTGGTTGATTGATTATGTGTATAGATGAATTGGTATACGAAACGTGCAGCTTTGGCGGCAATTTATTCTGCAACTGAACTATACATGTCACAGGATATATCTCCGGGATTTGTGGAAACATATCGATTCTTGGATAGACGACTTGATGAAGCCGAGTGGGTCGATGGTGCCACCAGTCAGGTAAAGTAAAAAGAAAAAGGGAGGGGGGGAGGACAAGGCATGAATAACTATTATATACTAACTATCTCTTTTCTTTTTTTTTGTAGTTGGGAACTATGTTAACTTTTGGGGCCAAAAGTTTGATAGGCTCTATCACCCAGGTAAGATGATACAAGCCAAACCAGATCCATCAAATGTAACTTACCATCCTACTTTGTCATATTTGTTTAGAGCCGTGGCCATTGAATAACCATCTTTCCCTCTCCCTCCCCATTTCCTTTTTAGTATAAATAAAGTCCATCATTATAGATAATAGCATCCCCACTCTTTTCCCCTCTACATATCTAGTACTAACTTTTTGACATATATGTGCAGTTTTATTTAACAATCTTTTAAAAACAATAAAAAAGAAGGATGATTTATATCCAAGTATGTATTAATGATGGTGGGAGGAATTGTATTATGTATAACTATATTAGGATGGGTAACCAAGACCGCCAACGATCCAGAATCTCGGCACGCCTTGATTTCGTTTCCGCCACCAAACAATATAATGCCAATTCGGAAGCTTTGATCCAAAAAGACGAGGAAGAATAACATCGATCAGATAACACACGAGCCAATTTGATAAACCCTTGTTCAGCCGCTGACCATAACGTTTGTTGTAACTGAAGAAAGATGGACCGACAAAAGGAAGAGGGTGTCCTATGCAAAGGTCGCATGACACATAAAGTATCCCATGTGCTTGTGATCGTGGCTTTAAAATGGTAAAGTGTATCAAAATCTGTAGGTCGCATTGAGAAGTTGCATCGAAGATCAATCGAGGGTTCGTCTTGTCGTTGTAGGGCGCCACATAAAAGGGGAATGTCATCGTTATGAATATATCGCATCAAAGGTTGTCCAACCATATTTGTTGTTGACGTTATTGTCGGATGTAGAACTGATGAGATAATTCCATAGCCATTCATCCAGAGTATCAGGGTTGAAGCATCATGGTGACAGATGTCTTGGTTCAAGTCGATTTTATTACTCTTGTTGAAGTGTGTGGCGGGATAATTGTTGTTGTGATCCATATCGATACAAGTCGAATCACCAGTTAGAGAAGACAGATAGGGTAGTAAACTATATGTTGCCTGCATATGATTTTTTTATTTTTTTATTTTTTCAAAAAGAATGAGAGAATAAAGAAGAGAAGAGAAGGAGTGGAAGGTGGTCTTTTCCTTTTTTATATGTTTCACAACCCCACACATTTTAAAATCCCGCCGTTTTACATGACCAAAGTAACCTGATTTTATTATAACCAATCCTGGGAAGAAGGCTAAGCTATATACATGTTTTGTGTTGTTTGAGACTGTCTATTCGCTAAAGGCACCATAATGGATCTAGAGTAGATTATTTTAGAGTTGGAGTTTGTGTTCATGTTCATCGTCACCGGTCATGTCACAAGCACAGGTAAAAGTTTCTACATTAGAATAGAAAAAAAAAAAAAAAAAGGAGGAAAAGCCATTGTATGTATGTGTTTCTTCTATGCTTTTTTTTTTTTTTTTTTTGTTACCTTGATTCAATCCTGCTGTGTCGTTTATTGGCATCATCACGGAAGGAGCGCCGGACGGATTCCCGTGAGACATATATAATGGAGAAATTGTGGTGCATAGTTTACTGTACCAGAAGAAGCGGACCAGAGAGGGGTAATTTAATAAATACATATAAAAGACAGGTTAGGAATAGACAGTTTCGTATCCGATTCACCTATTTGACCTTGATCCATTCCAGTGATGTTTCCCATCAATAGTGACTTGATTAGTATTAAGTATGTGTGTTTTTACCTGTTTGTTTGATAAAAAAAGCCTGACTTGAGTGTGACGGATCTGGGTATGCTTCCAGAGAGAGGGGGGAGGGAAGAAGAAGAATGGAATGAATGTTAATGAGTGTCAAACAACAAAAGTAAAAGCAATTTTTAGTAAAGTGAGTATATAAAGAAAAGGGGAAAGAGGGATTTGAAAAAAAAAAATCATTCGCATAAATGTCACTCCAGGAGCGGGATTTGAAATACCGAAAGAGAAAGCATACTCTTTGATCCTTATCGTGATCAGGTAGAGAAGATAGTAGATTAACTCTACTTTTTGTTTTTGGAATTTAACCAACAATGTTTTGTAGAATACCGTCCATGCTGCATCCTGTACTAAGCTATGGTATCTCTTGGCTATAAATGTGGGCTTTTGGGAAACAAACAACCACCTAGCTGTAGTATACTTTTAGTATAGTATCATTTTTAATGTATGTATGTCATATCATATCATATCATTGTTTTTTTAATGGGGTAAAAACTGGTGATCTTTATTGTTAAATTGATAAGAAGAGGGGAATATAACTACTAAAACAGTGCGTATATATAAATGTGTAGAGGGAAGGGAGGGCGGCGATCAAGATAAAAGAGGAGCTCTTTCACCATTGGTATCTTGTCTTGCCCATTGTTGACGGAATGCGGTTTTGACAGCAGTAAAGACACCATTGAATAAGAAGATCCCAATCAACAGAGTAAAGAAACCAACCAGTTGAATCCAAGAGAATGAATCATAGCCATAATGAGCAGCAATGACCCAAATAAGCACCGTTCTATGATAAAAAGATGTTAGAACAATATTACCCCTCTTTATTGATCATTACCTTATAGCATCCAATACACTTCGTCCAGGTATACCCACCGTCGTGCTTACAGCCAAACCAAACAAGTTGAATACAGCCACCATGACAGCCAAGACAATAGCAGATTGCAATAAATCATACGAGTGAATGAGTTGTGACACCCCTGTCTTGATATCAAAGACCGATAACCCAGGGGCAAAGAAGGCAGCCATTACCAAACCAAGACCAAGCAGCAAAGTACCAAAGACACCTTCAATTCCCATGGCACGCACCGGTTCCATTTGGAATCGATCCATCAAGTATTCTTCCAAGATGAATTGACAGGCAACAAAGACTTGAGAAGAGACAAGAAGGACAGGTCCCAGCCAATAAGATTCAGTTGAAGCGTCTGCGACCACAGATGGGCTACCAATCACAGCATAATAGATAACTATCCCAAGTCCACCAAACAAAGTAGCCACCGAGATCCATTCATGGCCCAAGAATCGACGAGACAAGAAGAAGAAGCTGAATATAGCTGAGAATCCAACAATACTACTTCGGACCATTTGAAAGATTGAAGGTGTGCTATAGATCAGGCCAAGGTTCAACATCTATATATATATCTAGTTAGTATCTATGTATGACAAAAAAAAAAGGCTACACATTAGCTACTTACAGTCGTTGATAGAAGATCACACACGCTAGGAAGAATAAACCAGAGACCAGACCAAAACCATGAAGTGCGTTGGATATGCCATTCATTGTCATCCTCCGAATAGTTACCTTGTCGATTAATTTGTGCCGAGTCCAATAATGATCGATCTAACCAGGAAGACGCTTTACTGACCACCTGGATGCCAAAGATACATAAGAGTTCACCCAAGAATACCATCGTTGTTTGAAGAAGAGGTTGCGAAAAGTAATGATGTTGTCCATCCACATCATAATGATCTTGATAACTAAGAATCAATGGTATCGATACCCCTATATATAATAAAACAACAGGTTAATTACTGTGATATAATACGTAAGTTTTTAAGAGCCCCCTCCTTTTTTTTTTTTTTTTTTTTTTTTTTTTTTTTGTTGATGGCGTGTGTATCTTTTCATCAATATACTTACCAGAGATCAATAGACCAAGTACAAGGAAGGAAGTATAGACCACCGACATTGCGTTCAACAGTTTGTAGTAAGGGTGTGTGTATGAGAATAAAAGCAAGAATGTGGAGATTTGGAAAAGAAGAAGAAGAGAAAAGAAATGAGAGGGATGGAATTTTGTAAAGTTTTAGGCTGCAGCTCCGCCCGATGTCCTAATTTGGACATTAGCAACAGCTGATAAAGACATTGGTGATACGTTCTTCATAAAAAAAAGTAAATACATAAACAAAAGAAAGATTTTTATTTCATTTATTTTGTAATATGAGACTATGTGTGAGGGAATAAGGGGAAAGTGTGATGTTATATACAAATGATGAAGGCAATACTATGTATGGTACGATACAGTAATAAAGATCAAAAGCCCATAGGTTTTAAGAGATGGCACCAGTGACAGGACGTCTTGTTTTGTAATCCTTGATGGCGGACTTGATAGCATCTTCAGCAAGCACTAATACAACAACAAATCAATAAAGTTTAGTTCAGATTCCTTCTAAATGAATGCATGAGCAATACTTACTTGAGCAATGAAGTTTTACAGGTGGCAAACACAATTCCTTGGCAATTTCCGTATTCTTGATTTCTCCCGCTTGATCCAAAGTCATACCCCGTACCCGTTCCGTCATAAAGCTGCTGGAAGCAATCGCCGAGCCGCATCCAAACGTCTTGAACTTGACATCAGTTATCTTGCCAGTAGTATCGTCTACCTTGATTTGTAGTTTCATCACATCACCACAGGCTGGGGCACCTACCAAGCCTGTACCAATATCTTTACTGCCTTTGGGGAAGGAACCTACATTGCGAGGTCGTTCGTAATGATCGATTACCTATAAACATTATCAAAATAAAGGAGAGTTTAGTTGGTCAAGTTTATCCATAAGAATCCACCGTCTTACCTTGTCATGATAAAAACGAGTACCATTTAAAGTCAAAGGTTTTTGAATGAGACGAGTAGACTTGTTTAGTGTATTAAAAGTAGTTCGCAGCATTGTTAATAGATTAAAAAGTAAAAGAGGAGGAGAAGAAAAAAAAAAAGAGAAAAGTATGGATTTATAATGAAAAAGTAACATTCAAATTCCGTTCTCTAGGTTCGACATTGACCAATCATTTTTGACTTTAAGCATTGAACTGATCACACTAGTTGAGTTCCACTTGCACTAACAAAGACGGCAAAACCCATGCCGCATTCACAATAAGACATTCCCCCCAACACATATAATGTACTATATACATATGCATATTAAAAAAAAAAAAGATGATCTAAATTTTTTATTTCATGACATAATAAAGTGATGATAAACTAAATTTAGATGTTGGAAGGATAAAGCATCTATATAAAACAAATAGAGACATCAATGTCAGTTACCAGATACAATGCATGACACCCCCCCTTTTTATTTCATTGAATGACTTACGATACGGACGGTAGCACCGAAGGACTTGGGAGGCAAGTTGTTACGGAAACGAGCCTTGACTACACCGTTGGTACCGTGAGTACGAGCAATACGACCCCAGATAACACGAATCTTGGAACCATTGACTTCACGCTTGGCACGGTAGACATAGGCAATACGCTTACCAAGATAGAATTGAGCATCCTTGGTGGTTTGGACACCTTCGACTTGAATAAGAGAGGTATTGGGGTTTTGGTTGCGCTTGGCACGTTCGTAGCCTAAAACACGGCCCTTGCTGTAAAGACTATAAGGATGCATGTATATAAAAGAAGAAGAGTGAGTATGATAATTCTGTTATTGTTATGTATATAATCTAGTGGTGGTATTTTTGAATAGAAGAGACCGATGATAAAGGAGAAGGAGAGAGAGGTAATGATTCATTTCCAAAGGTGACCCCACAATAACCATTCAGACCCAATCCATCCATTCATCCATTCATCCATCCATCGTTTTCAATCTATTCAGGTCTTTTCATCTGCATTCATCTTTTTTCCTATCATCATTCTATTTTTCGTCGTTTGATATTTACCGGTCAGACATAGTAAAAAACTACACAAGGAAGAGGGAGGACAAATCGGGGTGACTCAAACTGGAATGGATTTTTATTTGAATCATTCAAATCCCGCAATCAAATCCAGCCCAAAGTTGGAAAAACAACAAAAAGCGCGTCCCCTTTTTTCTTTTTTCTTTCTTCTTCTTCTTCTTCTTCATTGTCAGCCATGATCTTTAAACCTGATCAAATAACAACAACAACAACCAGCGTACCGTCACCGAAACCAACATGCCAGTCTTACAACAAAGCATATAACACCATCACTCTACGACAGTCTTATACTTGCTACGCCATTCTTTTCGTCTTTGCTTCGATATCTACTCTTCTTTTACAACTCACTCAAGGTAAATAACCAAGATAAATAAACACTGATTCGCTAACATGATTACTTTTTTATTTCTCTTGTCAGCACTTTTGCCCAACTGGCGAACCTTAATCTATGCTCTTTTAACATGGATCTCAATGGTGACTCTTTTACGGATCCGTTTGAAACTTGCCACTTGTAAGTTGAAAACTAAAAGACATACCACTTGGCCGACCTATGATAACTAACACTCTTCCTTATCTAGTCGAACGAAAAGTAGAACGGTCTTTGAAAGCTGATATTCTTGCCACCTTTACTCGACGGAAAACATTGATGCAACTTGCTATTTACACCATTATCAGTAATCTCCTTGTCTATTCTGCATTTATCTTGATTTGTCAAACAACAATTCCCAATGTACCAACTAGTAGGTAAGTGACTGGCTCATGAAATAATGAATAGTGATACTAACGACCAATATTGTAGACGACAACGACATTATGGGGGTGCTGCTCAACAATTAAACGTCGAACGATTATTTGTCTTTATATATGCTTCTGGACTCGGTCTCGCCTTCTCGCTTTATCGAAACTTTGTGCAAAAATGGGTCATTCAATTACAAGTTGTCCAGGTATGAAAAAACTTACTCACACTCACACAAGTACTAACTAACCTTTGTTTATTGTTAGCAACATTCTTTGTATCTTGTTAAATCATCAGTACGATCCAACCTTAGCACTCCTTTTTACTGGTCTCTGGGTACATTTTGTGTGTCCTATTTGGCTTATATGCTCTTCTCTGACTTGTTTTACAAGCTTGCAACTCATTTTGTTGGAATCTTTATATCGCAAGTCAACAGGACATACACCATACCTCCAATCCTCTAATATGTTTTTTTGTTTGTTTTTAGTGTATTGGATACACCAATCGTAGGATTCAGGTGGTGGGATGTGGCTTTATTCTTTAGAATGTTGATGATCGGATACTCAATTGTGGGGGCGTGGGTTTTTGTGGATCTGGTGGCAGATGCTTATTTTAACAAGGTAAATGAAACAAATAAAGTACTCTTATTTGATGTACTAACCTCTCCTCCTTCTCCTTTTTATTTTATTTTTATTTTTATGCCAATGAATTTAGGTAGAAGACTGTATATCACCATACAACAATTCTTTGGATTGTTTGCTTGATGGATTGCGATCGAAAGGTGACAATCAACTTCGTGTAAGTAAAAAAAAAAAAAAAAAAAAAAAAAAAAAAAAAAAAAAAAAAAAAAAAAAAGGACACGGAAAAAGAGACAAGATGACTGATTATGCTTCTGTAATTAATAGGTGCGCGCCTTTGCAGAATTGGCAAAGATCTCGTCGAAAGAAGCTGACAAACGAAAACTCCTTTATAATGGCTCGGATGAAGGCAACAACAACGTCAATAACTCTGATTCATTAATGTGGTCGCTTATCAAAACTGAATGTATTACTGCTATGGATGAACTAACCAATCGAATCAATCAAGAATATGATATCAACAAGAAACAAAGTAAGGATATATATATATATATGTTGTAGGGATCTATTTGACTGAAACTCATTCAATTATTAATGATTGTATAAAAACTAGTCAAGCCTACAACCGACGAACCAGCAAAAACAACAACGACAACGAAATCGGATGGAAAAAAGTCAATCCAACTTGTAGACGGCAACAGCACTGTGCTCACCCAAAGACGACAAAGAACGAAATCAGACTCACTCGATGACAGGACCACACTTGTTTTAATGAAAATAGCAACAAGAGTATCGGATGCGATTCCTTCACCTGATATTCATCTTGGTCAACTTGTATCAACTTTATGGGCGATTATTTTAAGAAGCAACATTGGCAAATCGATGGCATCAACCAGATTGGACGGACAATTAGGACAATGGGGGAATTATCTCTGTAATGATTCTAGGAATAGGAAAATGTGTACTGTATTTGGTAACCCAGTCATTCAAGTCTTCTCAATTCAAGGTAAACCATAAAATGATCTAGTAACAATGATTCTTAAACTTTATCTTTTATTTTATTTTTATTTTTTGTGTATGTATATAAGCATTATCCAACCTGGTGGTATTCTCTTTAAAGGAGGATGATCTTGGATATGTAAAATATGATATTCCGGCTATTCTAAACACCTTCCTCGGATGCTCGACAGCCATCGATAATTACTTGCACTCTCCTCCTTCTCAGTACTCGAAATTAACGACCTTGCCTGATATTACATTTTTACAAGCACCATTCCAGCTCAAACTAGGTAAGGTTTTTGCCAAACATGATTCACATGAACACATTCTAACTTTGTATTTAATATCATGTCTTTGTAGCACTAAACGATGCCATTCTCAAGATCAAGTTAACCTTCAAAAACTATCTTGATGATATTCATGTGGATGCAAAATATGCGGCAAGATGGGATCAGTTTTGATGTCCGGACACATTGGTAGTTTAGCTTTATTTAACTGGGAGGGGATATAATTAGTGGGTGATTGGTTGTGCTTAACAGACTCTTTATGTATATACATTTTTATATTGGAACAATAAAACACAAAAGGTAGCTATGCTGCCTTCATAGCATAACTGGACTTTATTTAATGTGGTGGGATACTTGATGATTGTTTGTGTATAGAAGTAGGTATACCAAGATTCAGCGCTCATGCAAGTGGACGAGACATGGCGGGGAATGAAAACAGAACCCGTCGGTCATAGCGGGATATGAAATTTCAAGTGACTCTAATGTGATGCCTGGGGGGCCAAGTTTACCTCCTCCTCTCCCTTTTTATCTAAAAAAAAAAAAAAGAAGAATGTCACAAACTCTTTCTCTCTATCGCCAACTATTGAAAGAAGTCAACTTGCAGGTAAGAAACAAAAACACTATACCCCCAATGACTTTTGTTCATTTTTTATCTTTCCTATAGTACACCAAAGCAGCAAATACCGATCTCTACATTAACGAACTACGATCTGTTTATCAACAAAATAAGGGAATCACGGATCCTGTCAAGATAACCTCATTAAATCAATCAGCGGCTGATGTCCTCTCCTTCTTAAAGGGCTCTCGTCAACACAAGGTAATCTTCTTCCTTCTTCTTTCAACCTTTACTGACTTTTCCTTCCTTCCTTCTTTTTTTTTTTTGTTTTTTTTTGTAATGACAGGAACTCCGGGAACGGTACTCAGGTGTAGTGATGCAACAAAGAGAAAAGATTGAAAAAAGCGCTAATCTGGTGGGTTTGCAACTGCCTGAACAATACGATCCTGCATCACCGAAACCTTTGGATGGTGGCCGTGAAGAACAAGCCATTGCCGACAGGGTTAACAAAGCCTTTGCCAAGGAATAGATCGTAGTAATTATCACCTAGTATTAGATCACCCTCCCCCCCTCTTTTGATTAGATATCTTCCCCATCCCCTCCATACATTATTATTAATCAATTTATCAATAAAATAATCTGTTGTAGCATTATACACACAAACTAGATTTTTATTAATACGAGAATAAAGGTAAATAATTGTATATAGATTACATTCTAGGGATAAAATAGGGTAGCAGACTTTTGTAAATAATAATAAAAAAGCTTGCTAAGGACTACTTTTGTATACTTCCCGCACAAGCATTGCCGCCACATCAAGATCCTTTATATACATATGCATAAAAAAAGAAAGAGCGTTAGTCCTTTGTTTGCCCATCGTGGTTGTTTATGTCATCTTACCTGCCAGTAATTCATGTGTACGCTAAGGGCACTGAAATAAGCATTTTCCAGTATACCTTCTTGAAGGCAAAAGTCCACCCGGCCAGTTTTTGGATTCAACAAAGCTAATTTTTTTGCCCCAATAGAGTGAGTAGTGTTAAAGTCTTCTAGTTCGACTTTATCTGTATTGTTCCCAGTCGGAGTAGTAATAGCCGTTGCACCATCCACCGCGTTTTCTTCCATCTTGTTTAGTCCAAACCCACGCAAGATCAGGTTGTTTGTCCAATTCGATTTGAATGTATCAAAGAATGCCCCAGCACTTTTGGCAAGCCCTGATCCCATCGTTAAACTTGCATCAAGTACCCCCTTGAGTCCACCTTTAATGTAAGGAATTGGTACCGGCTTTTCCTTGGCACCATAATGACGTGCGATCAAAGGTTCCAATCGATAGGAGACAGGGTCAGACTACAGGATTGATGATGGATGAGTTTGATATAATGATGAATGACACTATATATTATACTTACATTGTGGAAGATGTTGTAGAGGTTTTCCACAGCCGGATAATAGTATGAGATGGGATTGTTACCATTATTTCCATCCAAAAGAGCCGCGCTACTCTGTTCCCATTCAGACATACCACCTTGAGCCAGAGCACTTCTTGATGAGATCTTGAATCCACGCAGTAATAAGATGATACCCAAAGGAGATCCCACGGCAAAGAAGTTTTCTACGGCAAACTTTAATGGAGGTGCCCTTTTTTCCAAAGGTAGAGGTAATCGATCTTTAGATTTGGCAAATTTTTCTTGTGTGGGTGTCATTGGTTGTGTACTAAGGATGTCAAAGGCTAATAAAGACTATAGCAAGGTGTGAGTTGGTCAAAAGTATAAAAGTGTGAATCAAACACTTACCCCTAATGAATGTCCAAGAATAGAGACCTTGCCATTGTTCTTGATAAATTCAGGATTGCGTTCGATAAACAGGTCGTATACCCTATTGATTTCGTTGGTAATGATCACTGTCATTTGATCACGATACTTTTGAGTCATATAAAGAGGGACTATTGTTAATAGAAAAGATTATAAGGTTAGTCTTGGGGAAGATTCATCATTTTGATTTTGATGCAAACTTACTATCCAGGAACACATCAGATACCAGCATGCGATACATAGGAATGCCTTGTAAAGTGATTTCATCCAAAGTAGGGCAACCATCTTCTCCACCACGCATACCCATATCGGCTTCGGCACCTTCTTCGTCACTAGCCATACCAAAAGTGATGCTTTGTCGCCATAAGATCGGCAAGACTTGAATACCGTTGTCCCGTTGAGGTTTAATTGATGATCCCGCAGCTTCGGAGTAGCACGCCTTCATTGTTTTTCGTAGCAAGTTGACATCTACAAGAATAATCAAAAAGTTAGAATCCTATCTGATCAGCACTTTTTTTGTCTTTATACCTACCATGTACAAAGGTTTGACCAAATCGTTCTGACAGTTTTTGCCCAATACTAAGTTATATATATATATAAAGTTAGTTCACCTAGTCTATCCTTCCTACCTATAACCATCTTACCCATGGACTGCAAAAATAACATGGTCAATCTTCCTGTTTTCCCCTTCACTTTTTTCATTTTCATAGTCGTCGGTATATTGTTGAGTGATTTCCTGGTCTGTTCCTTCCTGATCGGCAAGATCGACCTCCCGATCCCTGTGGCGGTCTTCTTTGGTGGTTTTTGATCCTGCAGTTGTCTTCTTGGGTTGTTTTTCGCCTTGTTGTTGTTCCATTTCATTATAACCCCGTAAAAGTCGAGTACCGCCGAGATTTTGTGCATTAGTGAGTGTGGTGATGATACTTTTGGCGATCTTGCTACTGGTAGTATCACTATATATGATTCGGGTAAAAAGTATTAGTATAAAGATAAACAATGATTATCTCTCTCTTCCCCCTCCCCTACACACACACACATCAAGACTTACTGTAATAACCATGCTGTGCTAGCCCCAGTATAGATAACATATTGTTCGAGATAAGCACCCAATAGATTCCATTGTTTTTCCACTGGTTGGAATTCCACAGTCGGTTTCGGTTTCGGTTCTTCATTAGTAGAGG
Source organism: Chlamydoabsidia padenii (assembly GCA_025330725.1). NCBI lineage: Eukaryota > Fungi > Mucoromycota > Mucoromycetes > Mucorales > Cunninghamellaceae > Chlamydoabsidia > Chlamydoabsidia padenii. Next base: position 313,841 of record JAIWND010000004.1, on the reverse strand, counting down.
TAGATTCCATTGATGAGAGGTCACTGTCCTTCGTTTTGGTGTCCAAACTGGTGGTAGTATCTGGTGATTCTTCAACAACATAGGGTTTGTACTTGCTGACATTCAAAATAATCCCCAAATCGTGTCAGTAAATGAGATGAATGTGATTTTCCAACTTACTGATAACCAATTTCGATTTGTTCAGCCAAGTTTTCTTCACAAGGCACCCATTTCGATCCATCACCTTGAATAAACCAAGTAGCCCGACGGATTTCAAAAATAGGACCTTCCCAATAGATCGGACCAATCGTTCGTTTTTCGATATCCACTTCAAACAAGTAATCTTCATTCACAGGAATTTTCGCACCTTGAATGTCCTCCTAAGTATGCGATAATTGATAACAAGTTGGTACACGTGAGTTGGGAATGGGGTGGTGGGGTGGATAATTCATATTACCTGATAGGCCTTTTCAATAGCGGCAGAATCACGTCCAGAAAAAGCAACCCAGTTCTTTGGAGATACCTTTGACTTGACTTGTGTAGTGGTTGTCGTGGATGTCGTTGTTTCTGTTATTGATGAGGACGACACAGATGCTGATCTTGTTGCTTTTTCTTGACGAAGGGAAACCGGGTCGACTAAAGGTGCATCAACAGCGTGGTACCTATGAGGAATGAGTTAGTTGTGCAAGTGGTTGTCTGTTATTCTTTTATTATAATTACCACCAAGCTGCCAATGGTGGTGCATTGGCATCAGGTTTGATAGTGGATGCTTGGTTTTTGCGTTGATTTTGGATATTGGCTGCTGTCATTTGAGGGAAAAAGTAAAAAAGAAAGAAAGAGAAAGGGGAAAATCCAAAAAAAAAAAAAAAAAAAAATCCGATCGAGATCCTTTTAACGGTAGACTATGCGGGCTTTGAAACAGCAAATGGTTTTCAAGAAGTGTAGGAGGTCAATCTGGATACGTCAACCACTATGATGAACCTGTCTGATAGGACGATTGATTGTGACAACATTCCTTTGGTGGTATAACAATGGTAATGATATCATCACTTGAGCGGGCCATCATCGTGTGTAACCCATTTGAATATATTACCTACCGAGTAGGGGATATTTTCATTATCATCATCACTGTAACATCAGATACATACTCTGCAGATCGTCGAGTAAATACGGTGTTTATTGTATCAAAATAGTAATAAAAAGAAGGATTCTAATAACCAGTGATTCTAATAAAAAGGGGGAGGGGGGAAAGGTATCTAATTATGTATCTATTTGTTGTGCCAAATCAATGTTCGTAAAGAATTCCAGTGTTCCGAGTCTTGGTATATATATTGCATAGATGCTCTAAGGGATGGTTGTAATGTGTCCGCTTCCTTGTTGAATAGCCACTATGGAGAGAGAGAGAGTTAATATTTACAATCAATATATCGTATTTATCACTTACCATTGCAAATCCCCAAACAACAGCAGCAAAGACAGGATAAGTATGTTGAGGAGCATCTAGTATTTCTCTTTTAACAGGTAATTTAACCAGGGCAACCATTATACGAGAGAAGAGATACAATATAATCTATTTTTTATATATACCAAAACACCCATTAATAGGTATCCTTGACCTATTCATCTCCTTACCCCATATATGTATTACCTGTTGGTTGATATTATTGTTTTCACCAAAAACGTAATAACCACCCACGACACCTGCAACAAAAGCATGATAGTCAGCTTTCTTATCGCCATTTATTTTCTTTTGAAGAGCCATTAACGTCTTGTAGATAATCGCAAAGGTCCCCAGGTTCTGTGCATGTTGCTTGGTTGCTCTAAAGATACCTAGAATCTTGTCCTTGAGTCTATATATTGATGAAGAAAATAAAAATTAAAAAAAAAAGTCGATTTATAATGGTCAGGGCAATAATTGATTGTTATCACTTACGATCCAGTCTTGAATAAGAAAGTCATCACCAGAGCATGGGGAAACCGGACTTTGGCACCATAAACAACACCGTTTCGAAACCCTTTTACGATGCTGAGAAGATCATGATATTTTGGATCAAGAATAAGTTGTGTGATGGCATCCATTGTTTAGTTTGAAGAGAGAGAGAGAGAGAGAGTAGACAAAAGAAGGGAAGAAAAGAAAAAGGGGGAGGATTCCCTTTTTTAAGATCCATTTTTTAAATCCCGCATATCGTTTCTTTTTTTTTTGACGCAACGGCAAGTATGCCGGTAGTGCCCAACTCTATACTATTCGGTCTCATCATGGGTACCCCAATGTTTTAATTCTATCTGAATCTAATCTACTTAAACAAGTGTTATAATACTGCTAGTCGTTGGTAAACCTTTAAAAAGTTCACTAGAGTGTTTCTATTCTGATGTTTTTCAGGTCGGCGGCATTTAAAAATGTACTTTATAAATCGGATTCTTGTTTCCCCATTTTTTCTTTTCTTCCTTGACCAGTAATGTTACTTCACCAACATTGTAGTATATACATTCTTCACATACAGGACGGTAAGTTACATACAACGCAGCAAGTGGGTGGATTTGTTAGGTATTAGTACTTGCACTTTAACTTTTTAGTTTTATAAACTCTAGACAACGAACATGTCTGACCATATAGAATGACCTGATTACAACGTGCCACTTGCTAATTACTCACCTGAAAAGCGACAAACAATGGTGCTCAATATTATCTCTCTCAATAGCATCATAGCACAAGCTTGTCATCTAGGTGGAATCTTATTGCAGTAAGTATTACAATAATAACTGGTTGAGACCAATAAAGCCAATTGACTTTTTTTTTTTTTTTCTTATCACTTGTAGTGGATAATACGGCCGACCTTAAAATGCGTATCTTGGAACCTGGAATCAACAAGTTTATAGGATGATCAAAGAAAGACAGGTGGATAGATTCGATGATGGGTATAAATTGGGTCTCGTACAATATACACAAGTCAATGGACCTTAATAATGGCAGCACTTATCACGTGGATATGATCTACATATATGCCCTACATACAGTAGTATAAGGGAACGAAGGTAAAAAGCGGATTTGTGGAAAAGTTGATTGAAGGTAAGGTACTCACTTTATCGCTTCTTTTGTGATGCTTATAGTGGTGGTCTTTGCTTTTTAAAATCTAGATTAGTTACATAGTATAGTTTGTATAACGATGGATCATGATATCGTTGTCAAGTGAACCATGGAGGGTGCATATGATATGATAATAAACTTGATAAACTTTATTCTTTGAAACATGGAATGGATGGTGGTATGATGACTTTATGTTAAGCTAACGGATTAGCTGGCACAGACACGGAAAAGATGACTTTTTTAGATGGAGCCTTACCCCACTCCATTCCTACAATGCGCCATTGAAAAAAGGAAAGTCTGGGGTGGGTCATGGTTCCACACGTGAAAGCGGATGTTGAAATTTCCAAAAAAAAAAAAAAGAAAAAAAAAAAAAGCTTTAAATCTTTTCTTCCTTCCTCTTCCCAACATTTTTTATTTTATTTTATACCTTTGTCTTCTTCTTCTTATAGTAGACTTACAAACAACGGAATACCTATAATGTCCAGATCGCCAATGTCAATCACACAAATCTGTAACAACAGCGAAGACGAAGACGACCGATTATACCAACAACAACAACAACCAGGACAGAATCATACACCTTCAAGACATATGGAACAAACTGACCCTGAAGTACGAATGGCTGCTGAAGCATTAGATAGCATGGCATATAGTAAGTACTGACTCACACATGATTGGAGTCTTTATTGAAATCAGTTTCTCTCTCTTTTTATGCGATGTAGGGAAAACCACAAAGATGCCACCTATTATTCTTCCACCCATCTCAACAATGTCGGCTCCTTCAACCACACCCAGTTCACCAGCTCTAGTAACACCACCACCAATTGGAGGATCAGGCCAACCCTCAGCTCGACACTCCTTCTCCAGTGACTCTACACTTGACGACGAAAACAGACATACTTATACAGCACCTGCCGATTCCACTTCTCAACCATACTTCATACGTCGAGTTTCTAATCATCCATTGGTGCATTCTGCTTTAAGGGTATATGAATCTTCCAAGGCCTCAAGTCCTGTTGTCAAATATGGTGCTGAAATGGTGGAATCCATTGCGTCGCCCATCTATGGTAAATTTGGTCGTCAGCCAGACCACACTCCTCAGGTACCTAAAAACAGACTAGCCCCAACAAAAAAAGAAAAAAAAAATCGGATTCATGAAACACATTAAAAATGCTTTACTTGTTTTATCTATTTATTGTATAAAGAACCGTTATGAAGATGACCTCACTATTGCTGCTACCACTGCTTTGGCCAATACCTCTTTAAGTGATTCTCCTCATCCATTGGAAACAAGTCATAGGCGCAAACAACAACTTTCCCGGGACGATTCCTTACGTAAGTAGTGTCAGCGATACTGATTTGGCTGATCTGACCTTCAACTTCTTTTATAGTCTCAAGATCAGCCTCCCGATCAACTTCTCCTCACCGTCCTTACACCCTTGCAGCAAAATCAACGACAACAATTCATCATCGACATCACCATCATCATCCTAATAACACTGCTGTTCCTTCCAAAAGTCGATGGAAGCAACTCGTGGTCCATGCTGGATCTGCAGCTGGGACGACCGCGGCGGTCATTAGCGAAGAAAGCATGAAGTGTTTAAAATACTGTCTTTCTTGGTTACAGGTAAGGAAACACACTATAATCGCATGACTGGTATGTACTAAACTTGTTAATTTATATATTAGTATGCAACACAACATATCGAACAGCAAATGCATCTACTTCGAAACCTCTTGGTCTCACTTGCTACCGGCCCATCTAAAGCAGTTACAACTAACAACAGCAATCCTGCAGGCACATTGGCAGCGATCAAAAAAGAAGTGATCGAGACATTACGAAAGGTAGTGGATGTAATCAGCAAATATGCAGGTACTGGTCTTCCCGAACAAGCCAAGGCTAGTGTACGAGCTTTTATTTTGGCTTTACCCAGCCGGTGGGCACTCTTGAATTCGACGACTTCCAACACAGCCGACACTCCCATCTCATCACCTTCCCTGTCTCCTCAACTACAAGAAACATCAATCAAACTGTTAAACTTTGGTTGTGAATCGGTGGAAATGCTTCAATCTGTCTCGACTGTATTCTCTGATACTGCTACTCGTGCTGATCTTTGGTTGGATAGATTACATTCGGTGGGTGTCACTCGTCAATCTTCCACTACCACTCGTCGCTCATCATCTGGTGATGTTATAATGGATTCAAGAATTGAACAACATGGAGATACACCCATGGAAACCAACTGATTAGAGTAGCTTTTTTTTTTTTTAGTATACATAATTCCCCTTCTCATTCATTTACCCATTCCTTTCCTTCCCCCCTTTTTAGTGTCTTTATTCCCTTCCCACTTATGGACTTGATAATACTTCTGGCATGATATGTAGCTTATATAAATTGTAATTGTTCCCCATTTATGCATTAATAAACTCGCAAAGCGCACTTTTTGATCTTCTTTGCAATCTTTGCATTGGTTGAAGCAGTGATACGACTCTTATCAATTGTAGTATGTTTGTCTTACACTTACCCCAGAAATCACGTAATTTGAAACCCAGTCATGATTGAAAATGAGTACCGATAAATCGCATGAAAAAAAAATAATATTTTTACGTAAGTCAGGGTAAAACAATCTTTAGGATATACTGCTCCATGCAAAGTACTTGGTACAATAACCATTACGTAAACTTTGTTGGAAATAGGCTATAATGTCTACATCGCCACTTTTGTCATTAGCATCAGTTGTTCATTAAGACAGTAGAGCTTTCTTAAGATTCCAGGCGACAGTAAGCGGGTTTTGAAATATGTTTTGTCTTGTGTGTCAATTTTCATTCTGCTACTTTTTTTTTCACAAAAGTCAGGGTAAAACGATCTTGAGGCTATACTGCTCCATACAGTGGACTTGGTACATTGGCCATTATATAAACTTTGTTGGAAATAGGCTAAGGAATGCTTATGGACACTTTTGTCATTAGCATCAGTTGTTCATTAAGACAGTAGAGCTTTCTTAAGATTCCAGGCGACAGTAAGCGGGTTTTGAAATATGTTTTGTCTTGTGTGTCAATTTTCATTCTGCTACTTTTTTTTCACAAAAGTCAGGGTAAAACGATCTTGAGGCTATACTGCTCCATGCAGTGGACGTGATACAATAGCCGTTATGTAAACTTTGTTGGAAATAGGCTGAGGAATGCACATGGTCACTTTTGTCATTAGCATCACTTGTCCATTAAGGCAGTAAAGCTCTCTCAAGATTCAAGGGGATGGTAAGCGGGGCTGTAAAATAAGTTTGCTCTTGTACAGTACTGTAAACCCAGAAATTCAAAGCCTTTCGGGAGCCCAATTTACGTGATGTTTGGGGAAAGGGAATGGTTCGTGGGTTTCATCCTTTTTTATTTCATTTTAAAACGCTGCCATATAATAGTTTCCGTAAGTTTATCCAATACTATACAAAGATCAATCTTTCAGGTCTCTTTTCTTCAGAGGAATCCTCCGGTTCTTCACTATGGTAATCTGCTGGCGAAGAATCTTGTGCATTCTTATCCTTGGAAGGTGACGGTGACTGTATTACCACCCTTCTAGAGAAGCCTTCCCCATCAAAGTAAACCATCACATCAGCCTGTCTCTTATCAGATCCTATGATCTTCTCAGACATATAAAGTGCATCAGATCCATACTTTCTTTCAATGAATTGAAGCAACTCTTGCCTTGATGCCGAGAATACTCTGCCTGCTGCCACCTTTGATCCTTCCAACATTCGCGTGGCAGCTTGTAGAGCGGAGTTTCCCAGTTTGTTTTTTGGTGGCGGGATATGAAATTCAGGGGTGGTCGTGGAATTGAGTAGTTTACTGATCCACTGTCCTGCCACTGATGAAGAGAAAAATAATTAGTAACTGGAAATATCACAACTGTATTATGCTGCTACTTACTATTACCAACAATACTTGACAGATTAAACACTATATCGAAATAACGACGTTGTTTACTCGATACCAATTGCCTATTGGTGGATGTTTTCGTATTTTCTTCGATGGGGTTTATCCCACTGGTAATTCAATCGTCAGTACTGTAACATGCCCAGTGTTTTCTATGTTTGAGCATTCTTACCCCTGAATATAAATAGCAATCGAATCACCGACACTGACGAGACCCCGCGCTACCCACTCGGAGGTTACTTCCATACATTGTCTTGTTTTGTTGATCAGTTTTACTTTACGAAGCTCCAGGCCATTGTAGAAAATGGTTTCGTTCATTGTCATTGGTAAATTTTGCCCATGGTAGTTTGCTTGAGCAGTGATAAAGTCTTCCGTTGCGGGGTTTGAACTACCACTTTTCCCATCCCAATCACTGGTTTTCCCGCCATTAAGACCCTGATTCGAAAAGGTATTTTCGGCAATGACTTGGGTGACGTTATAGTATGATGAATCATCCAAGGCTAGTTCGCTTTTGATAACTTTTTGGTTTTCGAACTTTATAAATCGAGTTAATGTGTCTTGAATCATGCTGAATTCTTCAGAATCGGACGCACTAATTGACATGAAGCGGGATTTAAAATGGTGCCAATTTTTTTGGTCATTACTACATACCTGCAGTCCAACAACCAAGATCCACCTTCACTATAAGGCACAATCAAATAACTTGGAGGGATCAAATGGGGCTTGGATTGAGGAGCGAGAGTGATGATTGTTTCAGGGAATGATGAATAACATTTTAGTAAAAGAGATTCATTCAGTGCACCGTATATTTCTATGGTGTATTGTTCTCCAACACGTTGTTGTTGATTACTTTGTGCTGTAATGATGGCTATAGTGACACGATGAATAGTACCGAGAAAGATCAAAGACTGGGAATCCAAATGATCTAAAGCAGGAATGGACATCTTGTTCATGCAAGTAAAGAGATACATTGTATGTAAACGTCAAGAAAAATAAGGGTTTATATCCATCTATGGGAAGATTTTCTTGGCCCAGGCATTGATGTTGCACTATTTGCATATGAAAACCCCCCTCGGGTGATCGACTCGTTGGGGAATAAGGAGGGAAATTTCAAATCCCGCATTTGGTGGCACCACTAAATATTCGTGGAACCAAAAAAATACGCTTCCTCCTTTTCTTTCTCGTTTGAATCCTCTTTGCTTGCTGTTTTCCATTTATAAACACAATTATACCACTTTAGGCTTGGAACATCACCAATGAATTCGGTAGGTACTCAGTCTCCTTTATTATGATTCTTCTTGTTTGGAACTGACGCTAATGACAACTTTATCTTAAATATATATAGATACCAATCATACCACGCCAATCAAGCGATGATGATCGTCCTTCAGGGTTGAAATTCACAAGGAACAACTACTATGGATTTCAACGGGAACAAGACACAACACCTGAAAAGTCACCTGGCTCGTCCTTACTCTCAAGTTATTCAACCTCCCGGTACAACACTGACAACAAAAGTAGCAATACCAGTTACAGCAATTACAGCTACAGTAATTCATCTTCACGACCTTCAATGGATACAATGGAACGACCAATTTTACCACCTGCTAAAGAACGACCTTCTTACACCCACAGTAACTCCACCAGTACTTTGTCAAATGGCTGGAATAATGGTGTTGGTATCGACAGACGTGGTGGACCTCTTCCTAGTATAACATCACCAACACTTCCAACAAGGTCTCCTCAACGTGCTCGTGACTCTCAGACCTCTCAATCCTATTATTCTTCCTCCTCAGAAAACAGTAAGTCACTCTTTAATATTGCGTAGGTTGATAAATATGTAATTGGTACTTACCACTTTTTAATACTAGTATCATCAAATTATCCTAGTAGCCGATCATATCAATCACCAACGACGACCAGCACCTCTCCCATTCCTCCCTCCTCTCTGGATTATAACGACAAACAAATAGAATCATCCTTTACCACAAGCTCCATACGTGATCACCTTGAAATACCACTGGGGTCACCTCCAGCAGCAACACCAGCTCCATCTCGGCCTCGACTCAGCGATGCAAGATTTAGTTTAACAACCGAAGTGGCCAAAATGTGGCGATCACAATCAGCACCCTTCCCCACCATATCTGACGATCTTGATGAAGCTGACAAGGATGGCAAAAAAAATAGGATGATGATTGAATCTGGGGACTTATTGAATGAACTCTTGGTATCTCAGGCTGTTTTAGACTCGAAGGACTTTAAACTTCTCTCGTTTGAAGAACTGGACAAGGTCAATCATGTAAGTACAATTTAAACTTTTTATATGTAAATACACAATAAAGCCATAAAACTAATCTCTCTGTTTATACATAATAGGAATACAATCAAATCAAGCAAAAAGTGGAATACTCAGCATCAAAGCTGGCGTTGGAGAAAAAACTTCGGGAAACAGCACGATCACTTGTGTACCTGAACGATTCACGATCTGGCCATTCATTTGCACAACATCAACAAGAAATCAAGTCATTGGATCAAAAAGTAAACGACATGATACAACAACATCAGCAACTGGAAGCAAAGGCTCACGAACTGCATTGTCGATTATTGGAGCACATGGCTGGCGTACTAAGTATCAACATACGACAATCGGACAAAACTCGGTCACAACTAATCACCTCTGTTACAACATCAGCATCAACACAAGACAGTACGATCTCTCTCTCCAAATATCAGGCACTGCTGGCACAACTGAAAGAAAAAGAAGACATCATCTCGGATCAACAACATAAAATCCAATCACTAACAGCATCCTCAGGCGACGAAATGGAAGAACTCAGGGCAAAACATCAGGACAACCAATCAACACTAGACCACATCTTACATCAACTGAATACCATGACAAAGCATTATCTGGTCACTAAAGAAGACGGGAATGATAATGATAGTAACAATGGTGATAATACGATGATACTATTGTCAAGACTAGAAACCACCTTATCCTCACAAAAGTCACGGGTGAGTCAGCTTGAACGTGAAATGGAATCAGTTTTAGAAAAACATCGATTGGAAGCTATGGCGGAAAAGAAGATCGAAATCCAGCTTCGGGCTACTCAAGAACGTCGTGATGCTGCCGAAGCCAAGTGTCAAGAACTATTGCAGGAATTGGAATCTGTCAAATCAACCAAGAAATCGTCCATGTCTGAATTGGATCGCCTGAAGGCTGATGTGGATAACTTCTCATTCAATGACACGAGGTAAGTAACCAAAAGCATAACATACCAAAGTGGAAAAAAGGGTGGGGGCGGGGAACTGTAACTTCTTTTTTAAGGAACTTGGTCTTATCTAATCTCTATTTATTATAAAAAACACAGTAGGCACTCGGAACAATTGACTGAATTGGAGTCACAGCTACACCAATCTGAAGTACAGCGGCAAAAACAAGAAAAGGAATTATCGGAACTGCGATCTAAATTCTCTGATCTGGAGGTGGAAGCAAGTAAAACTCATGCAGAAATGGCGTCAACCAAGCAGCGTGAAGTAGCCGATAAATTGGAACTACAACATTATCGAGACGAAGCATTTGCCTTGCGACAGGAAAAGAACAAGTGGGAACGAATGATGAAACGACAGACTGTGATGCAGCTAATGGACGAAAGTACAGGTGGAACCAGTATCAAGGACAAGTATGAACAACAGTTGGAGGAACAAGAACAAGAATATGTGGCTCAACTAAAGGAACAAAAGGCGTACCTGGACAAGATGACTCGAGAAAAAGAAGCATTAGGACTGGAACGGGATCAGTTGGTGGCAACCTGTCAAGATTTGGAGGAACTCATCCGGGGAAAGACTCGTCTATTGGATGCTCGCGATATACACATCAGCGAATTAGAGGCACAAGTCCAAGAACTACGACATCAATCTCAACAAAATCGTAACAATGGTGGTTCGGTGGACGCATTGGTACTTCAGGAACTTCAAGATGCCTTCTCACAAAAAGAACTGGCCTGGATGGAACAAAGTGCCAATATGGAAGCCAACTTTGAAGGGATATTAAAAGAATTCGACCGACTAACTGGCACGGCGGTGGAATTCGAAAGCGAAAGGATGAACTATGAACGTAAGATCGCCCAACTGGAACAACGTATGACGGTATTGGATGGTGAACTTGTGACGCTTCGGGTCAGCAGCCTCGGTTATGAAGATGGTACCAAGGATACACCTACTACTGCTTCACTCCGAAAAGAATTCAGACGACTGGTGAATGATATGAAATTGGAACATCAACGACTCTTGGATAGGGAAGCAAGCGAAACGAAACGTGTGGAGAAACAGCTTAAGGATCTCAAGCATGATGTCGCTATGGCCAATTACGAAAAGGTGAACAAGGGTGTACAAACTTTATTTGTTAAATAGAACACAGGTTTATTTTTTTTTTACGTCTTTATTAACTAGTTACTTACAATTTCCATCTAATATGTCTTAATAAATAAACAACATGTCATTATTATCTGTCATCTTTATCCAAACCATGTCTTGATTATCTTTTTAAGACTACTCTATTGTGTCATCAAGTATATATGGGATTATCTACTCCACACTGTTTTTGTTTTGTTTTGTTTTGTTTTGTTAGTTGGCATGGGATTATATCTTTTTTATGTAACACCAAGTCTACGATGTGTGGGAGGGGACAACAAAAAGTCTCCCGTTTTTTTCGTTTCTTTGGGGTATTCACCTCCTCCTTTCTTTCTGGGAAATATTACATTGTCAAAAAAGAGAGTTGTCGGACTTTTAGAAGAGGGGACACACAGTTTCAAATTCCGCTTTTTTATGTAATCAGAAGAATCGCGGGATATTCAAGAGTACTATCAGCCTCCTCATGACTTACTTTATAAACTATTGCTCATTACAATAAAACATGGGGGGTATAAATGGATAGTTGGATGTGACCAAGCGAGAAAGAAAGGAAGGGGATCAGACTTGATCCATGTTTGATTTAACGTTTTTTTTGTTTAATCCATCCCGGCGCTGTTTGAAATTACTTCTTTTCCCCCGCGGGGTAATGGATCCACAATGACCCAAATCCTTTTATCAATGTAACCTCGTGTCTGCTTTTAGTTTTGAATCAGTTGAGGTTTTTAAATGAGATTGGCATTCCGATTCTTCCCAACTTACAAGACATAGTTATACATGCCCCCATTCCTTTTACTACAGAGTATGGCACACTTAACCCTACTCTAATAAGCATGAATATCAATGTGGTAGTTCAAGTTCACCATGTATCATTGGTCAGTCAATCAAATTAGATCAGAAATATAAATGAGAGGAAAATATTTAAACCCCGCGTCAATGTGTGCCTGACCCTTCCTCACCTCAATTGGTTCCTTACCCTTCCCCGCTTTTTTTTTTTTTTTTTTTTGAATGATCCATGAAATGGGTAAAATAAAAACAGTATGGTGCATCTTCCCATCGTGTCATTGGTTCTTTCTTTATGTCAACAAAAAGTGATTTCGTTCAAGATAAGAACTTTGTCGGTTTCTTTTTCCCACACTGTGGTATGAAGAAAACTCTGCCGGGGTTACAATAGTCATCCCGTTTCTGAACACAAATCCAACCCTACTGGGAAGATCAGAAAAAAAGTCTCACACAATTCCTGGTAAAATGCCTTCTTCTGATTCGTATTGAAGGATCCGGGAAGATGAGTGGGTGGGCATCGGCGGGATTTCAATTTTTCCTGGGAACGTATAAATATATTTCAAATCTCACTTTTTCCTTTTTTTTTTTTTTTCGTCTTTCTCTCTCTCTTCATCTTGTAACTTTAATATGGTTAATTGGACAAGACTTACGACCAATGTTTACGTGGTAAGTAGCTTGTTACAACCTTCCTTCCAACTGCTTGATTCATTCCAGTTGCATCATGGTGAACTTTATTAACTCCTTCTCCTTCTCCCTCTCCTCTAAACTAATAGATCTCGGGCTGGGCCTCCATTGGTGGCATCATGTTTGGGTTCGATATCGGTTAGTAGAAAAACAATAATAAAAAGAAAATCAAAACATTTATCTCTTACTAACTTGCTACTACTTTGTGTGCATATGTCTATAGGTTCTAACAGTGGTACCATTGGAACTACGCAGTAAGTATATAAATTAAATCCGATGCCTTTCTTTTTTTTTGGGTAAACTGACCCAATTTTCCCCTAACTAGATACCATGATTACTTCAACCATCCCGATGCCCTTTTGCAAGGTGGTATCAACGCTGCCTTATCAGCTGGTTGTTTCGTCGGTGCCCTCTGTGCTGGTTATCCCGCTGATCGATACTCTCGTAAATTTACTTTAATCGCTGCTTCTGCTCTCTTTATTATTGGTTCTTTGCTTCAATCTGCCGCTAACGGTGTACCTATGTTGTGTGCTGGTCGTGTCATCAATGGTAAGTCAAAACGATCTAATTGAAATGATCCTCTTACTAATCTTCTCTCCTTAATTTGAATAGGTCTCTCTGTCGGTGTGACATCTATGGTTATTCCCTTGTATCAATCTGAAGTGGCTCCTAAGGAAATTCGTGGTCGTCTTGTTGCTGTGCAGGTAAATTGACTCTTCTCTCTCTTCTCTAGGTTTATAGCTTATCCTAACTTGATTTTTTTTTTTTTGCTCTTTTAGCAATGGTCTATTACCTGGGGTATTTTCCTTGCTTTCTGGATTCAAACTGGTTGTGCTCATATTGAAGGTACTGGTGCTTTCCGTGCTCCTTGGGCTATTCAAGCTATCCCTGCTATTGTTCTCTGTGCTGGTATGTGGGCTTTCCCTCACTCTCCTCGTTGGTTGGCCGATCACGGTCGTATGGAAGAAGCCATCAAGGTTCTTGCTGATATTCACGGTGATGGTGACATGAACCATCCCCGTGTCATTGTTGTAAGTATCTACTTCCCTTACTCTTAAATAAGGTATTCGATATATGTGTTAATCACTCTATCTTTTTTGTTTTGTTTGTTTGTTTCTCAATATAGGAAGTTGAAGAAATTCAAGCTGTTATTAAATTCGATCGTGAACAAGCTTCTCACCGTTACTCTGATCTCTTCAAGCCTGGAATTGCTTACCGTGTGTTCTTGGGTGTCTGTTTACAAATCTGGCAACAACTTACTGGTATGAACATTATTATGTTCTACGTCGTCTTCCTCTTCCAACAAGCTGGTATCGGTAACTCTCAAGACAGTACTCTTATTGCCTCTGGTGTGTCTTATGTCGTCAACGTGGTCATGACTGTGCCTGCTATCTTGTTCGTTGACAAATGGGGTCGTCGTCCTACTATGATCTTTGGTGCTCTTGCTATGTCTTGTTTCCTCTGGATCGTTGGTGGTTTGTTGTACACTGGTGACTGGTACATCCAACAAGATCCCGCTCAATCTAACTATGGTAAATGGTCTGTGACTTTGCCTAACATCCAAACTACCAACGCTGTTGTTGCTTGTGTCTACCTCTTCGTTGCTTCTTTTGCCACTACCTGGGGTCCTGTAAGTTTAAAAATGCAATATGTATAAATAAGGGCAAAAACTAATGATTAATTTTACGGTATACATAGTTGGGTTGGGTTTATCCTGCCGAAATGTAAGTTTAAACACCGATATATTTTCTGTATTGTCTGTCATACTTATTAAACCTTCTCTCGTTATAGTTACCCTCTTCGTGTCCGTGCCATGGCTATCTCTCTTTCCACTGCTGCGAACTGGTTGTTCAACTGGCTGCTCAGTTTCGTGGTGCCTTTGATGATGGAAAAGCTTCGATACGGTTTGTACTTCCTCTTCGCCGCCTTCAACTTCTTGATGGCTGTCCACGTCTTTGTCTCTTACCCTGAAACCAAGGGCTTCACTGTAAGTTGGAATATCCATATATAAATGACTGACAATTGATGGCTGATTTTTATTTTATCTTATGTTGCATAGCTTGAAGAAATGGATATTGTGTTCGAAGGTAACCCTCGTAAGAAGTTGGACCGTGCCTATGTTGCTGAACGCATGAAGCAAACTTTGGATGCCAACGTCGAACACATCGAAGTCCACGACAACCAAAGCGAAAAGAAGACCGAAATTGCTTAGTCTTCCCCTTTTAACTCTTACCATTAGTACTATCTAATCTTTTTTTACAATTTATTACCTATTAACTCTTAACTAATAAACTCCCTTTTTTTGGCCTTCAAAAATTCTTGTCTTGTGTCTTACTTGGAATAAAATATGCATTTGAAATTCCGCAAACCCCGCCTTGATCTTTGTTTATGTATTTGTGATCAACATACTTCAACAAAATGACTCTACAGCGCAATCATACATTATTGTTTTTATATGAACAATGACATGACAAACTTCAATGGGTATATAATGTTTTTTTTTGTAATACTACATAATGGAGTCCAAATCAGCTTCGCATTGATTGATAGACCTATCGGGATTTCAAAAGGTGTCAGTCACCATTATGTTTTTTTTTTTTTTTTTTTTTTTTTCCTGGTGTGGAGGGGAATTTCGATTCCTTTCTTTCTCACATTACTTTTTTATTTTATTTGTGACATGGCGCAACAAGCTAAACAGGCAGCTCAAAAGTTGGGTGGCATGTTCCCAAAGGGCTCTGGTAAGAGTGCTGGATCGGCTGCTGGTGCATTGGTCGTGCTTGGTGCCTTGGGTTATGGCGTGAATGCTTCTCTCTTCAACGGTAAGTCGACAATTACAACAACAAAGACGTACTCCACCAAACATCGATCCGTCCTACTGTCTTTACGATATGGTATAATATGATAACTAATGATTTGACTTGTTTGATACTTGTAGTTGATGGTGGTCATCGTGCGATCAAATATACTCGTCTGTTTGGTGTGCAAAATACAGTGTATAACGAAGGTACTCACTTTATGATTCCCTGGTTTGAAACACCTGTCGTTTACGATGTTCGTGCGAAACCACGTAACGTTGGTTCTTTGACGGGTACCAAAGGTAAGGTTTAACAGGAAGGGGTTTGGGTTGGGTCTGACACTGTTGTATGTATTAGATTTGCAAATGGTCAATATTACCTGTCGTGTCTTGTCCAAACCTCGTGTGGATCAACTCGCCACTGTTTATCGTACTCTTGGCCAAGATTATGATGAACGTATTCTTCCTTCCATTGTCAACGAAGTCCTCAAGTCCGTGGTCGCCCAATTCACAGCCTCTCAATTGATCACTCAACGTGAACGAGTCTCTCGTCTGGTGCGTGAAAACTTGGTGCGTCGGGCTTTACGATTTAACATTGTCCTGGATGATGTCTCTATTACTCATGTTGGATTCTCCCCTGTCTTTGAATCTGCTGTCGAAGCTAAACAAATTGCTCAACAAGATGCTCAACGTGCTGCCTTTGTCGTGGATAAGGCTCGTCAAGAAAAACAATCAGTGGTAAGTATAGAGGATCAGAAAGGGAAAAGCAACATCGATCTCTCACCATTTCTCTCTTTTTGTATGTGTGTGTGTGTGTGTGTGTGTGTAGATTGTCCGTGCTCAAGGTGAAGCTAAATCTGCTGAATTGATTGGTGAAGCTATCAAGAACAAGCCTGGATTCTTGGAACTCAAGCGAATCGAAGCCGCTCGTGAAATTGCCTCGGTGATCTCCCGAAGTGGTAACCGTGTCATGCTCGACTCTGATACTTTGTTGCTCAACGTAAACACTTCCGAACCTGCCAAGAAATAGACAACCCCCTCCCTCCCTTTTATCACCTAGGTGCTTTTTTTTTACATAGTCTTATATAAAGTAATAAAAATCATACATGTTTTTTTTTTTCTGGATTTGTCTTTATCTTAATGGGTGATTCTATGGGATACCTGTGCGGAATAACTGTATAGGGTATGAGAATGTGTTTGGCATAGATACTTAATAAAGTGATGTTTATTATATGATTGAACCACTCAACATCAAGGATCTTGTCGTATACAGCCAAACTTACTCTTATGCCTCTGATAATATTACCATCTATAATGTGAGATGACCCCCATGAAGGGTTTTTTTTTTCGTCCAGGTACCAAAATTTGAAAACCCGCCGAGTAAAAAGATCGCCGGCTAGGGATAGTGTCCTAATAAAGACAACGTGGGTATAAAAATAGATGGATCCTGTCTGTTTAGGCAGACTTTTGTTTATAAACATACAAAATGTGCGTCTTCAAACGAACACATTTGGTTTTGAAGACAATACTAGTGTAACTTGACTATTCGTGTCATCATTGATATCATCATTGTCATTTAAAATATATAAAAGCTTTATTAAGATACATTTACAAGGAGACAGATTGGGGGAACGATAACACTATATATATATGTATGATAATAATGAAAGGAAGGGGTGGGAGAGTATGCATGTTTGTAAGATTAAGTAAATTGGAATGGTGCAGGAGTTAATAATTCTATTTCTAATTTTTGTCGTTCTTGTTCCCATTCCTTTTCAATCCGTTCATCGACTTGGTCAAAAGTAAAGGCCAGGATTTCTTGTATACATTGATTCAATGAAGCATGATGAGGTGGTGGGGGAGGTGTAGAATATCTTGTTGTTGGTTTCAAAGTTGTCTCCTCCAGTTTTGATGCTGTAATCTGCATCGAGTCCCGAGGTGTTGTGGGTGTTCGTTCTTCTTCTTCTTCTTCTTCTTCATCAGAGGAGAGTATCTGATCGAGGTCGGTGACAGAGGACCGAAATTTGTTGAAGAATCCAAACTTTTTCGTAGGTGATGAGGTTGGAGAACTAGGTGATGGAAGCCAAGAAAATGATTTTATGATAGATTGACGTTTATCCGTCGAGAAGGTTGCCTTTGATAAAGTCATGATAAGATGGAGGATAGAAGCGAAAGAAAAAAGAAAAAGAAAAAAGAAAAAAGCGTTTGGGCTTTAAAACAATTATGCGGCGGAGCGGAGTTTCTAGAAATGGAAACTCAGGTTGATCAAAACGACAAATCATACCTTGTGGAGATGGTCGGTATCATTATTTTATCCGAGTTTGCATTGTATTAATAATAATGCTGCAACTTTTTCATTACAATGGAATAACGTGATAATGGAGCAAGTTGGTTACTTTGAGAGAGACGAGATATCGGGGTTTAAAAACAACGTGATGGATCAAGCAACCACTTTATGAAAGTAATATATATGCAAGTGCATTGGTCTGGCTTGAAAGAAGGAGAACTGTGGTGTAACAGTGAATGAAAAGCCCAATCCTTCATGTATGGTTGCACATCAAATATCCGCCATTTCAAATTTCTCTCCCTTGTATATTTTTCATTTCCGACCTCAATTTTTCTTATTTTCGCTCTTCTTTCTTATACACATTACTTTTTCTCTCATTTGGAAAACCCCATCATCACTCCTTTACAACAATATCTTTGAAATCACCTTCCTTTTAACTTTTACTCGCTGTATATACACTTCTCCTCCTCTATCTCCTTCTCCCTTTTTTACACTCAATTGACATTCAGTTATCTTCTCTCTTACTGACTTGTCATTAAACCATTCAACGTCTCATACTCTTGTCTCCTGAAAAAAAAAACAAGTTTAGTATCACTAACGCGTCTCTCATCTTAACACCCCCCCTTTATTCTACCTATCCGTTTACAGCAAATACACACTCCTTTTTACACCTTTGTTACTCATCATCATACCTCCTACTCTTTTTTGTCCTCCCCCCCTTTGATATTTATATAAAGAATGCAAACTATCACTCAAAAACGAACTCCCAAATCTCCAAAGGTAATGAAAACAGAAATACAATTATTACATTCCTCTTCATTCTTAACCTTGTCTTGTTATTTTATATAGATGACTAGTCTTCAGAAAAGCAAGTCGGAACCCAACAATACAAAGTCAAACGCCACCAGTTATCGATCACCTTCAATTTATCCTAAACGTAAATCAACCGGCAACTTGCGACGTCAATCTTCTTTCTCGGATGGAAAAATGATAAACTCGGCATCGAAATCAAACAAGGTAATCACTAGAAATGGAAGGATACGGCCAATAACATGACGTTTGATTGCTTTTACCTAGGATGTTTGGCGATCTCCAGGGTTTTATGAAGTACCTGATATCCTTAGAAATGCTTATTTGAAACCCGAATCACCTGTTGCATTGAACCTTCGACCAATTGATCCCGCTAAACAAGTCACCAAGGTAAAACAACAAAAAAGAAACCTTTTTATAAACATGTATAATGACTTAGTCTTTGATCTGATTCCATTTAATAGCGACCATGGTATCCTCCAAGCCCTCACTATGAAATCCCGAAATTACCACCTCTTGCTCGTGCTGAAAACAAATTTGAAGCCAGGATGCGTAAGATTCTTCCTAAAGTATCTGTGCGCACATCGGATCCTCGTCAACGATATACGGATTTTAAGGAAATCGGTACAGGGTAAGTGAAGATTACAGAAAAAACAACAACAACAACTAACACTCACAATTGACCTCTCTCTCTCTATTTATTTTTATATAGCGTCAATGGTGCTGTGGTCCGGGCCAAATTTAGAAAACAACCTAATGTCCAACTAGCTATTAAACGGTGTCGCCTGGATCCCGATCGTGAATACCGTGCTGCGATTCTTCGTGAACTCCGAATTATGGCCAGTGGACATCCCAACTTGATCAAATTATGTGAAGTGACGATGTGTCGTGATGATATCTGGATGGCTATGGATCTTATGCGGTGCTCTGTCTTTGCTATTCTTTGTCAACGGGGTATTCCGGAAGGTTTTACTGTCCATATTGCATGTGAAACTCTTAAGGCGTTGATCTACTTGCATAGTAAAGGTTTACTCCATCGTGATGTCAAGTGCGAAAATCTATTACTCGGTTGGGATGGTCAAGTCAAACTAGGTAAAAGAATGAATAGTAGAGTGCATGGTATGCATGAAATGGATTACTAAACCCTCTCTCTCTCTCTTTTTTTTTTTTTTTTTTTTTTTTTTTTTTTTTTTTTTCCATGATCATAGCTGATTTTGGTCTAGCTGCTCGTATCGACCAACGAAATCGTGACAGATTGGGGACAACTAAATGGTAAATATAGGAAAAGTAAAAGGGGAGGGATTTAAGATCTAACTTTATGTTTGATTTGATTGAAATAGGATGGCTCCGGAAGTAATTCGCGAAGAATACTACTATGAATCTATCGACATGTGGTCACTTGGAATCACTATTATCGAAATGATGGACCGAGTACCTCCTCACTATTTGATCAAGGACGAAGAAGAACTATTCGACATTATTGCTACTGAACCAAGCCCTACCTTTACTTATAGCCATCCTTCGATGTATATGAGGGGTCTTGTTGCTTGGTTATTGGATGAAGATGCTTCTACACGTCCCAGTGCCAAGGATGTATTGATGGTAAGTGAAAGAATCACTATAAATGTGTGGTGTCTTTATGCTAATCTTATTCTATATCTTTACACATAGGAAATCGATGCTCACATCAAGAGTGACCTACTCCCATGTGCTACTTCTCAAGAATTGGCTCGATTTGCAAACCATGTCCTTCCTCAATACTAACTGATTTCATCCCCCACATCATTAATTATCACTACGTGCCTTTTAGATATCAACCAACCTTTATGCAACCCTTTTTTACCTACATAGTTTAATACCACTCATCTTTTTTTTATTTTATTTTAGTTTACATCATTTATTTAAAACCCTACCACTCATATTCTTCTTACCATTATATCACACTTTACTTTTATGATGAACATCTCCTCCTCCTCTTTAACCATCACTTAATTTATTTGTGGTCAACATGCCATTGTCATTGTATTCCTCCTACTTCCTCTTCATAGAAACATAGCTTTTTATTATTCTTATTATATGCCAATAAAAAATAAAAAAACTTATCATGTGGATATGCATCTTGACTTTGCAAAGGGTCCTTTTTTTTGTGGGGCATTCGAATTTATCATACATGTATTACATAAGGAGTAATTCAATTCCATCTACATGATCTGACCTCATATTGAATGGTCTGTTTATACATGCTCCTTTCATTTTCCTTCTTTTGTTCCTTGTCCCGATCTTCTCGGTGTGAAAATGCACGATAGCGGGTTTTGAAATTGGCATTCATGCGGGATTCGTGTAACATGACCCCAGGTCAATGAAGATGACTTTTTTTGTTTCATGGAGCCTACTGTTTCAAGAGTAATATCCGCAAAAGGAGTAACATCGTCTCGGATCCTACCGCATGTTGATGATATTAGTTCAATTAGGTACGTATTCGGCTTGTTCCCTTTTTCGTTGGCCGGACCTGCATAAAAGATCTCAACAATAGAAGGGGGGAAGACCCTTTCCATCTTGATGGAAATGATTAGAATAGGAGAAGAAATGTGGCAAGATGTCAAACACAGCAACTCACCGTGATTTTTTTTTTTTTGGGGGGGGGGCTTCTTCCAAAGGGTTTGCCACATACACATATGTTTTGTCTTTCATTAGCCACATCTCTTTTCTTCTTTTTTTCTTTGCGTCCTTTTAAATTGGACTGTTCCTTTTATATAAATACATGTCCTTGCCACTCCTTTTACCCCACTGTCTAAAAAGTATATTTTAAACGCCGATATTTCACCATATCTTTGCGCACTTTTTTTCTTCCCCATTCTTTTCCTTCTTCTTTCCTTACTCATTACGAATAATATACCCAACCATGTCAAACTCAAACATAAGGTAAACCTACTCACTTTTATTGTACTAGTTATTGTCCTGAACTAACCAAGATTCATTCGTTAGGATCCGTTGGAATGACCAAACTCACTTGATACCTTATTACCAGATTCAACAAATGACCTTTAAAGATCTTGTCAAACAGATCAAGGATGCCTTCAAGGTAAGTAGTAATGATAATAATAATAATAATGGATTATGCTCTATATTTCTTACCTATCTCTTTAGGATATCCCACTTTTGTTATATGATCTCTTGTTGGAGGAAGAAGGTCAACACATTCTACACGACGATCAATCACTGCGTCAAGCCATGGACAAGACGAAAAAAAAGGTGGAACATGATATATCTGATATAATTCTTATACCCAAGCATGATGGGCGATCCACTTTGCAAAATAGTAAATGATGAAGAACTAGATGTGTAACAAAGAATGGTATGGTAAATAAATAATGTTTTATTAGATAGACATATCCCGGTGATTAAACCGATGGTTCTCAGATGGGACGATGATAACAACAGACAGAATTATCAATCATCCTTATATCAACTCAAACGACGACATATCTCTTCGACAATAGACGATCAAGACGACTACGATCATTACAATGGAGGTGGGCGGTGTTTACGAAAAGATTCAGGGGTATTATTAGACGAGCCTGTCAAAAAAAAACCACGGGTATTGGAATCAATCGAACGATCCTTCTCAGCATCACCTTGTATGAATGCGATATATCCACAAGAAAAGTGTCACCGACCATCTACAGCACCTTCGTCACCGATTAATATTCGGCTACCTGCATTATCATCTATTACTTCTCCTCCACCCCTGCACCTTCAACTGGCTCCTTTACAACCTTCTCCTCAACGCCAACAATACCTCGTTTCTCTTCCTTCTCTATCTTCTCCTCGATTCACTCCCCCTTGCACCAATCAACTATCGGGTCAATTCGTCTGTGAACAAGTGGTCGGACCTGGTCGCATTTGTGGTCAGACCTTTCGTAGATCGTATGATTTGTCAAGACATCAAACCGTACACTCCAAAAACCGTCCATTCTACTACTGTCATCAATGTGGTAAAAGGTTTACCAGAATGGATGCGCTCAGGCGACACGAAAGAGTACAAGGTCATTCAACATCACATCGTCAACAACACCAGCAACAACAACACCAGCAACACCAGACTTGGACTCCTTATCAGTCTCCTTCAACAACTCCTTCCATCATTCATTCTCGACAGGCTCGAGTTTAATCTCTTCTTTGTAAATATATTCCACCACAACCACTAGTACTACTACATACCATCATCCATCCCTTAGTTTTTAGTTAATATTGTTTATTGAATATACCCCTTTTAAAAAATCATGGTATTAATAAAAATCAACAATCATGTTTTATTCCATTATGCAAAATGTCTAGATAAATAAACTATTGTAGTATGTCAAGAGAAGGGGGAATTAAACTACTGTATGATTATATATAACAAAAAAGGGGAGATGGTAATCTACTGTATTACCTTGAAGAAAAAAGAGGAGAATATACAACAACCTATCGCCGACCACCACGTCCACCACGTCCACCACGTCCACCACGTCCACGTCCTCTTGTCAGTCCACCTCGTCCTCGTCCCGCTTCATCTATGTTCATAAAAAAAAAAAAAAAGGACGTGTGTGTGTGTGTGTTAGTGGTCAAATGTCTCGATCATGTTACAAGTTCCTACCTTCTTTTTTCTTGGTGTTTCGTGTTTTGGGTATATCGTCAATCAACAGTGTATCCAAAGGCAAACTATCTGGCAAGATCACACAACGAATGTTGTTCCCGCGAATACTGAGTGTGTCCAAGCTAAGCGGGTCCCGATTCTTCACTGTCATCTTGACGGTTTTCAAATGAGTGTTCATACTCATATCTACCCCTAATAATAATAATAAACAAAAGGTGTAAAGTTATCAAATAGGATGTGTGCCTTTCTTTACCTGTGATGGTGCCGTGTACAACCGTGCCATTCTTCAGTTCCACCGACACAGATTCGTTGTTCAATTTCATCAAGAATCTGTACAAAAAAACCCCCAGAAAAGTTAGTAACTTGTTTTCATGTTCCCCATTGTTGATTCAGTACCTAACCAATTTCATTGTGTTGTATAAAGTCTGTAATCAAGGTGAAAGAAGCAAAGAAAACAAAAAAAAAAAAGAGTCCAGCAAGTAGGCCGTTTTTTAATTCCCGCCAGCAAAGCAAAAGTGCCTGTGCCTCCTTTTCTGTTCTCTAATTTCACATTCCGACGACCAAGGTTAAATGTTTGCCAGCCTTTTTTTTTTTTTTTTTTTTTTTTTTTTTTTTTTTTTTTTTGTATCTTTCTCTTTCTCTTTATTTTCAAAACTGAATCATGGGGATCACTGGTTTAACTGGACTCTTGAAACGACATGCACCACAGTCACTAACGCGAACCCTTACACAACAGTATCGCGGCCAGACAGTAGCCATAGATGCCAGTTGTCCTATGAATCGGTTCATCTATGGCGACGATCCACACCCCTATCGACACATTCAAGGCTTCTACCTCTTGGCCAAGTACTGCGACCGACACGATATCAAACCTATCTTTGTATTTGATGGTAAAGAGCGATTACCTGCCAAGCAACAATGGGAACATCGACGACGAGCTCGTGGTCAACTCAAAGTGAGGTCTTCATTGGTGTTTGAACAATCAAGATCAACAAGATTGGCGGCGTGGCTGGCGGCGGCGGACGATCTCAACTTGCTTACACCCGACACCACGGCACTTGTGTTGGACCAATTAAAAGGTGTGGATGGCAATGACGAACTATCAGAACTGGCTCGACTTGCTCAAGAACTGTATCGAACGAATCAACGTGTCCAGGATCGTGAAAGGTATACCAAGACGGTGCGGGATTTATCTGATCAAGAATATAGCTTGATGGAAACAATGGTACGTCAACGGATGGATTCAGTGCAAGATGATCTGATGGACTTGAAGCGCCAGAATGATCGATTGTTGGTATCTTATGGTAAGATGTGGGTGAAGGATGGAATAGGGGAGATATGGAAACCTATTAACAACATACTTGACATTTTTTTTTTTAAAAAAAAACAAAACAAAACAAAACAAAATAATAATAGAAAAACGAGCACGACGAATCACTGAGACTATTAAACAAGAATCATTTTCCTTCCTCTCATCTTTGGGATATCCTTGTTTGGTATGTGAAAAGCATGAAGCTGAAGCAATGTGTGCAAATTTGGTGTATCATGGAAAAGCAGATAATATTGTATCCGAAGGTAAAACTAATAGACATGTCTTGTATAATAAACATTTAATCGGATTGTGGGCTGGCTGGCTGGGGGGGGGGAAGAAATTAGATATGGACTCGATTGTATTTGGCGATGCACCTTTGCTACGATACTTTTGTACCAAGAACAAACAAATCTTACAAGTGGATCCGGTGGTAGCGCGACAGCAATTAGGATTAACTAAGGCGGGATTCTTGGACTTGTGTATCTTATGTGGTACTGACTTTGGTTCAAAGATCGCGGGGGTGGGTCCAATGCGGGCATTGCAATTGATCAAACAATATGGATCAATCGAGGACATTCTTTATCACTTGGATCCGCGAAAGTATATCCCTGAAGAAGGGTTTGATTATCGATTGATAAGAAAGGTAATAATCAGAAGAAGAAAGGTGAAGGCAATTTGATGAAACTAATGCTTTTTTATATACATCTTCTTTGGATGATGTAGATCTTTCAAGATTTACCACCAATACCTTTGATTACCAATATGATGGCCCCTGTGGATGACCTGGATCAACTTTTACAACAGTATCAAATTGACCCTGACGAAATTGACCAACAATTAGATCTCATTATGCATTTGGAACACAAACCTGACGATACAGATGGATTTGGCCATAATCCTTTTAGTGCACCTACCTCTACTCTTGGTGGACATCTTTCTTTATTCCCATAGCTTTTTTACTATAGATATTTAGATATACCCTTTTAGATTTTATTTGTTATTTATGTTGAAATAAATAAAAAAACTATTGTGTACACTTTAAATACGCCGTTTGAATATACCACTTCCGAATCATGCGGTAAACGCTTGATTTGAAACGCCGCCGTTTTCCAGACATTCTGCATACGAATGATGGCGTTTTGAATAAGTTTATATGTATGCATGATAAAAAAGAGATGCACAAAGATCTCTTCTTTTCATGGTTCCATTCGACATCATCATCATCATCATACGATATTACAACTACATTCAAAAGAGAGAGACAAGACTGCATCATTTATACATGTGTTTAAAAAAGACATTAGATTTATTTATTTTCAAATCAACCAAAGGTGCTAACAATATGAGCTAATTGTAATAAACTATCTTGTTTAGGATCCTTTTCATCTTTTTTAGATGGTTCGGGGGTAGGGATAGAATCAGATAAATTGTTAATGGAAGAGGTAGAAGGAGGGGGATGTAAAAGAGTAGAAGAGGAAGAAGAATGTTGGTGATGGTGACCAGCACCATGATTCGTCAGTTCGTCCAAGTTGTTACTATTATTAGGATAAACAAGAGGTCTATGCTGATAAAATAGATGTGATGATAATGAAGATGATGAAGTTGTAGTAGTATCCATTGCTGTTGAAGAAGAAGAATTAGATCGTAAAGGTATAGACGATTGTTGTTGTTGTTGTTGAAGATGTAAAAGAGCAGGTTGTTTTGATGAAGATGGTGGAGCCAATGAGCGATGATAATTACTGAGATGTTGATCAATTGTGAGTGGTGGATCGAGTTGATAAGGATCAGATCTGATACGATGATGAGCATGTAATCTAGGTCGAGGATGAGTATCTTCTAGAGGTCGTTTGGTCGTTCGTCTTGATTTCGGCGACATGTGTGTACGATAGTGTTGCATCATGTTATCTTGTCTTGAGAATCGAGATTGACAACCTGGAAAAAGACAAGGAAAGTTCTTTTCCCCCGTGTGTATTCGATGATGCCGAGCAAGATGACCACTATTGTTACACAGTTAGTATTGCCTTCTATTTATCGTTATTATTATTACCTTGTTGTAAATGATTTCTTGCATCCAGGTTCTGAGCAGTGGTATTTCCGTTTATTATCAAAAGAAGTGGAGGCTAATGTAGTTTGTTGATACTGATTTAGTAGTGTAGGATGGTTGTATGTTGCTGAGCCCAACCAGGTCGCTTCATCTGAGGAATAGGATTGAGGTGAGTCAGGTTCAACTTGACCCGCATTGTCATTCAATAGACTAATTTGTCGTCCAGAGGCATCAATTACTGATAATGGAGAGTCTTTGGTTTGCCGATCGTCGTTTAACATGAGAGAGAGGAGAAGAAGAAGAAGAAGAAGAAGATGGATTAAAGAAAGAAAAAGGAAAAAGGATAAAAAAAGAGTTTTTTTTTTTTTTTTTTTTTTTTTTTCCTGTACCTCAGCGCTTACCTAAACTGCCAGCCCCCTTCAGTAGGCGGGTTTTGAATTCCAGAAGAGAAGAGAAAAAAAGCAAAACATACCAGATCACATGGCACGTATCACTATCATGACCAACCATGTTATTTTTTCCTTTTCCTTGGGTTTATGCAGTGTGGTTAAAAGGTCTGAAGCTACAAAACCCAAGTGGTGATGTGTGTAACTTTTGAACCAATCATCTTTGATCATAAAGTCCCCCACGACACACTACACCTTGTTAACATCCTCAGAGATCACCCATCTTTTTTCAAATCATCATGGTTACGGACCCTACGTGGACCCTTCAGGGTGGAAATGTGTTCAAGAAACACAATGTATCCCAATGGGAAAATGAGGTCAAGTGGTGATGTTAAAAAAATGGGTCGATGTCGGGATATGAAACTCTGGGAGGGGGTTGGTTTGTTTCAAGCATTGATCTTTTCAAGCCCGCTTCATTTCTTTCTTTTTCTCACCATCTCTCTCTCTCTTTAAACAAAATGACACACCGTGAAGGTATTACTACACAAACTCATGATTGGTCCATGATAAAGGCGTCAACTCTAATTGAGAACCAAACGGTAATTGAAATGTAAAGTAAAAAGAAACAACACTCTACTACTATTTACTATCAAACCTAATTCATCTCATTTGATAGTGACGGTAACACACCTGTGGAAAAGGCCTGTAATGTTTTAATTGACAACAACATATCTTCTGCTCCGGTGTATACTTTGGACAACAGCAAACAACCTGGTAAGACCTATCATGGGTTTTTTGATTACGCGGATGTGATTGCCTATATTCTCTTGGTCCTTCAAACCACACCAGCTGACGAAAGCGAATCCTTAAAGATCCATGATATTGTCAAGATGGCTTTACAAGGCAAACAAGTACCAGTATCTTTGGCTAGTGGTAAGTAAATATCATAAAGAAAGGGAAATAGGAGGGATGGGTGTAAGATGGACTGATACTAACATATTTTGGCAAATAGATTTGTCACAAACGAACCCTTTTTATTCCATCTTACCAGAAGCAACCTTGGCATCAGCAGTGGAAGAATTCAGTTGTGGAACACATCGAGGTAATAACAAAAAAAAGTATATATATATATATATATATATATATATATTTGATAAGGGGGATATGGTACTTATTGATCTTTCTTTGTATGTAAACTAGTTTGTGTACTGAATACGGATGGTCAAATCAAAGGGATCTTATCGCAATCAACCGTGGTCAAATACCTTTATGAAAACAAACATCAATTCCCAGATATCGAACAATTGATGAACAAAACAGTAAGTGAATGGAATGAATTATTATTATATCTTATGGTTTTGATTTAGTTGCGTGAATTGAACCTGGGTCAAACTGATGTGATCTCCGTCAGCACAGACGCGCCTGTCCTGGATGCACTCTCTCAAATGAGCCAATTTGGTGTCTCTTCTGTTGCAGTCCTGGGTCATATGGGGGTTATTCTAGGTAACATTAGCATGACGGATGTCAAGGTAAAAACAAATGAAATGAAATGAAAAAAAAAAAAAAAGAGAGGATGGGGAGGGGAGGGAATGACCACTAACATTCCATGATTTCTATATCTATATCTATAGCATGTGTTGAAAAGTGCACACCATCGATTATTATGGAATACATGTTTCCAATTCGTTAGTCTGATACGAAACCAACAAGGGATTGATGATGGACAGGTAAGTGACATTGGAAGTGGTAAAACAGGTTTTTGACAAGTTGTAATCTTATTGTTTTTCTTTAGGATCGATTACCCGTATTTGATGTACGATTGGATACCACTTTGGGCTTCTCTATTGCCAAACTACTTGCTACGAAATCACATAGGGTCTGGGTCACGGATGAAATGGACCGGGTGATTGGTGTGGTGTCTTTAACAGATGTGACCATGGCGATCTCTGCCATGTCTTCCCCTCCTCCTTAGTTTATAGTCCTTTGTTAATCTAATAATAAAAATCACTTTTTTTATTTATTTTTATTTTTATTTTTTTTTACATATCATGGTTTACTTTATATTGATAGACTTCCATGGGATGACTTCTAATATTGGCCAGTGAAGATATTACGTAAAGCCTATATATAAAGTTTAGAGCGGTCTCCCTTTATGGAATTGTCCTCCCGTTTTTTTTTGCTGTGCTGCTTAGTAAGTTGTCAAATGAGGCTATAAACTATTATTGTCTGGGAAAAGCAACAGACCTGTATCACCTATATGAATGTTGTAAAAGAAGAAGACAGATGGATCGAGGCGGGAAGAGGATAAGCATTGCTTACATACACAATCATTCATGCTTTTGATTATTACATCATACAAGAGTTAAAATAAAAAAGATTTTTTTATTGATTTGATTTATAACAAGGTATATATATATACATACTATACTACACTACGCCAATGACCACGATGGAGAGGAAGTAATACTAAATGGTGATATAAATAAAGGGGATGTGGAGAGAGAGAGAGAGAGTGGACAGGGGAGTTAGATATGCATAGGTTCATGTTGTTGGATAGGTGGACGATGGCGTGTACGCAAGATTGAAGCAAGATCATCGAGTACTTGGCCTTGTTCTGTTGGAGCTGTATCATGTTGATTTCGTTTAGTACCTTTATCCCAATAAGCAACCGGAATAGGTCGATAAACCGAAGGTGATGGTGATGGTGAAGGCGGTGGTAAGATAGGATGTGTCGTTATTGTTGTTGTTGGTGTTGTCGTTGTTTTTGTTTCTGTAGGATGAGGTGGTGAGGATAAAAGAGGCCGGTGATGATGTATCGATTCTGGTGGTGAAGTGATAGGAGGAAGATGATGATGATGTACTGATTCCAGAGTTTGTGAGGGCCGTTTAGTATTGTTGATTTTCATAGTTTTGTCCATAGAGTTTGAATCGTTGTTTGAACCATTTTCTTCGTTATAAGAGGACCCGGAATAATAAGGAGGTGGTGAACAAGTTGATAATGGTGGCAAATTATTGGTTTTATTATTACTATCATTGGTTATTGCTTTTGGTGATGAGGACTCCAATTCCCACAAACGATATTTTAGTCGGTCGTTTTCGAGTTCCAGTCGTTCCAGGCGATCCTTGAGTATTTCCATATCCCGTACCTTGTATTCCAGTTCCTTTACATAAAGTTCTTTTCGTTGTCGAAAGGCTCTTTGTGCTGCACGATTCTGTTCCGCCCTTCGTGAGTCAATCACCGACTTGCGTTTGCTGCCACCACCACCACCACCACCACCAAGAGAAGTCGTGAGAGAATCTTGAGGATCGAGGGTGGAGTCACTTCCACTACTACTAGTTGACATGATTACAGGTTTATAAAGAGGCAAAAAGGATGTTAAAGTAGGGTGGATGTTTAAAGTTTACAGAGAGAGAGAGAGAAGGAAAAAAAGAAAAAAAAAAAAAAAAAGAAAAGAAAAGGTGGAGAAGAAAGAGAAAAAAAAAGAAAAAATTCAAATCCAATTTCAATTAGAGAACCAAGTGGTCTACCTTAATTTGGCTTATTAAGCAGCGCCCGACTATCAATCACTTGAGGGGTCAAGATAGACCCTCACACCCTTTTGTAATGTCTAAAACGCTTGAGTATATTTCCTATTTGCCATGTTGTTTATCAAATTTGAATGGCAAAGTCAGGACTCACCACCTTTTGGCCATTACCCTTGGATTCACAAGCAAGGGGACCAGCACCCCGTTCCTTATTTTTAAACGCCGGTTTTGGGTGATCAAAATAGAACCACTCATTTTTTTTTTCCTGCCTTTCTTTTTCTTTTTCTTTTCGCGCGATAACTTGGCAACAATGACATTACAACCGGATTCGATCAACAAGCTCAGCTAATTACCAGTTTGCCCTTTTAAACCTATAGTACTTATCATTACTAATCAAGGAAACTGGGGAAACAAGGTATGTAATGGACCAACAACTGGATCAAGTAAAAACGAAAGTGGGCCAACAAAACGACTCGTACCAGGACAACAACTTTACTGTAACCCAAGATGGCAGGACTCGAAACTAATTAACGATGGATGCAACGAGCGACATGGATACTTTAGATTAGCTCATTAACCCCCTCCCCCTCCTCCTGTAGTTTATCTCTTCTCTCTCTCTCCCTTCCCCTTGATTACTTTTACCCAGAAATAAAAACCTTTTATTAACTAGACTATAATTTGGCTTCACTATGTTGGGGGGAAATAGGAGATGGGTTGATGGAACAAGAGGTCAAGTGCTCAAACAGGACCTGATTGTACCTCTCCGTCTGCTCTTCAGGAATATCATGACCCGATCCTTCAAACAACTCAAACCGGCGTGGTCGTAGCATGCGTTTGAGATGAAATGAGCAAGCAGGGGGTACCAACTTATCATGGGTACCAGTGACGACCAAGATGGGCAAACCCGAATCACGTAGTTTGAGGAGACGTACATCCGAGAATGAATGTCGGAACACTGCCGAGACTTGACCGGCGTTGCCATGGAGAGGCTGCAGGCGAGATTGACCCATGTGGGTGATAAAGTTCATGATCGCCATCTCCCGATTCGTCTCATGTTCTTCAGCATGAATTGGATCCGTCGGGACTTTTTTCAACCATTCCGCTGGGTATATTAAATCCATCGCTGCATTGATCTGATCCCTGGGTTCTCGATAATACAATGCGATCTTGGCAAAAGTAGAGACACATATCCACTAAAAAGAAAAAGAAAAAAAAAAAAAAGTGAGTGGGGTAATCATTTCCTTTGACATGTGAAAGAGAATCGTACTGTGGGGATGAATCTTCGGGCTGATGTACTGGTCAATGTCAAGGATTGGAACCGACTACAATCAGCATCCACCATTTCAAGGGATATCATACCGCCCAAGGATATACCTACAAGATGAACATGAGCTGTCCATCCCAAAGCATCTAGTAAATCAAGCGCATCAGCAGCAAGTTGTTTTGTTCTAATATATATTCATATGATAAGGCACCGATTCCCAAAAGAAGATCAGAGTTTGCATGATCAGTCGGACGTTTAACATGTGTGTTTTACTTACGTGTATAGTCCCAGAGTAGAATCTATATCAATGAAAAAAAAAAAAAAAGTAAGTCTTGTACTCTATTGAGTTGGGAGGGGATATGTACCTGAATGACCATTGCCTCGATTATCAAACAAAAGCGAGGTATACTTGCCGGTCTTGGCAAGAAATTTTGCCTAGCGGGAATTAAAAAAAGGGGAAAATGAGCGGGATTTGCAATTACATAGACTTGGTTAATGTACCTGAAAATCCCAAGCCTGGCATGGTGCGGATAATCCTAGAGAGTGAATGAGTTGAATAAGGCATGAATCCATTTCGAGCTATCTTACCCATCACAAACAAAACTCGTTCAGGTCCATTTCCATACTTTTCATAGTAGAGTTTGGTTGGTGAGCGTTGGCGCTTTTCAGCTACTTTGACATAACCTTTTTCTTTAATCAGAGTCATTGGGAGGAAATAGAATAAAGGAGAAAAAGAAGAAAAGAAAAGGGGGATGGAGATGATCGTTATTCTATATGTACCCCACATATCTCCATCTTCTGTGTCACATATTTTCAATTCCCGCTCTCACATGCATATGTTTAAGGACAAGCTTAAAAAAGAGGTTTATTCGATAGACATGGAAATCATCAACTATGGATGGGTACCAATACTATTTATCTTGGGTACCAAAAGGATTTAGAAGGATTTCTGACAGGAGCAGGTCGTTTCGATTGACAGCAGCCCATGGCGTTGATTTCAGAAAGATATATAAAAAAATAAAAAGGTCGGGGTCGATGACAGAAGAGAGTAAGAGTTTTTTGTTTTGTTGTTTGTTTGTTTTGTTGTTTGTTTGTTTTGTTATAACTTGATGGGGAGGTGGAGGTTTTTTATAATTGGTGATAGAAACAATGACACAAGATGTCTCCTTTTTCATATGGGAAATATCAGTCAGGATCATTGTCTAGTTGAAATTGGCAACCCCCTTCTGTCACCTGAGTCCCCCTCCTTTTTTTTTTCATTGTGATGACATGGATATAGGAAAAGTGTACAAAGTCAATCTTCTCAACATCACACATTTCGGCGTTTAAATTTACACCCTTTTTTTTCAAAATGTGCATGAATGGATCTGCTCAAAGGGGATCTTGCTGACTTTATCTAAAACACATAGAACCTTTCACTGGGCTAGTAATATAGACACTCTATAGAGGTAAGGCTGACGAAAAGAAGAATAAAATTGGAAGGCAGGAATCAAAGAAGAGGCACGGTCATTATACTGATCGTAACAATACTCTGAAGAATATGGTGAGAAGTCGGGACTTCAATTTGCAAGATTCATGCAGGCTTGATGATTGATGCTATTTCGACTTTGATCAAGGTCAAAATTCAAAACAGTTTATTTGATAGATATAGGGTTCTCAACTATGGATGAGCAACAAGGATATAAATCATGGATAGAAAAAGGATCCAGAAGGATGTCTAACAGGAGCACTTGGTTTCGATTGACAGCAGCCCATGGTATTGATTTCAAGAAGATAAAAAAAAAGTTGGAGTAGATAACAGAAGAGATGTGAGAGTTTGGTTTGATATGTGATAAAAAAAAAAAAAGTGGGGACTTTTATAATCTGTGACAGGAACAATGACATAGGAAAGTACCAGTTGGGGTCATTGAATACTAAATATTATCGAGGCTCCCTACATATGCCATCTGAATGAGACCAATGACCCTTTTGCTGCATAATTCATTGTGATGACATATATTTAATATCATTTATTTGTACTAGTATAATTAAGTGTCATTATTTGTTGATCAGAAATGGGAAAAAGTGTAATCACCGAGATGCAATATTTTCGGGATTTGAAATCCTGATCACTTGCACCATCTGCATGAATGGGCTACACTCGAAAGGGATCTTCCTGATTTTATCCAGAAACACAAAGAACTTCTCAATGTGTTAATACTATTAACAATTTATAGAAGTAAGGCTGCCGAAAAAAAAGGGGGCACATTCTAAATCCAATACTAAGAGAGCAAAGTGTCTTGACAATATCAGCATACCCTTTTACGTTATGAACACTTTGATACTTTTATACATGTTGTTTTTGATTTACTAATTGACAAAAAGCAACACTCAATAATGAAATCTGACAACACACTCCAAGAAAAAGAGAAAGCGGGAATTGAATTTACAAGATTCATGCAGACCTTGACTTTTAAGGCTCTCTCTGATTCTCTTTTTTAGCCCCTACTGTCATCATCATCATCACTGATAAACATTCTTTTTAAAGAGGATTACGGTACATTATTGCGTTTATTTTATTAAAATTGTTATTTATTGAAAAAGACAATGATGATCAGCGGCGAAAAGAATAATAGCCAGAATCTCCATTAGGTCTTGAACCAGAAAGTGATGAAGCACAGCAGCCCATTGTTTGTTTGATGATAAAATGGTTTGGTAAGAAAAGTAAAGTGAATGTGTTTTTGAATGAAAAGGGAAGAAATTGGAGAAGATGGTAGTGTATTTATACATGGTTGGCCTTGTTGAGAATGAGCTGGGAAACACAATGACATTTTTCAACGCATTATTTTCTTCTTTGGTCGATTATTATGATAATCACTAGTTTTGTTGGTGATGTGATTATAATGACCTATGAAACAGTCGGGTATCCTAAATGGATTATTTAGATGGTAAGATATAAAAAGGGAATCGGGAGTTTAAATTCAACATTGCAAGCTCCGCGGGAAAAAAATTCTGTCGAACACCCTCTTTTCCTTTTTTCTCTCCCTTCTTTACCTTTTCCTTTGTCACCATGGAAAACCCATCCACACTCAGTCTACCGTCCTTATCATCTAGTTACATTCCTGGAACACCTGTAAAATGCATCCACAATCAAAAAGACATCGACACATTTACCAATTCTATGGCGTTTGAACGACTAATTACCTTTGTCATACTTTTGAACCAAAGTGTACGCGGCAAAAAAGTATCCGACATTCAAACTGTCTCTCCTCAAGTACAATCTATTCTGGATCTTCTTAATCTCATTGGTGGTTGGTTAGATGACTTTCCTCCCTTGGATAATCCTCAACGATTTGGTAACAAGGCTTTCCGACTATGGCTTCAAAAAGTAGACCAGGTAAAACACCTAAATACATTAAACAAAAAAAATAAATAAAAGGAATGGTAACTTGATGTTATATATATTATAGGAAACCACTCAACTTATGCACAATACTCTACCAGCATCACTTGATCGAGCTATACCAGAATTAAACGTGTATTGGATCGGTGGCTTTGGGAACGACACACGAATCGACTATGGGTCAGGGCACGAACTCAGTTTTATGGCTTGGTTATGCGGCTTGACGATGCTAGACTACTTTGTACCTGAAGATTATCCTGCGATTGTATTGTCGATTTTTACAACCTACTTGGAACTGGTACGAAAGATCCAACAAACCTATACCCTTGAACCGGCAGGCAGTCATGGTGTATGGGGACTGGATGATCATCAATTCTTGCCTTATGTATGGGGAAGCTCCCAGTTGATAGGTATTGAAAAACAAAAGGTGAAGGGTGAATAAAAAAAAGGGGCATGATGACTAATGTACCTTTTTTTTTTTTTTTTTTCTTGTTAGATCATCCTAAACTGAAACCAAGCTCGATCACGAATGCGGACATGGTAGAAGCTATGGCGGGAAACTATATGTATTTCCGATGTATACAATATATTGGACAGGTAAAGAAGGGGAAATACTGAGGTTTGACAGGGATGTAACTGATCGTTTTGATTTTATATATGTATATAGGTTAAGCGTGGTCCCTTCCATGAACACTCTCCCATGTTGTATGATATCTCTGGTTTGCAACGCTGGAACAAGGTTAATATCGGAATGGCGAAAATGTACGAAGCTGAAGTTTTGAAAAAAGTCCCTGTGGTGCAACATTTTCCATTTGGAAATCTATTCCCGTTTATACCGAGCAATCATCAAGAATAACTTTAACTAGTCATATATATAATGTAGAATAGATTAGTCATAGTGTATATCTATTATTTTATTATCCTTTGTTGTTTGTAATAAATCTTAATTTAAAAAATATTTTACTATGTAATGTATCTGTTCGACTCTGGTATATTATACTCAATGATGGTCCTCATCTTTTACTTTTATATAAGTGAAGAAGCAATGACATGTAAAGTGTCATTCTCTTTATGGAATCATACCCTTCCATACATTTTTTACACAAGGTAACAGCCAGTGGGCCAAGACGAAATTACCTTGTGAATCGCTTCACAAAGTATCTAGATTCTAACGCCGATGGATGAGCGCACTCAGTAACAGATTCGATTACAACCGGGAAACCTAATGATCTTATATATGATCTCCCTTTATCAAACTCTTTCCATGCCATCTGTTTGATCTCCACTCTACAATCCCGCATGAAATTTACCAACATGATTTCAAATCCCGACAATTAGATCAGATCTCCAAAGGGGCGGTATTCACAGTTCCCCTATCGATATGTGAGTCGTACGCTACTTTTGGGAGAAAATGAAATTCAGGGCGAGTAGTTTGCATTCTATTCTAGCATCATCAGAGAACCATGATCAAGTGACATGCTTTGCAATCATCGGAACACTCGGTTCCGTTTTAAATCTAGAGAAAGTAGTCATCATAATCTACAAGTCAATCATCCGTCAAAATGTGTGGAACATCACACTCCTTTTTCTTTCAACGGGCGAGTGTAGCAATTGATTTAATTTCAAATCCCGGTTGTCACACAGGCTTCACATTTAGTCTTTTATTTGGCGTGGCTCAGCCTTTCTTTCTTTCTTCCCCCTTTTTTTAAAAAACTACATAAATCACGCCACCAAATGCATTTTGTTTTTGAAGCATGGCGACAAAAAGTAAGTTACTTCCTTAAACAACAACAATAGGGGATACAGGTATAAACTAAACTGTGTGATATTAACTTTTTCTCCTCTTTTTGCTTGATAGCCACTGGAAAAAAGGTCCTTGGCAATTAGTCGTGGTATTCTCAGTACTTTGATGGGTATGGCATTTATAGCTTATTGCGGTTATCTCATCAATCAGGTAGAGTATAGTAATGGACAAGGGGGTGGGGGTCAAGGTCTTATACTATTCAACTCACATACTATTATCTTTTTCTTTTTCTTTAGCTTGTTACCGATCGACGACTACTAATCAGCATCAGTGAACAAATCCCCAGCACAGGTTATCCCGCACCCGACATTGAAACCTGCTCACAAAAATCAACCTTCACCATTGCCAAATGTACGTTGGTCAGTATGAATTGGACGAGTACGGATATCCCTGGTTGTGCTCCATACATAATCGACGGCAGCCTTGATGATCCTAACACTCACTGTAAGGTATTTACAGCCAAGAACCATCCACTTCAATTCCGGATCAATGGAACTGATGATACCAGTATACAACGGGTTGATCTCTACTGGCGGGTGGATAACGTGACAAGTTTTGAAGAGGCGACATTGGCGATCCCTACTTTGGCAATCCAGTTTTATGCAGCTTCATTTAGTCCTTGGCGTCAATCTGATATTGTTAAAATCCCACAACAGGTAAGTAAAAAACAAAACTTTCAAACTATTTATAAAAACTGATCCATCTTTCTTTCTTTCTCTTCTTTATTAGCAAGATGCTTTGGATACTGCAAAACATGGCAAGTTTCGTGCTACCACTTTACAGAATTATACTACCAATATTTATTTTACACCAAACAAATACCGTGCTATACCTCCCCGGGATGGGAACTCACTCTTTGGATTGGTAAGAAATGGACTAGGAAGGGGAGGGGGTTGAAAAAACTTTCTAACTAAAATCTTGTCTCTTTATATATATATATATATATTAGGCCGGTAATTATGTAGATATCGAATCTATCGCAACCGTTCAGCATAATTGGCCATTACATTCTAATCCGGCATTGGACTCTGGGGTAAGCTCATTAAAAGGAACTAGTTTTTAAATTGTATGAATACTCACTAAAGTTTACTTTTGTTGTAGGAATATCACGGGTTTTTCGCCGTCCAGCTAGCAACACCAACCATTGACGTCAAGGTACGTAAATAAAAAGAGGTAAAACTAGTTACATACATATATAAATAATGTACATAATCTCTAACCTTGTAAGTCGTGTTACTCATTTAGATGGAACAGCGACAACACACGATCTTATCAGCCCTAGCATTAGCAGGTGGAGCTTACGGTATACTGGTGACCTTGTTTATTGCGATTTATGGAACACCACGCATATCAGCTTTTGGATTTATACATCATGTGGATAACTGGTGTGGACAATGCAAACTGAAATGGAGCAACACGACTGTATTCAACAACAACAACAGTCTGAAGAATAATGATGACATCAAAGATGTACATCATGCTCATCCTTTTAAACACACAGATAGCGATATAAATTCAACTCATTCTTCTTTGGAACACCTCACAGAGTATGCTGATACTACTGAACAACCAATCGACTCTTCGGACAAACGATATTCAGTCTCTGGGTTGCAACCTGTGGTGTCAGACTCATCCCTTGAAAATCGCATCGACTATTTAGAAGGAATCCTTAGAGAATACTTTGTCAATGTGGATTATCTTGATGGGTTACGGCATCGGCGTTTGGCGGGGAAAGAAACGAATCGACAGGATCATACCAAACCTTCTCCTCCTCTTCCTTCTCAACAACAAAATCAACATAGCGATACAATAGACAATGACTACTCCATAGCATTACGAAATATATAATTAGTATGTAGAATATAGGTACTCTGTTATATCTTTAATCAATAAAATCTTTTAATGCAATCAAATGGGTCTTTTGCGCACTGGGCGGGATTTAAAATAAAGTTGGATTTGCATGAATTCAACAAAAAGTGATTATAATGGCTTTATTGATTGAAAACAAGTTGAATAGTGCTACAGGATTCTTATAAAGGTTAATTTTGTTTAAACAAAATGCATGAAAACAAAGACGATGGTCTCGGGCGCAAGATCATACCTTCCTGCGCGGAAATTAGGTCAACTTTGTTCCGAAGAATCCACAAACGGCAAAGATCGACATCAACCCTACAATTATAAGCATACCCCATTTTTATTTGTGTCGCATTTCATAACATAAGTGTAAAACCATATATAAATATAAACAAGTTCATAGTAAGCATATTATTAGTAAGTATAAAGGTAAGAAGATGGGTAAAAAAAAAGAAGGAAGAGTGGAAGGGAATAAGTAACACTAGGTCCAGTTTGTCAAACGGATGCTATACCACCCTTTTATAGTAATCTTGATGGGTCCTAGCGCCAAACACTTAATCTAAAAACAAGATCCATCAGTCACCATACTTTTTCCTTGTTCTTTTTTTTTTTTTTTTTTTTTTTTTTTTTTTTTTTTTTCATTTACCTTTTGACGCATTGACAATAAATGGATCGGAATAAACATGGGTTACAGATTCAGCCAATGGAAGTGACCTATAAGTTCAGAATGTCCAAACATTTAATTAGTTAATTGGTTGGTAAAAAAAAAAAAAAAAAAAAAAAAAAAAAAAAAAAAAAAAAAAAAAAAAAAAAAGTCAACCAGGAGCATGGTAAAATCTTACCCCGTTAAGATTACCAAGTCAAATCTCAGACAGTATGTTTCGGCCACTCGAAATCCAATATCAGGGAATGAGAAGTAAAGACCAAGATGATGATGATTCTGTATCACCATTGGAGAGCTTGTTAAGGTGCCAGTCATTGTACGGATAGTAGTGGTGGTAGTGGATGGCGAGACGCGTAACAAGCCAGGTTTATGTCGTATGATTTGTACTATATCTAGTTGTCTTGTTTGATCTTCTGACCAGAGAGACGCTTGTAATAGACAAGGTGGATAATGGGTTTGACTAGAAGAAGAAGAAGAAGAAGAAAGATAATTATTGTTTGGATACATATATATATGGGACTTACGTTAAATCAATAGGTTGGCCATCATCATCGTAAATAAAGAGTTCCACCACTGGTGCTGGGTTCATTGGATGATGATCATTTTCACCAAAACCGGACATCAGACATGCATCTGGTTGTTTCTTGATGACCAGTTTGTATCTTTCGTTCCTATCATATATATGACAAATAATAACTAGTTGGTAAAAGTAACTGGTGGATGATAAACTTACCGTGATGATGATGACTGTAATGGCGATAAACTTTGTTCTATCATTATAGGTGCCTGTGAGGTAGATTGGTTATTAGTGACACAAGATTTTGTCATTTTATTGTCTTTATCATATTGTATGGGTTGCATGATTATTGTTGTGATTGAGTGCTTTTCTGGAATGGATCAACAAAAAATAAAAAAGTGAAGAATAGGGGAAAGAAAAGGAAACTTGGGTAGAAAGGGGAAAAAAAAAGATTATATATTCCCCCAAAGGCGGGATTTGAAATGTTATAATTTTCTTTAAAGTTTCTATTTTCGGTGGGAGTTTGTAGCATAGTAGATGATGAATAATGTCTATCAAAAATATCCATATAACCTAAATTATATGTTTATCGCGCTAATGATGTCAGTTGCTAACTGAATATCAGCAAGAATTTGGCTCACATGTGTTTGAG
This sequence comes from Chlamydoabsidia padenii, assembly GCA_025330725.1. Taxonomy (NCBI): domain Eukaryota; kingdom Fungi; phylum Mucoromycota; class Mucoromycetes; order Mucorales; family Cunninghamellaceae; genus Chlamydoabsidia; species Chlamydoabsidia padenii. The sequence goes on along the minus strand of JAIWND010000004.1, from coordinate 273,039 downwards.
GTCAAGTAAGGAGATACTATGCGGGTACATATACTCGAAGTGTCAGAGTAGAAAACCGATCGACAAGAAGATATGCTTAGAGAAAAAGGGAAAGAATCCTTCCATGTGATGCATATGTCAATGCCACACTCCCACCGAGGGTCCAATCACGCTATTCAGGGAGAAAAAGAAATAAATTCAAATCCCGCCTGTCTATCATTTACTCGGAAAAGGTTTGCATTAATGAGCATGATTAAATACAATACCTGCCTTTCCAGAATGTCACTGAACCCTGTAATGATAATATGGATGTAAAAGAGTTCATTATTTTTATTGATCCAATATCGAGGGGATCGTATTGACGATTAAAAAGGGAGGTAAAGTTAAAAGGATGTGGATGCTATGTATACAAAAAGAGTAGGATCGACAGGGGGTGAAAATGATCATCCATAGTCTATATGTATAGATAAAAGAAAATGTTCAAAATAAGTAAGGTGAAGAGGTTGAACTGTAAAAGAGTAGTAAAATAAGCATCTGGTATAAATGGATAGACATGACCAAGTTGGTCCCATGCGTTCGGAACCTCGTGGAATCCCCCCCTGAATAGAAAAAAAAGCCCTGTTTTCTGATCAACATGTCAAAAACCCAGATACTTCCAAATCTAGAAAAGAGTAGTGGGAGAATCGAATGTAACAGGGGATCCCATCGAAGAAATAGACATTCGTGGCTTGATTAGGAGAAGAAATTGACTTTTCCTTTTCAAAGTTCTCTGGTCTTCCATTTCGAAAGACCCCGTACTTTGAACAATGGTTTGTCCCGTGGTATGTATATGCTCCTACAGAATATAAACAGCACAATTGGTATGACTTGGTCGAATGAAGAAGAGCGAGAGAACATGGTTTAACGTGACTTACCGAGCTGGTGCCAATGCACCATATGGACGTAAACAGTAACACATCAAGTTTCATTACCCTATTAGTGGGTTGAAAACTTTGTATTAAGACGGAGAATATTAACACTTCTTGTCAATATGTCATTGTTCTTTTTGGATAGAGCGAATAGACTTGATTGGACCAAAACGGTACCTGACACAACCCCCAATTTCTTTTATTTTAGGTTGTGGATATTCAAGCGCCGATTGATATTATAGCCTGGGAGTTCATGGAGAATTTATGCATTTGACACCCCTCCCATCATGCCCTAAAACAATGAAACAATGAGATATAATGATCGAGCTAGACCTCTTTTTTGTTTAGGGTTCTTTTCATCATCTATTTATATAACACATCATTATGACCATTGTAGACTCCACCCTCATAGCCAGGTAAAAAAAAAAAAAAAAGAGCGATACTCACAAGATCCTTGCAGCCACATAATACTTTTACTTTTACTGGTAGTAATGGAAGTAATCTGTTTCTTAAACCTAACCCGAAAATCCATGAACAACGAGTAACAATTCATCATTGGCAATTGCGAGATCTTGTGGTCACTTTACCCGACATGAAGAAAACTGAGATCATCGTTCCGGCCGGTCAAGATATCTATAGAGTACGCTGACTGGATTTTTTTTTTCAGCTATTGACCATTTGTATTAACTGTTTCTTTTTGATGTTTTAGTATAATTATAAGACTCAACAACGACAGCATCTGATACGAGACATGGGTTATCCACCGACTTGCATGACAGCGGGGTAAGTCGATCCATCCCCGTGATAATTCGAATCCCGATGGCGAGAGCTCAAACTAAAAAAAAAAAACCTTCCCTTTCTTCTCTTTTCTTTTTTTATTTTAGATACGGCTATTGGGCAGCAGGTGGTAATAGAGGAGATCTGACCCTACGTGATCTCAATGGCGACTATCAAGTGTAAGCACTTGGACATGCATTAATAATACTAATACATTTAACTTGACATTCAACTTTTTTTTTTTATTTTTACTTAGGAGTATCACCACTTCACCCAGCTGCACTATCAACAACGGACTCTGTTTTGCAAAACATGGTCAAGACATTCATCTTGTGGTGTCAAATAATGATGCAACCATACGTGTTTATTCTGTGCCCCATTTGCAACTTTTGGAAACCATCGACTTTCGTACTTCCGTTAACCACTGTAAGTCATTTGTTTATTTATGGAATGAACAAGATATTAAACCATCCCCTTCTTTTTTTTTGGTAGCATCGGCCAGTCCAGACGGCTCCATGATGATCTCAGTAGGTGACGACAATAACATTCATCTATTCAAATTGAACACAAATGGGCACTATGAACTAATGTCTAACATGGCTGGTAAGATATAAATAACAACCACTAGTCCTTAAAAACGCAACTCGATATCTTTTTTACATGTATTATAGTTTCCCGTGATGCCAACTTTTCTGTCTCTTGGAACCATTCCTCTGATAAATTTGCCGTAGCAAGTCAAGACGGAACGGTACATGTATGGGATATTCGGAGCCAGCTACCCTTATGCAAATTTGGTGGTGAACATGTAAGTGGAAATTGTACAAGTTTGTTTATGTTACTAACACATACTGATCTATAGAATACGATCACCAAAAATGCTGCACGATGTGTTAAATTCACTCAGACTGGGGCAGTGGATCTTTTGGCCTACTCCGAGGTAATAGAAACATAAAAAAAAAAAAAAAAAGATCTGATATAACTCTTTTCTTCTTCTTCTTCATAGCATGTCTCACATGTAAATATCATCGATGCCAGGACTTTTGACACTCAGCAAACACTTCGTGTTGGTCCTGCTGGTTTTGATACACCCATTACTGGTTTGTCCTTCTCTCCTGACAGTCGAAGCATGTTTGTTGGTAGGTCGAAACTAAACGATTGAGACATGTCTTTTCTTATTCTATTCTCTTTTTTTTTTGTTCTAGGTTTGGAAAATGCGATATTGGAATATCAACTCGATACAAGCTCAAGGCGTCAGTTCCCCCGTGGCTCTTTACTATAGATTTATGCAACAAGCCCCCTTCCTTATAGATATAGTTATACTTTTTACATCCTCATCATATATTGTCTAATAAAATCGATCCTTCAATTCACACTGGGCCACATTGGCATTGTAATATACATTATCTACAACCAAGTTATATAATAGGATACATGTTGTTTATTATTTAATATTATCAATAAACAAAGAGTAAAAAGTGTAATGACATGATAAACTAAACTAAACTATTCGTCCTTTGCATGTGCCGACCATTTACTGTACCAAGGGATGAATCTGTTGACCGATTGTTGATATAATTTGTATTCTGGGTACTTTTCAGATGAGATGAGCTATAAAAAAAAAAACAAGTTAATACAAAGAAGATTATGTCCCCCCTCCTTTTTTTTTTTTACTTACTTCAGTCAGCCAAGTACTTCCTTGAAACAGAAGAGTTAAAGTAAAAGGTCCAATGATAGTCCAGTTCAGCCAATCACCAGTCGAGCTGACCGAGAACAAGTAAATCGACCACCAAATACCCATTTCGGAAAAAAAGTTCGCATGACGGCTGATCCCAAAGAGTCCATTTGTCAAGAATCCGCGTTTGTAATCACCTGATAATTGTAGTTTGTGTTTGAAGAGGCAGTATTTTTCGGTCTGGAAGCGATATTGTTGTTCATCCGCCGTCATTTCAATACCCAAAAAGAAGGTAAACAAAACGGTGGCTAATAGATCGATCTTGTTCAAGGATACGTCGGCATCACCCATAAAAGTCAAGTTGGTCATGTACAATGGAGATACCATCATCAAAAGTAAAGCATCTTGGAAGGGAGCAATCACCGTCAAGTTCAAAACACCCATAGCCACAGGTCCGATCTTACTCTTGATGTAAGGGTATCGATAATCTTGTCCTTTCCATTCATAGCCGCCTTTTCTAAAATGTTACACACAAAAAAAGATGTCAGTCAATCATCATTGCTATTGTAATTAACTACCTTGCAAAGTTCCAGGTCAATCGGAAGCCCCAGAGCGTGATCAGCACCGCTGCCAAGAGTAAACGTGGATGGATCGTGTCACGGTTCAAGTAGTCATTGTAAAAAAAGTGCCAGGCATAAACTATAGGTAGAATAGACCATGCTTTATCTATTAAGAAGAAGAAGAATACCAACATCCTATATTAGTCCCTTTATCCTCCCTGCCGTTTCTCTTCCTTTCTACTTACCGACTTGACTATAGTTGTTTGATGCCACACTAACAAGATAATGGATCACCGAAATAGCACCGACAAAGACCAAGGCCTCTGAGAAAGGATCGACGTGACGATATGACTCTCTGAAGAGTGTACAATTGGAGACCAGTTCTTGGAGGCAGGATGACCAATCGATATCACCAAAGTGTGCGAGATGGTCGGTAAAGAGGTGCCAAGTGTAAGACCAATTGAGTCGTTCCGCCAGTGGTGTTTGGACAAGGAGGTCATAAAACCCACTACTTGTTGTTTTCAAATAAGCCAGAGTCATGACAGTAAAATAAAATAAAAAGAGAGTTACTAAAATTACCCACGTAGACCCTTTTGAAAAAAAAGGCGGGGATTTAAAAAGTTTGTGGATGTGAAAATGTCCTGTTCCTTGTTCTTCTCTCTCTCTATTTTTTTTTTTTTTTCTTTTGTTACCCGCCTCAACAATGACCAAGTCTATCACCACCAACCAAACAACCACAACACACCTCTTCCCTTTTACTTTCGATAAAGAAGGACCCGTGGATGCCCATAAGTTTCTCTCAGTCACACCAAGTACAGCTTTGACGATCAAGAGCGGTACTCCTGTTGACGATCTTCTTCGTCACTCCACAGTGATCATGGGCAGACTACTGGAAGGCATTGAAATTAAACCTCCAGCTAATTGCAAAGGTAATAAAAAGGTGGGGCATATCAACCTATAACCAACTCTTTTGTTTTTTAACGGGGGACTTTCAATATAGGTTATGTGTGGAAACAAGAAACGAATGCACTCAATGACGATGGTTACGACGACGATTATCAGGAACAACATAGCGATGAAGAAGAACAAGACACACCAATCAACAAGAACAGTCTCTGGTCAAGAACGGATGTCAAAGTGGGGGAATCCTTTATACTGTGGAAGAAGGACATTGCACCACCCTCTTCAGATCCTCGGATCCATGCCATTGAAAGTTGGATCACTATTGCTGATATGGTAAGATAAAGACAGATACAAACAAACCTACTGATTACTAATCCCCCCTCCTCCCTAATTTACATTACAGATCCACAAGCCTATTCCGATCAAGCAGTAAACAACCCATACACTAGACCTAGTAAATAGCATAGCATCTCTTTGTCTTTTTTTATTATCACCATCATCCTTTGCTTTTATTTGTTTTTTAAACATAACAGGTTTATACTAATAAAAAAATAATCATTACATCTATTATTGTAATAAAGACCCAACCTATTATCAAGTGCTTGTCGAGTATTTATCCATTCGAATGTCTAATTTCCGACCACCATAGAGATATCCATTAAACTTGCCAATCGCACGTTCACAAGTGATCCTGTCTTCAAATCGCACCAAACCTGTTCCTTTAGGTCGTCCATTGTACCATAGAATTTCAGATCGTACCACGGGCCCCACATGTCGGAATAAATCAATCAAGTCTTGGCTGGTAGTAGCAAATGGTAGTTTGTTGACAAAGATCTGGTTGACCCCATGAGATGGTAGATTCGCACCAGGACCACTGACAAGGCTAGGGAAGAGCGGAAGTCCTGCCGCCGCCGCCGCTGCTGCTGCTGCTGTTATTGATGGTGGTGGTGGTGGTGGTGGAGGAGGAGGAGGTGGAGGAGGAGGTGGATGTACAGAGGGTATGATATTGGCTCCTGCCTGTTGGTCTCCGTATCTTTCGTCGTAATATCCTTCACCGTAGTAAGTTGATCCACCGTAATAGGGATCTATGTTAAACAAAGAAGAAAAAAATGTCAAACATTAACCGTGTGTTTCCTTATGCTGTGTCTGATTTGTCATTTTTACCCATATAACCATCAGTCGTGTCGTGTATAGATCTACCATTCCCCATTTCCCTAGAGTTGATTTCGGCTACTGGAAGAGGATACCCGGGCATTGATGTGTTGATGGATGAAGATAATTGCTGTTGCTGTATAGGTGTCGAAGTAGAGGAAGATGTAATAGGTGGAGGTGGTGGAGGTGGTGGTGGAGGTGGAGGAGGCACAGAATTGGAGGATGGTCTAGAAACACTATTGTTTGTATTCCCCGATGCTAATGGTAGTCCGTTGGTTGATGTTGAAGATTGTGGTAGCAGAGAAGATGATGTTGAAGCAGGTGCCAGTTGTGTTGATGCGTTTCGTTCCTCCATTACCCGTAATCGATGCCCTTGCCATTCATAATCATTAAACATTTCTACATAATAAAAGGGTTGAATCAGTAACAAACACACAAAACCAAACCAAGATGTTTTGTTGGAAATAAACTTACCAATTGCATTACGTGCATCCCGATGATCGTCAAATATAACCAATCCAGTTCCGTTAGGCCGTCGAGTAATCGGATCCGCCGTCACATCAGTATGCAGCACTCTTCCTGCCTTCCTAAAGAGATCCTTCATATCTTGCCAACTTGCTGTCAAAGGAAGCTATACGATAATGTAAATACCGTCAACATCCTATTAGTCATCTGATCCATCCGCTGGGTGTTTATTTTTCTTACATTATCCACAAACAATCGGCAGTCATCAGGGGCTACATAGTTGTCTTTGCGTGTGTCGTGAGTTCGATCCTAAAAGAAAGGAGGAGGCGCGATTATATAAAAAGTAATTAGTATCTATTCCAAACTTTTTTTCTTTTGTTGTTACCTCCCGGAGGAATATCACACGACCCATGAATTCAACATCGTTGAGCAAACGAATAGCCCGTTGAGCATCTTCAGGGAATTCAAATTCCACAGTCCTGATGTGATCCGTAAAGTAGATTAAAGAAGGTGAGTATCCCATCCAACCCTATATACTGACTTTTTTTTTTGGGTTTGTTTGTTCATTCATTTACCCACACCCAAGCGATCGATTTGAGCCACTTTTCATTATGTCGGCATGTACCACAGGCCCAGCTTCTAAGTTGGAAAGAAAAAAAAAAAGTTGTATAGGTGAGATCACTTGACTTGTTCTTTTTTTATTTTTATGTGTGTGTACAAGTTACCTTTTCGCATAAAATCCTTCAAATCAGTCCACCTTGTTTCATAAGACAAATTTCCTACATACACGCGACAGTCAGGGTTAGATCGATAAGCTGGTGGTCGTACTGATGAGCGTGAAGGTGACCTTGACCGATACCGTCGTAAAGGAGGAGACCTTGATCGTCTTGAATAATTCCGGTGATGATGATGGTGGTGATGGTCAGGAATATATCGACTACTTGATCGTCCATAATAAGTATCCGCCCCATAGTGATGATGGTGGTGGTGACGGGGCACCAGGTGGTGAGGTGGTAGAGGTGGAGGTCGATGATGTGACGAAGGTCGATAGTGCCGCGACCGTTCATAATAAGATGGTGGTGACCTTGACCGACTATACGATCTTGACCGTGAGCGACTATAAGACCGAGGACGAGAATACGACCTTGACCGTGGTGAGTATGATCGCCGGCGACGATCGTCGTATCGACCATGGTTGTCTTCATCATCATAATCAGATGCTGGTAAAGGTTGTTGAGATGAAGAAGATGAAGAAGACGATGGAGAAGACTGCATCTTTTGTGGTGGAGTCTGGACAGGTTGATTTCCTTGTGTAAAAGTTGATTGGGTCGCTGTTGTTGACATTGTTGCTTCTGGCGCAGGTTCTATCGTTGTGGTGAGTAATCCATCGGTGGTTGTCTGATCTTGGGAGGAGCTTGGTGAGTAGGGTGGAAGTGAAGAAGAACTATTTTCATTCATCAAGGACAATAAATAGAGAAGAAAGGAAGGGAAAAAGAAAAACACAAAAAGTAAAAATTTTATTGAGGCCCAGGCCGCGGGATTTGAATTCCATTCCACGATGGTGATATACAGTACTAAATTCATTACCCGCTGTACCTGTCAAAAGCAAGTATATAATTTAGAAGATCCGACCTTTGAACCTTTACATCATAATCACAGGGTGATAAGTCAGCATCACCCTTTAGGACAAATGTACAGTACAGTAGTTCAAATTATAGAAGGATAGAATCAGACAAACCACTATACCCCCAAGTAAAAAAAAAAAAAAAAATCGGGATTTTAATTTACCACACACATGCATTGTGGGATAAGACATTAGTATCAGTGATGTTAAAAGACACTGTTTTGTTTTATTTTGGCAGTAAAAAGAGGAATCACAAATATATAAAAAGTTATAAAGTAGTAGTAAAAAGAGGAAGAACAAAATCAAACTAGTAAAATAGAAGTGTGGAAGAATATAAATGTATAATAACCTGTCAGTAAGTAAAAAGGAGTACTTTTTTGGTTTCCAATTCTAGTATTTCTAAATATAAATATATATAAGAGTAACATTAACTTGTATAGATGATAGAGAGATGCATGATAATGTAAAGAAGATAGAATGCAGAAGGGGGGAAGGGAGGAGAGATAGTATGTATATATAAAAGATAAAAAGATAAAAAAGAAGAAGTGGAAAAAGACAGAGGGAATATACCAAGGATGGATGAGAGAAAGTAGTCTATTTTCCTAGTAGAAGATGATTGTTCTTGTCCATTTGTTTTCGTTTTGTTATTTGTGATTCGCCAAGGGAGCGCTGATTTAGAACCAGCTGGTCTTGTTTTGATATTGCATGGGGACATCACGAGCAGCATAAGAAGGACGGCCACCGCTGGGAGGAGCAGCTCCACTGCCACCACCTAAAGGAGGATAGTTGTTGTAACCACTGCCACCACCATTGAAGGAATCATTGCGGGAATAGTCGTTGTTGTTGTATTTGCGGAAATCACGTCCACCAAATCCACCTCCACCTCCACCACGACCACGGCCATAGCCACCACGACCACCACGACCAGAGAAGGAGCGGTTTTCACGAGCAATTGATTCCATAAATCCAGGTACTTCTTGGTTAGCTTCTTTGAGGAGTTCGATAAAGTCGTTGACAATGTTCTTGTTGTTGCGGTTGAAGAAGGCAGTGGCAAGACCAGTGTTACCAGCACGACCTGTACGACCAATACGATGGACATAATCATCAATATCAGTAGGTAAATCGTATGAAATGACGTGAGACACATTGGCGATATCAAGACCACGGGCAGCCACAGCAGTAGCAACAAGGATAGGAGTTCGACCAGTTCTGAATGAGTCCAAAGCACGTTCACGTTCACGTTGAGTACGATCACCATGAATAGCACTAGCAGGGAAGTTGGAGGTTAACAAAAAGTCGGAGAGATTGTCGGCCATGCGCTTGGTTTCCACAAAGATCAAAGTAAGACCAGAGACTTCAGTAGAGTGGAGAATGTCGAGCAACACTGATCGTTTATCTTCGTCTTCCACATATTCCACCTTTTGAGTGATGTTTTCAGAGGTAGAGCCCACCCGACCGACCGACAAGAAGATGTAGTCCTTCAAAAAGTCACGAGCCAAGTATTGGATGTCACGAGGGAAGGTGGCGGAGAACATGAGAGTAACACGGTCTTGTACACCAGTCATGTCTTCTTTTTCGACGATACGACGAATTTGAGGTTCGAAACCCATATCCAACATACGATCAGCTTCATCGAGGACCAAGTACTTGATGTTGGCAAGAGAGATGCGAGCACGTTCGATCAAATCCACAAGACGACCAGGAGTGGCAACCAAAAGATCACAGCCACGATCGATTTGACGTAATTGACCACCAATGTCAGCACCACCATAGACAACAGCAGGACGGACCCAAGAGCGGTAGGCAAACTTTTTGGCTTCATCAAAGATTTGAGACACCAATTCACGAGTAGGAGCAAGAATCAACACAGTAGGGTAAGCCTTGCGTCCACGATAACCAGCATTGGGATCTTCAGGAGCAGCCATGGGACCCTTCAAGAATAGTTCAGACAAGACAGGGAATAAGAAACCACCAGTCTTACCAGAACCTATATTGCAAATAAAGAAAGAAAGAAAAAAAAGAGAGAGAGATGTTAGGATGACTAATTACAGAGTAAGGATGTACACATTTTAATATTAACTTACCAGTTTGAGCACAAGCCATCAAATCCCGACCAGCACCAACAATAGGGATAGAGTACTTTTGAACAGGAGTAGGCACAGTGTATCTTGCCATTTCAATGTTGCTGATAAGATGAGCATCCAAAGGAGGACTGGTAAACTATAAATCAAGGAAAAGTCATATTAATATCATCATCATCATCATCATCATTTTCTTTTTACAAAAGATTAAACTTACAGTGGTCACAGGTTCAGGACAGCCATCACCGCTGGCTTCGACAGGAATATCATCGTACTTTTCAAAGTTGATACCAGTATGTTGACGATCAGAGTCATCAGCAGAGCCAAAAAGATCCTTTTCAGTACGAGGGTTACGGTTACCGACATGATGGACACCTTCCTTCCAATAACCATAAGAGTCATCACGGCGTTGATAACCAGCATTGTCGTTTTGACGATAGTTGTTGCGATAACCACCACCGCCACCACCACCATATGAGCCACGTTCATAAAAGTTGGAGCGGTTTTGACCACCTCCACGACCATAATCAGAGTAAGAAGAGTTCCAACCACCACCACGTTGATATCCACCACTACAAAAAAAAAAAAAAAAAAAAAAAAAAAAAAAAAAAAAAAAGGGAGTAAAAGTAAAATGACGATTAGCACTAATATCATCCCCTTGATTACTTTATTCTTATTGTTGTTGTTGTGCTTACTTTTGACGAGGAGGACGATCATTGCCACCAGCACCATTGTTCCAGTCAGACCAACCGTTGCTGGCATTGTCAGCTTCAGGATTGTTGCGGACATGAGGAGGCACATATCGGCTAGGAGGAGCTCTGTTGTTAGAGCGGTTTTCGTTAATACCCATACCAGCTATATTAAATATAAAAAAAAAAAAAAAAAAAAGAAGGGGGAGGGGGAAATTAGTATCATCATCATTTATCATCATCTTTTTTTTTTTCCGTCCAGTATCATCTCCTTCTTTTTCCCTTCGATCTAGTGCTTTTTTTCCCCCAGCTTCTTTACTGATACCAAGCTTTGCCATCCTACATAGTCCTACTATATTTGTTTTATTATCATTACTTACCGAATTGCTGATCTAAGCTACCATTGTTGTAAGATCCATTGCTCATATTTTAAATAAAAGATTGAAGGAAAGGAAAGAAAAGAAAAAAAGGGGGATTGGATATTTTTTCCTTTTTACCAAAAAACACCAGCCACCGAGGTGATACTGCGGCTATTAAAAAGCGGGTTTTTAATTTTTCAAGACAAAAACGTTCTAATTGGTCAGAAAACCAACTGATTGGGCATAAAGAAGGGATGACTATCTACCACAAGTATCTGACATTAAGAGAAGCATTTGGTGTTACATAATCAGCTGTAGCATAAGCACTAAGAACTGTTCTCCAAAGAGCAGCCTTTTTAGGGCTATCAGCAAACAAGTACATATAACCATCCAGTTGTTCGTCTTGGTCTAGAGTCACCGTATCGGTGCAAATATGGTCTTTTTTGAATTTCAATACAATCCCATGCTTTCGTCCAAAGTAAACTTGCTCCTGAATGTCTTCCCATGGTTTACAAACGGACTCTAATTCACTAAGCGGGATCGAATCGATCGGTTCCTTGTGCTGGGTTTCAAAAAATCAGGAGTCAATTTTTGATTGGACTTTTTTTTTTTTTTTTTTTTTTTTAGTTAGTGTATAGTACCTCATAGGATAAGTGCCGGAAGTAAAGATGACCTTGTTCTAACGTGATCCAATACCTTGTCCATGTCTTTTTTTTTTTTTTTTGCATAAAGGATACTTTAGTCTGCCTTTCATAACATTTATTTATAACCAACTTACTGGGAATTGCTTGCTTCGGACATAGAAAGTCAAATAGTCCCCTTGATGACAAGACGCCAAGGCGGCCTCGAAATCCAGTTCACCTGTCCATAATCCCGACATGTAGGTATGTGAAGGTGAAACGGCATCTTCCAAATGAAAGGCTACCATCAATTCGAAATTCAAATCTTGTTGCTCTTTTTGGTTTTTGTCCGAAAGCGGCTTTGTGAGTGTGTAACGTGAAAGTCCTTTACCACTGAAAGCTTCAAATCGATTGCCAGATAGTAAACAGGTGGATCCTACTACAGGCATTGTTGATGAAATTTTGGTTGTAGGATCAGATGATTGCTCAGTTGTTACATCAGGGGATTCAGGTCCTGTCTCTTGATGATGAGAGAGATCCATTTTGGCAATCAAGGTTTTCATTTTTGAAAGGCCGCCGCTGATAGGTTTGGCGCATAAAGTAAATGCCAGTGTGAATGGACTATCTACCTCACTGTAGAAAAAAAAGGGGGGGTAAGAAACAAGAGGGGGTTTCATACATGACTAGTACTTACAATGAGAATGACTCTTTTGGACTTGCGGCACTAATCCCTTTGGCTATTTTCTTCATGGTGCCCATTTGAGAGGCCTGGGTCGTGCCATTCAGTTGAACAAAAAGTTCATACTGGTGCTCTGTCGGGATTCCAAAAACAAAGCATGTTAAATCCCCGCTTTTCCTTTTTCGTTTTTACCTTTAGACGAGGCGATATTGGTAATTTGCACAACTGATCAAGAAAAAAAATAGATAATAAGCGTCAAGATAAGCTTGGACAAAACACATTTACCTACCTCTACATTTCAATACTTTCTTGTGGGTGAATCGGGAATTGAGATCAAGCATCTTCCCATTGGCTCGACTACTACATAAAAGAAACAAACTGTGAATAGAATTCTACCCCTGAAAAAAAAAAGACTCACGTTTCTTGTACCCAAGGTAGTTGATCAGGATCTTCTTGCATGACCATGGAACCATATAAAGGTTGATAAGGGCGAGGATCATGCAAACCACTAGAATCACGATGAGATAATAGCAAGGCGGCAGTGGTAGCATTAGCAGTATGAGTGATAGAAGAGTCAGACGATTGCATGGAAGCCGGGGCACTTGGGGCTGGGTTGCGTAAATGATGAAAAGTTTTGATTATTAAAGGGGAACAAGTCGTATCTTGCCCATTAGCCATGGTGGAAAGCATGGGAGAAGAAAGAAATCGATGGAAAGGTCGACCTAGCCAATTGACGGCTTGACGAAACTTTTGCTCGACGTAAATCTCGTTCATTCTCGTCTTGAAATACATGTATTCATCCATTACATGTGATCTAGATGGCTTGGTGGGTTCATCGGGAGGAGAGGAAGGAAGGGGAGGCAAGGATCGATCGACAAGGGAGGAAAGATTGGGTCCCGCTAGAGGCTCGGAAAGATGGGATTGTGATCTATAGTGATGGTTTGAGAGTGTTTGGTAACCATAGTCATTCGAAGTGTTAGGAAAGAGTTCGATGATTTTACTACGCATGGTGGTATGATTTCGGTTTGTCGAGGGCTCCCTAATTTGCATTATTGGCGGGGTTTCACCGTTTTGCTGGGTTGGCGGGATTTGAACTTCTTGCATGAATGCTGGGATTTCAAAATGACTTGAAGAGGGTTGAGAGTATGAGGTCGATGGACGATGATGGTGATCGAATGACCCCCCCTCTTGTTCAGTGGGTGATTGATCATTATCAGGTAAAGGAGGCGCTGCCAAGTTGAATGTATCGGTTGAAGAGTTGACATCTGATAATGAAAAGTGAGTCATTATACGTTTTAATCCTATGGCTGCTTTTCTACGCAAACCATGCTTTTTATCTGGATCATCATCATCATTCTCTTCCCCTTGATCTTCATTATCTGTGTCTGCATGATTTCTAAATTCAAACGCCGACAACCCGTTTTCTTGGTTTTTGAATGGTTGATCCCCAACTTTTTCTTTACTGACATTGACATCGGTACCTTTACTAGCACTTGAAGGCGGAGGTAAAGGTCCTACTTTTCTCCATTGCTGGCCGCCTCCAGTCAGATTCTGTAAAGACCACAGCCTTTTATGAAATGAAGATACAGGGGCAGTATTAGTGGTGTGATGTTGAAGGGTTTTTTTAGTGGGGAGCTGCTGATGTGATGTCTTTGCTCGTTGTTGCTCCATACTGATTGCATCCATCATTGATATCATTTGATAGAATGTTATAAAAAAAAAAGTAGGCGATAAAAAAAAGAGGAAAGACAAAAAATGATGACTTTCAAATAAGAGTAGGGTGATACATTCTTGCATTACATTTCCTAGACCCTGATGTTTATGCGCATAAAAAAATCTCCGACGGAAGCTAATCATAATACACTTTAAATGAGAACCAAGTAAGAACATATCACTAACGTCCTGATAACTACTTTTATGTATTAATTGTACTCGGGATGACAGCTCACAGAAATACGGTTGATCGTAGCAGTCGGGGTTTCGGTTACTTTGTCCCACTACATAAAATCGTTCAAAAAAAAAAAAAAAAAAAGTTTAGTCATCAAACCAAGAGCTGATTATTATACCAATGTATGTATGAATGAACCTACCATGATAGGTCCCCTTGCCCACTCGGCAGTACCTGCATCAAAACTACCATCCCATAATCCATATTGTATGCGTCTATTTTCACATCCCGACAATTCCTTTTTAGTTTGACAGTTACCCTTTTGCATGAATATGACTTACGCAGGAGTTGAAGGGTATTTGCAAACTCCTCCATGTTGGCATGCTTCCGATTTCTCTTTAACACGAATAACATAATCATCCACTAACCATTGTATACGATCGGGACTCCAATCAATTGTGTATGTATGATATTCATCCATGACATTAAGACCATCTATAGTATGATGCACACCATTGACTACAAAAACCTTTTCAGCACCATAATAGTAATTTGTTCTAATCCAGAAGAGAGAAAAAAAAAGAGCAATTAGCATATACAGTACATATAAAACTGATGATCAAATGTCACTTTACTGTAAATGATTCGAATCACCACCGAAAAACTCAAAATCGATTTCATCTCCGCTGTCAGATAACAAGATGAAAGAAGTAATCGCTCCACTAACCCTGGAAGATTTGATGGTTGCAGAAACTCGACCATATAACATGTAGAAATCAGAAGCGAAAGTAGCACCAACAGCAGACTTGTCATTATAAGGAAGTCCTGTATACACCAAAAAAAGAAAAAAAAAAAGTTAGCATGAAATGTCACCGAGACTGGAGAGATGATTACCAGTGCCATCTTCGGTAAGACGATAGTATTCATCTGGACCCACTAGCTCCAACTGCAAACCATCTTTGGTGAAGCGGTAAGTATTTCCATCATGATTGATAGGCATCCAACCATTACTACTGGTTATAAAGTCAGTATTGTGATTTGAACATTGACCTTTTCCTACTAATTGACGAGATGGTGGTACAGAAAATGAAGGTAGACGAGCATGAGGATAACTATGCACAAAACTGCATGAAGTAGCAAGAGCCAACACAAGAGCAAATTGTAGACGATTCATGGGACAATGGTTAAAAAAAAACATAAAAGGCAAGATAGGTTTTTATTTCATAAAGTGAGACAAGAATCATACACAATACAGTTAACAAACAACATCTATCAAATGTACTAGGTGAGACTATCAAGTATTAATTTATCCTAGTTGTCATAATTCTCAATCATATGTGGTTGATGTTCCTTTGTTGCTGTTTCTGTTTTCGCCATTGTTGTTGATGTTGTTGTGGATTAAAACCAATTGTACCCATTGTTGATACATTGTCATTAATGAGATCGTCCAATCATCCCTGAAGAAGGTCTTCCCCCCCTAAAGTGTTCATTCATTCAATCGTTGTTTGTTATCTAGCCTAGTGAACCTATTCTTTACCATAAAGACAAATAAACAAACAAATAAAAAGGAATCAATATGTAGTTTCATCTGTACTCAGTCTACTTGGGTATGTATGTGTGTATGTGTGTGTGTTTACCTTTGTTTGACTATTGGTAATCACCCCGAGTCATGATGTTTGAGATCGTTTGGCAGCAAAGGACTATAATGAAAGATCATTATCTTCATTTGTATTGTCGGAGCTTTCCCCCATTCTCTTTGCATGGCATGAATGTATGATGGTTAGTAAGAAGGAGCCATTATCAGTTTTTTTTTTTTTTTTTTTTTTTAATGTGTTATTTCTTACTTTTTCATTTATAAACCATTTTCGATACCACCCAGATATTCAGAAGAGTAGTTCGATCTATGGAGAAGCTAGGAAACCCAAAAATTTAGTACTTGATCCATATTGTTTTTTTTTTTTACCCATTCTATGTACTTTGTTTTCTTACCATTTTCCAGTTTTATATCGCCAATGTTATTACCTTGATAATTCCACGCAAGTTGGTTCAAATGGGATCCCACTACAATCAAATGAATAGTCTTGTCTAAATAAGGAGTGGAGAAGAGTGTTGGAATATGTTTTACTGCACCATCATTTCCGTATCATCTTATACTTTACCTTGATTCATTACTCTTTTGAGAGTTTGCCTTTACATAAAGGAGCATAAAGACTATACAAAACGGTTGCATAAAAGAGTATGATAAGTTTCCAGTGAAAATGTCAGCCATGTTTTCTCTTTATACATTGTTAGTTGTTGCTTTCTTACCAGTATTTCCCTTATCGTACTGTTCACTAATGCATTAAGACCCCTTTGTTAAATGTACACCATGTTGATTTAGCTGGATTGAGAAGAGAGTAAAGAGTTGGAAAGAAGAAAGGTACTTTTTTTTATTTGAAGGCGAATTTACTCATCATGTAAAATGTTCAAATACCGCCAACCAATCAGATGGCAGCTATCCAAGATGAGTCTGTCTTCTTCGAACGCTGCCTAAAACCATAGCCGAAGTTTTAGACTTCTTTGTACTTATGTTTGAGGTTGAGGAAAGAGAGAAAGGTGACAATATAAAAAGTAGAAAGGAAACAAGCACCTTCACAAGATACAGCACAAAGCACAGAAACTATTAGGTGTTTGGAAAAAGATCAACTTTTCGTGTTACATAAATTTCAAACGACGATGTTTTTTTTCCTTTTCTTCTTTCTTTCTTCTTTTCTTCTACTTCTCTTTTTTTATTTATTATTATTTTATTTCTTCGAACACCGCCATAGCTATTGAAATGGATGAAGGCGCTCAATATGTTGGACACACTTCACCAAGTACTTATCCTTTGGACGACTCACTCAAACACATGACTGGCACCATAGCTCAGTCTTTATCATCCTCAGCAAGCTCTGTTCATTCTTCAGCAACATCTTCAACAACAGCACCACCACCAGTACCGCCACTTCCTCCTGCAGGCTATAACCTTTTACGCAAAACACCTCGAACCATCTCATCTATCGAGCAGTTTGACTTTAAATCCTTCCCTGAACAAAGTACGACAAACAACAATAACAATAAGAATCCTTCCACCACTTTAACCTCATCATCTGGACTCACCACTCTATCTTCCTTCACTGTCGATACATTCACTGCTCTTACAAAACAACCATCTCAAAAACGACAACAACAGCAGCAACAACAAAACGAAAAGGATATGGACAACAGTAACAACATTGCCCTTGAATCGTTAAGGACTTCATGGAATCATGTTGGTCCTACTGGATCTGACGATAGTAGTTGTACAAACGATATGACTGACAAGGGACATCAACAAAGACAACAACTACAGGAAGCACATAATCAACTGATGACATTTGATAGCCATCAAGATATATTACAACAAGATAACAACCAGGACAACAATGATCATCAAAAACGTCAACGCAACTATCAAGTCTTCCCTGGTAATAGTACATTCTTCTGTGGTGGTCGCTTCATGACAAGTAAAGAGTATTGGGCCTTTATTATTGCTTTCCTCATGATAGTAGTGCCTAGTATATTGTTTGGTATTTTTACGTAGGTACAAAAAAAACACGTAAAATGCAAATGAATCAAATGTTACTCATTCTTTTTTATTCTTTCTTTCTCTTTTTTCAGATGTCCTTTCCTTTGGTACAATATACATCCTGTGATTCCCGTCCTGTTTGCTTATATGTTTGCTATTGCGATCTCAAGTATGTTTAAAGTGTCTTGGACTGATCCAGGGGTAAGTACAAAAAAAAAAAAAAAAAAAAAAAAAAAAAAAAAAAAAAAAAAAAAAAAAAAAAAAGCTGAATGAGTGGTGTCTTGACTAGACTGAAACAAATAATCATTTAGATTATTCCTCGTGGTCTCGATCCTACGCCTACATTGGAACCATTTGACGATCGTTCATCTATTTGGACCCAGCCCTTCCCTGCCGACAGATGTGTGAAAATTAAGGATGTAATGTGGAATCTCAAGTATTGTGGGACATGTAAAATCTATCGTCCTCCAAGAGCAAGTCATTGTCGTCAATGTGATAACTGTGTTGGTATGTATATACATGAACTAAGAATGTACAAAGGGAAATTCACCATTATCATCTCTTTTTTTTTTTTTTTTTTTTTTTTTTTTTTTTGATAGAAAACGACGATCATCATTGCATCTGGCTCAACAATTGTATTGGGAAACGCAACTATCGACCCTTTTTTACGTTTATTACCACCTGCACCTTGATGGCCATCTATCTCATTGTATTCACTGTCCTCCACCTATTTATGGCTGCTCGTCAAATCCAACCTGATATCAACTTTGATCTCGTGTTTCGAACTACACCTGTTAGCTTTGTCTTGGCTATTATCGGGTTCTTTTTGTTATGGATGGTGGGTGGACTGACAACGTATCACTGCCATTTGGTGTGGAAGGGTGTGACAACACATGAAAAGGTAAGTGATATAGATAGTATAGTATAATACATTGACCTTCTTTATCAATCTTTGTTTTTTAATATAGTTACGATCTACTCTTTGGGAAGATCAACGCACTGGTCATCCAAACCCTTATGGCAAAAGGAATCCTATCGTCAACATCATTCAAATACTTTGTCGGCCTCAACCAAAAAGGTAATGACAACTGATCTACAGTTTATATATATATATATATCTCAATCTAATCTCTTTTGTCTATTTAAACCTAGTCATTTACGCCGACGAAAATACATTGATACGCCTTGATGGGGAACCTTTACCTTTTGTTGTATTTTATGACCACTTCTTTTTATACCCCTCTTTTGATAGACAACATCCCCCACACATTACTTGTTATAAAAGCTACATTGTTTAATTAATTAATTAATAGAATAGATCTTTATTATTTATATATGCCAAATAAAAAATGAATCATACTATGTCTATAACTACAAATGGGTTAAACTAAACTACATTAATACTTTACCAAACATACCACTACCTACAATCCCCTTCAATCCTTCACCCAGACATTCCAATTTGACAAAGTCCCGAACCATTTCAGTTGTCATTCCTGCAATACGTACCAACACCCCACGTTGTTCCAAAAAAGGACTAACAGACCATAATAGATCCCGTTGTTCCTTCATAGCATGAGGTAGCATCCGCATTTCTTCTGCTTTACCAAGGATATCTTGAATGGATTGATAAAGTGTGGATGGTGTCGATGAAGAAGAGGAAGGCTTTCCAGCAATGATGATCAAGGTAGCAAAGCAAGTATAAGGTCGTAATTTGGCAGCATAAGATGTTTCGTATTTATTCTTCTTGTCATCCTCGAGCACCATATGATCCTTAATAACCAATCGACGTTTCACACGGATATCAATTCGACTGGCGTAATAATTGAAGGCCCAATTTTCACCTCGGGTATGTCGTCCACTCGTAAACCAATCCAATAATACCAATTGTGCCGTATCGTCTTCTAAATGAAAGTGTTGTCGCGAGGTAAAAGAAGAAGACGAGAAGGAAGTGACAGGATCAGGCATGACTAGTAAAGTGCCACCAGAAGAGATGTTGGCTGAGATAGTTTGTATTGATGTTTCCTCCAACTTTGGTTCCGTCGTGTCGTTGGGGGAAGGTGTGGGTGATAAAAAGGAAGGGGTAAGTTTTTGTGCCAATAAAGTCATCCATTGTCGTTGTTGCAGGCGATCCTTGAATATCTTGGTGTTGCCTTGAGTCATTAGTAACAAGATGGCGTTTGGTAATATATCAATATCAATGTTGAAGCGATCACCACTGACGATGCCACCACCATAGCTAATCATATAGACTACCGCCAACCGTTCAGCATGTCCTCTTGTAGGGATAAATTTAAGGGGGTATTGGGCATGGATGCGTGAGAATTTAGTCTTGTTATCGTAGCACTGGCACACCAATGTTCCTGAGCCAGGTTCACCAGAGGCCGTACTTGCAAAACGTTGTATCATATGTAAAGAGACACCAATAAGTCAAGAAGAGGATGAAGAAGAAAGGGGGAGAGGAGGAAAAGAGGTATGACAAAAAGATAGGACCCCACCCCCCAAAAAGTCCGAAACTTGAGAAATCTCATCTAATTGGTCAATTGGTTTTACCACCCTTCTCCTCTATTTCAATAAGCCACACCCAAATCGACTCGACTCAATTTATTTATTTTTTCCCTCTTTCTTTCTCACTTGATCTTAATACCCACTTTACCTTCTCGATGCCTAAAATTACCTTTGATTCGGACGAAGAATTCGACTTTGACGAAGGCATCACTGAACAACCCATTGATACAACATCTCATCATGACTCTGACTCTGACTCGGACGACGATGCAGCTCCTGAAGCCGTTTCAATCACTTCCTCTCGCAACCAGGCTATTTTGGAAGCGAAAGCCCAAAAAGACGCTGCTCTCAAGTAAGTATATTGTACATTAAATGATACAAATGAAACTCACCCCATCTTACTTAGGCTACTGAAAACAGAAAAGGAAAAGCGACGACAACGGGATCTTCAACTGAAAGAACAAAAACAAGGCAGCAAACGAGAAAAGAAACAACAATCGGTACTCCCAAAGAAACAACAAACTACTTCTTCAAACAATGACGATGAAGAAGAAGAAGATGATGATGAAGCGGACAATACTGATGACAAACGATTACCACAAGACGTGTTGGAAGCCTTGAACGATACAAAGGACGAAACAACATCACTCAAACGAACTCATCTGACCATGGCTGACTTTGAAGCGATGCAAGCAGATCAAGAAGCTAAACTGGAACAACAGCTCAAAGAACAACGCAAGAAACAGAAAAAGGAAACTCAGGGGCGCAAAGTCGGTGAATACACAGTCAAGGTCCTCAACAATCGACCTCAGGTCGCCAAGGCGGGTAGATGTTTGCAAAATATGGTCAAGGGGAAATTGAATCGTAAATCGGTGGCTCGTCAAAATGCTGTTATTGGTGGTAGTGCTTCACGTTTGAATGGTGGTGCTTTGATATTCCGACGACAAACTGTTACTGCCAAGAAATAGAACTGGTCTTGGTTTGGTATCTCTCTCTCTCTCTCTCTTTGGGTGGTGGGATTAATTACTCTCTGTATTATCATTAGTAGTTGTCTCCTTTATACTTATCCTTTAGTTTAGTTTTTATTCATCATTCATCATCTGCATTACACTTGGTCTATCCTCCTTCTTCATGTATATATATATTGTGTTCCCCTCTTACTACTTTATAAAAATAAAAATAAAAATCTCAAATAGAAATTAAAAAAAAAAAAATGTTGTTTGATTGTGTTCACATGTGTCTTCTAATCCTTTTTTTTTTAACATTGCTCACCAACTGGTGCCAATTCTGGGATCAGCATTTTTAAGCGCCGATTGAATAAACTTCTCTTTTGCATGATAAGGCCGGATTACCTTTACATCTTTTAATTCCGTATATAAAATATCCAATACTGTCTTGATCAATTATTTAACATTGTACGTCCAAGTAAAGGATAATCAAATCTGGATCCTAAATATAGATCTCGATTGCTTTTTATGCCGACGCACTCTTGTTGGTGATGCTAACTATGACCTATTCACATAGGGAAGGAAACAGTGTAAATATAAAGGCATATGTAAATTAGATGCATCACTGATAGAATAGGAAATGGAAGGTATGATATCACTATTATAATAAAATGCGAGGCACTTTTTTTTGATATGATAGTTAATCATTCTGCCCCAAAGTAACACAAAATATCGGAATTTGAAAATGGGCACAGACATTTTAGCTTTGCTGCCAAATGTATGATCTTGGAAGAGATCTGAAAGAGTTCACAAGGGAATAATCATGTGATGAATACTGAGCTTGGAAAGGAGGAAAACTCCTTGTGATTGAAAAAGTACCAAGGAGTTGTAGAAATAACATCTAGGTATTCTAAAGGAGAAGGATTCATTCATGCAAAAGTTTGATCTTTCTACATAATAGTGGTTCACAGGACAAGAAGTATCGGGTGTTTAAATTACGTGGCAAAAGTAACAAGTGAACGTGTGAAACTTTAAAATTCAGGTGACATGGACCAAAAAAAAAAAAAAAAAAAAAAGAAAAAGACAATAAGCGCTGTTTTGGAGTTTCGTAATCTTTTGTCTTTTCTTTCCCTCTTCTTTTTTTTTTTTTATTTTTTATTTCCCAACTGACTTTATCTCTATTCACCCAACCTACTTTATATATCTTTACCATTATATATAAACAATAACCTTGTTTAAACACACACTGACAATCAACAAGAAGATACAAACGAACACTTTTTTTTTACATTCAGACACTCTTCTTCTTCTCTTGGTCTCATCTTTACTTTGCCCCATTACTACGACACAAAAGTAGGAACAGACCATCTCCATTCAACACTCAGAAGGAAGATCTTTCTTTCTGTTATTCTTCTTCCTCCTTCTTTATTGTTGTTTCTATATCTGTCCAATACACCATTACTTTGTAACTATAGTTTGGCTTTTTGAAACACCCACTCCTTTTTTTTTTTTTTGTATACTCTTCCAAGTTGGTGTACGACATAACGGCAAAAACAACAACGAATACATACGACTCACAAACATGACTCAACCAACAGCGACAACAACACCAACAACTCAATATCCACCACTTGATATTATACCAACTTCTCCACCTTTATCCTTTTATCTTTCATCTGAAAGCTCGAAAATGACACTATGGTAATTCTGATTATATAATCTTTGTTTAATATTATACTCACATGAATCTTTTTTTTTTTCTTCTTCTTCTACTTCCTTTCTTACTAGGATGGGCGACCTTGATACTTGGATGGATGAACAGTACTTGCAACAACTTTGGTCTACCAAGGGTGAAAATGTGTTGATCAAATTGATCCGTGATAAAAGAACTGGGTAAGTAAATAACTCTTCATTGTATGATGATGATTCTCATTGTATAATTAACTCATTTACCTCTTTATATTCTTAACAGTAACAGTTTAGGATATGCTTTTATTGGTTTTACATCAAGTATTGCAGCACAACGGGCACTTGCTACAGTCCATGGTACAAAAATGCCAAATTCTCAACGTCCCTTCCGTTTAAATTGGGCTTCTGGTGGCGGTATTCTCGATAAAAAGTAAGCTATAAACTGTAAACAATAATAACTGGTTTGACTGACAACATATATATCTGTATATATATATATATCTATTCTTTCATAGAGAAGATCGGGCACCTGAATACAGTCTGTTTGTCGGCGATTTAAGCAGTGATGTGGATGAAACTTATCTATTGGTAAATATAAAACACTCTGTTTTTTCTAATAAGAATGTTAATCTAAACTATCTCATTTATAATCTAGGCCATGTTTCGACAACGCTATGCATCATGTCATTCTGCCAAAGTCATGACCGATCCTGTGTCAGGGCTTTCTCGTGGTTATGGGTTTGTACGATTCCATGATCAATTTGAACAACAAAATGCTTTGGTGGAAATGAATGGTGTCTACTGCGGTCATCGTCCTATTCGGATCTCATTGGCTACACCAAAAGGCGGAGGAACTTCTGGGCCTCTTACTACAGCCCCACTCTCTTCTACTTCGTCTTCTTCTTCAAGTACCAACAATGGACATCAGCAACATTATCAACAACAGCCGACTCACAATCAGAATACAATCCACCAACAACAACAGAACCAGCATCATGCACGTTACTATCAGCTGGCTCTTCAGGCTCCGGCACTTGTCCAACAACCTACGGATCCATCAAATACCACTGTTTTCGTTGGCGGTCTCTCTACACCTCTAAATGAAGAAGAATTACGGCAATACTTTATACCCTTTGGTGAAGTGACCTATGTCAAGATTCCTCCAGGTAAAGGGTGTGGCTTTGTACAATATGTTTCAAGACAATCGGCGGAAATGGCTATTGAACGCATGAATGGATTCCAGATTGGACAATCTCGAATTCGTCTTTCCTGGGGTCGATCTCACAATGACAAGGGCAATACTGGTGGAATGTCTGCACAGCAATCTTCAACATCTTACCATTTTCATCAACAGCAACAACAGCAACCTTACCCAACGTCATCTTCTTCGGTTTTACTATTGAAACAACAACAACAACAATATCAGCATCAACTTCAAATGCAACATTCCAACACTCCTCCTCCACCTTCGTCCTTGATGGATCATCCACTCGATACTTCTTTTTATATGACACCTTCATTGTCTAGTGGACATCCTGCATCCAATATCAACCAACACCAATCCCATTACCACCCTATTACATCAAACTCGGCAATACCAAATGATACGACAAACCTTCCTCCGTTTATAAGGTATGTATGGGAATAGTGTGTATCACCTGATCATGTCATTCGTATTTATATGTTTTCTCTCTTTATCTTGGTGATATGTATATATATAGGAATGCGTCTCACCCAATCAATAACGATCACGATTCCAACGTCATGATCTCTCCTGTCTCTTCAATCTCCGGCAAAACGAACAAGAGTATCAATCCTTATTCTACCGTGATCACTAATAACCAGCACATGAATCTCACGACATCGCCTACATTACAATCATTCTCTTCATCTTCCTCTAGTGGTCGATTCTCTCTGTTGTTTTCTCAACAAGAAGAAAATCATCAACATCAGAAACCTGTACCACCTCCTCAAGAACAAGATTTGTACTATCCACCTTCACATCATCTTGGCAACATACCTTTTTATCCGACTTCACCTTCCTCGTCGTCCTCTCTCCACCAAACACAAAAGTCATCATTTGCCCCAGAATGGACATCGAATTTAAACACAACCACGGCCAACTCTGAAGATCACATTGTATCACCACCTCCTGTCACTGACCACGAATCAAACCAAGCTCATTATTGGAGACGACTCGGTGGCATTTATGCATGAAGGCTCCATTTTTACTATTAGTATTATTATCAAATCTGTTTGTGTATAGCTTATATATTTATATCTACTCTTATCATCATTACTCGCTTTTTATTTCCTAGTATTATTGTTTATTCCACCCCTCCTTTTTTATTACTTTATTGCTTGATCTCTCTGCATTTTTTCCCTTCCTTATTCATTAGTATGTAGTCTTAGATATTCCTTAGTATTGCTATTGTTATTACTTATGGTTTTGATATCATTGACCTTTTATCCCAATGACTCGATTGATTTATACTTGTTACTCATTGACAGAATAAAAAAATCTACTTTTTTTATACAATGGACTTGAAGTCTATGCACTTGCATGGATGCGGGGTTTAAAATATGCTTGTCGGATATGCTTGCAGCCATCAAACCCATCACCTATATCTTATCTTACCCTTTGAACCAAAAAAGATGATAGTGTTAGTGTAAATGGTTAAATGGAATGAAATAGCTTGATGCAGCCTGGTTTGTATTTGGGTGAACATCTTCTTCGGGAACTCGACACAGGCCAAAACGAAAAGAAGGCTGTCGGCGTTTGATTTTTTTTTTTTTTTGCACAAAAGTTCCCTGTTTTCTTTTTTTTCTCGTTTCCTTTCTCTTTTGATTCCATCTTCTTATCCTAGCCATACTTTATCAATTTACAAGTCTATTTTATATATACCTCTTTGCACATTATATTTACACATTACGCTACCATACACATTACTATCCAACCTTCTCGTCTTCATTTAGACATTCCCCACTCTTTGATATTTGTGTGTACAGTGCACCTGGCCAACACGCTTTACTCGATCAGAAACAAAAAAATACAACTATGGAATACGTTGAAAAGCTTGGAAATCTCTTCAACTCGGTATCAAGTTTTTACAATGACATTAATCCGGCGACACTCAGTGGTGCAGTGGACATAGTGGTAGTGGAACAACAAGACGGTGACTTGACTTGTAGTCCATTCCATGTACGGTTTGGTAAACTATCTCTTCTAATGCCTCAAGAAAAAAAGGTAAATACCCACCACCCTCACTCTATTATTGTAATGGTTACAAAAAAGTGAACTGACTATGACTTCTTCCTTCCTATATAGATTGAAATCAAGGTGAATGGACAAGTGGTACCCTATCTTATGAAAGTTGGTGAAGCTGGTGAATCATTTTTTGTGTTTGAAACAGAACATGAAGTGCCTGAAGAATTCCAAACATCTCCTATAATGGTTGCTGAAGATGGTCAAACAAAACAGCAGGTAAGTTCAAAAGGAAGGATCCATGATACTGGAATGATAAAACACTTTTACTAAACTTTACACATATTAGGATCCTCCATTTCTGGACATTGGTGAATCTAAAACTCTGACAAAAGGTAACAGTTTATGATATATGGAAACAAATAAATAAATAAATAAACGATATCATGAAACTCATGATTGTTTTTATTTGATATAGACAAACAGCAACAAAGCCAAAATAATACCAAGGATCCATTTGAAGATGAAGAGCATCACCATGACAATATGAAACTGCAATCACCTCCGGAACTTCAATCGCCAAAGATGATCATTGAGGAACAAATGGATAAAGTGGTCACCAATATCAATACTTACTCCTCTCACACACCACCTTTACCATCTCATATCGACAAGTGCAATGATGACGCTCCTCGGAACGATATCTCTTTGATGAACGATGGATCAAGTCTTTTGGAACGTGTAATTCCTGAAGCCATTACTACAACAACTATCGCCAAAGAAACATTCATTGTCCGACCTGTCGATGGAGATATTCACAGCAAAGTGATGGATGTGTCTCATCGATCATTACAACAACGAAGGGGTATGTACTTCACTGAAGACTATGGAAAACAGCAAAGTAGTGACAGCGACAAGGCAATCATGGGTGATGGTACTTTCAATTCAATCACAAGTCAATACGACGATGCTACTCATTCAACAGAACAACAACATAGGATCAACAATAGCATTGGAGGTTTGGAACATTACCCGCATGAATCTAAAGAATCAATCGTCCTGGACATTGCTGGCTACAAGACGGGTGCTCATGGTTGGAATGATGATAAAGACGTTGGATCAAGGGAAAACGGGCTGGGGGATTTGGGTCAGATGGCTGATTTTGATGGCAACAAGAAGGATAGCATAACTATGACTGGAACTGAAATCAGCAAATCAACCAGGGCAGACTTATGGGGCTGGGGTGCTTCTCGGCGACACTCAACAACCAATTCCGCCGACAATGACGAAAAAGGCAACGACAACGACGACATTAATGGAGGTGACACCACTACTACTACTACTACTCTAGGGTGGAGGGAACAACCATTGGCTCCTGGTGCAACTTATCGCTTCGAAATGAGCCTATGTGGTCTATCTGCCTTTACGTCCGACGAAAAAGAAAATGCCACACTTTTTGAAGAACATCAAATCACCTATACCATCTTTATGAAAAATCCCAATCTTCTTAACGACAAACGATTAGTATTCCGGTATGAAGGTCGATACTTTGCTGCAGGTCATACTGGTCCACTCTTCACCTCTTTGTTGTTATTCAAAAAACCATTGACATTACAAGATTCTTCCTCCTCCACTGATGGCGATATTGAAGACAGTCGAGAATCTTACTTGTTTGGAAAAGGTTGGCGACAATGGCTCAATCGCTCCTCGGTCACTGGATCTCTTGGTGTGGAATCCTTGCTTGGCTCCGACAGTGGGACGACAGTTGAGCTCAGTCAAGAGGATTCATCTCCTTCTTCAAAAGATACCGGCGGTGATGATGGCTTGGCACATGAAGATACAACAACAAGATTTACAACTTCTACCAAAGCGACTACATTGGGATGGCATTCGGAAGACAACAAAGATGATCACGACGGTGCATCAAACGACATGGATCCTTCACCTCGGAAACACTACGCCAAAACCTTGCGACTCACATCAGATCAGCTCAAGCAACTCGGCCTGAAGAAGGGGGTCAACACCATCTCATTCTCAGTGACTTCTGCATATCAAGGAACTGCCGTCTGTGCCGCCAAAATCTTTTACTGGGACTATGACATGCCGATCGTCATTTCCGATATCGATGGAACAATAACGAAATCTGATGCTCTTGGACATGTATTCACAATGATTGGAAAGGACTGGACGCATCATGGTGTGGCGAAACTGTATACGGATATCTGCAACAATGGCTACAAGATCTTGTATTTGACTAGTCGTGCTATTGGTCAGGCGGATTACACAAGAGACTACTTGAAAAAGGTGGAACAAGGTCCGTTTCAGCTACCAGATGGACCAGTTATTCTGTCGCCCGATCGTCTCTTTACCTCATTCCATCGCGAAGTCATCATGCGTAAACCCGAAGTCTTCAAGATGGCCTGTCTCAAGGATATCCAGCGTCTTTTTGGTGGTCGTGATCCATTCTATGCGGGCTTTGGAAATCGTATCACTGATGCTATCTCTTATCGGAGTGTGCATGTGCCTGCTTCTCGGATCTTCACCATTGATCCCAATGGACTAATCAAGTTGGAACTACTCAAGGGCTTCACCTCTTCTTACCTCCATCTGAATGATCTGGTGGACCATATCTTCCCACCGGTAAACACCAAGACTATTGCCACAGACGGGGAATACAACGATTGGAATTACTGGAGACAGCCTCTTCCCGACATTGATTTACCAGCTGCAGTCATTGCTGAAAAGAGAAAATCAACGCCATTGATAACAACTAAACTCAAGCCGAAACCAATCAAGCCCGATCTCTCCTCTTTACCAACGGAGGCCATTGTATCATCACAACAACAACAACAACAAACCCGGGGTGGTATTTTACGCAGTCTGACATCACTCTCATCGTCATCGTCAAGCTCTTTGATATTAGATAAAGATATAAAGACGAATGGCAGATTACGACAACAGTCATTATCTGTCACCCACTTGGACAACATCACACCCATCTCATCATCATCATCATTGATCGTACCAGCCAAGACACCAACAGTGACTAGACGAAGTCGTGTACAATCCTTTACCGCCACTTTACGACGACCTTCTCTTTTGCTTGGATCGATGACCAGGTCACCGCCACCATCACCATCCACAGAAACCTCGGAATCACACGAAGAAGAAGGCATTATCAGTAACACCGAGGACAATCAACCGAAACTCGTATCTGACGGCCCAACATCTCCCAGCTTGTTGTATCATCTATCTCTTGGTATCGATGAAGTACGACATACTCTGTTGAACAAGTTTAACTATGACCAGAACCACAACATACCAACACCAACTGACGATTATGCGCCATGGGAATCAACACAACGAGCAAGCCAGAGCCTTCCTTCTCCTCCACCAGAAACAACATTTGATGAAGGAAAAGAAGACAAACAACAGTATCCGATTGGTAGGCTTCATCAAGAACAAGTTACTTTGGTTGACGAAGAAGAATTTGATCCCTCATTGGATGACTTGGAAGAATATATCGACAATATCCCTTTTATCTAGTGATCCCCTCCCCCCCCCCCTTTATTAGTTACTAGATTAATCCAATAGATGTAGCTAATTAATTAAATAAAGCTTTTGTATTTATGTATGTTTTATAAAAGTGGTGGGCAATAATGAAGGGCTTTATCTCGACTAGAAAGTTGACTGGACTCGATCCTCTTGAAAAGGAAGTTCTCGGTCCAAGGGTAACACAGGTTGAGTAGACATCAAACAAGTACAATAAGATCGAGAGAGGGAAGACACCCTTCCACGGAAAGATTTTTTTACTGACATGGTTGTTGTTGTCAAAAGGCACTGGCTCACATGACAATGGGTATATTCTGCATGAAATAAAGTAACATTTTCCACGTATACAGCATTCTGCAATCCTATTGGTTTAAACATATGTGTTTCAATAATCAAGGAGGCCAACCAAGTCTCCTCCTATCGCCCCCCCCCACTCTTATCACACGCACAAATGTATTTTCCCATCCTATTGGAATGTTTACACACTTGAGTTTTTCTGTATTCGTAAAAAAAAAATTAAAAAAAAAGTCATTTTATTTAGCCAAGTATTTATAAAAAGGAACAAGTATTTATAAAAAAGAATTCAGATAAAAAGATAGCACTAAATAGGAAGTGTGGGTGGGTACTGATATATACATGGGGAGAGTAGTATTGGGGTATGAGTTGATTTATTCGTCAAAGACCGAGTTAAAGGTAGGAGCAAAAGTACTTGTGGAAACTTCGTTATGAGGATGATCCAGATCAGCCAACACGGATTGATTTTCATTATTATACAAAGCATGGAAGTGAGCATGCAGATCCACCGGAGAGAGTTGTTCGTCTTGAGTGGCACTGGTGTTTGATGTGGCAGATCCAAGAGAAGTGGTGGTGGTGGTAGTGGTGGTGGTGGTACTATATAACATCATTCTACTGGTGGTGGTTCTAGCCAAAAGACTACGACTTGAGAGTACCAAAGAAGATTTTGTAAACAACATGGTAAGACTAAAAGTAAGAAGAAAAAGAGAGAAAAAGTAAAGTAAAGTAAAGTAAAAAAAAAAAAAAAAAAAAAAGATTAGTTGTCTTTATATACCATCTGCCCCCTCCCCACTCCTTTTTTTATTATCCCAAAATGTATCAGTCAGTCGACCTCGGCGTCACACCATATTCAGCATAAAACTGAATAATTCACACACACATAACCTATAAGGGTGCAGCATGATCACCTGGTCCACACAACTAAACATTATTCTACCCCTCCTCCCCTTCATTCGATCTTTCTTTTTTTTCTCTTCTTACCTCCTCGGCGCTTCATTATCCAAATTAAGCGATTTATCCGATATCCGTGGCAGCATCCCGTTTCTGTATTTGTCCAAGGTGTGAATTTTTGTCGGTTGTAGACTCCGTCGATCAATATACCCAACATAACACCAAGTTGTCAAACATACCCACCCAACCCAACCCCATATCAGCATAGTGTGTGTGTGTGTGTGTGCTTTTTTTTTTTTTTCTTTTTTCTTTTTTTTTCCCAAAATACGAGAGGTTTATTGAGGGAATAATTTAATGGGTGTAGGTCAATCTTGTTGTTGTTGTTGTTGTTGTTGTTGTTGTTGTTGTTGTTGTTGTTGTTGTTGTTCCTTCCAATTCAAGTAGGCGATCGAGTGGATGGGTGTTGATGCAAGTGGTGAGACATTCAAAGGTGGATTAGCAAACCATAATATAGGACCATTGACTTGTCGTTTCAAAGAGGAGGCTATCAATAAAGTAAAAAAGTTAAAAGAGATTGATAAGGATAAGGATCTTTGCCTTCTTACCAGTTTCAGGCGGTATGGATTCTGCTAATATGGGTTGAGATCGTGTTGGTGGATTACCACCCTGCATTGAGTGATTGGTAGTATATGTTGTTGTTGGTGAGTTGTACATTATACAGTGTTGATGAATGTGTGTGTGCCAAAAATAAAGTGAAAGAGAAGGATAAATTCCCGCCCCAGTCTATCAAACAAGAGAGAAAGAAAAAAAGGGTCGGGACGTGAAATTGATACCTCCTGATGATCAAACAGTAGCGATGCCCCTCCCATATCATACATTGAGATTATAACACATCAAGCTTTATTAATTAAATTAAATGATATCATTGAATAAATATATAAACTATTCTACACAGTTGCCAAAGAGGAATAAAAAAGAGAAGAGAAGAGTAGGAGAAGAGCCATTGTCAAGTTCAAACCAGCCCACCAGCGTTCAGATGAATGACGACTAGAGGCACAGCAACAAGCACCAAGGATCCAAAGTGGTGGCAACATCCAGCCAAACACAAAAAAGAGGGCACCCATAGGGAAGCGACGTTGAAAAGTCACTTCTTCGTCTTCTTCGTCGTCCTGCCTGGTTACTTGGTGATGGTAGTGAGAGGAAGGTTGTTGCTGAGGTGGGATATGAATAGTATGAAATCCGGCAGGTGGGGCAGGTTTGTTGTTAATACTACCATACTGATTTGATTGATATCCATTGTTGTTGTTGTTATATTGATGGTGATGGTGGTATAAAGGAGTAGAAGAATACGGATGATACATAGCTTGTGGTGGAATATATTGTTGTTGTTGTTGTTGTTGAGGTGTAGTGAGAAATGGTTGAGGCATTGTAAAGTGTATGCTATTTTGTGCCTGATAAACGTAAGGAGTTGGTGGATAGAGAGTCGGTTCATTCACACCCTGTTGTGCTGCTGCTGCGACACTTGTATGTTGCTGTTGAGGTGTAGGTGTGTAAGGTGGTGGCAGATCAGTTTCGTCATTAGTGACTATACAGTCAACGTTTGATGGATGAGTCATACTAGAGGAGATGATTATATAGGTATGAATGGGAAGGTATAAAGAGGAGGCGGTATAAACGTAGAGTAAAGAAAGTAAATACAAAAGTAGGGAAGAGAGAGAAGAGAGAGGGAGACCGGGGTTCCGAACTAAAAGGTAAAAAAAAAAAAAAAAAAAAAAAAAAAAGAGAAGGTGTTCCCAAAATGGAAGTGGTAAGAGACCTTTATTTAATCAACTATGTACAAACATACAAAAAATCTATCAATCTACAATAACCAGTAATATCTACATATCTTCGTCTTCATCCAAGGCCAAGGTATCGTATGCATAAGTGTTTAAAGGATATTGGCATCCATTACCAGACCTAGATTTAGAAAAAGATTTATCAGTTGGTGCTTTGAAAAGATGAATCATCAAATGAAGAGACTTACGGTGTGCCGACAGGAAGAAACCATGACATTGGTGATTTGCCCAATACTTGTTCAATGTTTTCCCTAACAAATAAGAAGATTCAAATAAAAGTGAATGGATGAGACTACCTTCCCCACCACCACCACCACTAACACTTTACCTAGTGCCAAGGTCCCATGGATTAAAGTATTTGCTTCGCATGATATCCATTATTTGACGCCGACCACCTATTCGTTGTTGTCTGGATCCTAAGCGATAGTTTGCCTTTTCGTAAAATTCTATGGTTGTCCTATTTTTACAAAGTTGCCTGGTATGGAATAAGCTGAATGGTGTTAAGAATAGGCCAAACACGGCAGAGACAAAACATAGGAAGAGCCAATTAAAGTCGATAGCCAGAATACCCTAAAAGATATCAAATTGGAAGTAGTTATTACAAGGTCATCCTTAGTATTTCAATTACAACTTGCCATAGGTTGCTGCATAATGTCTATGGTGGGAGGAAGAGTGGTAGCAAAGACGTAGATACAAAACAGGGCACCATACACAATAAACAAGTAAAAGAACTTGTAATTGTAAAATCCAACACAGTTGTTGATCCATGGGCAATGACTGATCAATTCAAGATTAGTTAACTTTCATACCACAATCAGCCCTGTTTTAACTTACTGATCCATTTTCAAAATACATCTATTATTAGAAAGTATCCATCAATATCAATCAATATCAGTATAAAGTATCAGATTGACTTACCTTTTGCATGATCGACAATGATGACTTCGATCACATTTATCCATTTTGCACTTTTGACAATATCGTTTGGCGCCATCCCGTTTCACTGTGATTGATGAAGAAGACATTAAAGATGATCCTGCTGTTGTGATATGTTGTTGTTGTTGTTGTTGTAAAGTAGTATCATTATCAACATTGAGAGTGGCTGGTCCTGACGAAGAACCAAATTGGTTACTGGTGTGATCTTGGTGACTACCAGAAATCAAAATTTTACCATGGTCGTTAGATGCAGAGTTGCTTTGTAATAGTTGGACGTATTCGCTATCTTGGTATCCTTGTTCAATGTCCATTAACATTTCGCTTTTCTTGGCAACCTATATTATTAATTTAAAAAGTAAGCCAAGTTGAGCTTTTTTTTCCCCCCTTCCACCTTGTTTAATACTTACTTCAATGGTATTGCCAGGGGAAGTACGAGAAGCTTTATAAAAACTCCAAACTGCCAAAAAGAAGATGGGTTCAAAGAAGATTATGTAAAGACAGCCTATATCCAATAATTACGAGGCAAGTTACCATACAAAAAAAGTAATAGACTTTAGTAAAACAAAAAAAAAAAAGTCTTATATAATCATATTGTTGAGTCAGTTTACCTTGAAGGATGGCGTCGTTTTGGATTAGGTACAAACAGAGTCGGAAGTGGTACGCCCAAAAGGCCCAGATAAAGATGAGTGATAATAAAACAACAGGAGAAGCATTTAGAGTGAATGTACAGCAAGACTGTACTTTTCTAAAAAAACCCACTCCCATCGTCGTTTTAATGAAGTTGAAAAAGAAGTGAGAAGAAAATTGAATTGGTGCCAGAAAAAAAAAAAGGAGCCCAGAAATCGGGGTTTGAAT
Organism: Chlamydoabsidia padenii; assembly: GCA_025330725.1. Classification (NCBI taxonomy): domain Eukaryota; kingdom Fungi; phylum Mucoromycota; class Mucoromycetes; order Mucorales; family Cunninghamellaceae; genus Chlamydoabsidia; species Chlamydoabsidia padenii. Next base: position 238,382 of record JAIWND010000004.1, on the reverse strand, counting down.
AAAGTGTGGAATGTCATTGGACCTGATTTCCCCCCCCCTTTTTTTTTTTTCTTCTTCTTCTGTTTGCTACAATGATTAGGATAAGTAAGTCTATCCACGGTCTTTGACAACTCACCTCCACAAGAATATGACAACATTAATGCTTTTTGCTGATTATTTGAAAATTAACTTGAGTGTGAAGGGCTTCGTTGCCAAGACTTGGTGGGATCGACGAAATTCCATTAAATATTAAATCCCGGCTTTCATATTTCCAGAGGTGATTCATGCCCTTCTTGTGTCACGAATACAACCACCGTTAAAAAACAAAAAAGAGGAGAGGATTTATTATAGGGATTATATGGCTTGAATTTGGGGCAAATCATCCGGCTATCAAGATGTTCTTGTGTCAAGTGGGCGCAGGGCAGATGTCGGGTTTTGAAAATGAAGCCAGTGGAATGGATTTTTTTACTTTGAAAGACTTCCCCCCCCTCTTTATTTCACTCCCACTTTCCATATTAATTATACAATAATCCACTTGACTTTATTGTAAGTATTTCACCGGTATATCTTGCCTTATTGTTTAACACCTCTTCTTCAGTTAGTTACAACACCTGCCTACTGACGATTGCTAATCCTTGTTGAATCGTGGACTGCTTTACACCAATCTTTGACCAAAAGTAAGAACGATAACTGCTTCTTTGTTTAACTGACTAATCACCTGTTTTTATTATGTAGATGCTACTCTAGAATCCTACTATAGTGAATACACTCAACAGAACAGCCAAGTATAGCCACGACAAGTTTAACATGAATCCCTCTCTGCACCTTTGACTTTAGCATCTTGGTTGTCTCTTGTTCATTGAAGGTAAAATAGCTGCAATATAACTTGGCAAAACAAAAATGACCCCATCACTGAACAATACTTTTTATCTACTCAAGTAGGCTAAACACTCTTACCTGGGTTTATACCAACAAGGTATTAAATTGTGGCTCTGGTAGCTTTTCCTCAATCGATGGTAATACACGATACAGCAGGATAAAGAGAAAGGGGAAAAAAGTTGATCAGAGACCATAACAAGATACTGAAAAGTTTTACTATTCGATTTACAGAACTCTATGGGATTGTACTTGGTATTGGGATTACACTAATCTTTGTGCACCATTGACGACGATTGGAAATCATTACGACAGATCCTCAAAATCGACTCGACTCTTTTACTGCTATCACACCAAAGAAGCAGACAGAACTAATTTTCTATGGCTCTGAAGTACATATGTCTATGGTATGTGGATAACGGGGACTTGGCTAGGGTGATCGAAGGTCTACAATTGGTGGGGGTGGGGTGCTACGGAACATGGTGAATATTGTTGATTAGATGTATACCACTTTGACGTCTGCTGGTGTCAATGTTGGAATGACTCCTCTACCTCTTGTGCCATATGCTGCTATTAATGTCATCTACGGCCAACTGCTAAGTAAATGCAACAATCTGGTCTTGAATACTTTTTTTTTTTTTTTACTTTTTATATTAGTTGTATTGTGTACTATGTAGCTTTGTATTTTACTTTCTTTGTAAAAAAATAAACTTGGTAAAACCCATCCTTAGTGTGATTCATGCATCGATTTGATGATGAAACTCCGAACATGTCCTTTTTTTTTGGTGGTGGTCAGTGTGATATAAGCTTTGATACTCTATTTATTGCATGAATCGGCTTATCTTTTTATAAAAGTTCAAATAAGTATGCGTGTGTGTCATGTAAAAACCTACTCACCTTTGTGGTCATTTCCAAATTATCACGGTTTGGAGATGAGGGGAAATTCTGACATGCAAATCACATCGCAAGTGTAATGACCACCATAACACACTATACTTCATACTTTTTCAATGGCAGTTGAATGGATTATTGTAAAAAGTGTTTGCAATTGGTTATCTGATGATATAAAGATTGCTTGGTGAAAAAGTATAGTCTGGAAAACAAACATTTAGGGGTTTAGTTCGCTTGCATGAATTGCGGGTTTTGAATTTACCGCCCTTTATGCTTGTGTACCAATATTCATCAGACAAACATGTCAACTTTTTACATTTATACATTTATACATATGTAATGTAAGCTTTTTTTGTAATCAAATAAAGGGACATGATATAAATGTTGTTTTATTAGGGGTTTTTTTTTTAAAAAAAAAAGGTTCCTTACAAAAGGATAAGAGTTATATGATAAACGGGAATAGGTAAATGTAAGCTAGATAAGTATCAAGTAAAGGAGATTATAATAAAACTATACTAAATATGTAAAAAGGTGGCCTAGGCAGAGGTAGGCACAGATCTAAAGGAAGATTCCAATATAATCAAAGGTCAGTACATCATTCTACAGTTTTCCCTACGTTCTAAATACTGTTTTTACCTAGCAGAAGATGTGGCATGACCTTCGGTAGTAGAGGTAGCGGTAGTAGTAGTAGATGCAGGGTTTCCTGGCAGTGTAGGTGAAGCCATGGGAGTAGGAGCAGTAGAAGGTTGAGCCGATCCCTTGATAGCCAATAATTGTTTTGCACGGAAAGCTTCATAGTGTATCATAGCTGTTGTTTCAATCAAATCCTGGAGATGTGTTCGAGTCAAAAAGTTGCGAAGATGGACAAATTCACAGTGGTTTTCGTCTTCAACTATAAAGTATGGCATAAAGTAAAAGATGAGTGAGTACTAAAGGCAACATGATCACTTTCATCCTCCTATTTTAGCTCCTATTAGTTTACCATCCCCTTTCCCTTTCTTTTTTTTTTTTTTTTTTTTTTTAAAAAAAAAACTACTTACCACTAATGACACCCCAACGAGTTTTCCGTCCACGCACAGCTTTTCCGTCAATAACGACATTTCGTTCAGATCCAACTACAGCAAAAGGAATGAGTTCCTATGGAATAAAAGATGAGTTTTTGTTTAATCCAGTTTATGCTATATTGCTTACCCGGATACTTTCGTTAAGAGATTGTTCTTGTTCATCATCTTCTTCACTAGCATAAGGATAAAGGTTGATGTTATGAAAGTCCAATTCTGCCTTGATCTAATCAATATATGATTGTTAGTAAAGTAGTATCATCCAACTTTGTAATTTATTTACTTACCCTTTGTCTGAATGCTTCGCGTTCTTCCAAGGTAAGAGAATCAGACTTGGCAATAACAGGTACGACATTGACCACTTCAGAGAGCTTTTGGAGGACAACAATGTCAATGGGTTTCAGACTAAGAGAGAGAGAGAGATTCGTTAACAAGATATCATACATACATACATACAATATACTTACGAGTGGCCAGAAGGAGTGACAAAGAAGAGACAGCAATGGATCCTTGTATCTTGGATATACCGTTCGCGTTGAGCAGTCAATTCTTTACGAAGATAAGCAGAGTGTTGATCCTTGATGTACTTGATGATAGGTTCCCAACTGTATACACAAATGAATAAAAGTTAGTCAAAAAGGTTTGTGTGTGTTCTTTTGTGTTTACTTGCCAGTTTTCATTGTTTACTTGATCGCCATAGCCAGGAGTATCGACAATATTCAATCGGAGGCGAACACCATTTTCTTCAATCACTAATAGGGATAGACCAGACCATGATAAGTGAATACATTAGAGGACCATGTGGACTTGTTTACTTACAGTGAGAAACGGCTTCGATTTCTGTAGTTTGGCGGGAAGGTTCATCAGCGTTCAGACGACCCTTACTTTCGATAAGGTGAGAAGCAAAAAGGGTATTAACCAACGTGGATTTACCAAGACCCGATTGTCCTACAAAAAGAATATGGTGTTAGTATTGTTAAAGATGACATTCTATATTTACATTACCAACAACCATCACGTTGAATTGGAATCCCCGTTTGAGAGACTTCTTTTCAATCTGTTGAGTGATAGTGTCAAAGCCAACATATGAGCTTAAACCTGTCTATTGATTAAAAAAATAAAAGTCAAAGGTTAATGACTTTATGTTTACTAATTTCTGCTTACTTTTTGTGTTTCAATGAGTTCAGCCATGGTGACGAGAATAAAGTATGAATTAGGAAGAGAAGAGAAAAGTGGAAGAGGAGACTTTTTTTTTTTTTTTTGAAAGGAGGCAAATCTAATTTGTGTCCCATATATTTCAAACCCCGCACGTTCCCCCTCAACCCCTATGTAAAACCCCGCCAACGTCAAAGTAATCTTAATGGGGATGGCCGTTTTCCCTCTTGGCTATGAGGCTACAAGCCTTGGATCACCATCCCTGTTGTGCAACTCATACCGAGAAGTAAAGGGAGGCATCGAACGTATGTGTCTGTTCCCTCACACGATACTAGAATGTGACAATTCGGTCCAAAGAACTTGTAACACAAGTTGCCACTTTTCGCGATTCTCGAAAGAATCCTCAAAAGTTTGATACAGTATGCTTTATTTTCTTTTTTTTGCAAAATATACGTACGATTCCTCTTTTCGGATATCAAATCATGCATTTCCAACTCCGAAATATATGCAAAAAAGAAGTGGAGGTCCTTATGCAAACTGATTCGTTAATTAAAAGTCTTTTGTAAAGGAAAGAAGTAAAATATATACTGTTTATATATTAAAAGGTGTATTGCATGATGAGTCAAATAATAAAAAAAAAAAAAAAAAAAAAAAAAAGATAAAAGACCAGCTCAATGTTGTTCAATCGCCTAAAAAGGAATGTATTGGGTTTGTATCGATGACAAGAGATTTGTAGGACAAAAAGTTTCTTCAAGATATAAAAGAGGAGAAAAAAGAATTGTCCTCCTTTTCGACATTGTCATATTGGTGTACGTAGTTTGGCCGGTTTTTTCTTTTCTTATCTAAACCTCATAGTGTTATAAACCAATGCAGCCACCACCACCACCACCACCACAAACTGTTTTTTACATCATGTCGCCCCCACCACCTCCACCCAAGCCAGCTCCACCCCCACCCCCACCCCCAGAACCTGCTTCATCTGGAGGGCAGTTGGTTCAAGGTAGTCCAACCTGGAGTAGACCTCGGGAGGTTGCACCGGAAGGTGCACCAGTCGAAGATATGCAATGTCATATAATGTAAAGACAAATTCAATCAAATAAAACAGTTTATTATTGCTCCAAAACATATTCCCCCTTTTAAAAAGTGATGATAACAGCAGTAGTCAAATCACAGTATATCTAGCTAATCAATCTATATCCGACTATCCAAAGTTTATACCTTGAGCCAAGGGAAGAGCACCAGAGTAGTTGATTGTACTAGTTTAAAACAAAAAAAAAAAAGTAGTTAGAAAGTAGTATTCGATCATTTGTATTTACGGTATAGTTATAACTTACCAAGTTCCACGACGACAGTATTGTTTCCAACTGTCACTACCACTTTCTCGGCCACCACCAGTTTCTTTTTCTCCACCAAAGGCACCACCAATTTCAGCACCATTGGTGGGAATATTGACATTGATAATACCACAGTCTGAACCTGAAGGTCCAATCCATTTAAACATCGTCGCAGGGTTTGTCGTAAAAATAGAGCTTGAGAGACCTTGAGCCACATTATTATTAATAGCAATAGCTTCTTCTAGGGTCTATTAAAGTAAAGAGAGAGAGAGAGAGAGTATTAATGTTTTTCATGTGATTGGTTAATTATTTTTGCATTACCTTGAAAGTCATCGTGTGAAGGATGGGAACAAAAGCTTCATTCTTGACCACATCCATATCCGAGCGTACACGAGTCATGGTAGGTGCAACAAAGTTACCATGTTTCAAATCACCATCATCCAAGACTTTACCCCCGACCAAGATTTCCCCGCCCTGACGCTTGACATTTTCCAAAGTGGTCTTGTAAGTCTCGACAGCTTCTTTTGTATGCAGAGGACCACACAAAACACCGTCATGTAAAGGATCGCCCACCTTGACTTGTCCATAGGCTTTCACCAGTTGTTCCATCAGCCGGTCGTAAATAGATTCTTGGACAATCAAACGCCTTGTTGTCGTGCATCGTTGACCCGCAGTACCCACCGCTGCAAACAAAATTGCACGTGCTGCCAAGTCCAAATCACAGTCTTCCATGACGATGATTGCATTGTTACCACCCAGTTCCAAGATAGATCGACCGAATCGACCTTGTACGACTTGTCCGACTTGGCGTCCCACCTTGGTCGAGCCCGTAAAGGAGATGGCATGTGCTCGTTGGTCCAACGTCAATGATTCGCCAACGTCCGTTCCACCTGTCACCAAAGAGCATAAGGCTGGAGGCAAATTGTGTTCTTTTAGAGTGCGTTCGAGGATTCTTGTTACAGCGATAGATACAAGTGGAGTCGTGGGAGAAGGTTTCCAGAGTACACCATTACCTGTCACCAAAGCGATTGCACTATTCCAACCATACACAGCCACTATTTATATATATAAAGTGATGATTAACCTTGACTATTCTTTTTTTTTTTTTTTTTCTCTCTCTTTTCTAGTTACATACCTGGAAAGTTGAAGGCACTGATGACACCAATGGTACCCAAAGGATTCCAAGTTTCCAACATGACATGACCAGGTCGTTCAGATGGAATCATCGCACCATTCAACATACGAGACAAACCTAAAGCGTATTCCAAAATATCAATGTATTCTTGTACTTCACCTACACCTTCAGGTAGAATCTTGCCCATTTCTAGAGAAACAAGCTTTCCAAGAGGTTGCAAGTTTTTCACCAAAGCATCACGCATAGCTAGAAGGACTTGACCACGTTGAGGCACAGGAAGCTACAAAGTAAAAAAAAAAAAAAAAAGGAGGTTAATATATTGTGCCCACTTTTTTTTTTCTTTCTTTCTGGTTTTATCATTCATACCTCTTTCCAAATCTTTTGAGCTTCAGCAACTCGATCTAAAGCAACATCAAGTTCTTGAGTGGTACCCTATTTACAATAATAAAAAGAATGAGGTTTAGTTGTTGTTGTTTTTGGTTCATTTTTAACATATACATACCTGTCTGACTTCAGCAATTACTTTATTGTTGACGGGATTGAATGAAGGTACAACATCACCATTACCTTTCCATTCACCATCAAAGACACCCATATTACCAGACTTTTGAAGACCTAGTTGTTCAAGTACTTGACGGTGTTCTTCCCAACTAGTAGAATAAGACCGTAATGAGGTCACCAATGCACGGTTGCGCCATACTGGAGACGGACGTATAGTACGAGAGAGAAGAGATGCAGATCTAGACAGCATTATGAGTGTATATAATAATAACAATAAATAAAAAAAAAAAAAAAGAAGAAGATAAAAGGAAGAAAGATAAAACAATAAAAAAAATAGGGGGCGAGTTGTCTTTTAAATGCCGTCGTGGGAAAGTTTAATGCAGCCTGCTATCCGTGGGAAGGACGGGATTTGAAATCATTGACCCGACTGTATGTCACCACTATCAACCTACTTGGAGCGCACTGTTTTAACGTAATGACTTGCCATTGATCTAAAAGTAAAAAGTTGATAATTTTATTGATAATAATAAAAATTAAGATAAATATACTATTGGCTATAAATAAAACTACATGATTAAACACCTATCGTTTGTGGTTTCGCGTGGATTGGCCATGGTAGTTCTTGGTCCCTTGGGTTTAGATTCGATTACAATGGGTGCTGGTGTTGGAGGTGGTGGAGTGTAATAGACAAAGAATCCGCTCTGTTGAGATGGTACTGGTAGAGATGAGAAGGGAGTCTGTACCATTGGATTATTCTCTGCCGGTTGTTGTTGTTGTTGTGGTTGCTGTGGTTGCTGTGATTGCTGTGGTGGTAGTTGCTGTTGTGGTTGAGGAGGAGGAGGAGGAGGAGCCGGAGGACTGACAACAGCAGGTGGATCGTCCTTTACAGCTTCACTCTTCACCTTTTTTGGTCGATCATTTTTCTTCCACCAAGATGTCTTTTTCTTTAGGGCCGGTGCCTGAGTAGTTTTGCGTGGTGCCCAGAAAGATGAATCCACTTGATGCGCTTTTTGTTGCTGTTTCTTCGTCCTTTGTTCTTCTTCTTGTTCTTGTTGTTTAGGCGATGGAATTGGTGTTGGAAGTTGTTGTTCTTGAGGAAGAATCACACTTTGATTTGACGAGTATTGGAAGGGAGACGGCGTCGATTGATCATAGCCAAGTGGTGAGGCAGGTTGATACATGGGTTGTTGAAGCCAAGGAGTTGAATACTGAAGTGGCATTCCCATGGGCTGTTGTTGCTGTTGCTGTTGAAGAAGAAGAGGAGAAGGCATAAATACTTGTGGTTGTGGTGCTGGTGATTGAGGTTGTTGAGATTGCATCCAGTATGAAGTAAGCATGTCCCGAGCATAGGCTTCCATTTGTTCTTGGCTATTCATAATGAGTATATGTTTTTTATGAAAAGGGGAAGTATAGATAATAAGAATAAAAGAAGAAGAAGAGAATAAGAATAAACGAATGAGTATATAATACTGAGGTTTGACGTAACAGGTAGTTGTTTTTCCATATTCCAAAAGTGAGCAAAGGAACAACAAGAGTTGATTTTTGGAAAGAGGCAATTTTTATGGGGTCCGAAAATCAAATCTTCAAACCCCGCCATTCCCGATTGGACGAATCCCAGAAAAAGAAGAAAATCGTTCCATCCTCACAACATCCCCCACCATTGAATATATTTGTATCAAGTGTCATTTATCAGACAGATACTTTGAAATTAGAAACAGCAAATAAACAAAATAGTATTTGTTCCTTTGAAGGAAAATGGGGTTTGGCATGAAAGCGGGATTTGAATTAGCTAGTTATCTTGACACTTGCCTGTCAATGCAACATACTTTCATACTTTATTTTCCTTGATGACTTTGTTTCACTTTCTGTATGGGTTTCTTTCTTATCGGTAGATTTATTTTTTCCTATACTTTGATCCTTTCACATACTCTTTCTTTCCTTCCTTCCTTCTTTCTTCTTGTTATATCATTGATTGATTACAATAATGACATCGAACGGTCCACCAAAGACTGACGATCCTCACACCACAGTGAATGATCCTTCTGGACCAACTATAGCCGAACCATCATTGAATGAAAAACAACCACAAGCACCTACCGAAGCCAACCCCACCGAAACGAAACCTAACGCACCTGCTGTAGAGTCTGCTGCCACCACTAGTAAAGCAGAATCAGACAATGCCCCGCCTCCTCAACCTCAACCTACTTCAAATGGAAAATTACCTGGCATGAAATCTTTGACAGTGGAAGAACTTTATGACAAGGAGAAGTTTGATCTATCTACTATGGAGCCTGGTGATGTTTTCACTCTTTTACAGTAAGTCAAACCAAAAAAAAAAAAAAAAAAGAAGTCGGCATACACCATTTTCAAATACCGACAGGGGGATTATTTCTGTTTGATTTTTTTTCTCACTCTCTTTTTACTTCTCTCTCTCTCTTTTTATTTATTTTTTCTTCTCAATGATAGAACAACAACTGAAGGTCTAACAGAAGATGAAGCTGCTTCACGTATTGAAAAGTTTGGTTACAATCGTCTGGAACATAAAGAAATTAACCCAATCTTGATGTTTCTTGGCTTCATGTGGAATCCATTATCGTGGGTAATGGAAGCTGCTGCTATTGTGGCTATTGCTGTATCTAATGGTGGTGGTCGTCCTCCTGATTGGGAAGATTTTATTGGTATCGTGCTTCTGTTGCTAGCAAATGCAACCATTGGTTTTTGGGAAGAACGAAATGCTGGTAATGCGGTGAAAGCTCTCATGGCGTCCTTGGCTCCTGAATGTAAAGTTCGACGAAATGGCGGTTGGTTAACAAAAGAAGCGGCGGAACTTGTCCCTGGTGATATTATCAGTATTAAGCTTGGTGACGTGGTACCGGCGGATGGACGACTGGTGACAGCGCATGGTGATGTATCGATCGATCAAGCTGCTCTGACGGGGGAATCGCTACCGGTGACAAAAGATGCAGGCGACGAAATCTTTTCCGGTTCCACTGTCAAACAAGGAGAAGCTGAAGCGGTGGTAATTGGTACAGGTCTCAACACCTTCTTTGGTCGTGCTGCTAAACTGGTGGGTGAATCCGGTGACGATGTGGGACACTTGCAACAAATTCTCGCCAAGATTGGTAACTTTTGCTTGGTCTCCATTGGTATATTTTTGGTGGTGGAAATATTGGTGATGTATGCTGCATTCCGATATGATTACCGGCGGGGGATTGATAATTTACTGGTCTTGCTCATTGGTGGTATTCCTATTGCAATGCCCACAGTGTTGTCTGTCACTCTGGCTATTGGTGCTAAGCAACTGGCGGAACACAAGGCTATTGTAACACGTATTACTGCAATCGAAGAAATGGCGGCGGTGACGATTCTTTGCTCAGACAAGACTGGTACTCTCACACTAAACAAGCTTATTGTCGATAAACCTACTATCAAGACTTATGCGGAATACGACAACGAAGGCATTATCTTGATCTCTGCTTATGCTTCCCGGGTAGAAAATCAAGATGCTATTGACTTTTGTATCACCAATTCTCTACCTGATCCTGCCATGGCCCGTGATGGAATCGAGGAATTGGAATTCAAACCATTTAACCCTGTTATCAAGCGGACCGAAATCACCTACCGCGACAAGGATGGAAAAGTCAAGCGGGCCACCAAGGGTATGTCTCACTTTATTTTGGATCTTTGCACCCGGGACAAGGACGATGCTCAAATCCAGGCACTAAATGATGATGTGGATGAATTTGCTCGACGTGGTTTACGGTCTCTTGCTGTGGCTGTGGACGATGTACCTTCTGGTAACGTTGAAGACCAAGGCACTGGGTACAGACTGATTGGTTTGCTGCCTATTTATGACCCTCCTCGATCGGACACCAAGGAAACTATTGATCGTGCTATTGGACTCGGTGTACAGGTAAAGATGATTACTGGTGATCAACTGGCTATTGCAAAGGAGACAGGTCGACGTCTTGGTATGGGTGACAATATGTTTTTATCGACAACGCTCAAGGAAGGTCCTCCTGCTGGCTCTGGTTATCATGATGTGGACGACTTGGTTTTAGGCGCTGATGGTTTTGCTGGTGTCTATCCTGAACACAAACACGAAATCGTAGATCGGTTACAAGCTCTTGGACATACTATTGCTATGACTGGTGATGGTGTAAACGATGCTCCTGCTTTGTCCAAGGCCAATGTGGGTGTGGCCGTAGCTGACGCTTCCGATGCTGCTCGTGCTGCTGCTGATATTGTTTTAACTGAACCTGGTCTCTCTGTCATTATTGAAGCCTTTATCCACTCTCGACAAATCTTTCAACGGATGCGAAACTACTCGATCTACACCTGCTCTGTCACCATTCGTATTGTTGTTGGATTTGCTGTGCTGGTGTTTGCGTTCAAGGCCGACTTTCCTCCCTTCATGGTGCTTATTCTCGCTATTCTGAATGACGGTACGATCATGACTATCTCCACTGATCGTGTCAAGCCTTCACCTCATCCGGATAAATGGGACTTGTATGAAATCTTCATCTCTGCTATCATTTATGGTCTCTACTTGGCGGCATCAACAATTGCTTTTGTGGCTGTGGCACTGAAAACAGACTTTTTCCATCGAAAGTTTGGTATTCATGCATTCACCAGCTCAAACGATTTCCAACTCCACTCGGTTGTCTATCTTCAAGTCTCGACCATCTCACAAGCCCTGATCTTTATCACTCGGTCTCAAGGCTTCTTCTTTATGGAACGACCCTCTATTCTCCTTATCTGTGCTTTCGTGGTGGCTCAACTGGTGGCGACGTTTATTGCTGTGTATGCTAACTGGGGCTTTACTCAAATCGAAGGCTGTGGTTGGGGGTGGGCTGGTGTGGCCTGGATCTGGAATTTTGTGTGGTATGTGCCTTTGGATTGGATCAAGTTTGGACTACATAGATTGTTTAGAAGCCGTCATCCTGTTACTGCTGTGGGGACCGATGCTGCTTCTTCGAAACGACGACGATCATCTGCCACATCTGCCTTGTCAGGTGCTACCAGCTCTGCCAGGTATTACCGTAACCGCACCAAATCACTTCGTCAACTGGAAACTCCTGGTAGCTTTAGGCAAAGACTCTTTGGAAATGGTCGTACGGTGTCGATGGATCCTAAAGAACTTCGCCGTTTGTCTTCTGTCCAGGCAAATGATGCTTCTAGGGTACTCTCTGGTGGTCAACCTAGTGGATCAAGATCTTAATATATATATATATACAGCTACACCTTATTGATATAGCTTGGTTTATTAACGTGTTTATTTTATATCCCGTAATAAACAACATGTAGAATAAACTACAATGATGATTATACTATCTTATCTACTTACTGGCATCTTATCCTATTTTGGAATCACGGGTTATCGGGATTTGAATGGTTATAAATGTAGACCTCCTTTTCTCTCTCTTTCTCTCTTTCTCTCTTTCTCTCTCTCTCTCTCTCTTTTTTTTTTTTTTTTTTTTTTTTTTTTTTAATATATATATATATATATAAAGCGACACCATGGGCGAAGACTATGAAAATGTAGAGTGGAATGTCCATGCCACTAGTCATTTATTTACACCTCGTGTAGATACACCTGATCCATTATCAACTTTCGATACCCCATACGACACATACCAAGCACCCCAACCAATCATATCACCTTCTTCGACACCTATCAACAATACCAATAACTACAACACAACAAATATTACACCAACACCTTTTGGTTGTAGAATAGCCAAGCCTATGAATATTCGAATTAGCGATGCTCAAAAACACTCTGACGGAACTCAAGGTGCGTATGTATCTTACTTGGTGACTACAACGGTAAAAGATGGAAAAAGTCAATCAACAATAGCAAGAAAACCAAATACTCATATTTTCTCTTTTGTCTTAGACTTCGGTGGAGATATTCTCTTCTACAAACCCAAGACCAGTCCGACGTCGATTCCACGACTTTGTTTGGTTATATAATGCTCTATGTTTGGAATATCCTGCTTGTATCGTACCGCCTCTGCCTGAAAAACATCGAATGGGTAAGAAAAAAAGAAGAATAGTGATCCATAATCAACCTTTTTTTGTGATGTTTTTTTGAATAGAATACATCAAAGGGGATCGATTCAGCTCACACTTTATTGAACGAAGGATATTATGGTATGCATGTATGTATGTAAATAAAAATAGTAATGACTAACTGACCCTTTTTGTAAGCCTACAATGGTTTCTGGATAGATTAGCCAGGCACCCGATTCTTCAGCAATCACAATGCACCCGCTTATTCTTGGAATCATCTGACTTTGTAAGTATATATATATGGATCAAATAAAGGGAAACTGACACTTTGATTTGATAGAAAAACGACAAACGAGCTCAATCTAAAAACGTACCTCCTTCAACAACTGTCTTGGAAACTCTAAGTGACACTTTACTTAATGCTTTTGCCAAGGTCAAGAAACCCGATGAACGATTCACAACGATAAAGGATCAAATTGACAAACTGGAAGATAATCTCAACACAGTAGAACGGCTTTATACAAGGATCAGTAAAAGACAACAAGGTAAGGAGAAAGAGAGGGAGGGGGTCTATAAAACAAAGTCTATTTTATGACTCTCAACGTATCATCATCTTTTTTAGATTTACAGCAGGATTATATTGGGTTTGGACAAAGCATTCAAGGATTGACGGTATTGGAATCAGGAATTCAGCAGCCGCTTCATCAGTTTGCTGAAACGACCAAATCTTATGCCAGAGCCATGAAACTTAGGGTAACTAAAAGACAAGCAGAAACATGAAGAGCTTTAACTAATCCCCCCCCTTTTATATATATATATATATATATATATAGTCCGATCAAGAAGAAATGCTCTATTTGAATCAAATCCATGAATTGCTATCCTATTGTCGATCAGCCAAGGTAAGATAACCTCTTCCCCATTATAATCCACAACCTGACTTTTTATATTGATTTGGAATAGATGGTGCTTCGGGAACGGGATCAAAAACAAGTGGATTTTGAAGAACTATCAGCTTACTTACAACAAACCATTCAAGATAAAGAACGGATCAATGCCAACAATAGTAACAGTAATAGTGGCGGAGGGTCGTTGAACTTCTCGGAAATGGTGGTGGACAAAATCAACGAGGTCCGCGGGATGGATATGGAACGCTCACGGCAAGAAAAACTCGTCCGGCTGGAATTGAAAATCAAGGAATTACAAGACGAAGTCGCTTTAACCAACGACATCTCCCGTGATTTCTCGGAACAGGTCCTGGACGAATTCGAACTCTTCCAACAATGTAAAACGAACGAAATCAAACGCGGATTGACAGCTTATGTTGGCTCTCATGTGGATTTTTATCAAAAGGTAATCAACCAATCAAATCGGGTATGTACATAATATAGAACTCCACTTTTTTTTTTTAGGGTATATCTATTTGGGAAAAGATTCTGCCAACATTGGAAGCCATTCAGGTGGATCCTCTGCCATTGGAAAACGATGGAACTAGTAATAGTGATGATGATTATAATCAGACTTTGTTAACAACCTAATAAACTGTTTTGGTTGATAAAATGGATGTTATGTAAATGATTGTGTCATGGTAGGACGAAAAACCCTAATCTGCAGTCGGTCATTTGTTTAGACCAACCGGGGAAATTCACCGGGGAAATAGAAAAAGGTTTATAAAGAATGGGGATGGAGGACGTATTGGTGTCATACCAACGTAAAGATGGAAATGTTAAAAGGAAAAACAGCAATTGTCACTGGTGGTGCTCGGTATATGACTATATAAAAAAAAGGGGGTAGCATGAAGTCTTAATGTGTCTTTTTTTTTTTTCCTTGATTCAGAGGGTTAGGCGTGAATATGGCTCATGGACTAGCCGAAGCTGGAGCAAATGTTGCCATCACCTATAACACGAGTGATGAATCTGCAAAAACTATTGTGCATGATATTGAATCCAAATATAATGTGAAATGTAAAGCGTATTCAATGCAAGTGACTAATCCGGATCAAGTTCAAACCACGCTGGCAAAGATTCATGAAGATTTCAAATCCATTGATATCTTTGTGGCCAATGCAGGTATTTCTCGGCAAGGAAACTCAGAGGTAGGGTAGGAAAAAAAAAAAAAAAAAGTCAAGTACCCTTCCTGATCTGGCCATTACAATATGGATATAGACATTTAGCCTTGATGATTGGAAAACTGTTTTTGATGTAAATGTTCATGGTGTGTTTTATGGTGTTCAAGCAGCTGCCAAGTAAGTAGAGGATTAAAAAAAGTAAAAAAAAATAAATAAAAAGAATGTTCACCTCAACATGCTTTCTTTAGGTACATGCTTGAACAAGGACATGGAAGTATTGTCACTATTTCCTCCATCTCGGCCAAGATCGCCAATGTGCCTCAAGCCCAGTGCGCGGTATTTAGATTTCAAATCCCGAAACCATGCTTTTTACTAAACCCATGTCTTTTCTCTAGTACAATTCTAGTAAAGCAGCCGTATCGATGATGGTCAAGTGTTTAGGTTCAGAATGGGCCACTCGTGGAGTTAGAATTAATGCCATTTGTCCAGGTAAAGACAGAAAAAAAAAAAAAAAAAAAAAAAAAAAAAAAAAAAAAAGAGGGACAAGTATAGGAAAATGAAGAAACTTCATGCATGAATCGTAGGGTATATGGACACGGATATGCTGGGTGATATATTCAAACAGCGCCCTGAACTTCGACAGGCCTGGACGGATCGAATCCCCATGAGACGACTAGGAAACCCTGATGAATTAAAAGGAGCCGTGGTGTTTTTAGCAAGCGATCAAAGTACCTACATCACTGGTACCGAGCTTTTTGTCGACGGAGGATACACATGTGTTTGAAAGATGAGTGAATGAATAAAAAGATTGTCAATTTTATTAATACAAAGAAGATGGATAATAAGCTAAATGACTAGAGAAAATGTTGTATAGCAAGGAGAATTAAATTTGTACATGATGATATTTGTATTTTGGTGTATGTGATGTAAAAGCTAAACTATAATTGTAAATGAAGACCAATCGAGGAAGGTCAAGGGTAACAAATGGATACGTGATGGCTTGTTTTCTACAAAGAAAAAAAAAAGTGGGAGGGGGGGGAGTTTTAGTTTAAAGAATGTTATCATCTTGTCACTTTTGCTTTTCCTACTTTACCTTTAATGCATGCCGTCCGAGAGATTAACCAACAATTGTGTCAAGCATCGTTTGGTACCCAAATCGTCTTTAAGAGCCCGTTGGAAGGTGGTATCGCGTAAAGGATCAGGCAAGCATTGTCGTAGGGCTTCACGTGCCCTACAAAAAAAAAAAAAAAAAAAAAAAGAGTTAACCTTCACCCCTGATATTCTCTACCTTTGTTGAGTCCTTACCTTGGGTTATCCGATAATCGTAAATAGCATCGAATGACATGTTTCAAGAGTCGCATTGCCTGTGCTTCTACCAACTGGTTGACCATGTTGTTTAACACTGTAGCCACCGCATGGAATCGTTCATATGTTTGACAGATATAATACTAGATATATATATAAAGACGGGAGGGATGTCAATTAACCAAGGAGTGTATGTGCCAACACACCATGCAAATAACGTAACTTACCAGTCCAGTTTCATCCACAAGAATCTTTTGCACGATAAAGATGGCCACCGTTTTGGATAGTTCGCTTCCAGATTCCATGATTTTAAGACAGAGAGGGATTATTTCAGTCGACAACAAGAAAGAGATCACTTCAGGGCTGTCATTCTAATAAAAAACATGTTAGTAGGGAGTCAGATAAAGTCTTTATATATTGTTCACCTGACTTTCCTTTACCAAAGCACCAATAACACCTAAACTAGTCAATCGCAAGTATTCAAAAGGTCTTGTTTTGCTTGAGGTGTTGAGGAATGGATAGAGATACAAAGGGATATGTGCTAATGAATACAAAGGTGGTTAGATACATAATTAACATCATCTTCATCCTCCCTCTTTCTTGTTTTTTAACTTACCATGTAAAAACAAAGTACGAGTTTCGATATGATTGGCCACACATTGAAGTAAGGCTAGAGCATTACACACTCGGTTGGAAGCACCGCCACTTAAAGTCGGAGGAGACAGTAAAGGATAAGCAGAGACAATTTCTTGAAGCAAGACTGACATCACACCTAAATAATAAAAAAGAAAGACAATTTAAAATGATTCAATTTTAGTCTTTGATCGTTCTTAAATCAATTCGTATGATTCTTACCATATGAATACCAGAGCACCAAAGCCAGATCATCGTATTGTTCTCTTTTTTTACTGAGATCCAAAAGAGCTTGTTCACGCAATACAGGATTTAACAAATCCAATACCAATCCGTATATCTTTTCTTCGTCAATCTGTCCTAGTTTCTGTTGTTGTAACTGTTGTTGCTGTTGCTGTTGTTGCTGTTGTTGCTGTTGTTGTTGTTGCTGCTGCTGTTGTTGTTGTTGCTGTTGTTGTTGTTGTTGTTGTTGTTGTTGTTGTTGTTGTTGTTGTTGTTGCTGTTGTTGTTGTGCTTGATGGAGGTGGTCCTGTTGCATAAAAGAATAGCTTCCATTGATGGGGTTGGAACCCAAGGGTTGACCGGCGGCTACTTGGTTGTTTCCCATCAAAGCAGCATAAGCAGCAAAAGGATCTGTGTTTCCATTAGATGTACGACCCATGCCAGGATGTTGTTGTTGCTGTTGTTGCTGTTGTTGTTGAAGACCACTCGGTAGTTGATTCCCACCCAGGTTCGAATAATGTTGAGACAAGTTGTTGATGTTACCAGCGCCGGCACTGGCTGATTGCAAAACAGCCGCTAAAGGATTGTTTGGTGTAGCAGCAGACAAGGGCGACTGTTGTAAGTATTGATGAAGTTGAGAATTGGGGTGCATGGTTATAGTATAAAATTTACTTGAGATTAAGAAGCAAAGTAAATGCAATAAAAGTAAAGAAGTAAAAATAAAAAGGAAAGCGTTTTAGGGGGGGGGATATAATGAGTAAAGATGAATTGAAGGGGAAAAAAAAACAAAACGTAAGAGAAAGAGAGAGTGAAAAAAGGCACTCCAAAAAAAGAATCGTCCACTTTTATTGGTGTGACTGACTGTTGGGGTATGAAATAGAAAAGGAGCTACCATATATACTTTATTTCAAACTACGTTTTAAATACTAGCTGTTATACTATACATTACATTCAAAAGTCTACTTTCGGTCCTTTCCTACATTACCAAGCTTATCACTAGCATCATTGATCGCATCTCCCACCTTATCAGCGGATTTGGAGATGGATTCTTTACCGGCTTCTTTCACATCTTCGGCATTTAAATTTCGGGCGTTGTTTGAAACTTTGTCTATGCTTTCCTTTGCCTCTTGACCGACGTTTTTGGCCTTTTCTCTTACTTCTTGAGCATCAGGCACCTTCTTTGCTACATTTTCAACACTTTCGATACCTTGAGCTAAACCTTGACCGGCCTTCAAATTTACTTCTTGACCAACTTGCTTTACTTTTTCACCCAAACCTTTAGGGCTAGGGGCTTTTTGTGCTACAGACTCGGCTCCTTCGATGCCTTGGGCCAAACCTTTACCGACCTTCATATTGACTTCATGACCTAGATCCTTGGCTTTTTCAACAATACTCTTTTGCTAGTAAGAAAAAAAAAAAAAAAAAAAAAAAAAAAAGAAGGTTAGATCATGATGATCAAAGTAAAAGCGAGTGTCTTATTTTACTTACTTGGATGGATGATGTGTGTAAGGAGGAGATCGTTGAAGCTCGGGCAACGATATTAGTGGTTTGTTGTCGGGTTGCATTAGTAGCTTGACGTGCGACAGTAGAGTTGAATTTAGTTACGTTCATCATTATGAGTGTATGTGTTATAGTGGTTAGTTGTTGTAAATTATTTGTTATAAAGAAGAGTTAACAAGTGGCTCGGTTTTATACTTTTTTTTTGTGTGAACATGATCAGCTACTGGGGTCTGACAGAAGGATCAATGAAGTTCCGCTGTATTTAAAAAAACATTCTATGTTGTCATTAGTCTGATTTTCGTTACGTTCTATCTGCATGAATTATTCCAAAAATGGAATGTTCAAGGGGTTGGAAAACAAAACAGTGATTTCATAGGATCAAGTCCATGATTCATAGTGAAAAATAGAACAATGACATACATTTTTAGGCACTATATGGAAACCATCCCTTTTAAAATTCATTGTCTCATGCTTCTACATCATCGCTTCATCCCAACATGTTACTAGTAATCGATTATCCCCAGAAGTGGTGGTTGAGAGCGGGATTTAAAAATGAACGGGGAATTTATTTCTGTTTCCTCCTACATATCAGGTGTGTGTGTCTTTCTTTCGCTTTGACTACACGAAACACAGCTCTCAACACACACTGAAACAAAACCAACTACGACCCATGCAACTCAAATAACCTATAGAGATCTTTGTTATCTTTGAAAAAAGACTATGTGGGAACATGGTTCGGCCATAAAAAAAAAAGACAAGTTTGAAGGTAATTGATAAAACCACGTTACATTAATGACCCACTCATTCACCCTCTTACTTTTTTTTATTAGGAAAACGAACAAGCTATATGGTGTTTATTGCTCTATAGTGCTGTTTATTTGGTGTATTAGGATACGTCTTCTATGCTGTTCTTGTGGATCCTAGTAAGGTATGTTAATTCTCAACAGGTTAATCATTTTATCTAACTATTCAACTTTTTTATGGTAGGCCTTTACAATTCACAAGACATTACTTGTTGTGATGGGTTGTGTGGTATTCCTTTATCGCTCTTGTATGTACTCTGAATAGATTATGTATCCTGCCGAGTAAGTAAAATACCCCTTTTAACAGAAACCCCACTCGCAACTCACCCAAACTCTTATATTATAGATTTGTACCTCACTCACTGCAACCGAACCGTATCCTCCTTCAACATACAATCTAACAAAAGTGGTATATCGAGCAAACTCGACTTTTATCCTATAATATCGAAACAGCTACATGATGGATTTAACGGGTATACGGAACAATATCATGCACGACAGCTTCTCAGATACGTATGACCATACTGCAAATAGTTTAATATGGTTTTTACTCACAATGTGAATTTTTTTTTTTAGCATCTAATCAAATATACATCAAGCTATGTATGTTATAATCGAAATGTAATGGGGAAGAATCTTTGTCCTGCATGCACCTATCTTTGTTAAGGTCCGCTTACTCCAACTACATTTAATGACGATTTCTCAACACAAGCAACAGACAGCAAAACAACATACAACCATTATAATCAGACCTAGATGGATGCGACTTTTGATGGCATTGACATATGCTGTAAGGTAAACAATCTGCGTGATATGTTAATGGCGATGAAGAATGAGATGCTGTGACTGATACATTGCACTCTATATATACTCTCGCTTCTTTACATGGGTACCATTACTAAAAACCAATGATGCATCCCAAGTCCATGGTCTGGTTTTATGATTCGATCCTCACAATAGGTAAGCTATATCCCCTTCCTTTCCCTCTTAACTATAGGTATATTGATTACTGACTGCATTAACACTTTTTTTAGTTTGATTATTCGCTTTGATCCAAGTTTCTCACATGATATTATACCTCTATCCGCATACAACACATATCCTTCTATACCATTTGGGATGCGACTAAAGGGGATACTCCTGATCTAAACAAGTAAAAATGCAAACTGTAGGGATTTAAAATAACAAGGCCGGTAAAAGAAGCCGTACTCACCCCTCTTTCTTATTTTATACAGGTATCTCACACCAATCTATTAACCACAATCTACTCTGTACTTGCACTCTCATCCCATCATTATGATTGTAAGTTGATCAAAAAAAAAAAAAAAAAAAAAAAAAAACAATAGGATCTGAACCACCACCCCTCTTTTTTTTTACAAGTAGGATTTATGGTATTCGAATGTGGATCAGAACGGAGAACTACGGAGTTACGAAAATGGATAAAACGAAATATAGGTGACACTCAACATTATTCGACAAGTGCATAACAAGGAAACAACCAACTAATGTGTCTCGCGACCTACTTTTACTCAAAAGAGTTCACGGACGAACTCATCACCCAATTAATGGCACTTGCGCAGGAACTCTCGACAAGCATACATAGTTATCATCAATTAGTTTATTAGTTTAGATTACCTTGTCCCTATCTGTTACTATCCCCTTTTAATTATCTGTATGATCTAATAAACGTGTATGTTGCCAATTGACTTTGTGTGACAATCTTGTTTTGTTTTTATCGCCATGTATAATGAATTACACGATCATTGATAAAGGGAAGATTATACGTATCATGTGTGTAAAGGCTAATAGGCTAGTGGTAATTCACTCAACTGAGGCATTAATTAATCTGAATCCCCTCCTAAATACCACGAAGAGCAAACTTGAGTCGACTTTTTTTATTTTATTTTAGGACTTTATGATGTCATACGTAGTAGTATCATATTGAAAACGGTCAGAATCCTGGACAGATTCGGGATTTAAAAAATCAATGTTGCATGAATGTAGGAATTAAGTGAAATTAAGATTGTGGCCATGGGGCTCCCCAAACCCAGGGACATAGATGAAAATGATCCTTTTATAGTGATAATGTGAAACATGTTCCTGTACGTAATAACTGACGCCAGATGATGAGAGGAATGGTCAACAGTATACTTTTTATTGGTACTTGTCGTGTTGCAATACGAAATTATAAAAGCGAAATGGTACAAAAGAAAACAGGTACCATTTTACTGGTTCGTAGAGCATGTACTCAAGCCATTCAAGACTCGACAGTACTAGCATCACATGGAATGAGAAGGTTTTTTACTTGGCGAAGAAAAAAAAAAAACGTGGGTGTGGTGTGAGACCGCACGCGTGCTCATGTTACGTAACTTTTGGTTGCAGTTTCTGTATTTCCAGGTACACTCATATCTCGTAGCGAGGCTTTTTTTTTTTTTTTTTTTTTTTTTTTTTTTTTTTTTTTTTTTCAGTGACACACATAAATGATCTGGATAATAAGTGGGTCGATGGAAGAAAAGTATACCCTATTTGTCATTCGCTCTTTCAAGCCTCAGACGATTCTTCCCGTTAAATGTGTCAATATGTTCTCTGTAACACAAATTCCCCAAAGTCGGACCAATGTCATTTCCCCATTTTCGGTAGTTGGACTTGTACTTTGACCAGGGTAAATACGTTTCTTTTTCTTTTTCTTTATATATATACAAGGAATGCAATGCATAGGATGATCATTGATGAAAGAATCCGTTATTTCAAGTATAGTTTCTTTGGGCGGAGACTGAATCATGCAAAACTGATCGAACTTTCAAATTAAAGTGTTGGAGAATTCAGAAGCCCAGCAAAACACGAGATTGTCCTACATAAAGCAGTAGTAACTATCTGTATAATGGTAAAACTCTATTTTATGACAATCGAGAAGCATTTTTTTTTGTTAAAGCAAGTAATAACTAAAATGGAAGAGGCAGAATAAAAGAAATAATCATGAGTGAATCGAGCGGGATTTTAAATCAATGATGCCGTTTTCCTATATAAAGCGACCAACTGTCAAGGACAATTCATCCATCCATCAAATCAAACAAACAAACAAATACTATCAAAATGTTCAAGACTTCCTTCATTGTTATGGCTCTTGCTACCCTCGGTATGGTCTCTGCTGCTGCTACTGACAGTGGATGTTACGGTAGTGAACTCAACCACAATGCTTCCCTTGATCGTGAACAATGTATCCAAAAACTCATTTCCCAAACTGGTGTCAACCTCCATGCTTCGTATGGTAGCTGCCAGTGCTCCGCTTCTGGTATTCCTGCCGATACTGCTGCCAAGGAATTGTTCAAAATGGTCAACCACAACACGGATCCCAACCAAGTAAGTTTTAAAACCCGACATTATGCATCCTTCCCATGTAATCTAATCGTTCTTTATTTTATAGAACCGGGCTACTTGTTTCGCTAATGTAGGTGATTGCTTTGACGAACATAACATTAGAACTTGCGGTTCCGCCCAAGTTGACTGTGGTAACATTTAAGTATTGAATACTTGATTGGTTTATAGTCCCTCCCTTACCTACCCTTAGTTATAATCAATTAAATGAAATAAAACACTATACTAATATACTCTAAAGAGACCCAAAATTATCGATTCCTTTTTTAATGATACATACCAACAGTTAAGATAACATGTTAACACAAAGATTAGTGATATAAAAAGAAGTCCTTTATTTAAAATATGGATAATTAATCAACTATTAGCTAATGATGACTATCTACAAAAACCATTGCCACCTAAAATCGAGCCAGTAATTCGTCCTTTGTAGCAAACCGATCGTCATCAAGAGTCAAATGTTCATTGTTCGGGTCCAAGTCTTTTTTAATTGTTGTCCGCCAAGCCCAAGCCCGAGTATAATCCGTCTCCATGCCTTCAATTACATCGCGGATCTTGAAGCCAATTACAGGTAACATCCTTGGTTTCCAAAAAAAAAAAAAAAGTTATCTATTAGCATTTCCCCTTCCCTTTATTGCTTACATACTTCATGGCATGGCCAGAATCCCCAGATGCTATTACGAGATTCTTGTAAGATGGATGAGGAGAAATAAGGAATCCACCATCGAGAGAATCACTGTACCTATATCAATGTAACCAATTGGGTTAGAACATCACATAATCATGACTTGAATTCGTTTACCAGCAAATTCGGGAATAAGTGATATCCATTTTCGATGTCATTGGAAGAATTTCATCGAGAGCCGATCGAGCATGTTCAAGTCCACTGATAGGAATTGTATCGTTAGCATGGTTCAGTTTGGTTCTTGGTGTAGAGACATCATTAATTGGATTCAGATAGCCCTTGTTGAAGTGGTGTGCGATTTTAAGTGTTCCATTTGCATTAACAGGAAACCCATAATAGCCTATTCCATCCGTCCGTCCCCACACCCAGAGAAGATATTAGTACCTATTGGATTCTTATTCCATGTCATATCTTACCTGTACGAGCAATGTCTGCACACCATACGGGCTGATTAGTCATGATTTGTCGAGTGGGTTCATCTGGTTGGAAATGCATTACAACGTGTCCTGTGGCTAATAGTTGATCCTGTACATTCACTAAAGAGGCCGTCCATGCACCTGTCGCCATCAGCACTGTATCAGCCGCATGATGAATTCCGTCCTTTGTGATAATGCCTTTGACCGTGTTGTTGTTGTCATTTAGCCATAATTGTTGGAAGCAGCCCTGTTCTTGTCCCACCACAAATTGGACACCTTCTTTGACACATTTACGATACAAGTGTTTGATGGCTTCAGAAGAATCACACCAACCTATTATCAAAACCCAATTATTAGTTAGTCCGTTCAGTTTCCTTGTCTGTGATAATAAAACTTGCCTCCTTCTTTGTTGAGATAGGCAATATTGTAACCATTCTTGACTGTTTGTTCAAACTGGGGATACCTTTTGATAATGACATCAGGAGTCAGGAGTTGTTCAATAGCATGACCATAACCAGCTTCACGAATGGCTTGCATACTTTGTTCTTCGTAGGACCCGAATTTGCCTTGATAACCCATAATAAGGACACCAGAAGGAGTAAATACAGGTGACTCGTGTTCATCGGCTCGTTCTTTGTTCCATTGGTGCCAGTGACTCATCGCTTCCATGGTGAGATACATATATAGTCGTTGATTTCCATAGTCATATCGTACACATTTATTGATATCTACAAAGTAAAGAAAGGAAAAACTCCAAATGGATGATAAATAAAAGCGGGATTTAAATTTTTCCTTACCTGATGAAGCTGCATCTTTGGCAGGAATGGATTGTCTATCGTAAACAACAACATTGTATTTCTTTTTCAAAGCAAGAGCATATGCAGTAGAGAGACCAAAACAACCACCTCCTACAATGATGATTCTCGATCCAGGTGAAGGTGGTGTATACATATTCCTTTATTATCTATGAGAAAGGTAAGAAGGGGATAAAAAGAAAACGATTCTACTTCATGGCTAAATACTAGTTTGCTTCATGATTAAACGGTTAATGTTGAGTCATCGACTAGTCATCAAATGACTTTACACAGATCATGGTTTATCACTGGCTTTCAATGCTACACAATGGATCCATTGAAAAAAAAAAAAAAGGCAAGGCGGCGTTTCAAAATATAAAAATACGTTTTTCTTGAAACAACGCCCCTCTTTCTCCTTTATAATTCTTTCAACAGAATAATGGATTCCAGCAATTCACACGAAAAAGGTCTTGTTGAAGACATTATAAAGTCTATCATGACACCAGGATATACAGCCAGTGGGGTCATTCAGTTCATGTTTTACGTCTTTTATGCTTTGTTTGCTACTTTGGCGGTTATGGTGATAATGACAGGAGGTAACGCCCATGTTATTGCTCTTCTTCTTTTAGCCATTTGTTTGTTTTTGGCTATACGATGGTAAGGTTTTTTATTGGGCGGGGGGGGAGGGATCTTGTCAAAAAGTAGATATATATATAAACTCACTGTTTATTATTATTATTATTATATCATGTAGGTTTTTGGCGGAAATGGATCATATCAAACGACAAACTCAACCATCCTCCTCTACAAAAAAGCCCAAGAAAAAATCATCGAAAAAAAACAAGAAACGATCAAGAAAATGATTGGATTATAGAATAGAATGATACCCCTTTGTTAACAACCTAGTTTATAGTGTGGTTTTATGTGTATGTGTTTTTAACTAATAAAAGTAGTCTCTTGACCCCTCTTTTTTATTTATTTTTTATATAACTTTGTATCAAATAAAACAAGTAGGACGCTTCAAGTCTCTACTCTCATGTATTCATTACTTTCCATCAATTCTGTATGCACCGTCATAGACTTTATATGATATCTGTCAAACTTGATGCCTTAAATAGCAGCAAGAGCTCGCCTTACTCTTTCCTATATGAACAAAAAGGCAGTGGTAATGAAGCGGAATTTAAATTACTAATTACTTCTTTATGATGCGACTAACAAAGTACTGCCTCCTTTTTACTATTGCCATTAACTATTATATCTTTCTCCCATTTTGAGAATGTTATGGTGATTATGACTTGAGGAGATGATAGTCACCTTACTCCCTTTGGTCAACGATACTTTTTGCATGGCAGTATCCGTTTGACCAGGACCCGAAACACATTACAACTCCGAATTACCTTTTATAAAAAACGATAATTTTTTTGGGATGCCCCTTCTTTTTTCTTTCTCCTCCTTTTATTATTCAAGATGACATCTAGTAGACGAGAAGAAATAGTGGCTCGACTTGAACACTTTAACGCTGGTGACCAATATGATATTGTGGATGTTGTTGGCGAAGGTGCTTATGGCGTTGTTTGGTAAGTATGTCACTTTTGTTTCTTTCTTTATAACCTCATCTTTTTTTTTTTTATATCATACAAAATGTAGCTCTGCCATTCATAAACCTACTGGTCAAACCGTAGCAATCAAGCGTATCATGCCCTTTGATCATGCCATGTTTTGTCTGCGTACTCTTCGCGAAATCAAGTTATTGAAATACTTTAACCATGAAAACGTAAGTGCAGGTGTAATAAGATAACCATTACTGAAAAGGAAGGATTCTTTTATTCCACTATAGATTATATCCATCCTCGACATTGTCAAGCCAAGATCTTTTGAAGAATTTACCGAAGTGTAAGTAAAAAGAGGGGTGGATTGTTACTTGACCAGTCATACTCAACTTTATTTTAATTTATTTGAAACTAGATACCTTATTCAAGAACTGATGGAAACTGATATGCACAGGGTAATTCGAACACAAGACTTATCGGACGATCACTGTCAATACTTTACATATCAAACACTTCGTGCTCTCAAAGCCATGCATTCCGCCAATATTCTACACCGAGATTTGAAGCCAAGCAACCTTCTACTGAATGCTAACTGTGATTTAAAGGTATAAAAATAAAAAAAAGGTGTGTGTGTGTGTGTGTGTGGGGAATGTCATTGTATCTCATCACGGCTCTCTGTCTGTCTATGTAGATCTGTGATCTTGGATTGGCACGGTCATCAAATTCAGCGGACGAAAATAGTGGATTCATGACGGAATATGTAGCAACGAGATGGTATCGAGCCCCGGAAATCATGCTGACCTTCAAGGAATATACAAAGGCCATTGATGTGTGGTCTGTTGGATGTATTCTCGCTGAAATGCTCAGTGGCAAACCACTCTTCCCAGGTCGTGATTATCATCATCAATTGACCTTGATCTTGGACGTGCTGGGAACTCCTACCATGGATGACTTTTATGGGATCAAAAGTAGACGGGTAATAAAAAGGAAACTGGTACATAGTAGTCTCATACTAACCTTTGTATGTGTGTGTGTATATATGTTAGGCTCGTGACTATATTCGTAGTTTACCATTCAAGAAACGTATTCCATTTGCAAGGCTCTTCCCCAATGCAAATCCATTAGGTAAGCAGGAAATAAAAAGTGTTGATACTCTCTATATGACTCTAACCTTTGTTTTTATATATATTATTATTGTAGCTATTGACCTGTTGGAACGCCTGTTGACCTTTAATCCTGCTAAACGATTCACTGTGGAAGAAGCATTAAAACACCCTTACCTTGAACCAGTAAGTATACAGGTTATTTGGAATCTCAGACTGATTTGATTCACCCCTTCTTTTTATTATCACCATTGTAGTACCATGATCCTGACGATGAACCTGATGCGCCTGCCATCCACGAAAGTTTCTTTGACTTTGATAAGTACAAGGACCAACTGACCAAAGAAGAATTGAAACGTAAGTAACTAAATATAATGCTATATCAACAGGGGGAATCATTGTTTCTAACTTGTTTTTATTTTATTTTATTTTATAGATATGCTGTACCAAGAAATCACCCAATAGTTTTTAACACGCACCCCATTCTCAATATAGTCATCTACCTTCTTCATATTGATAGTATGTCCCCTTCTTTTATATCTTATACCTTCATCATTACTTTATTTATCACTTGAATCAAATAAAACAAAACAAAAAGCA
Source organism: Chlamydoabsidia padenii (assembly GCA_025330725.1). NCBI lineage: Eukaryota > Fungi > Mucoromycota > Mucoromycetes > Mucorales > Cunninghamellaceae > Chlamydoabsidia > Chlamydoabsidia padenii. Next base: position 210,381 of record JAIWND010000004.1, on the reverse strand, counting down.
TATTGCCAATGTATACTAGGCGCCTTATATGTGTGTGTATGACAAACTTTGGGACATTGTATATATAGATGCAAAGGTAACAGTAGACCCATCATGATGTTTATTATTTTAAAAGAGGATTTTATTAGTTAAATAAGAGGGGTATTGTCAATTCATTTTTTTTTTTTAAAAAAAAAAAAAAGAGGTACAGATAAAGAGGATGAGGAAGCAAGGGGAGAATAGAGTGAAGTACATCAAATACACTAAACTAAGGTAACTAAATGATTGTGTTAAAAGAGGAAGGAGGGGTAATATAGAGTAAATACGATAAATTAAGACATGACACTACGCAGTAAACCTTCACGACTTGTTACCACGACTTCATGACCAGCCACCACATTCACATCGATGCCACGTACTCGTCCAGTCGAAGAAGCCATTCGTCCCATCATCGCCGCCGAGGCTGCCACATTATCGATCGTCCCTGTAACCTGTCCAGTTTCAATATCCATAACCGTCACCTTACCATCGTCTGTCAGTAAAAACAATGAGGTGCATAGGACATTATAGGCGGTGTAGTTGACAGTCATCACCGATCCAGGGTTGTTGTTATCGCTCCGATGCGTGGTCGGTTTGTCGAAAACGTGGGCGAGAAGCATGGTTTGTTGGTTCTTGGGAGGAGATAAGGGCCAAGCAACTCGAGTAGCCAACTGCCGTATCTTCATGTCTTGTTTTAGTAACCGTCGAATTTCAAAAGGCACTGCTGATAATGCATGGCGTCGTTCGTCCAGTTCCGCTCGTTCGTGTGCCATACGTAGACCAAGTAAGCGTAGTTTTTGAGTACCGCGTCGCCACCATGGGAAGAGCTTGGTCCATTCCACTAGTTTCTGCCATTCTTCCATACTATCGCCAGTTGTAGTGATCCCTGTCATGTTATCATCCGTCATCGTATCATTGCTGTCCGTGCCAATACCCGAGTCTTCACGTCGTTGCAAAGGATCCCACTCTTGTTGTAGTAAAAATGAGATATCCCATACCTTGATTTCGAGTCGGTTCATCCGGTTGTTTACCCTATTGTCGCCCACAGCTATTAATCTGAATCCACGGTGAGCCAGTTCTTCGTTACTTGGTGTGCGGTAGTCCCAATATGGCGGAAGTACCATGGTTGATTCTAGGCCCCAAGGTCGTACTTCATGTCGGATCATTTCGAATTCGTCATCATCGTCATCGTCGTCTTCCATGCCATCATCTTCATTGTCGCTAATATTCATTGCCGTTTGATCCTGGTGTCCTTGTAGTAGTTGATCTGCAATTTGGTCAAGGAATCCACCAGGTTCGTCCTGATGATATAAAAAAAGTTAATTATCTATGTAGTAGCTTTTTCTTTTCTTTTCTCTTTCTTACCAATAATGCCAATCCACCGGGAGTGGTCAAGTTGATATTCGGTTCAGCAGGTTGTATATCGTTCGTGTCTTGATTGTCTTGATGATCAGTTTGTGTTGGAGGTGGTGCTGGAGGATGATTAGGGAACTGTTGTTGCCGGATTGGAGGTTGACGATGATGTAGATGATTCAGTAGTGGTATGTGCCGAATGTTCCTTCCCATTTGTTCTTGGTGATGACCTATTGGTTGCTGTGGTTGATGGTTATGGTCCTGTTCTTCTTCCTCTTGTTGTCGTGGTTGTTGCTGTTGTTGCTCGTCGACTTTCCAAGGTAGAGTGCCAACCTTGACACCAAAACGCCAATCGTAAACAGAGAGTTCATTATTGTCGTAGCTGCCAGTACAGATCAAGTGATTCAAATGTGTTGGGTACTGGAAATGAATCATACAGCTTACATGAGACCCTAAATAAACATTGTGAATAATTCTTGCTGGTATTGGTGGTTTTGATGAAGGTGCCTTGTCATTTGATCCGAATGGTGTATTTTCTGTGTTTTGCCGATGGTGAAGTTCGGTACGAAGAGGTGAATATTGCTGTTGAAGTCGTTGTTGCTGTTGTTGTACATGCTGTCGTCGTTGCGAGTAGTAATACAGAGGCATTGATCCTCGTCTAGTAGGTACGATACGCCAAGAAGTCGAGCTCCATGCCACCGAGGTTAGAGAAGGATCCACAACATTTGCATCACCACGGAGATCAAACTGGACGAGTTTGCCACAACCATCAGTATCACGAGACGTAGGCCCAATAGCCAACATAAACAAGGTAAAGTGAGGATCATAATCAGTATTTTCAGGAGCAATCATTTGTAACCAATCCTTGACATGACGTTGTTTGCCATTATCCGTATTCACTTCATCAGTGTCGCCAAATGTCCAAGAGTATTCCGAAAAGAAGAAGACTTCTCTTCCCATAAATTTTCCATCCAAAGGCAAGTGAGCCAAACATTGAGTAGTACCATCATCGTAGAGCCGGTAGATCAAAACAGCTTGCCACAAGTCTACACGATCATCATTCCCGTCCGGATCTTCGAGTTCAGGATGATCAGGATCAATAGGTATATGACCACGCTGTTCGATAGGTTGTCCGATAGCCAGAGCAAATAAACGAATAGATTGATAAGGTTGATCGTCGCCAGGACTACTTGAGAGTTTCTTGATTCGTACCGTTTGGACACCAATGACTTGACAAGTGATCTCCGAAGGGACAAAGTTGATTTCAAGTTCACGTACCAGCCGCCATGAAGGATATTCCCAGAATAGTATTTTATGTTCAGATCGCTTGGTGTGATAGCCGCTTCGTACATTGATTTTCCGATGTTTTCCAGTAGCCACCATACCAGTTCGAGTCATCCGATTGATATCCACCACAAGAGGATCTTGAATCCGGAAAGGAGCAGGAGGTCGATTGATCCAATGTCGCAGTGATTCTCGATCAAAAAATGGTTCCGCCGTGGGTATAGAGGAAGATGGCCCAAAAGGAGTAAAGTCAGTCGATGGAGGGGGTGAGGTCATATCCGTTAGTGTATTATTAAAAGCAGTAGCTGTTGAAGACGGAGAAGACGAGGAGGAGGAGGAGGAGGAAGATGAGAAGGCAGTTGTTGTTGATGTATTATTGTTGTTACTGTTACTGTTATGAGTTGAGTAGTCTTCATTATAGCTGCCATTACTGTGGTTATCGTTATCTTCAGTGTCATTGCTGGTGTTCACGGATGACTGAATAGACCCAAATTGTCGAGTCAGAGTCTTATGAGAAGGTGGTGATGGTGAAGAAGAAGAAGACCTGGCGAGTTCATGTATCTTGCGTTTGCGGTTGATTAAAGGATCCACACTTGATTCGTCCGGCACAAAGTCAAACGTAAAGGATCGACTTCGTAGTTTCTGTTTGGCGAGATGAATAACAAAGGCCTTCCAGTCGATGAGTGGTCGCCGAGAGGCATAAGATACTTGATGACCCCAGTTTTTGTAGTTTTGTTGGAAGAGTTGATACCAAAGAGTTTGATCATTTATAATACTAATAAAACAAGACATGATAAATACAGTGGGTTAGTTTCATTTCTTCTATTATTTCAGGTGTGTACTTACCATCTAAACTTCCTAGACACTTTTTCCAGTTCGAGTAACTGCCATTCATTGGTTGTAATAAAACTGACAATACGTAGAGTGATTTCATCAGGTAAGTGATCCATGTATACAAGATCAACAATAATGTTGTAAGAGTAGAGAGTTTTTTGGAAGAGAGAAAGAGAAAGGGTGATAATTGAACTCAGACGTCTTTTTTTTTTTTTTTTGAGCCAAAAAAAAAAAAAAAAAAAAAAAAAAAAAAAAAAAAAAAAAAAAAAAAAAAAAAAAACGTGACCTTACCTTTCTGGTAGATTTGAAAAGAACTCCTTCATGGGGTAAAATGAGACCCATATCTTCTTTTCGCTACCCTTTTCGATTGTATGTACATCTATTCAAAGGTATACCCTTTACCACAGTACACTTACTTTTAATCATGCACATTAAAAACAGAGCAAGATCAGAACCCGATTATCAAGTATAAACCATTGTCTGTAGATGGTAACAGCACTAATAATCAGGGAACAAAGATGTTAATGGTTCTTCTTGGGGTCTGAAAGAGGAAACTGTATTGATTATGGTGCTTGAGAACGACGATTGCTCTTTCACCTTGGTGGTTAGAGCGGACATTGAAAATGACGCTCAGATGGGCTCACCCTGGATCAGAAAATGATGCTTATGAATGAATGGTAAACTTTGTAGAGCAGTCTTTAGTATAATACATAATAATAAACTTAATTGATTAAGGGAGAGTGATAAAAAAAAGGAGCATTCTATACATGGAGCTACTTGTAAACGATGGAGTTGGGCAATCATGCTCTTGCATTGGTGATTTTCAAATACCGATTTGCTTCTTCTAGTTCCAGGTTCCCGGTGCCTGCAGATGATAGGATAGCTCGCCTTTCGTCTTTTTTTTTTTTTTTTTTGTTTTCGTCCGATTGAATGAATTCTTTACTATTCACTACATCTATCATCAATAAGGGTAAGATGATATGTGTGGGCTAATGTACGTACTTGTACTTGAACTAATAAAGTAAACGAGCTAGACAAAATAAGGTGCCTACCGAAATTCTCACGCTTGAGCGGGATTTCAAATGTTGTTCCTGAGTGTTTGCCATCCCCGCTGTTCGGTAAATTGACAAACCAACGATGCAATGCTGTGAATTATAGTCAAAGTTAAAAACAAATGCTTCCTTTCTGAAATGTGTGAGGATACTATAAAGGAAAAAAAAAAAAAAAAGGTCTTAGCAAAGGAATTCCTAAGCATGCAGTCTAGTTTAGTGATAAAATGGCATGACCATATAATACAATCCCTGTTTATTACTCCTGTATATCAACAAGCTGTGCGTTCTTACTTGTCTTATTGGCTCAAGGGTAAAAAGTATGGATTTCTCATGCCGCCTGTGTGCCAAGTTGTTGGGGGCAAAAAAAAAAAGGAGGTGTAAGCCTGGATTTCAAAGATTGGATCAATTCTCCGCTGATGAACTTTCCAGTACTCTGATTGGTTAACTTGTCCCATTTCGTCCAACCATTTTACTTTATTTGGGAGAAACGATTCAACCGACAATTCCACTGAGGGCATTCTAACAAGCTCATATCATCACATGAGTCTGATGTATAATTTAAATGGTGAATGATTGCTCTATATATTATATTATTAACTAAAAGTTTTTGTGTTATAAAGCTTAAAAGTAATGGTAAACCACATAAACAATACTTTGGGGGAGGGGAGAGAGAGACAAATGCATTTTTAAATCCCGGCGAAGTTGTATTTCCACCCAAGGATTCAACCTTTTTTCAATTCGTTTGTTTTCTTTCCCTCAACCTTATTATTTTTTTATTTTACCTTTTACCTTTTTTTATTTTATTTTTTTTTTAATTTTTTTTTTAACCTACACATAATCATAAATACTACTTGATTCTCACCACCTTCGTTTATATTAATAATGAACGACCGATCAATGGAAAAAAAAAGAGCCAATGGTGTAGTCGACAAGAAACTAGATCTAAAAGCATCAGCAATTACCTCACCTCCTTCAGTTGCAGCAACTCTACTATCTGATTCTTTATTCCCACCACGAAAACCCAAGACGAATACCAAACGTAATAACGGCAACTCTACCAACACGGCCCTCGACGACTCTGATTCTGATCAAGACACTGATAGTGATTCAGCCAGCAAAAAGGATCCTCTAGCAACCTCAGTATGGCGACTCTACACTAAAGCAAAAGATACTTTACCCAATGGCTCACGACTGGAAAATTTAACTTGGCGAATGATGGCTATGACTCTCAAGAAAAAGGAAGCAGCAGAAAAAGCAAAAATGGAACAAGAAGTCAAGATTGAACAAGATGAGGATACTGACATGGTGGATGACTCTACTTTGTCTTCTAACTATTGTGAACAAGATATGAACAATAACAAACCTTCTTCACCACCTGCACCTGATGATACTACTACCATGTTATCCTCTTCAGCACCTCCTTACATGATTGATTTTTTAGGCGGCGGACCTCCTTTCCAACGTACACCATCAAGACCAAGACCTTCTTCTCAACTCAAGAAAAACGTATTGGTATATGGATCAGCACGGGCTTATTCTCCTTCACCACCTTCACTATCACCATCACCTCAAATTGGATTTGACTCAAAAAACTATAACATGGATGTAAGTATTTATTGAAGGGGGGAGGAGGAGGAGGAGAAGAAGGACTTGATGAGTTATATTAACTTGCTCTTATTACATAGTCTAGTAACAATGGATACTACTCACAAATACCAGATGGTGTCAACAGTATTACTATTCCTGTGGATTTACCAACTGACTCTGATATGGATGAAGATACTGAAGAAGATTTTAGAATGTCATTTCAACCATCTTCCTTCTCAACGCATGCAGGCATGACTTTTTCAAGTCATTCTATTCCCACGACTCAATATCAGCAACATCAACAGCAGGGGCAACAACAGCAACAACAGCATCAACCATTTACGTTTGATCATCATCGACACTATGATCATCATTCACCTCAACATCAACCGGCATTATTCCCTCGATTAGGTTATCCAGACTTGCAGAAAACATCCAACTCACCACCATCATCCTCACATGAACAACATCCAATGTATCCACCACCTTCTTCATCTTCTGCTTCTGGTGAATTTGTTTCTAACCCTGGATCACTTAGTTTTGAAGCCTTATTACACATGTATGCTCGACAACCTCAACATAATAATGAAGAAAACAATAACAATAATAATAATGATCACTCAACTTCTCAACACCATAGCATGTTTATGCCATTAACTCCGACCGATACTAAATCAACAGCATCAGCTTCAGGTAAACCAAAGACGATGGGATGATTGAAAGAAGTATTCACCCCTTGTTTTGATTTGCTTTTAGATATATCTACAATTGCAGCACCCAATGAAAATGATAATTCGATCGACACTTCACCTCCAACACTTGCCACCACCACTACTAGGAATTCTACTACTTCGACCAATTCACTCGATACCAAATCAGATGACTCGGCAAAAAAGGATACAGTAACAGAAACAGCTACAACAACTACAACTACGCAATCGACGTCATGCACCAACTGTGGCACGGGAACAACTCCTTTGTGGCGACGTGATCCTGAAGGTCAACCTTTATGTAATGCTTGTGGATTATTTTTGAAACTGCATGGTGTTGTACGACCACTCAGTCTCAAAACAGATGTGATCAAGAAACGAAACAGAAATGGAAGTACAACTACTGGTGGGTCATCAAATAGTGGAACTGGTATGGATGGAAACAACACTAATAACACCAATAGCAACGATGCCAATATGACTACGAATAATGGAGGACGTGGTACAAAAGGGAAATCGGCCAACACTTTTTTATCGTCCATCAACAGCAAAGGACCTGTCAACTTTGGTGGATCGACAATGGGAGTTATAGGAAAACGATCAAGTGGAACCGGCATGATCAATATCTCTTCTGGTGGGTTTGGTGATAAAGGAATGGTGCCCATTACTATGGCTCCTCCTTCCTCTTCCATCGCTATTGCTAAATCTGCTCCCACAGCTATTGCACCAATGACTGCGGGGGCCAACAATACAACAACATCATCCACCTCTGTCTTGTCATCATCACCATTGTCATCAAATACTCAGCAACAATCGAAACCTATGACCAATCGACCTATCACATTCACTCAAGGGCGATGGGATGATCAAACTTTGAACAAGCGACAACGACGACACTCGATGAACACAAAGAAGAATGATAAAACTCAGCCATCATCAACATCATCCGCATCCTCGAATAGACCTTCATCCATGACGATCTCTGGATCTTTACCTGAGCAACATTCTTCTGGAACTAGTAGTTTTAGGGATGTTCTTTTACGGCAACAACAGCAGCAACAGCAACATTCATTGAATGTGCCTGGACCAAGAACGATCTTACCTAATACTCAACAACCACAACAACAAATCAACATGTTACCAACAGTGGGAAGTGCACCTAATTTATCATTGATGGGTATTCTGGCTGCACAACATCGATCTTCAGTGGATTTATCATCTCAATCTAATCAACAGCACACTTCTTTACTATCACTAAGCTCGGATCAAATTCAACAGCTACTCCTTTTACAACAAGCGACACAAATGGCTGCCACGATGTCTTCCTCATCAAATCATCATCAACAACAGGTTCATCAATCATACCAACATCAACAGCAGCTTAATCAACCACCCTCGCAACTACAACAATCTTCATCTCCAGATTCATATTTGATGGATCATGACTAATGGATTGGATTCTTTTACTTCCCCCCCCTTATTTTTATATATTACTATCACGCCTAGTTTATCACCCCCCCTCTCTCCTTTTATACATATATACATTATATCTTATATCGTAGTTACTTTGGTCTATTCCCTCTACTTACCTATAAATCTTCTTTGTGTACATAAGAAATAAAAATGAAACTATTCCTTCTTTAATTGACTATGTATATCGGAATGTAAAATTATTTAATTTTGAAATCCCGCAGTCAAGTTTGCATAATTGCTTAAATATGTTAATGCATCGCCATCTTGGAACATTTGTAATATCATAATAGAGAATAAATTCATGCAAAATACGTTTTCCGATTAGTGTGGGTGGTGCCTCCAACCTTTTGGTTTGGCTTTTGTGATGCTTTGAACTAGGTACGTCTTCTTTTCTTTTGTCTTGTTTCGAAGGCGAAGCAGGAATACAATGTGCTGCAAGTCGCTATTCCAAAAAAGTGTGGCGCGGATCAAGATTACCATTTTTGACTTTCAGTTGATCGTGTAACTGTGCAACCAATATTTTGATTCTTCCCCCGCTCTCACTCCTTTTCTTCTTCTTTTTCTTTTTCTTTTTCTTTTCATTTTAAGCAACAAGTCAATAAATGAGACGAGCACTATTTCTGATTTTTAGTTTGCCATTGACTTTGGCCCAACAGATTCCTCAAGCGCAGTACAAACAAGGTAAGTCATAGATCAACAAGACGACACATGGATGAATGCCTTTTGTGTTCCTAATTAATATTGTTCGCAATCAGGGTGTGAACTCTTGGGGAAAAAAATCTTTTGCTTTGGTGGAGCAGTGCGTGACCAATCAGCGAATAATCCAGGCTATGCTGATTCTTTCACGAACAATCATTATGTACTCGATCTCACCAACTACACCACCACTCAAGATGCCACTAATCTGGTAAATACAATGAACTCCCTCTTTATATATATTGGTCTCATCTTTAGCAATCATGTAGAAATGGCAACAAGTGCCTCCACCAACGAACGGGTTTTCTTTGGAAGCACGAGCTGATTTCGCTCATGTAAAAGTATCTGACAACTCTTATCTTGTCTTTGGTGGAGCGGGATCTGAAAAAAGCTATGCTGCCAACCCTAATCTTCGAAATCTCACCACCATTTACTTTGCCGATCAGAACAATTGGCAAACCATCCCGACCGGTCAATTTCCTGCCAATACAATCTTGACTTCTCAAGGGTAAAAAAAAAAAGGGGGGGCAATGCAAAGAGATGGTGGATTGATAGTCTCTGTTTTTAGGTTTGGCGCTCAAGCGACAATGGATGCAAATGGCTCGGTTTGGCTTTTTGGTGGAATTCCGTAAGAGGGATCGGGATTTGAAATATTTCAAGATACAGGTTCTCATCTTTTCTTTTTCTCTTTTTAATTTGCAGGCCAAGTCCACAATCAACATCGTTTAATATCAACACGACTTTATTCAAAATAGAAGCCCAAGTAAGTAATATGCTAATGATCACCTTGTCAAAACAATAACACTTACAGGCTTTGATCCCTCTTTACCATAGAACCCTCAATGGACAGCACTCACCGCTACACCTCTGACACCAACAATAGATTCCACCTCAAGATACAACCCTACCTTCCATCAAGGGGTGGCAGCCATGCGAAATGGATATATATATTCTTATGGTGGATTATCAATGACCTTCCCTTATAATAACTTTAAAAACAGCTACGATAGCTCTGACTCTCTCTTCAAGGTGCCTGGTTTAGAAAACTACATGTATGAATTCCTGGCTTACAACAAATCCGGTAACAACACAAACTACTTTAACGTTGGCTACACCTATCCTGCCCGAAGAGAAATGCATACTATGACTGTCTGTAAGTCAACCCTTGTCTAACTAATTACTTTTGCTTTACTCACATTTTACTCTCCTCTTCTTGTAGTACCCAACTCTGATACTTTTATTATGTATGGTGGTGTCAATGGTTATAGTGGTAATACAAGTAAGAGTATGACGATTTACAAAGTATACTCATGTTTTTTTTTTCTTATAGTGTTGAATGACTATTGTTATACGTTTGATTCTACACGAAGACAATGGAACAAAGTTATATTCCAAAGTGGTGGCCCTGGACCTCGATTTGGTCACTCCGGTAAAGTGAACTCACATACAACATACCTATCCTTTTGTCTTACTTTACTCTTTCCACCTCTTATTAGCTGTACTCTATGGTAACGACTCTCTGTTTGTCATGTTTGGTGCCAATGCAAATGGAAATGTCATGAGCGATTCCTATGTACTCAATACCACTACCTTTGCCTGGACAGCCATTCCCTCATTCAACACTACTGGGACACCCAGCAGCACATCGACTGAATCATCAAACCCAGGGATTAGTACCGGTGTCATTGTTGGTATTGTCGTTGGTGCTATTGCAGTGGTAATTTGAACTATATATATGTATATAATTCTTCTCATTGATAATATAAACTGACCATGCTTCACTTTTTTAGATTGCCATTATTGCGATAGGTGGATACTTTTTATACAGACGTGGAGTATTCAATTCTAGCGAACCAACAACAGACTTTACTGCACCTGTTTATGGTCAAGATGGATTTGGGGATGAATTTGCTCGACCAACGGATGAAAAGTTTATGGGTGGTGTACAACAACAGCAGCAGCAACAACAACAAGCAATTGGTCATTCTGTTACTGCTTTACCTTTGGCGAATCTTGGCACTGTTAAGCAACAACATGCTCAAGAATCCATCAAGATGAAACCTACAAACTATGATCGTATACCAATGAAGCCCATGTCTGAATTCAGCGATACCACTGGCACTTATGTAGATGATCCAACAAAACCATACTCAGAACGACTCTCGGATGAAACTCATTCTACCTCTGGTCTTGTCAAGCCAACCGAATCTTATTATTCCAACATTGTCGTCAAGCCTCATGGTATAGAATAGTTGTATCTTGCTAGATTCCTCCCCCTTTGATTTTATTATCTTTATCATTACAACTTACTTTTTTTAATGGATACATATTTTGACATTAAAACAATAAACGATCGCTTAATATTTAATTAATCAACTTGACAAGGTTTGCTGTTGCTTCTGACGTGGGTGGGGTGTGAATCAGGAACCAAATCAATAAAGGATTTCTTATTCTTAGCACTTAGCACGGATCGGAATTTGAAATATGGATGAGTCTTTTCTCCAAAGTATATAGTAAAGAGAATGTGAATAGACTGATGATACAAAATAGTTTACAATGTCAATCTCAGTAGCTACATCAACTTATTAAACAGTGTTGTGCATCAATGAAATCAAGTTAAAAGAACAAGACAGGGGAACTATTGTAAATGAATTGAAATCCCGCCGTGCCCGTGCGACATTGATCCTCTGGATTGTTTTTTCAAAAGCTATTTTTAGTCTGAGAGACCAATTAACATCCTTTTCTTTCTGTCTTTTCTTTTTTTTTATTATCGTCTTTTCTACTTCCTCCCCTTCCCAATCCTTTACTCTTTTTCTTGTTTTTTATTATTCTACCCTACCTTTTATAACAAAAAACATGAAACTTGTCAATAACCCTTCTAGTGGTTATAGTACAGGACTACCATCCATCCTTTTCGCCATCACTTTACTTTGCTCATCTGTGACGGCAGCACCAAACACCACTACAACATCTCACCAATCGGATCCATGCGCTGCTATTGCTGGTAAAACGACGGCGACCTTCCATGAAGCCAAAGCTTGTTTGGATCACTTTCCCTACAATGAAACTATCGCCACTCAAACATTGGATACAGTACGAAAGGTCACCAAGGAACTCTACGTTTTTAATGTAAGTTCTCTTTATTCTCGTCTACCCCTGATCTATTACTAACAACTGTCCTTCTTTATCATATTATAGGAAATTGCCACTTCTCCTCCAAAGGTAGAAGGTTTATCTGCTGTACCTGTGGACATTCATCATGGACTCGATGTAATTCAACATGAAAAGTGGCAGTCTGATCGTGAATTCCAAGAATCAGTTGCACTTTTACTTGACAAGGTCCACGACACTCACTTGGTAAGAACATACATACTTAGTTGTTGAAACCTAAACATACTTACTTATCTTTTTTTCCTCTCTAGGTCTATTCACCCTTCTGCTATCGACAATTCATCTTTTGGCAACCTATTCAACTTAACGCTCTTGTCCGTGATCAAAAATCTGTGGTGAATGTGGCATACGTCAAAAACGATATTTGGCCTGAAGCAAAAGAATCTTGGGTTGGCTGTGAAGTGACTCAAATAGATGACAAGAATGCTATGGATATGATCGTCAACTATGCGGTGAACAACAATGGCGAAAGCAAAGATGTCAACACTTGCTTCAACAATATCATGAACACCAAGACTTATTTCCATGGTTGGGACGACGGTGCGGATGATCTTGGTTACCATCGATTCTTACCAGCACAAGAAATGCACTCTTACACTTTGCGATGCCCCAAAAAAGGAACAAGCCCAGCTCAAGATGAATTTCAAGAACCTTTTACTGTAAAGGTACCTTGGGTGGCTCAAGTTCCCACCAACTTTAACGACGCCACTTCTTACTGGAAAAACTATTGTCAATCATCTCATACTGCTTATACTAAACGTGGTGCCATTGGTCATTTGGATGTCGAAGAATTACGATTGATGCATGAAGGTCAAGCGTTTGATTTGTCTCCTGAAGCTGCTCGAAATGCTGCTGCTGGCGGCTCCAGGGGTCCTTATGTGGAATTCATTGGTTTGGATGCACCTCATGCTGACGTGGGTGTCATTGATATCCAAAGCTTTTCTATTCAATCTGGTGATCGACAAGACTTTATTGATACATTCTACTCTGGTCTCAAGGAATTTGAAAAAAAGGGCATCAAGAAGATTATTCTCGACTTATCCTCCAATGGTGGTGGTGATGCTTGTGCTGGTGAATTCATCATCAACACATTCTTTGGTACTACTCCCGATTATCCTTCCGACATCAAATACTCACCCTTCTTGGAACGTGTGATCAAGAAAGCCATTGCGATCCCAGGCACCAAATGGAGCGATTACAAGAATGACAAGTACAAAGATGCTGATTGGTTTACTCAAACAAACACCTACACTCGTGGTAAAGAACAGGTCAAGTTCTCTCAACCGGTATCACTTAGCTGCGAACGATGGGAATCCGAACTCACTATTGACAAGACCAAGAAGACGCCCTGGAAAGCCGAAGATCTCCTTATTTTGTCCGATGGTCGATGTGGCTCTACCTGTGCTATTGTTGCCTCTCGTCTGCGCATTTCTCATCAAGTGGCGGCAATGGGTTTGGGTGGTATCCGTGGCAACCGAATGCAATTTGCCTCCTTCCCTGGTGGTGAAAGCGAACGTCTGTCGGGATTCTTGATGGATTTGCAACAATTGGATTTACAAGACGACCCAGATGCGCCCCGACCTTTCCCCGAACGTGCCGATATGGGCTGGACTTTCCGTGAAGCTTATCGACCTACCGCCAAAGGAGATGAAATGGGAAAGGAAACAGAATTGCTCGAATATAGTGTCAACAATGCGGATTGTCGAATGCACTTTAACGATGAAAACGCCGACGATGTCAAGAAACTCTGGTCCGATGTTGCTCAAGTCTTTACCTCTGGACAATGCCCTTTGATAAAGGATTAGAATAGCTTCCTCCTCCTTTCCTCCCTTCCCTTTATTATTGTAGTTGTTATCATACCCTTCCCTCTTTCCTTCATGTTATGTATTAAAAAATATGATGTTGAACACAGACTTTTTATCAAATGGTCTAATTCAGGCTTTAAAAAGACATATGGATATTTTATCGGTTGTAATGCTACAAAGTCTACAACTTTATGCAAATTTGTATTATCGTCATTAACATTGTTTTATTTTACTAAATGAATGGATGAAAATAAACGCCTTGTTTATATAGAGACGCAATGGATCAAGTAAAGTAGGGGCAACTGAGCAATGCGGGATTTTAAAAAGCCAATCAATTAAAAGGCAATGTACCAGAAACTTTTTTTTTTTTTTTTCTCTCTTCTTCTTCTCTTTTGCTTTCTTTATCCTTCCTTCTACTGACTCGCCAATAGATTATATGGTGAAATCCTATTTACCAAACAACTTTTTCTTTTATATTGTCTGGATCGCGGTTCTTGGTGTTGGCCCATATACATCAACCTCAGCAACATTACTTGTTCTTGGATTGTCTGGCTTAGTCTGGGTCTGGCGGGAAGCAGTGGGAACCAGGGGTGCCGATAGTTGGACGACGATCATACAAAAGCTCGACCATAATACGACTCAAGTGGAAAATCTATCCCTCCTTCAACAGAACAAAACAAATTATCAAAACCAGCAGTTGGATCGAATACAACAGGACTATGATGCTCTCGCTCTCGAATTCGAACGCTATAGAAACACACACGACCATACTCGACAGGTGGATGCTCTACAACAACAACTAGACACTTTGCAACACAGCGAGGATACTTTAAAGGAAACAATAAATGATTTGCGACAACAACGGGATGCACAAGATTTGGAAACGATGGATTTGCAATCTCGAATAGACAGTTTACTATTGGACAAACAAGCTCTGGAGGACAAGCTCACAACAATGGAACAAACTGAACGGAAACTCGAGCAACAATTAGTCGACATGCAACAACAAGTAGAGGAATTACAACATATCAATAACCAGCAGATCATCACTTTGGAGGACAATACTACTCAACTAGACCAAACCATTACAACCTTACAAACCAACTTGGACTCGACGAGGACGACCCTTGAACAACATAACGATGAACTCAGACAACAACTATCCCTGGCCAACAATCAACTGGATAGGACAAAGGCCGACCTTGAACAACAGATCACTTTATTATCACAACAATTGGCGTTGGTGGAACAGGACAAAAAAGAGGTGATGGAAGCTTTACAGCAACAAATCGACACTCTACAGCGCGACCAGGATACTCAATCAAATGCAAGGATTCAGGAATTAGAGACAATCAAGGATCAGCATACTTTATCACTACAGCAACAAAGGGAAGCGATGGAACTCGAAAAGAATGAATTACAAGATCACCTCAACAATGAAAAACGCAAGACGGAGGACCTTCAATTATTTGTCCGGGACAACAACAAGGAACTACAACGGATGGCGGCGGATGCATTAAACTATCAACAACAAGTGGAAGAATTGAAGGCGCAACTGGAACAGCAACAAGATCAATGTGCAGAAATGGAACAACAAATCAACGAGCTCAATGTGGATGTACACGAAAAGGGAATGCAACTTTTGAAACATCAGAAAAAGGAAGATCAACTGTTGGATGAACTCGATCAAATGGGACAGAAAATGGAACTCGAAAAAGATGCATTGATGGATCAGATACAACATTTAACGGGCGATGTTCAGAAACTCGAACAGGACAAGGCAACAATGGAAATGGAACTCGATGATGTCAAGGCTAGGGAAACCAAGGCAACAATGGAATCGGAGAATCATAGAAATGGGAAAACAAGGTTGACTGGAACCAAGAAATCATGGACACATCGCTCTTTGGATGAACGGCATATGGATGGATTTCGACACAGCTATATTGACGGTAACAATAGATCACATCATCGGGCCACCACCAACTTGTCTACGATCAAGTCCAGCCGATCGTCTTCTAT
Organism: Chlamydoabsidia padenii; assembly: GCA_025330725.1. Taxonomy (NCBI): domain Eukaryota; kingdom Fungi; phylum Mucoromycota; class Mucoromycetes; order Mucorales; family Cunninghamellaceae; genus Chlamydoabsidia; species Chlamydoabsidia padenii. The sequence goes on along the minus strand of JAIWND010000004.1, from coordinate 194,376 downwards.
TCCACGACTCTCAAGTACCCATCGGTCCCTCCCAAGGTCAAAATCTCATCGACTGGCATCATCATCATCATCGACAACAACAACACACAATGAACTTTACCAAACCATACGACGATTAGAGGATGTTATTGCGGAATTGCAGCGACAATTGGATGATACGCATGCACAACTAGAAGACCGGGAACAACGACTATGCGACCTACTCACTAATAATAACCCCTAGGTAGATTACATTCACTTTACAATTTACATTTACCCTGTCTAGTTTGCTTTTTTTTTTTTTAACTTAATTATACCATTTTACTTTTAACATTTATATCAATAAACTATGTTTTAAAGGGGCTTTGTAATTGGATGGATTGACTGATTAAAACTGTTGGTAGCCATCAAAATGTCTTTGATTCGAGCCTTGATAAGCGGGCCGAGATGCAGCAGGTTGTGCCTGGGTGAGGGTTACACCTGCCAAATATTTCAATATCCGCTCTCTGCGGAAATTTGATCGAGTGGGATAATTTTTTCCCCTCTTTTTCTTTTCTTTCTCTTTCTCTTCTCTTTTAAATGACTCACTCACCGATATTAACGAAACATCGTACCTTTGGCCTTTTGGAAAAGTACCAACTATCAAAATCATTAACGCATTGCTATGGATCGGTGACTTGCTCAGCTCAATTAACTCATCAACCCCGTCCCACCAATGACGACAATACTACTTCGATCTTGACCTTTTACTTGCAACAATTCTATCCTGTTATTACTCATATGGTCCAGCGTTATCCCTCTCTCAGTCTTGTTGTGCGTAATATCGATCAAGCGGCTCCATACTTTATGCACACATCCAGCTTCTCACTTGATAACATTGTCTCTGTCCTAGACTCCTCCCTCTCCCTCGAAGAAGCCCTTGGTGCTGCCTGTGATCAAGAATGGGTGGACATGGATCATGACTCTGCTCTTCCTTTATGGCGTTTACAAATACTGATTCGACCAGGTGTACTTGATCAATGTACAGTGATACTCACCTCTCATCACGTTATCATGGACGGTGCCAGTTTGACACTTTTCTGGCAGGCCTTTATCGAAGGATTGAACAACAATGAACTCATGGCGACAGGGAAACAACAAGATTGGCTGGTGACGAGTGATTCTCCTACGACACTACCAACACCCATGGAGGCCAGACCGACACTTCCTAAACCGACCCTTTTGGATTATGGTGGACTTGTAGGGGGCATACTAAAGGATTCACTACTACCAACTAGACTCCGACAATGGATGGGAATGACCAAAGAAGGATGGGAAGGGGATCATGCGGCGATTGATGGTGAAGCACACAAGACAACGATCAAGGCGCGAACAATCGGTGGTGATACTTGGCAAACTTTGGTCCAATTAGTCAAGACAACCTTTGGGGTATCTCCTCATGCGGTATTACATGCCGCCTTTCTTCTTGCCTGGTCGGAAGTCTATCCTAATCAATCAACAACCGTCTCCACGCCAATCAACTATCGATTCCTCTCACAGGCAAATAATGAAATAGGGAACTTTGTGGGTGCTTATGTATATTATTGGACTCCCAACGACTTGACTGACATTTGGCGACAGGCAACTGATTATCATGGTGCACTTCAAGCAAACAAATCCCGGTCTTGTATTGGTGCTCAATTCCTCTCTCTATTGAAATATCCTCAGGATTATATTGGCTTTTGGCAAGATAAAAGAAAGAAACATCGGATGGGTCGTGAGGGTGGTTTGGAACATTCTGACCTTGGCCGGTTTGGTCCTCCTGCTTTGGGTGCCTGGCGCTTGGATGGTCTTTGGTTTGCACAATCGGCTCAAACTTATACTACTGCTCTGGGACTCAATACGGTGACGGTAAACGATACGGTGTATGCAACATTTGGATGGCAGTCTGGATCTATTGATGAATCAAAAGCAACAATACTTATGGATAGGTTTGTAGATATCATTAACCAGTGTACAGTACTTTAACCCAACTAATAAAAATGGCGGAATTTGAAATATTTTTACACACACACACACTTTTATTTTTATTTTTGAGAAGCACCCTTCTCTTCCCTGTAAACTTGCTCTAGAACGATGCCACAAAACGATACCGACGCTTCACTTGCACTTGAACTCCAACAACAACTGAACAAGCAAGATATTGGCTTTGCTGTCGAACCTATCACCAACTGTCCACATTTACCCAATTCGACAACAAATCATCCTGTCCATATCGAACGACCTTGCCAAATGTGCGACAATACGATGGAAAACTGGCAGTGTCTTACATGTGGAATTGTTTTATGCTCTAGATACCGTCAAGCTCATATGGTGGATCATGTCGAACACTCTGATCACTTTGTCTGTCTCAGTTACTCTGATCTATCTGTTTGGTGTTTTGCATGTGATAGTTATGTGACTCATCAGGTAAAAAGAATAGTGTACTCCTTTGTCAAGAACTAACTAATTATTTGTTGTTTATGATCATCTTATTAGACACTGGATGATTTGAAACATAGAGCCTATGTAGCCAAATTCAACGAAGAACCACCGACCCTGATCAACACTCAAATGGTCCGCGAGCAAGATCAACCCTCATCTTCTTCTTCGTCTTCATGAAGTACTAGAATAGAATATAGTCATGTTTTTTTTTATATCAATAAATAAATAGTTTGTTTGGAATAAATGATGTCTTTTTATTATTATTATGTATGACTTTTGTTTTGGGAGGCACACACGCACACTTTATCAGTCTGCTTCAAAGTCCGGCTTATTTATGCATTGACGCTACAAGATACTCCACGTAAAATGACTGAAACGAAAAAAAAAAAAAAAAAAAAAAAAAAAAAAAAAAAAAAAACAGTAATCAGACACGTATCACTGACACCATCATGAGGAATTAAATGATCATCATCTCTCTTGATCATAAACAAAGCACAATGCATAAAATGCACAGACGGTATTTTAAACCAGGTACAAAGGTTGGTCTACTCGATCTATTTATATACAGTTTTGTTGATGAATCATGTCGGAAACCAAAACGACAAAAAGGAGAGACATAATAATTATGATGAAGGAGACTAAAGGAGAAGTGGGGGGGGGTGATGAGGGGGATAATCCTGGCCATGCTCATGATGAAGGTCGAGAGACTTTCCAGCATAATAATCAGTTCACGTGAAATGTGATTTTTTAAAAGCCCGCTTGAAACCTCATAAAAATGACCTGGTCCTGAGTCCAACCCTCCTTTCTTATCTTTTACTTTTTCTTCTTCTTCTCGGTTTTATCACATACCTCAACTGGATAGACTCTCATGTGTAAATATCAAATAGCAAATAATGAAACATTACCTCCACACTCTATAACAAGGCAGAATTCAAGTCACCCGGAACCTGGCGATGAATTAGACGGTAAAAAAAGGTAGACTGCAAATGGTTACTTGAACTAAACTCTTGGTCTTTTTTTTTTTTTTTTTTTTTTTTTTTTTTTTTTCCTTGACAGAATACATTAAACGGCGGAAAACACAGTTTGATAAAGAACTTCAATACATATCGATATGGACAAGTCCTCTCTTGGTCCTGACTTATTTTGTCAAGTATATTTTACATAAGATTCAATCTCTTACCCTATACTTTGGTCGGCATAATCGTATCACACTGACTTTTGTGGTACTCGTAATGGTACTTTGGATAGCACGCAGGTTGGAAGGACCTCATCAAAATGTAAGTCCAATAATTTAAAAGATAAATGTTACTGATATTGTTTTTATTGTTAACCTTGTGTGTATGTGTGTGTGGGGGGGGTGGCGTTCTTTATTATAGACAGTAGGTTGGATGGAACAACAGGTCGCATGGTATGGTTATTGGATAATATTAGGTGTAGCTTCCTCTGTTGGACTTGGATCTGGATTACATACCTTTATCTTGTTTCTTGGACCTTATATTGCTGAAGTGACATTAGCTGTTTATGAATGTAATACTACCAGTACTATGGCAAGAAATCCATCAACGTACGTAAAAGGGGGGATGGGGAGATTTTCTCGATCTTGGATATCACTCATTATTTATATATTGTTTATCTTTTTATAGTTATAGATTAGAGTGTACACTTCCCCTTATTGGATCTATGGAAAAACCGCCTGCTTTAGGTTTGATATATCAGTGTATTGCAATGGAAACTCTTGCTTGGGGGATCGGGACAGCACTCGGTGAGCTTCCACCTTACTTTATGGCTCGTGCAGGTAAACCATAAAAGTCATCTAGGCAATGGGTTGTGATCTGGAAGAAATATAAAAAAAAGGAGGAGGGAAAGACTGTAACTGACACTTTTGATGATGTATAGTGGCAATCTCTGGTGGCAAGAATCAAGAACTGTCGGAATTTGAAACTAGCATGAAGAAATTGGCTCAAGATCGAACATTGAAGGAAACTGTCTCGTCCTTATTATATATTGGCATGAAGAAACTGGGATTCTTTGGTATACTTCTATTTGCATCCATTCCGAACCCTCTATTTGACTTGGCTGGTATAACTTGTGGTCACTTTTTGATACCATTTACGACCTTTTTTGGTGCAACCTTACTGGGCAAAGCTTGTATCAAATCCTCAATACAGGTAACATATTGAAATCTGATAACCATCAAAGACACTTATTTTTATCATTAAACTTGTTTTATAGGCTGTGATTGTCATAATTACCTTCTCCCATGGTACATTGGCTTTGCTTTTGGCCTCACTTGAATCATCTCTACCCACACTGCATAAAACTTTATCTCATATCATCACTGATCAGACTCGTCAACTCAACAAGTCATTCTCTGAAGATCAGGCATCGAATCAGGCAAGTTATGATTATTATGTAAGCTGGATATTTATTAACCACTTTGGATTTGTATGATAGGTTGGATACTTTATGATAATTTGGAACTACTTTTTATCGCTTGTGATTGGATACTTTGTAATCTCCTCGATAGAATCACTTGGATTGGTCTACATGAAACAGCAACATCATGCGAAAATAGAGCTCTTGGTTAAACGCAAAGTGCTTGAATAGATATATACCCTACACTTTACAATTATCATCCTTTTTTTTAATGGCTTGCTAATAAATTTATGCCGGTTTTAAAACCCCGCATTTGCTATCTTTATTTTATTTTTATCTTCTTCTTTTGTTACTCTATTCTGGTGCGTCTAAAGTAATTAAACTCTTGGACCCTGCTATTGGTAATGAACAAACTCTACTGTCATCAATCCACATTGGCAATGTAAAGGATAAAGTCTTTGTGGCGATTTTGAAAACGTTACTACAAGTGGACAACCAACCAATTACATCACTGGAATCACTTCTCCCATTATCGAAAACGACTTTGTCGAGTTGTGGTAAGCAGAAAATAACTAAAGGATATCAATAATCAATACTAATACATTATTCAACTACTCCCCAATGCTCTACCATTATCGGAATTTAAAAATTGTATGGACTTGAAAAAAACTCAATTTTTTCTTCACGGCTCTTCCCCTTCTCTTTTACTCTTGATACCCAAACATCATTCATCCCTCTCTCTCTTCTTCCCCTTATACATTAGCCACCCTTACACATTAGCCAAGCCATGGCTTTATTTGCAAACGATGTAGATTTAATAACACGACCTATGGAACAACCGACCCCTACATTAGCATACTGCAACTTTGTCGCCTCAGCTGCCACCACGGAATTGCTTGCTCAGTCAGGACACCTGGCCTTGTCTGCTCCATCTCAAATCATTGGACGATTCCAATATCTAAAGGTAAGTGGATAAATAGGGAAATTCATCACAGGCATCTAATCTTACTTGATATTCTCTTTAGACTTTGCGACATCCTCATTTGTGTACTTATGTTGACATTCTTCGTGGCAAACATGGTAAGCACTAGAATGAATCAAGAAGATACATTTATACAAAACAATATACAATTTACGAACTAACTTTTTTTTACTACTTTTCATTTACTTGTATAAAAAAGACAGGCTCTTTGTGGTATCAGAGTACTTTGGACGCTCACTGCAAAAGGTTGGAAGTTATCTATCCTCCGCCCAAATCGACTTTACAAACCAAAGGTAATCAATCATCATGAACGTGATGCATACTTCCCATGAACTCACCTGTTCTTTACCTTTTTACTTTTATAGTCTTCTACAACAATTGGCTGGTGAAATACTGGAGGGACTTGCTTACCTGCATGATTTGGGGATAGTTCATGGCTGTTTAAATCCTCGACTGATACTACTAGACTCAAAGGTAAAAATAAAAAAAAGGAAAAATTCAAATAGTGTAATAACTAAACTACTTACATTGTGATACTTGTGAAGTAGCAACATGTCAAGTTATTTAATTATGGTCTCAACTATATGACAGGTCAAGGCACAGACATCGACTTCCCGATTGGCTATCCTGAATACCTTGCCCCAGAAAGTATATTGAACTTGGATGGACGAAGAAGCACGAAGCAAGATATATGGAGTATTGGTATCATTTTGGTGGAACAATATACTCGGTGCTCCTTTTGGACAACCTCTGATTTGGGTCTGATATTTAACTCCTTGACAATGCTGGCAAATTGGGGAATGGCATCTGGTGACAATGTTTGGCAACACAAAGAAATCGGCTCATTGGATATTAACGACAAGATAATCAAGTTTCTGCAACAGGCCGATGTTGACAACAACGAAACTGACGTCAAAAGCAACAAGGATGGTGATTCATCAAGTACATTGGTGGATTTACAACACTTTATCTTGGATTGCTTGCAGGTGGATGCCATGAAACGCCCTAGTTGCCATTCTCTCTTATCATCTCGTTTCTTGTCCCCATGGATCAACAACCTATCATCACAACACAATGTTCACTGGATCAAAGGCCCGGCGCTTGTTTCCGATGACTATATGGACACAGATGATGGGAATCTCATGGAGGATATTACGAAGCGACAGGATCAAGAACAAACAAAGGATATACTACGAGGTTTACCAATCTCTCAAGTCTACAACTTGTGGAAATTGGCAGGTGGCGATGTGGAATTGGATGCTGAAAAAAAGGGCGCATTCTCTATAACACCTGTGATCGAACGTCTCCCTCAACTCTGCGGGTTACAGGAAGGCATGGAAATCGGAACGACAGCAAAGGATTCTGCTCAACTCTATTCGGATACGACCTTCAAATTGGGATACAAGGAACTGTATCAACGATTGGACGAGGGACAACGAACGAATGGGTCTATAGATCGCTTTGAATGGGACACTGATTACTTTATGGTGGTGGATGACGACGATGTAAACTTTTTGCGTGATGGAGAACGGAAACGATTTACCTCAGACAACAGCGACGAAGCACCTCTTGAAGATGAATTTATATTTACGGATGACACCATCGGCCATGACAATAGTAAATTAGACGACCACCCAGTAACATCGCCTATGACTCCACAGCGTAGCAATAATACAATACCTACAACACCACCAGCAACGCGGTCAGGGCGTCGAACTCTCTCATTTACAGGTCTCAGTCGATCCAACTCGGTGTCCTCATTACCACCAACAAGCCCTACTCACAATATATCCCCAGTGACAACGCCAACGACTTTTTCCACAACCCCTGGATCTCATTCTTCCATATCTCATCTTGTATCCTCAACACAGAACAGCACTACCAATGGGATTAATTCGAACAGCAACGGCAATGGTGGCAATAACAGCAAACTACCTCTTTTTTTGCGGGAACAGGACGTCAACTACCAATTCCGACGACAGGCACTATTCTCAGCTTTATTACAACAATATCCCGCATCAAAAAAGGAACTAATTCATCATGCCAAAGTGGATATTCCGCCTTTACTCCGAGGCAAAGTGTGGGCTGCCATTCTTGGTGTAAATGGAAGCATACAGCAACAGTATAGTGATATCGACAAATGCATTGATGTTGGCTCTGATCGCCAAATAGATATGGGTAAGTGAAAACGCACAAAAACACAACTGGATTCTCATCTTTTTTTATATTTATTAGATGTCCCCAGGTGTCATCAATACAATCAACTGTTGGCGTCCTCCGTTGGTCATGACAAATTACGGCGCCTGTTGAAAGCCTGGGTGTTTGCTAATCCCGATTTGACTTATTGGCAAGGTTTGGATTCTTTGTGTGCTCCCTTTTTAACTCTTCACTTCAACGACGAACCCATGGCTTTTGCATGTTTGCAACTATTTATACCAAGATTCCTCAACAACTTCTTCTTGTCGGATAACGCACATGTACTTCAAGAATACTTGGCCGTCTTCCGTCATCTTCTCAGCTACCACGATCCGAAACTCTCAAGCCACATGGAAACCATTGGTTTTATGCCTGATTTATATGCGATCCCTTGGTTTTTGACATTGTTTACACGTAAGTCAATTGTATGTCTTTTTTGTTGTTGTTGTTGAAAACAATACTAAACTGTCTTCTCTTCTTTTTTTTTTTTTTTTTTTTTTTGTTTTTTTTTTTTTTTTGTTTGTTTGTTTGTTTGTTTGTTTTTTTGTAGATGTCTTTCCATTGGACAAGATATACCATTTGTGGGACAAGCTTCTAGTTGGTCCGTCATCACTGCCTTTGTTTGCGGGGATCGCCATTCTACGTCAAATCCGAGAAATGATTCTTGCCCGTGAATTCAACGACTGTCTTGTCCTGATCTCCGACAGCTTCCCAAAGGTGGATATTGAAAAATGCGTGCAAAACGCCATGTCCATGTGCAAGGTAACTCCTCCAAGTGTATCTGCACGAATCCACGACAATGTCAACAAGGACCTGGTTAAAAGGGCGGCGACAACGGATACAACCAATGGGCATATCAAGAACGCCAACACTTCTACTTTGGACGATTTTGTGATGATCGAAGATACTGGTGACTGGTGGAATGAACCTCTCTCAATCGAAACCAAGAAGAACGAACTGGCTCCCAGAATCAATGTGACTGATCTCTACCGTGTGCTACCTTACTGTCTTGTATTGGATATTCGGCCGGAACAATCCTTTACTGCTGGTCATATTCCTTCCTCAATGAACGTCCAAGATCATCAATTGCCAAGCTATGCTGCCGTCCTGAAAAAACTCAAGCGAAAATACCATGTTGTGATATCTGAAAATGATCTAGAAGGACCCAAGGTAAGTATAGATATGTAATCTCAAAGCACCAGACTAACTTCTTTGTTTTTTTTTTTATTCATATAGTACTCAACTCAACTGGTTCATCGATTCTTCCCTCGGGTAGCTACTCTTCAAGGTGGAATTCATGCACTTGAAGCCGACAAAAGAGCCAATCAATTGTGCCATTGTCGACCTCAAAAACAAACGAAACCTGGCTTCAAGGGGAAGGAACCTCCGTTTATCATTTGGCGCTGCAAAGTCCCTCCTCCTTTGAAAAAGTAGTTTATTATATATAGCAGTGAACTAACATAGTGTATTATTGGACGGGTGTAACTAATAAAAATGATGACATATCTTATAACTGTTTGTGGGAAAAATAAAAATTAATCTTTGAACTTGATGATGCGTCTCTTTCCCGGATTATTCCAGGGCGATCAACCAAAACAGGGTCCAATTAAGCGGGGATTTAAAAATAGAGCGAGGATTACAAATAAAAGTGGGGTTACAAATAACGATGCTCTTATCTATCACATCAGCATTTTATGAATAAAATTATCTGATTTTTTTTATACAGTAGCTAAATAAAACAATGGGGACTAATTCATGCATCTATACCAAAATCACAATAGGCAAACCTTGAACAATGAGAACGAAAAGTTCTTTCGGCATGGACGGGGTCTATCCTAATTTGACCTAGGCAGGTGACTCGAGTCAAAAGGGGGCAAGAGATCGCCAGTTGATCGATTGCAATATGGGTGATAGTATTTGACTGGACGAGTCCATTGGGTAAAGAAAGGTGAACAACTTGGAGCAAGTGGCAATGATCAGCCAGTTGCAAAAGACCTGTGTCTGAGAAAAAACCCATAAATCGTACGTGCTGTAATTGAGGACAATGCTGTGCAATTCTACGCATATGTTCGTCGTTCAATACCATGCCGGTAATACTGCTATGGGTGATGGAAATTCGGGTCAAGGGCAAAGCGTCGGGGTTTGATGATGGATTGAAATAAAGGTCTAGCCAGGAGCGGTCGGAGTGCGGGATCTCAAATAAACAGAATCGAACTTTATAGTGGCGAATGAATGGAGAGAAGACAGCATAGGTATTACACAAGGACAGGTAAACCAAATTAGGCAAATGGTGAAACAGCATAGACTGAAATAAAGAAACAAGTGGGATCGGTTGATAGGTGCTGAATGAAATCGTCAGGCCCGTAATCCATTGACAGTACGGTCGTTGATTTGATCCGATTGAGGCTGATATGCGCTCGATGACCTGACGAAGTTGTTCAGGGTGTGTAATCCGCGGGCGGCACCATAACTGACGTAGAGCAGGTTGACTCAATAACCTACACACAGTGGCATATTCTATTAATGTGTGTGTGTCTAAAAAAGGAAGGATAGTGATCAAAATATCATAGTGAAGATATGCCATCTGATTAAATGTAGGTAGAGTATAAAAGAAAGGGTAAAGAAGAGAGAGAGAGAGAGAGAGAGAGAGAGAGAGAGAGAGAGAGGGAGAGAGAAAAAGATGCTTTATGGGCGGATGCAACCAAAAAGTTTATCGTCTAGAGTGCGGAGGTAGAATACAGTAAGAGCGGGAAATGAAGGGGCGGAAAAAAAAAAAAAAAAAAAAAAAAAAAAAGAGTGGGGGTATGCGTCTTCCAGATTGGGAAAGATCATCCATCGTCATCCTTTTGAACAGATAGTATTAAGGGTAACAATGTTGTTTATCAAATGAAATGATCTGTGTACATCGGGGAAAACTTAATTGTTTGTACTGATTAAAACAAATACAATTGAATGGTATCATATGTCAGTGTATGCTGTGTATCATAAGCATTGATCTAAATTGGGAAGAGGGGAAAAAAGAAAACAGTTGATGTATGCGCATTACTTAAAGTAATGATTGATATCGATTTCTTTGGAGGGGGGGAGAGGCATAATAGGGGGTTGTTGTTTATTGTACATTTTTGAAATCCCAGATGTTTTGATATTACTTGCTTTAATGTTTTTCAAGTTGAATTAAATACTAGAATGAAAACACACTTTAATGAGGATCAGTGTCCTACCTTCCTTTGATATCACTCGTGGTAGTACAGATGGAGGGTTGTTTGATATAATGTGTCATCAAGCATGACTTTTCTATTATGACGAATTGGTCGAAGCTTTTGTTTAAAATATACTATTTCCCTTTGAAACATATAACGGGACTATCATGTCAAATCAAATAGGTTCTTGTTCCTGAATTTTCGGCATGACAGCGGGTATTCAATTGTTTTCGAAACGCCGCCAGCTCAAAAAAAGTATCCTCCTACGTAATTGGTCAGGTTCTCTCTTTTTCTTTTTTTTCTTTTTACTCCTTTTTCTTCCCTTTGCCTTTCCAAATTATCCATGCCACAATATGATTACCTCAAGTTATACAAACAGGTACGTTATTGTCGTTTATTCTTAAAGGAACTTTGTTTTAAAAACACATCCCATATTAATCCTATGTTTCTTTTGCCTTCTTGCGCGATAGATTCCCAAGCTAACGTTATCAATACGAAACCAGTTATCACATACTTTGACGCCATATAAAAAACCCTGGACAACAGCAAGCTCAACCACAGTAAAAAAATCTCCATCCCTCTTGTATAATGATGCGGGCTCTTCGACAATCAAACAAGGAGCAAAACAACAACGATTGGCTTTCTCTACTACGTCAAACCAGTCATCGGCGTTCCGTTTTGGAAACCTTAGGAAACTAGCTCAACTCGAACAAGATGCTAACATCCATGGTCAAGATCCTCTCAAGCAGGCCCTTTTATACAAGGTAAAACAAGATAGTTTGCTTCACATATTTTTTTTAAACATTTACATTCTTTTCAGGAATGGCTGCGGGCGAAGAATCCCCAAGCATTGATCACACGATTCGAACGAGGCAACTTTACACATAACGAAGAATGTTGGCAACACTATATTACAGCACTATCTCAGATTGGACAAGCGGAAACCATTCTACCTCGGATTATGCATAAACTGGAACAAGGCGGCGGGGCTTGGGCTGAATCGATCAAAGTGGCCCAAAGGACCGGAGGGCTGGAACATGGGTCAAAGACTAGCCCGATTCGTGTGGTGGTAGAAGAAGGTAATATATATATATAAAGAAAGAAAAAAGGTCTTGAAGATATTAATTTGGTATGTTTTGGTAATAGGGCGAAGAATCATGGTTTGGAAGATGCTTCGATGGTTGGGTGTAACGGTGGTTTACGCGTTTTGTATACTGACGATTCTATCCTTGGCACTGGAAAACTCTGGACTATTGAAAACCACAACATCATCAACCGAATACGAGCCCATCAATCAACACACTGTCAAATTCGATGATGTCCAAGGGGTGGACGAAGCCAAACAGGAACTGGAGGAAATTGTGGAATTCTTACGGAACCCTCAAAAGTTTACGGAGCTTGGTGGCAAATTACCCAAAGGTGTTTTATTGACTGGTCCTCCTGGTACTGGCAAGACTCTGTTGGCGCGCGCGGTGGCCTCTGAAGCAAATGTCCCCTTCTTCTTCATGAGCGGCAGCGAATTTGATGAAATGTATGTTGGTGTCGGTGCAAAACGTGTGCGTGAACTTTTTGGTAAGTAGGAGTTGAAGAAAAAGAAGAAAGAAAGAAAAAAAAAAGAAATGGGATAAAATATCGATTGATGAATCTTCTCATACTTTATTACTGATATTATTATGTAGCTGCTGCACGAGCCAAAGCTCCTTGTATTGTCTTTATTGATGAAATCGATGCTATTGGATCTAAACGCAATTCCAGAGATCAATCCTATATGAAGCAAACCTTAAATCAACTTTTGGTTGACTTGGATGGATTTTCTCAAACAGAAGGGGTGATCTTTATTGCAGCAACAAACTTTCCGGAACTTTTGGACAAGGCGTTGGTGCGACCGGGACGCTTCGATAGACATGTTAATGTGCCATTACCTGATGTACGTGGTCGGATTCAGATACTAAAGCACCATATGAAACACATCATGTTTTCCCCTAAAGTGGATGCCAGCGTGGTGGCTCGTGGAACACCTGGATTCAGTGGTGCCGATCTAGCAAATCTGGTGAATCAAGCAGCCATCCAGGCCAGTAGGGAAAAAAGTCACCAAGTCACTGCCAAACACCTGGAATACGCCAAGGATAAAATTATTATGGGTACTGAACGGAAAAGTGCTGTAATCACTGAAGATAACAAACGAATCACGGCCTATCATGAAGGGGGGCACACTTTGGTGGCTTACTTTACTCCTGGGGCGATGCCTCTTCACAAAGCGACAATCATTCCTCGAGGATCAGCTCTTGGTATGACAGTGCAATTGCCGGAAATGGATAAGGTAACAAAATAGAAAAAGCAATATCCTCTTATCTGAACGGCGATTCTTTTTTTTTGGGGGGGGGGAACTAAGGACTCATTCACCAAGAAGGAATATTTAGCCCAGATCGACGTTTGTATGGGTGGAAGGGTGGCTGAACAACTTATCTTTGGAGACGACAACGTAACAAGTGGTGCACACAGCGACATTGTTGAGGCTACTGAGGTCGCTCGACGTATGGTGCGCTTTTTTGGTATGAGCCAAAAAGTGGGACCTGTCAACTACGATGATGAAGACATGCAATTGCTTAGTACGAAAACCAGGATGCTTATTGAAAACGAAATCAAGGACCTGGTGCATGGATCGGAAGCGCGTGCCAAACATATACTCACAACCCATCGGGATAAACTGGACAATTTGGCCAAGGCTTTGGTGGAATATGAAACTTTGACATCTCAAGAAATAGAAGACGTGCTCAATGGAAAACCTATTATTAGATAGCTTATATTTTACTTTACTTTTATATATTCCTTTACTGTAAATAGTTTATTTTATACATTCCTTTTAAATAAATATTAAAAAAAAAAAAAAAAAAAAAAAGTCGATACATTATTTATGGATACACTAGGTCTAGATGGGGATTAAATTGGACATTTGATTCCAGGCGGGGTTTTTGACAATCGGGATCGGAATGTGAATATCGTGAGAATTATGCAAAGGCAGCTAAAGCTTAAGAAAAACACTTGTATGATGTGAGGATGTAGTAATCTCTGCAATGTACCGACGTCTTTGTCACAAGATCACCACTTTTTAATGAACGTCCCCTGAGAAACCAAGTATATACTGTACAGTAAAAGATCAAACATTGGTGCACATATGTATGTGACACATATGAATCTATTGGATAAAATCATATAAAAATGTGTTTCTTTTTTATTAATTGATCAATGAATAAATATATTATACAGCTATAGTGATGTAATAAGAGGGAAGGTATACTAAGTATCCTGTATCAAAGAATAAGTAAATAAATAAAAAAGGAGGGGATGGTTTTCATGAAGAGCTAAAGGTCGACATGTATCCAGTATCCAGATCATTTGTTGCAAGTGAAGACTGGGGTTTCTGGTTTTGTTGTTGTTTAGAATGAGAGGATGTTTTCTGTTCTTGATTGGAGTTGATAGTCGAGTACTGTTGTTGTTGTTGTTGTTGTTGCATTGACCATTCCTTCAAGACATCAGCGAATTCCTCCGGCATGTGACAGTCGTCAAAATGGTGATCATATAAATGGTGAGAGAAAAACCAATATTTCTCGGTGATACAAGGTTCCAGTACCCAATTTCGACAATCCCTAATATCCCCACCGACAAACATAGAATGGCTACAGAGTAATTGGAAGCAGTCGTCCATATCAAAGTAATCTTGAAACACAATCATCCGATCCCGAATAGATCCAGCTGGTACATAATCAATACGAACATCGTGAGCCACTACACGCTGAAGGGCAGCTTTAAAAAATAAAGTTAATCGAGTATTTTTCCTTTTGAATGATACTTACTTGGTGTTAATGCATATTGAATCTTTTCACCAATGACACTACCAATCTGGAGTTGTAGTCGTAATATGTGATGAGCTTGAGTTGTAGGCATATGTGATAAATCTTCTGGACGTTTAAGTGTAGGTGGTTCCGAGATTGTTCCTTTAATTGATTGATTACGTTTGTTGGATGATGATATTGGATTGGTAATTTCAGGTAAAGAGACAGGTGGAGAGAGATGACGAGCCTCCATTTCAGAATCAAGTGGTTGTGTAGGCGAGTATTTACATGCCGGTGAAGATGATCGATGAGGTTTTGCTTGTCCATTGTGACGATGATCAGAATCAGGTGATCCTAATCCATTACTGCTGGATGTTGTTGATAATGCTGGTGTAGGTGAAGTAGAGATCTGTTGTTGAAGTTGTTGATGTTGATTTGGTATCCACAGAGGAAAAGTACGTCGTACATCTTGGCTATTGGTGTTAATGGATACAATATCAGTTGATAAAAGTTCTTGAATGGATTTATATTGGCATGGTGTCACATCAGAAGGTGGAAGAGCAATCAATTGTTCTTCCGTTTGTTGTTGCTGTTTCTGTTGACGTTGCTGCTGCTGCTGTTGACGAAACCGAGCATGATGAGCACGACGAGCCAAAGGACAAGAAGGAGAGGACCCATCAGCTAATTCCAAAGCCTTTTTCATTCCCATGATGGTATCAGTATGATCATCAAGGACAAGTTGTAACATGGGTGGTAGTTGTGTCGTTTCGTCGTTTCCACAAGTCATCAAAGTAGGCACCATGGTGGGATGAGGAATAGGGTGTCGTCTCGTATCCACCCAGGCTTGCGGTACAGTACCCCGTTGAGCGATACTTGCTAATAACAATTGAAGAATCCAACCCCGCAAGTAATTACCTTCGTATTCAGCAATGGCCAATCGTTGTCGTAATAAAGTGATTTCATCCATGTAGTGTTTCCATTGTTTTTCCCGTTCTTGTCGTCTTTGTTGTTCCCTTTCTCGAAAGTTGCGTTGTGCCACCCGGTTCTGTTCACGCCGTTCTTGTTGAGATGGTGGATTGGGTTTTCGTCCAGGTCGTTTTCTTTTTCGCACCAATTCGCCAAATTCATTGGCTACACCAACATCACAGGCTTCGTCAAAGTATTGGAAGGAGAATCTTGGTTGTTTAGATTTATCTTCAGCAGGTGAACTCATTAAGGGAAGAGAGAGACAAAAGTTTTTTTTTTTTTTTTTTTCAATGGGTGGAATGAATATGAAATTAGGATCACAGGCGGCGGGATTTGAATTATTGATATATCCAAAAACCTTGGCATGTCAAATGTACTATCATAGTTGGAATAATCTAGTTTAAACCCATTAAAAGGCATATCTTTATTTCATATAACATGTATACACACACATATGTGACAAGAGTTAAAAATATCTATAATATATGTGAGTGGGGAAGAGAGAGAGAGAGAGAGAGAGAGAGAGAGAGAGAGAGAGAGAGGGTATTCTATACTAAAAAGGTACGGCAGATTGGAAGGTTTGATCATTCAGGGACAGTCGTTGAGCAAAGGCTTGGTGATCAGAAGGCATAGGTTGATCCAATAAAAAAGGAGTATGAGGTGAATGTGGGTTGGAATATAAGACCGAATCTTCCTCCGAAGAGAAGAAGGTGCTTGGACTTGGACTCGGTGGTAATGGAGTATTGACTGCAACATGATACGAATTGATAGACAATGCTGGTGATAATGGGGGTTGTTGCTGTTGTTGCTGTTGTTGCTGTTGTTGCTGCTGATGAGAGAATGATGGATCAAGAGTGGCACCTACAGGTGATGACGGTGAAGAAGATGGGTGTTGAAGATTGTGTGTTTGTACATGCAGGTTGGGTGGTCGATGTGATGATACTTGAGGTGGAGAGGGTGAAGAATAACAATTTGTTGAAGACGTCATTTGCACATAATGAGATTCTTGTTTTGGTGCTGTATCATGCGATGTGATGTATATTGGTGGAGGTTGGTCAGTCGTATTAGTATGATTATTATTATTATTATTATTATTATTATTATTATTATAGTGCTGCTGCTGCTGTTGTTGTTGTTGTTGCCTACTGGTATCATTGGTATCGAATGTTAAAGAAGGTGGCACTAGACCAAAAATGAAGAAAGATCAGCAAACTATGGATTATTGTTACACCATTATCGCCCTGCCCGTCATACTTACAAGGTGCACCTAACTGTTGAGACATGAATTGTAACAATCCTTTCATCATATCCATATGTACAGATTGTCGTTTTCTTGTTTCTTCCAATTCCTTGACCACCTGAGTAAAGTTGTTTTGTAGCTGCATCAATTGTTGTCGCATATCCGATTGAGCCATTTGCATCATTGTCATATGTGAGTTCATATCCGCCCCATTATGTTCCCTACGAGCCAGATCAGTTTCCAATGCTTTTCGCTTGATTTCATCCAATAGATCGGCCCTTCCACGTAAGAATTTGCTATGTGAGAATTCCCATATTTGATTTTCAGCCAGTGTGCGATGCCCCCGTGGTGATTTATTCACTTTATGGAAACCATACCTATTCATAATAATAGCAGTAAGTATTCTTCTTCTTCTTCTTTTTCTTCTTTTATGTACTTACATGTTTAGTTGACGTACAAAACTTGAGAAGTTACTATGTTTAAAGTGTTTCGGCAAGACATCCCTGGAGAATTCAGATATATTACAGACAACAAAGGAAGAGCCTGAATAAGTCCATGATATAAGATGTTGGTATTGAATATCGCCCACCATACTAACATAACAAACCATAAAAAACAAGAATTAGTAAACAATAAAGTGAACACCTTTGTTTTAAAGAGATTACGTGTGAAGTTTGTGGACAAAAGTATTGTTATTGTTGCTGCCATTGTTGCCATTGTTACCTTTACTGTTTTGCTGATGGTCAGAATGATCCATACAAGTTGTTTGCTGCTGACCATTGGTGTTATTAGGTGGAGGCTGTAAGGACATTTGCTGAGAGAATTGAGATTGTAGTTGGTCCCAGTCACCTTGGGTTTGATAAGGAGATCCAATAGGAGAAACCATAGGAGAGTTCATGGGTGAATGGCGGTCATTATAAACAAAAGACATATAAAAAGAGAATCCACCAAGATAATGGTATGTATAAAGAGGAAAGAAAGGGGAAATAAAAATAAAAGTAGGGTTTATCACACTTTAAACTGGCGGAATTTGAAAAAATACATAGGTCAATGTATTTACGCACCTCGATTTGGATAAATGATTCACTTTTGCTATTCATCAGGGAGATGATCATTTGTTCTAGTATATAAATAAAAAAAAAAAAGTCATCCCATCTTCTGCCTTCACTCCTTGAATCCCTTGATTCTCCTTCAAAGCTTTTTTCTGGGTGTCTTTTTTTAAAACTTGTCCGAGAGAGAAACATTTAGGTGAACACAAACTTTTCGAACGCCGCCCATGCAGAGAGTTTAATGCACCCAACTTTTCTTGGGATTCCTCTCTCTCTCATAAAAGGGAAAGAGCTTTATAGTATCCATATTTGTATTTTAATAGTATGAAACAAAAGGAAGGATCAACATCATTAGGGTGAATGATATGTATATATGTGCTTCATTGAAGAATGGACCTGGTTAAACCCTTTTGCGAAGATTCGCCGTTTTAAATTCCCAGAGCGTGGTTATCACATCAGTGGTACCTGATTAAAAAAACGGGAAACCCCCATCTTAATTTGCACACATTACAGTTCACTTGAAGAGTCAGAGCAGACATTTTACTTTTTCTTTTACAGAGTATTTGTAAAGAGATGTTGTTCAACCCATAAAAAAGATCAAGAGAAGGGATCAGGTGATTCAAGTATATTTTGGCACAGACGATGGTTGAACGAAAACAGTACCCAGGCTCGGCGTCTATAAGTTTAAATGCCGATACACGCTGGAATTGGAATTTTATCATTCTCGCTTGTCATTGGTTATATAAAATTGTTATCGAACCAAAAACTTTTCTTTCCTTCTTTCTTCTCTTTCCTCACTCTTTTTTGCTGTTGCAATCCATCATCTCTTTACATTCAAGAACTTTCTTTACTACATTTTGTATCAAAAGAAAGCTCTTATCTTTGTCTGTTATTAAATACTTTTTACTCTTGTAAACCTTCCCCCACTTTTTTTTTTAAACCCTCACACACTTATATAATTACTGAAACCCTTTTTTACTATCGACTATCGATCTTTATCCATTATTATATCATGTTTGCTTTCACCCTTTAAATAACGCGTACCCAACTTTGTACGGAACTTAACAACAGACAACAATAATCAAGTAGCAGCACCTTTTATAACAACAAACTATTAACAATAACAAAACAACAAAACAACAACTGCCCAACAATGGTCTCCAACAATGCATCCCATACACGCAAACTTACACGAAAGACATCCAAGTCTCGCAAACTAGAATCTCCTTGTTGAAATACATTTATACTTCTCCCCAACAACACTTTTGATATACATACCGTTATTTGATTAGATATTACCTTTTTTACTTTTATTTTTATTTTTATTACTACTCTACCTTTTTATTCTTCTTCACTTTTTACTTTTTACGTATTCTATTCTCTTTCCCTTTGTTATCTCACATACACACACACACACTCTCTCTCTCTCTCTCATACATACTCAATTCATACTTCTTCTATGGTGGACTCTACTTCTGATCCCTTCTTTGAACAAATGTGCCAAGCTTTGACTCCTGGACTGATGACGCCTTTGGATGATTGGACTCACTCTGGTTTATTCGACAACTTCTTCGCCACCACCACTTCACAAGCAACATCTGATGGTGTTGGTTCTTTGGTCCAAGATACTTTCTTAACTTCACCATGTGTTAACAAGGATTACCTTTGTATGCCATCTTCTCCTCCTCAAGACTTATTCAATGCTCTATCTACTCCAGGTGTCTCTCCTATTGCCAACACCATGACTGAATCTGACAATGCTTTTGTTGGTTTGATCGACTCACTTGTTATTCCTGGAACTCCTTCTATTGATCTCTTGGCTTTAGGTGGTGGCGGTGGTGTACCTCCTCCCTCTTTGACTCCAAACACTTCATCTGTGGCTTCTACTTCACCTTTGGAAATGATCTTGACTTTGGATTCACCGCCGATTAACAAGAAGGACTCGTCTTTGAAACGAAAGTCGGCTCCTCCAGCGGCGGCTTTACCTGTGACAAGTCATATTACTAGTGCATCCACACCTACTTTTGCTTTGAAACAGCCAGTTAAGAAACGATCGCTTCCAACACCCACGGCAACAACCTCAAGTAATGCAACGGTGTCCTCGGAACTGGCTTTAAAACGACAAAAGAACACGGATGCGGCAAGAAGGTCTCGACAAAAGAAACTACACAAGATGGAAACATTGGCCGGTCGTGTCTCTGATCTGGAATCCATTCATCATAAATTAATGTCCCGGGTCGTCTCTTTGGAATCTGACAAGTCTGCTTTGCTACAAAAGGAAACCGACTACCTCTCCCGGATTCAACAGTTGGAAGCCGACCTTGCCTTGGCTCAGCAAAAATTGGTTTATCCCTCTTCTTAGTGATATTTATTTTTTTAATATTACTTGATCCATCTTTATCTTTATTACATATTATATATTTATCCTTGTCTTCATGTAATCCAAATAAAATAAAGAACACGTTGTTTATACTCTACTTTGATGATCTTCAATTGGGCGGTGGATGGGTGGCTGGGTAAAGGGAATGGAGGATAGTCAGGAAGCGGCGGTGTACCAAAAAAAAAAG
Organism: Chlamydoabsidia padenii; assembly: GCA_025330725.1. Classification (NCBI taxonomy): domain Eukaryota; kingdom Fungi; phylum Mucoromycota; class Mucoromycetes; order Mucorales; family Cunninghamellaceae; genus Chlamydoabsidia; species Chlamydoabsidia padenii. Next base: position 173,525 of record JAIWND010000004.1, on the reverse strand, counting down.
GCGTCAAAAAAAATTTTTTTTTCTGGACTCGAAAACTATATAAAGTGCAAACATCTGCCTTTTCTTCACTTTTTATATCTTTATTCTCTCTTTGTATTCTTTTTGGCCTTGTTAAGGTAAGCTATATGACTATATATATCACTTCCATCCGCCTTTCTTCGTATTTTTTTATGTGATGATAACCATACAGACCTGTTCTGCAAGGGAGAGCTTGCTCTTCCTAATGTAGACAAAATGTATTGCCTATTTTTTACTGAAACAAAAAAAAACAGAAGACAAGAGTAGTGATTGGAAGAATGATTGTCCTTCAAAGGAAGAAATAGAAGCTAACTTTTATCCTTTGTATCATTCTAGGTAGCAATCGATGCCACCAAGTCAATCCTTAGTTTAGTTGTAGTATTAGTCTTGTTTATAATAATAAAAAAAAGGTTGATGATATCTCATACTGTAGTAATATAATGTGAAGGGGGTGTAATGATATATCGCCCTTGGTGGGGTTTCAATATTTTATCCGGGTAAATCCGCTACTAAGCTTATTTATCAACACTTTCATATCCCGAAATTCATGCAAATCAACTTCCGTATATAATGATTATGGGTGGCTACAGGTCAATACCGCAATGTTGAAATTTACATTGATCCGATACTGGTGCCACAAAGGTGTACATATCAACAATGGTGACACCGATCACTACATTGCAATACAGGTCAATGCAGCCGGTAAAGATAGTAGCAATACATATAGACAGTAGAAACACATATAGTACACATATAAATTATTAAAAGACACACAGATAAAATAAAGGCATATATATACAACAATACATATAGATGCATAGAAGACATATAGATAAAATCAAGACATGCAGGTGGAGTGAAGACATATCTGGGAATGAGAAGTCCAGGAAAACTCGTATAATGTAATTGGATAATTAGCTGTCCGTCAAAAGTTTATTAGTCCTGTCAAGTTATAAGACAGTAAAAGGTAGTAAATAAGATACGTAGTTGATTTAATAAGATTATATAGATATTTATAGTAGATGGTCTGTGGAGGGGTAAGAGATAATAAACAATACAATATGACAAAATAATAAAAACTACTGTAAAAATATAAAAGAAGCCAGTTCACCAATTGCCATTTTATCTTGCTTGATAAACTTGAGTTCGCCAACAGCCGCCCTAACAGGATCTGAGTCTTTATTATACTGATGTAAAGATTCGCTTCACAGAGCCTCCCAGTCCTTCTTGGATAGTACGTTGTAGCCGAGTATACCAACTAAAAGCTTGACCTTCCAATACAGTTTTTAGTTCTTCCACCATTTCCACAGGAGTGTAGCCAAAGAATTCCGCCATAGATTCGTATCTTGTCATCCATTATTGTGCTTCCGTAGCAAAAGTTGGAAATCTGGTCCGTCGTCGTCGTTCCAAGGAGGTGTTGGACATGATCTCGTCCTTCAATGTCGTTCCATGCCACATTACATAAAACAAGTATGCAACAACCAACAAGAAGACAAAACCTACAACCACAAGAAATGTGATTAATAACCTTGCCTTTCTTGTTTTTTCTTGTTTTTTATTCTTTACTTACTTCACGTACCAGAAACAAAGAGAGGTAACGAAAAACCAGAGATAACAATCAAGGAAGAAAGCCCAACCATAATCCATGAAGACAAGCCTACAATAAGAGCAAGAAGAGTGATTAGTAACATTGTCTTTTCTTGTTGCCTTTTTCTTTACTTACAATAAAGTACCCATAAACATTGTATATCATGATCCATCCCCATGAATCAAATGGAGCGCCGTAACTGGTGGCTAGTGCAACATGCCCGAGAATAGGTAGATCCACAATAATGCTTCAACATACCAGACATCTCGCTTTACCAGCACAACCCATTCGCCAGCAGATCCAGGTTTGGAACAGGACACGATGTCGCCTACGTCCTGCCACGGCAAAAAGGCTAGGCCTAATCACTATTCTACACAAAGGTAGCCGCCTCGCAAAATCTGCCAACTTATCCATTTGATTACTAACAGGAGACGTCACATATCAGGGACAAAGAGAGATCATACACCACAAGTGACGCCAAACATGGAAGACAAGTAACAATACAGGAAGACAAACCTACAATAAGAGCAAGAAGTGTAATTAGTAACATTGTCTTTTCTTGTTGTTTTTTTCTTTACTTACAATAAAGTACCCATAAACATTGTATATCATGATCCATCCCCAAGAATCAAATGGAGCGCCGTAACTGGTGGCTAATGCAACATGCCCGAGAATAGGTAGATCCACATTAATGCTTCAACATACCAGACATCCCGCTTTACCAGCACAACCCATTCGCCAGCAGATCCAGGTTTGGAACAGGACACGATGTCGCCTACGTCCTGCCACGGCAAAAAGGCTAGGCCTAATCACTATTCTACACAAAAGTAGCCGCCTCGCAAAATCTGCCAACTTATCCATTTGATTACTAACAGGAGACTTCACATATCAGAGGCAAAGAGGGAGCATAAACCTAGTGTAAATAATTAACAATTCATTTAGAGTCTAAAATAGTAACAACTTTGGGAGAGTATCATTCAAGATGCATTGACTTACCTTTATGACCAGAATTACAATAAGGGGGAGGAAGCCATGAGTTTACATCCACCAGAAAACAGGTTTTTCATATAGACAGCCATTAGGTGATTCATGAATTACTTTTGTGTGTGAATTAATCCATCTTGTAATCATGGCCAGCAATAGGAATGAGTGCGGGGAATAACTTGTCTGTCAAGCACAGGTTCTTGAAGGGGGGTTTGTTTAAAGGGGAGGTTTTTGTATAGGGGAGTTTAAAAAAAAAAAAAAAAAAAAAAAAAAAAAAAAAAAAAAAAAAGAGGAAAGAGAAGGAAAGAAAAGGAATTTTTGAAATCGCGTTTTTATAGTTGGCAAGGTGGTGGGATTTTTGTCTTCCCAAAGACATTCAACTTGGTCCTCTTGAACAAGAACTCCCATTTGTTGTAACGATTACAAGATGAAGATAAACAAAAAGAGGTGACGAAGCAACTGACTGTGGTAATACTGAGCTCTCTTGGAAATTATCCAAACTGGATCAACACGGCAAAGGTAAAAGAAAAGCATAAAGAGAAAGTGGTAGTGATCTATACAGTCTCTTTCTTCTTGGACAATCACCTTACCCAAGACTATAATACTAATGCTTTTCAATTCATGTTGATGTAGAATCGAGACCTACCAATTGACCCTGGACGAATCTCTTATTTGCCTGATACAACAAACTGGGAAAATGGATGACGTTCTCTAAATGGAACGCAATAGGCTTTGGTTGAAAAGAAGAATGATGCTATCGCAAACTCGGTAGACACCGAGGATGGATTGGGTGGTCAAGTGCGACAATGGTATACCTCTTGATTGCAACTGGGAATATATATGAATGTCAAATCAATCATCGGTCCAGTAAATTCAAAAGATGGTATCTTGTGGATAACTATGGTGGTAGATTAGTTTTAGATTAGTTTTATTGTAGATATAGTGTTATATTTAATCTTAATGTCAATAAAGTCTTGTTTTATCATATGTTTGCTGGTCAATATAAATACGTTTATCAATAAAGGTGTTTCTATCATAAATGATTTATGTATCACGATGGATAACACCTATATACATGTTTTCTTTGGCCCGTGCAACTAGAATTAGCTGGACAGCTAAAATATCTAACCCCGGGGTTACCCCCAATTGGTGTTGCTACTTCTGCTGCTGATGCTGTTGCTGTGTTCTTGTTGGAGATGTTGATGTTGGCAGTGGACTAAAAGCACGAAAAAAAAAAAAAAAAAAGATAGATGATTGAGATGAAGAAAATAAAGATGAGGATGAGGTCGATGAGGATGAGGATAAGGATGAGGCACACCTAGTTTGACAAAGTCAGAAAATGGGAAGGAAACACTTTCATTGGGCGTTTTCACTTCGCATGCCGAGAGATCAAACCTGTTGATCCATGGTTTAATGAAAGCAACCCAACCAGGCTTCAATGCTTTTTTGACTTTTCTTCCTTGGATGTCGTCAATCATCCATTTGCCCTGTAAAGCAGAAAAACAATTGTCGGGATTTGAATTGTGCATGAATTTACCATTCCTGCTTTGATAGCGGTTCCTGAACACCATCAAGGACATCATCAAGATAATGATGTGCAAAAGTATCTTGGCAATATTTTTCATTACTTTTCAAGGACAAGTAGATTAACCGAGGGATTCTGTCAAAAGGAGGAAAAGGTTTGTTAACCTGTTGAACCTTACAACACCATCTATTTTTCATTAGATTCAATCACTTGAAGGCGGAATAGGATACTGCCTGCGGTCAAATCAGTATCTTCTTCACTTGAGTTGACTTGATTGATTATATCAATGCATTTTTTCGCTGCCTGTTCCCAGCATGTCCAAGGATCCTGTAAGGCCAAAGGTAGTGTACCGTAAATAAACATAATCATTTGAGCTATTATAACTGACTTACACTCATCACGTTGGCGGACATCGAATGTTGTTCGCGGTGCATGATAGTTGAAAGGTTGTTCATCACTTCACTACGGCTTTCAGTATCCATATACTTTGTCAGCGAGAACTGGATGTTAGTTGAAAAGGGAAAGCTGGAGTAAATAGATACATATTAAACATGATTATTAAAAAAGGTTGCTATCGTGCAAATATATATTTCTACGTACAAGATTCGTAGATCTTTCAAATTCCCTTGTGGAAGATTAGTGCATTTTACATCCCGCCAAATTATTTTAAATCTCGTCAGTGCGGAACGAGTAACTGTATGCTGGTACTATCACAAAGACACTCATTCTAATCAAATCATCAAGACACACCATATGAATTAAGCAATATTTTTTATTGGAAATGATTTAAGAGACTATACTAGTAAATGAGAGGGGTGTTATTTAAATGATAAGACAGAAGCAGAATACAATAAGAATGGAAGGAATACGTGATAAAGGGATGATGATGATAAAAAAACTATGTACTATATAATATATAAACAAAGTAAGTAATAAAAAATGTACAATCAAGGGCGGGGGATGTTTAAAAAAAGGAGCCAAGTAATTGATCAGTAAACCCATCTGAATTTTCCATCTTAACGAGTAGATCTTGTTGAAGAGTGCTTGAAGGTAGAGAAGGAGAAGCCAAGAAAGGATCGTAGAGTCTGTTGTCAGAGTCAGTATCCCCATTATCCCCATCGGTAGTAAACATGTAAGAATCATCATCCCCATCCATGGTCGCAATAGGTGGTAACATGAAAGCATCATATATTTCATCCATACTTAGCCCAAATAGTTCTGATGAGGCAGGAGGACTCGGCGTGCAGGCAATACTGTTGTTCCCACTGCTTCCACTGATAGTCGTACTTGATTCATCAAAACAAGGAGGTAGGCGTGGTGATTGAGATGTCCAGGATGTTGAAGGTGACATTGCTGACCTATATTCTTTGACACTGGAACTAGTCATAAAGTCAGTAGCAGGTGTCTCGTCGGCCAGCGACAAACAATCCATAAAATCCAAAGAGGCGGTAGTTCCACTGATGCATGACATTGTCGGTGACGATGATACCATATTGTTATCTCCTACTTGTTGATAATGCTCATCCTGTGCTGTCAAGGCGGATGCTGTAAGTGGTGTGATGAGTGGAGTGCTGTTCATTATTGTCGATAATACTGGTTGGCGGCTTGAGTGTTTACGTGGTGGCATAGATGGCATAAATTTGGTTCGGTACAGATCAATCGCACGTTGCAGCATATTCTTCTTCCCCGCCAAAAATTTGGGATTGAGCCAGGCCTAGTGGTTAATAATAATAATAATAATAATAATAAAAGTTAGTTAAATGTTGAAAGAAAAGTTAGAATTCCAGTTTCATTAATCTTATCTCTTTTCCATTTTCCTTACCAATTTCCATGCCAATTCGTTACACAGCTTTTCTTCGATCCACCGAGCACGACCATTAGATGCAGTAGAATGGAGATGCCGAGGGAAGGGAGAATTTGCGAGACGAAATTCCAAAGGTATATAATCCAAAGAGACGGTTTCCACATTCACCTTGATACGACACCGAGCACCAGTCGTCAAGTCCTCCATGGCAATGGTCTTTGGATGACTGGCAGGTTTGATGATGGCTGTTTCCAATGTGGTTGGTGTAACATAAGCATGATTGTGATTGACATTGGCGCTGTTGTTATTTCCAGGAGAAGAGCAGGTAGCTAAAGAAGTCATCAGTTCCATCAAAGCATCTTCTTCATCACCACGTTGTTTGCGTTTCCGAAGTGTCCCATTCATCAATTTCGCCTGTCGCGCCATTCGGCGTGATCGCATGCTTGGATATCTGTTGCGATAAGAATCCACTGCCCGTTGAATCAAACCACGTTTACCAGATATATCGTTCCTATTGAGCCACGCCAATTTCCACCCCAAGATATTACATTCCGTTTCATAAGACCATCGATTTCCCTTGTACTGATCCTTAGGTAGGTTAGCCCGTGGATAAACCTATATGAGATCAAAAAACAGGAGTAACAAAATAAACAAGGTTTAGCCCAAACAATACGTTTTTCTTTTTTCTTTTTTTTCTTTTCCTTTCACCACACACATACTTACACAGTTTTCCGTTTTAAACTTGTCATCGATTTCGTCCAAGCTGACAGTATGCAAGTCGGTCCGGATCGTATAGTTGTTCATCACCCGATTATGAGAATAAACAAATGATACCCATTCTACACCATCCTTCACTTGAGCCATTGGTTCCGCCAAAGACTTGGTTGATCCTCCTTGTTGTTTGGACGTGTTCTTTGATGCTTGAATTTGTTGTTGCGGCTGTGTATGAAGCTGCTGTTGTTGTCGCTGTTGTTGAACTGTGTTAGCCACGGCATGGGTCATAGCAGTAGCTAAAGCATTGGCAATAGCAGCAGCAACAGATGTCGTGTTAGGTTGAGTCAAGCCAGGACTTGAATTAGTAACGGTCATAGCAGGAGGAGCACAGGTGGTATTTGAGTCGCCAATGGCCACAGTCATTGATGTTTCTTCAGCTTCACAAGGAGGAGATGGTGGAGTGACAGAGTTGTTTAACCTTCTTTTCTTGACATTGTTGATGGTTGCTTCAATAAGTTGTATTTGTTCTGTTGTAAGGTTGTCCAAAATAGGTTCTGCTTTGGAGGGAGTATCAATGAAATCTTGAAGTAACATTGAATTAGGATTCATAGTGATAGGAGAGAGAGAGAGAGAAGATAAAGTAAGGGGTGGAAGAAGAAGAAGTAAATAATATGCAAAACAAGTTTATAAAGGCGTATCTGTTTTTGGGTAGGCAATATACAAAGATTAAAAGATTGATGTTATCTTGTATACAAATAGATATAGGGATAAAAGTATCATACAATGAGTAATAAAAAAAAAAAAAAAAAAAAAAAAAAAAAAAAAAAAAAAAAAAAAAAGAAGTAGGAATCAAGTAAAGGTGGTTATGAATAAAAGAGTGGAAGAAAAGTAAAAGAGAGAGGTTATCTTGATCAAAGCTCACAACCGTCAATAAATGGGCGGCGATTAAAATCAAAATGTGAAATCGCTCATTATGGGTAGTAGGAAGAATAATCTTACAAACTTTTTTCAAATCCCGTCCTGTCTTCTTTTCAGTCAGAGAAACCAAGAGTACCACCATATCTAGTTTACTTGTCATTTTTCAATCATGCTCTTATAGCAGCCATCATCTTTCGTTTTCATTTGATTGTAAACTCGCCCTTGGGAAAGACTCGATGACTCTATGGTTTCTCTCCAAAGTAATTCAGGTGCTCCATCCGAACAGTCCGTAAAAGGCCGACCGGTTTAAACTATCAAGTCATCAATGATCAGCGACACGTCTTCCTTTTTTTTTTTTTCGACATCAAAGAATCCTTTCTTCTGCTTGTTACTGAATAGGATAAACTGACAAATGGAACATTGGACAGCCTCATGGTCCTTTTTTGCATAGTATGGATGGATTCCGTTTAGTTCTATTGAGAGGTTGAAAGATGAATTATTTTGTTCTATGGATAGAACAATTGGTGCGCCACGTGAAGTACCGATGCATATGAAAATATTGGTCATCGTGAAACTTTCTCAATTCCTTTTTTGAGACATTTGTAGTAAATCCTGTGTCACTTTTTTCTTTTGGTAGAAAACTATCTAGTTTGCCACAAATCATTCCACTGCCTCGATTCAATCATCCATCATTGAAAAAAAAAAAAAAACTTTCCTCAGACAGGTTCGGATTACCCCACAGAAGAATAAAAAGATTTTCGATAAAGAGCATATTTCAAACGCCGCCAACTCCACGATCGAGGGCAGGTCTCGATCGTCGTTCCACGAAAGGGCTTGCGGAGTTTTACCTAGTTTCTTGGTACAGTCAAAGCATTATCGCAAGTCTCGTACCTTTTTTTTTTTTTTTTTTTTTTTTTTTCTCGTACGATCTTTCCTCTGTACCCAACCTATTGATCCACAAGTGCTTCATGGTACGTATATGGAGAAGAATCACAAAGACAAGTTGGACATTTAAATAAAAGCATTTATTTATTTTTATTAAAAACATGAGGGGATGACAAAGGTATCTAATTAATTGATGTGACTAATATGGGGAGAAGGAGGGGAGGGAGATCAACTATGGATGATGACTGACACCATATCTTCATCTTCCAATTCGGTTTCGGCAATAGTCATTGTTCCCGCCAAGATTTCACCTTCAAAGGACAATTGGATCTTATTCAAGAGAGCAGCATCCAGTTCCATCAGTCGATGATATTCCTTCACAATACTTTCTATGGTCGTTGTCTATGAATAGAAAACATTTTGACATGAGTTTGACTGATATCATTCATGTCCCCACTTGTTACCTGTTTCACGCGCAAACCAATATCTTTGTTATTTTTGCCCCGCAGCTTGATATGTAAGAGATCTTCCTCTTGCTGTTCATTTTGTTCGTTTGTGCTATAGTCTATATCATCATCATCGTCCCCATCATCGTCACCAGTCAAGTCGTTCAAATGAGATAATCTAGCCGTCCTGATTTCTTGTTCCAGCTTGGTTTTCTTTTCGAAATCATCCCGTTTGTAAACCTCTATGATAGATAAATGTGATTAGATCGATTAGTATGACTATATATGCTGCATTACCCATCCTGTTTGTTGATTCGGCTGACATGGACAAGCTTGATGGAGTCGCACGTAATAAAACAGGGACATTTTCGTATACTAGCACCATATCAGCCATAAGCAATCGTTTCTTCTTGCAATATTGAGCAAGTAATATATCAAATCGATTATTCTATCAGCAAAAAAAAAAAAAAAAAAAGACAAGTTAAGTATTTAAATCGCTTGTTCATTTACAACGCGATACTTACGTCCAACATGATGATCTTGACAGGTTTAGATAACGCATTGATAACACCCTGGACCACCGGATCAACTGTTTCCAATAAACTGACATAAGACACTTTGATTTCAATTCTTTTCGGGACAACTTTTGGGCTGGAGGAGGTATCGATCGAGCCAGAAGAAGAAGAAGAGGCTGGATGCTTTTCTTCGGCTTCGGTAGCAAGACTGGCAAGTTCAGGGTCCAAGTCTTCAATGTCCAAGGAGGTGTCATAATCGAATCGTTGTTTTGTCTGTATATGAGTTGTAGTAGTCTTATCCTTCCTATTATTATCGTCGTTTTTCACCAAAAAAGTGATCATTACCCAATATGGACAGGCAAAAGAGAAGAAGAAGAAAGGTATGAGTACTGGTTCATTTTATATTTGCTTATAAAGTCTTTCACCTTTCCACCAATACAGGATCGTCAATTAGTACACTACATACAAGTCCAAATAAAAGATGCAGTTAAAGTTGGTTCACCATATTCATTCTAGTCAAAAAAAAAGGGGGGGTTCCACTTACATTGGCGTTTTGATATCATTGTGTGAAGAATGTTGTAATAGTTGCGTTGCAAGGTTGTCGTATTGATCATTGACTTCTGGTCTAAGGCCTGCTGCTGAGATGTCATTGACCAACGTTTTCTGGTGATCATTTGTATTTGTTGGTTTCGCTGTTTCCGGTCGTTGCTCCAGTCTTTGTTTTTTGTCTGTTGTCACTGGATTCCGGTTAGCGTTATCATTGTCATCGTCATCTTCAGAATCTGATTCATCCAAACCGAGTTGCTTGCCTTGATATCAAACAAGTAAACGATAAAAAAGGATTAAAACAGTTCGTCATTAATGAGAGTAGTTTCAAGTTTGTTGTCAATGTGTTCTTACGTTTTTTCAAAAAGAGAGCATAAGCACTTTCTTCTTTTGTAGATTCCGCCTTGTTTACTATGCTTGTTTTTTCTCTAAAGCTGGTAATGTCAAAGTCGCACATTGGGTTCGATGACAAGAGTTTGTTATTTGGAAGAAAGAAGAAAGAGAAGAAAGGGTTTTGAATTATTCTCAATGTTGTTCTGATTGGCTGCGTTGCGACATTAAACCCCGCTATCCCAAAGTTGTGAAAGTGCGGTATGAATCTTTGGAACAAGTACCGTGAGGGTATTCAATTGATCAATATGACATTCCATTACTTTATCCGCACATATTACTTATATTATTGGGTGTGTGAAAATTGTTGATACATTTTTTGACATGAAAAGATCATGCTGGAAAGGTGAGTACAGTACTGTATATGCGCTACAAGTCTCCCACTGCAAAAAGAAAACACTTCAAATCCCGCCCACGTAACACGATTTTTTGAAGAAAAAAAAAAAAGTTGCCTCTCTTTCCAAAACTAATCGGCCTTGACCGTCTCTCATCGCCTTTAACCTCTTGACCGACTATATTCTACTCCTATTCCACAAAAACTTATGACATCAAAAGAAAAGGGACCTGTTCAATTATCAATTGAACAAAAGGTAAGTCATACAGTATTGAAAAAAAAAAAAAAAAAGGTGAACTCGGTGTTATTAACAAGTATCATCTTCTTTTCTTCTTTTTCGTTTGACAGGTTACAGAAGCCTTGGAACCTTCTTTACTAGAAACTGTCAACGAATCACATCTACATGCTCATCATTCTGCTATGAAAGGTGTAACTAACAAAGAAACTCACTTCAAGTATGAACTCCCCACCACCACCAACGACATACTGACAAAAACCAACTTTTTTTTTATTTTTATTTTTATTTTTTTTTACTTTTTCATAGATTGACTGTGGTATCGGAAAAGTTCCAAGGAAAGGTAAATAACTCTAGGAAATGTGATCGATGACTCATATTGTTGCTCTGTCCATTGATTAGACTCTTATGCAACGCCACCGAATGATATATGGGCTACTAGGTGATGAACTACAACAAGGACTACACGCGCTAACACTAAAAACGAAGACCCAAAGTGAATTAGATAATATTAAATGATAATGTCAATAGTAATAAAAATCAGTTGTGCATTGATAATGATATTTTTGTATGTCGGCATGTATGTCTCAAGATGTTTTAGGTGGGTTGACTCATCGTCCAATGAAATGATGTGGGTGGCGGGTTTTGAAATATATCTACTTAAATTTTTTTAGAATCTCCCCCCCCCCAAACTCGTCTCTCTTTTACTCTTTTAATCACTTTTACAGAATGGTCAATATTGGTATTGTTGGTGTTGGTTTGGTCGGCTCAGAATTACTTGCTCAACTAAAGGTAACAGGCGCAAAACGACTTAATGTGGTTGGTATGACTACTTCCAAGAAAATGGTGGTGTCCAACACGTCCTATACTGGCCTCGACTTGACAGAATGGAAAAAGAATCTTCAAGAACAAGGTGTTGAAGCCAACCTTGGTGTGTTTGCAAAGTACCTCTCGGATGCTCCTGATCATGGTATTATTGTTGACTGTACTGCATCTGATTCTGTTGCTGAACTCTATCCTTCCTGGTTGGAATTGGGTTTAAGCGTGGTGACTCCTAACAAGAAGGGTTTCTCTGGTCCTCTTACCTTGTATCGCTCAATCCAATCTTTGGCTGGTAATTTGAATGGAACTGGAAAGGCTCCTTTTGCTTACTATGAATCTACGGTGGGTGCTGGTTTGCCTGTGTTGAACACTTTATCTGATTTGGTCCTTACTGGTGACAAGGTGGAAAAGATTGAAGGTATCTTCTCTGGTACCCTCAGCTTCCTCTTCAACAACTTTTCTTCTTTGTCTGGTGGGAACAAGGGTTCTTTTTCGGAAAATGTCAAGGTGGCTAAAGAATTGGGTTATACCGAACCTGATCCTCGTGATGATTTGAACGGCATGGATGTGGCTCGTAAAGTAAGTAGGGGAAGGGGGAGAGGTGGGGTAAATAGAAGAAAGAAACGGATTACTTCATCTTTTATTTTATTTTATTTAAAAAAAAAAAAATAGGTTACTATCTGTGGTCGCCTTGCTGGAGTCGATTTGGATTTGACTACCTTGCCTGTAGAAAACATTGTGCCTGGTCCTTTACAAACTGTGGCTTCTGCTGAAGAATTCATGGCCAAATTACCCGAATACGATGATCACTTTACCAAGTTGAATGAAGAAGCAAAGAAGGATAATCAAGTATTGCGTTGCGTTGGTCTGGTGGATGTCAAGGGTGGTCAAAGTGGTGTCAAATTATTAAGGTAATATCAAATCAAGTCATCATCATCATCATCATTTAATATTCACTTTTTATTTTAATGCAATCTTAGGTATCCTGGCTCTCATCCTTTTGCTTCTTTACAAGGTAGCGACAACATTATCAAATTCACTACTGAATACTTCCCCAACGGTCTTATCATCCAAGGTGCTGGCGCTGGTGCTGCTGTAACCTCATTTGGGATCTTCTCTGATATCTTGAAGATCCAAGGTCGCGTAGAATAGTTTGTAGTTTGATTAACTGAACAAATAAATAAAAAGAATGTTGATTAATGTAATATGAATCGGTGATAAAAGACAATGAATTGGATCAAGACAAATCAGGTTTTTATTGGTTATATATATATATATATATATGTAATATGGTATAGGATTAGTAGTATAAAGTGTGGGGTAAACATAATAGACTATCATATTACAAAATGATGCAGGAAGAAGAAGAAGAGCTATCTTGGTTGGTATTTAAATGGACTAGGATCATAATGATAAATTAAAAAAACAGTTTATAGATTATTGTAATTCATTCATCATTCATTATTACCTGATAGAGCCACCCGACCAGCTTGTTCGAATACTTCACGGATTCCTCTATTATGTTTGGCTGAGCATTCTACAACAAAAGGGGGTCAATGGTTTTGGTTGGTTGGTTGTTGTTTTTTCCCTCTTACCAAGATAACGGACGGCATTAATGTTTTGAGCTACAGCTAACCCCTGAGATCATCATTAATATCACACGACATCTTTTCCTTCTATGTTTTTATTTCTTACCTCTTCATACATTACAGTACGATGACCTTGTGTTTTCTTCCAATATTGTCCTTCATCCCGTAGATCACATTTGAGAGCCACCAGGATCAGTTTTGCATAAGGACAATGTTCAGATACTTCTTCCATCCATCGATTAGGGATATTTTCGAGAGAATCCATACTATCGACAGCATAACACATCATTACCACATGAGTATCGGCATAGGACAAGGATCTTAATCGATCGAATTCTTCTTGACCTATTAAAAACATCAATAAAGGAGGGGAGGGTGTACATCAGTACATATGGACAACGCCTTGTTGTTCCGTTTGTCTATTACACTCTTTCTTTTCTTTTCTTTTTGTTGTTATTATTAATACCTGCAGTGTCAAATAAGGATAGTTCCAGAGTATGTCCATCCACCGTCATTTCATGTACATAGTTTTCAAATACAGTGGGTTCATAAACCTACCAGAAGGTTATTTAGAATGGTGGGCAGTAGTATTATCCATAAAGTTCCCCTGACTTACCTCTGGGAAGACACCTTTCGTAAATACGTTAAGAATAGAAGACTTACCTATACTTCCATCACCAACTACAACAAGCTTTCGGTGTACAGGTTTATCGTTTTTACTACAAAGAATCATGAAAGGGAAAGAAAGAAAATATCCAAGAGTGTCCGTTCATTAAACTTTGAACTTTGTGCTTGAAGCGGGATTTGAAATGCCACGCCCTAAGCCTTCAGATCTTTTTCTGTATTTCCTGTTTGTTTTTGGCATCTTCTTTCTTTCCCATTCTACACTTCAACATTATAATGTCCTCACCAACACCCGGCGACGCAGCTTCCAACGCCATCTATGTTGGTAACCTCGATCAACGGTATTGCTCATGACTTACAATTATGCCCTATTATCGAAGAATCTCGGTTAAGGCTCTCTTACTCATCCTCTTTTTTTTTTTTTTTTTTTTTTTTTTATAAAAAATAGAGTAACTGAAACCATGTTACAAGAAATCTTCGCTACCATTGGTGTTGTAGCTGCAGTCAAGGTTCTTAGCGTAAGTCAAAAGAAGTATTCATCTACAAAACTAACTTACGTCTAACTGTTTTATAAATATATGTTTACATCCATCTATCCCAATAGACTAAACGACACGGTCCCTATGTATGTTTTAAAACGAATTCAATCGTCTACTTCAACGGGATAACTGTATTTATGACTGATACTAACTTGTTCTTTCTATTTATTAACTTTATAGGCTGGCGTCAACTATGGTTTTGTCGATTACGTTGACCGTCGCGCTGCCGAACAAGCTATCCAAGATATGAATGGTCGCAAAATCTTTAATCACGTAAGTCTTCTCGGTTTGTGAAACTATCATCCAATCATCTGAATAACCTTCTTTTTTTTTCTAATGTAATAGGAAATCAAGGTAAACTGGGCTCAACCTAATACTCCTATCAAGGAAGACACCTCCAATCACTACCATGTCTTTGTTGGCGATCTTGCTCCTGAAATCACTGATGATATGCTGGTCAAGGCTTTCTCCGCTTTTGGTACCATGTCGTAAGTAACAACATTTAAATTATAATGACATGTTTGTTTTGCTTTGCTAATTCCTTTTCCTTTTTTTTTTTTTTTTTTACCTGATGTTTTACCCTTTTAGTGATGCTCATGTCATGTGGGATCCTGTTTCTGGAAAATCAAGAGGTTTTGGTTTTGCTGCTTTCCGTGACAAGACTGATGCTGAACAAGCTATTGCTACTATGAACGGTGAATGGTTAGGTACTCGTGCTATCCGATGTAACTGGGCTACTCAAAAAGGTAAATAGGATAAAAACAAAAGGGAGGGGGAGTTGACATTGGATTAAACTTAATATACTCAATTTGTTATTAATACTCGATTCAGGTCAAACCGCCACTCCTCCTCCTCAACCTGGACAACAATTGCCTTACGAAATCGCTGTACACCAAACTCCTGCCTACGTCACCAGTGTCTATGTTGGCAACTTACAACCCGAAACTACTCGTAAGAATCGATCATTAGAGGATGGGGTGGATGGGATGTGGGATCAATGAAGGATGGTTGGTACCTAACTGGCTGTTTTGTATATTTGTTAATCATATACCTCTCCTTCCTTCCCCCCCCCTTTTTTTTTTTTTAATTGAATAGAAAACGATCTTTTGCAACCCTTCCAACGATTTGGCTTTGTACAAGAAATCAAGCTGCAAGCTGATCGCGGTTTTGCCTTTGTGAAGTAAGTACTCATGATAAAATCAGGATGACATTAATTGAATCCATGGTGATATCACTTCTTTAGGATGGATACACACGAAAACGCTGCCAATGCTTTGGTACAATTACAGAACGTCAACATTCACGGACGCCCCGCCAAGGTAAATACGACAAACCTAATCATGAAACATAGTTGTTAACCACCTCATATTGTCCTATCATTTATACATTAGCTCTCCTGGGGTAAGGATCGTCCCCCTACTGGATGGCAATCTCATGGTGGTATGCAACAACAACATCAACAAAACTGGCACCATGGAAATAGCCACAATGGTGAAATGTATGGTCGAGGAGGTAGGTCATAGTCTGAAGATTGCGTGGAACAATGATACTTTGGCTTAATCATTATCACTCTTTTGTAGGCGGTCAAGTGATCGGTAACGGTGCCTCTTCTGTATCTTGGGCTCAACCTGGTCAACAACCTTTGTATGATCAATACAATGCTGGTGGAAACATGTAAACTGTCATCAACTCACCACCCTCCAATCCCTCCCTTTTATCTACTATGTTGTGTTGGGAATGAATGTTGGAATATAATATGCAGTGGTATTATTATTATTATTTTTTACTTCCTTTTACTCTACATTAGTCTTATCATCCATTCTTCATTTAGTTTTATCTTCATCCTCCTTTTCTTTTTTTTATCTATATCTATTTTTTATATTTATGCTTTATGTAAATAATGGTCTGTCATCAATAAAAGAAAACGAACGAAGCTTTTGATGTTATGTAGGCGATGATGGTCGGAAATTGAATTTGTTTTTAAGGGACTTTTTTTGTTTTTTAGCAAATTGGTGCTCTTCTTCCCTCTGACTTTATATTTTTATACCACAGAAAAATGAACTCGTTGTATCAGGTGGATGATCTCGTCAAAGAATATCTATTGGTAATATAACACAACTACATGCACATAAACACATGATGGCTTCCCTGAACATAGACAATGATACTAATAACCATACCATCTTCTTTCAAACTAGTTTCGAGGCTTCACAACGACCTTTCGGGCTTTGGAAACTGAAAGTCGAACAGACAAGGATAAAGGCTTCCAGGTAAAGTAAAAGCTAAACGGCCCTCTTGATTATGTATGTTTAACCTCCTAACCTCCTTTTATATATACATATATATATATATATATATATGTGTGTGTGTATGTGTGTATTGTCATTGTCTGGTCTGGTCTGGTATGGCCTGGGTCTGTTTAGGTAGACAAGATTCTTGAAGAACTCCTTTCCTTTGTTACGAACGGTGATGTCAATGGCTTGGTTGAATATTATCGATACTTGGACCTTCGATTCTTCTCCCGATTGGATACCAGGTTTCAACAAACCGTCAAGAAGTTTGAACTTTGTCTTTTACGTCATTACCTAGTCCATGGTAAGAAACCCTTTTAAATTGTATGACTACATGATACACTACTTACCCCTTTTATTTCTGTTTTACTCACCGCACTTTATTTTGATCTAGCCATTCAACATAAAAAACGCGACAAGGTGAAGGAATTCTTTGATGTCTATGGACCTGATCTACATGGAACCTCGGAATGGTCTCAATGGTTTGGTAAGTACACATGTTAAAAGATAAGATATAATCACGTGTTTAGCTTACTTGCTACTGCTTTTACTAACAAACTCTTTTATATTCTTATTTTATAGCCTTACCTTATGTGAAGCAACCTGCATCGGATCCTGTGTTTGAAACATTCTTTACCAAACAATGGGTGGATAACTACACAACCTCTTTACACAACTTTTTGGCGACCATATTCCAGAATATGCGTAAGTTACAAAACGAAAGAATGATCTCTTCAGCTTACCTGTCTTTTTTTTTATTTTTTTTATCACATAGCATTACCTAGCCTACTCGCCTTTAATGTGGATCGAACTCAACGAAAAACCCAGCAGGCGGAAATTGAAAATCTGAAATCAACTTTGGATAACATGAAAGCTATGATGGAAGCAAGAGAAAATGAAGTTGCCAAACTCAAAGTCGAGGTAAGAGTAAAAGATATATACACACACAACAAAACAATACAACTAAATCAAGACTCTATTATTTGGATTTGGCTAGTTGATTGACACAAGAAAAGAAATGACGGATGGGATATCACTTATACGAAAACGGGCCGCATCGATGACAACTCCTCAACAAAACAAAACCAATGGAACCAAAAACGATACAAAAGCTATAGCGACATGTACAACTACCACCATTACCACCACAGCACACAATCCTATTACTACTTCTATGACGACCTTGACAAACGATACCATCACCATCAACAACGATGGTAACAACAATACCACCAATAACAGCAGCGAAATCAATAACAGTAACAACAATGATACTCTAAACGGAATGGATGACTTGACTGGAACGGACGAACCATTTGTGATTGTTAGCCAAGAAGAATTCTCTGAACATGCATCCGCCATCACTCACGCCAAATTCTCGACACAAGGCAATCTCATCGCAAGTTGTGATATGGACAACATTGTTAGGTAAGAAAAAGAAAAAGATAAATGCTGGAAAAGGTGAAATTAAAAATCTAATGTTTATCACTATCATTTAGGGTATGGAGCTACAAAGGTCAATCCCATAGTCCTCAAAAGCTGACAAGTAACACCTCGAATATTCTGTCTTTGGAATGGGATGCAAGATCAGATCGATTTGTAAGTTAAAATATAGCTAATTATCCATTATTACTATCATTGTTATACTCACTTTGAACTGTTGATTAGTTGCTCTTGGGAACGGACTCGGGGACCATTCGCGTTTACAATACTGAAAACCGCTCGGTAGTACAAGAATTCAATACGACCGAAATGTATCCGTGGTAAGTAAAAGGTGGTTATGTATAGAAAAGGAAACTGGTATTTTAATGATTCTGTATTCTATGTAGGGTTACTCAACTGTCATCAAGCCCTGTGGATTCGGTGATTGTTTGCTCAGCATCTGGTGACAAGTCAAAACACAATACAAAACGACAGGGTGCACTGGTGGCATGGAGCATGAAAAGCATGTCCTCTTCGGTAAGTGATCAAGTGAATCACATACAAAGCATACGGACTAATGAAGTGGTATTTGATATCATTAACACTTTGTTTACCTTTATAGGGCGTATTTAAACTAGATCCTGGTAACTCGTGTACTGACATCAATACAATCAAACACAATCATAATGGGCAAATGTTGGTCGCAGGTGATGGTGAAGGAACAATGCGGATATTTGGTAAGTTGTCAGTCAAATAAGGTAGGATTTGCATCAAGCTAACTTTTTTTTTTTTTTTTTTTTTTTTTAACTCAATCTAGATGTACGAACCATGAAATCGATTGTGGAATGGAAAACGATATCAAAACAACCTGCCTGTATTGCTCAATTCAGTTTTGACGAAAATTCTATTTACACAGTGGACTTTGGCGGTCAATTATCACAATGGTCAATTCACAAACCCGGCACAAGTTTATCTCATACCGACTTGTTAGGCTTCCCACCACCAGCAGCATGGGCTCCTCCGTCGTCACGATCGAACCCGCTAGCAAAACAACCCTATCCTTCCATGTCATCACCGGCCAACTCGTCTGCATCTTCACCATCTGTACTACCACCAAGACCTTCATCCAATCGCTCAACTTCATCACGTGCATCTGTTTCATCCTCTCGATCGGCCAGATTACCTTCTACAGCAGATGATGGAGTGCTTCAAAGCATGCTTTCCATGTCACCAAGATCACAGATGGTTGCCTTTAGTGCCGACACCGACTATCTCCTTTGCGCCACCTCGCTCATCACCAAATATATACCACCAACTCAACAAACATCATTATCATCTTCATCATCAGTATCATCCCATTCATCTACTTCCACTTCATCACCATCTATATCACCTTCGCCTTCACCATCGGTCTCCTCGTCTCATTCTTCCTCACAGTCACTTCAAAACGACAAGACTCAAATCAGCACCACTGGCAAATCTCGATTTAGGGTGGAAGAAACACAAGGAACTATATATCAAGGCAGTAATGGACAACCTGTCTTGCAATTTGGCCAACATCACGTCTATCGGAAAATCACCGCTGTGGATTGGACGAATGCATCCAACGCATGTTTACTGGGAAGTGCTGATGGTAGTGTAAAGGTGACCAATTTGATTAAAACTAGTTACTAGGCATTATGACCATAGGCATGCAGTATATATTTACATATATCAGTATAGTTTTAGAATTATCTTTTTATTCGCTCGCCTTTTGCTGATGGAAGCTGTAATCAATAAAACTCTATATTATCCTTGTCTTTTTTTTTATATCATTCATTCGTTGAATGTGTCTATATGCATTGTTAGCACTTGGGACCTGCACAATTTTTAAATACATAGTGTATCGTCAAACGTTAAGGACTTGATTAGCCACACATCAAGTGTGGGCAAGAATCTGGGCGCTTGACTTCCTAAGCAAAGTTGATTGGAAAATGGTTATCTTAAATTGTGTAGACTGGCGGAATTCAAAAATGATAAATCGCCAATTTCCCCCCCCCCCGCCCTGAACTGGCCTGAATTTACGACCAACATACAGTATTTTAACTTTAATTTAAAAAAAAAAAAAAAAAAAAAATTCTGTATTCCCCCAAGCAAAGTCGGGATTTGAATTCCACAGTCCGATTCTGCATGAAATTCCACATTTGTCAAATTTCCTTTCATTAACAGAGCTGGTCTATACGACGAGCAATTCACGTTTGAAAAAAAAAAAAAAAATCTAAAGCCTTTTCACCATAATATGGTCTCCTACAATGCCCCCCCCCTCCTCCGCGAACTCATCTGAAGCCCAACTCCGTGCCGCTTTCATTGGGTTTCTGAAAATCGACCGAACATCTGAGTGCTGTGAACGGTCTATTTTCAATCTACTTTACCCAAACACTCAAACATTCGTGCCAATCCGGTCAAGCTAAAGATGATCTGTACCCTAAATTTTGTTTTCATTGGCATAAACCCAAAATAATAATACTGTAATAATAATAATCAGAGTTTGATCATCAAATTAATGCATGAATCACATCAAGACGGATTTTGATCAAGTTTTTTTTATTGTATTGAAACACAAAGCTACATAATATGCACTGCAACTAATATAAATGTAAAAAAAGACTAATCTAAAAAGTATTCAAGATCAGGTTGTTGCGTTTGCAGAGCACTTGATCGTAGATGTAATTCATCGCTGCACAAGATTCTTCTTCAATGGCACAAGAGATATTGATTTCGGAGCGGAGGTATCTTGACGAGTCATTTCGACATTAACACCAGCAGACACCGAAATGGTAAACATCTAACTAGCAACACCCACCATGTTTTTATTTAACCATGCTCCGTAACATATTGCCCCCGCCAATTGTAGACCTTCGATCACCCGAGCCAAGTCAACGTTATCCACATCCATTTGCATATGTAATTCAGAGCCATAGAAGATCAACTCTGTCCGTTTCTTTTGGTGTGATGGTGGGTAAGAGTCTAGCCGATGCGAGGATCCGTCGTAAAGATTTCCAACAGTCGTCAATGACACACCAAGATTGGTGTAACTCCAATGCCAAGAATCCTATAAAACGAGTAGTAGAGTTTTAGTAACTTGTTATGGCCTCTGAACAACCAACCTTTTTTTAAAATATAACTGTACCTTGTTTCTACATTTCACATACGCATTCTTTCAGGAAAGTAATCATATAATGCTGGGTCCAATACTATAAATACACAGTCAATGATGGCTAAGTAGACAAACTAGACCTCCATTCCCTACAATAAACAACAATTGGTTACTATATCATATTATCATACATCTACTTTTTTTTCTTCTCCTTACCCTGCTGTATCTTGTATTACCATCACTTGAGGAAAAGCTACCAGAGCCACAATCCAATACTTTGCGCTATTGTTTGTTGATCCAGGTAAGGATGTCCAGCCTAGATGAATTAAAAAAAGTTATTGTTCATTAGTGAGTCATTGTTGTTTTGCCTGGTTAAATTACCTTCAAAAAAAGAAGAGATAACGAAAATGCTGAAGTCAAAGGTGCAAAGAGGGATTCGTGTTGACCCTGTCCCAGCTATACTTCTCCGGTTTGTTGAATGTATTCGCTTTAATAGGCTTTTTTAGTGAAGCCTACATGATAGAAAAAAAAAAAAGTAATTAGTCATTTAACGAATACGTAGTTTTCATTCTTACCTCTGTCAAAGATTGGTGTAAAGTAGTCTACGGTCCGAAAAAGATCAGCGATCGTCAATAGGCATGTTTTATAACTAATCAAAGAGAAGGTGTTATCAATAAAGTAAGTCATTCCAGTAAAATACTTACGATGAAGTCAAGTGGATTATCGTATAATTAATGTGGAAAGTGGGAGTGGAAAAAGAAAGGAAGAGGGGGAAGTCTTTCAAAAAAAAAAAAAAAAAAAAAAAAAAAAAATCACTGGCTTCATTTTGAAACCCCGTATAATCTAGTTTATAATTTACTTCCAAATGGATGGAAGTAATATTACATTAATATTGGTGGCATGATGTACAAAAAAAGAGAGGAAAGCACTATCCTATGGAGGTAAGAGATAAAAAGGGAAGAAGGAAAGTTGAATAAAGAGGGGAAGCGTAAATGTAGTTTTAAACGGAAACGATCAAGTCAGACAACGTCATTTATGCGGGATCAGCCAATCAGGTATCAGCGGCGTTTGAAATGTAAATAATGCTTTATATAAAACCACGGAATTTTTTTTCCAAATTCCGCCTCTATGGCTCAGTTGGCAGAGCGTCTGCCTAGTAAGCAGAAGGTCGGCGGTTCAATTCCGCCTGGAGGCATTTTTCTTTTGCTCCGCTGAGCATGTAATTTGAATTCCGCTACGAAAAGGAGGGGAAATTTGAAATACGACAAAACTAGCCCAAAAACGGTTTAGGTTCCCTCTTTCTTTCTTTAGTCTCTTACATACAATGCTTTATTCTTTTTATTTGATAAAGATCTTAAAGAGCTCTCCTACACATCCATACTTCCTTGTCCTTTTATTTTTACATCACTTTACATCTATTCATACCTCTTTATCTTCTTAGCTAGTTGTTAAACTACTAAGAATGTACCAGCAGCAGCAGAACACCTTTCAATCAAGTGGCCTACTGGGTGATATTAAACAAGAGGTCTCTCACAATATGGACCAACAAATATCTTTGGTAAAACAAAAAATCTCCCACTTAACTTTTAATTAGTTTGGTACCTTGAATTAATCTTCTTCTTCCTCTTCTTTTTAACTCAAGGACAACGATCTTAGTGGCGGCTCTTCGACCTTATATTCACCCCAACGTCAACAATTGCTATTAAAACAACGTTACAGCAAAAGCAATCCTTCAGCACCACTATCCACTCACACAGGTATATTTCAACAACAGTCTAATCAAGACTCGCCCTTGTCACCATTTATACCCTCTGTTATATTACCACCACCTTCGCCAACTTTATCCAGCTATAACTATGAAGAGGCTAATGGGTGGGTCGACCACTATTATGATCCTAAACGGTATCAACAAGTAGCTTGTCGTGTGTTGAGCCAGCACTCTCAAAAGACACAACAACAACAACAACAACAACAACAACAACAACAACAACAACAACAACAACAACAATTACCAACATATTATCAACAAAACCAACTCACCCATCCTGACACAAACAACAGCAACTTTGAACAATTAGCTCAAAATGTGAACAGGCGTCATCAGTCTTCACTGCCACTACAACAACCTGTGGGATTATATCAAGCACCAAAAGACTATTCCTCTACACAAGGTAAGTTTTATTACAAATGCTAATTGTATCTATATTTTGCTTATCCATTAACACTTTTCTTCTTTTTTTTTTTTTTTTTTTTTTTTTTTTTTTTTGAATCTGACTGTAGCTCAACAACATCCTATTATACCTCATCAAACTCAATGGACGACTGAACTACGGGATAGTCTATTGCAGTATGCTCATACAGTTTATTCAACCACACCATCAAGTCCAATTCTACTGTCTATATTGCACTCGATTCATGATGCATACCCATCTCACCTACCAACTATCCTCCTCTTGGCCTGCGTTTACTACTCCCATCAAGATTATATCTCTTCTTTGCAATACAATCAACTCATACTCAAGTACAATCCACAATATGTCGAAGCCATGAGCAACATTGGAACGACTCTACGAATCCTTGGTCGAACTTCTGAAGCTGAAAGATGGTGGTATCAAGCTGTGCGATTACGCCCCGGCTATTGGGATGCTGTGGAAAACTTGGTTGGTGTGCTTTGCTCTACTCCATCATCACCATCATCATCATTGGCAGGGTCAAGTAAAGTGGAATCTGATATGGTATCTGCATCCTTGTCACAAGGTCAACATCATGTCACTGCATTGGCCTCTCGTTTTGGAGAAGCTTTGAAGGTGTGTAACTTCGTCGAAAACTATTTTTACAAATCAAGCAAGGCCACATCATTGTCTGATACTGGTGGTGCCTCTACTCCCAAACGACTGCCAACATCTCAAATACCAAGGCTTCAAAACTTATTGTATGCAAAAGGTAATCTACGATCTGCTTTGGGGGATATTACTGGTGCACGTTTGGAATACGAAAAAGGTCTTGAACTTGTATTTGGTGGATCAAGTTTGGTGTCAATTATCCATCAACTCGCTTTGGTATGTGGATCTACAGCGGCGGTCTCGGCGTCTCGGTCTGGTAAAATCCTAAAGGCTTCCTCGCTTCCTCTTGTTTTGTTACAGCCTGACCAAGTTACACAAATCATGCAACTGATGTATCCTCATACAACTGGTTTGCTACCTGGGTTGGTTAGCAGTAATATCAACACC
Source organism: Chlamydoabsidia padenii (assembly GCA_025330725.1). Lineage (NCBI taxonomy): Eukaryota > Fungi > Mucoromycota > Mucoromycetes > Mucorales > Cunninghamellaceae > Chlamydoabsidia > Chlamydoabsidia padenii. The sequence goes on along the minus strand of JAIWND010000004.1, from coordinate 148,970 downwards.
ACCAACAATCAACGAAAGGCTCCATCAATATCGGCATCAACACCGGTAGTACAGCAATCAAATGACATACAACTATTGGTATCGTCTAATGTTTTATGCCAGACTATGCAAACGACATCCACTATTTTATTGAATCTTGCGAAACTTTTCCAGGACCAAATGAACTCTCCTCCCAAGTCAGGTACATCCGCGTCTGATACTCCAACGTTGGCAATGGTGCTACCACTGTACTACCTCAGCCTTGCTTTGAATCCAAGTCCGTCTACAGCAAACAATTTAGGCATCATCCTCAGTAATCTATCCGGGACTGTATGCTCAAATGCTATCCAATTGACCAATGCAACAATGTTATCATCACCACCATTGACGGGGATCATGCGGGCAATGCAATATTACATGTATGGGCTGCGATTGGATCCACAACACCCTCATTTATACACTAATCTTGGATCCTTACTCAAAGATTCGGGCCGCCTTCAAGAAGCCGTCAGTATGTATGAAAAGGCGATCCAATTTAATCCCAAATTTGATGTTGCTCTGGCTAATCTTGGAAATGCAATCAAGGATCAGGGGCGGGTACAAGACTCGGTGCAATTTTATCGTCGGGCCGTGGAGGCGAATCCTGATTTTGTCGATGCTATTTGTGGTTTGGTAAACTCTCTTGGTGGTATCTGCGATTGGCGTGGCAGGGGAACTGTTTATGGTAATCAAGAACCAACGGTGAACGAAAATGGCGATTTTATACCAGTCGAGGTACAAAAAAAGCAACGATTCGGATGGATGAATAGATTAGTGGATATTGTTGACAAACAATTGGTGGAAGGTTGTAACTGGGGCCAGGGTGTGCTTCAATTCCCAAGTCTACAATTCTCAACAAATACAACTACTGTAGGTGAACAGTTAACTCAGCTTCTCGCGGTATTTACATGTGCATCCACAATGATGGGGAACGACAAATCAATCATTACAGCAGCAACATCAAGCAGGATCGAAGACTGGAGCCATCGACTCGAAAAATGGAGACTCAGGCAACATAACTCGACGAAAAATGAAGGTGGGTGGTTGATTCGATTATTGGAACGTCTTGTACGAAGAATGCAACGTCACTGGTATCTTGAACACTTTGGTGCCATAATCGAAACTACTCACACTAGAACAAAAATTGTCGTGGATCAGCAAAATACTCAATATTATCAACGACCTTTGATCCCAAGCTGTCTTTCGTCACCGCCTGTGCCAACTGTTTTGCCCTTCCATACTTTTACATACCCTCTCTCAGCAAGGCAAATACGACTGATATCACATCGAAATGCACTACGAATCACTCATTCAACAATGACATCTTCTTGGATAGCACCTCATGTCTATCCTCCACCACCTCCTCCAGCACCAAGGCTCAAGATTGGCTATGTCTCTTCCGACTTCAACAATCATCCTCTGGCTCATCTTATGCAATCGGTGTTTGGATTCCACGATCGACAACATTATGATATCTATTGTTATGCGACTACACCAACAGATTCGTCTTGCTACCGACAGAAGATTGAAAAGGAGTCGGAACACTTCTTGGATGTATCTCAATGGTCCAATCAGCATGTGGTGGAACAAATCTTGAAGGATGGTATTCATCTTCTTGTCAACTTGAACGGTTACACAAAGGGCGCGCGGAATGAAATTTTTGCTGCTCGGCCCTGTCCTGTGCAGTGCTCCTATATGGGATTTGCTGGTACTCTTGGTGGTGGATGGGTAGACTACTTTATCGCCGATCCTATTGTCTGTCCTCCTTCAACAGTTTCCGCCGAAGTTTATAGAAAACGACAACAGAAGCAGCAAGGAAACATCATGGACGGTATTGAAGACGACATCAACAGCGACTTTGAAGGTGATGTGGACCCTGAAGAACCGACGGATGATTTTGTATACACGGAAAAATTCATCTACATGCCTCATTCTTACTTTGTTAACGACCACAAACAAGGCTTCCAAGAAGAGGATGGTGATGGTATCAACAACAATAACAAGATGGATATAAATTTGTTGGAACCGGCACAGTTATGGACTCAAGAAGAAGATCGACGATGGAATATGCGACACGAGGTCTTCCCAGACTTGGCGGATGACATGATTATCTTTGCCAACTTTAATCAGCTATACAAACTGGAACCTTCGACCTTCCGGCTCTGGCTTCGAATTTTGGAACGTGTACCAAACTCAATAATATGGCTCTTGCGATTCCCTCCAGCCGGCGAGCAACATTTGAAACAATATGCGATGAAATGGTCGGGGAAGGAGGTGGCACAACGAATTCTATTTACGGACGTGGCACCGAAACATGTCCACATCCATCGGGGGCGTGTGGCGGATATATTCTTGGATACCCCTGAATGTAATGCACATACAACAGCGGCTGATATTCTTTGGTCTGGCACCCCAATACTGACTTGGCCGAAATATGAACACAAGATGTGCTCCCGTGTAGGTGCAAGTATTGCATATGCGACTGGCTTTGGTGATCAAATGGTTGTGGGCTCTGAACAGGAATACGAAGATCGTGCGGTGCAATGGGCTCAAGGATTATCTTACAGGTATCACAATCTCAACAATTCTCAACAACAATCAAAACGACGACGAGAAGGACATGGGGACTTGATAAATTTACGTAAACAACTATTTTTAACACGAGAACAAAGTCGACTATTTGATACACAACGATGGACAAGAAATCTGGAACAAGGATACCATGAAGCTTGGCGCCGATGGGTTACTGGTGAAGAAATGGAAGACTTGACATTTTCGACAATGAATCATTCTGGTTGCATACGTATATCTGATCCTGATGATGGTCCTTCAACAAGATGATTAACTATAGATTTATACCCCCTCACCCTCAATCAAGTAACTGGGTTATAGTTGTTAATTTTTTTTTTTTTTCTACTTGGAAATAAAATGTCTACTTTTTTAATCATCTTCATCTTTACCCTGGCTATCATTAACATGATTAGAACGATGATCAAGATAGGGTCGTCTTGTGATAAAGGTGGATGGATCGGGATTACAATATATTGATAGAGGGGTTTCTTTTACCCCGCATTGCTTTTTTTAGTTATTTGTCCCAAGAAAACTCAAAAGGTCTCTCTCTATCCTTTTAACTGGTTCACTAGGAAAGTTTGTGTCATGTTATATCTCGTTATCCTTTTACTATCTTTTTCTGCTTTTCTTCAGGTTTGTACCTGCATATTACCCTTGGATATGAGAAGTAATAAGATGATTATCATTTGGTCAATAATGATCATTTGTTGATTTTCGATCTGTTTGCCACAAAGTAGCAGATCACTTCGTTTTGATTTTGTGTAACAGGGTGATAGTTTTTCCCGCTTACCGGTGACCACTTGTCGAGTTTCCATGGTTTTAATGAGTTACTCACCACAATGTTCTCTTTTCCTTTCTTTCTTCTTTTTTTTTTTGCAGACCCACTTTATTATGTCTGATATTGAAAAAGGACAAGTAGCAGATCATAAAATTGAAAGCGGAATCGAAAAGGAGGCCGAAGAAGAACAGCTTCATGATCATACCACTGTACGGAACAGCCAGGATTTTGTTTCTTTTGATGATAATGCAAAAAAAGAACTTTCTCAAGAAGAGCTTTTCACTTCAGGATCTCGAGAACATTGGTGGCAGTTTTGGAAACCAGATGTTGAACAAATGAAAATGAAACCCGTTGATTTTCCTCGGAGAACAAAGCGATTGATTTTGATGACAATTGCATTGGCGACTCTCATGTAAGTCATAAAGAAAGCAGATACCTAACAAATGATTTAACTTTTTCTTTGTTTAGTGCACCTCTTTCAACAACTATCTATGTAAGTATCTGCCAAAAGAGGAAAAAAGGAGCCGTGTGGAATTTGAAACATAACTCCGACCAATCGCTGATATGATATGCAGATGCCTGCCCTGATTGATATCCAAAGGGCTTTTGGAACAGACGATACCACTATGAATGCCACATGTAAGTTTTAGAAATACATGGTTTAATGTATCTTGCTTGAGAAAACAACAACTCATCTTGTGCCTTTATTCTATCAGTGTCAGCATTTACCTTTACAATCGCAGTATGCGTAAGTAATTTCCCCTGAGTCCCTTCCCCGTAATCGGGATTTGAAAATATTTCTGAAACAAAAACTTGACTCTTTGATTTTTTTTTTTGTCTTTCTTTCTTTCTTTAGCCCATCTTTTGGTCAGCTCTTGGTGATGCTTATGGACGTCGTCGAATCTACCTGGTGTCTTTTATCATTTATGTTATTGGATCGGCAGGCTGTGCTGTGTCTGTGAACATTGGTATGTTTATCGCATTCCGTATAGTTAGCGCCATGGGTTCTTCTTCGGTAACTTCAACAAAAAATGCTTTTTTGAAAGTTTTCCATAACCCATACCTTACTTCTCTCTCTCTCTCTATCTCTCAGGTTTTATCACTCGGAGCCGGTACTCTCGCTGATACATTTGCACCAGAAGAAAGAGGTAATGTTATACCAAGAGGCTAAATAATTGTATCTTTATCTCTGTCACTGACTTGTTTTACTGTCATTATAGGTCGTGCATTTGCTATGTAAGTAAATCCACTTGCCCAAAACACAAAAGCAAAGACAAAACTAACTGTTTGATATTCTTTTTTTAAATCAAGGTATGCCACTGGTCCCTTGTTGGTAAGACATAGAGCAAATTCATATCGGCTTCTATTCTTTGATACTAACTATTATGATATGGGAAATGCATATAGGGTCCTGCGGTCGGGTGTGTACATCAGAATACCACAATCACGAATACGCATACTAATACATGTAATGTTTTACTCTTCTCTTGACAATCTAGACCTATTATTGGTGGCTATCTGAATCTTGGACTGGGGTGGAGAAGTAATCTGGCCTTTGTTGCCATTTATGGCCTCATCATTTGGATCTTTATTCTCTTCTTCCTTCCTGAAACCATGCGACCAACACCTACTCTACCTGGTCAACCTCCTGTCAAAAAGAACCTCAAGAATCCTTTTTCGGCATTGGTGTACTTTAAATATACCAACATCAGTATATCTATATTCTTCTCTGGCTTGTCGTAAGTAGAAATAATGTCTTTGGAGAAAACATACTGTCCTGTGGTAACGTTGCTTAATTTTTTTTTTTGATAATACCTGTAGATTTATGTTCTTCTACTTGGTCAATACCACATTTACTCGAACGCTGGCGACTCAATATCACCTTGATACAGGCACCATTGGTTTATGTTACCTTCCTTTAGCATTTGGCGCCTTGGTTGGTAATCAACTGGGTGGACGACTTTCGGACCATATCTACAACAAACGTGTGGCGACAGCAAAAGCTAGTGGAAACGATCAAACTTATCCTGAAATGCGTATTAGTGGTCTTCTCATCGGCTTCTCGGTTTCCTTGGCTTGTTGTGGCTATATTGCGTATGGATGGTGTACTCGTGAAAACGTTCACTATGCGTTTGCCTTGGTAGCGATTTTCTTTTGTAAGTTGCATAAACAAAAAAAAAAAAAAAAAAAAAAAAAAGTGGGCGGGGTTTATAAAGTTGGCACTCTCTCTATGTAACTTTACACTAACTCTCCCTCTCAATAGTGTCCATTGGTTTGATGACTCCCACTGTCGTAGTGAACACGTACATGGTCGATTCTTTCAAAGGAAAAAGTGCGGCTGTGATGGGTAAGCTGAAAAAAAAAAGTAACCTACCCCCCAAAAAGAGTACCATGTCCATGACCTTCATCATCATCTTCTTCTTCTTCTTCTCTCTCTACAGCCTGCTCCTCTCTTGTACGGTTTTCCTTCGCTGGGATTGGCTCATTGATTGCTTCGGATCTACAACACGCTCTTGGCGACGGCATTCTTTTTACAGTCTGTGGCGGATTGTTGATTCTACTATCGACATCCATCTTTTACATCAAATCAAGACCGCAAAAATGGCTGGATCAGCGCTTAAAAAACGGCCTTACATAGTTAATTCATTGTAGTTTATAATTTTAGCTGTATTTTATACCTTTAGTTTATACTTTTAGTTGTAGAACATTTACTCTCCCCCCCTTTTTTTTTAACATCACATTTATAACCCTTTAGCATAACAATAATAAAACTAAAGATTGCTAAATGTCTCATCTGATATTACACATCGTATCAAGTTATTTACACAAAAAACCATTTTGCTCACGTGTAGGCTAATGTCCTTCCAAAAAATAAGGACTACTAATCAATTAAAAACATTGACATATACAAAGTATCGTCAAAGTGGTGCATCGGGATTTCAAATGCATGAATTTCGAATCTGGGATGGAATTCATATAAAACAACGACCGGATCTTTGAATTAAAAGTGGTAGCCGAGTAAAGAGTGGCAAGGCTTGCACAGCCCATCATGCACGAGACACTAATTTAAAGTCCGTCGATCATGCAAACTTTCTTTTTCAAGTTGATGCTGATATAGCACGGTGCCATTAAAGCAAATGCGATCATATCGATCTATATTAGCTATTTATAAAAAACCAATTCATTCCCCAATATCATTTCAAAAGGGCACATTAAAGTTTATTCATTCTGAATAATTTTATCAAACACATAGTACTACAAACTAAATTTAAATGTTACCACCAGGGAGATCATCGTCTTGTTCCTTCTTTTTCTTCAGATAATCATCCTCTAAGAGTTCTTCTTCTTCACCCACAGGCGCCACATCCGTTAAGAGATCGCCCTTGTCATTTTCCATCGAGCCTGGCGCATGATTGCGTTCAATCTGTAGTGTTGTTTCGCCATTTTCCAGAGTCTTGCACCTGACCTTCGCTATTTCCCCTGTTCGCACGCCACCATCAATCAATAACCTGGCCAAAGGATTCAATAGTGCCTTTTGGATCAGTCGGTTCAATGGGCGGGCTCCATACTGTGGATCATAACCACGTTCGCCCAACCAATCGCGTGCTGTAGTGTCCACATCCAGTTTGATTCGTCGATCCTTCACCCGATCTTCAACTTCACTCAGTCGGACATCCACAATTTGTCGTAAAGCCGAGCGAGAAAGTCTGTTGAAGATAACCTAGTTTAAAAGGGAGAGAGAGAAAAAAGAAAGAAAAGAAAGTGTTATCAATTGTCCATCCACCCATTCTTTTCTTTTCTTTACCATTTCGTCAATGCGGTTGATGAATTCGGGTGCAAAGGCTTGTCGTACAGCAGACATGACTGATTCCCGAGCACGAGGACTGACCACATCATCATTTCGACCATCAGTTAACAAGGCACCACTTCCAAGATTAGATGTCATAATGATGATGGTGTTTTTGAAATCAATCTTTCTTCCTTTGCCTATAAGAGAAAGGGTTGAGTCCAAGTGATCTACGATTTCTTTTTTTTTTTTTTTTTTTTTTTTTTTTTTGTTCCTTACTGTCAGTTAATACACCATCATCGAGTACCTGAAGCAGAATGTTGGAGACTATTATAAAGAAGAAAAAAGTTAGTAAACCATATAAAAGTCTATCCCAGTAATCTTTATTTACCATCACGATGTGCTTTTTCGATTTCATCCAATAAGACGACGGCATAAGGTCTACGTCGGACAGCTTCAGTCAGTTCACCTCCTTCTTCATGGCCCTAAAGAGAAGAAGAAAGTGAGTGATTCAAGACCTTTTTTTTTCTTTTCTTTTTTTCCATCCATGATAGATAACTTACAACATATCCAGGAGGTGATCCAATCAAACGGCTGATCGCAAACTTTTCCCTAGATAAAGCATCAAAGATTGATTACAGTTAAATATCAAGTCATTGTAGTTTTTTCTTCTTCCCATATTTAGACTTACATGTATTCGGACATATCAATGCGGACAATGGCATTTTCGGTGTCAAAGAGGAATTTGGCGATGGTTTTGCATAGTTCAGTTTTCCCTGTGCCACTGCTACCGAGAAACATGAAGGATGCAATTGGTCTGTGAGGATTTTGAAGACCAGCGCGACTGAGACGGACAGCTTCAGAGACAGCCTAAAAAAGAAAAGAAGAGGATTATTAGTTTACAACATGATGACTTGATTAAAAAAGTAACTAGTCTTACAAGAATAGCTTCTGGTTGCCCAACCACCCGCTCTGATAAAACATCCTCCATATGCAATAGTTTTTCCCTTTCGCCCTTCATCAAGTTCTACAAAATATAAAGCTGTGATTAGTACATTGTTCTGATTATATTCTCCAATGCCCTTTTTACTTACTCTGACAGGAATACCAGTCATTCGAGAGACGACTCGAGCAATATCATCAGAGGTAACACGTTCGTGGATAAAAGAATCAGGGTTTTCATCATCTAGGCTACAATAACAAAAAGTTCAAGAGGTCAAACAATTCATGATAGGGAAGTTTGCATTACCTTGGGAGCTTCTTTTCCAAATTAGGGATGACACCAAATCTTAGTTCAGAAGCACGTTGGAAGTTACCAGCACGTTGAGCTAGTTGATAAAAGAAAAAGATTAGATTAGTATAATCATCAATCATTACCATTATTCCTCTTACCAGTTTCCAAATCCACACGTGCTTGTTCCAAGTCTTGCTTGATCATTTTGACTTCATCCAACTTTTGACGTTCTTTGTTCCAAATAGAGTTCAACCTAGTACTTTCTTCTTGCTTGGCCTTGAGTTCCGATTCCAGTTTTTCTTTTCGTTCGACAGATAGGATGTCGGATTCTTTACGTAACGATTCGAGTTCAATTTGCATAGTCATGATTTGGCGATCGAGATTTTCCAAGGTTTCAGGTTTGCTTTCTTGTTGAAGTCGTAGTTTAGAGCAGGCTTCGTCCACCAAATCAATGGCCTTGTCTGGCAGGAACCTGTATAAAGAAGGATGATGAATTAGGTCGTGATATAAAAGCAATATAGTAATTTCAAGTTTACCTTTCTGTTAGATATCGGTTAGAGTTGATCGCAGCAGAGACCAAAGCAGAATCCTAGTATTTGAGATTAATGATAATAATAAGTTTATGTATTGGTCATTTTTCTACTTTTTTCAATTACCGCTATTCGCACACCGTGATGCACTTCATATCGTTCCTTGAGACCACGTAGAATGGAGATAGTGTCTTGGACGGTTGGTTCATTCACCTACAATGAATCAAGTAAATAGAAAAGAATGTTAGTATATATTCGAGGATCTTGTACTTTTTCTTTTTGTATACAATACCATGACTTGTTGGAAACGGCGGGCCAAAGCAGGGTCGGACATGATGTACTGAGCAAATAAAAGCAAAAACAAGATTATTAGTACCCTAAGAGAAGAGTCTATTTTTTATATTTACCTTTCGATATTCATCAATAGTAGTTGCACCAACACATCGAAGTTGTCCACGGGCAAGGGCAGGCTAGTAAGTAGAGGATATAATTAGTGATCTTGCATAACCAAACTTTTCTTTTTGTCTTTACCTTGATTAAATTGGCAGCATCCATGGCACCTTCTGATTTTCCGAGACCAAGCAGAGTATGAATTTCATCAATAAAAAGAATGATTTTCCCTTCTGCCTCCGTCACTTCTTTGAGGACAGCCTTCAAGCGATCTTCGAATTCACCACTAAAGGAAGAGTTAGTATCTTGTTATTCTTTGTTCATTTCATCCAAACTTACCGATATTTCGCACCAGCCACAAGAGCCTAACAGAGATAACCAAAAAAAAAAAAAAAAAAAAAAAAAAGAGGTCAAAACAGGTCATTTTTATATTTATTTGGTACTTACACCGAGATCAAGAGCTACCACTTTCCTATTCTGGATGGATTCAGGTACTTCATTGGCGACAATACGTTGAGCAAGTCCCTATTAGATAATATATTAGCATCAAAAAGTAAAGTATCTGTTTTACTTACTTCAGCAATGGCGGTTTTACCAACACTACCCCAGATATAAAAGTCAGGTTAGTACACAATGATAGAATTCATGCAGATTGTTCTTACCCTGCTTCCCCGATCAATACAGGGTTATTCTTTGTTCGACGAGCCAACCTGTAAAGACAAACATACAATGATTAGTCTATAAAATCATGTTAATAAAGATACACCTTACACTATAAAAATAAAAATAAAAAAGTGTTAGCATGATTGAACTTGTTTACTTATCCACTACTAATCCCAGTCATACCTTCAAGAGTTCGACGGATTTCTTCGTCTCGACCAATGACAGGATCTACAAAACAAAAAAAACAACAACAAAAAAGTGAGAAAAGAGTTCAAGTCAATAGTAGTGGTTTAATACCTAGTTTCCCCTTTTCAGCCATTGCCGTCAGATCAAGTCCCTATACCAAACGCAACAGTAAAAATAACAAGAAGTTTAGTCCATTAAGTTGTTACTGTTGTCATACTTACATATTTTTCCAGAGCCTTCTCTTCAACTTGTTCTTGATTAGGATTCAATCGGAATCCACCTTGACCTTGCCCAGGCGTGCCACCACCTACAAAAAAAAAGTTAATTCAAAACAAGTTGATAAAATAGTGTGATAATTACCTTGGAAGAATCGCTTGGTGGTAATAGGGAAAGCTGGAAGTACTTTCTTAGCTGCCAGTGTTGTTTGGAGGAAAGGTTGTCGTGTAGATGTCATTAACAATCGTTGGCGTGAGGAGTGATACAAACGGCGTGTGGTAATTGCCACCTGTTCATTACCAGATAGTAAACAGGGTGGTCTTTTTCCAACATGTCGCAAAGGTAAACTTTTAAGCATTTTTATTGTGAAAGAAGTTAAAAAAAAAAAAAAAAAAAAAAGAACAATGCGAAAAATTGGATCGGGGTGTCTGATAAACAGGGGATCTGGATTTGAAATTGACTTTTTTCTTGGGTCAAGGAGATGGTTCTGGAAGAGGCAGATTTTGGCTGATCCTCCCTTGGCCAAATATAGGTACGAACCATCTTTCATCTGGTTCATGCAAATAAACTAGTTGTTAACTGTTTTGTTTTCTTTCTTTCTTTCTTTGTATGGGGAAAGGAGTAAGTGATACCCTATTGGTGTGATCATAACACCCCTATTCTCATTTTCATTGTTCTTTTCTCAAACTCAATTTTGATGTACTTGACGCCTAGTTGTCGGTACTGATAGGAAAGTACAGGAAGATGACAGAGAGAGGGAGAGAGTCAAGGAAATGATGATACGATCTATATCAGATAGGCGGAATTTGAAATTTGGGAATGGCAGCGAGCATTAACGAAATGGGTCTTTTTTTTTTTCATGTCCCACCCCCCCTTTTTTTTTCTGACCCTTATATTTAAACTCTGTTTCTTTTATTTTTCGGGTCTTTCTTTTTTATTTTATTATTATTTACATATCACCAAATAGACAATGTTGGCTCATTTACCACCTGAATTACACACTCAAATCTATCAACTATTACCTAGGACAAGCATTAATCAAGTCTCATTAACCTGCCGGGCGTTATATGCGTCTGCTCTTCCAACATTATACAGCACCCTTGTCCTTTACACCAATACACATATTCGGCGACTTGAAACCAGGTTACAAGACGACAACGATGGACTCCTTTCTCAAGTGATTCGACATTGTACCAATCAACTTGTGCTTCAATGTAAACAAAGTGGACAACATCGCTTACTAGTTGACATTCGGCCCTTGTTATGTCATCTACCTCACTTGCGTCAACTCACATTCATGCACTTCCACACATTACCTGTCCACTATATCCGACCTCTCTTGTCCTCCTTACCTCAGCTTAAACAAGTCTCTCTTCGGTACTGTGACCTTGTATTGGATCACCAAAAGGATATTTTCGACAAAGCACCTCTAAACTCGGTCACCCAGCTGGAATTGTACTGGACCGACTTTAACAAACCAGCCATCCAATCCACCCTCTCTCTCTTCCCATCACTTTTACACATCCAACTCCTTGCTAACCACAATCGACACTATATGGCTAATAATCATGCGGTGGACCTGTTACAACAAACTTGTCCTCATATCACTAACCTCTCCATTGGATTACAAGAAGTCAAGGAACACACTTTGGTAAAATGTATCACTTCTTTTGGGCCACAACTCCAAGGTATCTCTCTTCAATGTCATAGTCCTTCTACTCTACTCGCCATCACCAAACATGCTCCTCTGGTTCAAGATCTCACTATCCGATTCTCATTACAAACAAACTGGTATCCACCACCAACGCCTGTGACTCGATCACCTAGACAACAACAAGGAAATCACGAGGAAGACGAAGAAGAATTTAAAATGGGTGGACTATTGAGTGTGTTATACCATTGTCAACGTCTGGTACGTGTGCAAGTCGAATCAAGATGTCCTTCTCCTGTGGGTGATGGTGATCTTCCGCCTATCGTCAGCAAAGCATTGGCAACCGTAGCACAAAAACGTATCACTCTTAGGCATACACAGGGTACCATGCATAACAATATCATTGCCTCTAATTTAATCACTCAACATGGAACAACATTCGATTATGGCGATACTAAAGGGGACAAGTTGACGGCTACAATGAAACGGGCCGACTTGGTTGGACATACATCATCAAGACATACGACTTCTTTAACCGCCACCACCACCACCACCACAACAACAACAACAACAAACAACGATCGGATGTCATCACCAAAAAGGTCCTCTTCATTCTTAATGGAAACAATCCTGGTGTTGGATGATGAACAATTAAAAGAAATCAGATCTCAAGTGCTGCCTCTGATATGATTTAACTAGTATATCCCTCCCCTCTCTTTATAATACCTTTTGTAAATACTACTTTAACTTCTTCTTATCGTTACATTTTTTTTTTTTACACCCCCTCCCTTAGTTAATATACATATCTTCTTTTAATAAGCCAAATAAACTTGTCTTTTATTCATGATATAATATGTAGTTGGAATGATAATTGGTTGCATAAATGGACAACTACTTTATACGACATCAGTTGTAAAAAAAAAAAAAGGTTTATTAAAAAGATAAAATGCTATACTAACTACAACTAGACTACCGTTTCCAGCATTAAATTTGTGATTCCATGGGTTCCAACTTGACAAAGACAAATCCACTTTTTTGCAAATCCTGTTGAAGAGGTTTGATAGCATCTCGACTGGTATCCGGCATAAAAATCACAATGGCTCCACCCGATCCACTGAATTTGGCATGGCCCCCATGTCGTCGTACGATATTCACCATTTGCAAATTCTTGGCCCCCACCACGTCGTCCCCGTACGTTTTTCGCCGGAGTTCAAAGTTTTCCGTCATGAGCTGTGCAAAGGCGTGGTGATCACCATTTTCTAATGCTGTCCGAGCTTGATCCGTCAAATTACCAAATTGTTGCATAGCTTGAATGATCTACAAAAAAAAAAAAAGTGAATCATGTTTCCCCAATCCTCCCTTTCACTTTTTTTTTTTTTTTTTTTTTTTTTTTTTTTTTTTTTTTTTTACCTCTGTATCGCCATTTAAAAAGCGTTGTTTTACTGTGCTATGGACTTTCCCCGAATCTTCTGGATCCGCCACATACGCCAAATACAAAGGAGGGAGTAGATTGGGATCAAGTGGGATATAGTTCCCGTGTTTGGCTTGATCCATGAGCGTTTTGTTAAAGTCCATGTAAACCAATCCACCATAAGTCTGGATGACTCGATCTTGTAAACCCGCAGCGATACCCAATTCATTCACTTCCACCGAGAGGATCAATCCAGCCAAGACCTCTGGTTGAATCTTGGGAATACGATAGAATGCCATCAGTGCTCTCCAACATGCGGTGATGATCGCCGAAGAACCAGCCAACCCCACCTGACGAGGAATATTGGTATCAAATAAGATCTGGAAGCCCACCTCGGTATTCAAAGGAATATGCATTCGTTGACAGTAATTGTAAAACACCCTACAGCATGCCAATAGTAATCGATCCGCATTGTCGTATCCATCTTGTTCGCAATCCAAAGCCAATGCATTCAGATTGGCAAATCGAGTAGGTTCAGTAGTAGGTTTGTGGATGATCTTGATATGCGCATTGCCACCTGTTCCTCCATTAGGCCACGATGAAGAGTCCTGGTCTGGTGTGTAGTTGGAAGCCAATGTCACCTGTGCCCAAAAGTTCGAAATTAAAAGGGACATCGTCTTGCCATTAAACCCATCACTAGGGTTACCCATCAAACCCACGCGTGCATAAGCCTTGACATTGATTTGTTGAGGAGGAAGATCAGTAGGAGGTATCTTGTCGTCGTTGCCCGTCATCTTCACCCAGTGTTGTTGATATTGATCGAGTGTGACTTTATGCTGTAAATAGTCATGACCTAATGTTGATCCTGGTTCAGATTTCGAGTACTCGAGTTGGCAATTCAATGGAATAGAGTCAGACAGTTTGGAGATGGAGCCTTCAGCCGTGTAGTGTGAATCATCAGGACCCTTTTCTTCCGCCAGAGCGATCACCGAGTGCCATGAGATGGGGACAATACCAAAAGGAATGATACTTGAGGGATTTTCTTCTTCACTAGCTGCCACGGCCGGCCATACCCTATCCACCATAATACCAACAGTGTAATAGAGGTCGCACGATATCACCACCGCTTCGCCTTTCAAGTCTTTCACCCGTCCCACCAATGCGATATCCTCCACAGGTCCTGCGCTATTCAAATTAAAGTATGAGTTGGTATTGTCTTGATTAAATTAACTTTTTACCTGACACCACAATTGATGACATTTGATTTAGGTAATCCAACACCGGTCGCCCATCGTTCAAAGTAGCGGTAGCTATAATAAGAGGAGTTAGAATATACAGAAGGAGAACTAATCACTTACTTGTGAGCATTAGTGACAACATAGGTTTGAAGGAATAAATGTTGGCACTGGTTCATGGTCCTGCTAAGAGCAGGTCGGGAAGAGATGGGCAAGAGCGCTTTAGGTACACCTTTCCAACATAAGAATTCAGGCCCTTCCTTGTTCTATTAAAAAGAGTCTGGTTAGTGAGTATTGCTAGTTTATTCTTTCTTATAATTACTTCAATGTCAATTTCAAGTTGACTAGGGAGACTATGGGTGGCAAGAATGACAAGTGTTTTGTTCATGATGTCAATGGGGAAGAGAGTTGGGAAAAAAAAAAAAGGTAGATCGCCAAATTTAAATTTTCCATCCCCGACTGACAGGAGGATTCTTATTGGACTAGGATATTTGACAACTCTATTCCCGCAATGCTCAAGACTATTCATGTCGAAACATGGATCAATAAACTAAAGGATATTACCAAAGAGCTCTATTAATATGACAGATAAAGGAGGAGAGGGTTAAAACCTACGATTAAAGTATGCCTCCTAAAGTGGACTCATAAGCCAATCCATGTTTCTCTCTCTCTTTTTTTTTTTTTTTTTTTTTTTGTCAATTCAGTAAGAAGCAAAAGATAAAAACTTCTTTATATGATACTCCCTGTATGTCAACATTATATCTGATTACTTTATCCTTCAATCCCCCCTCTCTGACTAGTCATCCATATTCTGACTTTCATGCTAAACTTGAGCCCTCTTTTTAAACCCAGACGAAATGCATGGCATGATTCTTTTTTTTTTTTTTTTTGCTAACTAACATCGGTGATGATAAATAAAGAGAATGCAATTCGACACATAGATGATACCATGTGAAATGAGGGAGGGTATTAACGACTCTATTGAGAAGACAAGGTATTTTTTCCAATTCTACTTTATTACAAAATGTTTCCACATAAAGGAGGTTTTAAGGCCAAATGTCTTAAAACTGTTCAAGACTGTATAGGTGGCCTTTTTTTTTTGTTGTTCCTGTGTAATCGTACATGCCTGTTTTGGATTGAGGTGAAAAAGAATACTTTTTCTTTCTTTTTTGTCAAGTAGCTATAGAGATGTATATTTAAATGTATTTCATTAGATTAAAGTAAAGGAAGAGAAAGTAAACACGGGTGAATGATTGATGAGAAAAGACAGTATATGCAAGTTGAAGCAAACGTTAAGAAAAGCGGGATTTGAAATTCAAGGTGGGAAGTATAACTCAATTTTGATTGGCGGGGGAAAAGTATTAAAGCAAACTTGATGTCTACCTCTCTTTTCTTTCCTTTTCTTTCACTTTTGCATACATTCAACATAATACACAATGGTATCTCCTTCTTTTAAACGTATTGCTTATGAAGATTTGGTCTCGTCCTCATTAGCTCATTGCATTGGTATGTTTCTCATTTGTCCCTCATTGATTGTGAAGCTAACCCTTCTTCCTTGTCTTTTGTAGATTTAGCAAGTTCAGCTATTGGTGGTACTATTGTTGCTGTTACTGATGAATTCTTTGCTCCTGCTTCCAACATGATTAGTCCTGCTCCTCCTCTCCATTGTCCTGGACGATTTGTTGGTAAAGTACTATATACATACACAAGAAACACCTTCTCCTCCTTAACTTTTTATCCCCCCTTTTTTTTTCTGATTTAGAAACGGGTGCCTGGATGGACGGATGGGAAACTAAACGTCATAACGCTACCTATGATTGGTGTATTGTCAAACTTGGCTTTGCGGGAAGAATTCTTGGGTTTGATGTGGATACTCATTATTTCACTGGAAATCAAGCTCCTGCTGCCTCCATTGAAGGTGCTTTTTGTCCTAATGGAAATATACAAGACAAGACTGTGCAATGGACTGAACTTTTACCCAAGATCGATCTTCCTCCCTCTTGCCATAATGTGTGTTTGTTGGATCAACCTACAGAGGTGTATACTCATATACGGGTTAACAACTACCCTGATGGTGGTATTGCGCGGTGTCGGGTTTATGGTGTTGTCAGTCCCATCTTCCCTAACGATCCTTCGTAAGTTCTCTAATGTCATCTCGATAAACACAACAACTAACTTGTTTTTTTTCCCTTCTTTTTTGGTGTATATGTATAGTGAAGTGATTGATTTGGCTTTTAGTGGTAATGGTGGTCGTGTTGTCCATGTGACCGAAGAACATTATGGCCCAGGAAGCAACTTGTTACTACCTGGTCGTGGTAAAGATGCTGATGATGGATGGCAAAGTAAGCGCTCTCGTGGTGGCAATCACTCGGATCATGTTATCGTCAAGCTGGGAGCCAAGGGACATTTGATCAAGGCTGAATTGGATACCTCTCACTTCAAGGGCAACTTCCCGCATCAAATCATGATTGAAGCAACCAACTCCAATCAAGACCTTCCTTGTACCAAGGCTCAATGGCTTACTATTGTTGACAAGTCCAAAGTGGGTCCTCATGGTCTCTTTTACTTTGATACTGCTCATACTGACAAGGTATTCTCTCATATCAAACTTAGCATTCTTCCTGGTAAGCATAATAATAACACTAACACTGGAAACATGACGCTCATTCTACTTTGTATATATTTGGGGGATGGGGAAAAATATGATAGATGGTGGATTAAAACGTTTACGTTTGTATGGTGTACGTCAAGGTGCCACGCTTCCTCTGCTTCCATGGAACGGATTGGCCA
This sequence comes from Chlamydoabsidia padenii, assembly GCA_025330725.1. NCBI lineage: Eukaryota > Fungi > Mucoromycota > Mucoromycetes > Mucorales > Cunninghamellaceae > Chlamydoabsidia > Chlamydoabsidia padenii. Next base: position 131,510 of record JAIWND010000004.1, on the reverse strand, counting down.
CACCCAAGAATGTGATGATTGCTGAACCAATGACAACGGCTGCGTTTGCTCCTTATGGTGATGTGATCGAAACCAAAGATACTGTCAAGATTACTGGCGCCAATCAAGGAACCGCCGAAAAATACCACAAAGTAGCCCAGATCAACAACTTGTTCCCCAACAATCGTGGTGTTGCCAACATGTGTATTTTCCACTGCCGTCCTACTACCGAACTTCCCTTCACCATCAAGATCCTAGAACGCCATCCTTATTCTAGCCAGTTTTTTGTCCCAATGTCTTATGGTCAAACACGTGGCTATTTGGTGGCAGTTGCCCTGAATGGAGCGGATGACAAACCTGATATGTCCACTCTCAAGACGTTTATTGCTTCTTCGACTCAAGGTGTCAATTATCACCAAGGTGTCTGGCATCATCCTATGGTGGCTTTGGATGATACAACAGATTTCGCTTGCTTTGTACATGAATCTGGTGTACCTCAAGATGATTGCAATGTGGTTGATGTTGAACCTCATGTAGTTCATCTCCCTGGATTCCATAACTAGTTTAGTCTTTTTTTTTTTTTTTTTTTAAACACCCATAGTGTATAGTGTGTAGTATTGTTGTATCTTTAATACCTCCCTCCCCTTTATTTTAAATTTTTAGGAATAGTCTATACACATACATCTTCACTTTTAAAACAATCATATACAATAAAGATGACCCTTCGTTTGATTCCGTATGTCGGGATTTAAAAATCGTCAATGCCACTTCCCCTCCATTGGGTCTCCCGCAGTGAATCTTCATAAAAGGGAGCTGAGTATGTATGTATTAGGTGTAACATGTGTATGGATTCATAAAGAGGCATTTAATGAATTCAAATGTATGCGAATAGCAGCTTTCCAACGAGGTACTTGTCCCTGTATTTAATGTGTCAACATCAAATAAAGTTCAAGTTCCGACCGAGGTGGAACGTTCACAAAAATAGTCCAGTCCTGATTTTATTTTGCTCTTTCTTTCTTTCTTTCTTTCTTTCTTTACTTTATATTTTTATAAACCAATATGATACCTGCGGATTTCCGTAATAGCTACTCATCTTTACGACCAACGTCTGAACTATTACGATCAAGAAGAAGCATATATTCTGAACATTGTAAGTATACATGCAGCAGACCTCGTGAAACTAATCCTACAAACCTTGTACTTACTTTTTTTTTTTTTTTTTTTTTTTTTTTTTTTTTTTTTGACAAGCCGAACAACTTAACAGCTGGTACGATGACTTGCAACGTTATGAAAAGTGCCTTGAAGAAATGGCTTCTGTCACTTTGGACCAGGTAAGGGGAAGAAGAAAAAAAAAAAAAAAACCTTGAATTACAACACGAATTAACAATATAAAACTCATCTTGCTTTCAACATTTACATAGAACTTCAAAGAAGAATTACAACACGTGGATCAATGGTTTTGTTATCTATCAGATGCAGAACGAACAGCAACCATCTATACACTACTTCAACACTCTTCGCCTATCCAAACTCGGTTTTTTATGAATATCCTGCAACAACAAAAACGCGACTCGATATTGACAGTGTCTGACCAAGGTAATACCATTATACTGTACGACACCCTTCTAATTTTATCTTCTCTAACTCACTTACCTCTTAATAGAAACCTCTTCATTCTATCAAGCCGAGAAGGAAGCTAGTCAACGTCTGATGAATGTCATTCCTTACAAGACTGGCGGGCATTCAAATCTGGTCTCTCCTCCACCTTCTTCTTTAACACCACAACCAAGATCAAAAACAGGTACTACTACTACTGCTTATAATCGACACTCTATTGCTTTTGGTGATATGGAGGATAATCAACAACGCCTGTTTCCCTCACCTTCTAATTCGACTGGTCTTTACGGCAATGGTCCAACCCCAACTCACTCATCTACTTTGATATCACCAAGAACCTATGCTTATCCACGATCCGTCCGCTCACGACCTTCTTCAGGTATCGATATTGATTCTTCACCCGACTTTTTTTCCTCTTGGCGATCTTCCGTGGTGGGTGGATCTCGCTCGACATCGGCTGATCCTGTTTTTGGCGAAGGGGACACGACCAAGTCGGCAATAAAGGGTGAGGCATTCCAGCCATGGGGTGCTCCTTCATTCAACGATGTGCACTCTTCTGCCTTGGATAAACCTTTACCACGAATCGGCACGGTGAAGGAAAACGACGAGGAAATCAATAGGGCAGGCTTTGGCACCACCACCCTCTTATCACCGGCTTTTACACAGTATTATTCAACTCCATCACCATCTTCGTCATCCACCACTTTTACACCTGCACTTTCACACCATCAGACAGTCTCGACGGACAAGACCTTTGGTGCCTATTTGGATCCGAAACTTGCTTATGGGGACGACAACGATTACTACAGTGACCAAAGTGATGATCGCAAACACAACAAGAACCATCTCAAACAACAACATCAACAACAACTGAACAAGGATAAAAAAACTGATGATACCTCTGCTATAGACATGGAACTATTAAAAGGTAAGATGAAATAAAGCAATACAACGGCAATCACTGACAACTTTTTTTTTTTTTTTTTGTGTCAGATATCCCTGGTTGGTTCCGCAGTTTACGGTTGCATAAATACAATGCGATCTTTGAACCCATGCGTTGGCAAGATATTATTCAACTATCTGATCAAGAATTACAAGACAAAGGTGTAGCCGCTTTGGGTGCTCGCAGGAAAATGACCAAAGTCTTCCAAACCATTAAAGATCATTGTAAAACAAAGGTAATCAAAAAATGCATCCTATCTACCACACACGTCCAAATAACAACTCTTTTTCTTCTTCTTTGGTAGGATATCCCGTATTAAAATCTATTTGCTGGACAAATAAACCTTCCTCCTTACCCCTATCTAGATATCATTCACACTACATCATTATACATTATACATTATGCAATTCCCCCACCCCACACACCCTAGATGATTTTATTTGATTAATAAAAGATGATATATTTTTATTTATAAAAAAAACAAGGTAAAATATCTATTGTAATCTTGCTTAGTTCTTGGCAGCAGCAGCAGCGGCATTGGCCTTGAAGGTACCCTTCTTAGCAAAGCGTTGGTTGCGGAGGAATTTAGCATCGACCTATATAATACATGAATCAAATTAGTAATCGAATCTTTTCTATAAACCTGCCTATATTCCAACTTACACCCTTGAGAGAGGGGTACTTGTGTTGACGGGGCTTTTGGATGCCGTTACGGTGAGCCTTCTTGTCTAGAGAGAGAGAGAGAGAGAAAAAAGAGGGGGATGAGAATGGATGAGGATGACATTTTTAAATCGTTTGGGCGCTTACTTTGGTTGTGGTTGGTATGGTTCTTGGACTTGGCCATTTCGTCACTACAGAAGGGAATCCTGGTTAACAATCATCTTTATGTGGTTCATCAGTTGTTCAGATGGATGGATGGATGGATGGATGAGTTTTACCAATAAGTTATACAAAAAAGTTAAAAAAAGTAAAAAGGGGGACCAGAACAGGGCAAGCAGGGAAAAGAAGAATATAATATTCAAACCCCGCCAAACTAAAAAAAAAGACCGATTACATAAAGAACAAGTAGTCTTGTCATGGATTGATGAATGTATTCATGTTATTAAAATGTGGTATGGAGTATGCCAACCAGCATTGTGTTGTTCTTTTTGATCTTCTTGGCCTTTTATTTCTCAACTAATCAAACCCCGCATTCATGCCAAATAATATTTTCAAATGCCGCTTATTCGACGAAAAATTCAAGTTACCCCTCACCAGTTCACCCCCAAAACGGGATTCATGCAAGTTTCCTTTTCGTCCGAGCGGCATGTATGATTATCAAATTTCCTGCCCAACACCATGTGCACATGGCAGAAACATACATGTACTATCAATATTTTATCGCATCACTTCGCACCGGGTTTATTGATTAAAAAGGGAATAACTTAAAAAAAAAGGTGTTATATACTGTAGTCTGGTATCCCCTAAACAAAAACGTACATATAATACAGATATAAGGATGAGTATATAACTACGGGGTGACTATATATAAAAGGGAATGGAATAAATATACTATGTATCTATCTAAAAAGTCTATTCATGGATGTTCTGCATCGGACCCTTGTAGAATTTTCTTCCACGGATCATCCAGAATATCAAAGCAAAGATGACGACGCCACCGATCATTAAGGAAGACCAGTTCATGTTGACAGGAGTGACAGGATTATGTTGAGGAATACAGAGAATAATGGCAAAGAAGATGATCCAAATGACAGAGATAAAGTTGATAGGTAGACTGAATTTGCCCAGTTTAAAAGGACCTTCAAGCTTGATGTGGCGTTTAAATACTATGCGACAGAAGAGAGGTAAACCATAAGATACATTGACACAGATGACCGCTGTAGACATAATGGCTGTCCAATACACTTCAGAACCGAATGCCTATATGTATAAAAAAAAAAAGACTTAGACCAACACTTTACTTTTTTTTTTTTAAGGTACTTACCGGCATAATGATAGCCACGACAATTAATAGTTCCAAAACAAGACATCGGTGAGGGATATCAAATCGATTGAGTTTGTACCAGAATTTGGAGAATGGGATGACACCATCGCGAGACAAGGCCCATAAGAGTTGTGCAATAGCCAATGCGTTATTTGCCAATGCTCCAAATTGGACCACAAGTAGGATGACCATGAGAAATACCGACATGGAAGTATTCGTGGTCTGTTGGAAGAAGGTGGCCAGAGGAGTGCTGGAGGTCAATAGGGCACCAACATCTTGGATCGCAAATAAGGTAGGAATCAATATCATCAGACCTTGAATGATGGACCCAATAACACAGTAGATGATCCCTCGAGGTGCTGTCACGTCGCTTCGTTTGGTGCCTTCAACGATCTGAGCAGGAGCAACATACCCAATCAAACACCACCCAGCTTGTAACATTCCAAGTAAAAAGGCCAATCCATCGTTATCCCATCCAGTTTGATTAATATAACCAGTAAATACCCATTTAGCATTTTGCAAATGATCTTTTGCCATTACTATCATCATCAGAGTGACAAAAAAAAAAGGTTAGATCGATCATGCAACGTGATGAAATATTCCATCGCCGATTCAAAAATGGTATTATTTGTACTTACCAATTGGGACGATCATCACAACTATGGTTCCCGCAAATGTCCAGAAGACTATAAAGAATAATAAAAAAAAAAAGTAAGTATTATTTTCATTACTGTCATGTTGCTTCAGTAAAGGCGGTTATACGTACCCATAAAGTAATTTAAATAACTGCTGAATCTTAGTCCCAAAAAAGCATAGAGGGTGGCGACTACTTGCATAGCACAGTAAAGACCGACTTGAGCACCAAGATTATTGATTGTCACGCCTGTTTGAATAGTAACAATCTGGAAAATAAAAGAAGCACAAGACCAAGCCAGAGTGCCCTGAGTTGCAATCATTCCCGCCAGATTGATATAAGCTGCCACCCAAGAGACAACTGGAGTAAAGTAATAATGTTCGTTAGTGTCACCTTTCCCAACCTTGTTCTTGTTACTTACATGGACCCCATTTTTCATTTGTCAGTAAAAAACACCCTATATCAAATAAACCCAACAAGATATCATAGTTAGTTCATACCTATTTAATATTCTAAATCAAACCAAAATGACTTACAAGAATATATTCCTCCAGATACAGGATATGCGCTAATGACTTCAGATATACCCAAGGCAATACACATGACAAAGGGAGACACAATCAACCAACCAAAAAACATCGACGCAGGTCCTCCTGCTATTAGACTTGATCCAAAATTAAGTAACCTATAATTGTTTTTCAAATTCCGTTAGTGAGTGTCATGTGGTCTTCCCCACCCCCCCTTTCACTTTCTTACCAGTTGGGCAAAACTGCCACTACAGCAAAACCAAAACCAAATTGGATAAGTTGATTGATTTCACGGTTAAATTCTATAAAAGTAATAATAATAATAAAAAAGGATGGGTCTGAATGTTCCATTTCTATTTGTGTGATGCATCGTTTTTATTTTTTACCTTGTTTATAGCCCAAAGCTTCAAGACGTTGAGCATCATAATCCATTACTTCATCTTGACTGATATTGCTTCCTTTTTCGGATAATGATGCAACTTTATCGTCTTGTTTGATTTCAGGCTATTTGTTCATAGAGACAATAAAGTAGAGTGAGTTTGGTGGTTTGGTGAGAAAAAAGGGTTAGCAACAACTTACCATTTCTATAGGTGAGTGTGTATAAATAGGAGTGGTGCTTGGAGTCTATAAAACTAAGGATATGGTCTGTTGTGTAGTTGTAAAGATTAAAAAAAGTGATGGAGTGAGATGGATCAATTCAGGTAAAAGAGAGAGAAAGAAAAGCGAAGGAGAAGAATCCAAGATTTATAGGCCGAAATCGGGTTTTGAAATTTCGCATTTCCCCCTTTCTAGCATGAAAACGATCATTTTGAAATTTGGATGTTTATAAAAGCATCATGTCCTTCACTATCTGATCTTTGGTCAAGATGACTAAGGATATTCCATTTTGAATCACTTACGAATAATGGCAACCTCAAGAGAAAAACGGCATGGAACTTTAATGTTAATCTCCAAATTGAAAACGAAACACAAAAAAAAAAAAAAGATATGATAAGCTGAAGAGATAGGCTTCAGACTAATCCTGCTTCGGTGTGGGAGAGGATTTGACCAAACTCCGATGCTATATCCCTCATGCGTTTTTTCTCAGTCCTCACCAGGAGATTTTCTTTTTATGTCAACAGGGCATTTCAAATGTTGGCTAGAAATCGGGAAGTGGATATAGCCAATCAATTATACAGGCATCTTTGTGTTACCTTCAATAGTACGACATTAGTTGTGATAGACTTGTCGTCATATAAGGACAGATGGCCAATATCGCATCCATCCTTTGTGTATTACAGACATATATATATATATCAACCTAACATAACGTAAAAAGGCAAAGCGGTGATTTTTATTTAAAAAGAGTAATCTATGCATATAAAACTAAAACTACCCGCCAAGACACCAAACATGTTCCCAATACCGAGTCATGTGCATACTACATTGACATGGTATATAAATAGTTCCAGATATATGCTATGGAAGTTGACCATGCAAACGAGGACTTGGTCGGCCTTATAGCACCCCCACCCCAGTTAAGATTGGCTGTGGTAAAATCGGAGGGTCATTCGTCGAGAAGAAAAGCATAAGGGACATCCATGTCTTGAATACGAGAGACTGAATCCAAAAGGCACCATTCACAGAGAGGAAGCAAGGTAAAAAGTTGGTTGGTGCTATAGATAGGTTTCCTAAAATAAAATAGATAGAGAGGATTAGTATGATCAACTAGACGCACGGGCCACTTACCTTTTTACCAAGATTTTTTTTTTTTTTTTTTTATTCAAAACAAGATAGGACCGGTACCAAGAGCTTTGTATATTACCTAGAGTAATTCTTTGTGCCATACCATGATTTGTCTTCTTCTGACATTATCACCTGTTGCACCCAGAACCACCAATCTGTTAATGATCCTATGTCTTGTTATCCTTCCTAAAAGAATATATAAAATGGCTGGAAGAAATACAGAGAGAGAATAGTTTGTTGTGTTGAGAATCCCGAGTCAAGAGAGGTGGGCTGTCTTGATGAGTTGTGTTGTAAAGTCCAATACCGCAAGTCGTGCACTGTCACTGATAACATCCTATCGGTAAAAAGAAACACAAGTTGGTTGACTTTTTCTTTTCTATTGATTAAGATATTCCCTTTACCTGCTATGTTCCCTCTTTCCGTGTTGGTGAATTAATTGTTGGCGAAGTGTTAGGTTATCGTCCATTGAAGCAAGGGCAGGCCAAGGGCGACCAGCAAGGTGTTCACATTTCAATAACGCATATTAATCAAGGTAGTCAATTATTAGAGGTTGTTTATGATATATATATATATATATAAAAAAAAGAAGGAAAGAAGGAGAGAAGGGTTGCAAAATTTTAAGGGGCCCAAAAAAAATATCTGCGTTTGAAATTTCCCACCCTTATTTGTCGAGACGTAAGGGAACGGAATTGAACGCAGACTACTTTGACACATATCATAGAGAGCCTCTTTATCAAAAGTACGCACGACTTTCCCGGTTTTATTGTGGAGTTAGAATGGAAGAAAACCAATTTGTACTGAGTAAAGTATGGCGGTCTTGCATAAAAGATTTACCGCCCCTATAGAGACAGATGGTCCTCCTGTACAGACACCCCTTCATGCATTCATTGATAACTGTGACATGTATGTATAAAGTTTTTATTGGTTAAAATAAAATAAAATAAAGGTATCAAAAAAGATAATATTGTACAAAACATCCAAAGATGACGAAGATAGACTAAAATAATAAGTGTATAAGTGTAGATGTATGGTAAAAGATGAGTGTGTGGAGGAAGAGGGGTGAAATTGTGTCAGTAAATCTAATCATAATGATCCCAACCATCCATCAAATCATTCGAATTATCTGATAATGTTGTTGAGTTGTCGTTTTGAGAAGGAGAGCCATTGGTTATAGGAGTCAATCGGGTGCCATTCTGTTGTTGTGCTGGATCCTTCAAGTGATGTTCATCATCCATTTTAACCAAAGTATGGGGTGCTACATCTATATAGATACAATAAAAAGTTAGAAACTAGCCCTCCTCCTTTTCCCTTTCATGACTTTCATACCTTGAGTAGATGGTTTATTTATGGCATGATGAGAGGTAGTCACCAATTCGATTCCATTCTGATGATCATTGTCCATTGATGAATGACGAGATCGCCGTGATGACTTGGCCAGAGATTTCCTTGATGATGACACATATCGACCCCCTATCCTATCCGAATTCCTTATAGTCCGTTTATCTTGTGGTGCACCAGGAAGCATTCGTGTGTGTTCATCATCATCGTCATCATCATCCAAAGGGTCGTTATCCATGTATTTTTCATCATCATCATCATCATCATCGTCATCCTTGTCGAATAAGTGTAATATACTGTTGCGGCGTTGTTGTTGTTCCCCAATGTTCCGTTCGTCGTCACCATCCTGCGTTCGACCACGTTGAGGTTGACTGCGTGAATGATGTAAAAGTGCCACACCAGAGCAGATGATTAAAAAGCCAAAGACGCAGGTGGTAACATCTGTTCCGGAAGCTTCAAATCCACGATAAAACACAGTGGCACTAACAATAGTGAGAGTGGTGAAGATGACATAATAAGTCGGGGTGACCAAGGCAGTGTTGAAGATATTGAGTGCTTTGTTAAGATAAATGATTTCCACCATGAGTGTCACCAGAGTGAGAGCCAGCACGAGATACACAAACCAATCGTCGAACTGATTTTCCACCGCCAAAGAATGGACAATGGTTCCACCGATACCTTGAGTAAAGACCACCGATAATGAGCCTATGAGAGAACATACCGTGATATAGACCAGCATATTTTGATTGCCCCATCGAGGTCCACAGTAAAAGACGAGGAAGAGAGATACGCCAACCGCAAATACAGAGTAAGTCATAAACCCTAGCCAAATCAGTTAGCTTCACCACTGTATGTTCCTTCCCCTCTTTTTTTTTTTTTTTTAATTACCTGTAGACAACATCAGGGCCCTGAAAGTTGCAATCGTATTATCCGCCGCCCCTTCTTCAGGTGCATGCAATACAATGATGATCGCACCCAGGACACATTGAATACATCCGATGACCCCTTGGAAAGTCAAGCCTTCCTTCAAAAAGATAGAGGATAAAACAGCACTAGGTCAAGTGAAAGAAAAGAAAGAGGATAGGTATTAGTATTCTTCGCGATACTATTCACTGTCTTTTTCTTCTTACCTTAAAACCACACTGAGGGCACCAAGAGGAGTGACTAGAATAGCAGGGGCAAATGCGTAGGCCACAAAGTTACAGGCTTCACCAACAACCACTAATAAAAAAAAATAAAGAAGATTAACCAAGCGCCTATTCCCCCCAATGATTATACCACTTACTGAGAATCATGCCTGTCCACCACATGGCCGATTTTAAATACCCATATCCTTCCCCGGCAGCGCATCCTATTACAAAGAGATCGGAGTTTTGAGTAACATGATGTTAAGAGAAGAGGGCTACGTTGAATTTTTTCTTTTACCTGACCGTGCGTTTGAGTCCAAAAGACCCTTTTTCTTAAAGACAAAGCTACTACCAATAAAAACACCTATATTCATACAACATCACCAATGAAGAGATAGTTAGTTAGATAGACTGAATAAACTTCCCTTGCTACTGTTTTTACCCCAACCCACCTCCATTATAAACCTTTTCTTCTTCTTCTTCTTCTTCCTACTACCCATCTTCACTACTTACCGCTTGCTACCGCCAAAGTCACACCAATACTTTTATAAAGAGCCCCATGAGTCTCCATAGTTTCTGATGCCAATCCAGTATCCGACATATTATTGTTGATGTTATTGATGGGATGATTGGCTATTATAAATCCTTACCGCCGGAATCGTCGTCGTCACAAAGAAGTTGAAATGAATAATTAACGATGGTGAGGGTGTGTCTTGTTTATTGAGTGACTCTTGGTTGATGAGTAAATCCAAGTAGGAAGAGTGATCCAAGAGGTAACCGATTAAAGGAAAGAAGAGAAAGGAAGGGAAAGAAAAAGACTTTCCATTTTTTATTCGATTGCGAAATTCAAATCCCGATCGTAGCAAAAAGTAAACCAATCAAACTGCCAGATCAAACCTTTAAAGAGGTGCGAATATGAGAAGATGCGGCGTTTAAATCTATTATACACCTAAGCCAAAGAGGGACTTCTGCTCATCCAAGCCTTACTGAAGTATCATTGAATCAAAGCCCAACGGGACCCTTTGCAGATCAATATGGACGCAAAACGCCTTGACGATCCCACAAAATCAAGTCTTGTACCACAAAGAAGTCGGTAACACAAATATTGGTTTTTATTATAAGATTATTGCAATATACTTGTAAATACTAAAAGGGGAGAAGCTAATTCTAAAGGGGAGCAGGGTAAAGCAAGTTGTAAATAAAAAGAGTATATTAAGGATGTCCCCCCTCTTGTCCTTAAAAGTAGCCATAAATCTTTTGATCTTGTGTTTTGAATGGATTGTGATCGGTCCTGGGTCCAGTTCTTGTCAACGCTTCACGCGGCACTGAGTCCAATGGAGATGGATCATGAGCACCCAGCAAATCATGGGTACTTGAAACCTCACCAAGTTGATGCGGTTCTGGTGAGATGGCCAAAGTCCCATAAAACTGCGAGTCGTCAATATCATGGTAATAGCCCATACTTGATTGCTCCGCCATACGAGTTGAATGATGTCCATGCAAGGCTTGAGTCAAAAAATTGTATTTGGATAATCGCGCTGATTTGGTGTGATCTTCTTGTTCAAAGTCTCGGAAGCGTGCCGCCCGTAGATGCAATTGTCGTGAGCGTCGTTGCCATCGGATCAAACCCAGAAACAGTACCACCGCACCAGCAATAGAGCCCATAGTCACCCCAGCAATTTGACCACCTGTTAGTGTTGCAGGCAAGACCGATGGAGAAGGTGCGTCGGTGCATACATTGCCACTGCCACAGTAGGATGACAAGCATTGGAAGTCTTCGTAGCATTGATCTCCATTGCTCTTGAGAGCCACACAAGTCTTGAGAGCCGCATTACAAAAGTAGTCACCAGGACATATTCCACCGATTGCATGATGGTCACTGCCACATTCGTTCCTGCCCAATACTAGAGATGGTACCGCTGTAGATGAGGTGATAGAGAATGTGTGTGTCGAATAGAGTGTCGATGAAAAGGAAGAATCCTGAGTGGTGGTAGTCGCTGTTTCAGACGTGGACATGATGGTGCTACTGAACATTGTGTATGGTGCAATTGTCGTTGAAGACGTTGGCGAGTATGATGCGATGGTGGTTTCCATATTAGATGATGTTTCAATAGTCGTGATGGTGGATTCCTCTGTGGTGCTGATTTTAGTTTCGCTTGATGTTGTTGCAGGCGACTCCATGCGAGTGTGTGATTTAGTGGGCTGAGTGGTGGTCATTGATCTTATAGTGGTGGTTTCTGCAGTAGAAGTGACACTTGTAGATTTAGTCGCAGTAAAAGTATATTGATCAGTTGTTGCTAAAGAGTCTGTTGATGTAGCCATACTATCTGTGGTGTCTGTGGATTGATATGTAGTTGTTGTACTTTCTATTATGCTTCCTGTGGTGTCATTTGTTTCTGATGCTGTTTCTGTTGGTTCTTTAATAGAGGTGTTGGTTGCTGTTGGAGTTGGTTCTTCAGTAGAGTGATCAGTCGCTGTTGCTGTTGCCGTTGATTTATCAGTAGCGTACTCGGTTGATGTATGTGTCGGTGTAGCCATGCCTGTGTTGTCCAAAGTGTCAGTGGGAGAAGAGAAACCCGTCGGCTTGTCCATTTCCGTCGATGTTGTGGATTCCCTCGTAGACGCTTGATTTTTGTTAATAGAAGAATCGGCATGTGTGTTTTTATCTTGCTGGTTTGATATGTCTGTTATCAATGGTGTATTATGCATGGTAAAATCAAGGCTCTCTTTTGAATCTACGTGTTCCCCACAAAAGAAAAAAAAAAAAAGATAGTGAGCAGTCTTGTTTTGTGGGTCTTTTTTTTTTTTTTTTTTTTTTTTTTTTACCTGTAGAGGATATCTGTGTTGGCAAAGCACGTTCCAGGAGATAAGACCTCATCGCCAGATCGTCTTGATGGACTAGGTAGATTAAAACAGTAAAAAGGTGTGATTATGTATTCTTTTATACCAAAATGAGTGTATTAATTTACCTTGAGCATCGATTAAGGATATGGCAAAAACAAAGTAAAGGAAGAGAGTCAGAGGGACCAAGGAATAGCAGTGCTTAAAGAGGAATGTCAACTTGAGGGGTAGGAATGGTAATGACATTACCAAGGAATGGATTAAGTATGAGAGTAAGAATAAGGTATAAAAGTGGGTTTCACTTGGAAAAAGTGTGGAAAGTTTAGATTGAGATTGGTACAATTAACAATGAGGAGTGAAGGAAAGAGAGAGGAGAAAATAGGAAAAGAGGATTTTTTCATTTTTACCGTCTGTCTGTGGGGATCGGAGTTTCGTGTGACACCACGACTTCACCCAAAAAAATAGTCCTCAGACTGACTAGATATGGATCTTTTCAATAGCCTTACTATTCAATAGATTTAAACCTTTTATTATAGTTCTCTGATAATACAAAAAGGTTATAGAAGTACACTGAGATATACTTTTCTCCCATCATTTGAGGTACGGTTTATGATTCTCTGTTGCAACAGGTACATGGACTTCTTCCAAGTGCGGCGATTGAATTTTGTCTTTTTTTTTTTCAGTTTGCCCTGGCTCGCTACTTTTCTGCTTTTGATAAGAAACAGGAAGTTGTCAAATCTAGCCTGTTAGTGTCTTTTGTTAGTACTCAGCCTCTTGCATTAAATCACAACTTGAACCGCATAAAATGAACATGTTCTCCTTTTCACTTTGACTAAATCATGTATGGTATGGCTTCAGTTCGTACCAATAGACATCACTATATAAGTCTTAGTATTCTAATTTTTAATATAAAGGAAACTACTGCTGTGTACCACATCAAAAGCTTAATTTTTCTACGCAGATACTTTTTGATAGGAGCGAGGATGATTGCCCAAAAGTACCTAGCTCGGTAAACGAAACTCGACCAATCATTTCACTTAAATGAGATGGGAGAACTCTTCCCCCAAAACTCACATAAATTGAACTCCCGACAGGCTTTCAAACTTATTGCAAACCCCGCTTACCCTCGCCTTGAATCTTAAGAGAGCTCTATTGCTTTAATGGATAAGTGATGCTAATGATTAAAGTGGCGATGTGGACATTGTAGCCTATTTCCAACAAAATTTACATAATGGCCATTTTATCAAGTCCACTGTATGGAGTAGTATAGCCTCAAGACTGTTTTACCCTGACTTTTGTGGAAAAAAGTTGCAGAATGAAAATTGACACACAAGACAAAACTTGGTTCAAAACCCGCTTCCTCTCGCCTGGAACCTTAAGAGAGCTCTACTGCCTTGATGGCCAAGTGATGCTAATGACAAAAGTAACCATGTGCATTCCTTAGCCTATTTCCAACAAACTTTACATAATGGCCATTGTACCAAGTTCCTTGTATGGAGCAGTATAGCCTCAAGATCGTTTTACTCTGACTTTTGTAAAAAAAAAAAAAAAAGTGGGTGTAGAATCGGAGGACATCTTTATTTTCAGGCGATTTAAGGGTACTCATTTTCAAGCCTGGCTGGATTTCAAATTACATGATTTCTGGCGGAAGGGAAATGTTCCTTGATTAATCCATTAAGCAAAGACAATATTCTGTAAAAAAAACTAAGAGACAAATACGTGAGACAAACAAATAAAGGAAGTTTATTATTATTTATCTAAAATAGGATTCCAAAAGGACTAGGTATTTCAAATTGACTAGGGCTAAAGTAAAGGTAACCCAGGCCAAGTATGCTGCTGTCGTGGTAGTAATCAGCCTTGGCTTTGTGGTTCTGGGTACCAATCGTCTAACAGTAACATGTTGATACTGTAGTTGCTGTTTTGGTGATTCTATAGTATGTGTTGGCTAACTGATAAAAAGTAGTAATGAGTAAAAGAGAGTCGTTTATTTCGATAAAAGAAGAATCGGGAGTTTAAATTAAAAACAAAATCAGGGATTAAATACAAAAAAGTAAAATTATATAAAGTGTACTAATCCATTAGGCTTTTTCGTCGATCCTTGGCCAGAAGGGAGATACCTTTTGTATGAGTAGAGCCATTACTATCTGCAGACTTGAATACCTTGATTTGTTCAGTGACATCCTGTAACATTTCCAAAGCCATTTGATATATTTCAGTGCCTTCCTTGTTATACATGAGTGAGTTGGTCAGCATCAAAATAATATCCCGTTCAAATTCGAGTGTGTTCCGAATGGTCTGCTTCCCCAAAAAAGAAAAAGTTAAATACATCATGTCAAAGTAGTTGATTTATTCAACTTACCCCATCACGAATCCTATTCTTGATTGATTTGAGATCCAAAGGGTATTTGACAACATTATAGTAAAGAGGCGCTTGAGTTTCCTTGATTGGATTCATAAACATGGCTCCATTCTTGTGATTCGCAATTTCCCGCCAGAGATGATTCACATTCTTTTGCCATGACTTTTGTCGTGGATCGTCCTTGGTAGAGCTAACACTTTGTCGTTTGTCAGATGTCGAGGTTGTTGGGGTCGCCGCATTGCTGTCGCTTTCCGCCACGCTGTCAGACCCATCCGCCTCCTTGTCGCCTCCGTCTTTTGGTTCTGTCGATGATTCTGTCGAGAGGATGGGTTTTGACGGCGCCAGATCACTACTAGTCTCTGGTGTCATTGCCGTGTTAGTTGGTGAGAGTGTAAGTTGTTGCGCTTGTGGTGATGTTGACGTTGTGGCAGGTGGACTGGATTCGGGTTCGAGTGTTTCAGAAGAGTCATAAGGAGGAACTTGAGTCGAGCGATCTAGTTGTTCGTTTCCAACGCCAGAGGGTGCTTGAGTAAAACAAGTCAAGATGTTAGTTTTTTCTTTTGCTTTGGATTTATATATATATGCTTACATTGTTTTTTGTGATTAGATGAGGCAGGTGATGACGAGCCTCTATCAATTTCAAAATTGTCCAGTCGTTGTCGCTTTGGTGATGATTCTGTAGCAGAATGTTGATCCAAATCGGCTGCAAGTAAAGAGCCGTCTGTATGCCGCCTCTTTGAGCCGAGCTCCGTAGGTGATGGTTCGATGGTAATTGGTCGATCCATTGTTGATGTATCAAGATCCGGTTTTGAATGATCGGATTCCACTCTAGTCATTGGTTTACTGCCCTGGTCTTCTGGTTGTGCATCCTGTTCCATTGGTGCTTCCTTGTCATTGAATTCCGATGCTGATTGATAACTTGCGTCTGTTGCAGGTGAGTAGGTATCAGTATTGTTTTTGTGTTCGTCAATGATAGGAATAGTGATGCTTTTATCGTGTGGCGTCGCTTCCTGTTGTGTACTAGTTGCCGCCGCCGCCGTCGTTTCGTCAGTTGCCACCCTATCTCCATCCAAGTCGGTAGTGTCTTGTTGAGTGCCACCCTCGCCAGTCAAGAGAGAAGAATCTCTAGTTGCCGCCAATGGTTCACCTGTCAGAGTCGCCAGTTTGGAATCCATAGCCCCAGATTTGATATCGTCAATTTCCGAAATGAGAGCCAAAAACCGGCTTTCATCTTCTTTAATCAAGTTCTTCAAGTCATCAATGCGTTGAAAGTAGAGTTGGCGGGCAAGTTTAACAACCTTGGGCATGTCTTGAGTAATAATGCTATTGGCTGTTTTGTATTGTCGTGGGCTACTAGGAAACATAAACACAGGCGTTAATTATTATAATAAACAAAGACCGTGTTGTCCAATGTTACCTTTCAGAATCCATATTTTCAATCATCAGATAGTATTGCAGAGAACAATTCTAGTATTTAAAAGAAGGATTAGTAAACAAGAGCAGTGTGACTTGATGATAGCATACCTTTTGATTGAAGGTTTCCAGTTTTGATTGATCTTGTAATAGTGGATGTTGTTTGAGTGTTCGAGCTACCTGACTCCAGTCGTCTTCACCATACTTATTGACAGCTTGAGCTAGGAGCAATTTTTCTAGTACACTCCATTCTAGGACCAACGTTGACATTATATATAGTAATCAATCTAGATAAAAAGCTGAACAAGAGACAGACAACCCACTTGGTCCAAAAAAATAAAAATAAAGCGAAATCTATTTGAGTTCAAATCCCGCACGGAATCGCGGAGCTTGTATGAATCCACACAAGGGAATAAGCCAATGGTGAATGTGTGTATACCGCATTTGAAAATGATTTCCCCCTTTTTTTGTGCCTTTTTTTTTTTTTTTGAAGTTGAATGACATTTTAAGCATGACCTGAGACACACAAGAATCCAAGCTAAATGGCCTAGGTTCGAAAGGAAGATAATAAAAGATGGTACATCCTTACATCATCAAGAAGAATTAATGGTCATTTCAGGATCGACTACAGCGGATGGCGGGATTTGAAAACGTCATTTTCAAATCATGCGTCTTCGTATTCCCCCCCCCCACAAACAAAAGCAAGATGGTCAAATCAACCGGTTAACAGACACCCCCGCGTAGTTTATTAATCAAGTATAGTATAAAGATCTTTATTGTCTATTCTAAATATAATCCATCTAAATCTATTTTCCTAACACCAAAAAAGAATTACACCAAGACCCGATTGATATCCAACAGTTGATGATCAGTCAAAGGAGAAGAATGTGATTGTTTCAAGGCCAACATGGCGTCGTTCACATAGTGAGTCTGACGCATACCCGTGACGATGGCGCCAATGTCCTTATTAGCGAGGTATATCTGCAGAGCCTTGACAGTGAGTGGTGAGTGACAATCATTGGGAGGCCAGGAAACCAAAGCGGCCAAGATACGATCCAGATCATTGTTCTTCTTCAAGGTATCCATGTACGAGTAATTGACAAGACAGGTAATGAGATGATGCATGGCGTCCTGGTACACGTCGGCCCATTCGATATAAGCAGGGGTATCATCGTTGGCTGATCTAAATTGAGCAAGATCCATTTCCAGGCGGGGCACCACTTGAGACCGTAAATAATGCTGCGTGGCAAAATGATGCTGACCTAGACGTTGTAGATTTTCCGACAAGATCTGACCCCATACAAACGGACTGCTAGTGTCTTGTTCGGGTAATTCGGATAACATGTCGACTTCTAGTTGTGCTACACGTTCGAATGCTTGTCGGAGGTCGTCCATGTCGGTAGGTGAGGGTGGCATGGGGTTGTACAAGCCACGGATCTGACCCTGAGGTGTGATGGCATTCAGAGGTCGGTTGGCTAGCCAAAATATCCCGTGCGCATCCAGTTGATCGAGCCAGCATAAGTCCTGACCCAGGTGTTGTTCATACAGATTGAAGGGGGCTTGCACCGCACAGAAATGATTGTCTTGTGGTTGATCGCAGGCTGATAGAATAGAGGTCAAAGAGAGGTGGTCGGCCGCCGAGTGTGAGGATCCCATCGTGTTTGAGCATACTCCATACCCTTTGATCGTGCCCTGTCGTACCAACGTTTCGAGATACTTGAAACTATCGCCTAGTTGTTTGTAAATATCACCCCGGGAAGAAGATGCCAGGAGCATACGTTCGGGAGCATTGATCATAAATATATCCACATACGAGGTTTGTAGTCGTTCCAAGGACTGTTCCAGTTGATCGGCAAGAATGCGTGGTGAGATCCCATGGTAGCTGTTGCCTTGTACATGCACATAGTCATCGCCACCAGAAGAAGAAGAAGAAGTATCCAAGCGTTCAATATCTTGTTTAGTAAGGTAGCCAGCTTTAGTCACCAATGTTACATTCTAGTTCATCCCCATGAAAGAAAAAGAAAAAAAAATCAAGTTAATTCCTGATCTTTATTACTTGTTGTTATTATTGTTGGTTTACCTTGCGATCGACTTGACTTGAAGCCAAAACATCACCCACTAGTTGTTCCGACCGTCCGTTTTCAAAATTAGCGCCAGTGTCGATAAGATTAATACCTTGATCCAAAGCATATTGTAAAGCTGCCCCATGAGTTGCAAGATCACTGGCACGATAGCCACCAAACCCAAGTCGAGTGACCGATTGATTTAATTTGGGAATAAGACGTTGAGGTAAAGTTGTATCGTTTTTACTGTTCGTTGCCGAGAACGTACGTTTCAAGATGGTGGACTGTAATAGTAACTTTTTACACCGACTGGTCGAGAGCATAATATAAGGTAAAGAAGAGAAGGAAAGAGAGGGAAAGAAAAAATAAAAAAGTAGAGGTCAAAGAAAAAAAAAAAAAGTCGGGATTTAAAATCATAAAATGACAGCCAGGACCAAAGACTGCGCTTGAAAATTAAAGGGTATGCTACAGATGATCCTGGGGATGTGGTTGTAGTGTTTGTAGGAAGGGTTGATCAGAAAAGAATCAAATGACCTGTTTACCATACTACATTGGAATTTCTCACCAGTTAAATACACCTTACACACAAACGTCACCTGAAATAAGGATATATGTGTAGCATGATATAAAAAAGCAACTATTGTTACAATGTCTGAAATAATAATGAGAACGAGTCTACTCAAAGCACCACGCATTCACTTTTCCACAATATTTAAATCCCGCCAACACTCCGACCCACTGAAATCATGCATGAGTTCCTTTAAAACACCACCATTAAATCCAACGTATGTGTGTATTAATATGTTTTTTATTACTTGAAGGCTTTTTTTTTTTTGTTATAACAAAGAAGAATGACATGTTTTATAAGTATGATAGTAGGATAAAAGAGAGATAACAAGGAGGTATATGTATGATAGTATATAAATAGATAAATAAAGGTATATAAAGTCAAAACAAAAGCAAAATAAACTACGATCAACGAGTCAAGAAGGGGAAGATAAGAGAAGATGCATCAATGGTTAAGAGCCCGTACACGTTTGACTGTATGAGTGGGACTGATATCAGAAGAGATACTGGATCGTTTTCTACCGTTAGATCCCGCATCGTCCTTGTTGTCGTAAGGATAACCAGGCGCCTTGGCATACCAATGAGATGTAGAATGGCTGAGAATCGAGGAAGTAGGAGGAATGTGTGACAATGTGTTGGGCTTGTATTTGACTTGTTCTTCCTCCTCCTCTTCATCATCATGAGGTGGGCTATGTGGATAAGTCGAGCTGATGGCTGTTGTTGTTTTGATCATGGATTTCCGAGCAAATGTATCATATTCATTTGGTGAAGTGGTGATACTAGCAAGTCGAGGTGGTTGTGATGAGTATAAATAGTTCGAGTGGTTGGATTGATTTAGTGGTCTTGAAGAAGGAAGAGAATAGTCATAAGGATGATTCACCAAGTAAAGATCGTTTCCATCCGAGGTCATCATGGGAGCAATCGTGCCAGGTACAGGGCTGCAACTACCACTTGGCAAGTCAGTGGGATCATTACTTCGGAGAATACCTATACACACAAAAGAATGAATGCAAAATGAGTATGTTTGATATATATATATATATATAGAGAGAGAGAGAGAGTTAACTTACTTGTAAAAGAATCAGGATGATCTAGTGTGTTATTATTAGTAGAATCCAAAGAAGATCGATCCCAAGTAGGCATAGAGAGACCATAAGAAGGATCTTGTCTGTATTGATAAGAAAGAGGTGCCATTGATCTTGCTGGTGGTGCCATCATGGACATTGGAGCACTTGCCTGACACGTTGAAGGAAGCATAGACGTTGGCGTGGTGGAAGGACACAGGAAGACGGATGGATCATCAGTGAAGAGAGGGTACAAGATCTCGGTTATCTTGAATTTGGATGCTAGATCTTTTGCCCGTTCAAAAGTAATCCTATTTATATCAATCAAGTTAGTCATAATTGTTTTTTTTTTATTGTTTTGTTTTTGTTTTTATTGTTTATTATTTGTAAATACTTACCACACACCTTTCAAATGCATGGCACCGACTTTGACGACCACTCGACCTTTTTCATTCTTGAGGATTCCATCACGTTTGCCTCTTGACATGCCCACGACATTAAGTAACTTGGTACCATTGATCATATCATTATCTAAAGTTAACAAATAAAAGGGTTAAAACAAATCAGGAGAAAGTATTGGGGAGGGGGAAGTTTGTTTTACCTTGACGGCGGGCCACACAGACAGATTTAGCATCGACTTGATAACAAACAGTTCCTTCATCTTCCCAAACAGTTGTTGTCAATTTTGGTCTTTGGATTGGTGCATGAGGAGATAATGAGTAACAAGAAGTAGAAGACGAGTAAGGAGGAGTGGGTCTTGATGCTTGTGAATAATGATGATTGTTTGGCCATGAGAATCCACTAGGAGAAGACCATCCGATCATGGAAGACGTGGTGTGAGGCAGACTTGTGATGGAGTTGTTTCTGTGTGAGACAAGACTGATTGAGTCCGAGTGTGGTGAAGAAGATGAAGAGGTGGCGGATCCATTGTTATACGGTCTAGCATCCGAAAAAGCACTTTGGGTGACCATGGATCGATAAGGAAGAGTCGGTGGTGGTGAGTAATAAGAAGTGTGATCAGAATGTTGAATCATATAAGATGATGAAGAAGGTGTTGATGTGGATGTTGGATACATGCTGGTGTTGTGATAAAGTCCTTCCATTCTATACTATGAAGACGTAGCATAAAAAAAAAAAAGTTTAGTTTTTTGTTAGTAAACAAGCCAAGGCACTTTTTTTTTATTTTTGTTGTGATACTTACTAAAAGTTGTTTTATTTTGAAGGATGCAAATAGATAATGATGATATTGTAAAACAGAAAGAGGAAAGAGAAGGAAAGAAATAGGAAAAGTGGAATCCCGGTTTTTTATGGAAAAAGGATATTTTAAATCCCGCCCATGATTTTTTTTTTCTTTGATGATGATGATGATAACCTCGTTTTCAAATAGACAGTGGCGGAAAGACCTAGAGGAAGAAAAAAGGAGTCTATACTAACCTGTGATAACTATATATTTGTTTACTGTTGTTGTTGTTTTGTTTCTTTTTCTCTTTGCTGCAAGAAGAGGGGTAAGATATTAAGGTTTCCTTTGACCTGCATTTTTTTTCTGGCGGAAAATGAAAATCGGTCCCCCCCCTCTCTCGAGCGGCATAATGGACCTCGTTCTTGTTTTGATGATGATGATAATAATGATGATAACATGGAGACTACATAATACTGATGAAAAAGGGGGAAGGCTATTATAGAGAGAAAGAGATGGAGAATAGATCCAATTAAGTATCTTGTTGGAGATACTTACCAACAACAACAACAGCTTACCCCTTTCATTCTCCTCATTCAAGCGCCCACTGGATCCCCTTGAAAAAAAAAAAAAAAAAAAAAAAAAAAAAAAAAGGTCATTTCCCTCAATGAATCATGTTTAAAATAACAACCTAGAACTTTAATCCTCATCTGCTACGATACAAAGAAAGAAATGACTCGGTTTATTTACGAAACAAATAGAAGGCTCATGGATCGACGCCCTTTTATAAAGTAAACATCGAACCCATCATGAAGGTCTTACTCTTCCGTGATGTTGATATCTATTTGTGTCTCGTTTCTTAATGTAAACGAAATAATAAAAACGATGTGCGGGATTTGAAAACTCCGTTTAGCGGCATTGACATTATCAAATGGTTTGATCTTGTGCAACCTATCATCTGTCTTGCTGATTTCCCGAGGATGGAATCACGCAAGTGGCAATCAAAAGGTCTTGATGAGCATGTGCAAAATATAGTAGGTAGAGTTGGAACTTTCAATCTCAACTAGTCTGGCGAACAAGGGGGAGTTTTCTTTTTCTTTCCCTTGTTATAATGAGCTAAGACCAACAAAGAAAGAAGGGTATGCATCTTCATGCAGTCGATATCCACTTTCCATTTAAAACAACTAGACCATTTTGTCATCATCAAAAAAGTGCTACACCCCAACAAAAAAAGGTTTTATATATTATGAGGGACCTACAAATATGGTAATCATAGAGTAAGAGTGATGCATGCTACGCTGGTATATCACCTGATCCACCAACTTGACAAAATTCTTTATGGTTTCAAAACCACTTGGCTCCCCCTTCTTTTTTTTTTTTTTTTTTTTTTTTTTTTTTTCTCACCCTAGAATCGAATAAAAACTTCTTTAAAAGGTGACATTAATCCCCTCTATCCATTTCACCAATCACCACCACCACGATCTATATCGTCACGACAGACCCCTCCCCCTTGAACTCCGTGTCATTTCTAAAAGACAAACAAACTTTATTATAATAAAAATGTAATATGGCTATCCTAACTAGTTCCAAGATGTCTATTATAAGAGAGAGAGAGAGAGAGAGAGAGAGAGTTGATATTGATGTCGATGTCGATGGAAGGTTTGGCTTTGTTCCTATATAATGAATTAAATGCAGATGAGTTAGTCATCAGTAAAACCGTATTCTTCTTCTTACCTTGTTGTTTCAGGTGACCATGGGCGGAAAAAGTTGGATGATACCATTTATTTGGGAAACATATAATATAAATGAGGTAAACGCATGTATCTTTTTGGGTATGTATCTTCTTTGTCAAAACTTACCTAATGCATTATTTTTTCATCATTACCATCCTTCCCCCCCCCAAGTGAGATCCAATTTGTTTGTGTGTAAGAGAGAGAGAGAGAAGCTGGAAGAGAGATAGAGTTGCTGAGCATGGCATATAGTATTGACATACACACACAGTCCATTCCTTACCATTAGTTAACCTTAAGGGTCATTTCTATATCAATACAGTATCACCGAGACTTGATCAATATCATTGTCCATCCTAAATTAAATCAAAATGTATGTTAATTAGTTCAATAACAATTTAAAAAAACTAAAATGTATGAGTTAATGTGATGTCAATCTGACACCTTCCATTCATAAAAAAAAGATGTATAACCAGGGATGACCTAAAGACATAAAGAGAGAGGGAGAATGATGAATTAAGATAATGATTTCATAACTTGTCATACATGTTTTCTTACTTATCTAGAGTGAGAGAGAGTGAGAGAGACCATTTTTATTTCATCAAGACGTCATGGTTTGGGGGGGGGGTTACAGTACCAATTGCATCAATGTTGTTATATCAGGGGATAGTCGCTGTGAGGCTTGACTTGAGTGCTGGAGTCATTCATGCGTTTGATCTATGCATGTCTGTTTCCCTGCGTTTACATCTAGTCAGTTGAGGTCTTTCGCCACCAATCACACCAATAAAAGAGATCGCGCCAAAGTATCCGTAGAATCTAACAAAAAAAAAAAAAAGTAAAAGAAGAATGAGATAATGTATGTAAGAAGAGTATCCAATAAACATGTTTTGTCAATCAAGAACATTACCTTTGAGTTGTGTTTATCCATGGGCCAGCATCTATTACATTAAAAAGAAGAAGCGAGACAACAAAGTAGTAATGGTTGAAGAAGGTAGCCTGATTCCTGTAAACCACCAGCTCCGGCCCCAGTACCCAGGAGTGATATTCGATACTAGGAAGAACTGTTGTGTGCGATTCCCCTATCAACTCCTAAGATTGAAGTGACAAAATAAAAAAATAAAAGTAAAAGGAAGAGAAAGGTTCAAACCCGCCAAGTCAAAAAAAGTTTAAATAGACATCAAATATTCAAATCCCGCCATCGATCATGCAACAGAAAAAAGTATTTTATTTTTTATTAATTAAAGAATGCAAATGAATGTAAAATGATAATAATGATAATGTTCAACACAGTAATAAAGATCCAGATCAAACCCAGTTATTCATCCGAGTCATCACTATCACTATTTTGTTCATTTAACTGTTGAATCATCATCTGGCGATCCGCGGCCTTGCGTTGTTTCGATTCCAAGAGTTTCTTCATTTCCAATCCACGACGAGCCCCAAATGACTTTTCCCATTCGAGTTTGACATGCTTGTAAAGAGACATGGTAAACCGAGCATCTTCCACTGACGAGTGACTTCCCGCCTGGATAGAGATCTTGAGCACCGAGTTGACGAGTTTCTTGAGCCCCGGAGTACGACCATCTGACAAGTCCCGGAATGGTTTGTATTTCGAAGTATCACGGATCAAGAGTTTGGGATGATTCAACATTAGGACTTTAAGATCGTTATGTACCGCATGACCAATCAACACACGATCCTTGATAATATCAGCTACTTGTTGTTGAGCTTCTTTAAACGTACATCCTAATCATTATAATAATAATAAAATAAAAAAAAAAGGTTTACTTTCATGACTTTCTGTTATTCCCACATATGATTATCTCTTTACCGTTTTTCAAGAGTTCAGGTGTGATTCCACTAACAAAGGTTCGATAATCCGTCACAGGTTCCTTGGTCTTAACAAAGATATCCAATAGTACAGCACCATTGTAGTTTACCAAACTAGCTCGTGCCAAGGCTGATTCTTTACCATCCGGTCCAACACCCACCATTTCACAATCCATCGCTACATACTTGCCGATCCTAAGTAACAATAAAGAGTGTGAGTTGGGAGGGATTAGGTTCTTGTTCACTTACTTTGCTGCTTTGCCCTTGACTGCATCCATTTGATCCACAATCAACTTTTTGCGTTCCCGTTCTTCTGTTGCTTCTTCTTCTTTAGTGAGTTTATGTCCATACGCCTGTTCCAGATCTTCTTCATTGACTTCAAACCAAAGATCATCCTTGTTGGGTATCACCACTTTGTCCTTTTTATCACTACTACTATCACTAGTTGGAATAAAGAAAAAGGTAAAAAGAAGATTAATGATTGAATGATGGATACAAATATAATTACTTGCCTTTTCTGTTTCTTGTCTGTTCGTCCTGGCTTTGTTGATCTTTTTCTTTTTCCTGTGGTGGTGGTCTGTGTCGCCTGAATCGTCTATCAAATACAAATGTACATATAAAAAAGAGGATTAGTTTAGTCTTATTCTTCTAGTTTCAGAGGATCCATGTCTTACCGGTAATAGTTTCTTCCAGTTAGAAGAAGGGGCAGTCTTGGTATTTGATTTGGCTTTCATGTTATAAAGTACAAGTATCGAATTCAAAAGAGAAGGGAAAAAATTTCTTTCCTTGCTTTTTTTTTTTTTTTTTTTGCGTGTGGAAGAGCGGGAATTAAAAAAGTCGGGACCCAAAGTCCCCAGTTACATGATTTTTATTGGATGGTTTTTATTTTATTTCTAAAAAGTAAAAATGTAATTGCAAAGGTGGGATAAGAATAATAATAAAAAAAAAGCTAAAGATAAAGCTAAAGATAAAGTAATGAAGGAGATTTAACCGTGAACTTCAAATAAGCATTCAATCCAACGGCAAACAATAGGGCAAAGCAAATGACAGTAGGACCAACCATATCATCGTAAGGACCAGCGGCACGTTGACGGATCAATTCCCGACGACGGTAGTAGAGCCCCATACCATAAAGCAAAGTGGAAAGAGAGACCAAAGTATAAACCACACCACTGACTTTACCGACGGCATCACCTGCGTTAAAGAGAGCAATGGAGAAGGTAGCCAATAAAGTACCAAAGGACATCCAGGAGAAGTAAGTACGTTCGTTAGCAAAGAACACCTTGGGTTCCACCCGAAGAGGAGTAATGACCTTTTTCGGTACTTTAACACCAGGAGGTAAGACTACAGGAGATGATGATCGTTCATGAGTACCAGTAGTAGATGCTTGTCCGAGGAAGATGTGTCGCATGAGTCCACCCAGATCATTCATACAACGCTGTGGCCAAGAGGAAGATTCGTCAGGATGATGACTAGGACGATCAGGTTCATTGAGTCTGGGGAATGTGGTATAGGATGAGGTGGAAGCATGTTGGTTTCGTTTTAACAGGCTGGTTCTTTCATTATTGTTGGTATCATCATCATTTGTTGTTGTTCTTGTTGCTGTTGATTGTTGAGTATCGTCTTCGTCATCCTGTCCTTTGCCTTTGTGAGGGATGGTGGTGTAATGTAACTTTTTGCCGACAGAAGGTGTTTGGGAAGGAAGCACAGGTAGTTCGTTCAGATCATCCTCCATTTGTGCCAACCAGTAAGGTAAGAGTGCCACCCGAGTATCAAACATAACCGCAATACCATGAACAAATTTGCTGAAATCAAAGGCTTCATCCAGAATTCCACTTTCTTGTAAATCAGTGACCCATTCAGGTTCAGTTTGACCAGGAGCAAGATCCATCTTGATTTCAAATGTAGCAAATGGATAACGGTTGATATCAGATTCATCAATGTTGGAGAATGGGAATTGGATATCAGCATCAGGTCGTCGCCAAGCATCGTCAGGTCGTCGGATCATCTTATCGAATACACCAGAATCTTCACGCAAGAAACAGAGGTCCGTGTCAAGTGCCATACGAACACGCTTGTCACCGGGGATTTGGAAGGCTGTTCGTTTATAGTAAGTTCGAAGTACTATGAAAAGAAGAAGAGTGAGTTGATAACCAATGATGATATTAGTATATATTATCTTACCTGGTTGCATCTTTTGATTGATAATAGTCTGTTGGACTTGAGTCACTAATTGTTCAAATTCCTCCACATCCTTGTCAGTTTTACCAGCCGTGTTTCGTAGTTTTTGAGAGTACTTGTTGAGATAAGCATGTCCACCTTGTAAAAAGTCATTGATATACTTGTCCTTGATCACAAATCTGTCCTTCAATTCACCACAGTTTTCTTCAGCCAGAGTACGACGTTCAAATGCAATAGAATTATTACGTTTAGCAGTACCATACCAACGGAGACGAATAATTTGAGATCCCTGGGCCGATTCCACACGAGAGTTGTAAGCATCCAGATCAGCATTATCCAAGTATAGAGTGGAGATGGGAGGATCAATGTTATCCTTTTTACCCGTATTATCCCGATACACCAATACAGGAAGATGACGAAGGACAAAGGTCTTGAGTTCCAATACATTATCAGCCTGGACAAAGAACCGTTTAACAATGGTGCGAGATTTAGATGAGTGAGGTTCATCGTGTTGTAAGAGTTGATTTTCTTGATCCATCATCATCATTAGACTGTTTGCAGGTGGTTGTTGGAAGGACATGGTCTTGCCACCTTGACGGACTTGAGCAAATAATTGAGATAACTTGAGTAGAAGAGAATCATTGTTTTCATTCCAAAAGGGACATTGGTTGAGTCGGACCATAAACATTGGACGCAAGACATAATCAGTATGACGATCGTGTTTCTTGACAATCTTCAAGAACCCAGTATAATTGATTCTTGAGTAGCGTGCCAACCGGTTGATATCATCAGCAATGTCGTTAATATTCTCTTGTATCTTGCCCATTTCTTCCACAGAGTCGTTGCTTGGTAGTTGACTGGCAATTGTTTCCGCCCAATGATCCGTCCTAACCCTAATATCCTCCATTTTTTCTTGGTGGAAAGCATAAACCTGAAACAAATTATAGTTAGTTTCATAGATTACAAAGATTCATTTCATCCATGACGGAGAGAGAGAGAGAGAGAAAGAGAACACGGTGTACAAAGTCATTAATACTTTACCCACTATGCCACCATGACTCTTACACCTCCCTCTCCATCTTTCTCAGATGAGATTCAGTCCTTGCTTGCTTACTTTTTCCAGATTATTATCCAATAGTTCGACAAATTCAGTTTCGTCTCGTTCAGAGAATGGGGTATCCTTTTCCGCCTTTCGTAGTTTCTTCTTTAGACCATCATAATCGAGATAAGCGTTTTGCCATTCAGGATAGATAGCATCCCTAAGTTGTGATCCAAACTTCATGTGTCGTGTGTGTGAGAGAGAGAGAGAGAGAGAATGGGAAGGAAGAAGAGAGAGAAGAAGATAAAACCAAGAAAAAAAAAAAAAAAAAGTTTTCCGGTGGCGGGGGTTTAAAAATCTACCAGGTCTTGTTCTATTTTAGGTAGATGAAGCGAGAGTCGACTAGTGTGGAAAAAAAAAAAAAAAAACTATCATCTGACCCACTTCTCTGTATGTACCTTATTATACTTGATCACCTCACTTTATCATTGGCAATACTTGCAACGAACAAGAAAAGCATAAGAAAAGACATTGACAGTAAGAATGAGCTACATAATGTTGTGCTACCTTGATTCGCGGGCACGTTTTGACAGTGAGAGAACTGATTTGGTGTTTTTTGTTCAATCGCCGAAACAATGCACCAGTTACTTTTGTTGTTCGTTCCTTGGTATACATTCTCCGTTCTTCCTTATGCTCTCTGTCAATGTAAATAAAATAGATACTCAACAGTCTCAATGAATGAATTGACCGATTGGGTTTCGATTTCTCATCTGGACAAAAAGCAAACTTTCCTTTTAATGGAGACTCGTTTATACGTAATTATACCAATGTTGTTAAGATATTCATTCATCTGTCCATCTTGACCGTGGCGATGCATAAAGTCCCTTCACAAAATAATTTGCTTACAAAAGGATACACACAAGCTCTTGTTTGATGGATAAATAGAGTCGAGTAACTTGGATCAATTCGTCATTCATGCACTGTGTCATATGGGGGATCAATTTCTTTATTTGACACGGGCGGGATTTGAAAATACACTGGCATTTTTTTTTTTTTCTGGCGTCTTTTCGAATAATAAAACTTTGGGCTCCCCTATTTTCTTTCTTTCTCTTTGCTTTTCACTTCTTTTTGACAAACTTACATGGCTTCTAATCAAAAGGCAGGACCTTCCAACAATCGGCAACAGGATGAAAACTTATTGGCTCTTACACAAACATTAGAACGTGACCGTAATACCGACCATTATGATCCCACTCAAGATAAAGAAGTCAGACGTAAACTTCGTCAGGATTATCGTCAATTGATACGAAACACAGAAGGTAATAAAAAAAAAAAAGTGACTTTTAACAGATGACTAATTATACTTTTAATAGATCACAGAAGAGAATATGCTGATGTGAAGGATCATGGTTTGGAGGAAACACTCAGTCAAGCCAATCTGCTATTTACATCAGGTAAGAACCAATCATAAAAAGACTATATCCTTTACTCACCTACTTTATATAATAGTTAAAAACACGCAGGAAGGGGCTTTGGATTCGAAACTACTGGTGCTCTCGGCTGAAATCACCACACAAAGAGCACGTAATCTTCGACTGGACAATCAACACTTTAATACTGACGAATATATCTCCAAATTGAAAACCTATTGTGCCCCGGATCGGAGCACATCTCAATGGAATTGGGCCAAGTTGGGACGACATGCGGCTAAATTCAATGGTAAAGCTCATTCCATTGACTTTCTGTAAGTATATATATATATATGTATATATATATACGTCCAACATACTCTCTCTCACACACGCACTTTACTTAGTCTTGGTCCTCTCTCGGTGGAAAAGAAGATTCGTAAACAGGTGCGTCAAATTCGATTGACAAAGAATAAAGAAGATCTCGTACAACCTTCCAAGGTAAGCAGGAAATAAAAGGGGTCCTTTTTTTTTTTTTTTTTTATTAACCACTTTGTCATATAGCTTAAAGAAGATGATATACAACAACAAACTAACGAAACTTCTGCCAACGTCAATGACATTTATCGAATCCTCGACGCCCATGGTCCAATCAACTACTTTAAATTCATCACCAATCCCGAATCCTTCTCACAAACTGTTGAAAACATGTTTTATGTTTCCTTCTTGATCAGGAACAGTGTGGCGGAAATTGATGATACCAGTGGACAGCCCATTTTATCAACCCGGGCGTATCCTACTATGGAAGAAATGGTGGCTGGATTGACGAAGAAACAGATCATCATGAGTCTCAGTATGCCTCTTTGGGAGGTAAGAATAAATAACATATCAAACGGTCACTAACTAACTAACTAACTCTCTTTAGGATATCATTCAAACTTATGATATTCAAGCACCTATTATCCCTACTCGTGAAAAACAAGCAGCAATGACCGGTGGTAAATGGTATTAGAATAGGGTATATTAGATGATTAGTTTATTTTATTTTGTCCCCTCTTCCCCTACTGCACATTGTATATATATATTTAATATTATGCCCACCAATAAAATCAGTTTCTATGTTATCATTGATATAGTCATTAGAATGTATGCTATATGTATTTATTTGGTTTATGTAATAAAAAGATCCCATTTAACAAATCACAATTTATTTACAAAGTTAAACATCTACTTTTTATTTATTGGTGTACTTTTGTAATCATATCACGAAGCATATGCCGCAAATAAGTTTTATAGATGCCTACAGCGCTAGGCGGTTCACGTGTGCAGATAGCTCCATTTTGTTCGGCTTCGAGATGTTTGTTGTACCAGCTATCCAGCTGTCGAAAGAATTCCATATGGACATGAGCAAGAGTTTCTTGAATGACAGGAAAGAGAGAGACATTCCAAGCATCAGAATTGGCTTGTTGTTTAACTTCAATAATGTTATCGTGTTGTTCCAATGGCCACATCCTTGTTTCATCATCGAGAATGAGTGGTAAAGTCAGTGATGATCCGAGTGATTTATCCTTGAGAGCACAGAATGAGAAGAGGGCTAATAAGTCCTTGGGTGGTCGACCAGGTTCATGTGATCGTTTGATATAATCATGTTCACTTCGTGCTGAGTATAAAATTCCACGTATCCTGGTGCGTTGAGGATCCAATACATCCACCACATTTTCAACATAGTATTGGTCACTATAATTATATAAAAAGGGTAGAAAGAATCAGTCATTGTTTTTGTTCAACCATTATATGGTTTCTCTCTTACCCTAGTGAGCAGACAGAGATATCGTAAAAGTTTTGCGCCCATTCCAGGAATTCATGCACACGTTCAGTTAGCACCACCCGTCTTTTATCTTTATCGTTGAGTGTCGCTACTCTATTGCCGTCTAAATCCAATAAAACGTAAATGTTGTTAGTCCATATTCGTTCATTCATTCATTTCATCCATTTTATCAATACTTACATCGAGGTAGATCTCTTTCTGGTACAAACCTATCACTACCTTCACCCACCAATCGCACCAAAGTATCGTCCAAATCCAGTACCAGGGGCAGTTTTCGTTGCATCATTAGTTCGTCCATTGATTCCTTGACAATTCGCATCACATCATCGTGTTTAATCAAGTAGCCAAATAACCATCTATCAAATAAAAGTTGTGAGTAGAGACCCTTCCGTTTTCTTGTTTCAATAGCAATACTTACTGTCGATCCCTAGACGGCTTCAAGTGGACTTCCCATAAAATCCCATCTTCTGTTCTACAGGCAATATAAGCACTCTACAAAAAAAAAAAAAGAATGAATTCATTGTTAGGGAACTTTTTGATATTGTTGTTTTTTTTTTTTTTTTTTTTTTTTTTTTTTTTTACCTTTCTAAGACCATAAAGATCTTCAAACCAAGGGTGATCAGGGTAATGGAAGACAAAGCTATGAGGTATATTGCGTTTGGCCATCAACACAAACAGACCCCTAGAGTAAGATCCTTGGACATCATATCGATCTTCCAATAACAAACGAGGATCGCTTGGTCTATAGTCAATTTTGTGTGTGATCAGTTCGACCGGTTGATCAAACAAGGATTGTTGTTGTTGCGAAAGGGGTCGTCGTGACATGTGAGGTTTGTTCTTGGTAACTTGTTGCAAGCACAGTTTGGGACGCCAGAGGCCTGGGTGATCAATGATTTCAGGACTGAGTTTAGGACAAGTCGCCGAAGGAGGAGTGGATGAGCCTGATAATGTAAGTACCCGTTTTATATAGGTAACATGGTTAAAAAGAGAGAGAAAATAGTTAGCTTCTATAGGGGGTTGGGGATATTGTTGTTCTTTTTATTTTATTTTACCTAGACTTGTCATGGTCGTACCAGAGAGTTGGAATGAGGTATCGTTTTGCTGATTGTTGTAAGATGATGGTGCTGTTCGTGGATAATGGGCACTTTTATTGAGGCAAGCTTGAAGTCCACCACCAAGTAATACGAGCGTCTATCAGATAAGAATATGAGTGAATCAGTCAAGTATAAACAGGATCAGTTTCAAGTATAAACAGGATCAGTTTCTTTATCTTTTTTTTTTTTTTTTTTTCAAAAAACGTACACTTTTATCAGCAAGCATCTTTGGATCCATAGGTGTCGGTGTGTGTGTAGGCAAGTTGTAACTCGGTTCAGAAGAACTGGAAGGTTGAATATCACCTATAAGCATTGATTTGAGATCCATTATAAGACGTCTATGAGTTGGGGAGAAGGTAGATTGATTATCAAAGAGGAAAAAGAAAGAGAGGAAAATAACACTTCATCCGCTTTTATAAAAATTGAGCTGGCCATAGCGGCATTTGAAAAACAGATTTAACTTTTTTTTTTTTTTTTTGATCAACTCATCTGACTTGGTAAAGGACTTGCTGCCATTTGATCTTAGTTTTAACAGTGGGTACCGTAGAACCTGCACAATCTAATTTACTAGAGTAAGCTATGCTCCACTAAAGAAGCACTCTTCAACAGGTACAAAAGTTCAAGACATTTTCAAATCCCGCTTTCATACCTCAGTGTCGCCATTACTTCTTCTGTCCACTTCACACTGAGCCCACCACATCGACTAGATTGTACTTTACTTTGATTACATATGGATATTTCGCCATGATGTTTTCATGCTTCTCCTTTTTTGTATCCCCACCACATAATGCATTTAAAAAAAAAAGACGAAACAAGAGTATCACATTAAAATCATGAACAACTCTTCTCTCCCCCCCCCATGAATGATATGCTTTCAAAACGAATATATGCAAGATGGGTAGTGAGGATCAACTCAAAAAGTGGTGATCCCATCATTTTGGTTGGAAATAAGGGGAGCGGTGTGACAGCCGGAAGACCCGACGAGCGGGATTTAAAATCTTGGCAAAAAGAAAGGATGAAAAAAAAAAAAAGTGTCGGGAACCTTCTCTCTTTCTCTCTTTAAAAAAATAAAAAATTCACTCCACAATGTCTGACGAAACCACCAAAAAGTACGATGATATGACAGCTGAAGAACGCGAAAACTATGAAAAGATTGAAAAAGCCAAAGAAGATGCCGAACAAGCCGCTCTTCCCTACAAGTAAGTTTGGAAAAAGCTATCAATAGATGGGTAAACTCATTATTGTGCGTGTTTTTTTTTTTTTATTAGGTGGCGACAAACTCTACAAGATGTAAATGTGACAATTCCTGTACCCAAGGGTACTCGTGGCCGTGATCTTGAAGTGGTTTTGAAAAAGAAACATATCAAGGTGGCACTCAAAGGCCAACCTGCCATTTTGGAAGTAAGTAGAATAGAAACAACATTCCACTTTAAACTAACCCCCCTCCTCTCTACTTTATTAGGGCGAATTATGCAAAGATATCAAATTAGATGATAGTACTTGGTCAATCGAAGATCAGCAACAAGTTGAAATCCACCTTGAAAAAAGCAATCAAATGACTTGGTGGGAACATGTTGTGACCTCGGCACCAAAAATCAATACCAAGAAAATCCAACCTGAAAACTCGAAATTGGATGATTTGGATGGGGAAACACGGGCCATGGTGGAAAAGATGATGGTAAGAGGAAACAAAAATAGATACTGATACTGATGGATTCTTATTTAATTGGGACAATAGTTTGATCAACGCCAACAAGCTATGAATAAACCCGATAGTGATACCTTACGTAAACAAGAAATGTTGGAGAAGTTTAAAAAACAACATCCGGAAATGGACGTAAGCACCTATTATTGACAATACATGGGAACTCTGATACTTATTATTATTATTATTATTATAACAATATAGTTTAGCAAGGTGAAGATGGATCAATGATGACGACATGGTTAAATAGATAATTTATTACATTGTTTATTTAGTCAATTACTTTTAATAAAAAGAGTATGGATGTATATATGATTCCTTAGTTGTTGCATGGACTATGATTTATTATGTAATAGGGGGAGGGGAAGTGGGAAACAAGTGTATATTATAAAAAATAAAAAAAAAAGGTGGACTATAAAACAATTCGAATGGACTACAAAGTGTGGATGTATATGGGGTAATAAATAATGGGATGATGACAATATAATAAATGGAGATGTGATATGATATGGATAACTAATTGAAATAAGGGTGTGCCTACAAACAAAACAAAACAATAAAGTTAGTAAATGTTAATCATCATCTCTTGTAGAAGCCATTTACTTACCAATAATTGAGACGCACTGCCTCGCTTTATGGGATCACGACTAAGTAATGTCTTGATCAATTGGCGTACATGGATATTTTTGACTTGTCGATCGAGCTGAGGAATTTCCAATTCCTTTTGCTCGTTCCATCGTAAGCCATTGTTGAGTATAGGGGTGGAAGAAGAAGGATGGGATACAAAATGGAGAATGGTTTCATCCTTGATGCTACTGGCAAAGAGAGGTCGTTTGGTTTCGAGTTCATACAAGACACAGCCCAAGGCCCAAAGATCCACACTTGCCGTGGCCACCACCCCGTTTGCACCTTCTAGACCATAGGTTGTTGCCCGCGCTACTTCGGGTGGACAGTATCGAGGAGTGATCACACCCACACATTCTTCACCAATCGTTCGGCTGGCTTCAAAGTCGATCAGTTTCCAAGGTTGATCCACATTATGCATAATATTGCTCGGCTTCAAATCACAAAATGCAATCCCTACATATATAAAGTGATGATCAATAAGATGACGATGATATATTGTTTCCTTTTTTTTTTTTTCTGTATAAACTTACCTTTGTCGTGACACCATACAAGACATTCAATAATATCACGAGCAATTGAGAGGGTACGTTGATCGGACCAATGAGTAGCTTGAGGTTTGGCTTGATCAGGTCTGGCACGACGAATGGCGCTTGATAGAGTTTCATCCAAACGTTCCATAACAGTGACGTATTTTACATGATCGTCATCGCCGTCGTGATCCAAGAAGGATTGTCGTGCAGAATCGCCCAATTGTTGATCTAATGCTGAATCCAGGGACTGTGGTGTGATCAATGCAGCAGATATCGGAGAGGGTTGACTTTCATCTTGGATCGTCAATACTTCTAGCAGAGTGACAACATGATGAGACTTGAGCTTGATCAGAGTACGGCATTCGCGTTCCCATGCTTCACGTCGGCCAAAGGATTTGATGACAACATGAGGAGTCAAAGTATCTTGATCGGTTTTTGACACGAATAGGATGCTGTTTACTGGACCAATCACAGGAGCTTTTGATTTATCAACTTTGTATCGTCGAGGAAGCATGCCGGCAACAGAGAGATGCTGAGGTTTTTGTAAAAGTTGACTATTGTTGTTATTGGTGCTGCTGCTGGTGCTGCTGCTGATATTGTGTGTGCTATTATGTCCGGCCGTGCTGCTACTGGTATCATTCATGGTAGTGGTGAGTGTTGAAGTTGAATTGGTAGTATCAGCTGGATGAGACAGGAAAGGAGCCATAGGTGGAGTTGTCAATGGTGTTGGTAATGCTTGTGTTGGTGGTGCCATGGTTTTATTGTCTTCGGCAGAAGCACTCGGAAAGTAATCAGCTGTCCTTTCTTCGTGTAGTATTGTATTTGCTTGCCCCAATGTCGCCAATCGATCCAAAGGACTGACAGAATCATAAAGAGCTTCGTCATCACATTGTTGTTGTTGTTGTTGTTGCTGTTGCTGTGGATGACTGAGAGGTCGGAAACTATGGATGGAAACCCGCGCACCTGTACCATTGTTATCTTTGTTGGCGAGTTGTGGCGAGACTGGTTGAGCAACAGGGACACTGGATGATGGGTATTGGTGATGTGTTAATGGTACTGCCATGTTGGACGGCACTTGAGAAGGTGCGCTACTGGTGATAGTTGTTGCTATGCTGAATTGTTTGCTGGCCCCAGGGATATATTGTATTGGTGGTGTTGTAATATTGTCGTCCCGCAAAGATAGTGAGTCTTCATCGTCGCCTTCTTGTATGTCCTCTGTTCTGCTGTTGGCATTACTGTTGTCGTGATCACGTGGTGCATACGCATGAGTTACTTTGATGTTTCGTGATCCAAGCGCACTACTTCCATTGGTCTTGATACTGCGTAATACTTCCATGCTGCTGCTGAGTGGTGCTCCGTCTGTTGTGGTTGTAGACGGGTTGGTGGAGGTCGAATAATGATCGATTCGTACACTGCTATTGTTCATATTGCTGTTGTTGTTCTTGTTGTGAGCGGCAAAATAGGATGCTGGCACCGAAAATTCGTTAGGTTTTTGTAAGACATATTCGTTGGGTATTTGACCAGGTTTATCGAGATCGGTGGCTGATAACATTTTGCTGGCCTGTAACGATTGTCGTGAATTCCGCAAATTGTTGTAAGTGCCAAGGTCGTAATATGAATCAGATGGAGAAGATATCATTTCCATCACCGAGGATTGTACATCACCATGGTCAGATCGACGAGCATATGAATCACGTGTGCTTGTTGTCCCAGTTTTGCCGGTCCATGCTTTTGATACACGTTTATGTCCATAAGGAGTTGTTGTCAAGTTTGCATCAGAATGGGTGGGATCACTGAGAGAGTAAGTCCGATAATCGTCTTCATATCCACCACCATTAGTAGAAGTAGCGTTATTTCCATATCGCCAATAATATTCGTCTTGACTATGCCCATCTGTATCCTTTTCCATTGCCGCCTTTTCTAGTACCTCCTTTTCCGCTTG
This sequence comes from Chlamydoabsidia padenii, assembly GCA_025330725.1. NCBI lineage: Eukaryota > Fungi > Mucoromycota > Mucoromycetes > Mucorales > Cunninghamellaceae > Chlamydoabsidia > Chlamydoabsidia padenii. The sequence goes on along the minus strand of JAIWND010000004.1, from coordinate 94,237 downwards.
TCGTTGCCGTTTTCGTCGTCGTAAAAAGAAGAAGAGAGCCAAAGCAAGAGCAATCAGTCCAAGCACGCCACCAGCCACGCCACCAGCAATGGCACCAATCGGAGTAGTATTGACAGCAGGAGTAGGTGATGATCCACCGGTTTGAGAAGGAGAAGTTGGTATTGAAGAGGAAGGAGAAGGAGGAATGCCATTTGGTGAGACACTGGACCAGCTTGATTTTTCAATATCGAGAATATACATGTTGCGATCATTATTATTTCCACTTGTCCACCCACCAAAGATATAAATTCGTTTCCTTGAAGCATCCAAGACAGCTGAATGACCCATACGCGAGCCAGGACCGAGACTAGCATTAGCCATTTCTTGACGTGACCAAGTTAACTGAGGATATTTAGACGCATCCAATATCCATACATCTGAATCAAAAGGCGAAGTCGTTCCACCACCATAGATTATCATTCTATCTTGAAGACAGGTTGCTGTGTGTAGCCGCCGAGGACCAGGAATGGCGCCATTAGATGAACCAGGATTGACTTGTAGATTCCATGAATGCGTTCCAAGGTCGTAAATATAAACAGATCGAGAAGGTTGAGATGGATCTCCGGTTTGTGTTCCACCAAACGCGATCAGACAGTTGCATGAAGGGATATAACAAGTCGAATGATCAGTGACAGCAGGACCATTGGAACCAGAGCTCCATAGAAAAGAGTTTGCATCCAAATAATAAAGACTGTTGAGAACCGCCCCGGGCATTCGATTTCCATTAGCATCTACAGATACACCGCCGTAAGTATATATCGTATTGTTGATAAGCACCATGGAGTATCCAGAAGCAGGTGCTGGTGGATCTACGTAATCAAAGTAAAAAAGAAAAAAGGACATTATTAAAATCACATGGTATGCAAATTTATCTTTTTTTTTTTTTTTTTTTTTTTTTTTTTTTTTTGGTATATTGTAACTTACTTGTTGAAGTAGGACTATTCCAGTTCCATACGGTGCTGTCAAGTTTTTGTAATAAAGACCCACCTCCTGTTGTATTGCTTGCAAGAGCCAATGTTTGATCTGTACTTGGCAAACCCACTGCTTGAAAGAAGACTTGAGAGCTAAACCCAGGATTGTTTGACAAGGCTTGAGCGTCATACCAAGTACCGTTTTGTGAATGCCAGACCCAAACCGATTTTGTTCCTTGTACGTTCGTATTGTTGCCACCAATATCAGCTGTCCCACCATATATGATAACATAAGGGTCTTGGAATACTAGATAATAGATAAAAGATTAAAAAGGTAAATATTAGTATTAAGTTTGGTAAGTTAAAGAGAAGTCAACCCCTCAAAAAGAGGAAGGGGTTGTTGAGTGGAGGGGTAGGAGAGGAGTTCGTGTCTGTTCAAGTTTTGTAATCTATATTTTCTTTTTTTATAATAATAAAACAATATGAATATATTAAAGTACCTGCAGCATGACCAGCTTTCCATGGGACATTGGTTTGTATTACACCGGGAGTAATTAGTTGAGCCGTTGCCAATATAAGCCAGTATGAGGTAAAAAGGAATGTTGTTGCCACCTTCCAAAGACAAAACATTGAAGAGGTTAACAATGTGTAACTAGTCTAGTGGACAAAGATGGAGGTAGAAGGGTATAATAGGAAAGAGGATAAAGTAAAAAGTGGATGGGGGGAGAATGAGAAAAAAAAAAAAAAAAAAAAAAAAAAGTTAGAGAAGAAAGAGTGAAAGAAAGAGGCAGGGAAAAAACAGGGAGAAGGTTCTTTTTTTTTTGGGTGCCTGTCGGATGTTGAAATTTCAAGAGTGAATGAGCCAAAATTAGATATGATGGACAATGAAAGTAACTGATACACGCCCCCGATCAATGAGAGAATGAAAGTAATCCATTCCATTGCTATCATTATATAAATTCAAGACTACATGATGTAATCAGTTTACTCTTCTATAGTAGTATACAGTAGTATATACAGCACATTGAAAGTAAAGGGCTGTTTCACTCCCCTGACAACTTCTTTGACAACTAAAAAAAGATCAATTTTAAGTTTCAAATGCTTATTTTTATATACAAAAGCCCAAATACAGTGTTTCCGGAATTACTTTCGCACATTTTGATCAACTTGTCGCACTTTTGGTTTTGACTTGTCGCCAAATCAGTTGTCGGGGTATCGTACCACCTACTACATACTACATACTGCATACCACCTAATGAAAAAAGAGACAATGTGAAAGACAAAAATACAAAAAAAGTTTATTGGGTATAAACATAAAATTATCAGCCGTCAAGTAAACCCCCCGCACATTCAGACACAAAAACAGATCCCCTAAAACCAATTCAGCAAAACCCACAAAGATGTCAAAACAATAACAACCATAACAGTGTTTTTAATAGTAATAATACGTGATATTTTATTGGAATTGAATAAAAAAGGTAAAAAAAAAAAAAAAAAAAAAAAAAATCAAGTTGCCTTGATGTCATTTTCGTATTCCGCATGCAATAGCTTTTCATTGTGTATGTTGTTCCTGCCATTCGCCGGCCAGTATTTGCCATGGTTCAAGTTGTAATCTATGACATTTGACCACCAGAAAATTTGGATACCGTTAGGCATCCGACCAAGTCGTCGATTGTGAGATCCAACCTATCCTTCAAAGAATTTCGTATAGAGGTCAATTGCTGTTCCTATCAACGCGCCTTTTGATTTCAAGTCGAACTTACCACGAGTTTTGCAACGTTCACCTGTTGATTTCATGACCTATATATCGGTACCACCAGCAACAAGGTGCAAAACAGATGCAGATGAGATATACGCTACTAATGATACTTCTAAAAGAACGAACATGAGTTCGAAGCAAACAGGCATATCACGTTCACTTAGGGCGTGGTAGAGGCAAGTCGTACCACTACTACCAAAACCCCTGTCGGGTGATCCAGTAGATTCCTTCACCACGTCTGCATCGAAGACTTGATTCCACAGACTCAACAGTCCGTAATGTTTCAGAGAACCAGAAGAAGAAAAAAAAGAGATTGTTAGTACATTAACCTTTCCCCAAACCAGATGATACCCCTTACCTTGATTGCAACCAAACTAGACCAAAGGCAGTGTACGCTACTAAAGATACTTCTAAAAGAACGAACATGAGTTCGAAGCAAACAGGCATATCACGTTCACTTAGGGCGTGGTAGAGGCAAGTCGTACCACTACTACCAAAACCCCTGTCGGGTGATCCAGTAGATTCCTTTACCACCAAAAACATCAATCCAATGGTTCCTAATGTTGCAGAAGAAGAAACAGAGAGAAAAGATTGTTAGGATGCCAAATAAATGAATGCCAATGATAAGTTTTACCTTGTAGAGAGGATGAGGATGAAAAAAAAAAAAAAAAAAAAAAAAAAAAAAAAAAAAAAAAAAAAAAAAAAAAAAAAAAAAAAAAAAGTCATCGAGTAATAATCAAAATTTTACGTATCTCTGTCACACCCACCCATACACACATTCATCCCATGGTTTTGGAGATAAAAAGTGATTATTTTTATTGTCGTAATATAAACTAATGGTTCTATTAACTAATTTGACTATGCATTATTTAATCTATTACTATTCATTATCAGATGCCTAGCGACACGATACAGTACAACCCTTTGAATCCCGCATTCCATGAGATCATCCCGCCCGCTCGTCATTTTCATTATATGTGTGCCACCATCGCCACCAAGTGTCTTTCATAGTTGAATAGTTGTTAGTCGAGAATCGAAGTTTATATTGGCCCCCATCATTCTACTTTGTGAGTCAATACTTACCTTGGTGTTGTTGCTGCTATGTGTATCAAGCGTCGGTTTCTGCTAGTGTATCCTATCCCAAACATGTGTTGTTGGTTGTTACCTGACCAGTCGCAAAGTCAATTGTAGTGGCACCTTCTACATGAGGCTTGTGTAATGAGTCGTTTGTCTTTGGTCAATCCTGGTTTGTCTATTGTGTTCTGTTGAGATGGAAACTATTGTTGGTGTGATAAGACAATGTTGAAGAGAGTTATGTTGCTCTTGCTAGTTTTGTGTCGACAAGATGATATAAAACAGATGTAATTTAACAATTCGAGGAAGGCAGTTACTAAAGTGGAAGATTTTTTTTAAAAAAAGAAAAAGAAAAGGGTAAATGAAGTTCAAAAATGGCGGCGTTATGTGGCGGCGCTTAAACTATGTTGTTCTTGCTTTAAATAAAAGACAGTGATGATAAACAAGGGGTAAAGTCATTTGAAACTTTGATCACCTTTGCATACCAGCAATAAACAATATCAGAATGGTTGAATGATAGTGACATCAAAAAGGGAGTGGTCCTTCTAAGAGGGCATGACAAAACGATGGGATGAGTACCAAGATCGATCAAATTTATAACTCCGATTTTGACATTTGATTCTTCTTCAACGTAAAATTCCCCTTTTCCTTCTTTATCTTCTTCTTTTCCCTAATTTTATAATTCTTGGCACTCTTCATCTTATTTTTTCCTTTTAATATATATACTACAACCTTGGTCATGTATTTCGAAGCAACCTATCTACCCTCACCACAATTCTCGACTGAAAGTCTAGGTAAGAAGGAAAATAGCTTGGCAGAACGAAGAAAGGACTAATTTACTAATTCTTTAAACATCATATGATGTTTTATAGATGATTCCCTTGTACCCGACATGTTATCTCCAACCGAAGAAGCTCTACCACCTCCACAAGCTGTTAAAGAAGACCAACGACATGAAGAAGAAGAAAAAGAAGAAGAAGTCTCTGAAGAAACACCAGTCAATCACTTGGTCTTTGTAATCCACGTAAGTGTTTCATATCCCTTGATACCATAAAGAAGTGACACTGTATACTAATAGTTTATTGCTGTTGTATCTTTGTATGTCAATTTTATGATATTTAGGGAATCGGACAGGTAGGACACATAATGCATAAATCAATATCCACAATGATTGTGCTGACCCAGCTGTCTCCTTTTTTGTTTTTTAATAGCAAACAGAACAATATGGACACTTTTATGAACATGGTAATGCTTGATTATATGACCATACTTTGTTTAAACAGAAACTAACTTGATCACACCTTTTCTTTTTTTCTTTTACCTAGTTGAAAGTTTACAAGAAACCACCCGCCAAGTCCTACAAGCCAAAGTCCCGGACCATAATGTGCGTATTGAACTAATCCCTATTGAATGGCATCGACATATTCATGATCAGGTGGATCCAATATTAAACAAGATTACACTCAAATCAATTCCTACCATCCGATTGATTGAAAACGATTATCTCGCCGATGTGCTATTCTACTTTAGCAAGAGTCGTGGCCAATCCATCATCGACAATGTTACTCGACTCTTCAATACTTCTTATCACAACTTTATGGAAAAACACCCAGATTTTGATGGTAAAATAGTCATTCTTGGATACTCGTAAGTGACGTTTTTTTATTTTATAAATCCAACTTTACACATTTTTACTTACATCATCATGTTGTCATACATATTAGGTTGGGTGGAATACTTACATGGGATATTTTATCTCATCAAAGAGAACCAAGCTCGGAAGAAGAAAGATTGGATTACAACAAGCTGGACGTCATTTATCAAAAACTGGATTTTAAACCAAACTACCTATTTACTCTTGGATCTCCTATCGGTGCCGTCTTGACCTTCAGAAATCAATCTCCTGTCACCTATCACCCTGATTATGACATTGTTTTTGAAAACGTGTTTCATCCATTTGATCCTTTGGTAAGTTTTTGCTTTAGGAACAGCAAGATAATACAACGCCATTTACTAACTAACACTTTTTTTTTAAACATAGGCTTATCGCATAGAACCATTATACGATGAATATTATACTGATCAACCAGCTGTCCTTGTCGATCGATCTGCTCCTCTTGGTCCTTCCTTCTCATTCCCATCACTACCTTCTCTTCCTGGTTTGGGTCTATTCTCTTTCTTCTCTTGGAAAATGTCTTCTTCTAGTAACGACAATGGCAATGTAGAATCAAATGCAGCAAACAATGATACAACAAACAACGCCATCGAAGCATCCTTCAACATCAAAGACAACGATATCACAACTTCAAGTAATGGTAACCACTCATCAGGATCCGACTCTGGTTCCGTCCAAGGCTCTCGACGAAATACCGCCACAGCATCAACAACAAGCACAACATCACTAACAGGAACAAACATGGATGGGGATGAACAGCAACAAGGCAAAAGCATCATGAACTCGCTATTACAGTACTTTAGCAAAGGCCGGCGCGGAAGCAAAGATAGCCACAACAACCTCCAGTCCGCCTCCGAATCAAAAACCAACAGTGCCGCTGCTTCTACAATCTCTGATACTTACGAACACGATCATACTCATCTGGAACAGCAATCGAACCGGGATTCGCCACATGGCATCATCACATGGGACCCTCTTCACGAACAACGGCGATCTACATTATCGGGTGATGACACATCACAGACATCTCTATGGCAAAATGAATTGGCGGGACAGGATGGTGCTAGTAACAACAACATGAAGGATACAAAGGATGGTGCACTCTTGACCAACTCGACATCAACATCAACAGATACTACAACCAGCTCAGGGCGGCGACCTCTGAACTTGCAACGTGCAAAAACTTATTGTGCTCAAGGAGTCATGAGTGGAAGCGTTGGTGATGCGAAGGAACCCGTCTTCTTCTATGAAATTGATAAGGCGGCTTTTACATCAACGACAACGGATAACGGTGAAGGATCTTACGACATTATGGAGGGACTACCTGGGACTAATGGCTCTCTCAGCAATAGCAACAATAATACGTATCATCCCAATAACGATAACAGCAGTAATACCAACAATGGAGAAAAACCACACACCGAACTTCGACATCTTGTAGAAGTACTGGGCATCGACGGTGTGCGTATGGAGTCATTTGAAAGAGCAAAGGCCAACTTTCCTGGGAACAAAACTAACAGCGACAAGACCAAGGAAAACCCTATAGAGCAAGAGGAATATCGATCTTTGGACACCACGAATGATATGGACAAGCACAAGAACGGGCCGATTGGAAAAGCAAAAGAAGTCATTCAAGAAGGCGTCACAGCATACACCACCACTCCTGAAAACATTACAAACAAGACGACAATCGAAACAGATCAAGACGTGAATCGGCGAGACGAAGAAGAAGAAGAAAAGCAGCAACAACCTACTAGTGAACCAACCATGGGCAATGAAGATGGCGCACAAGCAAAGGAGGAAGCTCGAATTCAACAACAAGCATTGGACCATCTGCCTGGGAAACGCCGTATAGATTTTGCTCTTCAACCTGATGGGTTTATGAGTATGATTGCTAATGAATATATTGTTGGTCTTCGTGCTCATTTCTCTTATTGGACAAGCAAGGATTTGATCGTAAGTAACTCTTGAACTTACTGCATGGAGGTAAAAAGAAAAACGTTTGACTCACCTTCTTTTTATTATCTTTTTTTATTATTATTCTAGTGGCATATTCTACAAACTCTGGAAAAGTAGCGCTATATTCTTCTGGATAAACATCAAACTTACTCAATCACCTATCCTTGGATGGTCTGTGGAAATCTACTTTAGTAAATAGTCTTTTTTCTTTTAAACCTCAATAGTATATAATCCTGTTTTATAGTATATGTAGACTTTTTTTTTTTTTTGTTTAGTAATAGTATTAGCTTTAGTTATTGTGGTTATCTTTTTGTTTTAATAATATCACTAAATAAAGGCAACTTATTCATACGCGGACGGATGATGAGAAATAAGTCAAGACACGATTGGATTACATGGGAGGAAATGCATGAATCGCCGTTTTAAATTTTGCTTTTTTGGGAACACCTATGATGGGGTCCCCAGTAGTCTCTTATGTCATTCGACAACTATAGAACATTACGTATGTTTTAAATCTTGGCTTGATGAAATGCATGTAGAGAAGGTATATCATGTTCTCTCCTCTCTTATCTATCACTTGCGCATTCAAACGACAGAGAAAGGGTGATATGTCTTATCATTTGATGAGTGATATCAACAAGTCATAATCCGGATGATCATTTCTCTATATATGGAAAGGTAGAGTCATCCATTGGTTTTGTCTTTTAATCGATGGTGTCCACTTGACCGAGTGATTGCTCCTTGTGGCGGGGTTTCAACTACAATGCCACTGTGAAACTACCGATCTCGTCAGTGACACCATCTCTATGGTACAAATCATCCCATTTGACTCTTAATCAACACATCAACAAAGATCCTTTTCCAATTCCAATCAAATACTGAGTGATTCAACCACGTTCAGTCCTCTGCACTTTGGATAGATCGATCATCATCATCGTCTTCAAATGTAATAAACCACAAATCATTTTTTATTGTTATCATGATTTTAATATGTATAAAGAAGGAGTGTGTGATAAAAGGGGAAGAAGGGAGAAGAAGGGAGAGAAGATCAATTTACAAAGAGAGATAGATAGATAGAGAGAGATAGAGAGAGAGAGAGAGAAGGTGTATGTGTATATATGGAGATCAAAAAAAAGTACTTGAAAGTAAAAAAAAAAAAAAAATAAAGAGGTGTATAATAAAACAATACAAAAATAAAAGGGGGTGTATGTGTAAGGTAGTAGTATCCAACCAACCGACTATTTAGAATCCATGGACCTTGATATTGGCCTTCTTTGCGATACCTTCCTTGACCAAGAATTCCGCAATCTTCAAACGTTGATCACCAGATAATTGCAAAACTTCGCCGAGTTCTTCATCTTCCACCACAGTTCCGTTACAAGCGAATTCCTTTTTAAAAACTTTCAAGATTTTCTTGGTGTTGTATTCTGTTGATAGTCCTTGAAGCGTCGTCAACGTTTTCCTACCGTTTCTTTGTTGAATACGCAAGTCTAATATAAATAAATAGATAAAAGTGAGTCAGTCAGTATCATTTACAAGAAGGATGTGTTACTTACGAAGATAGTTGGTGGCCTTGGGAGACGTTTCTTCTTCAACATCGGCAAAGGGATCTAGATGGGAAGAGGTATTGGTCAATAAGAGGGTCGATCGTTCAGACAAATCAATAAACGACTTGGTCAGGCGCATTAACTAAAGATAGTATGCTTACCAAAGGGAGCGTTGAGTTCTTCGTTGTCTGACATATAAGAATATAAAAAAAAAAGAGATGTATAAATGTAAAAAGGGAAAAAGATGAAGAGAAGAGAGAGGGGTGTTATTTCTAGTCTATTTTTTATTTTTTCAACTTCCACAGTGACGACAGTTTTGGGTAGGTGGCTTGAGGCTTTTCATTGGTGGGCCAACTTGGTTTCTCCTTTTTTTTTTTTTTTTTTTTTTTTTTTTTTTTTTTTTTCCCTTCCTATTTTTGAAAATCCGCTTTTTACTTTCTCTCTCTCCCTTTCTCTTTCTCTCATTCTTCACGTAACTTGGGTAAGTCACTCTCACAATAAACTTATTGATTAACTAACACTCTTTGTATATGATTCAAGTGTAGAAAAAACGTATCCAACGAACCTTCTCATCTACACTTATTATAGGTATATTATTATGTAAGTTTTGACAATATTGTCTGATCCATCTTTTATACTCCTTGGCGGTGGTGGTGGTGGGGGGTTTACTTTGGTGTCTTACTTTATTAGATTTGTTACGATATACACCTTGTTATTAATACTTTGCTATTAACTTTTAACTCTTTATATATCTTCCTACTCTTTTTAAACGATGCTTATGGTTGAATTGGTGTTTATTCTACTCTACTTTATTGTTACCCTTCTTTTTACCTTACATATTTACTCTGGTATATCCCATCAATGTTAGTCACTCATACTTTTTTTATATCTTTTGGTGTGTGGATGTGCGCGTGGTCAGGGGTCTCTGGAACGGGAGACTGACAAATGTGGAAGGGGTGATGAAGTAAATGTATACTAACTGATTTTTCTATCTTTATATATATAGTCTATCAAACTATGAAGCTCCTTAACGTTAATGAAACGAAGTAATGATCATATTGGTGGCGGCGACTACAACAAGAGGCCTAGATATGCATCTTCTTACAGGTAATAGAAAGAAAAAAGATCCAACAAATACGGTAACCCTTTGGAGTAACACAACCTTTCTTTATTTTACGCAACTGTTGCCATGCTTGAAAAAGTATGAAAGACTCGTATATGCAGTATACTCCTACAGTGATGATGAATGCAACAACTCCAATCTACATGGGCGGCATTGGCAGTATCAACACTGGTGGATCCATGATGGCATGTACTTCCTTTGCAATGGGTGGTGGTGGCGTCGGTGATACTGGCAGTGAAATCAGTCGGACAATCTATCTTGGTGGCCTTGCTAAAGACACCACGGCACACGATATCTTTAATATTGTTAAAACAGGTGCGGTCGAATCCTTACGAGTGCTTCCGGAAAAAGGGTGTGCTTTCCTAAACTTTGTCGAACCACTGAACGCTCAATTATTCTATCAAGACTTCAACAATCGAGCATTACAACTTCAAGGAAACGACATTAAGGTTGGTTGGGGCAAACCTGGGGCGATCAATCTGGCTGTACAAAACGCCATACAACAAGGAGCCACTCGTAATGTATTTATAGGTCAAGTGGGTGATGATATGACCTCTGATAGCTTGAAATCTGACCTGGCTGTGTTTGGTGATATTGAATTGGTCAAGATCGTACGGGATAAACGAATTGCCTTTGTGTATTTTACCTCGGTGGCTGCTGCTCTCAATTGCGTGAATACTTTGAACCAAGACCCTGCATGGACTGGACGACGAATCAATTATGGGCGGGATAGGTGTTTCCCTGTTCATCTTCAACAACAGCAACAGCAACAGTATCAGCATCAGCATCAACAGCAACAAATGGCAGCAGGACACTTTATGTTTGGAGGTGATGGTGGTCATGACGGGCATTTCCAATTTGGTTTCGATGCCTTTGGTGGTGGTGGTGGTGGTGGTGGCCCAAACCCTATGATGGCAGCCTTTGGACATACAACATCAGCAATACCAGGTGCCACGATGATGGCGGCAGACGGACAATTTGTTATGCACGACAATCCTGAAAGAACCATCTACCTGGGCAATCTTCCTCCTGATATCAAATGTGAAGATCTATGCAACGCCATCCGTGGGGGTAAAGTTTATCAAATTCGGCACATCAAGGAAAAAAGCATGGCGTTTGTGACATTTGTGGATGCCAATGCAGCAGCGGCTCTCTACGCTCATGGTAACTCTGTCGGACTTGCTATTGGTGGACGTCGTGCTCGAGTCGGCTGGGGAAAACCAACCAAGATCTCTCCTCATACTTTACAGGCCATTCAACAACAAGGTGCCTCTCGCAATTTATATATTGGACGTATGGACCGACCGATTCCGACCGAACAACTCTTGCAGGATTTTGCCGAATATGGTGAAGTGGAACTGATCAATTCGCTGCCCGAAAAGAAATGCACCTTTGTCAACTTTACTTCGATCAACAGTGCTATGCGGGCTCGACAAGGTATTGCTTCCAAGACGGCTTATGCTGGTTTCAGAATCAACTATGGTAAAGATCGATGTGAACAACCACTCCGGATCTCGAATGCTAGATTACACAGTATGCAACATCAACAACGCAACCAAGAGCAACAACCGATACATCAACAACCACAACATCAGCAGCAGCCGGAACAACAGCAACATCAACAGGAACAGGAGCAATATCAGCCATTATCACCATCTATTCAGGATGATAACAGTGACCTTGGTCCCTCTGATTCACATCTCCGCCAAGAAGATGGACTCGACGAATTCGATCTTCCTTTACGATATTGATTTACCCTTTTTACTCCACTCTAGTTATAGTCTGTCTAGTTTTTAGTATCCTTCTTAAATATCCACTATCCCTCCCCCCACTTTTTTTAAACCAATAAATGATATCACTTTTTTTTTTTTTCAATAAAACAGTTTTCATTGTCTATTCTTTACGGAAACCAAACACTTTGTTATACATGAAGGCACGATAGAGACATCATGGTATAATGTCGGGACAAATCATCCGGCCGTTAATGTTTTTTATTATACCAAGCGGGCTCTGGCATGCGGGATTTTGAAATGTGGGTCACATCCATCCAATCTACCCCGTTAGAAAACAATGGAAGGAGTTAATCAAATGGTCTACTGGTTTATATTCACTGATGTTTTTGGAATTTGGTTCCTGGCAGTTACACCCCTTGGTATCGAGATTTAAATATAGTAAAAATAATGCCACCATGACATATTCTGTGATCAAGATATTTCCCGAGTGAAGAAGACAAGATAATAAAAGTGGTTCAATTTTGAGAATACTTGTTTATGCGATTGTTATTGTTTATTGCAAAAAGAATATATAATGATATGTTTGTATGTATACGTTTTAATGTAGGAGAAGATGATTCTACGCTATAAGACTAGTACTAAAGAGGATAATGAGAGAAGGAGAGGACTATTTTTTAACAGTAGGCTGATCTTCTAGATCATCTTCAGCACCACGTTTTAAGGACTGTGTTGGATTTGTTAATGTTTGTGGAGCAGATTCTGTTGATGGAGTAACCGTAGGTGAATTTTCCTTTATCGCTTGTTGAGATTCGGTATGTGGTGGTGTAGAGGTTACAGCAGTGGATGTGTCATTTGATGGTGGTATGGTGACAGCTGGATTTAATTTTTCAAAAGTTGTGCTTGATGCTGAGACAGGAAGCGTAGGTGCCATTGTTGTAGATTCGGGTGTTGATGGCTTTGTACTAGCAATTGGAGATGGTTTGGAAGGGACTTCTGCAGAGGGGTGTTGTCCACTTGATGCCGACGAGGTCGTTGATCCTTCTTGAAGCTTTTGTTGTAATTCCGAGATCTGTTTCTTGAGCTTTTCGTTCTTGTTAGTCGTCATAGAATGCATGGCCTTCATTCTATTGATTTCCACCTGGAGAGACGATGCTTCAGAGGTTTTGGTGGCTAGTTGTTGCTTCAATTCATCCATTTCAGTCTTGATCGTTTCCAATTGGGTAGCAAGTTCAGCTTTTTCTTCGGTCAAAGTTTTCAACTTGCCATTATGGGCGTTCTAATAGAAAAGAGCTTTGTTAGTTTGTATCCTGACGATTACATCCACCATTCTTTTCAATCATCATACACAAACTTACGTTATCTGCCATGAGAGATCGCGCTTTGTTCATCAAACCATTGAATTTAGACTATAATCATTGTTAGTTATTCTGCTTCCCCCACCCATCCGTCCCCACGGGGGTTTTTTATATATAGTTACCGTTTGTAATGCCTTTTCTTCCTTCAACTTGGTCAAGGCGTCTTCCAATTCCTTTATTTTTTCGGCACTGGCGGGACTTTCTTGGTTGGCTTGTGCTTCTTTATCTTCACCGTTCTGTTCTTGTTGTGGTTCTTTTTGCTGTTCCTGTTGAGGTGGCTTTTGCTCTTGTTGCTCCAATTGTTCTTTTTGTGTCGCAATCTAAGCAGATATGTGAGCAAAAGTTAGTACACGATTTTACCTCGTATGAATTCATGCATAATCGGTCCACTTACGGTCTTTTCAAACGTGGTAATTTTCTTCTTGAGTTCAAGGATCCACCTACCACGGCTTTTGACCTAACAAAGATAAAAACGTGTTAAAAGTTAGCATATCCTTTATCGCCATTCCATCTCCACCCAAAACATCACTATGGTATATATAACTTACCAAATCAGATGCTTTACGGAGCGCTTCTTCAGTTTCTTTCGACTTTGTATCCAATTCTTGATGTTGCTTTTCGAGGGAATCGAGTACTTGAGTTTTTTCCACCAATTGGGCCTTGGCTACTTCCAATTCAGACTTGAGTTTTTCGATTTCTTGAGGATCAGATTTCTATAATAATAAAATAAAAGTGAGTTATATATGAGAGCAAGAGAGATTGCCTGTTACTTACGTTGTGCTTGGACAATAATTGCGCACTACGAGCATTCCACTCTTCTTGCTTGCCTTTCAGGGTTTGGACTAGTTCTCTTGTTTGCTTCAATTCATGTTCCAATCCTTGGGCTTTCACTACCATCACAAAACAGATCAAAGTAAAAGTTAGTAATTTGGAGGGATTATATAATCACACTAGTTCTTATGTCATGGGCTTACATTTGAGTGGCTCCATCTCCGTTTCTTTGGTTGCCAAAAGAGATTCCAGTTCGGTGACTTGATGAGTGAGCTTTTCCACATTGCTACGTAAAGAGATATTGTTTTCCTTGTAAAGAGAAGCTTCATTTTGGGCGTCCTTGATACCATCGGTTTGTTGGCGAGCCTTTTCGTCTCTTTCAGCACGTACAGTTTCCAAAAGAGCACGGGTAGTAGACAGCTGGTGTTGTACGAATTCAAGATCAGATTCCATACGGCTGGCACGTTGCTGGGTGTCGATATAGCGAGCATACCAAACATCCTTTTCTCGTCGTAGAGAGGCGTTAACGTCGCGCAATTGTTGAGTGGCGCTTTCAGCAAGTTGAGTGATTGTGTCATTATCCGTAGATCCAGATGATGTTTGTAATTCGTTGATTTTGGCAACCAGCTCTTGAATCTTGTCCGCCAGTGCTTCTTGTTGCTTATGAGATTCTTCCAATCTATTCCACAACCCACCCATAACGTGGTTAGTTGATGACTTTCAGTTTTTTTCTTTTCTTTTCTTTTTTTCTTTACCTCAGTTTCATATCATCTTGTTCAGTTTCCAGTTGTTCCTTTTGGTTTCGGTAAGACAGTTCCGCAGATCGTAGACGTTCTTGTGCACCCAAAACTTCGGTTCTCGACGCCATGATATCAGCATTAAGTTGTCGGATTTCTTCACGTAGGCTACTAATGATGTCGATGTCCTTAGCATGATCAGCGACTTTGGTTTGATAGCGGTCTTCATTTTGTTGCAGTTGTTCAACCTTGACAGCAAGTTCGGCTTGCAGATCTGTGATTTGTGCTGATAAAGTGCTCGTTTCCGTTTTAAGTTGCTGGTTTTCTTGTGTGAGAGAGGTTCTAGTCGATTCCCATTGCTGTTCAGACAAAGCGTGTGCTGCTTTCGTTTCCTTTTGTTCCATTAGCATCTTTTCCAAATCCGTTTGCATGTTGATTACTTTTTGGTTGCTGGTCGCTAGATCATCAGAGAGTTTGTCGATACGGACTTGTGATTCGCTGGCAAATGTGTTGTAGTCTTGAGTGATTTTGCTGGCGGTAGAGTCGGCATCGGCAAGACGTCCTTTAACATCAAATAGCTGCTTCTTCAAGGTGGTTATATGGTTGTTTGCCTCAGTCAGTTGCTTCGCTAGTTCAGCCAAAGGATCAGAGTCACCCTTAACACCGTCTTCAGCCCCATCCGTTGTTGTCGTTGTAGTTATAGCATCCGTCATGTTCTTGAGAGCCTCGTCCAATTTTGCTTGGGCCACCATTCGATCTTGATTTGCAGCAGCCAGTTTTTGTTCCAAATCGAGCATTGTTACCTTCAGCTGTTTTACTTCGCCAACGGATGTTTGATACTTGTCTTTCCATTCACTTTGGTCAATAGCTTGGTGTCCACGAAGTTCCTTTTCTTTAGACGCCAAGGTGTCACGAAGATTTTGTAATTCACGAGAGAGTCGTTCATTGTGTTGTTTGAGTTCCTCCACCAGATGGGTCGTACCAGTAGTCGAGCTTGCCAAACGTTCATTCATATCTTGTAGTAATGTCGTTAGATTACCTCGTTCATTCGCCAAGTCCTTGTTTACATCGAGTAGACGTTGATAGCTGTTGTTACTGGCTGTGAGTTGAGCATTGGTGGACAAATGATCGTTTTGTAAGTTTTCAATAGTGCGGTTCAGAGTTACGATTTCATTGTTGAGACTGAGTACGCGTTCTTCCAATGCACCAATATGTATTTCCCGAGCAGTGGCGTGTCGACGAAGATCGTCAATTTCACTTTGTCGAGATGAGGATACTTGTGTTAGACCAATGTTGCGTTGTTTGTGTTGATCGATTTCCAGTAAAGCACCATTGTATTCTTGACGTAACGTTGTGGCTTCATTACGGATCATCTTGAGTTCTTCTCGTTGTTGTTTTAGCTCCAATTCCATTTCAACTCTATAAGCTTCAGTATCAGCGAGCAGTTGTTGATATTTCTGATCGGCCTGTTGAAGTTTTTCTTGATCATCCGCCAAGTTAGTTTGTAGAGAAGAGTTCAAGTTTGATTCTGGTATTTGCTTCAAGAGTCGATCACGTTCAGAGATAGTCATGGATAATCTAAGCAAAAAAAAAAAAAAAAAAAAAAAAAAAAAAAGAGCGTCAGTCGATCATTGGATGAGTTATACATATGCACTTTTGTTTGAAGATATTCCTACCTTAATTCCAAAGCTTGAATTTTTTCATTCTGATCTTGGATGAGAGTTGTAGATTTCGTGGTGATGTCGGTCAAAAGAGCATGATTTTCCTTGGCAGTATCCGCATTTGATTTGGCTTCAGCAGTCTTTTCTTCGAGTTGAGTGGAGAGATGACGGACTTCGGTGAGAAGATCTTGATTGCGTTGTTGTAGTTCCGTAATATCCCTAAATACAGTCTTTTCATGGCTGATAGTTGGTGGTATATTGGCATCACCGAGTAAGTTGTTTGGTTGTTGTACTTCAGCTGGCAGATTTCCATTTTCACTTTCCACATGTCGAATCAAATAGCGAAGTTGGTAAGCAGTGTCGTTCAGTGAAGCATTGAGATCCTGGTTGGTGTGGTGAAGTTGTTCGACCTGGCCTTTCAGTTGAGTTATCTAAAAGAAGAACAAGAAAGAGAATATGTTGTACATTTAGTGAGCATATTTACTTTTAAGGAATGACATTTGTTGGAGTTTACCTGTTGAGCAGTCGATATTTTCAACTTTGTGTAGTCGTCACTTAAAGACGATTGAGAGGCTCGTTCAGTACGGAGTCGTTCCACTTCAGATTCCAAAAGATCCCGATATTGATGTTGGTCGTCCCGTTCACGCACAAGTTGTCTGTTGGTTTTGGTGAGTTCGTTATTGATTGATGTGAGTTGACTGGTGGTGGAGCGAAGGTCGAAAAAGTCGTTAAAAATGTCATCCCAATGTCTGCCTGTGCTTTCGTATTGCTTCATCATCTTCACCAGGTTGCCAGAAATAATAGGAGTATCTGCCGTAGAAGAATCTGCCGATGTTGTAGTTGTGTCATTCTTACCCAAGAGTTTGTCGAGACTGCTGCGTGTCACCTGCAGTTTATCCAATGCATCTGTGAGTTGTTTCTTGAGCTTTTCGTTGTCTTGTTCCAGTTGTGATCGATCAGTTGTGGTCTTTTGTTGACTACGTTCCAAAGCTTCAGTGAATTGAGCTATGCGTTCTTCGGATTCCTGTCGCTGTTTTTCATACACCTCAATTAGATCATCATGGCTCTTCTTGTCGACTAGTCGGCGTGATTCCAATTCCTGAATTCGCTGTTCGGCTGCATTGGCTTGTTTATTGGCGTATTCCGTGTCGTTATTAGATTTGATCAGTTGTTGCCGAAGGTCGTGGACAGTTGCCAAAAGAGAATCACGTTCTTTTTCAAGATGAGATTGGTAAACTGATGTCCGTTCTCGTTCACAGCGCTTGTATGGGGTTTACAAACAAAGAAGAAGGCGTTAGTAAAGGTGGGGATACTCAAAGTACATATGTATTCTTTTGATTGGTTTTTTACCATGGATTCAACTTCATGCTTGATATTGTTTTCAGCCACCATTAATGCCTGTCGAGTTACTTGTTCGCTTTTAGTCAAATTCTTCAACCGCAGATGCAAATCATTATTTTGAAGCTATAAATAAAAACGTCAGTGAGTCCACTTAGTAGCCTTATTATTATTACTATTATTATTATTATTATTATTATTATATAATGTCTTACCTTCAATGTTTCATTCCGGTAATGCTCAGCATCTTTGTCAGTTTCCACCTTGACATTTTTCAGTCGACATTCCTTGATTTCTTGTGAGAGTTTTGAGTTTTCAGCTAAAGTAAAATAATAAAAGGAGAGGATTGTTTAGCAGGGGTTTTATAGTGTCTTGATTCACTTACATCGTAAAAGCTCCATAGACTGTCGAAGGCTGCTGACCAAAGACATAGATTCATGCTTGAGGTTGGTAGTATCAGCAAGTTTATTTTCAGCCTTTTCCTTGTCTTCTTGATTAGTTGTATATGCCTTTTGTGTTTCTGCTAAAAGGTTCTGTAATCGGTCCACCTCTTGTCCTACACGCCAAAACAAAAGGAAAAGGTTAATACAGAGCTTTTGTCACTAATACTGTTTTCATAAGGGAATGAGTTGTCTTACGCGCTTGTTGTTCTCGTTTGGATAGATCATCACATTGTTCCTTGAGTTTGTTGTTGTCAGCCGATAGTGTTTCTGCCGAAAGATCTAGTAAAAAAACAAAGTTAAGATAAAACAAACGAGGTATGTGTTTAGTTTAATGGTTGAATACTTGTAATAGTTAATGCATCTACATACCTTTAAGAAGATCATCCGTTTGAAGATGTTCAGGGGTTTCCTCCATGGTACGCAAAAGGTATCTTGCTGTGGTGAGGGAGAAAGGAAAGAGAAAAAGGGAAAAGAATCCAAAAGTGACTTTTTCAATTCAGCCCAAGAAATTTTTAAATACCGACTTTCATTTTTCTATGATTGATAAAGTTCAGGGTATCAAGGCACCCAAAATTTTTTTTAGACTCTCATAGGCACCTTGAAGTTCTATAGCTTGTAATTTTTTGCATTGAGTTCGTATTACAGGCACTCTTAAAGAGAGTGATTTCTGTCTTTGAATCTTCAGGCGGGAGACTTCAAGTGCTGTAAGTGCCCGTAGACGATGAATAGAAACAACACCCCTTTGAGCAAAACAAGTCCAAGTTCATTTTCTCCAACTTTAACTATTTTTAATCGCACGAATACAATGATGGAAGGAATGATGTTTGGAACAAAAAAAAAAAAAAAAAAGTTTGTATGCACCTAATTTCAAATCCCGACATCTGTCAAAGTTGAAAATGTGGGGTAATGCTGTATTTTATTAATTAGCTGGAGCATGTTTTAGTATCTACTTTTGAATCTTTGCTATTTCTACTCCATGAGTTGCACCCAAAAACCGCTTGAGATCACCGTAAATCACACTATTGCATGAATTTTACAAAAAACAAAAAATTTAAGTATGTTGCCAATGATAATTCCCCACCCCCCACCCCCACCCACTTACAATTGACCGGCTGTTAATACAGAAATCATACAAACACGAGGCACTGTACCGAGGAAGAGACCTTTGACACCCAGTTGCCGAGTCAAGGAGATGAGACGTGATGATACCGATTGACCAGGGAGCCCCTTTTCTTTGTTGATCTTTGATAGCAATGTATCTGCAGGTTGAGAAATAAGAGCAGCAGCGATACCAGCAATAATACCCGAATTCAAGTCAATCATTGTCAAAGTGGTAGGTGACAATTCTTCTTTAGGTGTGTTCATAGCTTGAATAATCTTCTCCCTGTTTTGAAGCAAGAGCGAGAAAATGTTAGGTGCCTTATTCTGTCGTCTTTTTCATCCAATCATTTCTTACGATGCGATTTCATAGAATCCAAATTTAGCCATTGTGTAAGGCACTTGCTTGAACAGAATCGGACCAAACCCAGAATAGAAACCCCGTCTGATCCCTTCTTCTTGCATCAAGCGGCGGAAACCACTGACAAGTCCAGTAGCAAAAGTAGGTTGGGAAACCATTCGAATTCGTGTGGCTTCTAATGGACAGAGGGCAACATCGGCAAAGAACTCGGCAACCCCAGAAGCGACCATGTAAATGGGCATTCTATACTGTGTGGCATTTTCAACTCCGATTGCATCAATGATCGTCTTTTTCCAGAATTCATATCCCCCAAACTTGAATGCCCCTTGTATGAAGTAACCAGTTGCTGTTGGTCCAATTCCAGTGAGTAGTGTAGCTGCACCTTCATTCTTGATCACTTGTCTGAATCCTGCAATCATGCCCTGAAAAGTAGGTAGGAAAAAAATGCATGAACAACCAAGGGCTCAAGATCTTACTTTTTCAAACGCCGCTTACCTTATTATAAACTTCAGGAGAGAGTTGAATCTTGGTTTTGACAACATCAACTGGTGTCATCATGCCATGGGTGATTCCTTTATGTTAATAGAAAAAGAAAATGAGTCAACTGTTTTGAATGAAATCCTTGATGTCGGGAATTGAAATTTACCACAACCCAGGGCACCAGCTATGGCAAATCGAGCATACAAGTCAGCGCCTGTTGGAGGAGGAGCAGATGTGGTAGTGTCGTGCATTGTTATATCTGTGCTTTGAGTGGCTGCCATATTTTATATTGGATGATGATAATGATATTGAAAAGAAAGAGATATGAGAGCCAAGTGATGCCTCGTTTATATAATTCGGAAAAGGAAGTACAAAATCGGAATGTCGTGAGTCAGATGAGGCTGTCCCGGGTGTCACTATCACTTCCTTGGTACCACGGCTGTGCTAGTATGTTTTCCCGAACGCATCCGTTGATTGTACATGTGTATGCGCCATGACTGTATCTTTGTCCACTTGATTTTAAATGCCCACTCAATGACAATGACCAGACACATCGGATAATATCTTCCGCGGGAAATGCAGGGGTGAATATGGTGAGAATTCAAATACCGCATGAGTGAAAACCCGGGGAGGAAATTTTCTCCTCTTTTCATCCTTTTTACTCCCATTCCCACTCCCACTAATGACAACTAAAAACAACGGCAATCATTCCTTCCACAAATGAACCACCAAATAGCAAGCAACATCAACACTGCAGTTTACCTTTTTGAAACAACAATTGATCTTTGTCGTGACCCGTGGAATAAGACTATGACATCATCTACCCAAAGGTAAGTTGACTTTATAAAAGAATGAAACATTAACAGCAGATACTTCCAAGTCCCCTCAGATGTATTGCAAGGGACTATGGCAAGTTTTACCAAGTGGGGCTACACGAAAACTACTTTTATTAACTTTTTGTTTTTTGCTCGCATATGGGATTCCCGATACACATGAAGTACCAGGGCTTGGACGGATTTTTAATAAAAGGCAACTGACATGGCTGTTCAGGTAAGATTATACAAAACTATGGATCCTTGCTTACTTGGTAGGTTAACCTGATGATGGCAATGATATTTACCCGACGGTAATGATGATGGTAATTACAAGAAGGATAGAGGGTCTTTTATGCAAAGGTAAAAAAGTATATGTCTAACCTATTTGATTATTCTCCTCCTCCATAGGATCACCTCCTTTGAATTCTTTGGATCTAACCTTCTTTTGTTGGCGTCCGGATGAATTATGATCTTAAAAACATGGACAAAGGAACATAAAATAGCTCAAGATTAGAATAGATAAACTTGGTTAACAGATTAGTGTAAATATGCGAGGGACATGGTGATTAGTCGAATCTTTTTTTTAATAAACATGGTTAACACTTGATGCTTTATAACAATGTAAATGTTTGTGTCTTTGTGTGCGAATAGTATTAACAGTCGACGTCGAAGACATAGTCGTTTATTGGCGAAAGAAAGCACAAGCACGGGGATTTCCACCATTTATTATCATACATATACTTGCATTTAAAAGGAGAATATATCACTTGTATGGAACTATCAATGAATCCAAAAATAGATGTCTCCTAAAAAAAAAAAAAAAAGCGTTGTCGCCCACCTTGAAAACCTATTCGCCACCTCCTTTTATAGTGGCCTATGATTCGAACTCAAAAACCCCGAAAAACTAACAAACACCTACAGGCGCTCATCTCATATAGTCAAATAATGTTTCTTAAAGGTACAAAGTATACTGCTTGTGGCATCGTCTTATTTTACTTCCATGCCATGTCCAGTTTATGGGGTCTATCGGGATTTGAAACTAAAATTCATGCAGACGGGGTTTAAAATAAGGGTCCTTGATTCGAACGCAATGGCCATCCTTATGATGCAACTCCCTTCATTCGAGATGATGCTGATAGTAATTACATCTAAAGGGATAATTATGATGATAATGTATTCATATGATTTGGTAGATTAGCTTTTGTTATATAATGGACAGATCATTAAGCCCGATAGCTAGGGTGAAGACTTGCCCCTGGATTGATATTTACGTTAGAAGCCCTTTCTCCTTTAATTCTCTTTATTCTTTTTAATCCTTCTTAATGCTTTTAGATTTATATATAAACATACTTTCTGCTTTTTTTTCCAACAAAGTCTTTTTTATTTTAAACTAGCAAACACAAGGATGAACGAAAAGAAAAAAGGAAACATTTTAGAAGACGATCATAGCTTTGCAAGTAGTCAAAGTCATTATGAAATCACAGAACAACATATCATTTATAGATGTGACCCCATAGTTGAGAAAAGGCTGCTTCGAAAACTTGATCTTTGGTACGTATGGTTCTCGGATAGATAAAAATGTGGGATGTTTTTATAAACCTTTTCTTTTGATCCATGTATACGTGCTATATTAGTCTGGTTCCATTCGTTTCTGTCATGTACCTTTTTGCCTCTTTGGATAGAGTAATTTTTGTGAAATCCAAGTGTTGTATCGGGGATTGAGAGCTTGAGTGCATTATATTAACATGGATTAACTTATTACATTGTAGTCAAATATTGGTAATGCCAAGTTGGGCTCCTTTGAAAATGACTTGAGCTTACAAGGAGACGATTTTTATTTGGCCTTGATGGTATTCTATATTGGTAACTGAGAAGGTCAATCATTAGAGGGGGGGAATTTTTACTGATTTCCCATTCGTAGGTTACCTTGTCTGTCAGATACCATCAAATTTGGCATTAAGAATGTATGGCGGGATTTCAATTTCAATTTTCAAAAGTTTGGCTGGAATTTGACGACTGACCCTCCTCTTCTTTCTTCAGAACTACACCATCGTTATGGATTGGCACTACGACTATCATTTGGGTAATTGATTTATCTTATAACAACATTAAACAAATGGGCATAACTCTATACTTATCTTACTTTATTGTTTTTCGCTTTAAATCTATATGGATTAGGGTATAAGCTCGACAAGGTAACTCAAGCGTGACAGCTCTTGATAACTATTCACAAAGATGAAACACTTCTGAACTAACATATATTTTCCTTTTCTTCTTTTTTATAATAGCATTGCAGCAACAAATAATCTTGCAGGTGTAACAGCAGGTTAGTGGGAAAAAAGGGGACGGGAATCTTGGCCATTCACTCATCTTTACTTACTCTCACCTTTTCAAAAGCTAGGTTTATTCTTGGTTGTGCAGAAGCAGGTCTTGGTCCCTGTATACCATTATTACTTAGTTTTTGGTACCAACGTCATGAAATGGCTTCAAGGGTAGGTAAAACAAGAGAAAATAATGTATGAATAGTGTGATCTTCTACTAACTTGAATCTTTATACAATACTTAGGTATCCGTGTTTATGGCAGCTTCATCTTTGGCGGGATGCTTTGGGGGAATATGGGCTTACCTGATTATGAAGTATTTGGATCAAGTACAAGGTCTTGCCTCATGGCGTTGGTAATATAGGAAACACTGGGAATGGAACACTTTATCTGATATTGATTCTTCTCTCTCTCTCTTTTTTTTTTTTTTTTTGATAGGATGTTTATCATTGAAGGGACCCCTACAATATTACTGGGTATTCTTTGCCTACTCTTCCTACCAAACTAGTAAGTAGCAATAACAATAATAAAATTAACAAAGAAACTCATCTTGTCACTTATCTTCTTGTATAGCCCAGAAACAGCAAGTGAACGATGGCTTGCTCCAGACGAAAAACAAGTCGCAATCCAACGTGGACAATCAGAAGGTAAAAACAGCAAGGACGATAAGATGGATTGGCAGCAAGTCTATGGTGCTCTTTCGGATTATAAGACGTGGATGGTGGCCTTTGTCAACGCTGGATCTGGCCTTTGCCATGCTTCTTTTAGTATCTTCCTTCCTACCATTGTCCGCTCTATGGGGTTCGAAGCACTTGAAGCCCAGCTCTTCTCAGTGCCTCCTTACATAATTGGATGCATCAGCTTATTGGTAAGTGAATGATCAGGGTTTGTATCTAAAAATAGAGTTCACCAACATAATTCTACTTTTAGGGTTTGTGTAGATTCTCGGATCGTATTCGCCAACGAGCCTGGGTAATTGTTGGCTGCTTCTCCATGATGGTGATTGGGTATATCTTTTTGCTAATTGGTAACAATGTCGGTCTCCAATACACTGGTGTCATTCTTGTATCTTGTGGTGTCAGTCCATCTATGGCCTTGGTAAGTTTACTTTTTTGTTAAAAAACAAAAAACAAAAAACAAAACCCTGGAAAAGGGGGGATGATCTTGATACTTATACTTTTTCATTAGGGTATCTCTTGGTTATCAAATAACCAGTTTGGGCATACTAGACGGGGTGTGTCTCTCAGCTCTGCAAACATGGTTGTACAGGTAAAAACAAAAACAAAAACTGGGGAACATTTTTTATATACTGACCTACCATTGTCTAAATTGTAGGTATTTGCTCTTCTTGGAACACAGGTAATAAAAATAATGTTTGGTAGATCAATCATACAAACTTTTTCACCTTCTATGGTTGTTATTAGATCTACCGAGACTTCGATTCGCCAAACTATAGGATTGGACATGGTGTTTGCCTTGGATTTACTTTGCTCTCTATTCTTCTGGCATGTATGCTACGTTATATGTTAATGCATGAAAATAAGCGGCGGGACGATAAATTTGGCTCTCGGACGGCTCATATGGTGGATCGAATCTCTGGTGTGGATGGATACACTGATTTTACTCAATTCCGGTTTATTCTTTAGTAACGAACGCATCTTCCTCTACGAATACAGTACCTCTCTCTTTCCTTGGTTGAATATACAATCGATACTTGGCCCCCTCCTCCTTTATAAACATATCTTTTTATTAGTATTAGATCTCATCTTGACACCTCTCTTTTAATCAATAAATAAACAATAGCCATTAATAAACATGCATAAACAATGAATAGGACTATAGTAATGTACTAGTTTTATGATACATAGGAAAAGAAAGCAAACACTCAGTTATGTATAAAATACAGGATGGGATAAAAAGCAGGTGATCAGTGCTGGTAAAATGGAAGAAGAATGAAAATTGATGGCGAACCAACCAATTCAATGGAGCAAAACCTTGTCAATCAATGTGGTAAACGATATAGTCACATGTATTTGAGTCAATTTTGCTATTCACAAACGATCAATTAATGCTGATCATCAGTCAAAACATGTAAAGAAGCTAGAATGTGTATCATAAGACTCCCTGTTCTCCTCTTTTCCTAATCAAACCGCGCTCCAATCAGCAGATAACCGTTGCAGTCTGGCAGGCCACATTGGCAGTGGCGGCAGGAGAACGGAAAGAAGACAGAGAAGAGAGAGGATTCATCCAACCATATTGGAAGTGAAGGAAGGAGGGCGGAAAGAAGGGAAAAAAAAAGTTGTCAATCAGTGTTGGGGGAATGATAGCGTGTGAAAATTGATGGTGAACTAATCATTCAAACAATGGATAAGAATGCCTCAAAGATAGGAGGTGGTCAGTGCTGGGGAAATCGTACGATTTTTAGGAGTATGTCTAGATGTAGTCAATCAAATCAATAAAAATAAGTGGTACAAAGATGGGGTCTTTATTAGACGTCAAATGGTTATGGTATATAGGTTAAAAGCCAAGCACCAAGTCCCTTGTGGAACTTGCGATGACTTTTACCTGTCATGAAACCCACTTCGTATCCAAACCCCGCTTTACCTTGATTCCTCACTGAGATTTTGGATGAGCTCTCCTCGCTCCATTGTTAAAGGATGCTAATGATTAAAGTGATGATGTGAATACTATAACCCATTTCCAATATACTTTGCCGCAAAAGTCAAGCGCCAGGACCCTTGTATTAGTTAGTCCAAGCTTGCAATGAGCTTTACATGTCTTTTACAGAAACAAAAAATCATTTTCAAATCCCGCCAGTCCCTAGTCAGAGTTGGAAGGAGCTTTACCGCTCCATTGTCAACGGATGCTAATGATTAAAGTGGCGATGTGGACACTATAACCCATTTTCAACATACTTTACCGCAAAGTCAAGTACCACGGCTCTTGTGTTAGTGTGTTTAGGTATGCAATGACTTTTACCATTCCTTTGCGACGAAAAGACTTTTTTTTTGTAGCCGAAAGAAAACTTCATTTTCAAACGCCGAACACCAAATTCAATACGCCTAGCAATTCCCGATTTGGGGGCATGATCATGGAGGGGAAGCGTTGCCAGTCGAGATTTCGTTACTTGTTGCAGAGCCCAAATTCATATATGCAGTCTCTCTCCACCCAACTTCTCCCGTGCCCCCTCTTTGCGAGGGCACTCACTCAAAAAAAAAAAAAAATCGACTGCTCACTCTACTATGTTTTGTGAAAGTCTCTCTCTACCTATCAGCACATTGCTACGCAAAAAGGCGGAATTTCAAAGTTTTTTGAAGTTCGAGATATTTCCAACATTTTTTATAATGTGTGTCAACAATCAAATTATGTAATATAGAAGCAGGGAAATTTTATGAAAAGTGATCTATGATGTGGCTTGTGATGCCTGTGTCTGCGCGGGTGGTTGCTGCTGCTGACTATTATCACTTTTATGTGTCTGTGTACCAACTATTGAACCTATATAGCAAAACAAAACACATTATTCACTTGGTCCTGGAGAATGTACCGAGGCTTACCAATTATAATCCCCAAAATTACCAAGATGGTTGTCCCGATGATGATCTTCCATTTTAAATCTTTCCACCACATTCTTTTACGTACTTGATTTGCTCCACGTTTGAAATTACCTGCAGTTGCATTCAAATCCTCTAGAGAAATGTTAATTATAAAAAGCAATGAGTGGTGGCGGTGCTCTGTCTTAAAACTTACCAGCCCTATCTCTCAAATCATCGATTCTCTCGCCCCGATTCATCACTTTATCAATGTTATCCTGCATGATGTTGACCACATCATCCACTTGTTGTTGGACAGATGATGTTCGATTGGAAAAATGCTTTTCCCCGTTATCGTTTTCTTCGTTGGCTTTCTTTGGGGGGATATAAGGATCGTAAGGCTCGCTCCTATAGTTTGAATACCAAAAGAGTTAATGTATTACCTTAAAGCTAATAAATTAGTTACTATCACTTGCATTGTGCTGTCAATTGATAAAAAAGGTAGGGGGCAGTAGGGGAGTTTTCCTTTTTTTTTTTTTTTTTTTTACTTTTTGCATGAATTTGTGAATGCATGGGGGTTCAAATTTCACATCCCGCCACCTGAATCCTTGCGATGCCGAGGAGCCTTTCCCATCCCCCAGAAATCACGTAATTTGAACCCCGGCCAGGCTCTAAAATGAGTACCGTTGAATCGCCTCAAAACACAATCTCATTCCACATCCTTTTTTTTCACAAACGTCAGATTAAAACGATCGTAAGGTTATACTGCCCCATACAGTGGACTTGGTATATTGACTATTATGTAAAGTTTGTTGGAAATAGGCTAAAGAATGCATATGGTTACTTTTGTCATTAGCATCGCTCGTTCATTAAGCTAGTAGAGCACTCTCAAGATTCAAGGCGAGGGTAAGCGGGTTTTGAAATAAGTTTTATCTTGTGTGTCAATTTTTCATTCTGCAACTTTTTTTTTTCAAAAGTCAGGTTAAAACGATATTGAGGCTATATTGCTCCATACAGTGAACTTGGTGCAATAATCATTATGTAAACTTTGTTGGAAATAGGTTATAATGTCTACATCGCCACTTTTGTCATTAGCATCGCTTGTTCATTAAGCTAGTAGAGCACTCTCAAGATTCAAGGCGAGAGTAAGCGGGTTTTGAAATAAGTTTTATCTTGTATGTCAATTTTTCATTCTGTAACTTTTTTTTTTACATAAGTCAGGTTAAAACGGTCTTGAGGCTATATTGCTCCATACAGTGGACCTGGTACAATGGCCATTATGTAAAGTTTGTTGGAAATAGGCTATAATGTCTACATCGCCACTTTTGTCATTAGCATCGCTTGTTCATTAAGCTAGTAGAGCACTCTCAAGATTCAAGGCGAGGGTAAGCGGGTTTTGAAATAAGTTTTATCTTGTGTGTCAATTTTTCATTCTGCTACTTTTTTTTCACAAAAGTCAGGGTAAAACGACCTTGAGGCTATACTGCTTCATACAAGGGTCTTGGTACAATGGCCATTATGTAAAGTTTGTTGGAAATAGGCTATAATGTCTACATCGCCACTTTTGTCATTAGCATCGCTTGTTCATTAAGCTAGTAGAGCTCTCCCAAGATTCAAGGCGAGAGTAAGCGGGTTTTGAAATAAGTTGTGTCTTGTGTGTCAATTTTTTTTTTTTTTTTTACAAAAGTCAGGGTAAAATAATCTTGAGGCTATACTGCTCCATACAGTGGACTTGGTATATTGACTATTATGTAAAGTTTGTTGGAAATAGGCTAAAGAATGCATATGGTTACTTTTGTCTTTAGCATCGCTCGTTCATTAAGCTAGTAGAGCACTCTCAAGATTCAAGGCGAGGGTAAGCGGGTTTTGAAATAAGTTTTATCTTGTGTGTCAATTTTTCATTCTGCAACTTTTTTTTTTCAAAAGTCAGGTTAAAACGATATTGAGGCTATATTGCTCCATACAGTGAACTTGGTGCAATAATCATTATGTAAACTTTGTTGGAAATAGGTTATAATGTCTACATCGCCACTTTTGTCATTAGCATCGCTTGTTCATTAAGCTAGTAGAGCACTCTCAAGATTCAAGGCGAGAGTAAGCGGGTTTTGAAATAAGTTTTATCTTGTATGTCAATTTTTCATTCTGTAACTTTTTTTTTTACATAAGTCAGGTTAAAACGGTCTTGAGGCTATATTGCTCCATACAGTGGACCTGGTACAATGGCCATTATGTAAAGTTTGTTGGAAATAGGCTATAATGTCTACATCGCCACTTTTGTCATTAGCATCGCTTGTTCATTAAGCTAGTAGAGCACTCTCAAGATTCCCGGCGAGAGGAAGCGGGTTTTGAAAAAGTTTTGTGTGTCAATTTTCATTCTGCAACTTTTTATTTATTTACCAAAGCCAAGGTAAAACGATCTTGAGGCTATATTTCTCGATACAGTAGACTTGGTGCAATGGCCATTATGTAAAGTTTGTTGGAAATAGGCTATAATGTCCACATCGCCACTTTAATCATTAGCATCCGTTGACAATGGAGCGGTAAAGCTCCTTCCAACTCTGACTAGGGGCTGACGGGATTTGAAAATGATTTTGCTTCTGTCTGTAAAAATAGTGTTCGTGCTTTTTTCTTGCAAAAGATAGGGTTACAAGTTTGGGTAGACTGACGCAAGGATCCTGGCGCTTAAATTTTGTGGTAAAGTATATTGGAAATAGGCTATAGTATTCACATCACCAATTTAATCATTAGCATTCTTTAACAATGGAGCGAGAGAGCCCATCCAAAATCTTAGTAAGGAATCAAGGTAAAGCGTTGTTTGAACACGAAGTGTCTTTCATGACAGGTCATCGCAAGTTCGGACAGATTGACACAAAGGACTTGGTGCTTGGCTTTTAACCTAAATACTATAACGATTAGACGTCTAAAAAAGATCCCATCTATCTGTATTACTTACTTTTTATTGATTTGATTGACTACAACTAGACGTAATCCTAAATATCGTACGATTTCCCCAGCACTGACCACCTCGTATCTTTATCCATTGTTTGAATGATTGGTTCACCATCAATTTTCACACGCTATCATTTCCCCAACACTGGTCGCCAACTTTTTTCCCTTCATTGTTTTTTTTCTGCCTTCTGTCCTCCACTTCCAGTATGGTTGGATGAATCCCCTCTCTGGTTCTCTCTCTGTCTTCTTTCCACTCTCCTTCCACCACTGTCAATGCGACCAGCCAGGCTGCAACAATTATCTACTAATTGGAGAGTGGTTTGTTAGGAAAAGGGGGAACAGGGAGTCTATTGATACACAAGACGTTATCATAACCAGACTCTTTTTTTTGCATTGATCGGGGTTTATATGAAATCCCGCCATCTATTACATTCTAGTTCTTTACATGTATTGATTGATGACCAGCATGAATTGATTGTTTGCGAATAGTGAAACTGACTAAATACATGTGCTTATATCGTTTATCGCATTGATTGACAAGGGCTTGCTCCATTGAATTGACTGGTTCATCGTTCATTTCACACTTCACTTTCCCCAACACTTAACACCTGCTTTTTATCACTTCCTGTATCCTATACGAAGGTTCTACTATATTTCACCTTTTTATTTCTTTCTTCTTCCTTTGTTTTCTTTATGCTTTTCTTTATGCTTTACTTCATACACTTCCTCTCAGTCTCTCTCTCCATTCCTTTGTCTCCACTCCTTGACATGCTCAATTCACCCGGGAAGTTATCGCAACCCACACACACTGCACCTTAGTGTTAAGTTTTATCATTTCCATAGACAAAAGGGACTGATCACATGTACTAACTGACTGTTTGATTTCTTTTCCTATGAATTATTGCTTTTGATCATTTCTTTCGGCCAGTTTTAAACACCGTATGTTTTTTTGTGGATTTTATTTATTTTAATTAATAAGACTAGTAATCATAATGTGCCAATAAGATTATGTTCATTACTTTGAAAAGTATCAGAAATACATCATATGATTATGATTTCACAAATATACAACACAGTAAGGTTTTCTTTATCTATCTTTACCGAGGGGACACGCCAATTGGATCATTGTCGGGAATTGAAATGTCATTTCTTGTGTCGATATCGAAATTTTTAAGACTTTGGGGGGAGAAGGTTTTTTGCCCTTTCTCTTTCCTTTTCTATCTTCATTTTCTTCCCCTATAAAACCCCCCTCTTTTCCTTCTTTTTATTTTTTATTTTTTTATTTTTACATTTCCATTTATACTTACAACTATCTCTTACTTTTACCTTCTATCATGTCACTTTTAATCACCCATGTCAAGGTATTAACAACTCGACGGTCGGCTACCCTTCGCCCATTCAGCTCGACTATATTCCAACGAAAAGAACAATTAGGTGGCTCACCACTGAAGCCCAGCTGCTCGAACAACACGGTGGATGAAAAAGAAAAAATTAACAATACCAATGCCTCTGATGCACCTGAATCCTTTGTAGCTCCCAAAGAACAGCATGTGTCGTTTATGCCGGTGATTCATATTCCACAAACAGAATTCGCCCACAACGCATTCTTCTCTCTTTATCGACCTTTACTCGGACTCGAAAACGATACTATAGATAAACCATTCTTCTCAGATCAACCCGACAAAGACCATGTGGATGGTAAGTAATATGTATATAGTCATCCTGTTGTCTAACCTCTTTTATATGATCTACATAGTCGATGAACAGATTTCCAATTATATGATGACCCTCCGACCATTTGAAGTCCCAGCACCGCCTACTATGAATCAAGTAAACCAACAAGATGTCAAGGCTAAAGGACCTATGCAGCAACAACAAGATGAAGAAGATTATTACATGGATTACTCTTTGCCAATGTATTATATGCCTGACAGTGATGATATTGTGGACTATTTGACAACAATGCAACACCAACTTGTGCGACAGAATGCTTTTTATGATTCCTCCAGTCATCTTGCTTTCACGAGATCGACGGGTAGAACAAGACGACGACTCACTACCTCGGTCGGGTTTGAAAAACTCGCACACAAAACCTCATTGTCATCTATCATAACAACATCAAGGTACCAAAAACGACACAGACAAGGCCTATATCGACATCGATGGAACAAATAGATCCCTTTCTTTTTTTTTTTTTTATGACTATTAGTAGCTAGTTGTCCCTTATTCCTTTGTACATATATTCCTGTATAATCCCTTCCTACCCCTTCCCTTTGTTTATATTCTCTCTTTAACTAAAACAATAAAAGTTGATTATGATATATGACTTATACTATTCCCTGGGATAGGACACATCTCAAGAAAGTTAGATCTTTGGGAGAGGTCATGGGATTTTTAAATTCCGCTCCTTTCCCACATCTATCTATTTTTTCTCTCTCCTTCTTTCTTCTTCTTCCTTTTTATTTCTTACAGGAACTCAAATCTGTATTCTTGCTGGAACAATGCATGGCTCTCACTTTCGCCGTGGAATGCAAAAGTCAAACTCCCAAGGTCCACAATGGTCACTTTATACTCAGCACCACCGCCCACAATACCCAGTTATGCAGCAACGACAACGACAACAACAACAACAACAACAACAACAACAACAACAACAACAACAACAACAACAACAACAACAACAACATTATTACTCTTGGAAAAAGAACCACTTCACTACCTCCATCTCCCATTACCAACCAGAGCGACCGCATTCTGACGACATGCTATTCCTTTCGGCCGGTGGCGGGTTCCCAACACCAATAGTACGATTTCCACCATGTACATCCTCTTCCACCAAAGTGCACCTCTGTGATATTCACCCCTCACCAGTTGCTATACAATCTAATTTATTCTCCTCTCTTTATCAACGTGATCCTCTGGTGGTGACAACCAAGATATCTTTACAGGATTTTGATAACATGAACAGGAAAACGAATGATAGAAGGAACGGTGGTCGGTCAGGTGGGGCTCTTTTAAAGACTTGTTTGTCTTTGGTATCCTCGACTGCTAATCACTATACAACACAACATCCATCTCATGGTCAGGAAAGGTGTCTACAATATGGCTTATCTCATCAAGTCAACTCTGTGTCACTTTATCATCGATCACCATCAAACTACTACCCACCATCTCCGATATCTTGTGGTGATCATACATCCAATGCGACTCATCATCAGCCACATTCTTCTCATCATCAACACAAAGCACACCACCAATCTCATTGTAACAAATACGAGGATTCGACCATAGATGATACCAGCGACAGGAGCCAACGACGGATTTCCACCAATACCAACATCACAATGACCACAAGCACAAGTACTGTCTCTTCTTCGTTAGATATAGTGTCTTGTCGACGCTTCAGTAGTAGTAGTAGTAGCACAAGCAGTAAAAGCACCTTGGCATCTAGTATGGGCAGTCTCAGTCATTGGAGCAACATGAACAACAACAACAATGGTTATTGTGCGACGACAGTACAACAGGATAGGAAACAACAATACAGCTCTGCCGAAAACGCACAGACAACAACAGCAACGGCGACGATGACGACGACAATGACGATGACGGATATAATTGGTAAAGAGAAGGATGCAACAATAACGAAGGACGGGGCAAAGGATCATCCAACAATTCCACCACCATCTTCCGATCACGTACATGACGATGATGATCAACAACAACAAAGTTTATCATCTGCAGCACCGATAAGTATGAACGAACAGCATTTACCGATATGGGCGGATCCAATCAAAGTACGGGATAATCCAACAAGATACAAGATGATTCAAGACTATATGACGAAACATCGACTCTCTTACACATCCGCCTTACCTTTACCCTTCTCCATTGTATTCTATTTTAATGGGGGAACAACAAGGACAATTAGCAATTACCAATCCAATCTCCAGGTACTCTTCACCAGCCACACGGTGTGGGAATTCTCTTCACGTTGGCGACACCATAAAGATCATCATGCCCCTTCTTCTTTGGCGCTTCATCAAACCATCTATTGTTTTAAAAAGGGGGTGGAACCCATGTGGGAAGACAAGGCAAATAAACAAGGTGGTCGACTTGTTCTTCTCTGTCCTCCTCTTTTACTTACTCAACAAGATACTTTGTGGGATTGGCTATTATGCGGTTTTATTGCTGGTCATCTGGATGTGGTTGGTTTGATCTTTTTGAAACGGGCACACGCAGATCGAATTGAACTTTGGATGAATGGTTATCAACATGAACACATTGCTTCTTTAAGGTAGGAATACATTAAGAAGAATAGTAAAGTAACCATCCCTGAACTAACCCCCCCCCTTTTTTTTTTTGACTTTTACTCCTTATTTTTTTTTTATTATCATTTGTGTTTAGGGTCAAGTTATTAAATCTCATCCCCGATGATTATCATGACCTTGTGTTGTCTTCTCGATACAAGAAACACTATGGTGATTGACACTTGTCTAGTCTTATAGTTTGTATATACCTTTTTAGTGTGTAGTATGTTTGTTTGTTTTATATAAAA
Organism: Chlamydoabsidia padenii; assembly: GCA_025330725.1. Taxonomy (NCBI): domain Eukaryota; kingdom Fungi; phylum Mucoromycota; class Mucoromycetes; order Mucorales; family Cunninghamellaceae; genus Chlamydoabsidia; species Chlamydoabsidia padenii. The sequence goes on along the minus strand of JAIWND010000004.1, from coordinate 60,003 downwards.
ATGTTAATAATAATAAAATCATGTATGTATATGTATTGAAACGTATCAATGGAATTGATTGATGTCTAATAGTAATTACGCATACCAATCACACAGACCTCTTAATTTACCATCTTGGGTGCATTGTCTCTCTTTCTCTTTCTCTCCCAACTCAAAAATAAGCTAATCTAGGCACTCCATGAACAAGTTTTTTTTTTTTTTTTTTTTTTATCTCAGCCGGTGCACCTTACATTGGAAGGATGTGCACCACACGAACCACTCCAAATTAAGTCAGGTCGCCGTTTTCTATTTGAAGATGGGGTAAGATCCATGCTTATTTAACTTGATTCTTTCCCTTTCTTTTTTTTTTTTTTTTTCTTGTCTTTATCTTTTTTTTCCTTTACAACTTAATAATCACCATGTCTTATACTGTTACTTTACCATCTACACTTGCATCACCTTCCCGCGTCTTTCTCTCACCCTTCCCTCCACCCATGGATCATGCCAAAGGTATCATCCTGCCAAAAACTATAGCTGGGGAGCGCCATTCAGTATACCCTCATAAAGTGTCCACTGATCTCGGTCGGCGTTTAAATACTCGCTCGGTTGAACCGATCCGCATAAAAGACAACAATGATGACCATGATGAAGTGTTATCCCTGTATTATTATGGAAGACACACAAGAAAATCATTAACACCATCTGCTTCTTCATCCACTTCTCTATCATCATCTTTTTTCTCTTCTTCTTCTTCTTCCTCCTCGTCATCCTCTTCTACTTCTGACCTGCGCGCATCCATGTCCACTCCACTTTTGAAATCCCGGCACACCCCATCCAAATGGATCAAGCATGTCTCTCAATCCTCGGGCTTACTTTCCCTAGAAAAAAAGATTGCTCGTGGATTTCCCTCCTTCCGATCATCACCTCCTGAATCTACACTTCATCTTTCTCTCCTACGTAATCCTCCGCCCAAGGCGATCTATCATGGCTCTGTCCTGGCTAGGCAATATTTAAAGTCCGTTACACAAATTAAACGGTGGGATGATATGATCCATCACGGTTTCCCTTGTCCCCATTCTTTACACATGGCTGAACAAGACAAGTGTTCAGCCTCTTGTCATCAATGTGGAGGGAAACAGCGATTGATGACTTTACGGGTTACTTTTACACCCCTTCATGCACGCGCAAATGAAAACGATATCTATCATCCCAGTCGCAGGGAAACAGTACCTGTCGGTTTTGGTCCCATCTAGTTTACATCCCTTCCCCTCCAACCTCCTATACATAGATATATATATATATATATATATATATATATATATATATATATAGACTTTACCAAATAAATGTCTTTTGTCGTTAAATTACCCACTATACAAGAAGTGAATAAAAAGAAGGATCGACAGGGCCACGAGGTATTACATTAAATAGGGAGGTCTTTATTTTATAAAACACATACACACGCCAATGATTTCTTTTTATTAGAGGCAAATAAAAATACTAACTATATGATAAACTAGTGTATTGTATGATTTCATTTTGTTTCGACCACAGGTTGTTCTTTTTCTTCTTGTTCTTGTTTGGCGGGTTCTTCGTCCTGTTGAGGGGCAGAGAGTGCGACCGAGAGATACAACGTACGGCCTTCCACCTGGACATCCTTGATAGTTTCCAATGCCTTGGTTTGTTCTTCATGAGTTTCCAAATCAACAAATCCATAACCCTTGGAGCGACCACTATATGATACAGATGATAAAAAGAAAAAGATATGAGTGAGTGATCCTATTCCTTGTTTCCCTCTCCTCCTCCTCCTCCCCCCCTTTTTTTTTACTTACTTTCTCATACGAGCCACATGAGCCGAAGTTACCTTGAGATCCTTGAAGACATCCTTGAGTGTATCGTCAGTAGAAGAGTAAGGGAGATTACCAACAAACAAACTGGTTTCCGAGGGTTCAGTCAATTCCTTCTTGACACGACGAGGTTGAGCAGGTTTCTTGTTCTTCTTGTTCTTGCGATGACGAGGGGCACGAGAGGAGGAAGTTTCAGAGGCAGTATCCGAAGGAGTGGAGGTTTCTTCATTATCAGCCTTAGAGTTTTCATCTTCATTGGTTTTCTTGATGTCGTCACTTGCTTCTTCTTCTTCAGCAGCAGCAGCAGTAGCCTTGGCCTTGGCCTTCTATTTAAAATAATGATAACAATTCCGTTAATTCATCCCAATGTGCTATATGTATGTATATATGTAGAAATAACTTACGTTCTTTCTGGCCCGACGTTTCTTTTGCTTGGTTGGCTTGGCTTCTTGATCAGTTGTTGTTGTTGTTGTTGTTGTTGTTGTTGCTGTTGTTGTAGCTGCTGTTGTTTCTTCAATGATGGGCTTAGGACGAGCCACTTCCACATTGATTTCACGTCCATCCAATTCTTTCTTGTTCAAGTCTTGGGCCGCCTTGGTGGTTTCTTCCAGAGTTGCAAAGGTGACAAAACCATATCCTGCTGAGCGTTTGCGGTAATGAGGGCGAAGAGTAATGATCTTGGCTTCCAAGCTATATCATACAAAAATTAAAAGAAGGGAAGAGTGTTAGTGTTCAGTATCAAGATGGCTGGGTTCACTTACACTTTTCCTGAGGTTTCAAAGAATGATACAAGACCTTCTTCCTTTGTCTTGAATGATAAGTTTCCCACAAACACCTATCAGAAGAAGAAAAAAACATAAATAATTGGTTTATCCTTTCTTTTTTCTTTTTTTATCGCGTGTGTACTTTACCTTGTGGCCGTCTTCTTGAGGAGTGACAATTTCGGCTTGGATGGGAGCTTGTTCGGTGGGCTTTGGGTCAGTAGACATTATAGTTGGGACAGGAAGTGGGACAAGGCAAAAAAGGACCTGGGAGAGGCAAAATAATCTAAACAAGTGTTACCATAAAGACAATGGTGCATATATAACAAGTTTAAATCAACTTACCACAAATAAATTAAAAAAAAAAAAAAGAGGTTGTTGTTGTTGTTTGATTTGTAAAAATTGAACAGATGGAAAAGAAAAGAAAGGAAAAGAAAAAAAAATGTGGCGAGCTTTGAAATACAAAACTTTTCGTCGCAGTAATTTCAAATCCCGGTCAACCTTTTTGTACTACCCCCTTCACGGAAGAAGGAGGAGAGAACAACACGGTTGTTTTCCAAGGAGTGGTCCATTCTGTCCCCAGTGGACAATCGAGAAAAAAGAAAAGGGTTCTTTATGATTAAACAAGGGAAATACTGATTGGTCATAGACTATGGTTCGTGAACCCCTTTGTCTTTCCTAAATGAGCTTATCCTGTCACAGCATTAGCGGGGTAAAGAAAGGATTATCGTGGGAAACAGTCGTTGGTACACTTACCTTTCTCGATGACATCTCAAAGAGATGCATTATGTATAGCGTAAGGTAGAAGATGTGTCAAAACGAGACCAGTCGGGAAGCGGGATTTGAAAAGCGGAGTTATCGGCATGTATCTTTTTGGTCAACACCCCCGTTAACCCCCAATCAATTTACACAAGACATTGTTTTAAAGAGGTACAATATAAAAAAAGTCGAAATTTATTGTCAATACGGAAGGATGGTTCTAAACTATGAGGTTTTGATTAAATATAAACAGAATACAAAACAAGAAAATAAAAAAGGAGCAAGGGACAATAGATGACTAATCAAGATGAATCTAATGCATAAAGAGCATACCAGATCCTTCATAGACAGCAGCAATCTTTTGAATGGCATTGAGATAGGCAGCAGTTCGGAAGTCCACGTTTTTGAGAGCAGCAGTTTGACGAGTTTCTTCACAAGCTTGAATCATAGTATCCTCAAGACCAGAGTAGACCAAATCAGCTTCTTCAGCACCATGGACAATAGCCTTGCGTTCAGCTTCTGTTAAAGTACGACCAGCATTTTCTTCGACAAGGGTAAACAACTTGAGGCGCTGTTAACCAAGGTCACAATATACAATAAAGTTATTTAGTCACCCTATTCATCATCATCCTCTTTTTTTTTTTTTTTTTTTTTTTTTTTTGTACTTTACCATAGCTTCATCCCACTTCTTGTTCATACGACCGAATCGGACGTGAGACAAGTTCTTCAACCATTCAAAGTAAGACACAGTGACACCACCAGCATTCAATAACAAGTCAGGAAGGATGACCACACCACGTTTTTCTAAAGCTTCGTGAGCAGCAGGAGTCACAGGTCCGTTAGCCCCTTCACCAATCACCTTGGCCTTGATCTTGTCGCAATTGACCAAACCTATTTGACGTTCGAGAGCAGCAGGAATCAGGATATCACATTCGGTTTCGAGGATCTTGACGGAATCTTCAATGATTTGTGCAGTAGAAGAGTAGCCTCGGAAGGTGCCTTTTTCGGTGTAGTATTTGTGGAGTTCTTCGACATTCAAACCATTAGGATCATAGATGGCACAATCACGTTCACCAACACCGATCACTTTGGCACTAGATATAAAGAAATGATAAGCATTATATATTAATCAAAGAGACTTTTTTTTTTTTTTTTTTTCGTTCTTACCCATTGTTTTCAAAGAATTTGGAGACATAGTAGCCAACATTACCAAAACCTTGGACAACGACACTGGCATCCTTGACTCGGCCATTCAATCCAGTTTTCTTTTGGACTTCGGGATAGGACAGGAATTCGCGAATACTATAGGATAAACAAATAAAATAAAGGAAGATGAGTTTCAATCGGATCAATCAACCGAGTACCCATTTTATTACCTGTAGTAAATACCCAAACCAGTAGATTCGGTACGACCTCGAACACCACCTTGAGACAATGGTTTACCAGTAACACAACCAGCAGCATTCACATCGTTAGGATTGAATTGTCTATAAGTATCCACAATCCATGACATTTCACGAGGACCAGTACCTAACATAAAAGAGAGAAAGAGAGAGTTAATATTCTTTTTTCAATATCATATTATATAGTTATACTTACCAACATCAGGAGCAGGAACATCAGTACCAACACCAATAAAGTTCTTTTGGCACAATTCCATGGTGAAACGACGAGTAATACGTTCTAATTGTTCGACTGTGTATTTTCTGGGATCAATCTTGACACCGCCCTTTGCACCACCGACTATTACAAAACAATGAGAAACCCCGTGGGAATTAGTATACCAAAATGGTAATAGTATGGGAATTTGGGGGGTTCTTTTCTGCAATTTAAAACTTACAAGGGACATCCACTACAGCACACTTGTAGGTCATCAAGGAAGCCAAAGCTAAAACAGAAGAGAAGAAATAAAAGGATTAGTTTGAATAACTCCCTTTTTACAAAGCTAAGGTGAGGATAATATCTTCGTATTAAAACGGAGACATGGAGATGTATCCGCATTTACCAATGATATACCATCATCCCCACCCCTTTCCCGTTCAGGGTTGTTGTCACATACCTTCAACTTCTTGCAAGTCCACTTCTTCAGAGTAACGGATACCACCCTTGACAGGGAGACGATGGCGAGAATGTTGAGCACGGTAACCTAATAAGGGGAATCGTATGTTAGAGCAAAGTTGGATGGATGTAATGATGATAATGATTTTGTTTTTTAATACCTTCAATAACTTCATACTTGCCATCGCCCAATTCAATGGGGAAAGTGACGCGGAGAAGTGAGTCCACAGCACGAAGATGGCTCAAGGTACCAGGATTCACGTTACTAATCTTGGCAGCTTGGTCATAGTAAGATTCCACAGATTGCAAAAAGGAGGGTTCATGAGCTTCACAGGCAACTTGAGTAGCAGCTATTGAGAGAAAGAAGTAAAGAAGGATTAGACATTGACGAGTTTTCTTTAATCAGAGCTGAGAAGCTTCTTACAAGTAGTCATGGAGCGAAGAAGAGCAGGCATGGCAGCACGACGGGCAGCAGCAGCAACCATGGGACGCGTACTAAGTCAATTGACAAAGAAAGGGGGATTAGTATAATCATTCAGTCAGTCAAAATCAAAGCATGAGTCAAGACTTACGTTTGTGGTAATTGTTTCAAGAGGAAGGCCATAATTGTGTTAGACTGACAAGAATAAGAGATAAAAGTAAAAGAGAGGTTTGAAATAAGAAGAAAAGAAAAAAAAAAAGTAAAAGATATTTATATCCCAACGTAGTTCTAACGTAAGGGAACTTTATTTTCAAATCCCGATCACCGCTCTGTAAGGAGGTGGAAGGACCAGTCTAGTTTGATAGGCGATTTTCATACAAAAGTTATGTAATTTGCTTTGATGCATTCTTAAAAAGCTCCCTTTATGTGGGTGAGATAGGTAAAAAATAAAATGTGGGCATAATTTAAGACCTGAAAGGAAGAGAACTTCTTTTGGATAATAATAAGTGAGTGCATAAATTTATCACTCCATAGTATCAAACCCCGACCCCCTCCTCTCTTTGGCAAGTTGGGTACTGTTAAAGGTACTTACACATGCTCCATGACTATACTAATACACATAATAGAAAATAAACTAAACAGGTAGATTCGTCGTTGGATCGTCTAAAGAGGTGGCAACATGAGGTTGCACAGCCTGTTCTCTGCATTTACCCTCTATATCCCATTGAAAAGTAAAATATTGTACAGGCAAGTTTTCTGTGTTTTCTATACTTACAATAACACTTTCTGTGCCTTCATGTTCATGGTCAATCTAGTCGGATGGCTAGGGACGCTGCTAATCTCATTACATTGTCCCATTTGTCAGTAGTATGGGCATGCTATTGATATAGTAGGTATCCTAATTATCATAAGTAATTGTTAAATGCATTGTAGATGGTTATATTAAAGGTGATAACTGCAAAAAAGAAATAGATCCGATCGTTCTTCCTCATCGGGCATCCGCATATTGGCGGTGTTTAAAGTTTTTTTTTTTTTTTTGAAATGCATGAATTTTGTATAGCTGGGATTGACCAAAGAATTCATGCAGGACACAATCAAGGTAGAAAGCGGACAAAAAGGATTTGGAGGACATAATATTTGATACTGGTGTAGTTAAATCGCATACTGGGGAATCTGATTGATTTATACAATCAACCATCTTGTCACCGATCTTTGTATCTAAAATGAAAAGAATCCTCAAAAGACAAGACTATCGAAAACATCAATACTACTGTCCTCTTTTTTTTTTTTTTTTTTTTTGTACCATAAAAAACGATATGACCATATGATTCCCTTTGATCCCTGGATGAAGAATTAAAGTTCCGATACATTAAGAAGAGCGGGACATTACGGGATTTTACTGGAGTGCGAGGTATAATTATGATTTTGTATATTTCTATTTTACCCCACATTTTCTATCAAAAAGTCAAACTTTAACCCACAAAATGGATTAGGTAAACATTGATCGAGTTTATTGTTAAAAAGTCTACATGTAGTAAAGATTGAGGGGGAGGGTGGCAAATTAAGTAAAAGATAAAAAATGATGTTTATTATGATAATAGGATATGCTGTGTATAAAGGGTAGCTATAAAAAGTAATCTAAATCTTGGCATCGATCAAACCACGATCATGCCATGAAGAGTGCCATTTCTTGAATTGTTCTAATACTACAAAGGTGATGATTGTTTGTGGAGCCAGTCGAATAAAAGCGGGAGTCCATCCTTTGAAGAAGGAAGCCAATCCTTCATTTCGGTACATACTTGACATGACATTAAGTGATGACATTTTTCGATCAGAGGAGCTTGCTGTCATGATTCGAGTTTTAATTACATCTACAGGAGAGCAAACCGTCGTTGCCACCAAACCCTATTGATTAAAAGGAGTTCAACAAATGAGTCATTCTGTCACCGCAGCCAATCATCTTTTTTTTCCCCTGAATATCCTTTTTTTTTTTTTTTTCGGTCAACTTACAGCAAGTGTACTAGAAGTAAAGTGAAGAATCAAACCATCTTGTAAAGGACTGTAACGGAGAAGAAGATCCTTGAAGGTATCATAGGAGACGCATTGAGAGGAAGTCATCAGAATCGCACGGTTCATGTTAGGTCCCAATCCTCGGAAGAGGGAGGCAACACCTTCTTCTCGAGCAATACGCACCACACCATCCAGAGCATGTTTGTAGTTTCGTCGTTGTTGTACAGGAAGTTGGCCATCATACTGCATACGCACATTCACCACATCACCAGGATTACCGCAAGCACCACCAAGAGCACCGGCTGTACTAGAAGCAACTAACATTTGCCATACATTAGGATCTAGAGAAGAAGAAGAATGGATTAGCTGAATCATCACAGCACATGAGGAAGTGGAATGGGTTACCTTTATCTTTGGATACAATGCGCTTCATTTTTTCATAACCGCCAAATCGTACAGTGGAGTAAGTTGCTTGTCGAAGAATACTGGCAGATAACCCAGCATATAGTTGTAAAGGACCTTCCGTTCGAGCGATCTTGACCATAGTAGCAAACATGCCTTGATTACCAGAGCCTTTGGAGTTTTGTAAGCGTACCTTAGTTAAATCAAAAGGATGCACCACTATAGCAGCAATACATGAGGCAGCACCGCCAAAGTAAAACGGTGTTGATCGTTTAGTAGACATGACTAGTGTAGAATAGGAGGGATGAGATGAAGTATATAAGAAGAAGAGGTAAAAGAGTGGGGAGGAGAGATTAAAAAAAGATGGGTAGTTTAAAGGGAATGGATTGAAAAAGAAGAGAGAAAGAAAAGAGCTTTTTTCTTTTTTTGACTTTTCCTCCCTTTTTTGAAGCCGACTCAGCTGTCTATAAAAAATTTTTGCGCTGGCTATATTTCCAAGAGCTCCTGACCAATCAGTTGTCTTGTAAGAATATTTAGCTTCCGAAATCCTCCTCTCTCCGCTGGGAATCCACACTAAAGATGCTGGATTTACTGTATTCCACGCTTCGGTTTTTATTTCTCCCTGTCCGTGTATGACCTCCTTATTCAATGTTTGATTGGCATGACTTTTTGTTAGGATGGGGAAGCACACAAAGTGGAAAGATGAAATAATGTCGGAAATTGAAAACAGTATTTTTTTTTCAGGAACAGGTTTTCTGGCTTGTGGAAAAGGTCAAGGGAAATAACCGTTCTGGCAGAAAGAAAGACATTGCACTATTATGTATGTTATCAACACACACTTTATAATGGAAACGAATCTTGTGCGCAGATTTCCATTCCGAGGTCCAAGTATTCACAGCCAATCATCATTTGACCCTTGATCATGGGTAAACCTGTCCCGTATACATTTGATAACTCCACAACCAAGTGTGTTGGTACATCGATTATGTTTGTTTTGATAGAAGATCTGTTGTTTACTGGATATGGAAAGCAATCAATGCATTGATCATGCTTGGGGAATTCTCAATTGCCGATCAGGGAGGCATGGCGGGGGTTGAACTAGTTGCATCCTCTTTTTGGACGCTAGTTGTGAAGTGCAGCTTCGACATGGCGGATCGGCTAATGGTTTGCTTTGACATAACCAGTCATCACTTTTTTTTTTTTATTGTCTGTTTGATGCTATGTCTTGAGTGTGCTTGTTAGATGATATTGGGGAGAATGATCGACCTGATGAAATGTACTCACTTGGAAAAAACGAAAAAGGACGACTTTCTTATACCGACGCACTTTTTTATTATCATATAACGTTAAACGGCCGATGTTTTCCATTTCGATCCATGGTACATCATTCAACTTGACAGTAGGGCGTTCACCATGAACGAATGGAGGAAGCATCTTTATTTTCAAATCCCGCTTTCCTGGACCAACCACGTCATTTTGAAACATCAAGATTCTTCCCCGAAATAAAACGCCTCTTTCTTTCTCTTCCCCTCCTTTGTCACAGCTTTACTTTTTTTTTTTTTTCCCTTCATATATATACCTCTTTATCACTCTATTTTGTATTCCTCTTAACAAAATGGTAAGTTGCAAAAACATTGGTTCATCATCAACGCTTGTCTTCAAATCTGGACATGATGAAGTCGACTCTCGTTTTGTGGGACCCAGCTATCAAAAAGATATACAATATAAATGTCTTTGGCGTTGTTACTGATACTTCATCTTTAATCTTTATATATATTATTCTTATTATAGGCTGGAGCTTTGGAAAATGCACAAAACGAATTGCCTAGAATTAGGGACCACGAACGTGAATCTGACTTTGGTGCCATCTACTCTGTGTCTGGTCCAGGTAAGCAAGATTTATGAATGATGGACTTTGAAGATACTCATCCGATTTCTCTCTCTCTCTCTTTTTTTAAAAAATACAGTTGTTGTTGCCGAAAACATGCGTGGCTCTGCCATGTACGAGTTGGTAAGACCTTCCCTTATCCTTAATTAGTGCTCACTGACACACCCCTTCTTTCATCTTGTTTAGGTCCGTGTTGGTCATAGTGAACTTGTTGGTGAAGTTATTCGTATTGACGGTGATAAGACCACCATCCAAGTTTACGAAGAAACAGGTAAAATAAAACATATAGATATTATCGACTAGTATTATCTGACATTCCCTTTTTACGCTATTACTATCTTCTCTGCAGGTGGTTTGACTGTGGGTGATCCTGTCTTAAGATCGGGTAAGCCTCTCTCGGTCGAATTGGGTCCTGGTTTGATGTCCAATATCTATGATGGTATCCAACGCCCTTTGAAGGCCATTCAAGAAGTATCCCAAAGTATCTATATTCCCCGTGGTATTGCTACTCCTGCTTTGGACACGGCTGTCTCTTGGGACTTTAACCCCATCAACTTCCAGGTAAGAAATAGGGACCATCAAAGGGGAAAGAAAATGATAATTTAACTCTATGCATCATGTATTGATTTAGGTGGGTGATCATATTACTGGTGGTGATATCTATGGTAGCGTGTTTGAAAACTCTTTGGTATCTACCCATAACATTATGCTTCCTCCCAAGGCTCGTGGTACTATCACTTATATTGCTCCCAAGGGTCAATATACTATCGATGATGTTGTATTGGAAGCTGAATTCGAAGGCGAAACTACCAAGTACACCATGAAACAACTTTGGCCCGTCCGATCTCCTCGTCCTGTTGCTGAAAAATTGACTGCCAATCATCCTTTACTTACTGGTCAACGTGTCTTGGACTCTCTCTTCCCGTAAGTTTTGACTCACATATAAAAGAATGGGTGTGCATGATATTTACTTTTATTTGTCCTCCTACTTAGTTGTGTCCAAGGTGGTACCACTGCTATTCCTGGTGCTTTCGGTTGTGGTAAAACTGTCATCTCCCAATCTTTATCCAAATACTCCAATTCCGATTGCATTATTTATGTGGGATGTAAGTAACAGAAAAGATAAGAAGGTAAATGTGATACCAGACCGACATGTGTCTAACCTTTCTTCTTCTTTTTATCAAGGTGGTGAACGTGGTAATGAAATGGCTGAAGTCTTGATGGATTTCCCCGAAGTAAGTAAACATAGATACATGGGTCAGTCAAAAGATGTTTGATCTTACTAATAGCAACACCCCAATCCTTTTTTTTTTTTTTTTTTTTTTTTTTTAGTTGTCTATTGATATTGATGGTCGCAAAGAATCTATCATGAAGCGTACTACTCTTGTGGCCAACACCTCCAACATGCCTGTGGCCGCTCGTGAAGCTTCGATTTACACTGGTATCACCTTATCTGAATACTTCCGTGATCAAGGTAAGAACGTGGCTATGATGGCTGATTCCACCTCTCGCTGGGCCGAAGCACTTCGTGAAATTTCTGGTCGTCTTGCTGAAATGCCTGCTGATTCTGGTTACCCCGCTTACCTCGGTGCTCGTCTTGCTTCCTTCTACGAACGTGCTGGTAAGGCTACTTGTCTTGGTAATCCCTCTCGTGATGGTAGTGTCACTGTGGTCGGTGCGTAAGTACTTTTTACAACAGCATTGGATTTATTCACCATGGCTTTTTGATACTAACGGAGGGTCTGTTTTTTTTAAAAAAAAAAAAAATGAATCTAGTGTGTCTCCTCCTGGTGGTGATTTCTCTGATCCTGTCACTGCTTCTACTCTTGGTATTGTCCAGGTGTTCTGGGGTTTGGACAAGAAACTGGCTCAACGTAAACATTTCCCATCTGTCAACTGGAGTTTGTCTTACTCAAAATACATGAAGGTGTTGGAACCTTTTTACGAACAATCCGATCCCGAATACATCTCTCTCCGTGACAAGACCAAGGAAATCCTGCAAATGGAAGAAAATCTGTCTGAAATCGTCCAATTGGTTGGCAAGGTAAGTAAACAAAAAAGATTGGGTGGGGATCATCTTGAACGAAGAGCTTCTAACTCTTTTATTTATTATTTTTATAATAGTCTGGTTTGAACGAAACTGACAAGATTACTTTGGAAGTGGCCCAAATCATCAAGGACGACTTTTTGCAACAAAATGGTTACAGTAACTACGATCGTTATTGTCCCTTCTACAAGACCACATGGATGTTGCGTAACTTGATTGGCTTCTACACCCATGCCACTCATGCAGTCGAAGCTTCCAACAACCAAATCACTTGGAGCAAGATTCGGGAATCTTTTGGTGATATCATCTACAAGTTGTCCTCAATGAAATTCGAGGTAGGTATTGATTAAGCAGGATGGATGCATGTAATAGGTTTTAACACACACCCTCTTTTTTTATGTGTAGGACCCTGCTGATGGTGAATCTGTCCTGACCGAAAAGTATGCTGCTCTGCATAAGGAAATCGAAACCAAATTCCGTGATCTTGAAGTCTAACGTGGCCGGTGGTAGATTATATGATTTAGTATTATGTGGTACCTCTCCCCCCCTCCCCTTATTACTTTTTTTTAACAATAAAAACAAGGCTGTAGTCTCATTTACCATCATGATTCTAATAAAACTTATGGACTTGAATTCTAATCCAAGTTGGTAGTGATGGATTGCTATTAAAGTGGACATGACAAAAGTTATTTCAAAACCCGCTTACCCTTACCTTGAATCTTAAGAGAGTTCTACTGCCTTAATGGACAAGTGATGCTAATGACAAAAGTGACCATTAGCATTCCTTAGCCTATTTCCAACAAAATTTACATAATGGCCAATGCACGAAGTCCACTGTATGGAGCAATATAGCCTCAAGATCGTTTTAGCCTGACTTTTGTGAAAAAAAAAAAAAAAAAAATGTAGCTGGGTCCAGTTTTTCTTTTTTTGAAAACCAGGATATAGTTACAGGTACATACTATCTCAAGCTTGACCTGATTGATGCAAGGGTCTGATCATTTGGCATTTGCTGTAAAGTATGTAGTAAATACACCATAGAATGCATACAGCCACTTTAATCATTAGCATCGGTTGATAATTGAGTGAGTAATGAAAAAAATGTTTTTTTTTTTTTTTTTCGGTTTCTCTTGTGTTTTTTTTTTGATGGGCATTTCATTTTAACGCTCACCTAGAAAAAAGTTGGATAGGAATGAGCGATAAAATAAACTATGGTCACGCTACTCATTAGTATCGTTTGACTATAGAAGAATCATGCGACAAGTATGTATGGGGTAATGCTTAAACTTTCGTTCGTCAATGACTCTGGCGGGATTTTGACAATCGGGATCGGGAATTGAACTTGCATGATGGGTCTTCCAACTAAAACCGAGGTATTACATGAATGGGACAAACAACAAGAGACAACCATATATTAATACATAAGCCTCGAAACAAGACAATTTTTTATTACATAAATAATATTCTACATTAAGGACGCTATACAAAAGAGTAACAAACTAAACAAATAAATAATACTAAACCAAGTGAGAGGGGAGGAGGAGAGATTACAATTATTAGAAGCACATAAACTTGTTCTTTTTTGTCATCAGTTCTTCCATTCTGTTTTCCAAAATTAGTCTAGCCTTTTCCGCCTTTTCCTTGAGTCGTCGTTCTTGTTCCAAAGAATGTTCTAATTGTTTGCGCCGTTCACCTGCCTCTTCCCCTGAGGACTTTTGCTGAGTCATGATCTGGGTGACTTGAGACCGAAGATTCTTGATTTCCATACTGTAGGCAAGCTTTTCCTTGTTGAGCACCTCTAATTGTTTCTTGACATCCCGGACTGAGGTTTCTGATCTTGACAGTTGGTGTTCCAGTTTGCTGATGACATCTTGGTGAGCACGGACGTCAGATTCGGCGATTTGAGCTTTACGTTGTAGTGATCGGAGCATCTTGTCGTATTGTTCGGCCGTGGTCTGTGTTGATTGTTGGCTGTTGGGTGGACTCATGTCGCTGATCAAACTGTTGTTGGTTTGTGTAGAGTTGGTGCGTTGAAGAATGTTGAGTGGATTAGGTGAAGTGATGGCGATCGATGACGTTGAGGATGATGTGGTCAGTGAAGGTTGTTGTGTTGGAATAGCTGGTAAAGGTGTTGTGGGAATCGGAGGTAATGGATTGGAAGGTGGTGCCGAAGGTGGTGGAATACTTGTTGGTCTGGCAATAAAGGATGATGTGGTAGATGATACTGAGCCAGGTCGGTCCACTGGTGATCGTATCGTATGACTAGCTGGCCGTTGTTGTTGTGTTCCTGCTGTGCCGAATTCGTCTTGATACAAAAATGACGGGTGATGATAATCCATTGCTGAGAGTGCACGGTACGAGCTGGCATTTTGCAATTTGGCGAGACTGTTCGCTGAGAGATCCCGATGAAGCTTGGCACCATGTGGTGGAGGTGATAAAACCCGTGGTGTTTGAGGAGGAGAGGTAACATTGTTGGTATTGGAGTTGCCACTGGCAAAAACTGGACCAGATGATCTTGATGCTGATATAGGTGGTGGTAAGACATGTCGAGATACAAGTTGCTCCATTTCCTTTTCCATCCGATCGTTGGCCGCACCGAGTTTCATCAACTCCGATTCTAGGTGTTTGGTTTCTATATTGAATTGAGCCCGTTGTCTTGTAAGTTGAGTTTCCAAATCGTCGACCTGCATCATCAATAGTGTTTTATCGTTGGCGAATTGCTGAAGCTGTGCTAACATTTCTTCTGGTGTTGCTGCACTTTTGATGTCATCTTGATTTAATTGAGCAATACGTTTTTCCTGTTCCTCTCGATCTGCTGATGCCAAAGCGTTGATGCTGGTTGATCTAGATGGTGTGGTGGATGGTAGAGGCGATAATGTTCTAGATGGTAGTGATGATACCCGTTGTTGTAATTTCATCAAGGCTTGGTCTTTTTCATGCAATAGTGCTTCTTGTTCGGTGAGTTGTCGTAGTAGAGTTGCCACATCGTAAGTCTGCTTTTGCTGTTGCTGGCCTTGTTGAATGTTTTTGGATAGTAATGATGAAGATGTTGATGTTGACAATGGTGGCGACGAAGACAAAATAGCCTCTTCTTCCACATCCCCTTCTTCGTATTTTGACCAATGGTTGTTGTGATTGATTGTTGAGTCAGAGTGCTGATGTTGATTTGCCATTGCTTCATCCAACCGCTTTTGCATGACTTTTAACGATTGTTCCAAAGAGGTTACCACAAGTGATTGGTCCTTGTAGGCTAATTTACTTTTTTCCAAATCATCAATAGCCCGGTCGAATCGTTCATCATATTCGTCTTGATCCAGTTGACGGGCACGTTGAAGTACTTGTAGCTTGTCTTCCAATTCCGCCAGCATGCCTGTAGTATCGTTCGCAGCCATAAGTTCACGTTCCTTCTCCATCGACGACATGGCTTCCTTGAGCTGTTGTTCAATGTGAGTTATTTTGATGGTTTGCTTTTCGATAGTGAGTTGGGCCAATTCGAGTTCACTTTGCTTCGATGCCAATGCATGATTCAGATCGGTTCGGTCCTTTTTTGCTTGGTCGATTGCTTGGTCCAATTCAACAATACGGCCTTCTAACGCTGCCAACCGCTGAGCATCAATGTCAGCATTCATAGAATTGTCTTTTTCTTGTTGTCTTTGTTGTTCATCGGCAAGTGCGGCCTTGGCATCCGTAAGTTCGAGTGTCAGTTGGTGTGTTGATGCATCCCCTTGTTCGACAGATGTTGATAGTTCGAGCACCCGAGCCTCCAGATTTTCCACCATCTGAAGTTTTGCTTTATAGTCCGCATCCCGTAACTTGTGTAGTTGCTGTAATTCACCAAGAGACACCAAGGAGACCATAGTTCGATCGTCTTGACGCTGTAATGATTTATCCATCCATGCCACAATCAGATCCAGGTTCTTGCGCTCCATCCCAAGAGTAGCCATATCACGAAGCACCGCCTGTAAATCCTTCTTGACAGCTTGGACCCATTGTGTTTTTTGTTGGTTATCTTGTTCCAATTGCTTGAGGTGAGCATCCTTAACGTCCAACTGTTGATGTAGCTGCCCAATAAGTTGTTCCATGTCTTCAAGCTTTTGTTCAAACAGACCGATGATTTGTTCTTGCTTGGTTTCCACTAGTTGAAGCGCATTGATGTCGAGTTTAAGTTGCTCCATTTCCGCCAGACGTTGTCGTAATGTAATTTGTGTGCCCCGTTCTTGATCTAGGACTAGTTGCTGTATCTCGGCATATTTGTTTAAAGCATCTTGGTGGCCGATCTTTTCATTACCCATTTGTGATGTGAGCTCCGTGATGGTTATTTTGGCTTGGTCGCATTCAGCTTGCAAGTCGTTTTGCACCCGGGTGTGATTTTCCTTCATATCAGCCAGTTGTTGTTCAAGAGTGACAATGGTATGTGAATGTTCCTCACGGAGGTTAGCCAATGTAGTGTGTAATGCATCCATTTCCGCCAATCGACTCTCCAATGTTGCCACATATGCTTCCTTTTTTTCGAGCTGTTGTTGTAGTTCGTTTGCCAAAGGAGAAAAAGACACAGAAGGTATATTGGTAGCATTTGCATCGCTGTCACTGCTGGTATTGGAAGTTGCCGAGCTAGTATCACCCACTTGACCGTCGACCGTTTCTGATGAGGTTGAGTTATATTTGTCCAAGTTTGATTGTGCCAATTTGGTTTCCAATTCTTCAATGTAGTTCTTGGAGGAGAGTGCTTGTTCCTGAGCCTTGAGAAGAGCATCGTGTAAAGCTGCCAATTCTTTGTGTTCTTGATCACGCAGGGTTTGAAATTCCATCATCTTGGTTTCTTGTTGAGCCATCGCTTGATCCGAATGAGTCATCGCTGCACGTGCCACAGCCAATTGTGACCCCAAGCTAGAGATCGAATTTTCGTATTCTTCAATGACGGGATCCACCGAATGCTGTAGATCAAGACTACCCAAAGCAGAGTCGTGTGAGCCATGTGATACCCTGCTGTCGATATGTTGTTGACGCTGACCATTTGTGCTGTTACCATTGATATTATCCAAAGAGATTGCTGCAAGAGACTGCCGCTGTGATTGCCTTCGTTGTTCCTTTTCACCAAGCTGCGATTCCACCCATTGATTCCGTTCCCGAGTTACTGTCAGTTCGTTGTGGAGTTCCTCGATCTGTCGACGAAGATCCGAAACAATCAAAAGCTGGTCATGATCAAAGTCCACCAAATCAGACGGAGCATTATTGAGGATGACTGATGGTGAAGGACTGGGTGGCAAAGGCTGGTCGTCTTCTGAGGAGGAAGAGTGTGATGTTGTCGGTGAAGTAATTGAGCTGCCTCTTCTGTTGCTGCCGTTGCTTTTGCTGTTTCCACAGAGAGAGATTACTGATCCACTTTGAGAAGATAGTGATCTCATGGTTCGAATGTCAGATTTTAGCTTGGTGATAAGAGATCGTAAAAAGTCCGGGTTGTCGTTTGTCATCCAGTCTTCGGCTTCATTGCGCTCCACCTTGTTCTTGATATTTCGTGCACGATGAGCATACTTGATAGTGTTGACCGTTTCCGTCAGGTTGAGTTCAGAGGAGCTGATACAAGCAATCATCAAAGTCGTTGCATTTCCACCCAAAGAGTCTTGGAGCAATCGAGTAAGTTTAGAGTCACGATACGGTATATGAGCCGCTTTTTTGCTACCGTTAATGTTGTGAGGATCAGATGCCAAAGCAGAGATAACATTCCCCAGCGCCAAAAGTCCAGCATTGATGTTGATACCTTCTTTTCGTCTGTCACCTTCCGCAGCAGTTCGCTTCAATCGTTCAGATCCAGCCAAATCGACAAAGTGGAATTTTGAGTGCATTATCATCCATTCACCATCTTCACCATCTTCAGACGTTGCTTGTCGTTGTTCCATTTGACCCACCATTGCCTTAACATTAAGACTGCTAGCACGTCGGTTCATTCCGACCACAGAGGATCTTGAACCAACAGGTGATGGAGCAGTTTCTCGATTCCGCACCGAGCTACTGTTTGATTTGGTTGGTGATGATTTTGAGGCAACCCATTTTTCTTGCTTGAGAGTGACCGTAAATATAGCATGAGACCGTGATGATTTGGCGTTCATGTCAGTGGATCCAGTGGCGCGATTGTCAGTTCCAATTTGTAGATACCTAAAGAGTAGACATTTAAAAGAAAATCTGTGAGCAAATACTTCTCTACTTTTTTTTTTTTCCTGGTTTTACCTTAGTACATCTTCGGTATTGTTGACAACAACTTCCTTTACGCCAGTCCAATGGATTTGTCCTTTCGTGTCTTCCCTAATAGTGGCAACTGGTCGTTCATTTGGTGGAGCAGGATTCAGGAGATCGATTAATTCTTCATTATAGATTTCAACAAAGGAAACATGCACAGTATGTCGTGCCGTTCTTTCGTTAGATAAATCGTCGTGTATTGAAGATGCAGAGTCCCGACGTAATGGACTTGCGTTATTACTATTGTTAATTGTTGAGAGAGGTCGTAGTTTGGCGGAAGAAACCGATCGACGAGGAATTCTGAGACCAGAGGATGCTGGAAGACTTGTCGAGTTCAAGTTGGTAGATAATGCAATTGATGTAGGTCGTTTGATGGATGATGATGAAGTTGTCGTATTCAGTCGCTCAAAGAAGGCAGACATGGCTCGAGGAATGATGCCTATTTACAAAGATAAGAATTCACATTGATTAGTCACTTTTTGTTTTTGTTTTTTCTGTCAAAGAGAGGGTAGGGTATGTATATTATACCTGGAGATACGTAAAAATAGAAAACATGTTGTTACCTTCTTGATCAGGATCAGCAGTGCCCATGATTGTGTGAGTCTTCCCAGAAGAAGTTTGGCCCTGTGTAACAATAGTAATGTATCATCCGTGAGTTTCCTCATGTCAAACATGTTTGTAACCATATTAGCTTATGATCTTTCTTTTTTTTTTTTTTTACTTACATATGCAAGGATTGTTGCGTTGTAACCTAATAAACAACATGATAAATAGAATTATTAACGACTACAATATACCCCCCAGGTTTTTGTCCTTACCATCCAGAAATCGATCAACAAGATTGGAGGCTACACTAGAGAATAATTGTTCTTGAGTGCTTTCAGTATCAAAGACATAGTCAAAGCTGAAGGATTTTTGGTGTGGGACTATTGTGAGTGTATTGCCATGCGTTTTGATAACATCAGAGTTGGATGAATGTGAGAATCGAGGTTGGAATCGATCTTGTTGTGTCAATGGTCGCACCCGTATTGCTAAAACAAAAAAAAAAGGTCAAGCAGATCGTTAGAAATAATAACTTTGTGTGTGAGTTGCCTGATGAGTTTTTTTTTTGGGGGGGAAAGGGGTGTTTCATTACCGACTTGTACTGCTGTTGTTGGTGAATCTTTACTGGATATGGTTGGTGATGGTAGATTGGTAATATTGGTCATATTTATAAAAGAAGAGTCATCAATGTGGAGAAGATTCAAAGAATGAAGAAAAAAGGGAAAGAAAAGAAAAAAAAAAAAAAAGAAAGAAAGATGCGCGTGGGTCAAAAAAAAAAAGAAGTCGAATTTAACTGGTGGTGATCGGGATTTAAATTAACTAGAAAAGAAATCCAGGGGGGAGGGGGAGAAAAAAAGCAAGCTTGTAAGGGAAAATCAAGGAGGTTGAACTATTAAGAGATAGAGAATAAACAGATTGTATATAAGTAAATCGTGAGGGAAGGAAGGGGGTGGGGAGAGTGGAAAAGGAAGAGAAAGAAGCCAAGGCTTACTTTTGATTTTTTTCCCTTCAGTTGATTAGTCAAGTTTCTACTTTCTGCATAAAGGTACTGCATTCACTTACATTGATTAAACTAAAAGCTATGGAAATTGGTTAGAGTATGTAAAAGTGAAAATCAAAAAAAAAAAAAAAAAAAAAAAAAAACTTCATTATCATGCTACTATTTATCCCTTGAAGGTGATATATTGATGAAAAAACGCTATGACACAAAGGCAAATAACCTATTAACAATCAACCAATCATATCGCTCTAATGGAATAACTTAATCCTCGGAGTACAACTATCGTACACAGCTCAGTCTTTGCCTTCTCTCACCATTTTGGCTTGCTTGCTCTTCGATTGATTAATGACAGTTATGAAAACAATATGATTATTGTTAGAATTACTCCAATGATGATCAAGTGATGCTGACAATCGGGAGTATATGTGGGTGGTGGTAGTTCAAGTACGTGTAATTTGAGTCGGCGATTAAAATTGGATCTTTCTATCCCTCGAAAACGAAGATCAAGCCCATTGTTCGTTTATTCAGTACCACCAAATTATATCCACGATTGCCTTTTCTGATGCTGGGTTGTTTGCTTAATGAACTTTGTACAACGTTTCTTTTTCTTGAAGCATCATATGACATTTCAACTAAATTTTCGATATTCAAATCCAGCCGCATGATTTTTTTGTCCCGGGCCCAAAGTCTTCTTTTCCCCAACCAATGGTAAAAGCAATGACAACAACAGGAAAGAAAAAAAGATCTTCATGCATATTATATGCTTTTGTTTTGAATCATACGGCATACTAAACTCTCCTCCTAATAGTCACGATGGTGGCTGTTGATTCATGTCAATGTAATGCTTAAGGTTTCTTGTTCCTTTTTATTGGATACAGTTTCTTTAATTCGTCCATGTCTCCTTTATCATCTTGTGGAGTAATATACTTTAGTGCCACAGCAGTTATACAATGGTAATATGATCGCTCCCCAAAGTGTTTTTGACAGGTGCCATGAACCCTAATTTGAACTTCCTTTTTTGGATGTCTTTTTTCTTTGCATAAAATATACCACGAGGAATGAAGCAAGTGGTTACATGATGATGTCCATTTTTCATAAACGAATATGGCATAAATGGTTAAGACTCCGGCTGTGTATAGTATGATAAAATGTAGAATACATATCAACTATGTATCTAGACAAAGAAGGAGCCACCTGACTATTTCCGTTGGTGCCGATCATGACTATGACACGTCAACATCGGCATGGCAAAAGGCATGCATCATGTACTATATGCTAGATCTACATGATCTCCCTAAATCACTATATAAAAAAACGTATTGTATTATATCATAGCATATGTATGAAGCCCAGACCCAATCCCAACCTACACCCTTTTAGATTACGAGGACATACATACAAATGCAGTAAACCTATTATGTATTCCCTCAGTTCTCCTATTTCGAACACACACAAGGACACATGTAATAGTATAAAATGATCTTTATTGTTGAATGTAAATAATAAGGGGGATAAAGAGAATAAGAGATAAAAGTAAATAAAAGCACCAGTTACCCCAAGATCCGGATCCGGCTATACTACGTTCGACTATTCACAAGCCAATTTTGCATCAAAAGAGGTAAGGGCGATGGCAAATGCTTGTAAAAGACAAATAGGGTACTTGTAATCCAGAGTGAAGTAATCCCGTTCAACCCGACCAAACTGCATGACTATATAATCCACTATAAACAACAACAACAGCAACAACAACAATAAAAAGTTAGTGAGTACATTCTTTCTTTTTATGATCACTTTTTTGTTTTAATCACTTACAATCATTATCGTGGACCACCTGGAAGTTCTTGACTGATGCCTGAGTCACCCTTCCACTAAAATTCAAGACAAAGGATTGAGTTTCTATAGCAATCATAGATTGATAATATAACAAAAAGCAAGGGATGCATGGCATTAGATATACACGAGTCTTTTAAGTTTTTTTTTTTTTTTTTTTTTTTTTTTTTTTTTTTTTTTTTTTCTTACCTTCGTTCCATTGGGGACTTTTGTTATGCAAAACCAAAAGATCTTTTGCATGACCATCCCGATATTTTGCCAATAGTGTCTCGGATTCCTAAAATCATCATCGGTTAGTATGCGCATCCCTTTCACTCCTTTCTTTTCTTTTCTTTTTTCAATACTTACAGATTCTGGTCTGAATTCTGGTCGTTTTCCATCTCTTGTCAAAGTATGCATCAGTATAGTCATTTTACGAGGTCCCTTGAATCCTAAAATATTGGGATCCTGTAATAAAAAAAAACAACAACAATTATTAGTACCTATCTTTTTGTATACGATTTACTCACATATAAAACAGCGCCCAGTTCTTCCCGAATAGGTAATTCCTTGTTACTGTTACTGCCTTGTTCCTTCTTCTTGTCAGGGTGCGTTCCGTGAGAGTAGATACAAAAGGAGGTGCCCAAAAAATTAGACCGTACTTTTCCCAACACAATTTCTTCGGTCAAATAGGCGCCAGGTTGATTCGAATTGACAAGGTGAACTGTGCCAGTGATGGTATAATAGCTGGTTTGACTTTTGCGTTGCTTTTTTGCTGTCAGGACATGGTGGATTTCCCCCGTGGCCAGGTGTTCAATATAGAGCTTGTATTGTGGATATAACTTGTCAAAACCATCGCGGAATCTACAGATACGACAAGTCACCCTTGTATTTAAAGCGGCTGGTCTGCATTGTTAAGAAGGAAGGAAGAGTTAGTCAACCAACTTGGTAAATCCAGTAGTGCTTTGTTTTACTTTTTGTTTTTTCTTACGTACCTAAAAGCAAGATCATGTAGTTCTTTTTGTGACAATATAGGTCGTGGAAGGACAAAGTCGATAGGATCTACAGGTCGAGTCACCCGAATAGTTGTTGTTTGTGGTGCAATTGTTGCGTCAGCTTGATCTTCATCATCTGAATCGGCTTCATTTGTTCGTGAAGTGAAGGTTGTAGATGTTAATTGTGGGTAGCTGTGTGAGTTTGCTGTAGTCATTAGGTGATTATAAAACTGAGGACGTTGTTCAATCAAAAGGGTGAATAATAAAAAGAGAGAAGTGAAGAAGAAAAAGAAAAAAATGGAAAAAAAAAAATCGGGAACTTGCAAGAATGCACTGTTTTAAAATCCCGCTTATTCGGAGGGATTTAATTGGACAATTCCTTTTACCTGCCCCCCTTTCTTATGTAGATGTGTGTGGATACTTTATTAATAGGATATGGATAAGATGTAGATACATATATAACAATTGTAAAGCATTATGATAAAATAATTAGATTTGGAATGCAACAAGACCAATCACCAATGTGAGAGCAAAAATCAAATTAGGAAGAACAACCCAAGAGGCCGAAGGATGAAGCATGATGGGGAAGGATTTCAAATCAAATTGGCCGAGTTCGGTTTTGGTGGTTTCAGTAACCATCAAATAAAAAGAAAAGTTCATACCATGAGGAACATACCAATCATAAGTGCCGTTCATGGTAAAATCGACATGAGCCCCACTAGAGTTTCCAGGGGATAGGTTGTAATTAGTCACCACATCTTGAATTTTCACAGTGGCACTTGGATCTTCCCATAAAGATATATTCACAGAACATGTTCCTGTTCCCATGTTTTGATAAGCAAATTTGATGGTTAATTTATCCCCTGGGTTCACTGTAGCGTTGTTGACTGGGCTGATGATTTGTGGGCCAACCTGTGCTTGGGCGGGATTTGAAAATATAAGCATTATGCAGCTTAGAGCAATAAATAAAGAGACGAACTTGGCTGACATCAGTTTATGGTAGTGAAGAGAAAGAAGTAAAGGAATGTAGGAAAATTGAATGAGGGAGAGAGGATGAGGGCAGAAAAAAAAAAAGAAGAGAGAGATGGGGGGAAAAAGTGTAAAAGTTTTTCATGTGGAGAAAAAAATCTTATATATTTAGACCTCAGGTTACACTATATAACTATTTGCTTAAAAGAGTAAATAGATTACCTGCCAAGTAGCAATGCATAGGTAAAGGACAAGACAGACATATTAAGGTTTGCAGTAAAGAAGAATCGGGTACAACTTTGTTTTATTGATTTATCAAAAAGAGGCAATTTTTGAAATCCCGCTATCGTCGTACAACCCCCAATGAGTCTCGACCCCATCTTTGCCCGCACCTTTCCAGTTAGCATCCTGTGCCTCAAAGTAAAAGTAGGGAATGCTCATCTGACGCATTTGATTTACATAGCTCTGAAGATTGGCCACACTCGGTACGGATGCACCAATCTTGTTGCCTGCGGATGGCCAGCCAGTTTCGCTGACAAACACTGATTTTCCTTGGCTCTTGTTATTCACAAATGCCTTGTACTGTGTCATCAGGTTGGCACCAGCCTGAGATATAGCCACACCACCAAAATAAGGATGGATATTCACACCAATCTCGTCACTTGCATCAATCACATTGCTGGGAAAAGTAGTGGGAGTGTCAACAGTGCCTACCGGGACACCATAAGAAGAAGTAGCTTTTTTCACTTGTTGGATTCTCTTGACCAGAGCGGAGCTTGATAATGTACCTGAATAAATCACCTCGTTGCCAACCATGATGTTTTTCACCACCTGTCGGACTTTTTCTCCACCGACGGTCTTTAAAGTTTCAAGTAAGGTACTGATTTCTTCATCGTCGCCAGCCGTACCATCTAACCAGACTGCAGCTGTCACTGACATGGAAGGGTCCACCGAGGTAATGGCATGAATGATGTTTGGGAGCTGATTACATTCTTGAGAATAGGTGCGGATATTCATGATACCATGCTTTTTGAATCTAGTCACGTACTGCAATACCTGATCAGCATTATGACATGAGCCATCTGGATGTTTAGCGGTATACCTATTGATTATTGTAAATGAGCTGATTAGTCATTTTTTGTTTTAATGATATCTTTCATACTTACGTGATGCCTGAAAGTACATGATTTCCTCTAATTTTAATGGGAGCAGACTGCACCAAACCAGTGGTACAAATCATGACCATCATCATGATGATTGATTGAAGGAAGAAATGCATGATGATCAATAATGGAAGAAGAAAAAAAGATGATTAGTAAAAGAGAAAACATGTATTGCTTCCCTTTTATATGTAATAGGAAAGGGGGGCTCGCGTGGTCAGTGCCCTGGCCCTTTTGCGAGAAATAAGCTATTCTTTTTTTAGCATGGAGGACCCTGACAGCTCCAGTTGTCTTTTTCGGTGCGGGATTTAAAATTATGCAAACTTGCTTCAGTTTCTTTGATTCAGTACTACTTTCTTTAAAACCAAAAAGATCAACTGCTCCATCATATTCTACCTCAAGTATGGCCATCACTGTTTAAGTATGCTAGATAAAACTAATTATAGGTGTATGCTTGTCTGTATTGACATGCCGCCCGGTAAGCAGTGTATGTGTCATCATGAAAAGTAACTGAGGATTAGCGCGCACCTATATCCCACGTTGACTTTATTATATTTCTGTAAAACTTGCCCATTCATCAACTATTACTTTATTTGAAGAATCATCTCCGATCCATTGTTCTGAAACCTGGACCTGAATGTCCCCCCTCCTCTTTTTTTTTTTTTTTTACCCGGCGACCAGATATTATCTCCGTGGTGAAGCGCTCCTTTTTTTTTTTTTTCTTGATTCATTTACAAACTGAATGCTCGAGTAGTAAATTTCATATGATATATGACAGACAAGAAAAGGATTGACCTCAATTCATCATGATGTCTTAAAGCGAAGGATCTTCGATATGGATCACTAAATGGCGGTGCCATACAAATGGTCATTGGTAATAACAATTAGCTCCACTATCGTGAATAGTATAACCGAAAGATTGAATCAGCGCAAGTGCAAGTTACACTCCTCTTTGTTGGATCGGGCTTCACCTCGGCACTGATGATCTTGTTCCCATTTTCTAATATATTGGTATTTATTGATGTTGATGATTTGTGCACATCAAAACAGAAGAAAAAAAAAAGCATTCGCCCGTATTGATGTTAATGCTGTTATACATCAATCAGGTACAATTTCCATGCTGATGATTTTTAAATCCCGCCCATCAAAAAACGGTACACCCATTAATATTAAGGCAAAGACAAGTAATGTATCGAGTAATAAAAGTTTTATTGGTTTATAGTTAAAATATATAATGGGAAGGATAACTAAACTATGTTATATATAAATAGTTAAAAGGTAGAGGAGGAGTAACAATACTAGTTCTATACTAATGGGATCTATATACTATTGCACATGGGCAAAGTGATAATAGTAGGAGATAAATCCGCTCCTTTGGTGGTCCTATAATTGTCCGATCTGTTGCGTTGGGTGAGTATGTCAAAGGCATTATGACCCTATATAAACGTCCATGGTGGATGGTAGAGATGTTGGTATACGATTCCCTTTTTGCAGATGTAACCTAATATTGTTTTTCGGCTTGTAGTTTACATCCTCTAGTATGTGATTAAATAGTTGAGTCCGTGTTATTGGTGAAAAGGGTTGTATCATATTGTGTTGGTGGAGGTCCTTCTGTTTGATGTTATCCTATCGAGTTGTTGTCATTTGTTGGTTGTAAGACTGTGTGGTATCAAAAGCATCCTGGCGGTAATATCCAGTTGTTAAGTGTTGATTGGTGCATCCTTGTAGTGATATATGACCAGTTGGTGTGTATACTTTATTTTGTTAAATTTGGATTGATTGGTAGAAGAACAGAAAAGTCTGCCAAGAAGAGGAAGGGAAATACCTTTTTTTCAGGATCTTTAAAAATAGAAATTAGAATCCCGACAATGAACTATCCGCCAACCTGTGATAGTAAAAGGACCATCTGTTTTGGTTAGTGGTATAACCACAAACTTAAAGAGCAAGAAATATACAACACCGTATAAACCGATATGCCCAACATGATCCACTCTTCTCATGATGAGGTGTGGTCAGTTCGTAGCACTGTGCTTTGCATTTCTGACTCAAGCTAAACTCCGCAATTTTCCGTCACGGCACTGTTTACATTTCGCTATTTATTTTTTCGCTTTCCTTTCACTCTTTCATTTTCCTCCAACACACACACAACCATGGTAAGACCATATCACTGATTCAAATGAAACGCAATATAAAACTAATCTAGTTTTTGTTATTCCTCTTCTTTTATAGATGAATGCAGTGACAAAACATACACCCTTAATAGCCAGGCGACTTCGACCCATTGGATTGACTTGTCAACGACATTATGCTACAGAAGTAACGACTGAACAGAAAAAGGTTGGTGCTGTCAAAGGAGGGTAAGTCAAAAAAAAAGGGGGGGAGAGGCATTGATTTCATAAGCAAGAATACTAAATCATCCCTTGTTTCAACTCACCCTATAGGCTTATTGGATTCCTTACGGGTGTATCTTTAGCTGGTGCTATTGGGTACTACTATTTACTAGAGGAATATAACAGTGCATCCGAATCATTGATGAAATCTGTGGAAGAGCTTCAACAAAGCACGGAAAAGGTAAATAGATGATCCCTGGGCTCATGTGGTAATCGGAAGGATGTATATAAAAGGGAAATGTATCATCCTTCTCATTCATCTTTTTTTTTTTTTTTTTTATCAATGTAGGTACGGGATTATGCAAAACGCATTGAAGCCATTGATAAGGATCTGACAAAATTGAAGAAGACGGCGGCTACTGAAAAGCAACTAGATGAAGCCAAGGTCCAACTCCGGAAGCTTTATGTAAGTGATATGATTGGGTGGGGGGATAACAAGTTTTAGATCCAGGGCAAAACACTGACATTAAATTATTTTATATCCAGGACACATTGAACATTGAACATCTCGACCTGAAAACACATGTCTGGGGACTAGGTAAGTAAAACAAATGACTTAATATGTAAACTTACTTTATTATCATTGGTACTTTATAGAAAAGGACCTGAATACTCTTTTAGTTAGTGACCAAAATTCCAAATAAAAAATTTTATCTGCTTTTGTAATTATCATCTCCTTTGATTCCTATTGGTCGGTGATTAAAGAAGCCACACCACCAACGATTTTATATAAAAAAAAAATTTGTTGGTCCCCCTTTTTTTTTATTCTTCTTCTTCTTCTTATTACATTCTTTATCAACAGAAATGCCTGCTGCTGCTGCTACAAAGGGTGATATCGAAACCAAGAAGGTTGCGGTGATGGCTGTCTCTGACGTCGAACTTAAACAAGCCAAGGAAATCCTTACCAAGCTTTCTGGTGCCTCTGATGCTGATCGTCAAGGTGCTGCTGATGAACTTGTTGCCTTTGTCCAATCTAACGGCGTCCGTGCTCTCAAGCAATGCAACATTGTGGATGCTATTACTAAGGATATCAACAACAAGAAGAACACTGGTGCTCGTCAATCTGGTCTTGCTGCTATCAATGCATTCTCAACCGTGGCTCAAGCTGAACCTTACACCATTGCCTTCTTCTCTGCTCTTTTAGAACTCCAAGCTGATAAGCAAAAGGTCGTCCAAGAAGCTGCTGCTGAAACTGCTCACAACATGGTCCTCAACTTTAACCCCAACTCTGCTTACCTCTTGGTCCCTCTCATCCTCCAAGGTCTCGGTAACTCTTGCAAGTGGCAAACCAAGATGCTCTCTTTGGCTCTCATCGACTCTTTGGCCAAGAACCACTCCAAGGAATTCTTTGTCACCATTCCTGATGTCATCCCTGTTGTCTCTGATTGTATGTGGGATACCAAGACTGATGTCAAGAAGGCTGCTACTGCCACCATGGGTAACATTTGTGCTTTGATTGAAAACAAGGATATCGAACGCTTCATTCCCGCTGTCATTGGTTGTATCAACAAGCCCGAAAATGTTCCTGAAACCATTCACTTGTTGGGTGCCACCACTTTTGTCCAAGAAGTCGACTCTGCTACTCTCTCCATCATGGTGCCTTTGTTGGGTCGTGGTTTGAACGAACGTGCTACTCCTATCAAGCGTAAGTCTGCTCTTATCATTGACAACATGTGTAAACTCGTGGATGATCCTGAAGTGGCTGCTCCCTTCTTGCCCTTGTTGTTGCCTGCTCTCGAAAAGGTCCAAGATGTTGTGGCTGATCCCGAATGTCGTGGTGTCGTCCAAAAGGCTTTGGCTACTTTGGCTCGTGTTGGTCAATCTGGTGCTCAAATCTTCTCCAAGCAAGAAAAGACTGACAAGGTTAACGCCACCTTCAAGGTTCTTTTGCCCGAATACGATGCTGTCCTTGCTCCTCTTGCTGACTACCTCTCTCAAATGGCTTTGGGTCTCTGTACTGCCAAGAACTTCTTCAAGAACGAATGGATCAAGTCTTTGTCTCCTTACGTCAAGGCCTTTGTTGCTGATGCTGAAGTTGATGCTCTCGTCACCAAGGCTCTCGACAAGTGCGAAGAAGCTGTCACTCCCAAGGATCCCGAAGAAGAAGATGATGAAGGTGAAGATCTCTGTAACTGTGAATTCTCTCTTGCTTATGGTGCAAAGATCTTGTTGAACCGTACTGCTCTTCGTCTCAAGCGTGGTCGTCGTTATGGTTTGTGTGGTGCTAACGGTTGTGGTAAGTTATCACTTTATATTGGTTGGGGATGGGTGGGGATGTGAATTTGAAGGGATCTGGTTGGTCAGATATTGAAACTAAACTTTTTTTTTTTTTTTTTTTACTCTTGATTAGGTAAATCTACTCTTATGCGTGCTATTGCTAACGAACAAGTCGATGGTTTCCCTCCCAAGTCCGAACTCAAGACTGTCTACGTCGAACACGATATTGATGGTTCCGAAGCTGATACTCCTTTGATCGACTTTATCATTTCCTCTGATGGTGTTGAAACCAAGGATCGTGAACAAGTCCACAAGATCTTGCGTGAATACGGTTTCACTGAAGAAATGGTCACCTCTATGCCTATTGGTGCTCTCTCTGGTGGTTGGAAGATGAAGTTGGCTCTTGCCCGTGCTATGTTGATGAACGCTGACATCTTGTTGTTGGACGAACCTACTAATCACTTGGATGTTGTCAACGTTGCCTGGTTGGAAAACTACCTTTTGGGTCTCAAGACTGTCACCTCCATCATTGTGTCTCACGACTCTGGTTTCTTGGACCACGTCT
The DNA here is from genome assembly GCA_025330725.1 of Chlamydoabsidia padenii. Lineage (NCBI taxonomy): Eukaryota > Fungi > Mucoromycota > Mucoromycetes > Mucorales > Cunninghamellaceae > Chlamydoabsidia > Chlamydoabsidia padenii. Next base: position 29,952 of record JAIWND010000004.1, on the reverse strand, counting down.
GTTCCGACATTATCCATTATGAAGCCAACTACAAGCTCAAGCGTTATGGTGGTAACCTCTCCGAATTCGTCAAGAAAGTTCCCAAGGCCGCCTCTTACTACTCTTTGGATGCTGCTCAAATCAAGTTTGCCTTCCCTGAACCTGGTTTCCTCGAAGGTATCAAGACCAAGGAACGTGCTATCCTCAAGATGAAGAACGTTGACTTCCAATACCCTGGTACTTCTCGCAAGCAATTGACCAACATCTCCATGCAATGTTCTTTGTCTTCTCGTGTTGCTGTCATTGGTCCCAACGGTGCTGGTAAGTCGGATTTTTTTAAAAAAAAAGAGGTAAAATCAGGGGAATGAAAATGACTAAACTCTTTCTTTTTCTTTTTCTTTGGGTGGCTAATAGGTAAATCTACTCTTATCAAGTTGTTGACTGGTGAAATCGAATCCGAAATCGGTACTGTCTGGAAGCACCCTAACTTGCGTATCGCCTATGTTGCTCAACACGCTTTCCACCACATTGAAAAGCATTTGGACATCACTCCTAACGAATATATCCAATGGCGTTACGCTACCGGTGAAGATCGTGAAGAATTGGAAAAGGTGGACCGTATCATCACTGAAGAAGAAGAAAAGCAAATGAATCAAGCCTTTGTGATCGAAGGTGAAAAGCGTGTGGTGGATGAATTGGTGGGTCGTCGTAAGCTCAAGCAATCCTACGAATACGAAGTCACCTGGGTCGGCCGCTCTTCCGTCGACAACCTCTGGATCTCTCGTCAAAAGCTCGAAAACATGGGTTTCGCCAAGAAGATTGCCGAAGTGGATGCTCTCGAAGCTGCCAAGTTGGGTCTTAACCGTCCCTTGACCTCCAAGGAAATCGAAAAGCACTTGACTGAAGTTGGTTTGGAACCTGAATTCGCTACTCACTCTCGTATCCGTGGTTTGTCTGGTGGTCAAAAGGTCAAGTTGGTCATTGGTGCTGCTATGTGGAACAAGCCTCACATGTTGGTGCTTGACGAACCTACCAATTACTTGGATCGTGAATCTCTCGGGGCTTTAGCAGGAGCTATTAAAGAATATGGTGGTGGTGTGGTCATTGTTACTCACAACCGTGAATTCTCTGAAGCTCTCTGTAACGAAGTCTGGAAGGTGGATAACGGTAACCTCGTCGCCTCTGGTCACAACTGGGTGTCCGGTAACGGTACCACCAAGATCGACGAAAAGGAAGAAGAAGATCAAGTCGATGCTCAAGGTAACACTGTTAAGGCTGCCAAGAAGAAGGTCAAGTTGACTTCCAAGGAACTCCGCAAGAAGAAGAAGGACCGTATGGAACGCCGCAAGCGTGGTGAAGAAGGTAAGAAAAAATCATCAGGGTAATAGTGTATGTTATCATCTGATACTAATGATTGCATTCTCTCTTTTTTTCTTTTTTGATAGTATTCACCTCTGAAGATGAATTCTAGATGGATTGGTCTTGTAGTGTAGTTTATTTAGTTAATTTTTTTTTATCATGCATATCCTTATTAGACTGGCAAATCATTGTCAATAATAAAAAAATAGACGTTATTTTGTATCAATAGTATTCACCTTTAAAGATGACTTCTGGTTGTGTTGGTCTTATAATTGGTTTATATAGGCATTGTATTTTATCATGCATGACCTTGTCATTATAAAAGTAAACATTGTTTTGTATCAGTAAGAAGAATATAGACGAGGGGGATTGTTGATGACCACATGAAGACCGAAATGTATCAGGTACCATATAAAGTTTTGATATGATATAATACAAAGAATGTGTTTTATTTGTTAATATAAAGATGTAAAAAATAAAAAGTGTGTCAATCTATACTAAATGAATCTATCCATTGCATCGAGTTCTTCTATGTCATCTTTTTGCTGGAGATTCAAACCAAGAAGGTGGTACAAATCACGCGTTTTCCTGATCCAGTTTCGGGCTTTGGTTCGATCGTATTCCCTAGTAAAACACAGAAAAAGATGAGCAAAAAAATAATAATCGCTTATTGTATGCAATGGTGGGGGAGTATCACTTACCCAGTAGCAATGAGTCCACATAATTTAAACATTTCTTCGGCCGCTTCAGGACTTGCTTCACCATAAACCGATCGGACAATAGAGAGAGATAGTTCACAATAATGGATGGCTTCTTTTGAACGATGTGAGAGATGATGTACCCGGGCCAGTTGATCATAAGTTTTTCCAATAGCCAATGTTTCATCGTGGTAGATACTTTGTTGAAGTCGCAACACTTTATCCCAATTCCCGTGATAGTAATCTATAGCCTTTTCTACCTATTCGATCAAAAAAGAAAAAAAAGAAAATCAGTATCCTACATAAACCTTTTTTTTTTCTTCTTCTTCTTCTGGAACTTACCTTAAAGATTTCAACCCAATCTATAAGCGAATGACATTGTGGACATGATGGTGTATTGATACATATCCTTTTGTAGTTGCAATGAGGACACAGATAAACTTGATCAATCGAAGAAGGCAACCTAATAAAATAAATAAATGATTCATTTATAAATTCTGATTTTTATATTTCTTTTTTATGTTATTTGTTGTTGTTTTTTTTTTAAAATTAATAAACAAACCTTGGATCAGGGACCACTTGGCACGCTTGGCAACCACACCTAAAAAAGTAATGATCTTGTAAAAAGTCTTGTCGTTTCGATTTGATAGTATTTGCTGCCAGAGGACCATAGCTGATATAAAGTGGTTGCCCGGATCGGATCGGACGAAGCGTCCGTAATTGAAGACTAGTGTCGTCCATAAAAAGCGCCAATACATTCGGTTGACAAGAATGATTGAATTTGGAAGCCAAGGGGTAGATCGCCGTCGCCACTGTATCCATTGTCACCGTCGTCATGTTGTTGGTTCGAGTCCATCTACGCTGTATTCCAAACCCATTGCATCGAATCATCCCCTGGTATCGTATCAAATCGTGCCGCATCGTTCGAGTGTCATGGATCGAGAAGCGGAAGAGATCGGTCAGAAACGAGGCACCTTGGTGATAATGGTCCAAGTCAGTGGTGGCATGTTGATCTAGTTCGTCCACCAATCCAAGACTTACATGAAGAGTCCACAGCTGCAAGGCCAGTAAAATAGATGGATCCCGCTTGACCATGGAGAAGAAGGCGCAGACATACGCGTGCACCTTGAACCAATGAGCTGATTCACACACCGATGAGCAATAAGTTAATTCCCAAGTACAAGAGGACTGGCGACAGGGTGTGAGATGCTTGATACCTTTTAATGACTTTAGGCAACCAGGACAAACAACGCCGATTAGTGTTGTATGGAATTGGTGGACAAGTGGATCTTCAGTTAGAATCAACGTACCTTCTGGAATCGCTTGTTGAGCAATAACGAATTCACCTTCCGTCTTGGTTCGAGTCAGTCGACATTGTTGAGAAAAGACTCGTTGGTTGTGTTGGTCATACTGTCTAGTTGTACTGGATGGTTTATTGATGGCTATATGAGAGGGACATAATCGTTTCCAAAGATCCATATAAATATATATTTATAAAAGAAGGAAGGAAAGAAGAAGAAAAAAAAAAAAAAAAAAAAAAAGGTTGCGGAAGAAAAATCTCGGCAAACAAAGACATGCCAAGATTTAAATCCCCGCTCACTGGCATAAAAGGGGGGGTTCTTCCCTTTTTACATTTTCTTCTCTTTCTTTCTCCTTCTTTTCACTTTTTTTAATTTATTTTATACCTATCCATCTACTTTTATATATATATATAATCGATGACAAGCAAAACGAAAAAAAGTGACGAAAGGACACCATTGTTAAGCGACCGCTCACCACCACAAACGAACAAAGTCAAACGATCCACAAATCTGTGTACCGCCTCACTTGTTGCAGCCACTTTTATGCCATGCCTAGGGGGTTTCCTGTGTGGCTACGATCAAACGGTGATGGAAACCATTCAAGCATTACCCAACTTTCAATCTCATTTTTACCACGGCAAACATCTGACCCATTGCTTCAACCCATTGGATTATCTAATTTTTGGCTACTTTAGCATGGCTATTTTGGGATCTTTATATAGTGGTTATGTATGTGGTAAGTTATTGACAAAACAAAAACGCAGGAAAGACTGACTAACACGCAAATATGATATAGACCAAGCTGGACGTAAACCTTCTTTGATTGGGGCTCTATTATTGTTTTCTACAGGAACTTTACTTAGCATAGGATGTCGATATGCTTGGTTGTTTTTATTTGGTCGCTTGTTGGTTGGATTTGGCTCGGGTATGCTGCTGGTGGCATCACCTTGTCTGATTACTGAATTGGCTCCAGGGGATTTACGAGGTTGTTTGGTCGGTTTCTTTACTCTCCTGGCTATGGCTGGTCAATTGTCTGGTTACTATATGATGCTTCAAATCGAACCCAATGTCTCCACCTCATCATCACATCACCGTCGTCATTTCGGGACATTTGACTGGCGGTTTTCCATTGGCCTGGAAACCTGTCTCTGTATAATGATGATCTTGATTCAATGGCAATTACCCGAATCGCCAAGGTGGTTAGCTCATCAACAGAACACCAACGATACTTTACGGGACGAAGGATTACAAGTGATTGCCTATTTACATGAACAACAACCGGACGATGTGGACGTGCAGCAACTATGGAAGAGGATTAAAACCGACAGCAATGATACAACTACCTTTAGGTACTTTGATCTGATTCGATCCAATAATGATGTGTACGACAGACAACAAAGAAAACGGCGATGGTTGGTTGTAGGTGGGATTATTTTGGCCAATCAAATGACGGGATACGATACACTGGTGAAGCATTATGCATCAGCCATCTTTTATGCATCCGGTCTGCAAGAGGCAAATCCTTTTGTTGCTACTGGCTGTACACGATCTCTTGCTCTGGCGGCAACAGCCATCTCCTTGGGTTGGTGTGTGGATCAAACGGCGCGGAAATGGATTCTTTTTGTGGGATCACTCGTGGTTGCAATGTGCCATCTCGGTCTGGCCGGTGTATTCCAATGGTTTAGCGTGGTGGATTGGCAAACAGGCTCATTGTTTCTCATGGATGTAAATGCACGCATGGTGGCTATTGCATGTGTCTACATATTTATCGTCGTTTATGCATTCACCTGGGGGTCATTAGTCTTGACCATGTCTTGTGAACTATTCTCAAATGTGGATCGCGCAAAAGGTGTTGCTGTGGTCTCTTGTCTGGTGTGGTCCTGCCGTTGGCTACTGATGGTCTCTTCGCCTTGGTGCTTTGCCATATCTCCATCTTTGGTTTTTTTTATTTATGGGTTCTCAATGCTTGCATCAGCTTGGTTTGTCTACTTTTGGATACCCCATACAACTAAAACTGCTTTGGAGGACATTGCAGAAATCATGTTTTAGGTTGTATTGACAAAGATGGTGCATGTCAATCACATAATCCCCTACCCTACCCCCCCTTTTTTTTATTCTTCTTCTTCTATTTATATACTATCTAGTTACTATTTTAATCACATTAATCACCCACATACCCATAGTCTACATTTTACCCAATCAAACAATAAAGTCTTTATTTACAAACATCCAAAATGTCTCATCTATGTTATGTTTTTTTTATCACAGTTCTTTATTATGCAATACGTATTAAACAACTATAATGATCTATTTTATATGATTATCCGATTTTAATGCTATAATGTTAAATCCAAGAGAGGTAATAGTGCCATTAGCCAAGGCCCGAGCTTCTTGTGCCATGAATTCGACCAGGATGGATTTCCCTACCTCCGAGTCTTCCAATCTATACGCGCAAAAGAGAGAGAGAGAGAGAATTATAAAAGTTGGTCTTTTCATATATATATATAGATTATTACCTAAACTTGGGAAGATAGTAATGCATAAAGGCAGTTTTCTCCAGAATCCGTGCCTGATCCTTGCCAAAGACCGATTTAATCGCCTCCTTGACATCGTGGGGTGAATGACAAGATCTTTTCTCCAAAAAGCTGTTCCATCGTTCTTCGGCAGGAATGGTGGGATCGGCCAAGGTTGAGTGAGGAGGTCGTAGGCCATCGGCGTTCAAATACCTGGCTCTTGTCAAAAGATCCAAACGGTCAAAGAGCCAAGAGATCGAAGGACTGTCCATCTTGTCCGGTTGTAGTTCCTCTGCCAACAAAGTCCCCTCGTTTTTCAAGAGTTCATAAACACGCTGGACAGTCTATATGTAAAAGTAGATCATGAGTAAAAAATATAAAAATAAAAAAAAAGGGGGGGACAGGTATTATTGTTGAGTTCGTACCTTTTGAAGATCGCCACAATGGTGTAAAGACTTGGTGCAAATAATAATATCGTACTTTGTATCCGGATTCCGCCACTCCAAGAGACCGCTGTTGATGAAGCTTACATCCTTGGTTTTACTTTTGGCTGCTTGAATGGCTTGTTGAGAAGGATCTATTGCTGTCAGATCAATAGCGTGTTGGTAATGACATTTTAAGAGATGCGCGAATTCACCAGTTCTACATAAAAAAAAAAAAAAAAGTATTAGTACCATATTTTTAACACAAGTATTACCATTAGGACTATTTTTGAAACTTACCCACAGCCCACTTCAAGAATATGTAAAGGGGCATCTTGAGACGACTGTTTCGAATTAATAAAATCCTAAATTCATCAAGTGGTTTAGCAATTGTGTTAATCAAACGACTAAAAATTACCTTTGTAAAAGTTAAAAACGGGGCATGTTGCAAATATATTATGCTTTCCATGATTGTGAAGAAGAAGAAAAGAAGGAAGAAATCAGTTGGGGGGGGGCAGAAAAAAAATCATTTTGATCAACATTTTCAAATCCCGCCTGCTTGAAACGTTTGATCAGGAACACTTTAAAGTGCTACTTCACCCCAAGAGGTACTGAAAGACCTCTCTTATAACCAGCATCAACACCGATGTTAAAATGAACCAAGCATGCGAATGTTCAAGATGATACTACATGGGTGAAGGAGAGAACAGGAAGAATCGGGTTATATTTGCTGTTGTTTTACTACAAGTATCAAGATATCCCACCCACAATAACGACGTTATGAATAGTGGATTTATGTTATTTCCCCCCCCACAACCCTAATAGTATGTTTATGTATATAAAAAAGACAAGATGATTTTATTATGATGAAGATGACTATACACACTATATGCTATTTAAAAGAGTTGGTAAAAAAAGGATATCAGAGTTCATCCACCAAATCAAACTGGTGAATGTTTATGCCACTTTTTTTAGGCATAATGATGGCCAAATGACCTTGAATGGTTGGATCGGTGAGTAACAATTCAGGTTCGGTGAGTAGACGTTCGTTGACTTCCAATAGTTTCCCGTGTACCATGGCATAAATAGGTTCGTCGTTGATCCTTGCAATCATACTACCCGGTGTGATCTTGTTTCCCACCAGATCATAAGAGAATTCGACTTTTGGTGGTGCCGTGGTTGAGGTATCGTCAGTAGAGCCAGGCAAGTAGCGTACACCTAATACCAAGATATTGTTGGGAGCTCGGCGAAGATACATGTGAGGTTTTCGGTCGTGGATGTATTTGCCAAAGTAACGTTCAAGATGACTTGACGGTTTTTCGTTCCAGGTTTTCGTCATGTCTTGATAATAGGTCATGTCATAGTCGGCTGTTGAGGTCATTGTGGTAAGCGTGGAAGGAAGAAAGAGAGAGAGATCTTTTTTTTTTTTTTTTCCTGTGACTTTGGAGTGAGCAAAATGTCAGGCTGTGGCGGCATTTCAATTTGACTCACCCCCTAAAAGGAACAAAAGAACGTCTTCCCTTTTTTTTTTCTTTCTTCTCACCCTCATGCTTTTCCCAAGCCCTGCCATGACTGACCTCTTTCATATCATGTGACGACTAGGTAGGATGAAAACGGGTGGAAAAGATAGTGAAACACTGCAAGGTGCTTACTTCTTTATTTTTAATACAATCAATAGGTTATGCTTCGAACAACCATAATCTCCCACGGTTATCAACATCGCTTGAAAAAAATAAAGGTAAGTGAGGAACTAGAAGAGGAAAAAAGAAAGAGAACTGACGATCTGTAACTGTTGATACTCATCATATTAGATTGGTCATGTCTGGATTCTAGAGATCTACCTCCTCCATTACTTGGGGAAGAGGCATGTCTTTCCCCGTGGTCTTTACTATAGTAGGAAAAGAAAAAGATATGGATATGTTATGCTGCCCATTTCTTCTTCTTTGCCTTTTTAGCGTAGGTTTAAAAAAGTGAATGGTGATGATTCGGCTTGCGACTGGATTCGATGCTACTTTATTTGTATCATACAGTACCATCAAAACAGGATATAGATGATCAGGTAAACATACATAAAAGCAATCATGATATGATAATAATGATTCCATTTGATGATTTACTTATAGGGATGCTATTAATGCAGAAACAATCAATGATGCTTGGATGGTATATCTAGAACTCGACCAATAGGAAGCAACAAAGAAACGACCAATGCCACAAATTCATCCCGGATGTCAAAAGGCGTCAAATACCAATTGGACTCGTTGGTCTTATCTCTCTCCAACTGACGTATCCCTTTATAGATTAGGTTAAACTAGACTAGTCCTCATTTGTGTTGTTTTATTTGTGTACTTTTCTCACCCACATAAACCCATATTTATTATTGACTTTTCCCTCTTCTTCCTCTCTCTCTCTCTCTCTCTCTTTTACTCACTCTTCCTTAATAAAAAAAACATCAACTAATCATGACTTTCTCTACACAATACTTACAAACGTCTCCATCATCATCATCATCAACTCCTTCTGCTCCTTCTCCTTCTACCCATCCTGCATTCACACATCATTCCCAACGACTGAGTAGTCTTCTCGAATATGTCACTATGGTAAAAAGTTGAAAAAGCTTGGAACTACCGGAATGCACCATAAAAAAGCCAGCTTCTCACACTTTTTTTTTTTTTTTTTTTTTTCAATACAGCAACACCAAAAATCAAGGTTGCACCAACTAAAACTTTCTCTCCCACCACCAAATCGTTGTAAGTAGTTTAATAAACTTATACTCTCTCTCTCTCTCTCTCTTCTAACTTTACTTTTTGTACCAAGGTGCCTCGACGAAAAAGGATCCAATGGAAGAAGCTATCCTTAAGGGTCAATTTTTAGATTGATCTCAGTGCTTTCCCCTCTTCACCTTTTTAAATACATAGTTATATCTTTACTTGTAGTATAGTCAATCACCCATTTATATATTCCCTCAAAATAAAAATAAAGTTCGTTACCCTATCTAATGTACCCATTCAGGTCATGGCATGTAAACACGTAATTAATGCAATGTGCTCCTTTGACCAAAAATAGACAAAAGATCTTATCAGCAAGACTACGGTATGCTCATTACCTAATAGGCTGATGTAATTTGCACAGCTAAAGTCACAAGTGGATGGATAAAATGTAACCGAATGGGTTTGTCATCATTCTACATGCATAAAAATCATACTGACGGTGTTTTAATTCTATGTTTTTGCATAATGGCGGAATTTAAAATCATTTTCCCTATTTATCCCAAAAGCCCGTCCAATACACACACACACACACAGACTTAAAAAAGGTACCATCATACTATTGTTTTATTAGTTTATGCAGATACAAGAATAATAAACAGTTTATTCAGACTATTAATATCAAAACTATAACTAATACTATTGTAGGTATCCCAGTAATTCCAGCTGAGCATCGTGTTCTTCTTGTTGTCGTTGTATGCCCGCCTCCACATCATCCACCTGGCGAATATCAATAATAAAGTCCAATAGATCCGATTGGAATCGATCGATATCACCACTGTATTCAAACATACCCAGCACCAAGACTTTTGTTTGATCTCTATAAACAATGAAAAAGTGGTTAGCATGATTTTTTTTTTTCAACCGTACAACAAACAATCACTTACTTTTGAAGTAATGGGAAGGCGTGGTTGAAGAATCGCTGGACATAATCTTGAATATAGGTGCTGTTTGACATTAATGGGTTTTCTACTGTGGTAGGATCAAAGACTTGGGTATAGATTTCACCTTCTTGAATTAATTCCAGCATCCTGGCCAGTAGTTGACTTTGTAATTCGAAACCTAGTTTATATGATAAAAGACGTCAGTGAGTTGGTTTCATCCCCTCTTCTTTTCATACTTACCATTTTGACAATCAGGATCCACAAGGACAGTTAACACTTCGGTCAAGATTCGCAAGTAATAAGCCCTGTAGAATTCTCCCGCTACATCTTCGTCCTCCAATTGGCTAGTTGATTCGATTAATGTCAGGCAAGTTTGTAAAGCTACATGAGAGATATCCGATACAGTATGTTTGATGCCCCACAATAAACTATCCACGATCATTGTTAGCTTGATTGGCGGGAGTTGAAGGAGATCTAAAAAAGAAGATAAATTGAAATAATTAGTCTACCTACCTGGTCCCCTATTGTTATTGTAGTCATCATTACCATCAAAGTATTGTTTTACCATTTCATTAAGAAGCATGAAGAATGATTGGCGATGGTCAGGATAATCACTAAAGTTTTGATTGATTAACATCACTGTAGGTTCAAACAAGGTGCATAGAATAGTATCCAATGAATTGGGCCATAATGTCTAATTATATAATAAAAAAGAAAGTGAGCTGGTGTTAAAAGTAATTGATTATCTATATAGTTCTTCTTTACCTGTGATTTACGAAGAATCATCGTCATCATATCTAGCACAGTCGAGTCAGAGTTAGTAAAAAGTCTATGGTAATCTTCCATGATGGTTTGGAGTAATAGGTGTAGTTGATTATAGTCGGGGAATTGACCATTGCTATATGAGAAGACCATCTCCACCAGTTTGTGAATGTCGATTTTGATCTTCTGGCATGCCCTTTTGTCGACCGAGTCCCTGACACCGTCTTCCAACAACAACAACAAAGTTAATACTTTTCTACCAGGAATACATGTATAACATACCTGGAGATTGAATGAAGCCGCATGTTACTTGATAGATGGCAATAAAAGAGGGTATGTGGTTGTAGAAGAAAGGTTCGTATAGGTGAGTAGCCGATCGACACATTGCATGATTCATTTTGATTGCTATAAATGTCGTTCGAAGTTTATCCATTGTTACGAGAGATGAATTCTTTATAAAGCTGTTCCAATCTTGATCCAGATACTATATAATACGCAAGTTGATGATATAAATTAGTTAACCTATTTACTTTGTCAGTACATTAATCACTTACGGAGAAGGGAATACTGGTCAGACTATTGAATGCTTGATTTTGATCCATAACAGAGTCAAGGGAAGCGATCAAAAGGCCAACAGCTTCATATACAAGAGACACCTAAAAAGACATGTGCATAGAGGTTAGGTTAAAGTGTAATACTATATCTTTTTTTTTTTCATTTTTACCTGAGACACATCGAGGTCGGAAGTATGGTTACTGATATCCTTGAGAGCAACCCATAGAATAGATGAAGTGTGATTACCGATGATTTGATTGGCCAAAGTAGATGTACACCCTTGACAAATCTTCTTGAATGAGTAACAGGCCATGTCGCGGACACCAGGGAGAGAATCATGCATGTAGTTGAATAATCGTGTTACAGCCATATCCAGCACCTGAGGATAATTCTTCATATAGACAATGAATTGATTACAGATGTGCACCAAGCAAGATGTGACCACATAGGAAGCTTCGCTAGGAGAGGGAGAAGAAGACGCTTCGAGCAAACGCACCAAGTGCTCCAGCACCAGGCCCAAAAATGTAGTTTCGTCATTGTAATTCATCGTATCAGGTGTAATTCCGATTGCCCAGCAAAGTCTATTGAGATCGATCCAAGTCCAGTTTTCCGTTTGTACCTATTGATAGATATATAAAAGAGTTGAGTACGAGGATATGATCGATACCAAGTAGGTATTACCAGCAAAGAGAGCCTTTCGAGGATGAGGTTGACCATGCTTGTTGGATCGAGTCGGATCAAGGCAGAGAGTATACGCTTCATCAAATTGAATATCACCGAGGTATCGCCTTCCTTGATGTATTGCTTTGTCACCTCACCGTCGTCATCTTCTACCAATAGTACCTACATGAATATTTAAAATAAAATAAAAAAAAAAGCCCCATAATTAGCGTAAATCAGTAAGAATGAGTATGTCTTACTTCGTCAGGGGGAGCCATTCGATCCAAAATGAGTTGTCGGAGTTCGGATACATGCATTAGGGTATAATGCAAAGATATTGGGTTGTCTTGACTGGTCTATTAACAATAACAAAAAGTGTGAAGAGACGCCCATCCTGTTGTATGCCATTATCTTACAAGTTTATCCCAGTATTCCAAGCAGATCTTCCACATTTCTTGATCATCAATCCTTGAAAGTTGTAATAGGTAGGTATAAGCAGTAATGAGTTCGTCAGTGTTGATTCTAGGGGCCAGATTCTATAAAATGAATCAAAAGATGCGTTAGACAGTCGATAATTACGATATATGATAGATACTACTTACATTGAGATGTTTTGATAAGATGGCTGTTATAAATACAAGTGTGCGATGGACAAATTCTTGATCATAAGCATCGCTGTCTTGATAAACGATGACAAAGTCTAAATATATACGTATATAAAAGAGAGATGTGAGATATGTATTGACAAGTGTACTTTACTTAAATTTTTTTCCCTTTACCTGGTGTCAGTGGCATCACTTTTTGCAAGTAGATCATCACAGTTTCATACATGTATATGATCTGATCTTCAGATGGTAGTTCTTGATTAACAATGGTTGTGAAGCATTCTAGTACTAGTATACGATGAGCAGGTAGCTATAAAAGAAAGAAATAAGGAAGGTTAGCGCACTCTTTTTTTTTTTTTTTTTTTTTTCATTCAAGACAATCTTTACCAATGGTCCAAGTATAGATACCAGTCTAGTTCCAACTACATAGTCATGGGGCAACCAAACCAAGAATTGAGACAAGGTGGCCAGGGTGGTTTCCATTAACGAAGGAGGTACATTCTGACTTGTGAGTACTTGTTGACATAAATCAAAAACAAGACCAGCTTCCTTTTTCATTTGTGCCTTTAGTTTTCGAGTCCTAGCCAAAGTCATTTGGTCTTCAGAATAATCAAAGACTTCTTCACTATTCATTAAAAAAAAACAAATCAGTTTCAATCCTAGATCGAGATATGCGTGTTACCTTAGTAGTTTCAATATCCGCAGATTATTTTCGCATAGGGTCAAGTTAGTTTGACTTGATGAGACGATTTCAGGAATAAAAGTGATCCAATGCTGTAGCCAATCCTTTTTCAATATCTGGATTAATACCATGTTGAGTTTAGTCACCAATGTTCGTTCCATCATATCCAAGTGTGGGGTCGAGGTTAAGTGTATCACCAATTGGACAATGTAATTTCGAATCTCTTGAGAGAAGAGGTCAGTTTAACATTTATTCGATATCATTCTCAACTACTTACCTAGTCGAGTTTCCAGAGGGACAGTGTTCCAGCGCACTGTGATAAAGTCGTTCAGGATACGCAAAGCAAGAAACTATCAAGACGAATGTTAATACCTATAGTGATTTAGTCTGGTTGGATTACTACTGTTTTACCTTGGTATGTAAGCTTTTGGAAGTTTCAAGAATGGATGCCACTTGCTGCCAAGTGTCAGGGTGATTTTGGAGCGCCGTCAAGACACGTTCGGCTTCTTTTTGCTACCGGATATACAAAGTAAAAACCATACGTTATATTAGTATACCTACATCACTCCTTGTTTGTTTCTTGGTCATTACCGTTGCTGGATCGCCCGTATAGAAGGTTTGGACTGCCGTGTCAAGTAAACCAACATCAAGTGGACGGTCATGATCTAAGAGAGACTAAGGAATAAAGATAGAGTATATCATTATTGAATAGTATTAGACTTATATTGTAAGTACAATTAGGAATTACTTACTGCAATGTTCATTGTAAGAATCAAGAAGAAAAAAGAGAGAGGAAGAAAGGATAACTTTTTTTTTTTTTTTTTGGTAGCCATTTACAGTGCCAGTGATTTGAAATCCCGATTGGTTGTTTTTATTTTTTAAAGCTGACAGCCACTTTCCTTTCTTCTTTCTCTTTCTTTCTCTTTTGATTCACCCAACGATCTTTTGCTAATGTCCAACAACGAAGGCTTCCCATTTAATCATCATAGCAATACACCCAGTCGAGCTCCTCAATCACATCGATGCAACGAACATCTCGAAGATGTACTAAAAGGACTGTCCACTTGGCCTATGGATGTCGCTGCTCCCTTCCACGTCTTTTTGTCCTGTTTGAAATCAAAACCAGGTAAGTTGAAAACTAGTACGTTAACTCTCACTTTTATACTCACTAGATTTTTATACACTGTTAGGTGAAGAACCTCCCTTGTACTCGTCCACATCTGATCATACCGCCACCAAGAAGGATTAACAGGCCTTCTCCTACTTTACACCCTACCTCGATTATGTTTTTATACTATAGATATTGTACAATAGTTTGTTTTTTTAATGTATATTTGCTTTTACTTTAATAAAAATATCATCACTTTATATCATACAATAGCTTCAAAAAGGAACTGTCGGGTTATATATTTACCCTCTTTTACTGTGTGTGTGTCCAGGCGGAAATAAATAATCGGAAACTGAATTCCTTGACAATCATGCAGAGGTAACTCTTGGTCTTCATTCAAACGTCAAACCTTTCTTTTATTCTACAATCGCTCTATTCATAGTACCGTTTTGAGTTCAAATTGAATTGTATGCTTTCTGTTCGCTCAGATCAAGCGTTAGAAAGGGATACATGTGTCTCTCTTTACTTGGTTCTCAAATCCCTTACTGTAACTCTTCTTCTTTAACAATTACTCACCGGGTCTATTCTTTACTATTTGTTATACTCTTTCCCTAAACACTAATACTGGGCTCATTATAATAGATAGACTATGAAGAACAAGTGTGGATTTCCATTCACTTGATTAGACTGCTGGTTGGCATTTATTCAAGCGCCGTTTAAATTACTTTTTTAATGAAAAGGCAAGTTGCTTTTTTCTTTTTCTCAGCATCTTTTATTCCCATAAACCTCACACTTTTTAAAAAACTCATGTATCAAAACACTCGCCTTTTGGCTAGACTATTGGATGAAAACGAAAAGCGACCACAACAAGGATGCAAATTACTCGATAGTTTTGCGATTGGTGTCCAACTTTTACTTGCCTGCATTGCCTTTTCAACCCTCATTCTTAAACGACAAAGAGAAAAGCCAAGACGCCCGCTACGAGTTTGGTAAGGAAAACAAACGAAAATAATATGCAAATTTTACTCTGTAAACTGATACTAAGATTCTTTATGTTTAAACAATTGTACTTTTTTAGGGGTTTTGATGTTAGTAAACAACTGATGGGTGGTATTGTTATTCATACTTTAAACTTGGCAATGTCATACATCTCTGGCTACTCCCTTGACGACGATGGTCCCTCGAATCCCTGTGTCTGGTAAGTATAAAATGTAACCATGTATGATACTACTCCCATTTTGAATACTAATTGATCTTGATTGTAGGTATTGGTTACATATCTTTGTCGACACTACTTTGGGAACGGCTATTATATGGGCGATGCTACAATTTAGTCAGCGTGTGGCAAGGCACTATGGATTATCTGGATATCAAACTGGTGTATACGGAACTCCTCCTTTTAAAAAGCAACTGAAACGATGGGCGAAGCAACTGGTAGTGTATGTGACCTCATTGATTGTGATGAAAATGGTGGTACTTTTATTATTCAAACTATGTCCATGGTTGGAGGGTTTTGGTGAATGGATTCTTGGTTGGACTTTGGAAAACTATAAACTTCAAGTGGTTTTTGTAATGCTAATGTAAGTTTAAACAAAGTTGATTGGATGTGGTATAGAAGACTCAAACTTTAATATATATACTGTAGATTCCCGCTTATCATGAACATTACTCAATTCTGGATTATTGATACGATCGTCAAACACAATGCTTACCATACACCAATCTATTTGGATGAAGCGATGGATGAAGATATATTGATACCGATCTATGATGACGATGATGACGACGACGAAAATGACGATTACGGTGATGACACCAATAGCATGAACTATAACGATGACAACAACACACATTGGTCTCCGTTTATTCCTTCCCCTTTGAATGATGGTGAACAAGATGCTGTCTCTCTGTCCTCCTCTTTAAAGCCATTGACTGGTCTTCAAGATGCGGATGCATACTCTAAAACTGAACAAGGTCAAAACCCATGGATTGATACTGGATCGATTGGAAATGACCACCATGAAAGCAACACTCCTCCACCATCACACTCTTGATGAGTGCAGAGTTTTTGTAGTATATTAGATCAGTAGTGGTTGTTTTTTTTGCTGTTATTATTATGGATGTATTCCAGGCTTAATAAATCATGTATTTGGATTACTATATAATTGGGTTATTTTTATTGTTGGGATAATGATTGAATGGTATATGGTACCAAACAACTTGCTTTTTAGTTTATGTATTTATTTCCTTGTCATTTTAAACACCGTCTACTATTGCTGCATTAACAATGATTCCCCACCGTATACCGTAACAATATTCGCCCATGCTATGCATAATACATTCAGTATAAACAGGCATGATATTATTATGAGACTATTATTGATGGATAATATAATTGATTGTTTATTTAAAAAAGACGATAATGATATATTATGTAGGGGAATATGCCAAGTTGAGACAAAGCTCAAGTGATACTATTCTAATCCTAAGCAGTTTGCAGGGTCTTTAACGTTCTTCATATTCTGTCAGAGAAGGAATATATTCAACTGTGTCCATAGTGTTGTTGTTAAAGTTAGTCTTTTCAATACTGATTACTTGATGTTGTTCATACCGAATTGATGATACTCGAGACGTGTGGGATTTCAGTTGGACAGTCGTGTCGTTTTCCTTTGTCGTTAAACATCTACAATAGAAAGTTTGTTAACAGGTTGAATGTATTGTCCACCATACCTATGAGGAATATCGTGAACTAGAGTCATTCAAAGTAGAAGTTGGAATCAATTGCCCTTGGTCATTTCTTTCCCTGCCAAAGGTGTTTGATGAATAGATAGTGTATATAACTAAAACAGAAACACAAATGTTAATACAAAAGGTCAAAGAATCAATTGTCGCTGATTACCTGCAAATAAGTAGGTCTTGGTGGAAAGTGAAAGTGAAAGCGAGAGAGGA
Source organism: Chlamydoabsidia padenii (assembly GCA_025330725.1). Lineage (NCBI taxonomy): Eukaryota > Fungi > Mucoromycota > Mucoromycetes > Mucorales > Cunninghamellaceae > Chlamydoabsidia > Chlamydoabsidia padenii. The sequence goes on along the minus strand of JAIWND010000004.1, from coordinate 12,707 downwards.
ATGGAATTCATTTAGAGGACAATGAATCCCCGACCAGCCAATTAAATCCAAGGATTACCAGGCCCGAATACTTGGTCCTTACTGAAAGAACGCGACAATGCTCTTAATGTGATCTTATTTATTAAAGGGAAAGTGATAGAATGTATGCAGTCAGTAATGAGTAATTATATAAGGTGTGGATTATTTTGGTTTGAATGAGCACTTTGTGATTTTGAATTTATCTGTGCCTGTACTGTTGGGCGTTTTTTTTTTTTTTTTTTTTTTTTTTTTTTTTTTTGACAAATAAAAACAAGAAATTTCTTTCCTTTTCTCTTTCTTCTCTCTTGACTTTTTACGTACTTTTTTTTTAAAAAAAAAGTACTTTCCTTTTGTTTCTTTGTCTTATAACTATATCCATTGAAACAGCTCCTTCACTTTACTTACTTTAACCCTATATATCCATTCATACTCACTCCTCTTTTGATACTATCAGCACTCCATTACTCCCCTCTTCATATATCAATCTTTTTTTGTGTACTGTATATCACTTTTACTTGTATCTAAAGTAGCTCCCTGTTAACGGTAATACATCCAATGACCACAATCAGTACTTCATCAACACAACAACAGTCGCCTGTTACTTCCAATACAATCAACAACAACGACAATGTTAATAAACCACTCAAGCAACAATACAAACTCCCCTCAAATAGTTTTACTGTCCAACGTCCTTCTTTGGGGTTACATCAAAACTGCGGATTATCAAATATGGAATCACCCTATTATACGACAGCCAGACAACAGATTCGAAAGACTTGCGTGGATGATATGGTGACTTCTTTTGAAAATGGTATAGGCGCCTTGGGGCAATCTATAACAGCAGATAATAATACTTTAACCGATGATTATGACGAAGACGATGAAGACGATGTGGAAATTATTATGCATGATGACCATCACCATCATACCAAATTGTCTTCTGCCTGTACAAGCTCTAGCCTGACCGATGATTCTACTATTGATGTATCTTCTCTTACCACTTCGATTCCTCTCCAACAACAAGAACAACGCCAATCAAATATGGATCTTCCAGAAGGTAAGGAAAAGGGGGTGGTGTGAAGATCAATAAAAAGGGATACTTATCTCTAGTCAAAAATAGTACAAATTGATTATCCGCTTCAGCGTCAATTGGAATACTACTTTTCAAGGTAAATAGAATACAAGAGCGGATTCAAAGGAATCATATACAATATACTCACAAACTTACCTTTATATGTTATTGCTTTAGACAAAACTTGGCCAATGACAGCTATCTTGGTAAGGATGACTTGATTGTTTTAACATACATGATAATAATGACACTAACAAGCTATTCATTAATCTAGTGTCACAAATGGATCCTGATCTCTACGTTCCGATTGCAACGATTGCCAACTTTAAGCGGGTGCTGGAACTTACCTCTGATATGGATCATATTGTTGAAACTTTGCGGTGCTCGTCTGTGGTTACTGTGGATGATTCTGGTACTAAAGTGAAGCCTAATGTATCAATGCAGCGTACAACTTTAATTTTGCGAGATGTACCTGATGCAACCAAAGACGTAAATAACATAACAAACAAAATAATGGGCCATATTTACTGATCACATATTCTCTTTTGTTTTTGTGTTTTTACTCTCTAGGAGATCCATCAATTCCTTCAAGACGTCAACAGCTCCTTACCAATCATCAACATCAAGAATGAATACGCCGATATGTGGTACATCACTTTTAAATCAGAGGAGGATGCATTGAAAATGATGTACGACACTCGTGGAAAACTATTCAAGGGACAATATATGGCAGCAAGAATGAAATCTGAACCTGTGGTTGGTAGTCTGTAAGTAAAAAAAAAAAAAAAAAAAAAAAAAAAAAAAAAAAAAAGGAGGGGAAGTAGGAGATATTAAATAATGGATACTTAATCTTATTTTTGTATTAGCCAAGCACGAAAATCGGCTCTACAGGCAGGATCCTCTTCATCTCAAGGTCAAACTCACTTTAATTATGGGCAACACACTTACAACCATCACAGCAACATGAACATGAAGACTTACATTTATAATGGCCACTACTACCCTCACAACGCTCAGACATCTTATGCGACTGCGAATTCTTTACGACATCCTGACAGCACTTATTCTCACAATATTCCTAGTGGTACACATAGGAATGGAAGGTATATGAACAATCAATCCAACAGCAACAACAACAACAACCGACGATCCACTAACGGAGCAAGAGGATGGTACAAAAACAACAATGTTAACAACTACAGTGGTGCGGGTGGAAATAACACGACTCAAATGAGGTATACCGGTCGACAGTCTTCTTCGTCGGATCCTCAAGCTTATACAACATCATCAAAAATCCAACAATCTCAACAATTCCGACATACAAGAATAAATGAACAGTCTAACAGTGTCTCTCATGCATCTACCAATGATATCCAACCCTCAAACACCCATCGCCAAAATCATTACAATCGGCCTTTTAATCATCATCGTGGTCATAGAAATGGTAGATCATCTCAATCAACAACCCAGTGGCAGCAACAAGAACAACATAAAAACTATTCGACTCGACATCAACCACATTTGGGATCAATCGAATCGACTTACTCCACTCAGCATAATGGGGTGTCATCAATTACGAAATACAACTCTACAACTTTATTATCAGCATCACCTTCACCAGCACCCTCTTTGGATAACAAATACCAAACACCAATCCCTAGTAACTCTGTAGGCATCGACAAACATTCAGGATCGGAGACTGCATCACCAATCACTGGACATATAGCGACAATAACCATCACATCTACACCATCAGCATCAGCATCATCTACAATGACAACATATCAATCGGGAAAAGAACAATCAAACAACGAATACCAGAAGGAAACAACTAGAAACCGGAAATCGAAATGGGACAAGAAAAAGAAGAATAGAAACTCTTTGGCGAAAGAACACAAACGTCAAGGTATGTATCATGGAGTGGGGTTGGAACGAGACATCAATTGGTATTAAACGGGTTGAATTTTATATAATAGAACAACCTGATCTTAATTCAGGAACATTCTTCCCACCATTGCCAGGAACTAGGAACCATGTGGATGACATTGACCCAGATACGACACCATCATCTCTCGACATCTCCTCAACAGCCGAAAAAGAAGCATCAAAAATGGAGAAATCAGTGCTACTGGAAAAACGACTATCGATAGCAGATATTGTAAAAAGGGGATATGAATCGACAAGGACACAATCACCACGACCTCTTCCTAATGGTGATCATCTATCCGGCACCACAAATACAAAGTCGAATACCACTGCCACCATTCATCAAAAGAAGTCATTGAAAACGACTTTACCACAATATAATCAGTCAGCAAAGAAGCCTGTCCAAACAAAGACAATAACATCTCAAAAAGAAGAACTCTTCCCTCTACTTTGTCCTATCCAAGAATCTCCTGCATCATCATCCAGTTTCAGCTATGCGGATATGCTGAAGAAGAGTGATGGTGATGACAATTGATTCTTATTGATCATTTGGTAGTATAGTTTTACCTTCCCCCTTAATCATTTGTTGTATCAAATCACTTTTTATCACAATAAATAAACTCATGTCTTCTTTTTGATGTCTCTATTTTCAAATCCCGATTGTCCACGGAAAAAGTAAAATCTGTTCTCCGTCGAACTTTTTTTTTTTTTTCTCGTCTTCTTCTTTTTTTTTTTTTAAATAGGATTTATATGATCTATATGAGATCTCACGGCCATGTCTCTATACGAATCCAGGAGAACATTCTCATCAACGAATGCTTCCCATGTTCTACCATTCAATACACGTCATACAAAAAAAACAACTATGACTACACCAATACGACATGACCGATTTCATTTGGAAACGACAAACAGCAACAGACAGAAAAAAACCCTTGGACTAACGATGCAACAACTTTCGCTGGTTATTCTTGTAATCCAAAACAGCATTCTTGTTCTAGTTATGCGACAGTCTCGACGACCTACTTTAATGGATGATCAAGATGATGGAATAGCGCCTTCAGCAGAGATCATGTATCTGGCATCAACAGCGGTTTTTATGTCGGAGGTGATAAAACTAGTATGTTGTACGGGAATGCTATACTGGACAACAATGACAACGACGGGGAACCCTCTATCACTGGCAACACTAACATCCTTTCTTAAACATGGATTATACGATCAAGTGATGAATGGACATGGTATTCTCTTGATGATTATTCCTAGTGGTCTTTATGCGCTCCAAAACAATCTCCTGTATGTGGCCCTTAGTCACCTTGAAGCTGCCACCTTTCAAGTGACTTATCAACTCAAGATTCTGTCCACTGCTATATTCTCGATGATCTTGATGAACCGACGACTGACTCGACAACAATGGGCTGCTTTGGTTTTACTAATGGCTGGTGTGACCATGGTACAATTATCAACAGTTACAACAACAGCAACAACAGTAAACGATTCATTAAGTACCACGTGGATTGGCTTGATGGCGGTATTGGCAAGTTGTATATCCTCTGGGTTTGCTGGCTGTTACTTTGAACGGATCTTGAAATCACGATCATCGGGTCCATCATTATCAATATGGGTTCGTAATATACATTTGGGTATATCTGGTACATTCTTCTCTTTTATTGGTATGGTGTTGTATGATAGACAAAGAATAATGGATAATGGATTATTCCAAGGGTATGATGGGATGACTCTGTGGGTGATTATGAATCAAGCTCTTGGTGGATTGGTTGTTTCAATGGTGATGAAATACGCGGACAACATCCTCAAAGCATTTGCTACTTCTTTATCTATCATCTTCTCTAGTATCATTAGTGTATATCTATTTGAATTTAATCCTTCCTTCTTTTTTATTTTTGGTACTTTTATTGTATTACTATCTACTTATTTATATAGTCGTCCTACCCCCATTCCTTTTAAACCAGATTAGAAAGAACTATCCCCGCATACACACACACAATACTTGTAATAAAACGATTGTCATCTTTTTTAATGTTTATGCAAAATGGTCTTTTATACTAAACAATAATGATATATTATTGGAAGGATGACTAATAGATTATCGTCATTTGACCTAGTTTAATTTGGCAGGTGCTTCCATAATGCTTTACCACATCGACACAATCATACGCATCAAACCCCCAAAGAGGGAGTAAATTTTTTCGTCTTTTCAAATCCCGCTCGCATTGGTGGTCAAAAGGATGAAAAATGATTTGACCCATTTCTCTCTTCTTCTTCCCCATCCACCTTTTTAGTGTAGTCAAGACTCAAAAATGGGTAAGTTGATGAATGGCTGACAAAACTTATAAAGACGTATAAAAAAGCGTTGAATGTATACAAAGATGGATGGATGGATGGATGGATGAATAAAACCTGCTAACCTTTTTTTTTTTTCTTTTAAACTATGATCTCAATTACAATTTAATTTGTCTACTTGGAATGATAAATCTCTATAGTTGTAAGTACAGTATATCCAGAACAATCACATACGAGTGAAAAAAAAAACACAAATACAAGTATACTCACTCACACTTTATACTTTTTTTTTTTTTTTTTGCTTTTGTAGAATTTCACTGTTGAAGAAATCCGTGGTTTGATGGACAAGGTTACCAACGTCCGTAACATGTCCGTTATTGCTCACGTCGATCACGGCAAGTCTACTTTGTCTGATTCTTTGGTGTCCAAGGCTGGTATTATCTCTGCTGGTCGTGCTGGTGAAACTCGATTCATGGATACTCGTCAAGATGAACAAGATCGTGGTATTACTATCAAGTCTACTGCTATCTCTCTTTATTTCCAACTTCCTGATCCTGAAGATATCAAGGAAATCAAGGGTCAAGTCACTGATGGTAAAGTAGATTGAAAATGAAAATAGGTCATGTCAACATGTTATTCATATATTAACTAACATTACTTTTGTTATTGTAGGCTCTGATTTCTTGATCAACATGATCGATTCTCCCGGGCACGTCGATTTCTCTTCTGAAGTCACTGCTGCTCTCCGTGTCACTGATGGTGCTCTTGTTGTTGTTGACTGTATCGATGGTGTCTGTGTCCAAACCGAAACTGTCTTGCGTCAAGCTCTTGGTGAACGTATCAAGCCTATCGTCGTTATCAACAAGGTCGATCGTGCTCTTCTCGAATTGCAATTGGGCAAGGAAGAATTGTACAACGTAAGTTGATCATTAAATTAGGGAATCGGAGGAGGCATGATTACGTACATAACTTTTTACTATGTTTAGGCCTTTGCTCGTACCATTGAATCCGTCAACGTGATCATTGCTACTTATCTCGATGAAGAACTCGGTGATGTCCAAGTCCACCCCGAAAAGGGTACTGTTGCCTTTGCCTCTGCTCTTCACGGTTGGGGTTTCACTCTTCGTCAATTTGCTCAACGTTACTCCAAGAAATTCGGTGTCGACAAGGAAAAGATGATGGTCAAGTTGTGGGGTGAAAACTACTTCAACCCCAAGACCAAGAAGTGGTCTACCAAGGGTCAAGATGCTGCTGGTAAACCTTTGGAACGTGCCTTCAACATGTTTATCTTGGATCCTATCTACAAGATCTTCGACTCTGTTATGAACTTCAAGAAGGATCAAGTCAACACTCTCTTGGAAAAGTTGGAAATTCAACTCAAGGCCGACGAACGCGATTTGGAAGGAAAGGCTTTGCTCAAGGTGGTTATGCGCAAGTTCTTGCCTTGTGGTGATGCTCTTTTGGAAATGATCTGTATCCACTTGCCTTCTCCTATCACCTCTCAACGTTACCGTGTGCCCAACTTGTACGAAGGTCCTGCTGATGATGAATGTGCTATCGGTATCCGTGATTGTGACCCCAAGGCTCCTCTTATGTTGTATATCTCCAAGATGGTGCCCACCTCTGATAAGGGTCGTTTCTACGCCTTTGGTCGTGTCTTCTCTGGTACTGTCCGTGCTGGTATGAAGGTCCGTATTCAAGGTCCTAACTACATCCCTGGCACCAAGACCGATCTCCACGTCAAGTCTGTCCAACGTACTGTCCTCATGATGGGTCGTGGTGTTGAAGCTATTGATGACTGTCCCGCTGGTAACATTATTGGTCTCGTTGGTGTCGATCAATTCTTGGTCAAGTCTGGTACCATCACCACCTCCGAAGTTGCTCACAACATGAAGGTCATGAAATTCTCTGTCTCTCCTGTCGTGCAGGTTGCTGTCGAAGTCAAGAACGCCAACGATTTGCCCAAGCTCGTCGAAGGTCTCAAGCGTCTCTCCAAGTCCGATCCTTGTGTCTTGACCTACACTTCCGAATCTGGTGAACACATTGTTGCTGGTGCTGGTGAACTCCATTTGGAAATCTGTTTGAAGGATCTTGAAGAAGACCACGCTCAAGTGCCTTTGAAGACTGGTGACCCCGTTGTCCAATACCGTGAAACCGTCACTGCCGAATCTTCCATTGACTGTTTGTCCAAGTCTCCTAACAAGCACAACCGTATCTACATGCGCGCTCTTCCTTTGGATGATGAACTCTCTAACGCCATTGAAGCTGGTAAGGTTGGTCCCAAGGATGATTTCAAGGCCCGTGCTCGTATCCTTGCCGATCAATTCAACTGGGATGTCACTGAAGCTCGTAAGATTTGGTGTTTCGGTCCTGATGCCACTGGTCCTAACTTGGTAAGTTGGGGGAAGAAAAGAAAAAAAAAAGGGGGGGAAGGAAACTGGTTACTAAATGTGTACGCTTTTTTATTATTATTATTATTATAGATGGTTGATGTCACCAAGGCTGTCCAATACCTTAACGAAATCAAGGATTCTTGTGTTGCTGCTTTCCAATGGGCTACCAAGGAAGGTCCTCTTGCCGAAGAAAACTTGCGTGGTTGTCGATTCAACATTTTGGATGTCACTCTCCATGCTGATGCTATTCACAGAGGTGGTGGTCAAATCATCCCTACCTGTCGTCGTGTGGTCTATGCTTCCGTTTTGACTGCTACTCCTGGTATCCAAGAACCCATGTACCTCGTTGAAGTCCAATGTCCTGAATCTGCTATCGGTGGTATCTACTCTGTGCTTAACAGACGTCGTGGTATTGTTTTCTCTGAAGAACAACGTCCTGGTACCCCCATGATGAACATCAAGGCCTACTTGCCCGTCAACGAATCCTTCGGTTTCAACTCTGATCTCCGTGCCGCCACTTCTGGTCAAGCCTTCCCTCAAGCTGTGTTTGATCACTGGCAAGCCATGTCCGGTAACCCCTTGGAAGCCGGTAACAAGGTCTACGACATCATCCGTACTGTGCGTAAGCGCAAGGGTCTTGTTGAAGATATCCCTGGTCTCGACAGATACTACGACAAGCTCTAAACAACAAACTCCTCTTGAAGCCTGGTTTATTTTTTATATTTGTGGATATTTATATATACTTTTTTACTCTCACTCTTCTTTGTACACCTTCCCCTCCCCCAGAATTTTTTATTTTTAGATGATTTGTCCTTTAGATAGTCTTGTTTATAAAATAGAAATTGTTACAAATCAAATAAACTTGTTTTACTCATTCTTAATGTGGTAGTATGGGATATGGGCCATGCTTGGAACGATTATGCATATTTAAACGCCGCTTTACTTTTTTGTCAATCAAAATTTATGTTTTCACATCCCGCCAATGGCCAAAGGGCATCCACAGTGGTCCACTTGCATTTCCCACTTAATTTGGTGGGATTCGACATGTCGGCGCTTACATTTTAAAAAATCAGTGGGAGAAAATACATTCTGCAACTTATTTTTTGCCAAAGTCAAGGTAAAACAATCTTGAGGCTATACTACTCCATACAGTGGACTTGGTACAATGGCCATTATGTAAACTTTGTTGGAAATAGGCCAAGGAATGCTCATGGTCACTTTTGTCATTAGCATCACTTGTCCATTAAGGCAGTAGCGCACTCCCAAGATTCAAGGTGAGGGTAAGCGGGTTTTAAACTAAGTTTTCAATTTTAAATAAGACACAATGGTTCACTTCAAATTCCCAATTCTCTTCTGTCTTCCTTTTTTACATCTTGCTTTATTTTTCGAATTGCAACAACGCAAACTCTCTCTGTCCGATGACGATGTCTTTTATGACAATGACTTCGTACGCCTGTCTGACGATGACGAATTTTTCGACGACGATTTGGACCAACAAGTAACGGCTCTTGCGGTGACAATCTCAAGATAACGGCGAGCGGAAACTCCTGTCAAGCAAAACCGTAAAATGGTAGTAGTAGTAGTAGTAGTAGTAGTAGAATATTTATGTAGTAGTAGAATAGTCAAGTATATTTATTGATAATGATAATAAAAAACAATAACGACACTATTTTATGCTATACTATTCTATTCTATTCAATATAAGTGTTGTTGTTGTTGCTGTTGTTGTTGCTGTTGTTGTTGTCACTGTTGTCACTGGTGGTGGTGGTGGTGGTTTCGGTATTGATGATGATGTTGTTGATGGTGTTGTCGTTGTTGTTCATTTTGTATAGGTGTAAAATTTAAAATAAAAAAAAAAAAAAAAAAAAAAAAAAAAAAAAAAAAAAGCAAAGAGAAAAAAAAAAAATCCCACCAGGTCTGGTGAGAAAGCAAGTGGCTTTTTTCAAATCCCATTAAATTAAATGGCCTCAGCAAGTTAAGTTTGGATTTCACATCACGCGCCAATCCGAGGGCGTCGGAGTGTAAATATTAAAAGGTGAAATATATAGCACATTAAAAAAATATTTCATGTCGGCGTCAGACCAACTTTAAGCCTAGATAGTCGCGGAGTACCAAATGTTATACCAGCAGGATCGAAGCGCCGCAAGAAGCGGAGATCTTATGAAGTACCTAAATGGCAAAGACAACAATAACCTCTTTTGTATCTCTGTTTACCAACAACAACCCTTTTTATATGTTATTGTCATTCCATTTTAGTATTCTTCATAACAATAGCAATAGTATAAATAGTCGTATATTTTATTTCGAATAAAGATTAATCATTAACATACTCTATTCTATTCTACTTCGTCTATTCTACTAAACTATTCTAGTACATAACAACCAAGTAAGGCACTCACGTGATTGTTATTTCAAATTCCGATAAGTCTGATTTTTCACTTACATACAAACTGACAACTGGTAGCTTGTGAAGATGACACCCGAAGAACAACTATCTAAGATGGCCGATATCATGACATTCCTGCTGGAGAAGGAATACAGACAGAAGAGTTCTGTGGCCGAGATCAAGCCGCCAATGCCTGGCAAGTTTCTTGGTGTCCGTGATCCTACGGTAGTGGAAAATTGGATCGGAGACGTGGATCAGTACTTTGAATTCACCAACTTACCTGAAGAAAAACGTTTGGGCTTTGCGCTGTTGCTTTTGGATGACAAGGCTAAGGTTTGGTGGAGACGTTATTCTGTGGATGCTCCAAGCACATGGGAAGACTTGAAGCAAGCAATCAAGGACTATTTCATTCCAGCTGGGGCGCATGACCTTGCTCGTGGTAAACTGGCGAACCTTCGACAGACTCGGTCGGTGCAACTTTATATCGAAGAATTCCAAGAGTTACGAATGATCTGTGGTGATGTATCCGAAGCAGAAGCCAAGGATCGTTTCAAGCGCGGCCTACACCTGGAGATCCAAGAACATGTAGCCATCCATCGACCTGACACTGTGGCCCGTGCTATGGAATTGGCCCTAAACTATGAAGATGCAAGAAGTTCCATTAAAACACCCAAGCAAGTTTGGAAGCAAACTACTTACCGAGGTCCTAAACCAATGGAGTTGGATGTGGCGGCGGTGGAATCTGGAAATGGCGGTTCCGGACGGTCTAGAGGCAAGAAGAAGACAAACCGAAGCAAGGGACCAAGATTGTGCTGGGCGTGTGAAGAAGAAGGCCACCTTTTATTGGATTGTCCGCTGGTGAAGATGGCCAAGGGTTTAAAAGCCAAAGCGCCGTCGGCCTAAGGGGGGCTGATGTGCGCGATACTACTACCCCTCTGGTGATTGATGAATCCCAAACCGGGAAGAAGCAGGGTGGATCGCAGCAAGACATGGACAAGACTTCTTCCCCCTTCAAGCGTGGGCATGGTTGGCACAGTAAATTCGTTGAAGATGGCGACCGTTGGCAAGATGAGAAGACCCACTTGAAGGAGCTAAATATGGCCAACGGACAGACGGGGTTGCCGATGTATAAGGGCTTCATTGGTGATGAGTCCATGATGGTGATTATCGACAGCGGCGCCACGGCAAATTATGTGTCGAAGAGGTTGGCCAGGAAGTTACCACAACGACGACTCGATCAGCCCCTGCAGGTGCAGACAGCAGCCAATAAGACCACTATGGTGGACACGCTGGTGCAGGTGCCTATCTCTTTTGGTGAAGATCGTAAGGATGCGATTCTGGTGGATGCGTTGGTGTTTCCGAGCAAGTTCGATCTGATTCTTGGACTTGACTGGCTGGAGCAGGTGAATCCCAAGGTTGATTGGAAGACCAAGCAGTGGATCTTCGATACAGACAATGGCCCAATGGTGATTACCCCTGAAGACCGAGATTCTACAGACGCTTTGAATTTCTTGTGTGGTGCAAGACATGTGGTGACGTCGCTGAAGCAAAAGGATCAAGTGGCATACTTGTTGGTCAAGGATCTTGGTGTTGTGTCAAAGGCTTGTAATAGGTGGACTGCTGGATATGAAGACTTGTTTGCCGATGATCTGCCTGGGTTGCCGCCTGAACGTGGTGTGGTTCATGTTATTGAAACTGGTGATGCTAAGCCGGTGAGTCGAAATCCATTCAAGATGAGCCCGAAGGAGTTGGACGAGTTGGCGCGACAAATCAAGACATTGTTGGATAAGAAGTTGATCGAACCAAGTAATTCGCCATGGGGTGCACCGGTATTATTTGTCCGCAAGAAGGATGGCTCCATGAGGATGTGCATTGATTATCGTGCTGTAAACAAATTAACGGTTCGTAATCGATATCCATTGCCAAGAATTGATGAATGTCTCGAACGGTTGGCTGGTGCTAAGGTGTTTACATCGTTGGACCTAAAGAGTGGATACCATCAAGTTCGACTACGGGATGAGGACAAGCCTAAGACTGCATTCAATTCAAGATATGGTCAGTATCAATTTAAGGTCTTGCCTTTTGGACTTACCAATGCGCCGCCTACGTTTCAAGCAATGATGAACAAGATCTTGGGTGAATTCTTGGACAAGTTTGTGATGGTCTATTTGGACGATATCCTGATCTACAGCAAGAACCAAACGGAGCACGCGAATCATGTCAAGATGGTGTTGGACAAGTTACGGGCGAATCAGCTATTCCTAAACCGAGATAAGTGTGAGTTTGGTGTGGACCAACTGATCTTCGTGGGCTATCATATCACTAAGGATGGGATCTTACCTGACAAAAGCAAGGTTCAAGCGGTGGCCAAGTGGACGATTCCAACCAATGTACAAGAGGTTCGACAATTCTTGGGGACAACATCATATTATCGACGATTCATCAAGGATTATGCGCACCTGGCTTCACCACTGACGGATTTGACACAAGGGACTGGACCAAAGAAGAGGATGATCAAATGGGACAAGACCTGCCAAGAGGCTTTTGATGCGTTAAAGGACAAGTTGGTGAATGCTCCGTTGTTGGCCTCCCCGGTGATGGACAAGCC